>OX453069.1:2308186-3775502 GCA_949699795.1 Spicauda simplicius | reverse complement strand
TGAAAATTATATGAAGCCTCTGATCCCCGAATTAGCTCGAAACTGTGTCTCGGGTATCAGCGTCTTCTGCCAGTTTTTGTCGGTATTTAAAAATATGTTCATTACAATATAATGTGTGCAGACGTATTGAATTTTGTAGTAATGATTGAATTGAATGTGTGGGTGTGTGTGTCTCCGTGTGTGTGTGTGTGTGTGTGTGTGTGTGTGTGTGTGTGTGTGTGTGATGTCAGATGACCTGTTAAACCACTGATTCCTGAGAAAATCAAATATGATGGCCAGCAAGGCGGTTTGAACACATGTAACGTACGTAAATCAAAGCAAACAAAACTTTGTAAAACACTTTGGATTAGTATACTTGTGATACTCATGATACCATCCTAGAAAATAGTATCATCTTATACCAAATATTGTGACTGTTTGCGTTTTGTGTAGGATGCTTTTGATTTAAACGACGTTTGGTAATATTATTCGCTTTTACTTGCAAAACTTTACAATTATGATTAGAAATTACGTAGAAATAATGCAATTTAGACAAAAAAATAAGTAGATAGTGCATCCGTAGTCGTTGCAAAAAAGTTTTGTGAAAAGATGGCGTGTCCTCCCTCCAAGCGGTACCGAATGCAGCTACACCATTGGTCGCCGATGACGGCATAAATGCTGATTATTGGTGGTGTTCTGATGACGACATAGCGATGCAGGGCAACAGGGCTCCACCTGGTGTGTGTTCCTGTCATTTCTTAACATTCTCCCGGCCTTGGAAGAACACTTCCAATTTTAAACTATGGTCACTGGCAACGGGCAGATTTTTGAGAAGGCTCGCCGTATAACGCCATCTGCAGTATTGATGTCAGCTACCCTTGAGATACCATCGTTGCCTGGGAAAGTCTTTATGATACGTCCAAGTCTCCATCGGAGCGGGGGCACGTTGTCCTCTTTAATTACAACAAGGGTATTTAGCTTCAAGTCACCTGAACAGTCTTTCCATTTAGTCCGTGTTTGAAGCTCGGATATAAATTCTTTAGACCATCGCACCCAAAAATGTTGTCGCATTTGTTCCACCCTTTGCCAGCGCGTGAGTAGATGCACCGGTTTTTCCGTCAAGTCTTCACTGTAAACTGGAGCTGTCAATGAGCGGCCAATCAAGAAGTGCGCCGGACTCAGTGGTTGCAGGTCTCCTGGGTCTGTTGACAAAGGACTGAGAGGACGGGAATTCAATACGGCCTCAATTTGAATTAAAACCGTATTAAATTCCTCGTACGTTAAGTGTGCATTGCCTATAACACGCCGTAAATGATGCTTGCAGCTTTTGACTCCCGCCTCCCATAACCCCCCAAAATGACTAGCGTAAGGTGGGATAAAATGAAATTTTATATTTTGAGAGGCTACGTAGTCCTTTATGTTATTTGAACAAGAGTTTAAAAATTTAGAAAAATCATTCATTAATCCTACAAAATTTCTTCCGTTATCTGAGAATATTTCCGCAGGTTTTCCGCGACGCGAAATAAATCTCTTAAGTGCGAGTAAATAAGCGTCAGACGACAAATCCGTGACCAACTCGAGATGAATCGCCCGTGTGACAAAACAAATAAATAAGCAAATATATGATTTTACAGTTCTCGCTCCTCTACCTTTACGGTTAAGTATGTATACGGGTCCTGCATAATCTACTCCGCATTTCATAAAAGGAAATCCTGGTTGCAAGCGTTCGGTAGGTAGATTACCCATGAGTGGTGTAACAACCTTGGCTCGCATACGAGCACATGTAATGCACTGGTGTACTACCATTCGAGCCAAATTTCTACCTCCAACTGGCCACTACATATCTCTGAGTGAATACAGTAATTGTTGTGGCGGTGCATGCATTAATAATTTATGTTGGTGTCTAAATAAGAGTAAAGTAAAATGATGTTTTGTGCATAATAAAATCGGGTGTTTTTTATCGAAATTAAAAATTGCCGAATTAGATATGCGTCCACCCACACGTATTAAATTATTTTTATCAAGAAAAATATTTAGTGTGGTTAAGTTATTTCCTTTTTTTAATGTATCCTTTTTTAAAAGAGCATCATGTTCACCTGGATAGGCCTCAAGCTGCGACAGGCGCGCCAGCAACAACACAGACTCCCTCAACTCGTCCGCAGACAGCGCGCCGGGCCGCCGTGATTGTTTATTGCGCACATTATGTATAAAACGTAGTACATAAGCGGCGGCCCGCTGCATGCGACCAAACTGAGAGAACCTGGAAAATGCAAATAGTGAATCGTTATTATTTTTATTACACAATAATATTTTTATTGCATTAGATTTCGTCTCAGGCAATTCGTCTGGATTCGGACATGAGTCTGCATGAGAGCAATCGTAATAAACTTCGTGAAGGAATGACGCGCCATTCCACCATAACGATGAGTTACACAGCGCGTCTAAGTGTAGTCCGCGTGAAACAAGATCAGCCGGGTTATCTCTTCCTCTAACATGGCGCCATAACTTATTTTTTGTTAATTCATGTATTTCTGATACCCTATTTTGTACATACGTTTTTAACAAGTTAGGAGACATTTGTAGCCATCCTAGAACGATGGTAGAATCTGTCCAGAAAATTACTTTATCAAATTCACCCCTAAGTGACTGTTTTAATTTAAAATAAAGACGTGCACCTAATAGCGCTCCACACAATTCCAACCTAGGTATTGTTGTAGGGGTGAGCGGCGCGACTTTAGACTTCGAACTTAACAACCTAACCGTCACAACTGACCGACTATCTACACTACGGATATATGCGCAAGCGCCGTATGCTACCTGTGACGCGTCAGTAAAGATATGTAATTCTCTACAGATAGGTTCATCACAGAAGACATAACGCGGGATGACAATTTTATTTAAATATGAGAGATTGTTAACAAATTTAAACCATGCGTGTGCTATGTTTTCTGGTACAAGTTCATCCCAGTCTATTTGCAGAAGCCACAGTTTTTGTAATAACACCTTAGCTAATATTATCGCGGGACTTAATAATCCGAGAGGATCAAAGATCTGTGACGTCACTGATAATATAATGCGTTTAGTCGGTTTGTCATTATTTTCAATGTGCGTATGAAAATGTAAATCATCGGATTTATTAAACCAACCTATACCTAATGTTTTACTATGTGCATGTTCGCCGAGTGTTAATTCTTTTACGGTGTTATTTGTTAGGTAACCGTCATGATCAAAATTAAAAATCCATTTGTAAAGAGGAAAGCAGCCCTTTTTTAAAGTCTTTGCTGTTTCTTCGCAAATAAATATTAAGTTATTTATATCATCAGCCCCACAAATTAAATCATCGACGTAAAAATTATTATGAATGACCGTCGTGACCTCCGGTATATTACATTCTTGACCTAATTGTTTTAAGCACCTACAACTTAAATATGGCGCAGAGGCAGTACCGTAAGTCACTGTGTTAAGTTGATATATTCCTATTTCCTCCGACGATGTATCACGCCATAGAATAAGTTGTAAATCCCGATCCTTAGGGTGGATCAACACTTGCCTATACATTTTTTCTATGTCAGCGCAGGCAACGTATTTAGTTTCGCGAAACATCAGCAAAATACATATCAAATCTCCTTGTAATGGTTCTCCGATTAATTGCAAATCATTTAGTGATTTTCCGTTTGACGTGGCTGCACTACCATCGAATACCACCCTAAGACGCGTTGTTGCGCTGTGTTCGCGGAATACGCCATGGTGTGGCAAGAAGCAATGAGGGTTACCATATGATAATATGCGAGTCATATGTCCTAATTTTATGTATTCATGTATGAAATCTTTGTATAACTGCTTGTATGCAGGATTACGTTCTAATCGCCTTTCTAGTACTAAGAAACGACGTTCCGCTTGAGGATACGACTCACCTAGCGTATCAGGTGGAAGTTTAAAAGGAATTCGAACGCAGAATCTTCCGTCAACATCTCGCGTTGTTGTTTTATGGAAGTATTCTTCGCACTGACGTTCATCCTCACTACGCGAATCCCCAGACATGCGACTACTAGGGAGTTCTTCAACTTCCCAGAACATACGGACTTGTTTGTCTATAGTAATATAATTACAAGACACGGTTTGCATTTTTTGTGAATTTTTTTGATATATAGGTCCAGATACGACCCAACCTAATTTTGTATTTTGTAGAAATGGACCATTAGATAAACGTATCTTTCCTTCTTCTAAAAGGTTCCAAAAATGATCAGCCCCAATCAACATGTCTATCGGTCGACATTCGAAGAATAAGGGGTCTGCTAATTGTATATGCGTAGGTATAAAAAAGTTGTGTTTTTGTATGGAGAAACTTGGTAAATTTGAAGTTATTTGTGGTAGAACTAAACATGAAATGCGCATGGAAAATGTACCACAAGTCGGCTTCATGTGTATATCACAATATTGCGTGCTATTTGTGACTACGTTACCAACCCCATTTATTTGTAAAGTGGACTGTATTAATTTTAAATTTAATTTATTGCAAAGATTTTGTGTAATAAAACTACGTTCACTGCCACTATCTAAAATAGCGCGAATTGTGTGGAAAGTACCTATTTCGTCGGCTATCTGAATCAATGCAGTTGACAATAAAACTTGGTTCGAGGATAATTGTGTGTATAACGTATTAGAGTTTGCATGTGTGTTATTGTTTACTTGATGCGCGTGCGGCTCTGTGATGTAAGGCGCTTCATTTGTCGAGAACAGCGAAAGGGTACGCACCTCCGCGCAATTCGCGTCGCCCTCCTCGCGATGAATTAAAGAATTATGTTTTTTATCGCATTTTTTACAGGGACCATAACGACATTCACTAACTGTATGACCGGAATGTAAACAATTCTCACATAAGTGTTTATCTTGTATGAGTTTCAATTTATCGTATAAGTTTAAATTTAGAAATTGGTTACAAGAATATAACGAATGATGCGCGTTACACATTATGCAAGTTTTTATGCGTGTTTTCGTGTTTTGTGAATGTTGTTTAGGTTTATTTACTACTACGTTGCAATGTGATTTTGAATGTGTTTGTAAGTTATTTGAATGACGCTTATTATAATCGAATGACTGTGATGGTATGGATTTTGAATGTGTGACGGATAATGTTTCTAACATATCAGCCTTATCTCTCAGAAATTTAATTAAATCATCTAACTTAATTTTTGTTAAAGAGTCAGTAACAGGTATCAATGTACTTTTATACCGTTCCCACTCGCGTTCTGTAGCGGGATCTAACTTGGAAACTACTAAATAAAGAACTAATGTGTCCCAATGTTCCGTAGGTTCCTTTAATAATTTTAATGCGCGGATATTTTTTAATATAGTGTCTATAAGTTTCCGTATTAAAACCGGCGACTCTTTATTCACATTTGGAATGCTAAATAGTGATTTAACGTGATTATGTACTAGAAGTCTACTATTATTATAGCGATTAATAAGCAATTCCCAAGCAATAGAGTAATTACTTGCTGAAAATTCAACTGAATCTATAACTAACTCTGCGCTACCGCATAAAGAAGACTTCAGGTAATGAAATTTTTGTATATCTGAAATGTCGTTAGAATTATGAACTAAAGCCAAATATGTGTCACGAAATTCTAACCACTGATCATAATTACCGTCGAAGGTAGGTAGCGAGATTGTAGGTAATTTTATAGATTGAGACCTAGTACTCATTGAAAAAGACTTATTATCGGGTTCATCACCAGTGATCATGCACTCGGTCTTAGCTAGCACACTATAATAATCATTTTCAAACATTTCGCGTACACTTAACTGCGTTTCTAACTCAGACGCTGGAAGAAGACTTTCAATTTTATTTTGAACTTCGTTAAATTCATTATAAATATTCTTAGCACTTTGCAAACGTAAATTTAACTCTGCGCGTTGTAAGTTAGTTATTTCTGAGGACTGAAGTGAGTTAACATAATTCCTAAAAACCGTTAATCTACCTTTTAATGAGCCTCTTAATTTTTTCAAATTTTTGAAAATTGTATCATCTGCCTCACCCTTCATACTCGATTCTTGTTCACCTTTAGTCATTCTGAGAGGTAAGAAAGGAGAGAATACTTACAGTTACAAACACCAAACCGACGCGATACAGACCACGACACCCTCGTCAACTTTGTAACGCCCTTTTTGCTCCTGGTTGCTCCTTACTCCTTGTTGTATTTAAGCAGTAGTCGTTCCAGTGGATGTCGTCTCCCGTGGTAGGTATGGTAGTTCGCCCCTGGTTCGTTTCTTGTATCCGAGATCGAAGGTCCAAATGTTTGCGTTTTGTGTAGGATGCTTTTGATTTAAACGACGTTTGGTAATATTATTCGCTTTTACTTGCAAAACTTTACAATTATGATTAGAAATTACGTAGAAATAATGCAATTTAGACAAAAAAATAAGTAGATAGTGCATCCGTAGTCGTTGCAAAAAAGTTTTGTGAAAAGATGGCGTGTCCTCCCTCCAAGCGGTACCGAATGCAGCTACACCATTGGTCGCCGATGACGGCATAAATGCTGATTATTGGTGGTGTTCTGATGACGACATAGCGATGCAGGGCAACAGGGCTCCACCTGGTGTGTGTTCCTGTCATTTCTTAACAGTGACATAAATAAGATTCGCAGCGTAACGGTGAAATTTCTCCTCAACCCATTATTGTCTCATTGTTGGGTGCGGGTTTTTTCTCAGAATGAGAGACTTTTAGGCCATAGTCCACAGCGCTGGCCACGTGCAAATTGGTGGACTTCACTCACCTCTGAGATTTTTTTTTAAGAACTCTCGGGTGTGTAGGTTTCCACATGATGTTTTCATTCACGTAAAGCAGTGATAAATAATTTCTAATACGCACATAATTTAAGAAAAATCTGTGGTGTATACCTGGATTTGAACCTAGGCCATCCCGATCGAAAGGGCAAGTCAAACGCTTTCCTAAAATCGTAACAACCTTATAATTATTAAAATACTGGTTATTACAATTAAAACATCAAAATTGTAGCCAGTATTCCCGGATGGCTTCTATAAAAAGATGTCTAGACCTAAAAGAGGATTAATTAGTAAATAGTAAATGCTCAATCTTATTAATTATTATACGTTCATTTTCTTCGACATCTTGGCTTAATTATCTAGAAAATTTCATCAAGTAAATTTTACCCAAATTTATGGAAAACCACACGTCAATGCCAGTTTAAATTTTTGATATCTCAAAGGGAAAAGGTGAACAAAGAAAAGTTTATCTGCAATGCATATATTCAAATTGGTTGTTTGAATGATTCAATTCTTACAAAAGAGGTTGACTAATTTCTGATTGTCTCAAAAGACGCCAGGAGAGGAAGGGGCTGCTAATACATAAATGATCAATGTTTAACCTTTTTATGACAATATCATCAATTTTGATGTACCGATAGGTTAGACTTAAATAATTAATATTTTAACCAGTAATGAACATTGCCTCAAAATAATTTATAAAACGTGTTTTATGAGACATTTAAAAGATACAGACTTTAAACCTCTAACTAAAGAGGCCGCAATAATGAAAATAATAAGATAAGCCTAGACGTTTTAATTTATTTGATTTCATTAACAACTTTATCACAGAAACTTTAAACGATTCCTTGTCTGTAAATCACGAAACCAAAAGGATTAGATAACATCGCATTTCATTGAAAAGCCTCCAAATGAATCTTAAATCGTTGAAAAGCTTACAGATCTAATCTTTAGAGTCGTAGCGGCTTAAAAAACGGTATAACTCAGCGTGTCTCATTACAAAGCAATTTTGTGACCGAACACGCATTAAACACAACCACAGGAAGATTACCGACGGAATTTGCTGCTTTGCTTTACAGACTTACACTTAGTCTAAAACTAACTGTAATATATTATGAGCTACTTTGTGGTATTCATCCATAAAATATGTCTTATTAAATATGATAAGTCAGAATTAGCGTCTACCACGACAACAGTATTGAATTAAGAGGTAGCAATATTTACAAATGTAGTAAACTTTTCAAAGAGGACTATTACGAGTGTGTAAATATCAAATTCCACCAATTTGCTATTGGCCAACGCGGTGGACTATGGCTTAAACTCTCTCATTCTGAGAGAAGACCCATGCCCAGCAGTGGGACAATAAGGGGTTGACGAGAAATATCAAATTAGCATTTGCTTCTTATTTGATTATTCTCCATGGTAAATTTCTTGTTACGATTCCATAAATGATTACAAAATCTTTATTAAGCTTTATTAAAAAAAAAAACTAACTTTTACAACAAGATCTGCTTCTTACCGATCTAATTAGATAGTTTTTGCGAACTTTATATCAGTGTTTAACGATACGTGTTTGATGTCATAGAAAGATAACATGGAACAATTTTATATTCAGTTATCTATTGAACTTTAAGAGCCTGTAAAATTTAAACACGAAAGAATCATTATTTCTATTTTAACTTAACCTACTCTGTGTCCGCATGGAGCTCGGAAGAATAGTATCGTTAAAGCGTAGAGACATTCTACTAGCAACATGAAATGGCAAATTGCGGGGATCACGCGAACAAGATAGCTTCAAATGTACGCTTGGCGTCCCACAAGGCATTCTACTAGTGTACACATTTTTTGTTATTACTTGTATCTGTAGGATTGTGTTATCGCGTCGGTATTAGTGGTAAATACATAATAACATTTCTGAAGAATCAGTCTGTTTATATACAAACGCCAATCCATACATAAACGTTATATAAACTATTGATATTATTTAAACAAAGTAACTTACTAAATAAAATAATTGTCTGTTTTCTGTAACGTCCCCAGAATTTTTTGAATACAAAAGTAATCTCATATCAAATAAGTACCGAAATGATGATAACAAGTATTTCTCTATGTAGAATAGAACAGAAGATTTTTTGGTAACTTACAAATAAAAAAACAATCAACAGTCAACATATTCGATATATTAATTTAACTTATAACTAGAAGCGATATATTATTTAAAACGTAATTTAATGAACACCTTCAATAATTTAACATTCTTAGCGCTATTGTCACAAAATCACAACTAGTTGCCAAAATCAAGGTGAACGAAATTCAAACAGCTTTGGCAACGAGCGTCGGGATAAACGTAGACATGACAACTTTAGCATCGCACGTACAGGCTGTAAACCAGATTTAGTCGTTTAAAGTTTAATACAAAAACGGTTACGTAACCTATATTTGATTACATATGCTGTTTCTGCAGCTGCAAGATGTTTTTGTACATCGATATCACACGTATAGCTTGTAGTCAAGGTCGAGTTGACAAGTTGATTGTTTCCGTTGCGAATAATCGGCATATGCACTCGTTTTGACTCAGGATAACCTTAACCAACGGTTTTGGCTTATATATTTCTCACTTTAAGCAGTCAATTTCGAAGAAGATTACAGGATATACGATCGAAAACGGTTTTCGTTTCTAAAGTAATTTAGTTTCGTATGATATTGAATTCATAAGTATTATTACAAATTTTAATACTTAACGGGTACTCACGATGCGGTTTTTGAACCCTTTTCGAATTCTTTTTGCCGATATTTCGACCCAGTCCATCCATGACCCCATCCATGCGATTGTGGTCACGGCGAAACTGCGGTGGCGGGGAGAAACCGTTGACAAGCACTAGTGATAGATTAACCTATCTACCTTACGTCTAGTTCTTTTTTCTTTTTTAGGTTCCATATCACACACAGAACACTGACTGAGCGAGTACCCGTTAAGTATTAAAATGTGTCAGTTTCGCGATAATATTAGTCTAAATTCATATATTATTACAAATTTTGATACAGTTACAGTATCGATATAGTGCGATCTACTTATATGAATTTTATTGTTAGTTGCATTGTATATTGAAACAACGGCCAGTGTAACGTACATGTTACAAATCCGACATCGTACAGCTAATCAATTCTAGCGAGCCTTCAGAACGCTCTTGCTTAATTACAGCCTGTGTCTAGTCCCGTCACGTATGTGCTATTCTAGTGTGCATTTCTGTTATGCATTCGCCTATTCTTAGTACAACCTCAAATTCTATTCTTATCTTAATGTGTATAATGTTGCGATTGATAAAGCTTGGTTAGTAATTAATCTGCAGAAGCTTCATTGATTCAATAATATGACTTACTATTGTCAGTATCCATCCATCCATCCATCCATCCATCAGCCCTTTGATGTCCACTGCTGGACATAGGCCTCCCCTAAATGGCGCCACTCCAACCGGTCCTGTGCCCTCTGAATCCATCGGTTTCCCGCTGTCTTCTTCAGGTCATCGGTCCACCTGGTAGGGGGGCGACCTGTACTCCTTTTGCCTAAACGTGGTCGCCACTCGAGGACCTTTCTTCCCCATCGGTTATCGGTCCTTCGAGCGATATGGCCGGTCCACTGCCACTTCAACTTGCTGATTTTGAGAGCTATGTCGGTAACCTTCGTTCGTCTACGGATTTCATCGTTGCAAATCATGTCTCGTAGCGAAATTCCAAGCATAGCCTCCTCCATAGCACGCTGAGCGACTCTGAGCCTTCGAATGAGGTCTTTAGTGAAGGACCACGTTTCGGCGCCATAGGTCATCACTGGAAACACACATTGCTCGAACAATTTCGACTTCAGGCACTGAGGAATTGTGGACGAGAAGATACTACGAAATTTCCCGAACGCAGCCCAGCCGAGTTGGATTCTTCGAGTGACCTCCCTCTCAAAGTTGGACTTACCCATCCGGATCGTTTGTCCCAGGTAAATGTACTCGTCGACAACTTCGAAAGGAGTGGCGTCAACAACTACCGGTACGGGTGTGGCATGGACATTAGACATGATTTTCGTCTTGTCCATGTTCATCTTAAGACCCACCCGTTGTGAGGCACTGTTGAGGTCGTGATTGTCGTGATCGTATTAGGGTTCTTAGAGTTAATTTTGTTACTAGTTGTACAATCACACATATCGGGTATTCTACCAATCTAAGATTGCCAGTGATAAAAAAATGCAGTGTAGAATTTTTAGGTTTTAAAGTAATTAGCTTTAAGGCAATGACTCGTTTTACATTTTGTACGTGAAATTTTCAATAGACTTAAGCAAATTTAATAACTCTTTATTATTATTTTCATATATGTTAGCGTTATATTGACAATTTTTCTTTTTTTGTAGTTTATGCACTAGATATGACCACCTCAATTTTTGAATTTCGTCTATGTATAGACACATAGTCTTTTATAAATTAAAGCTTCGTTTTTATCTATAACAGTCTAACATTATTCAAAATAATTACACTCGGTCTAGCAATACATAAACGTAGGCAACAGACTGTACAAAGTTGTGCCGTCCCTGTAGTTCCTGTATGTGTGGTCGCATAGCGTCGTAAAGGCTAGACGGAGCGGTGGGCCCAGCCGCCCATCTGGGAGGAGCCCGATGGGGCAACGCGCTCGGAGGATTCCGGTTGAAGTCGTTTCGAGATCCCGGAGTCCTCCTTTTTAGCGCCGAGGACGCCCACCGGGGGGGTTTTAGTGCGGTAAAAATCCCACATAACCCTGCGTCACTCCCACGGCGTCGGGTACCTTTTGAAGGTTTCCCCCTCGAGAACAAAAAAAAAAGGCAACAGACTGTAATCATAAGTTAAGCCGCGTTTAACATCATCATAACATAGTATAAAACAAAGTCGCTTCCCGCTGTCTGGCCCTATGTATGCTTAGATATTAAAAACTACGCTACGGATTTTAATGCAGTTTTTTAAATAAATAGAGTGATTCAAGAGGAAGGTTTTTATTTATAATACATGCATAATATAGTGGAGTAACACTGATAATTTTAGATTTTTTACTTTTAGATGGAACGAAGTTCGCCGGGTCAACTAGTTTGTATAAAAAAGTTATATTTATTCATATATGAGATGAACAAGGGAACAAGATCTAAAAGAATAAATTTCTATTTTTGTGAGCATCCTGAGGATAATAATCTCGAAACCTGGACATAGTGGAGCTGCAACGATATCTATGCAAATACCGTTACAATACAGAACAGAACAAAAGGACTAAGAATAGCTGAGAGAACTGTTTCGAAGTTATAATAAAATTTAACATCAGAAAAAAATCTTACAAGATAATAGTCATTTAGTTTTAAGCATTCACTAGAACTATTCTTCCTTTTTTTGCGACGGGGAGGAAAGTTTTAAAAGTTACACCGAATCCTTGGGACAGACTCCGTTTTGTTCCCACAAACCACTAAAGTCTTCTCGGTGGCCCCCTTAGCTCTTGCAGGGGACCTCAGGATCTCCAATGGAACGCAACGGTGTACCCTAGCGCAGCGCTCATCATCGGCTCGTGTCTTGAGGGACGTGTAATTGTCTTCTTGCACCTTCCGGTGTTTAAGACGACATGCAGCCAAGAATACAGCCGTCCTTCTCGAGATTGCTTGCTGTGCGGTTCGAGGTCCCCCTGTAGCCGCCCGTAACCTCAGTAGCCCTCTTTTAGTCGCCTCCTACGATAGGCAGGGAATACCATAGCCATATTATAGGCCCCAGCCACAAGAGGAGAACTACTCTTCCTACGTCTAAAAGAAATGTAACCTACAATTTGTAATTGTTAGACAATATTTAGTCATACATTTTAAACGCTGCTACAGCGCTCTTTGGAGCGCTGTAGCAGCGTTTATCGTTGTTTTCGATTTTTTCATTTTTTTTAATTGATTTATATATTCTTCCAATTTTTTTGTAAAATTCGTACAACTTTACTTATTCATTCCTCTTTTCCTCGCCACCTTTGAAATGGAGTCTGTAGGCGTGTTTTTAACGTGGTAGTTTTCTTAAGTATTTTTATTTCTTTGAAGTTATAATTTATTAAAATTATAGATGGAAATATTTAAAAAATTAAATATTTTATTACAAACATTCGAATCTAGAAAGCTTTTAAATAATTACATTAAAATAATCAACGATAAAAAGAATTTAGCTTAGACAAATATTTTTGAAACGTAAATCTGTAGAAAAACGTAATTAAGTGTACAAGAATTCATCAGTAGGTATCAAATTAAATTCGTTAAAAGCTATAATAAACTTGCCTTAAATGTATTCGGGCAATGTTCTCGTACTTTCAGAAAAGCTCGCTTTAAAGACTTTTTGAAAATTAGAAATCTAAGGAGGTCTTTGTAAACTCTATAAATAACGAATCCAATAGGAAATGGCTCGAATTGCGAGACATGTGGGGATAAAGATAAACCCAGTAATCTCAGCGGCGGTACGACTGAGATGCAATTTAAACAAAACGAAAAGAAAATAAAGATAGATACAGATATACCGATCACTGAACGGATTTGATATTTTATTATAACATAAAGAAAACTGTTGAAATAATATCTTAAAACAATAACTTTAATATACTTGTGCTGCCATCTGTTGATATACTATGTACCTACCTATTTGTCAATTGAATAAAAGTCAGTTGATTTCGTACAGCATTCAAAGTCGTTTCATTATAGGTTATGGGCCTTCAATACGCTCAAATATCGCGGTTTTTAGTAGTTTTTAACAAGTTTTTTGGACGTTTACAAGTGTTAAAGACAGTTACTAAGTGCGATTAATCAATAACAAACGGATTGTATAAAAAAAGGACAATCTTATTACAAAGTGAAACCGTTGATTGGTGTGAACAAAGGCGTCTAATTATATTGTTAACGTGCCGAAATTGAGAGGACGAGAAAATTACTGTGAATGGTGCTTCGCTGCAGAGAACTTCTTAATATTAGAGGGCATGAAGCATTGTATTGTTCCTATGTCTAATAAAGTAGTGGATGCCGCAGATGATGAAAAAACCAAAGCGAAGTTAATCATGACAATTGACCCGTCTTTATACGTTCATATAAAGACAGTGCAATCATCGAAAGAACTATGGGAAAAACTGAAACAATTATTCGATGACAGTGGTTTTTCGCGGCGAATAAGTTTACTACGGAATCTAATATCAATTCGGCTGGAAAACTGCAGTTCAATGACATCTTATGTTACTCAAATCATCGATACATCGCAGAAACTAAGTGGGACTGGATTTGAGATTAATGATCAATGGACCGGATCGTTGCTGTTGGCGGGTTTGCCGGAACATTTTGCGCCAATGATAATGGCCATCGAACATTCGGGAATGGTGATAACGGCGGATTCCATCAAAACCAAATTGCTGGATATGTCGTCACCGGAACATGAGGAGAATGAAGTCAATGGTGCATTCGTAACTCGTTCCAAAATAAATGGGAAGAAAAACACGAGTTTGTCTATGGTCAAAAATGGTGGTAATGTTGGCAGCACTGAATCAAACAGATCAAACGCCAAGATGGCGGTGACATGTTATAAATGTAAACAGACCGGCCACTATCGAAATCAATGCCCATTAAATGCTAATAACTCGTATAATTCGAAGAAAACCAATAAAACACAATCGAATGCGTTCAGTGCAGTGTTTTTGAGCGGTAATTTCAATAAATACGAGTGGTATATTGACTCAGGCGCAAGTGTTCATTTAACACCAAATGAAAGTTACATTATGAATGCTAAATACGAACAACGAAAAGAAATTATTGTTGCAAACAATGAAAAAGTACCAGTATTGTGTACGGGAAACGCCAGAATTACGACAAAAACAAATGATTGCGAATATGATATCGTAGTAGAAGACATACATTGTGTACCAAGTTTGACAACGAACTTGTTATCTGTCAGCCAATTAATAAATAAGGGTAACAAAGTTACGTTCTCCACAACCGGCTGTATGGTTTATAATCGAAAGAACGTGCTTGTGGCTACAGCGTCGTTAGTCAATGGAGTCTACAAAGTGAACTTGTCAAACGAAGTAAATCTAGTTGCAACAGCAGTGTCGGCAGTTACATGGCACCGCAGATTGGGTCATGTCAACAAAGACTACTTAAAACAAATGAACAGTGCAGTGCTCGGCATGTCCATCACCAATAAAATTGAAAATATTGGCAAGCCCTTGTGTGTTACGTGCTGCGAAGGTAAACAAAGCCGGTTACCATTTCCTAGTACTGGCCGAAGAAGCAGTGACATACTGGAGATAGTGCACACAGACATTTGTGGACCCATGGAAAATAAATCGATTGGCGGCTCCAGATATTTCTTATTATTCATTGATGACCACAGTCACATGACTTTTGTTTATTTTTTGAAACAGAAAAATGAAGCTTTGAAGTTTTTTAAACAGTTTAAAGCAGAAGTAGAAAATCAAACACAAAAAAAAGTCAAGATATTGCGAAGCGACAATGGGTTAGAATATTGCAACAAAGAATTTGATATATATCTCAGTAAATGTGGAATACTACATCAGAGAACCAACCCGTATACGCCAGAACAGAACGGTTTGTGTGAAAGATTTAATCGCACAATTGTAGAAAAAGCGAGATGTATGCTTTTCGATGCCAGTATGGGCAAAGAGTTCTGGGCAGAAGCCAGCAGCAGGTACAGCAGTGTACTTGCAGAATCGTACGGTGGCAGCAGCGTTAGATTACAAAACACCATATGAGGTATGGCACGGCACTAAACCAGATATTAGTCACTTAAGAATCTTTGGTAGTTTAGTGATGGTTCACATAGCCAAAGAAAAGAGAAAGAAATGGGATAAAAAGTCAGAAAAATGCATATTAATTGGATATCCAGAAAATGTAAAAGGATATAGACTTTACAATCCAGAAACACGGAAAGTGTTAACCAGCAGAGACGTTAAAGTAGTTGAGCCGGAATCAAAATCAGAATATGAAATTGAAGTACAAGTTCAGAGTTTTGATTCAGTGGCGGATGGCTCACAGGTTTCAGATCCAGTCAAGTTGGAGGAATCTGAGCAGAATATCAGCAATGTGACGTCTGGTCAAGATAACACAGATTTCCTAGATATCACACATGAAGGGATTCATGATGAAACATATATTCCCAGTGATGATACAGATGCTGACAGTACACTAGAGGATGCAGACACATATCACACTCCTAGACCAGAGCGAGTGAGGACAAAGCCGGAACGGTATGGGTTCTCTAATCTCTGCATGAACAAGCAAACCTATGATGATGCTGCTGGTTTATCTTTGTGTGAAGCATTGAAGGGTCCCGAAGAGGAACAGTGGAGGTTAGCTATGCGGAAAGAACTACAGTGTTTCAAAGAAAATGATGCATGGGAATTGTGCGATGCTCCAAAAGACAGTAGAGTTGTGCAGTGCAAGTGGGTGTTGCGTAAAAAATATGATAGTGAGAATAAAGTACGTTATCGTGCACGTTTAGTAGCAAAAGGTTTTTCACAGATAGAAGGTGTAGACTATACAGATACTTTTTCTCCTGTAGTAAGGCATACCACATTAAGATTTTTATTTGCTCTCTCTGTTCAGCTAAGTCTGGATACTGTGCATCTTGATGTAACAACCGCTTTTTTGAATGGAAATCTTGAAGAAACAATTTTTATGCAGCTGCCAGTAGGGTTTTCTGATTCAACCCACAGTGGTCAAGTTCTTAAATTAAAAAAGGCAATTTATGGCCTGAAACAATCATCAAGAGCATGGTACAAAAAAGTGGATGAATGTTTGTTAAAAAATGGTTATGTTAAATCGAATTATGAACCATGTATGTATTTAAAAAGGTTTAATAAGAATATTACCATAGTCACATTGTATGTGGACGATTTTTTTATTTTTTCTAATGATTGTAAAGAGACACAGTCCTTGAAAAATACTTTAGCTACAAATTTTAAAATAAAAGATTTGGGAACAATAAAGAAGTGTCTCGGTGTAAATGTAAATATTGATAAATGTAACAAAACTATATCACTTGATCAGAAAGATTATGTAGACAGAATTTTACATAAATTTAATATGAGTCATTGTAAAACTGTTCAGACTCCAATGGAAACTAAATTACATGTATCTGATAATCTGATGTTGGTAATTTTCCCTATCAGCAGATAATAGTTTGCCTTATGTATCTGGCAGTACTCACTAGGCCTGATATTGCATTTGCAGTAGGATACTTAAGCCAATTTAATAATTGTTACAAAAAGGAACATTGTGCATATCTTAAGCGAATACTGAAATATTTAAAAAGAACTAGAGATTTTGGTTTACTGTATTCTGCTAATGGAAATTCAATGTTAGAAGGTTATGTTGATGCTGATTGGGGGGCTAACATCATTGATAGACGGTCTTATACTGGTTTCTGTTTCACTCTTTCAGGCTGTATAATTTCATGGGAATGTAAGAAACAGCAAACTGTAGCATTGTCGAGTAGTGAGGCCGAATACATGGCCATGGCTGAAGCCTGTAAGGAGTCTATTTATTGAAGGAATTTACAATTTGAGATAACAAAAACTATGTACAGTATTAAGCTCTTTAATGATAATCAAAGTGCACAAAAGCTGGCATTTAATCCTGTTTTCCACAAAAGAACTAAACATATAGATATTAGGTATCACTTTTGTAGAGATTGTGTAATGAATAAAGTTGTTAATTTAAAGTATATGTCAACTGCTGAAATGCCTGCTGATTTATTAACAAAAGCTCTATGTGCAGTAAAACATTATAAGTTTTTAGATAAACTAGGTATTAAAATTGTGTAATTAAGAAAGTTATTGTCTAGATATAGTGGCGGTGTTGAAATAATATCTTAAAACAATAACTTTAATATACTTGTGCTGCCATCTGTTGATATACTATGTACCTACCTATTTGTCAATTGAATAAAAGTCAGTTGATTTCGTACAGCATTCAAAGTCGTTTCATTATAAAAACCAATCGTAGTGATATAATTTAAAATGAAATAACATTATGGCTATTAACTTTCACATTAATTGTAGATAAATTTTTGATAACACACGCGACGGCATTACAGTTATAAAAATTATAACTAAATGAATTCGAAGTTTTTGGGAATTATTTGTTTTCCCATTTCATGTAAATTGTACCAATGGTTGTTACATGATCGAGTAACAAACAGACACACAGAAATACACAAAAACATTCAACCAAAAAGGACTAAAGCAAATGAATGAAATGGGCCTGATGAGTACAATTTGTATTATCTGACACATGCTAGAGTTCGCACAGACAGAAAGACTGACATCCACTTATACTTTTAAATATGTTATTTTAATACGTATTATATTTAGTAACATATATAGTATTCATATAAAATTATATTCTCACAAATAAACTTACTATTTGTGAAAAATATCTAATGTTATGATAGCAATCTAACGTTATGCGAGCAGAGAACTATTGCAAACGCTTCGCGTTAGAGACGTGCAATATAACAGATAGTTGCGACTGTTAGCGAAAATTTAAGTTTACACTATTATCACAACTTCCAGAGCAGAAACCTCCATAATCATTAATAATTAATAATGTGTGTTTAACCTGGATAGATTCATAGAGCAGTGATAGCCTAATGGTTGAAACTTGCCCTCTCGATCGGGAGGTCCGAGGTTCAAACCCAGGCACGCACCAATGATTTATGTGCGTATTAGAAATTAATTATCACTGCTTTTCGGTGAAGGAAAACATCGTGAGGAAACCTACATACCCGAGAGTTCTTAAAAAATAAAAAAGGAGAGACTGGGACGACTGGGACTGAGAAGACTGGGACTTCTGGGAGAAGACCCGTACCCAGCAGTGGGCCAATAATGGGTTGATGCGACTGCGTTTAACCTGGAATCAAATCCGGAAAATCTAAAGTGGAAATATATTCATTTTATATAGGCCTAAGGAGGTATTTACAAATTGTCAGTTCTTACACTACTGTCGGATCGGAACAAGGCCTCAACTGAGAAAATCCAGCAAAACTCAGAGGGATTGACTTTTTTCCTTGTAACCAGTTCGTCTATAAGTGTGCCCGCAGTGAACACGGGTACAAGTCGGATTTTGCCAAATCGACTTTTTACACCAAAATTGGTATAAAAACGTAAGCCAATCGACACGCTTTCTACACTCATAGCCCCACAGTAGGATTTTCTCCTGTGTCGTAGGTACCATGGACACACACAAGACTATTACACAAACACCCAGACCCAGAACACGAATCTGAACTGATCATTCAGATACCTGTCTGGCCGGGAATCGAACCCGGGACCCTTTACGCGTCAGTCCGGTATGGTAACCTCTCTGCCACGCGGGGAAATATATAAAAATCTATCGACAGATCGATAGATTTCTATAAATTTCATATTTGTAACTTTAAACATTTCGTACATGAATATTTTGTTAAATAATATGTAAGTAGCAAACGACCATGCAGTCCGTCTAGTAAACGGCCACTGCAACCCATAGACATACCCCCAGATAAGATCAGTCAGATAATAATCTTACTTGAGGTTAGCCACAGATGCATAGATGATGCACCTTGGATAAGTACCTAGGTCTTCCTTACCACACACTTCACTCCAGAACCCAGAAGTGAGTAATATAGCTGTAATTTTTATCTGACTGAAGTAGCAAACGAGCATGCATCCACCTGTTCGTAAGTGTTCACTGCCACCCATAGACATCTGTAATCAACTTCATACAGAACATGGGTTCCATCTGAAGTCAATCACGGATGCGTTGCAACTACCGAGGGTTATGATGGTCGCCTCTTGTGAATGTGTGCCGGCCACCACACCCTTCCATCGAAACGCAAGTGCTTCACGCTAGAAATAGGTGTGGCGGTGATACTTCCCCGATCAAACTACACTGGTTCTACCTTCTAAATAATTGTAATTAAAGATGGTGATTGTAATTGCGCATATGTAATCAAACACCGGTTACGTAACCGTTTTCGTATAAAACTGAAAACGATCGTAACAAGTTTACACTGTGTACGTGCGAAGCCAAAGTTGTCATGTATACGTTTATCCTGTACGTTCGCTGCCAAAGCTATTTGAATTTCGTGTACTTTGATGTTGGCTTGCTTTGATTTTGTAACAATAGCGCTAAATATGTTACAAATTTGAGCGTACATTTAAATAAATAATTGTTTTGAAATTTTACTTATCGTTATAGTTGTAAGTTAAAACAATATATCAACATGGGGTTTTTTAAGAAAGGTGCTCTCCGTGAAGGGTGAAAAGAGCTCTCCTTCACTGCCGGCGATGCATTGGCGACTCCTCTGGTGTTGCGAATGTCCATAGGCGACGGTGACTACTTTCCATCAGGTAGCCCGTCTGCCTTATCGTTAGGTTATATCATATAAAATATATATATATATATATATATATATATACACTGTTTATTGTTTCTCTATTTGTCACTTATTTAAAAAATCTTTTATTCTACAGAAATAATTATCACCATCATTTCAATACTTGTTTGATAAGAACTTGATTTCTTGTTTTTTAACAATTAATCTTGTTTTTTATATAGGGACATTGGAGAATGGCGAAAAATATTGTATTCAATCATTAATTAACGTTGTCAAAATAATATGAATGTTTCACTTCACATTTACATTTGGTTTGGAATTAGTAGCTAAACATAGCGATTCTTTAAATATCTTACTGTGTATTTACCGAACTAAACCGAACGCGGTAACACAATATCAGAGATATAAGTTTCATTATTAATCCGTCCGCGGCATATTACTTAAAAATGCTTCACAAGTTTTTGCCTCACGTATTAGTATATAGATACAGTTGTTTGGCAAATACTTATAATTTTTATTTATTCTGTAGAAGATACGCCCACGTATCGCATTTTAGAGATGCGACCTATGTATTGTAGTACCACGTTTTCTATCTATACTTATAATAAATCTGTAGAGAGGTCGATTCTGTACATGAAATATATTTCCAAAATAACTATTAGGGGTTGATTAGGGATCAATACTGATGCCAAAAATGCAATCAGTAATTTTTTTGTCTGTCTGTCTGTCTGTCCGTCTGTCTGTCTGTCTGTATAACCGTTATAGAAACAAAAACTACTCGACGGATTTTAACGAAACTTGGTACGATTATTCTTCATACTCCTGAGCTGGTTATAGTATACATCTCATTACTCTATAATCAATAGGAGCAGAGCAGTAAAGGGAAATGTTGGGAAAACGGGAGAAGTTACTCCATTTTTTAAGCTTCCGTCGCGTGTGCAACCTTAATGGTTAAAGCTACACAGAAATTTATTTTGTAGAATACTCGATGTGTAAAATTGTATAATAATAACAAAAATAACTGTAAGAACGATAATAACATAGTATTTGCATATTATACTAACAACAATTCATATTTTTGAATCACTGCACTTACAGTCAGTTAATTACCAATCAAGCTTTGCCAATCGCATCATGCTGTACATTAACATAAGAATATAATTTGTGACAGTACCTACTAAGAATAAGCAAAGGCATAACAGAAATGCACACTAAAATACCACAAACGTGATGGGACTAGACACAGGCTGTAATTAAACAAAAGCATTCTGAAGGCTAGAATTGATTAGTCATACGATGTCGAATTTGTATACGTTACACCGGCCATTGTTTCAATATACAGTGCTACAATATACTTGGCAATCGCATTAAACAATCTAATTTATATATGCATTACTCGTGAGATACAATACATTGTGTTTCCATGCGATTGCCGAGTCAACCTTTTTATTTAAAACGTTAAAGATTTTTATTATTGATATGGTCACTAAAAGATGTGGTTAGAATATTACGTAACAAGTTAAGACAGAAAGTCCCTTAAGCAGGGACTGAATAAATTAATAATCGACTTGGTATTACAAGGATCTCACAACTTTTTTCGGTAGAAAAACTGCGAGACTTGCGAGACTTGGATTTTTTAAAGTATTGATTTTTATTGGATATAAGTAGATCGTACACCATATCAATATAGTAACAGTGTCAAAATCGTACTTAAATACTTATACTTATAATATTCCTAGCTAATCCGGCGAACTTCGTTCCGCCTAAAACTCAAAAATCTAAAATGATCAACGTTCTTCCACTATATTACGCATACATAAAAACCTTCCTCTTCAATAATTATATTTATTAGAAAAACTGCATCTAAATCCGTTGGGTAGTTTTAAAGATCTAAGCGTACGAAGGGACAGACAGCGGAAAGTGACTTTGTTTTATACTACGTAGTTATAAAGGCGAAAGTTTGTGAGTGTGTATGTTTGTTACTTCTTCACGTCTAAACAGCTTGAGCGATTTTCATAAAATTTTGACACTCTGGATTAACATATAGGCTACATTTTACCGTGGGGAAATATCTTATTCCCACGGGACGATCGATACATCAATTTATTTTAACGCGGGCGAAGCTGCGGAGTTCACTTAGTTTATAAAAATACTAACGAATTAAAAATTATACGACACTAAATTACTAAATCTGAAACTAAAAGCGTTCACGATATTCTGAAATTCTCTTCGAAATTGACTTATCGAAGTGAAAAATATATGAAGCGGATAATGATGATTAAAGTTATCCTGAATCGAAATGACCGCATATGCCGAAACAATCATCTTGTCAATCCGACCTTGACTACCGATACCGATATGCAAAAACAGTTTTCAGTTGCATAAAAAGCATAATAAATTAAATATCAGTTACGTAACCATTTTCGTATACAGAATATAAGTATAGAATGTATATAGATATATTTAGTTTACATCGTGTACATTTAAGTATGGTTTGGAGTCAGTATCTAAACCACTAACACTAACGCGATAACACATCCTCAAAGGTATAAAAGAGTGATACAGATAATAAAGATACAAAGAATGTGTACACCAGTAGAATGCCTTGTGGGACGCCAAGCGTACATTTGAATCTCGCGTGATCCCCGCAATTTGCCATTTCATGTTGCTACTAGAATGTCACGCTTTAACGATAGTATTCTTGCGGGCTCTATGCGGCCAAGTGGTTGAGTTAAGATAGAAATCTTGATTCTAAATCCTTGCGTCATAAAAATTTACAGCCTCTTTGTATCTCGTGATAAGATACCTGAATATAAATTTACTCCAAGTTTTCCTTTTATGAAATCAAGCATGTATCGCTGAACACTGATATAAAGTTTGCACGAGTTATCAAACTAGATTGGTAAAAAGTAGATCTTGTTGTAATTGAGTGTTCTAAATAAATAAACAACCTTGGAGATATTTTTTGAAAACGTCAGAAGAAATTTATTATTAACTATGGTGTAATAAGAAGCAAATGTACTCCTTTTCAATAAAGTTTGTTGTGTTTATAAATTTTGCAATTTCATGTTTAAATACTATTATGACGATATGTGGTAAACCTTAATCATTATATTTAATTAGACGTGTTTTACATATATTACAAAGTAGCTCATAATACATTACACTTAGTCTATGGCGCCAATCTTTGCAATTTTCCTGTGGTTGTGCCTAATGCGTGTTCGGTTACAAATTACTTTGTAATGAAATCTGCTGAGGTTTATACCGTTTTTTAGGCCGCTACGACTTTAAAGATTAGATCTGTAAGCTTTTCAACAATTTAAGAGTCATTTAGAGGCTTTTCAATGAAATGCGATGTTATCTAAGCCTTTTGGTTTCGTGATTTATAGACTAGGTATTGTTTAAAGTTTATGTGATAAAGTTGGTAATGAAATCAAATAAATGAAAATGTCTAGGCTTATCGTTATTTTAAATACTACGACCTCTTTGGTCAGTGGCTTAAACTCTGTATCTTTTAATTATCTTAATAAAACACGTTTTTTAAATTATTTTTTATTTAAATCTAACATATTGATATTTTGAAACTGATTATATTTTCATAAAAAGGTGTGATAAGGGGCATTGATCATTTATATATCATCAGTGGTCATTTGCTCTCTTGGCGTCTTTTGAGACAATGGCATATGTATAGCAGATGACCATATTTTTTTGAAAACGAGTATGCATTCCATCTTTTAAATTTTTCCCTTACAGATATTAAAAATTTAGACTTAGTGTGACGAAATTTTCTAAATAATTATGGCAAGATCCCGAGGAAAATAAACGTATAATTATTAATAAGATTTAGCATTTACTATTTTTAATTAATCCTCTTTTAGGTCTAGACATCTTCTTACAGCCATCAGGGAATACTGGCTACAAGTTTGATTTTATAATCGGTATCTTAATAATTTTAAGCTTGTTACGATTTTAGGAAAGGGTTTGACTGTTTTCTTATGTGAATGTTTTCTTATGTTACCATGTTGGCTACAATTATTAATTATGCTTTACTTTTTATAAGTCATGATTATCAGTTGTTAGTTAAGAAAGTAACATGTTTGGTTTGATTTACGCATGTTATATGTATTCAAACGCCTCGCAGGTCTCCAACATATGTGATGCCGATTATCGGCAGGAATCGGCGGGTCGGGTCCTTAAAAGATCATATTTTTGCGTACACGTGTGTGTCCTGGAGTCTTCTCTCAGAATGAGAAAGTTTAAGGCCATAATCCATCGCGTGAGGAAATTGGACGAGCCTACCCGCCGCAAAGGCTTGTATATCTACAGTAAATAAAGCTTTATCGATATCACGTGTTGACCATCATAGTCCTCGGGAGTAGCAACGCATGTATGATTGACTTCATATGGAACCCATGTTCTGTATAAAGTTGATTACAGATGTCCATAGGCGGCAGTGGCCACTTACCATCAGGTGGACTACATGCTCGTTTGCTACTTCAGTCAGATAAAGAAAAAAGAATACAAAAGAATAAACCTATTATTTGTATCCGTATTATAACATACTATTTATACATAAGTGTAAATAGATGCTCCAATACCATAGAGCTTTCGACGGGCATATACGAGGCGGCGCCGGAGGATATTGAAGGGTGTCAGTTTAACAGATAACAGAGAATGTGTAGATATAAATGTTTTATATGTGTATGCACAGTGATATCCTAATATCATTGTGCATACAATATAAAACATAATAAAATATAAATAAATAAAAAAGTAGTTAAAACTCGGCTTCTTAGACTAGAGCCGGAATTTCTAATCCCAGGAATGGGCCCTTAGTTTTTTGATGATGTGCGTTTTAAAAATTATTATCGCCACTCTACGCTTAAGGAAATCTTAAGAAGTAGAATGAAGAAGAATAAGAATGGGACAATAGGTCATTTTTGTTCCACTGGGTTTTGATTTTGCTAACAAGCAAGAAGTCTACGCTCGTCTATCACGCTATCTATGTACGAATTGAAATGTTTTACACACCTTTGATATATTTTATAAAGAATTAACTAGTGATATTTTTTTATAATGTGGAAATCGCCTCCTGAGGTATTCCCAGCGCATTATGACATATGGCCATTCAAAAAAGGTGCGAAAGAGCTCTTCTTCAAAGCCAGCGATGCATTGGCGACTCCTCTTGTATTGCAAATGTCCATACGCGACGGTGACTACTTTCCATCGGGTCGCCCGTCTGCCTTAATGCCAGGTTCAATAATATAAAAAAACAATAATGCAGATCTTCTAATAGGAAGTGACTACTGGCACTCATAGGTAGATCTGTAAGGAACTTGATATATCATAATATAGCTTGATCGGCTACAAATTGATATTGATACCTCTGAAGACTACGTTAGAACTTCGTACCCTAAACCGTACGTTCTTGTCAAAGCTCTCTTCTGACACTAGGGGAACTTATGTTCGACACTGTTGTATTAAACAGAGAACTGAAAACAGACCTAAGTTAATTCACGCTACTCCAATTAATACGTGCCTGTGCGTCATTTTTTTTCAGACTGAAGTAACAAACGAGCATGCAGTCCACATGATGGTAAGTGGTCACTGCTGCTCATTGACATCTGTAATCATGCCATAACTATAACACAACATGGGTTTTATCTGAAGTCAATCACAGATGCATTGCTACTCCCGAGGACTATGATGGTCGCCTCATATAAAAGTGTGCCGGCAAACACACCCTTCCATCGAAACGCAAGAAATGCTTCATGCTAGAAATAGGTATGGCGGTGGTACTTTCCCGGTAGAACTACACTGGTTGACGACCCGCGTGGTGGAGCGGTTACCGGGTTCGATACCCGGCCAGACAGGTATCTGAATGATCAGTTTAGATTCCTTTTCCGGGTCTAGGTGTTTGTTTATTCGTCTTGTGTGTGTCCAAGGTACCCACGACACAGGAGAAGATCCTACTGTATCTGCAGCGTGTAGAAAGCGTGTTCTACCACCTTCAATTACAAAGATAGCGAATACATTCCACACAAACACACAAGCACTCATAGAATCCGAGTTGAAAGCTGACGAATCCAACCACAGACAGCAAATAACTTGAATAGTTATTGACATTGCACACAACCAGATATTACATGTGTGCAAATATTTCCGTCTCTCGATACAATTTGCGGAATAAACCATCATGATGTTTTGATATGGTATTTGAGTTCTGTTACATAGGAAATGACTTTATGTAACGACTAAGCTTTACATTTGTTATATATATTTTTTTAAGGTTAAAGTAGTATAAGATTAAAGTATAATAGATGATAGAACCAGTGTAGTTCAACCGGGGAAGTAACACCGCCAAACCTATTTTTAGCGTGAAGCAGTTTGTGCGTTTCGATGGAAGGGTGTGGTTGCCGGTAAACTTTTATATAAGGTGACCCTCTTAGTCCTCGGGAGTAGCGACGCATCTGTGATTGACTTCAAATAGAACCACATGTTCTGTATGAAGTTGCTTACAGATGTCTACGGGCGGCAGTGACCACTCACCATCATGTAAGTGTGATAATGATATAATCTTGTGCCTTATTTACTTTTCATCAGAGGCATCAAAGTTATAACAATAATACAACAAAATATAGAATACTTTTATTTTTTACGCGGTTTCTACTAAATGTACGAGTTTATTATCGCATCACAAAAGCCGTTTCAAATTACATTCACGTCTATCCAATTCAGCAGCGATTGTTGACGCTGGCAAATTAAATTGCAGGATGATTACCCCTTGATCCTAATAACAAGCGATGCCGAAAACAAACGAATTGTTCTGTACCGCGTGGTTACGTAAATTAAACGTAAATTGCGTTACGTTTGAACGTAGCACCTCAATATTTACAAGTTAATACACGCCACAAATCTGCGCCCATTTGTGTAGAGTTGAAAACATATTTATGAGCAGTATAAAATAATCGGCAACTATATATCTATATATATAAAATGTATCTTCGTTGTTATTTCAGAACTCATTAAATCATTGTGTTTTATCCACTGTTCAAACATTTAACTATTAATTTAAATTAATAATTTGTTGATGTAGTTGCCGTTTGCTTTTTTTGATAAGTAAGGTGATTAATATCTATGTATAAAAATATAGACAAATAAAAAAATATATTGATGTCTTATTTAACCAGCTAGTAATTCGAAATACAAACTAGGTGGTAGTATCAATGTATTTTGACTAGAAAGTTACCGTCGCCACGCCTATTTATAGCGTAAATAAGTTTTCGCGTTACGGTATAATAATGGGTTGCTTGCTTACTTTCAAATAAGGCGACCATCTCAGTCCTTGGGACTAGCAACGCATCTGTTATTGACATCTATAGAACCCAAGTTCTATACGAAGTTGCTCAAACAAATCCATAGTAAGCAGTAACCATACCATGTGGAATGTATGCCCGTCAGCTCTTCGTAATACATTTGTTTAATGCAATTTATCTCTAATGGGTTTTATAACGAGTCATAACGATATAAAACAATAATTAGCGGCACACCGCGCCCGATATCTGCATAACCATTACATCAATGCGATGGTAATGGCACATGGCTTGAGTTGATTAATTTTACTATAATGGAACCTTTTTTTTTTTTGTTTTCGAGGGGGAAACCTTCAAAAGGTACCCGACGCCGTGGGAGCGACGCAGGGTTATGTGGGATTTTTACCGAACTAAAACCCCCCCGGTGGCCGTCCTCGGCGCTGAAAAGGAGGACTCCGGGATCTCGAAACGACTTCAACCGGAATCCTCCAAGCGCGCTGCCCCATCGGGCTCCTCCCAGATGGGCGGCTGGGCATACCGCTCCGTCTAGTCTTTACGACGGTATGCGACCACACATACCGCCGTCCTTCCCGGGATTGCCTGATCGAACGATTCGAGCTCCCACTCTAGCCGTCTGCAACCCCGGAAGCCCATTTTAGTCGCCTCTTACGACAGGCAGAGGATACCGAAGCCCTATTCTGACCCCGAGACTACAGGGAAGAACTATAATGGAACCTACTGACGGTAGAACAGAGTTGGTATCTGAGATGTCTTTGTATTAGCTACTGAAGTTGCCTATTCATCGTTTTTTTTATGACTGAAGTAGCAAACGACCTTGCAGTCCACTTGATGGTAAGTGGTCACTGCCACCCATGGACAGCTGTAATCATCTTCATATAGAAGAAGGGTTCTATCTGAAGTCAATCACAGATGCGTTGCTACTTCCGAGGACTATGATGGTCGCTTCATGTGAAATTGTGCCGGCAAAAGTGTGGTATTAAAACATGACGGTTCAGAGCCTGTCTATCCGTTTTGATCTGTTAAATAATAAAATCCGTTGTTTTTAGGAAAACCATAAAAACCTGAGTATAAAATGGAAAGCGTGGTGTCAGGTTGAGCAGCAGTATTGTTTTACGATACGACACGCTCTCGAGTGCGTGTCTCAATGCTTCCAGATATTGAGATGTAAACATAAACATTGAGTTTTACTGTAATCTTTATTGTTTCGCGATATTCAATTCTTGAAAAATAAAATATTATAACGATACATAATCGGAGATGTCTTGGAGGTAAGAAGCCAAATGCTGTTATTACCCGACTTCCAAAAGAAAACAATCTTTTTCGGTACTACATTAGGTATGTTGGTAAGCAAGCCTGGGCAGTAGTTTATTAAGTTGAGGTATTCCCGGAGCGTTATGAAGTAGGGCTCTTCAAAAAAGGTGCGAAAAGTGCTCTCCTTCAAAGCCGGCGATGCTTTGGCGAATATTCTTGTGTTGCAAGTGTCCATAGGCGACGGTGATTACTTTCCATCAGGTAGCCTGTCTGCCTCATCGCCAGGATGAAGTATCTCTCGTTAACCCATTATTGTCCCACTGCTGGGCACGGGTCTTCTCTCAGAATGAGAGAGTTTAGGCCATAGTCCACCGCGCTGGCCAAGTGCGAATTGGTGGACTTCACACACCTCCGAGAACCATTTTTTTTTTTTAAGAACTCTCGGGTGTGTAGGTTTCCTCACGATGTTTTCCTTCACCGAAAAGCAGTGATAATTAATTTCTAATACGCACATGAATCAGTGGTGCGTGCCTGGGTTTGAACCTCGGACCTCCCGATCGAGAGGGCAAGTTACAACCATTAGGCTATCACTGCTCTGGATGAAGTATGAAAAGTAAAAAATAAAAGTTGAAGCAATTGAGCTGATCCAGCAGCTGATTGGTAGAATATAATGATAATGCGTTTCGGCGCCTTGCACGAATTATCGTTGTAAAAGAATATTGTCCAAATATATTTTTAAACAAATTTAATAATAATAATTGAAAATTAGTTTAAAAGCACAAAAAAGTTAACAGAACACTTTACAAATGCAAAACGACAGCAACGACAGCACTTATTGAGTTATTTATTTACTTATAAGTTTTTTTACACAGTAACATAATAGACATTGAATATACATAGTGCAAAGGGCGAGATATTCCAAAACGAAAATCCTTCCAGTAGCCCTGTTATAGGAGAGTATATGAAAAGCTAATCAAGTGTGCACAAAATAGAATTAAATAAATAAAACACATAAATACTTGGCTGCCGGTTAATGTTTTATTTCAACTGAATTGCCACTTCAGTTTTCTCGTGAATTGTATAGTTTTTACCATTTCTACATTACGACAGAGCCTCATTCAGCGATGTACAGTCGGGACGAAAATTCTTTGGAAGTTCACAAGCAAACACGGTGACAAAAGTTTGTGTCGTAAACCTTTTTCCTACCTTTGTAAGTGAAACTCTCGTATGAAAATTGTAATTGTTCCGTCGGCTTTGTAAGACTGTCAAAGGGAAATGTTTTTATTACTCTCGCATTTGTTTTTCAACTAGCATTGAGTTGTAAAGAAAAATCTGGGCACATTTTTTGTGTGCGCTCTGCGCTTGTCATTTGTATAAAAGGTTCGTTTTACATATCGAATATATCGTTTGGAATTTCGCTGGCGTTGTGTGTGCTATTATTATCTTTTATAAAATGGTATTCGCTAATTCTACGTTAAAAATCATGTTCAATTGATATTTGTACAGTACACTAGTGAATCCATACAAAATTGGAGAAAATTATTCAAAACAATTGTGATCAACAATAGGGATGGCAAATATAATATTGTTTATTGTTCTTGTATAGTTTAGTGTGATACAGTCCACCAATTCGCACTTGGCCAGCGCGGTGGACTATGGCCTAAACTCTCTCATTCTGAGAGACGACCCGTGCCCAGCAGTGGGACAATAATGGGTTGACGAGAGAGAGTTTAGTGTGATATACGATTTCGATATACAAAAGGCGGCCTTATCGCTAAACAGACAATCTTCCTGACAATCATAAGGTGCGGAAGTAAATTAAAGATGAATAGGAAAATAGATAAGTAAGTGCAAAGCCACAAAAAAAGATATAGAATCTTTTGTCCAATTTGATGGCATCGTTATATCTATTTCTATTCTATAGTAGCAATGATGCATGTGTTTATGTTATCATTGCAGGGTGGTATTAGGGAGAAACATTCACACAATGCTAACTAAATCTTCGTGGGTTACCATCTGATCTCTACTTGAAATAGGGCTTCAAACCTATTTTGAGTTTATTATCGAAGTCAAGTCGAAGTAGATGGCAGTGACTTCTTCGCATGTACGCTTACTCCTATTTCTTAAACGATATACTCTTGTTTCAATAAAGAGGCCATATTAAACTTTCTTCTAAGATGAATTGGAGACAATTCATTTTAATGACGCTTAGGAAAAATAGGAACTGATATTATGGACGTTAACCACGTATTAAGCGAACCTCCAGAATAATACCCAGGATTAATTTTTTTGACCAATAAAAATACGGAAAATTGCTATGTTTCATCGAAATACGATTATTTCTTGTATTAATTAGAAACACGAGGACACACTGTTGTTCTTTATAAAGGTCGTAATGACAAATTACGTAGGCACAATATTATGGGAAAATCTGGTGAAATAATATTCGGGCAAATTATTAAGTATGGTCACACGGAAGAATTTTAGAAGCAAGTTAATATCAATATTACAATATTTAACCTAAATTAACAATTTTATTTAATGATCACAATTATAAATATTTTAGAAGAGTTTTAGATTTAAAATAATTTTAGAAGTAAGTTAACTCTATGCCCTAGTAAAAATGGATATCATTCTATTGTTTGTTGTTGTTGAATTATGCCATAATTCCTTAAAGAAATAGTTCTATCGGATCTATTCCACGGATCACCATTCAGCAAAAATCAAAATCAAAAATCAAACTCATGCCTGTTTTAGTGTGTAGTTATTGTGTATGTGTATATATAGATGTTGTGCAAGAAGTTTTATTTTATAATACTTTATTCACGAAAAGCACTCTCGAAGCACTTTAGAACATAAGTTCGCACAGCAATAACTCACCCCCAATTACGGTCTACGCTCTAGCTGTATCCAGTTTAATGCCGGCATATCAGCTCCGATACAATCAGGTTGGAAGTTAAGCTATACTGATGTAACCATTAGCCTAATGGTTGAAACTTGCCCTCTCGATCGGGAGGTCCGAAGTTCAAACCCAGGCACGCACCACTGATTTATGTGCGTATTAGGTTTCGGTGTAGAAATTTTCGGTGAAGGAAAACATCTTGAGGAAACCTACACACCCGAGAGTTCTTTAAAAAAAGTTCTCGGAGGTGTGTGAAGTCCACCAATTCGCACTTGGCCAGCGCGGTGGACTATGGTCTACTCTCTCATTCTGAGAGAAGACTCGTGCCCAGCAGTGAGACAACAATGGGTTGACGACGATTCAGGTCACGCTAATTTAGCGATACATGAAAATTATAAACTTTCTGCTCATATTTTTTTATGCATCGCTATCATAAATTATCTCAATCCATATTCTGAAATCGTTGCGAAAAAAAGGCTTCAACTGATAATTCCGTGAAAACAATCACTGGAACAAAATATATGCGCTAAAGCCCTAGCTTTTCGGTGTTAAATCTCACTTGGAACTAAAAAATACTGGATTCAGTGGTGTTTTTACCCATTCCATTCCCGTATCGCTACTATAAATTATCTTGAGCCACATTCCGTTCTCTGTCGTCAGGAAGGAAAGTGCTGTAACTTAATTTTTTATGAAAAGACACTCAGGAATATTTTTCTGACAGATTTCTAAAATATTGAGGCCGCGATGGTCGGCGGGCTTTTCGGAAACTTTTGTAATTTTTCGCTCTGCTTTTAGAAGTTTGAAAGGGCGAAAAGAGGGCGGGTTTCATTCAGCTAAGTATGTTTCGCCACGTTTCTTCAGTGTTATAATGAATGTACTAAGTTAATGGTAAAAGTTAGTGTTGTTTTTGAAGTGATAATGTCTTTAGGCAATCTTGAAATATATTCAGTAAAGGGCATAGTTTCGTCCCTGTAGTACCGGGATCAGACTCGAGTTAGAGTATCTCCTGCCTCGATAGAGGCGACTAAAAGGGGCTTCCGGGGCCGCAGGCGACTAGAGTGGGAGCTCGAACCGTTCAATCAGACGACCCCAGGCATGACGGCGGTGGTATGCGTGGCTGCATACCGTAGGGACCTGACGGAGCAGTGGGCCCAGTTGCTTACCTGGGAGGAGCCCGATGGGGCAATGCTTTCAGAGGGCTCCGGTTGTGTTCCTTTGGCGATCCCCGTGGCCTCTTTGTAGCGTTGAAGACAGCCACTGTGGGGTTTCAGTGCGCTAAAAATTTCACATGACCCTTCGTAGCTCTCACGGCATCTGGGATCTTTTTAAATTTTCTTCCTTGAGAGAAATCCTACCCGGGATTGCCTAACCGAACGGTTCGAGCTCCCACTCTTGCCGTCTGGAACCCCGGAAGGCCCTTTTAGTCGCCTCTTACGACTGCTGGGAATGCCGTAGCCCTATTCTGATCCCGGAGCTACAGGGACTTACTTTAAACATATATACATTTTGATGTATATATGTTTAAAGTAAGTCCCTGTAGCTCCCTAAACATACACACATGCTCTCACACAAAGCTAATAGCGTATTTTACTGCACTTCGTGTTTAAACATTGCACAATAAATTAAATTAGAAAATCTTCCAAACAGAAAAACAATTTCTCATGTTATACAATAGAAATAATTACATTAATCTCATTAGCATCCAAATGTTCGCGGTTGTAAACATAAAAATAATATTAGTCTTCCCAAATTACATTATCTGTCATGTATTAAATTTGTAGCGAGTTTTGTAAGAAATGCTAGCAAGGAAACAACCGTCTTTTTAGCTTTATATTGAAGCATTTCTGTTTCGCAGACCTTTACGCCTGTCAGTATAATATCGTGATTTTCAGTCAAAGTCGAGAATGATTTTATTCATGCGTATCACTACATAGTATAAAAGAAAGTCGCTTTTCCTGTCTGTCCCTATGTATGCTAAGATCTTAAAAACTACGCTACGGATTTTAATGCAGTTTTTTTAATATAATTCAAGAGAAAGGTTTTTATGTATGACAACGCGACACCGCGTATTTATGAAAAACACGTCGCCAATAATAATTATTTTAGTTAGTTTAAAGATCGAAAAATATTTGTTTATTGAATTAGCAACATTTAATGATTTTTAGAATTGTAATTTAGTTTACTCTCCATAAATTTGTTATTGTCACACTATCAAACATTGTTATAAAAAGGCGAGCGAACGCCGGTAAAAAAGATTCTTGTTTAAACCGTCGAAACGATCGGACCTCCTCAAGTGTGAATATATCGAAGAAGTTTATTCCTGTGTTTTACTTCAAATCTTCAAGAAAGGAAAATAATGAAGACTCCTGGCCTTCCGACACACTTCACGCATCTCACTTCGTTATGTATAATAATTATATGAATAATATAGTTGAGGAACACTGATAATTTTAGATTTTTGACTTTTAGGCGTAACGAAGTTCGCCGAGTCAATTAGTATATTTTAATCATTTGGTTATCGCTATATGCCAAGAAATTCGATTAAGAAGAGACGAAACCTCTTTTATTCTCAGTATACGTGTATTAAAAACATACGTGTATTACATTAATCGTGAATGAAACGCAAAAATATAACTAAAACATTCCCTCCTTTTTCATAGTGGATTGTGGATGGAATTAAAAAATCTCAATCCACGAGTCCAACGTTGGATTTCATGCACTACCTCTAGGTTTTAAAATTTTTGAAACTTAATTAACCATTTTAGTGGTTTAACTGACTTCGGATAGGACTCTTGATGTGTATGAAGTTGTGCATGTCTACGGGCGACAGTGACAATTTAGTGACATGTCTACGGGCGACATTGACGATTTAGTATCTGTTACATTGAATAACTTTTCTACTACTCGACCACAAAAATTTGGCGCATAAAACAAAAGCGGTTCCGAACCCCGGACCTCGCTTCTGTCCCCGCGAATCTCCTAGTGACGTGCAGTCGTGTATCGTCTAGGTGTTTACGTTAGCCAGCACGTGTTTAATGTTATTTCGAATGTTAGTTTAATGAGTGATTGTTGAATTTCTAAAGTTATTGTTAAATTAGTTGATTATTCGTCAATTAACCTAACAATGTCGGAAAAAGACTATTCGTGGAGGAAAAAGGACTCTTACAATATGCATGCTCAAAATATGCATTTTTTTAACAAGAGAAGATGCATGAGCTCAGTATTCTTGACTCCCAAGTCGAAAATGGAGTGTGTGCTGCAACAGGCATTATTCTCTTACACAAATAGAAAAAGAAAGAAATATTCCATGTCTGCGAATATCTTAAACACATGAAAGTGCTTTAATAAATACACGACTATTGAACATACACCACTATGGCGTATGTTTTAATAATGGTATACCTACATACTCTTGGTATTTGGTAATAAAATATATTTCGTATCGGGATGGGAAATCCCTAGTTCTCTTCTAATGATGTTTCAACTGACATGCGCCTAATTGTTTTGGTCGAGTAGTACTCGCTTTTCTACGCGCTTTTCTACTTGAAATTGAAAAACATTAAGAGTAAAAAAACCTTTCAGAATAGCAGTAATTACCAAGTTTAGTATAAAATTATCAAATTTTCACGGACTTTAACTTCTAATTAGGCCAAGAAGAAACCGTAAATCGGAAAGTTGAGTGTTTTCACTGAATAAGTATCCCATCAGGGGAGATTTAACATTGCGAATGATTTTGTTTCACTCGATTTCACTAACGAGCTGTTAATATTTAATTCACGGCTAATGGAGAAGAAAGGTGGAATGGTTTTAATTTAAACATTTATTTTTCTCGTTTAAATAAAATATGCAATTTATTTTATTTAAACGACGACGTTGTATCTCTCCTATCTAACCGTACTCGTCACACCTTCGCTTAACTGATTTAAATTAGTTTTCTGGGTTTGGGCGTTTGCGATTTCTTTTTTGTGTGTGTCCATGGAACTTAAGTCTTATGAAGTAGGTGTGCAAGAGTGGTGCTATGGGTACAGAAAACTTTAAAGCTTTATTATAATTAAATCTTCGGTCGCAAGTTTCATTTATAAATGCGAAAAACACTGAAATAAAATCAAATATTTTGAATCCGAAATAGAATCAAATTTCTCTTTTTGTGAGCATCCCGAGGATAATTAGCGCGCAACCTGAACACAGTAGAACTGCAGCGATATCTATGCAAATACCGCCACAATCCAGATCAGCACAAAAGGACTAAGAATAGCTGAGAAAACTGCCTCGAAATTAGAATTAATTTTATTTTAGAATACTTTCTTGTAAGATAATAGTCATTCAGTTTCAAGCATAGATAGCCTAATAGAGCAGTGATATCCTAATGGTTGAAACTTGCGCATTCGATCGGGAGGTTCGGGGTTCAAACCCAGGCACTCACCACTGATTTTTCTAAAATTAAGTGTGTATTAAAAAATAATTATCACTGCTTTTCGGTGAAGGAAAACATCGCGAGGAAACCTATACACCCGAGAGTTCTTTTTTAAAAAATAAGAAAAGTTCTCGGACGTGTAAGCCCACCAATTCGCACTTGGCCAGCGCGGTGGACTATAGCCTATAACTCTCATACTGAGAGAAGAAGCGTGCCCAGCACTGGGACAATAATGGATTGACGACGAAGTTTCAAGCATTAGCTAGAACCACACTTCCTACCGCATTATGAAAGGTAAGATACATTTCTATATTTTGCTATTACTAATGTATTTTTAAATATTTTAATATGTGAGCACTGTTATATAATGAATATCACACATATTTTTTATGTTGTTATGTTTTTATTTTATTTTATTAGTAAAAATCATTTTCAGAGTACTAACTCATAAAAAGCCCATACACGTTAAAATATTTAAATTATTTTATTCAAACCTTTATAATCTAAAAAGCTTTTAAAGAATTAACTTAAAAAGATGGAACGAAAATAAGAATTTTTTTTAGACAAATATTTTTTAAACTTAAATCTGTAGAAAAATATACTTTATTTTGTACAGATACTAGTTACCAGATACCAGTTTAGAAGATACTCGTAAATGTCTAAGAACTCGTTAAAGCTATAATAAGAGTCTTTGTATAACCTTTCTTTAAATGTATTTGGGTATAGTCTGCGTACTTTCGGAAAAGCTCCCATTAAAGACTTTTTGAAAATTAAAAGTGTAAGGAGCTCTTTATGAACTCTATAAATAAGGAATTCAATAGAAAATAGCTTGAATTATATAAAATATAATAAAATTAAAACATTCGAAGCATCTACAAAGGTTATAATTGAGGAGGGATTTAAAATAACGTATTTGTGCTATTTTCACACCACCTACGCTGGCCGGTTCCCCTACATCTGTTCATCACACACAGAGTCGTTGTGATTTATGTCCAAGGAATATTGACTAGAAAATCAAGACCAGGCGCAACTAGTGCAAATCAATTTTTTTTAGAACACCAAATAATAGTATGTTAAACTTTAAATTATAAGGCTAATCTCAAATCAATAATCAACACAATAAAATAATAATTTTGATAGACTAGTTTTATGTTATTGTTATTATTTACATTTTTATTTTATGGTACCCCAGTGTAGGAATACTGAGTACGCCAGATAGTGTAGGGTTCTAGGGTTAAAAATCCCTTTTTAACCGACTTCCAAAAAGGAGGAGGTTATCAATTCGTCTGTATTTTTATTTTTTTTTTTTTTTTTTTTTTTATATTTGTTACCTCATTTCTCCGGTCTGGGTGAACAGATTTAGATGATTTTTTTTTATTTGAAAGGTAGTGCGTGTCATAGGGTCCCATTTTTTTTTAGTATTTTTTTGACTAGGGCATCCATAAGAAAAACGCATAAGTCTTAAATTTGCATTTTCAATGTACGCGATAAATGTATGAATAACTCAATATCCCGCCAACCGATTTTGATGATTCTTTTTTTATTAGAAAGGATGTACTCCAGGGGTAGTCTGATAAGAGTTTGATAAGGTTCTAATCATAGGATCTTCAACTTTTTGGAGCAAAATAATAAAATTAGTGATAGTCGGCCGAACCTTAGCTGGAGAAGTCCAATTGAGTAAAATATAGAATAAAATTACTATGTAGGTATTTACTATGAAAAATTTGACCTTCAACTCTTCAATCCTGATGATGCAGGGGTACTGCTAGCCTGAACTATAAAAGTTGGTCGTTTGATGTTTGCGAATATATAATGAAATTGTTAAGCAAATTCATGGGACAAAAATTTGACCTTCAACTCCTCAACCCTGATGATGCAGGGGTACTTAAAGCCAAAACCATAGGAATAAGCTATTTGGTGCTTACGTATATGTTATAAGATTACTGAGCAAAAACATAAGATGAAAAATTTGACCTTCAACTCCTCAACCCTGATGATGGAGGGGTACTTCAATCCTAAACCATAGAAGTTGGCAATTTGGTGCTTACGGTTATGTAAAGAAAATACTAAGCAAAAATATAAAATCAAAAATTTGACCTTCAACTCCTCAACCCTGATGATGAAGGGGTACTTCAATCCTAAACCATAGGAGTTGGCAATTTGGTGCTTACGGTTATGTAAAAATAATACTAAGCAGAGGCACAAAATTAAAATTTTGACCTTCAACTCCTCGACCCTGATGATGAAGGGGTACTTCAATTCTAAACCATAGGAGTTGGCAATTTGGTGCTTACGGGTATGTAAAAATAATACCAAACAGAGGCACAAAATTAAAATTTTGACCTTCAACTCCTAAACCCTGATGATGCAGGGTACTGCAAGCCTGAGCCATAGAAGTTAGCCACCTGGTACTAACGTATATGTTATAAGATTACTAAGCAACAATATAAGATGAAAAATTTGACCTTCAACTCCTCAACCCTGATGATGGAGGGGTACTTCCAGAGGGGGCGCCCTGTTTGTATGAATTGTAAAAGTGTTTTATGTTTAATTTTTGTGAATATGTAGATGCACAAAGCAAACTTAGAGGCTTTATTTAAATACAAACATAAAAATATAGTCACTAAAAAGTGTAAAATAAAAACTTTTTAACAAAAAATATCTACCGACTTCCATGTCACAAAAAAGTAAAAAATAATTTAAATATATTTTGGTCTAGAACATACTCAGTACTTAGTACATAGTTCTGAAGTCGGTGCTCATATAGGACGTAGTTACCGTCGTCCAGCGAAATATGTCGAGCACCGACTTCAGGACTATGTACTAAGTACTGAGTATGTTCTAGACCAAAATATATTTAAATTATTTTTTACTTTTTTGTGACATGGAAGTCGGTAGATATTTTTTGTTAAAAAGTTTTTATTAAATAATATGTAAGTCGCAAACGAGCACGCAGTCCGTGTGATAAGCGGCCATTGCCACCCACAGAAGTCTGTAATCAACCCAAGATGAGTCTGGTAACCATGAAGACTTAGAACGTCTTTAATAAGTACCTATCTCTTCCCTACCCTTACTCACTTACAGAACACAACGGTGCAGAAAAGCTGTAATTACGCATAAATAGGTATGGCGTTAGTGCTTTCGCAGTTGAACTAGAAAGACTTTTACCACCACTAAATTTATGCAATTATAGTGTGGCTTTAAATAATATCCTACGAGTGTATAAATTTTCGCAAAGTTCACGGGTATGTTCTGAAAGTTTTGAGCCTCAATTTTGCAGGAACACCGCCGTCATCAATCACAAAATAACAAGGTCAGGATTTTTGGCGAGACATCAGCTTTGTTAGGCGCTAAGCAAGAAAAATTACTCTCAACCCAAAGGCTACATTTTCAAAGAAATCTTTGGGCCATAAAGCGAGCTCGAATCGCGAGTCCCGTGAATTACTGCGCCATAATTGCGGGGAAGAGTCGCCGCGTATGGACGCCGTAAACGTTGTAGTAAACTGACGCCAATGTATGACTTGAAGCTAATTTCTTTTCAGAGCTTAACAGTATGAAATAATATCACTTGTATAAATTTATACCGCAGTTACCCTTGTTAAGACTTGGTAAAAATGTAATATAACTTAAAGATGATATTTCTGCTGTAGTTTTCTGTTTTATGTAAGTTAAGTTACGTATATAATACAAATAATTACAGTATAAATATAATTGATAGTTTTGACTTTTTAATGTACGTTCGTTCGTTCCTAAATAGTAATGGATTGACGAAGGGTCAATCCATTACTGTCCCACTGCTGGGCACGGGTCTTATTTCAGAATGAGAGAGTATTTGGTCATAGTCCACCGCGCTGGCCAAGTACGAATTGGTGGACTTCACACACCTCTGAGAATTTGTTAACGAACTCTCATGTGTGTGGGTTTCCTCAAGATATTTTACTTCACCAAAAAGCCGTGATAATTAATTTTTAAGCCTGGGTTTGAACCTCGGACTTCCCGATTAAGTGGGCAAGCTTCAACCATTAGGCTATCACTGCTCTGTTCGTAAATATATTTAACGCAATCAAATATACTTAGAACTGAACAAATACTTCTGTTATTTTTATTTATTTTTTCCTAAAATATCAGCAACAGTCACATAGCCCTTTCCTATTGTTTGGCAAATATTTGTATTTTTTATTTGTTCTATATGAGATACGTCCACACATTTTTAGAGATGCGATATTAGAGATGAGATAAAGCACTTAGTATTACGAAATAAATATTTATTGAATAAATTTCAACAAATACCTTTCCTTCATTGCCGTAAATCATTAAATCAATTCCATACATTCAATTTGGGTAACATTGAACTGCGGTGTAACTTTGAACAAAGTTGTGAAAAAAATATATTAATTTATTACATGGAAACTTCTTGTTGTTTCAATATCGTACCTGCGTAAAGTGGATTGCCAAAATGTTAATAGCAATGAAAGTAAAAAAAGGTACCTGTCAATGTTATAATTTTAAAAAATACCGCCTTTTCCGTAGTGAAGTTGTTGCAAGTGTTTGATGCTCCGTTTTGAAATAGCAATTATAATATAAAACTTACCGTAAACAGGTATGTTTTGGTGTTTATCTTTACAATGTAAATTGTATATTATTATTTTGAAGCTGTACTATCCGTATCCCATGTTGAATATTGCGTAAAACTGTTAAACTTTTGACGACGTCGAAATTGGATGTAATACGGGTAACTTTGAATGGTTCAAAGTTACCTGTATCATAAAAAAATATTTTTTTCGGAGGCTCAGGGTCGCTCAGCGTGCTATGGAGAGGGTTATGCTCGGAATTTCGCTACGAGGCATGATTCGCAACAATGAAATCCGTAGACGAACGAAGCTTACCGACATAGCTCTCAAAATTAGCAGGCTGAAGTGGCAATGGGCCGCCACATCGCTCGTAGGACCGATAACCGATGGGGAAGAAAGGTCCTCGAGTGGCGACCATGTTTAGGCAAAAGGAGTACCGGTCGCCCCCCTACCAGGTGGACCGATGACCTGAAGAAGACAGCGGGAAACCGTTGGATTCAGAGGACACAGGACCGGTTGGAGTGGCGCCATTTAGGGGAGGCCTATGTTATGTCCATGTTCCGTCCATCCTATGGATGAATGGAATAAATAATCAAAAAAAACTAGTATCTTATTTTACCACCAAATTGGTCGACCTTGATTCATATGGCAAGACCAAGTTGTCTATTGTATTTATATGTCAAAATAAATGTATTTTTTATAGATTTGGTTTTAATTAACAAACATATGTTAATTAATTTTACCCAGACCTTAAAATATTCGATTAATGACGGATTTTATATCCTCAAAAAATTATATTCAAAGTTACCCAAAACTAAGGATAACTTTGAATTTGAGTTTTAGGGGTAATTGTGGATAGTTTAATTGTTTTCTAAGTAAATTTATTGTGTTAGATTAATAAACCAGCTAAAAAGGACACTATTCATTTAATAAAAACAAAGTGCAATAAATATAAAACTGATTATAACATCACAAATATTGTAAAAAATGTTCAAAGTTACCCAAATCGAGTTTAGACTATTGTCGACATTCTCATCTCGCCTACAGATTGCTAACAACAGTGGCGGAAAACGGACAACTGTCAAGCACGGACGTACGTCACTTGGAAGTATTCTCTTCGATCGCTAACCGACCTCCGAACGGACACGCTTGCTGCTAATCAAATCAAATTTCGAAATCTAACCGTCATAAGAACATTTGCCAATGTTGTGTGTCATTCTGTGTCATCGAGAGACCTAGACAACTACATCATCCCGATCTCGTGGATATCATCGAAGCTGTACGCTATAAAACGCTATAAAACTTATAAAACGTACGTGCGTATAAAACATACGTGCCATGCTTGTGCTTTATCTGATGAGGCCTATCGTACGAGAATATCGTGTTTAGTAATTACCTCGTTCCGACTTTGGTCAGTCCCCCAAGTGGGATTAAAGCCGTCCCTCATTTAGTGGACGTGTATCCTACATACTTCATTTAGTTAAAATAATGATCAAAGGAGTAAAATTTGCTTTAGGCTATTTACGATTTCGCAGTCAACCTGATGGTAAATGGTCACTGCCGCCCATTAACACGTGTAAGCATCTTCATGCAGAACATGGGTTCTATCTGAAGTCAATGAAGTCAGAATGATGTAAAACGAGTTATTGCCTTAAAGCATTTTTTTTTTTATCAATTGAACTAGCAAACGAGCATGTAGTCCACTCGATGGTAAGTGCTCACTGCCGCCCATGGAATGCCCATACGATAGAACCCATATTCTATTTTAATTTAATTACGCCAACTGTAATTTAATTAAAATAGAATATGTGTTTTATTTGAAATCAATCACAGGTGCGTTGCTAGTCCCGAGAATTATGATGGTCACCTCATATGAAAGTGTGCCGGCAACAACATCCTTCCACGGAAACGCAAGAAATGCTTCAGTCTAAAAATTGGTGAGGCGGTTGTTCTTCCCCGGTCGAACTACACTAATTTACACTGATTTAGGTAAACATTAATTTTAAACTGTATTTCACTTTTTAAAATTTTTTCACTTTTTTCGATTTTTATTCACTGTCTTCTTTACGTAGAATTCCGGATACAATAACACTTTGTAATTATATAATAGTAATAAAAATAACTTGGACAAAGCTTATAGCATAGTTATATTAGTTTATTATATTAACAATATTCATATCCACGAATCACTGCATCTAAAGTCTGATTAATTACTAATCAAGCTTTGTTAATTGTAACATTCTACACATTAACATAAGAACAGGATTTGAGATTATACGAAGTATATATCGTGAGAAATGTGAACCTTTGAATAATCATTATTGATCTTAATTGTGGCTGTAGCTTAAGATTATTATGCGGTGGTAATTATCTGCAACTGTGATTTAGTTTTAGTGCAGTAAAAACCCTTTTAAATCACACATTCTACCTGAAGCTACCTTCAGGTGGAATGTATGGTCTACACAAGTGGTTACTGCATACGGACACCAGCGCATGACTGCACCCATTGTGACATCTGCTTCAATATTATAGAAGCAGATGGCACAATGGGTGTTGGTTAATCGGGGTGGTGCCATCACTGCACCAATATCTAGCATGAACGTTTGAGGCATTGAGGTTGTTCTAAGAATAGGCGAATGCACATACGTGACGGGACTAGACACAGGCTGTAAATAAGCAAGAGCATTCTGAAGGCTAGAATTGATTAGCTGTACGATGTCGGATTTGTAACATGTACACTACACTGGCCATTGTTTCAATATACAATGCCACTAACAATACCTTTTATATAATTACATTGTATGGTACTGATACAGTAAATGTACCAACATTTATATATTATTATGTGAAGCAAAATTTTGTGAAGCATTTTTAAGTAATATGCCGCGGACGGAACTTTGCACGGTTATAAAAGACATAGGGAAGGAGGACGTTAAAGGAATATTAATATTTTTGTCAAATAATGCTTAAAAATACATAAAATCAACTAAAAACACATTACACAAACCACCGTGCATTTGTCACAAACACATAAACGAATTAAAACATTCAATGTCTTACTATGAAAACACATAACGTCAGAAATGTCAGTGTCTTTGTCAAAATATTGCTTTTAAATGCGGTTTAACTAATTAAACCTCTTTTTATATTTAACGGGTGCGTTCAAAATTACTTGAAATTTATTACATTTTATTTGAATTATTCGTACTATGAAGTTTAGTGTTTTAATTTAAATTATGGTCGAATTTCGACCGATGTGACGGGTGACTAGTTTATAATAAAACCAATGAATCAAATATTGTACGAAACTAAATTACTAAATTCGAAATTAAAACCCTTCGCAATCATACATTCCAAAGTTTTCTTCAAAATTGACCTATTGAAGTGAAAAATATATGGAGCGAATATTGCTGATTGATAATATCCTGATTTGAAACGAGTTCGTATGCAGATTATTTGCAACGGCAACTTCTAACTTGTCAATCGACTTTGACTACAAGTTAAGTGTGATATCGATGCCCAAAAACAGTCTTCAGCTGCAAAACAGCATATGTATACAAATATCTTTTACGATATAATTTTCGTATAAAATTTAAAACGACCGCATCTGGTTTAAACCATGTATGTGCGGTTCCAAAGTTGTTTTAATTTCGTGTACATTGATGTTGGCTTGCTTTGATTTGTGACAATAGCGCTAAACATGTTACTCTTTTAAGGGCGTACATTAAATGGAGTTATATTTGAAAAACTTATTCATCGGATATACTTGTATTTTTTTATAGGATTGAAGTAGCAACGCGCATGCAGTCCACCTGATGGTAAGTGGTCACTGCCGCCCATGTACATCTGTAAGCAACTTCATATAGAACATTATAGGGGTTCTATCTGAAGTCAATCACAGACGCGTTGCTACTCCCGAGGACTAAGATGGTCGCCTCATATAAAAGTGTGCCGGCAACCACATCCTTCCATCGAAACGCAAAAACTGCTTCACGCTATAAATAGGTGTGGAGGTGGTACTTTCCCGGGCAAACTACACTGGCTCTACCACCTTCAATTTATTAAAACAGTATATCAAATATGTTGAATATTAATTGTATTGTTATTTATAATTTATTAATAACATATTATATTCTAAGGTAATATTTTTTTACCAATAAAAGGTTCTTATTTTTTGTCATCATTGTAACTACTCCTTATTCCTATTGTGATTATTTCTTATTATATTTGTGATTGACTATGTTTCTTGGTAAAGCTGTGCACAAGTGTGTAAATGATTTCCATGTATTTAGTTGGTTTGCCTTAATAAATAAAATAAAATAAAATTACACAAATTTCGCTACTCATTTGATATGACCTGGGTTACTTGTGTATTAAAAAACCCAGGGATATTGAAGAACGACGAAAAATATTGTTTTCAACTTCAAATTGACGTTGCCAAAATAATATGAATGATTTACATCACATTTACGTTTGGTTTGCCGTTAGTAGATACTACATGCTGATTCTTTAAGTATCTTACTATATATTTACTTTGCGAACTAAGCCCAATACGATAACACAATATCAGAGATATAAGTAATAACGAAGAATGTGTGCACCAGCACAATGCCTTGTGGGACGCCAAGCGTACATTTGAAGCTGTCTCATTCGCGTTATCTCCGCAATTTGCCATTTCATGTTGCTAGTAGAATGTCACTACGCTTTAACGATACTATTCTTCCGAGCACTATGCGCCTAGGTTAAGTGGCAAAGTTAAAATGCTTCCTACACTCATAGACACACAGTAGAATTTTCTCCTGTGTCGTGGGTGCCATGGAAACACACAAACAAGAATATACAAACACTCAGACTCAGAGCAAGAATCTAAATTCATTATTCAGATACTTTTCTGGACGGGAATGAAACCCAGGACCCACTGTGTGTCAGACCGGTACGGTAACCGCTCCGCCACGGGTTGTCCCAGTGGTGGTGTGGGTATGTTAAGATCCAAGTCTTCTTTTTATGAAGCCAAACATGTATCGCTCATATAAAGTACTCTGTACATTGATATAGAGTTCGCATTAGTTATATAATTAGTATCGTGAGAAGTAGATTTCGCTGTAATAGAATACTATTATTGAAAAAAGAACCTGAGAAATATTTTCGAAAACGTTAGAAGAAATTTATCATTATAAATTATCAATTATGAAGCAAATGCTCATTTAAAAGATATATGTATAGACTCGTAATATTTTTCTATAAAGTTTTTTGCGCTTAATTAGACGTATTTTATCCATAAATACCACAAAGCAGCTCATAATGCATTACACTTACGACTAGTATGTGGCGCCAAATTCCTTAATTTTCCTGTGGTTGTGCCTAATGCGTGTTGGGTCACAAAATTGCTTTGTAATGAGACTCGCTGAGGTTTATATAGTTTTTAAGCCGCTACGACTCTAAAAATTAGATCTGTAAGCTTTTCGACAATTTAAGAGTCATTTGGAGGCTTTTAAATGAATTGCTATGTTATCTTAGCTTTTTGGTTTCGTGACTATTGTTTAAAGTTTTGTGGTAAACTTTACAAAATCAAGTGAATTAAAATATCTAGTCTTATTGTTATAAAGACTAATGTAACATCAGTCAGTGGTTCAAGAAATTTGTCTTTTAATTAAAATGTAATTAAACTTATTAAATGTAATTAATTAATAAGTGAAGCAAAAACTTGTGGTGCATTTTTAAGAAATATACCGCGGTCGGATTGGTATGAAATTTTGCACAGTTATAGTGGACATAGAGGATGAGTGCAGAATCTTAATATTTTTTTCAAATAATGCATATAACATACATAAAATCAATTAAAAACACATTACACACACTACCGTGCATTTGTCACAAACACATAAATAATAAACGAAATTAAACATCCAACATATGAAAATACAGTACGTCAAAAATATCAGATGTCTTTGTCCAAATACCCGTCATTGATTTTAAATGCAGCTTTGTCACTTAAACCTCTTTTTACCTTTCAAGTGTATTATAATACTTGAAAATTAATAAAAATTGAATTTACACAATATCAAGTTTAGTTTTTGAGTTGAATTACGGTCGAATTTTGACCGTTGCGACGGGTGACTAGTTAAATGTAATCTTGTCCCTGTAGTTCCGGGACCAGAATAGGACTACGGTACCCTCTGCCTGTCGTAAAAGGCGACTAAAAGAGGCTTCCGGGGTTGCGGGCGGGAAGAGTGGGAGCTCGATCCGTCCGGTCAAGTGACCCGGGAAGGACGGCGGCATGTGTGGTTGCATGTTGCCGTAAAAATCAGAAGGTGCGGTGAGCAGTTCACGCCCACTAAATAAGAGCCCGATGGGGCACACGCTGAGGACACCGGCGGCGGTCAACTGGAGTTCCCGGAGTCCTCTTCGCAGCGTCGAGGTCGGCCACCGGGGGGGTTTTAGTGCGGTAAGAATCCCACATAACCCGCGTCGCTCAAATGTAATCTATTGCCACTTGAAACCGAAGATGTTGTCATAAACAAGATAATGGGCAAACATTGGTCATATATCTATCATTAGCGGTCGTTTGCCCTCTTGGTGTCCTCAGAGACAATGACACGAAGGAGGATCCACAATAAGGAGTTACCGCACATCGCCTATATTGTTGACCCTTGTCAACTCCATCATCAATATGGCGACCTATTTGTCTTCTTCCGTGATTCAGAGACGTAAGGGGTTCGAGCATAAAATATAATACATTATTAGGATGACACTAGCAAAATAATGTTATTTGTTCAGTGTAGTTTCGATACTAACAGGTCCAATTTGTTGAAGCATGGTCAATTTTTATCTAATCGGACGTTTAATATTTATTAATTAATACTGAAAATCGTAAAAAAAAAACAATTTTATGCACTATCGAACATTCTTCCGTTCTATTCTTATTTACAAAATAAGAGTAGCAAATGAAATAAGTATAAACAGCATCAAATATATAACGTATCTACTACGTAAAGTATCGTAAATACTGAGGAGGATAGAAATACTAATTAACGTACTTTATAGATTCGTCGCTGTTTCAAAGGCGGAAGAAATACCTCACACCTGTGTCTCAGTTACTACACCATTTAAATTGAAAAAATGGCGACACACCCTACATAGAAAGTGCCCTCTTTTAAAAGATTTTTTTATACAATTGAAGTAGCAAACGAGCATGCAGTCGACCTGATGGTAAGTGGTCATGGCTGCCCAAGGACATCTGTAACCAACTTTATATAGGACATATGTTGTATCTAAATTCAATCACAGATACGTTGCTACTTCAGAGTACTAAGATGGTTGCCTCATATAAACAGTGCCGGCAACCACACCTTTCCAACGAAACGCAAAAACTGCCTTACGCTATAAGTGTGGCGGTGGTACTTCCCCGGGCGAACTGCACTGATTCTGATTATTAAATTTTTTAGATAATTAAAGCAAGATCTCGACGAAAATTAACCTATAATTATTAACAAGATTTAGTATTAACTATTTATAATTAATCCTCTTTTAGGCCTAGACATTTTCTTACAAAAGCCACCAGGGAAAACTGGCTACAACTTTGATTTATTAATCAGTATCTTAATAATTTTAAGCTTGTTGTGATTTTAGGAAAGCGTTTGGCCGTCAGCTAATGTCGAAATATAAATGTTACCTTTTCGCTACAAATCTTATTCATGTTTCTTTTTTTGGAATGGTTATCATCAGTAGATAGTTGAGAAAGTAATGTGTTTAGTTTGATTCGTAAACAGCCTCGCAAACCTCCACTATATGTGATTATTATTAACCGGAATCGGCAGATTCATATTTTTGTGTGCATTTAATTATTAATGGTCAGTCATCCTTTTACCGACTGCTTCCAATGTTGTTTAATTTTGAAGATCAGACGAGATCAGAAGATACTCACAACTTAAGCTGTGGAATCTGTGCGTTTCATTACCCTTAAGTTTTTTCCAATTAACGAATTTGATTAGAACTTAATTTCGCTCGGATTTTTTGTATACAAAGTTAAATGTCGTTGGGTCCGATTTCTTACTCCCTAAGGGCTTAAATACCATTTTAATATGTATACTTTATAATCTGATGATTTGCAGTCACGGAAATATCGACCAAATCCGTCTACGTACTATATGCCTACGTATAAACATAAGTTATAAGAAAAACATCGTAAGAAACGCATTGTATATTTCATCCTATACCAAATCGTAGCTAATAAAATACTAAGTTTATGTATGAACGACTACTTTAAGACTACCGGAGGGTAAGTTACAATTTTGATGGCGCTGTGTACACAGCGGACATAAAATGTGGAACATGGTGTAGGAGGAAATTGGACGAGCCTACCCGCCGCAAACGCTTGTATATTTAGAGTAAATAAAGCCTTATCGATACCGTATGTTGACAGGTTTTTTGGCTTATACTGTTTTGAAGTATATTATTGAATAAACATACGGACAAGGTCTATTCATGTAGTAAACGTAAACAGGGTGTATTTGTAATACCGTAGCAATTCATATGTTTATGCAATATGTTTCTTCTCCATTGCATAAGGCAGGTTCAGACAAAGGGTGATGATTAACTAGCTGGCGGTTCTGCTACCTCTTACAGAGCCAAGAGTTTTGTAGTATATAGTGTTATATTATCACTATTTTAAAAAATCATGCCTAAATAGTAAATACTTAAATCAGTACATATTGTTAGTCGCTTCTGTCATCTGCGTCCTCTGTGGTCTCAATAGATCTTTACAATAGATTTTAGTAGACAGAGTGATCTGAGTAGTGTGATAAATAAGGGAGATAGGAAAATGATGATGATTTTCCATAGGTATTTGTTTTTATAAAAAAATATTTTTCATTTATTTTCATATAAATGGAAAATTGTTCCACATTCCACATATTTTTAGAGCAGTGATAGCCTAATGGTTGAAACTTGTCCTCTCGATCGGGAGGTCCGAGGTTCAAATCCAGGCACGCACCACAGATTTTTCTAAAATTATGTGCGTATTAGGAATTAATTATCACTGCTTTTTGGTGAAGGAAAACATCGACACAACCTACACACCCGAGAGTTCTATAAAAAAAAGTTCTCGGAGGTGTGTGAAGTGTACCAATTCGCACTTGACCAGCGCGGTGGACTATGGCCTAAACTCTCTCATTCTAAGAGAAGACCCGTGCCCAGCAGTGGGACAATAATGGGGTGACGAGAGAGATTGATTTCATATAAAAAGACGAAATTGGTAACACGTGTATCAGTGTTATATTGCGTTTATGTGTAGGTATAAATAGATGCTCGAATATTGTAGAACCTTCGACGTGAATATACGAGGCGGCGCCGGAGGAAATTGAAGGGTGTCTGTTTACCAGTTTACCAAGAATATGTATAAATAAATGTTTTATACGTACATATTTGAGCAGTTATGCTCAAATAGTTGAGACTCGGTTTTTTCATCGAAGATCCGAAATTCGATACCAAGTACGCATCTAGTTTTTCCAAAATTATATGCGTTTTATAAGACTAGTCACCCGTCACAATGGTCGAAATTCGACCCTAATTTAAATGAAAAAAACTAAACTTTATATTGTACAAAGTAGCACCGTTATTTCTCTAATTTAAATATACCTCTCTTTACGTTTAACCCCGTTAAACGTAAAAAGAGCTTTATTATCTAAGTTGCATTTAAAAGCAATAGCGGGTATTTTGACAAAGACATCTGGTATTTTTGACGTTATGTGTTTCATAGCAAGACATTGAAACATATTCTATTTCGTTTATTATGTATGTGTTTGTGGCAAGGTAGTGAGTGTAATGTGTTTTGAGTTGATTTTATGTATGTTTTATGCATTATTTGAAAAAAATATTAGTATTGCGCAACCCTTCTCTACATCATTTATAACCGTGCATAATTTCATACTCCTCCGCCTGCAGCAAGTATCTTAAAAACACGTCACAAATTTTTGCTTCACGTATTAATATATAGATAAGAATAATTGTTGTTTGGTGAAGGAAAACGTAAGTAAAACCTACACACCTGAGATTTCTCTAAGAAATTTCTGAAAGATTTTTTTTCTTTTCTGACTTTAAATTGTTATTGGGCCAGCGCGGTGGACTATGACCTAAAACCGTCGTATTCGGAGAAATCTGTGTCCAGCAGTCGGAGAAAATCAGGATGTCTTTAATGTTTACTGACTTTGGCCTGCGAATTCATCTGTGTGATTACTTTGGCGTACTTGTCAACTCATTGCTGTTCTGATGGGCTTAGATATTCCATACAAGTAAGTGGTCTCGGCCACAGTCCATCACCCTGCCCATTTCCGGATAAAATATTTAAACTTATATAAAAGCTCGCTATTGATATATTTTTTATGATAATTATAGAAGTAGCAAATACCCCAGATAAGACAATATAATAGATATATTCCTATACAAATGCACTGTAGACGAAGTTAAAACGTTGGATAAGTAACTTTTTGTACACTAATCCATAAGTTGTTGCCAATATGTTAAACACTAGGGGAACCTACGAGTATATCGACACTGTTCTATAAAAGAAAGTGCTGAAATTGGTCCTAATTAACGACACTAAATCTGGTCCCGAGCCCTCCGGATCACTAGTAATTAAAAAGATAGCAGTATAAATTCCACATAATCACACGAGAACTAATAGAATCCGAATCTGAGTGGAAAGCCGACAAATCTAACCGCAGACAAATAACTTGAATAGTTATTGTCAGTGCACACAACTAGATACTGGTAATACATGTGTGCAAATATTTGCGTGTCTCGATACAATTCTTGGGATATGTGTTTGTGATATGGTCCCGCTGAGTTCTGTTACGTAGGAAATGACTTTATGCAAAACTGTGCTTAACATTCCTTATGTATATTTTTTTATTTATAATATTGAAGTAGGAAACAAGCGTGCAGTCCGTCTGATGTAAAAGGTCGCTTATAGACATCTAAGGTGGTAGAACCAGTGTAGTTCGACCGGGGAAGTACCACCGCCACACTTATTTGTAGCGTGAAACATTTCTTGCGTTTTGATGGAAGGGTGTAGTTGCCTGCACACTTTTACATGAGGCGACCACCATAGCTGTAATTGACTTCAGATAGAACCCATGTTCTGTATGAAGTTGATTACAGATGTCCATGGGCGGCAGTGACCACTTACCATCAGGTAGACTGCATGCTAGTTTGTCTCTTTAGTCAGATAAAAAAATGTTTATTTACTTGCCTTCTGCTTTTGGAATTTTGTTGATAATTAAGCTGTAAGTTAATATTTATGCATAAAATAAATAAAATTGGCTATCTATTAAAAATACATCGATGTCTAATATAACCAGCTTGTTATTCGAAATACAAACTAGGTGGTAGTAACAATGTAGTTTGACTAGGAAGTTACTAGCTTACTTATGCTTGCTGCTTTTCATCTTAGTCCTTGGGAGTAACAACGCATCTGTTATTGACAACATATAGAATCCAATTTCTGTACGAAGTTGCATAAACATATTAATTTTTTTCATCTGATGAAGCAGCGAACGAGCGAATAAGATGGTCGCCTCATATAGAAGTGTGCCGGCAACCACACCTTTCCAACGAAACGCAAGAACTGTTTTACGCTAAAAATAGGTGTAGCGGTGGTACTTCCCCGGTCGAACAATACTGGTTCTACCACCTTCACAGAAGGCATAGTAGGCAGTAACAATTTACCATCATGTGAAATGTACGCTCGTCAGCTCCTCGTAATACATATGTTAGGTGCAATTTATCTCCGTGGAATGGTCTTACAACGATTCATAACGATATGAAACAATAATTAGCGGCACACCGCGCCCGATATCTGCCATAACCATTACATCAATGCTATGGTAATGGCACACGGTTTGAGTTGATTAATTTTACTGTTATAGAACACTAGCTGACAAGGCGAACTTCGTTCCGTCTAAAAGCAAAAAAAATAAAATTATCACTAAGTTATGCATTTATAATACATAAAAACCTTCCTCTTGAATGACTTTATCTATTAAACTGCATTAAAATGCGAAGCGTAGTTTTAAAGATCTAAACACACATAGGGACAGACAGCGAGGAGCGACTTTGTTTTATACTATGCAGTGATACTGACATGGGTACAATTGTGTTACCATATGATACGTTTTTTATCTACGCATTTTTTTCTCTGACAGACTTTGGAATTAAAATATTTTTATCCACAGGCTGTTTTTTTGTCTGACGTTTCATTAAAAAGAAACATGTTTGACATGTTAAACAATAAAATTTGTAATATTTCTAGAGGAATATAAAAACCTGAGTATGAAATGGAAAGCGCGATGTCAGGTTGAGGAGCAGTATTGTTTTACGACACGACACGCTCCCGAGTGCGTGTCTCAATGCTTCCAGATATTGAGGTGTAAACATAAACATTGAGTTTTAGTGTAATCCTTATTGTTTCGCGATATTCAATTCTAGAAAATAAAATGTTATATCGGTATATAATCTGAGATCTCTGTTGAAAAATGAATGATAGTCCACATTAATATATACCACCCTCTGAATAATTGTAAGTCGAGCAACTTAAATTTTACTATGAACTACAACTTGAACATTTTACTACATTTAAATTAAATAAATTCCTTATAGGATGAATATAAATGTGTGTTAAAAATGTAAATTAAAACATTTTATAAGCACAATACCAAATAAATACATGAATGTGCACTTACGTTTTATTCAACTTAACTGCCACTACAGCTCACTCGCAAATTGTAACGTTTTAATCATTCCTATATTACGACAAAGCCACTCATTCAGCGACGTACAGTCACAGTACAAATATGAAATAGTATGGAAAGTAAGACTTGTTTATGAAATAATTACCTAATCTCTGTTGAAGCTATAGGGTTGTCTCTATAATTTTTTTCGTAATAGGTACTTATTTTAGCATTTATTGTCATGTTGGCAATCAATCGAATTGTAAATTGTAATATCTACGCAGTTTACAGATAATATAAGTAGGAAATCTCACAGCTTCGTATTTTAATCCCAACATGATGATAAATATTATGATACTTAGTTTGAAATACATACAGTTTGTTATTGATACTTGTGTATGTTTGGAAACATGCGTGTGATATCTAGTAATTAAAAAGTAAAAATGCTCTATTCTCCATACAATACAAATTATTCACTGAAAAATACATTCTTCTGCAACGACACCTCTGGAGTTTTTTATTATTAAATTTTATAGTGTGAAAAATTCAACCACCGTACGACACGCAATACACTAGTGCCATTTTTTAAAAGATCGCGGAAACAAATAGCAACAAATAGTTTGTGTGAGTGTGCCCTTTTCGAACGCTTGTAGGCAGTTTTCATACTGTTTCCAATATTTCTACTTTGGTATAGTCCTTTGAAACTTCACAAGCAAATACGGTGACAGAAGTTAGTATCGTAAACCTTTTTTATACCTCTTATTTGTAAGTGAGCTCTCGTATGACAATTGTAATTGTTCCGTCGGCTTTGTAAGACTGTCAAAGGGAAATGTTTTTATTACTCTCGCATTTGTTTTTCAACTAGCATTGAGTTGTAAAGAAAAATCTGGGCACATTTTTTGTGCGAGCTCTGAGCTTGTCATTTGTATAAAAGGTTCGTTTTACGTATCGAATAACGTGTGGAATTTGGCTGCCGTTGTTTGTGCTATTATTATCTTTTATCAATATGACATTTGTACAATACACTACTGAATCCATACAGAATTGGAGGAAAATATTCAATTCCATTCCATCCATCCGTCCATCCTATATGATGTTAATAACAGATGCGTTGCTACTCTCAATGACTAAGATGGTCGCCTTATACGAAAGTAAGTCAGTAACTTCCTAGTCAAACTACATTGTTACTACCACCAGTTTGTATTTCTAGTTACTAGCTGGTTATATCAAACATCAATGTATTTTTTATTTGGCTATATTTTTATACATAAATATTAACTTTCAGCTTCATTATCGACAAAACTCCAAAACCATAAATAAACATTTTTTTTTATCTGACTGAAGTAGCAAACGAGCATGCAGTCCACCTGATGATAAGTGGTCACTGCCGCCCATGGACATCTGTAATCAACTTCACACAGAACCTGGGTTCCATCTGAAGTCAATCACAGATGCTTTGCTACTTCCAAGGTCTATGATTGTCGCCTCATGAAAAGTATTCGGCGACCACACCCTACCATTGAAACGCAAGAAATGCTTCACGCTAGAAATAGGTGTGGCAGTGGTACTTCCCCGGTCGAACTATACTGTTTCTACCACGTTAGATGTCCATAGGCGACCGTTTACCATCACGCGGACTGCACGCTTTTCTTCTTCAATATTATAAAATTAATACAGTTTATTGTACTCAGAAAAACAAGCAATAATAAAATATAGGTATTATACGCTTTCAATGTACAAAAGTCGGCCTTGTCGCTAAACAACATTTTTTTCTTGGCAATGTTAGGATGCGGAAGTAAATATGAATAGGAAAATAGGTAATGTAAGTGTAAAGCCACAAAAAAGCGATAGAATCCTTTGTTCAATTTGATAGCACCTTTGTACGTCCCTGTAGTCCCGGGATCAGAGCGGCGAACCCAACCGCTCACCTGCTATGTTTCTTTCTTATAATTGCTATGATAAATACTTTTGTGCTCTCATTTTAGGGTGTTAATAGGGAGTATTCATGTGTATTCGTTTTGTGTATGTCCTTGGTACCCACGACACAGGAGAATATCCTAGTGTGGAGCTATGAGTATAGAAAGCGTGTTTTTTTCTTTGCATGTGCGCTTATTCTTATTTCTTAAACGCTGTACTCTTATTTCAATAAAGAGGCCCTCTTTAACCCTTTCTTTGTAGGTGACAAGCAAAAGAGAAGATATTAAAATACCTGCAGAGAGGGTACAAATACATCTTCCTAGTATTGAAATACAAACGCTGTTCCAATTAGGGTCAAAAGAGAAACGGGTAACAGCGGCGAAGTGTGGAATTGAAGACAATTTATTTCGGCTTTTTTAATGACGCTCAAGGAAAGTGGAAGCTGATATTGTGGACGTTAATATCAGTCCCATATTAAGCGAAACTCCAGAATAATCCTAATTCAATTTTTCAAAATATTACCGAAAATTGCAATGTTTCATTGCGAAACGAGTTTAATTTGTTTTTTTTTGTATTAATTAGAACTAGTCACCCGTAGCATCGGCCGAAATTCGACCGTAATTTAAATTAAAAATCAAATGTCATCTGACATTCTTGACGTTGTGTCTTTTCATTTTCATTTACTAAGTACATATGTGTTTGTGACAAATGCAAGGCAGTGTGTGTAATGTGTTTTTAGTTGATTTTATGTATGAAAAATGCATTATTTGAAAAAAATATTAACATTCTGCACTCCTTCTCTACGTCCACTATAACCGTGCAAAATTTCATACTAATCCGTCCGCGGCATATTACTTAAAAATCCGTCACAAATTTTTGCTTCACGTATTAATTTAATGATGATCTCGGGGACACTTTGTTAAGATCACAGAGGGTACCAAATTTTTCGAATCAGCGATTTTTCTGTAACTTTTACGTTTCAAAGAGTTTTATTCTAATTATTGAAGGGAGTGATCTTCATAAAGAACGTAATAATGAATTAAGTAGACACAATTAGATGAGAAAATCACGTGGAAAATTATTCGGGAAAGTTATTAAGTCTTGTTCACACGGAACAATTTTACAAAATAAGAAAAACCCGAGTAAAAACGATTACAATTTTGTTTTTGGCTAGTTGAATTATTATACCGATTTAAAAAAAAAAAACGACCCGCGTGACGGAGTGGTAACCATAATCGTTTGACATGCAGTGGGTTCTGGGTTCGATTCCTGGCCCGACAGGTATCTGAATAATAATAAATTTAGATTTCTGTTCTGGGTCTGGGTTTTTATCTATTCGTCTTTCTATTGCCATGGCACCCACACCACAGGAGAAAATCCTACTGTCCAGCTGTGAGTGTAGAAAATGCGTGTACTACTATACTATACCGGCATATTAGTTCCAAGACAATCAGCTTCTAAGTTAAGCAGTTCTAGTGTGGCCATTATTATAATTTATTTAGGACACCCTAATCGGGATTCGGACACTGTAACAAAGAAAGTTAACAAAATATTTGTACTCTGAACAGTTACACTGAATTCTTTACGATTTCTGAGTTTGGATTTTTTTAAATTAAATTAACATTTTGAGATCCTTAAGGTTTTTGTCCTGTCCGTTACTTCTGTAAGTGTTACTCTGTCTATTCTCTATATTTTTATGAAATATTTAGTGATTTTACTCCAAAATTTAAATAAATAATATAACCTAATGTAATGATAATAATTGTACCGTAATTTAAATTAAAAAACTAAACTTAATGTTGTCCAAAGTAGCACGAGTATTGCTCAAATCAAAATAAATTGTAATAATTTTCAAGTTATTTTAAATACACCCGCCAAAGGTAAAAAGAGGTTTTATTAACTAAGCTGCATTTAAAAGCAATAGCGGGTATTTTGACAAAGACATCTGACATTTTTGACGTTATGTGTTGTTTGTGACAAATACAAGGTAGTGTGTGTAATGTGTGTTTAGTTGATTTTATATATGTTTTATGCATTATTTAAAAAAAATATTAGCATTGCGTAATCCTTCCCTACATAAACTATAACCGTGCGTAATTTTATACTCCTCCGTCTGCGGAAAGTATCTTAAAAACGGATCACAAGTTCACGTATTAATTTAAAGATTCTGTAAAAAAATCAATTTTAAAAACAAAGTGAAATCACTTTTACTTTAAAAGTTCACTGTTCCATTGGAATTATCTTAGCAATAAGCATTCTCAAAGCACTTCAAAACATAAGTTTGCTCCGCAATAAATCGCCCCCGATTACGGTCTATGCTCTAGTAGTATCCAGTTTAATGCCGGTATATCAGTTCGGTGGCAATATCAGCTCATAAATTAAGCTATAGTAGTAAGACCACCGTTATTATTTATGCAGGATAATCTAATTTAGTCGACTGTTTAGTATTTAAGTCATAAATTTGTACTCCGAGACACATTTCTGTGCAAGATGTAAAACGTGTTAAGCCCGCGATAAGACCTATGCAATAGCTATGCATATGCAATAGCATAGCTTTTATCGCGGGCTTTGAGCGTGGCGCCCAAATCAAGAAATTCCGTAACGAAAAAACCTAACGTCTCCCACGCGGCTTACCATGTAGCGCGGCCGAGAGTTCGCTTAACTTGTGTACGAGTATATGCTATGAATTTTTTCTTTGATATTATATAGAAAGTATATAGTATCAAAGAAAAATCTTGAAATAATATAAAAAATACAGCTTAAATAAAAATAAATAATTATAATTGCATAAGTTGATAAAAAATGCTATGCAACAGCTTTACCGAGGCAGTCCCCGAGTGCCGTACGTTTGTTTTTTTGTTGTTTGTTTAATCCCGTCCAGCTATCAGCTCTTGAAATGCACTGAAGCGGGTTTTGTCTAATAGTTGTATATCATGCTTATTCGTAATTTATACAAGAGAACAATAACATACGGCTTTAGGAGGGGTCATTTTTGAAAGTACCACCTGTTCAGACTACAGTCCAGGGTGCAGGTCAAGTACGAATTTAATATAGAGAACTCAAAAGTGTGCAGATTTTCTTCATTATTTTTTGCACTCAGTTTTTTAACCTTTGGCGTTAAAATTGTATTTTCAAAATATCAACAGGGTCAAATTAAGACGGTGTGGTGCTGTATTTAGTTGGGACCGAATAAATGAAAAAAATGTAAATTGTGTTTATATCTTCCATGTATCTCTAAATTCGAAGTTGGAAAAAATATTTAAACTGATACTTTCATGAATAGAATCACTAGAACAAAATATAAGCACTAAAACCCTAGCTTTTCGCGTAAAGCTGAGGTCATATTAACACAGTTGTCTTATTTGGAACTGAAAAATCCTGAATTCAGCGCGGCTTTACCCATTCTATTCCCGTATCGCTACAATAAATTATCTTGAGCCACATTCCGTTCTCTGTCGTCAGGAAGGAAAGTGCTGTAACTTAAATTTTCATGAAAAGACACTCAGGAATATTTTTCTGACAGATTTCTGAAATATTGAGGCCGCGATGGTCGGCGGGCTTTTCGGCAACTGTTGTAGTTTTTCGCTCTGCTTTTAGAAGTTTCAAAGGGCGAAAAGAGGGCGGGTTTTAGTCAACTAAGTAAGCTTCGCCACGCTGCTTCAGAGAGTTATAATGGATGTACTAAGTTAATGGTAAAAGTTAGTGTTGTATTTTTGTAGTGAATATCTTCTTTAGGCGTCTTGAAATATATACAGTAGGGGGTAAAGTTTGGTTCGCGGCATTCGCGTGATCACCATCTTCACTTACTACATACTTAGAAAAATGGTACCTATGTCTTAGTTATATGAATTAGACATAAGTTTTTAAGGACAAATTCATGGATGTTTTGAAACAAAATGTTGGTGTTGGTTAAGTAAGTTAAGGTAAAGAATAACATACTTTTATTTTTGTTTTGAGTTTTTTTTTTTTCAATTCTATCAGGTTGACGGCTTCTTCCATTATTTTATTACAGATTTAATTGATTGTCGCAGAAAATGTTTTCTTACTGACAGTTACTTTTAATTTAAACACAAATACATCAAACATGCATACATAGACTGACATAAAGTTAACAGCGTATTGTACTGCACTTTATGTTTACACATTGTACAATAAATTAAATCTACCTAGGCCATGTGATTCGACATAAGCGATGACGACCTGCTCCAACTTCTTACGATGGGCGAAGTTCCTGGAAAAAGGAAAATCGGAAGGAGAAAGAAGTCGTAGTTGCGTAACATCAGGGAGTGGACCGGAATAGCTGGTGCAGCTGAGCTTTTCCGCCGAGCAAATAATAAGGACGACTTTAACAAGCTGATTGCCAACCTTCACTAGTTGGAGAGGCACCCTAAAGGTGAGTATAGACTAGAGCATTTTCTTGAGCATTTCTGCGTAATGTAACGTTCTACCGAATGGTACAATGCAGGTAAAAGCTCGTTAAGGGTGGTACACTCGAACATATCAAAGAGCGGCTCGTTGTTCTGTTACAATTAAATGCTCTCGTCTATACTCACCTTTAGAAGAAGAATAAATTAACGAAAAAACTTGCAAACAGAAGCAGGTTTACTCAAATTGTGTAATACAAACGAAATAAATACATTAATTTCATTATTATCCAGGCGTTCACGGTTGTAAACATGAAAATAATAAAATACTTCCCAAATTACATTATCTTTCATGTATTAAATTTGTAGCGGGTTTTATGAGAAATGCTTGTAAGGAAACGGCCGTCTTTTTGGCTTTATATTGAAGCATTTCCGTTCCCCAGGCCTTTACACCTGTCAGTATTATATCGTGATTTTCAGTCAAGGTGGAGAATGATTATTATTCATGGGTAATAATTAAACGGTTTCTACACTCATAGCCCCACAGTAGGATTTTCTCCTGAGTCGTTGGTGCCATGAACACACACAAAGACGAATACACAAACACCCAGCCCCAGAACAAGAATCTAAACTCATCATTCAGATACCTGTCTAGCCGGGAATCAAACCCGGGAACCACTGCGTGTCAGACCGGTATGGCAACTGCTGCGCCACGCGGGTAGTCAAATGTTCGCATATAAGGAATTCAATTTAGAAAATACGAAATCTCTTTTATTCTCAGTATAACAAAATTTATTACACGGATCGTGAAAAAAGTACCGCAAAAACAAAAATAAAAAGGTAAGATGCCATTCTTATTTCTAATGACGACCCGCGTGGCGCAGCGGTTACCATACCGGTCTGACGCGCAATGAGTCCCAGGTTCGATTCCCGGCAAAACAGGTATCTGAATGATGAGTTTAGATTCCTGTTCTGGGTCTGGGTGTTTGTGTGTTCGTCTTGTGTGTGTCCATGGTACCCACGACACAGGAGAAAATCCTACTGTGGGGCTATGAGTGTGGAAGGCATGCGTGTGTGCGTGTATTTCTAATGGATTATGTCAACCCCTTTCTTAGAAATTAAATCAAAATCAAATAAACGTATCGCAGATGATCTTATTTTTTCGAAATGGAGTATGCATTTCATCTTATATATTTTTATTTTTTTTCCAATTTAAACGTCTTCAAAAAGGCAAACTGGCACCGATGTGTCGTTTTCCGTAAATTGTGGTCAAATTTAGCGTGACGAAATTTTCTAGATAATTAAGATCTCGAGGAAAATGAACGAATAATCTATCTTCTACACTTATAATGAATCTGTAGAGAGGTCAATTCTGTACATAAAATATATAACCAAAATAACTATCAGGGGGTGATTAGGGATCGATACTGAGGCCAAAAATGCAATCTGTAAAAATTTTGTCTGTCTGTCTGTCTGTATAACCGTTATAGAAACAAAAACTACTGGACGGATTTTAACGAAACTTGGTACGATTATTCTTCCTACTCCTGAGCTGGTTATAGTATACTTTTCATCTCGCTACAATTAATAGGAGCAGAGCAATAAAGGGAATTGTTGGGGAAAAGGGAGAAGTTACTGCATTTTTAAGCCGTCGCGTGTGCAACCTTAATGGTTAAAGTTACACAGAAATCATGTATGACGGATGTATTCTCCTTAAAATTATATACAAATATACCACAACAGCATATGTCTATCTTTCATGGTTGACTCACAATAACACGTGTAACTCCCGATAACGTAGCAGTTCGAAGCTTTCTGATTATATTTGTCTACTCTTACGTTTATGACACTCTCAGTCATCACTAATTAAAAAAAGTTAACATTATTTAGGCGGAACGAAGTTCGCCGGGTCAACTAGTTATTAATAAGATTTAGCATTCACTATTTATAATTAATCCTCTTTTGGTCTAGACATCTTCTTACAGAAGCCACCAGGGAATACTAGCTACAATTTTGATTTAATAATCATTATCTTAATAATTTTAAGATCGTTACGATTTTAGGAAAGCGTTTGACCGTCGGATAATATCGATAATTATGTAAATGTTGCCTTTTGACTGCAGTTCATATTTATGCTTCTTTTTTAGGTTATGGTTATCGTGATTATCAGTAGTTTCTCGAGAAAGTATTGTTTGGTTTTATTTACACATGTGACATGTTTTTTTCGCTGGCCTCCGCTATATTTGATGATAATGACAGAAATCGGTGTTCTAACATGTCTTTTCAGGTTCGGATTTTTTCCGTGCATTTAACCATTAATGATCACTTATCCCACAACCAACTCCTTCCAATGTTGTTTAATTTTGAAGATCAGTTGTCATGCTCACGACTTACTTTGGCCGTGGAATTAGCGCGCTTCATTACTTTCGAGTGTTTTCTAATTAACGAATCTGATTAGATTTTCTTCCACTTCGAATTACGTATACAAAGTTAAATGTCGTTTTGTCTGGATTTCTTACTCCCTAAGTTAAGTGCTTAAAAAGCATTATAATATGTTCATTGAATTAAAATCCGATGGTCCGAAGGCACGGAAATACCGACCAAATCCATCCACATACATAAACATAAGCTATAGGAAAAAGATCTTTTTTTTGTTCTTGAGGGGAAACCTCCAAAAGGTACCCGACGCCGTGTGGGCGACGCAGGGTTATGTGGGATTTTTACCGCACTAAAACTGCCACGGTGGCCGTCCTCGTCGCTATAAAAAGGACTCCGGGATTTCGGACCAACCGCAACCGGAATGTTCTGAGTGCGTTGCCACATCGGGCTCCTCCCAGATGGGCGGCTGGGCCCACCACTCCGTCTAGTCTTTACGACGGTATGCGACCACACATACCACCGTCTTTCCCGGGATCGCTTGGCTGGACGGTTCAAGTTCCCACTCTAGCCGCCCGCAACCCCGGAAGGCCCTTTTAGTCGCCTCTTACGACAGGCAGGGGATACCGTAGCCCTATTCTAAACTCGGAACTAAAGGGACGAGGAAAAATACCCTAAGAAACGCATTATATATTTCATCCTCTTTATCAAATCGTAGCTAACAAAATACTAAACATGAACGACTTTTAAGAGTACACGAGGGTAAATTACAATTTAGATGGCGCTGTGTACACATATAGCGGATATAAAATGTGGAACATGGTGTAGGAGGAAATTGGACGAGCCTATCCGCCGCAAAGGCTTGTATATCTACAGTAAATAAAGCCTTATCGATATCGCATGTTGACAGGTCTTTGGGCTTATATTGTGTTGAAGTATATTATTGAATAAACGTATGTACAAGGTCTATTTATGTAACATATTGAGACTGGGTATATTGTACACGATTTTTAAATTGATAAAAGATAAAATTAAGGTTAATACAATATTTTATTTTCGAACTTTATTCAAATACTATCAAAAAAAACTTGAATTAATATCAAAGATAGAAAATACTGCATAAATAAATAAATGGTTGTAATTGCATAAGTTGTTAAAAAATGTTATGCAATAGCTTTACCGCGGCAATCCCCGAGTGCCGCACGTTATTTTTTACCCGACTTCCCAAAGGTTATGTATTCGTCACGTATATATATTTTTCAAATATGTAGTAAACATGTAGAAATAGAATTTTACGGTGATTTTATTAATACTTAATAATTTTACATTTTTATTCCTTGTGGGTGCAAAACTATATTTTCTTTCGTTTCATTTTACCTACTTGTAATGACAACGGATTAAATTACTCTCCATCTTTATTCACGAAATATAAAAAAAAACCTGTAAGATAAGTATCTGTTTCATAATATACTGTTTACGCACGATTGAAATTGTTAATTATTTAGCGTTTTGTTTTAGTTTGGGCGTTTGGGTATATCTATGGCACTTAAGGCACAATGCATTAATTGGTTTACACATGCCAAAAATGAAAGAACTTTTCCATCATCTTAGGGGTTTTTTTTGTAAAAAATATAATGATATGAAGTGTAAAATTGTACCTGAGAAACTCGAGATTGGAATTTAACAATGTGATAGCCTAGTCTAGATAAAAACCTACACGTACCAGATTTTATAAAAATCTCAAATATATTAGCTATAGTTATAGCTAATATATATAGGTTTAAGCCTTTTGCATTCTAAAAGAAGATCGTTGTTTAACGATAGAGCAGTAGTTAAATTACGGTATACGTGTGAGATTATCCCAAAATTTACCAGCTTTCGTTTTAAAATTTGTACCACTGGATATATACTCGTAGTAAATTACCATCTCACTAATCCATACTAATATTATAAATGTGTAAGTGTGTTTGTTTGTTCCTCTTTAACGTCGCCAAATAGCTATAATATGATATGGTTTATATGCTGGGAGATAGGAGGGCGGAGAGTGACGTAGGCTATTTTTTACCGCGCTCTCTCATTCCCATGAGATTCTTCTCTCGTCAACCCATTATTGTCCCACTGCTGGGCACGGGTCTTCTCTCAGAATGAGAGAGTTTAGGCCATAGTCCACCGCGCTGGCCAAGTGCGAATTGGTGGACTGGACTGGTGGAATCCCATGAGATTAACGGTGTTTTATTAGTTGATACATATTAAGTAGTTCCAGACGTTGTTAATAGATGGCGTTAGTAAAATTCATTTGGAAGTTTTGAGTCACGCTATCAAATGCTAATGTTAATTCCATCTGACCGTGCGGGCGAAGCCGCGGGTAAGTGCTAGTTTTAGTCATAAAAACATAAAAGACTATTTATTAATTTGCGAGTAATAAGAAGGCAGAAGTAATAAGAATAAGAAGGCAGAGGAAAGAGAGGTTTGAAGCTTGTATATAATACAGTAGGATAAAGAAATTTTGTATTTTTATTTATCACGCGTTTTATACCAAATACCCGAATTTATTACGTCACCAAAAAAGCCGTTCCAAATTACGTTCACGTCTATCCAATTCAGCAGCGATTGTTGACGGTGGCAAATTAAATTGCAGATTACCCCTTGATCCTAATAACAAGCGATGCCGAAAACAAACGAATTGTACCGCGGTATTACGTAAATTAAACGTAAATTGTGTTACGTTTAAACGTAGCACCCCAATGTCTGCGGGCTTATACACGAGATGATATTTGTCAGCAGTATAAAAGAATCTGTAAATAAAAATATATCTTCTCCCAAAGGGTGTTCTTTTCAGAATTCGTTTGAATATTATGTTTTACCTACTGCTCAAATATTTTACTTTTGAATTTACTATATATTTTTAAATGTATATGCTATACATTTTTAAATGTATACAATATAATACATTTAAATATGTATAATAATAAGTAAGTTTAGTTGCCGTCTGTTTTCGGTATTTTGTTGATAACAATTGAGCTGAACGTTAATATTTATGTACATAAAAATGGCTTCTGTACGTGTCAAAATAAAAAATAAAAATTGATATCTGATCGTGTGAGAGTTTATCAGACCCAAGGATCTGCATCTGAATGAAGAATAGCAGGGTATATCATACCCTGCTATTCTTTTTTTTTTAAGTGACTAGTCCTCATGGATACCAAGCCGTCCAAGGCAGCAGCTGGGTTATACCGGACCCTTACCGGCTAAACCCCCACTGTGTTTTCTCCTTTGCGGACCCACCGCCAATCTGAAGGTGCGCCCGCGTTGGGTCGCGAGAGACAGGATGCACGGCAACACACACTGAGACACCTCTTCTCCCGCGACCCCTCCTTGCAGCAAAGGACAGAAAACACCTCCCCCGCAGCCCCCTCGTATGCATCCAGAGCGGGCCCAGGCCAAGCCCACTCGGAGCGTCCCCTCCCTGGGATTCCTCTTGGCTTCACCATGGTGCTCCAAGCCACGGTTCCTAAGCCCCTCACCACGACAAGGCGGAGATCCCTTCGAAGGGACTTCATTTTAAATACAAAATAGATAGTAATATCGATGTCATTTGACTAGGATGTTACCACCGCCATGCCTAATTCTAGCGGGAAGAAGTTTTGTTTGAGAAGAACCCATGTTTTGTTTGAAGTTGCTCACAGATGTCCACAGATGTCCTTTGCTACTTCAATCAGATAAGAAAAATACATTAGCTGCAGTTTGTTTCTATGGACTGGGTCTTATAACGAGTCATAACGATACATAACAGTAATTGGCGGCACACCGCACCCGATATGCAGATATCGGGCGCGGTTACATCAATGATATTGTAATGGTACGCGTCTTGAGTTGATTGGTTTTCTTGTAATGAAACATACTGACATAGGTCGAATTGAGTTGGTATCTAAGATGTCTGACGACACGCGTACCCGAGCGGTTAACATACCGGTCTAACGCGCAATGGGTTCCGGGTTCGATTCCCGGCTAGACAGATATCGGAATGATGAGTTTAGATTCCTATTCTGGGTCTGGGTATTTGTGTGTTCATCTTTGATTGTGTGGTACCCGACAAAGGAGAAAATCCTAGTGTGAGGCTATGAGTCTAGAAAGCGTGTTTTTTTTTTGTTTCTGCTACACTGAATTTTCCTTTTATGGTTTGGTATGTAGTGACCTCATTTTGTATTGTATACTTTTTACTGTTATAGAAAACTATTTTGATTTTATACGATTTTAGAATTCTATTATTTTGACATGTAAAGAGAATATTATTGTTTTATGGTAATTGGGATATATAATGTTTTGAGTTTAATTATTATGTCTTGTAAATACATTTATAGTTGTAAATATATAATATAGGTATGAAATCAGGAAAAAACCCGTCTTCTTTCACCCTAAACCCTCTTACGCACTAGCGGTTAACCGCCCCATAATTAAACGGCAGCGGTTGAAATTTTGCGGCGGTTTCATATTAAACTGGAAAAGCGGCTAGCCGCGCGGTCTTCCGCGCCCGCGGTTAACCGCTAATGCGTAAGAGGGCTATAGGTACTAAAATATTACCTTTCTGAGGCTGTCTATCCTTTTTGATCTGATATTTTAAACAGTAAGATCTGTTATTTTTTTAAGGAAATCCATAAAAACCTGAGTATAAAATGAAAAGCATGGTGTCAGGTTGAGCAGTAATATTGTTTTACGACACGACACGCTCCCGAGTGCGTGTCTCAATGCTTCCAGATATTGAGATGTAATCATAAACATTCTTTTTTACTGTGATCCTTATTGTTTGGCGATATTCAATTCTTGAAAATAAAATGTTACATCGATACGATTTGAGATTTTGAACGTTAGAAATTAAAGCCTGGTATTAACCGACTTCCCAAATTAAAGAATCAATTTACTCCGTAAAGCTTCCGACAAGAAACTAATGAATGTTTTTTTTTATCTGACTGAAGTAGCAAACGAGCAAGCAATCCATCTGATGGTAAGTGCCCACTGCCGCCCATGGACATCTGTAATCATACATACAGAACGTGGGTTCCATCTGAAGTCATAGATGCATTGCTACTTCCGAGGACTATGATGGTCGCCTCATATAAAAGTGTGCCGCCAACCACACCCTTCTATCGAAACGCAAGATATGCTTCCAGCTAGAAATAATAGATTTCCTCTTATAACACCCAGAATTGACGGTTTAACGCACGTACAGCCCACTTGATGTTAAAACAACCATAATTTAATTTGTGAGTATTGTCTTCTTAATTCTTATAAAACTTCCTCCGACTGATAAAGTCAAGGTAAGCTTAGCATGTAACTACATTTTTTTAAACAAAAACAAAGTATTTGTTTATAGAGAATTAATAAAAATAAGTGTCAAAATACACTAAAAAGTATATAACAATGTTTTATTATCACAATACAAACGATAGCATACCTAAATGTGCAGTAATTTTTTATTTCAACTGAATTGCCACTTCAGTTTACTTGCGAATTGTAAAGTTTTAATCTCTATATTACGACATACATATAACGACGTACAGTCTAGACGAAACTCCTTTTAAACTTCGCAAGCAAACACGGTCACAAAAGTTAGTGTCGTAAACCTTTTTCCTACCTTTGAAAGTGAAACTCTCGTATGAAAATTGTAATTGTTCCGTCGGCTTTGTAAGACTGTCAAAGGGAAATGTTTTAATTTCTCCCGCATTTGTTTTTCAACTAGCATTGAGTTTTAAAGAATAATAAAGATGTGCCCATTTTTGTGTAAGCTCTGCGTTTTTCATTTCATTCAAAAAACGTGTAGTTCAATTGACATTATTTTGTACAGAACACTACTGAATGTGTACAGATTTGGAGAAAATTATTCAAAATGTTTGGGTTGGAGAATAGCGGTGGTAAAATAATGTTTATTGTACTCAGATAAACAAGCAATAATACAATATAATATACAATTTAAATGTACAAAATGCGGCCTTATCGCTAAACAGCAGTTTCTTTCCGACAATCTAAGAATACGGAAGTAATGATAAATAGGAAAATAGGTAATATAAGTGTAAAGCCACAAAAACGCGATAGAATCCGTTTTCTAATTTGATAGAAACTTTGTATATTATGTTTCTATCTTATAATAACAGTGTTAGATGCTTTTGTCCTCTCGTTTTAGGGTGTTATTAGGGAGAAACATCTACACAATGCCAACTAACTCTTCGTGGGTTACCACTCATCTGTTTTCTACCTAAATAAAGCTCAAACCTATTCGGGGTTTTTGATGTCAGTAGTAGATAGATGTTTTAATGTCAGTAGAGCAGTGATAGCCTAATGCTTGAAACTTGCCCTCTCGATCGGGAGGTCCGAGGTTCAAACCCAGGCACGCACCACTGATTTATGTGCGTATTAGAAATTAATTAACACTGCTTTTCGGTGAAGGAAAACATCGTGAGGAAACCTACATGGCCTAAACTCTCTCATTCTGAGAGAAGACTCGTGTCCAGCAGTGGGCCAATAATGGGTTGATGGGAGAGTAGATAGATGGCAGTGATTTCTTTGCATGTTCGCTTATTATTTCAATATCTTTTACTTTTTATTAATTTTAACGACACGTGAAAGAATAGACACGAAAAGATCCGTGCAGGTATGGGCTCAAATATACTTCCTGTTATATCTTTAGACGATATAAATGCCAAATGAATAGTCGGGTTGCCGTGGCAATGTAAAAGGAAATGCAAATTTAAAAATACAGATAACCTAAACAGAACTATTACCTAACTATTAACTAACTGAAGTATTCCCGGAGCGCTATGACATGGGGTTCTTCAAGAAAGGTGCGAAAAGAGCTCTCCTTCACAGCCGGCGATGCATTGGCGACTCCTCTGGTGTTGCGAATGTCCATAGGTGACGGTGACTACTTTCCATCAGGTAGCCCGTCTGCCTTATCGTGACACATATAAAAAACATAACTGTCACAAATAAACTAACATCGAGTCCTTTTTTTTTTTTGTCCACCAATTGGCACTTGGCCAGCGCGGTGGACTATAGCCTAAGCTCTCTCATTCCGAGAGAAGACCCGTGCCCAGCAGTGGGACAGTAATGGGTTGACGACGAGTCCTTTTCTCACAGAGATTATAAATATACATGATAAATTGTTTATTAGTCAAACGTGTCACATTTGTCATGCTGCAACACCTCCTTTCTACTATGAAATATAGCAAATGCTACTCGAATTAGGGGCAAAGGAGAGGCGGGTAAGAGTGGCGAAGAGTGGAATTGAAGGCAATTTACTTCGGCTTTTTAATGACGGTCCAGAAAATGACAGCTGATATTATGGACGTTAATATCGGTTCATTATTAAGCGAACCTTCAGAATAATCCGCAGAAGTCAATTTTTCGAAAATAATGTTACGGAAAATTGCAATACTTCATTGAGAAACGAGTTTCGAGGACACTTGCAACAACTGGAGAGGGCACCAAATTGTTCGAATCAGCATTTTTTTGTAAATTTAACGTTTGAAAGGGTTTTATTTTAATTACTGAAGGCGACGATCTTTATAACTAATGTTATGATGAATTAACTTGACAAAATTAGATGGAAAAAATATGTGGAAAATTATTGGGGAAAGTTATTAACTTTTTACACAAGTCCAAGTTTGTCCAAGTAAAAACTGATATAATTCTATTTTTGCATAATTGTATTATTATATCAAAAATCTTTAAAGAAACAGTTCAATCGATAGATCTCTGTTTTTCTGACACGGAAATCTAACTACTACTTTCCACAGATCTCTTTTTAAAATCTATACTCTATACTAATATATAAAGCTGAAGAGTTTGTTTGTTTGTTTGTTTGAACGCGCTAATCTCAGGAACTACTGGTTCGAATTAAAAAAATCTTTTTGTATTGAATAGACCATTTTTCGAGGAAGGCTTTAGGCTATATAACATCACGCTGCAACTATTAGGAGCGAAGAAATAATGGAAAATGTGAAAAAACGGGGAAACGAACAAAGTCGTGGTTAACAGCTATAATAATAATAATAATAATAATAAAGTTTATTTTTCAAAAGTTTGTAGGTACAATACATAGTTGCATATAAAATACATTATTGAGAAGTATAATTTATAAAGCTATAATTTATAAAGCAGAGGAGGTTGTTTGCAAAAATAAATTATGCCCAAAATAATTATTCCACGCGGACGAAGTCGCGGGCACAGCTAGTTTTGCTATAAAAAGGTGTAATCAGACTTGGTATATTCAGACTCATACTTGTCTTCGCCACAAAATGTTGTACAAGAAGTTTTATTTTATACTCATACTTTATTCACGAAAAGCACTCTCGAAAACTTTAGAACATAAGTTTGCTCTGCAATAAATCACTCTCAATTATGCTCTACGCTTTAGTTGTATCTTGTTTAATTCCGGCGTATCAGCTCCGAGACAATCAGCTTGTAAGTTAAGCTGTGCTAGTGTGGCCATTATTACAATTTATTTAGGACACCCTAAGCGGGACTGAAATGACAGGACATGCATTTTGACGACCCGCGTGGCAAAGCGGTTAGCATACCGATCTGACACGCAATAGGTCCCGGGTTTGATTCGCGGCCCGACCGTTATCTGAATGATGAGTTTATATTCATGTTATGGGTCTGGGTTTTTGTGTATTAGTCTTGTGCGTGTCCATGGTACCCCATTATTATAATTTATTTATGACACTCTAAGCGGGACTTAGATGCTTTAAATTACATGGAAGTTTAGGAAAATGTTTCTACTTTCTATGGATTTTGCCGACCCGCGTGGCGGAGCGGTTACCATACCGGTCTGACGCGCAATTAATACTGGGTTCGATTCCCGGCCAGACTGGTATCTAAATGATGAGTTTAGGTTCATGTTGTGTCTGGGTGTTTGTGTATTTGTCCTGAGTGTAGAAAGGTGCAATAGCTTTAAAGTTAATTCATAACAAACATACAAAAATACAAAGTTTTCGTCTTTACAATATTAGTATAGATATAGCGATATTATTCCAATATTTAACAAAATAATGCACGGATAATTATAATAAATACTGTAAAAACAAAATCTAACCCCTTTTACTTTACCTACAATTTAGTCGCAACACGAATAAATCTGTGAATAATAAAAATATGTCCGGAGAAATTAAAATAAACAATCAATTTAATATTCCACTGAAATTATCTTCGCGATAAGCACTCCCGAAGTACTTAAAAACAGAACTTTGTACAGCAATAAATCACTCCCAATTACGGTCTATGCTCTAGTAGTATCTAGTTTAATGCCGGCATACGAATCATGCAGACAATTATTCAAAAAATTAAAAATAATGACGATGACAAATATGTATATATTTGAAACATGTACATTTGTAAGAAGGCATAAAAATATTTTTAAAACAGCCAAGGAAATTTACAATAGAAATACAAGAAATCCGGAAAGATTAGTATTCACGGAACCACCACGTACGTCCTTGCTCCAAAATAATGCATACAGCATGTGCATTAAGATTTATAATACTATAGCACTTAAACCCATAGCACTTAAAGTGGCGCCAAAAATTTTTTTTAAATGGTAATTAAAAAAGTTATTGTTACAGCATATTTTTTATGAAATTAATGAATATCTTAGTTCAATTAAATTTAATAACATTGACATCAAATAATTATTTATAAATAGTATTTCTTAATGAATTGTAAATATATTCTTATAAGTGGTTTGCTAAATGTTGACATTATATTCAAATTAAATTTATTATATTTTAAGCATTGACATTGTATAAATGATTGATTTAAAAAAGCTGCTTAAAAATTGCGTGCCCTACTCGGGTGAACTGTTTTTCAATGTTTGTGACAAAATTGTAACAGTTATAGCAATAAATAAATAAATAAATAAACATATCAGTTCGAAGACAATATCAGCTCGTAAATTAAGCTGTGTAGTGTGATCATCCTTATTATTTATCAAAGGTAGAACATGGTTCGACGGGGGTATCACTGACTGCCCTGTAGTCCAGGGATCAGAATAGGGCTACGGTATCCCCTGCCTGTCGTAAGAGGCGACTAAAAGCGGCTTTCGGGGTTGCGGGCGGTAAGAGTGGAAGCTTGAACCATCCAGCCGAGCGACTCCGGGTTGTACTACCGGGAAGGACGACGCTTGCTCACTGATAAGAGCCCAAATAGGGCAACACGCTCGGGGGACTCCGGTTGTGTTCCATTGGAGATCCCGGAGTCCTCCACGCAGCGCTCGGGATGGCCACCTTTAGTTAGGTGAATTTAACACATAACCCAACGTTGCTCCCACGGCGTCGGGTACTTTTTGAAGGTTACCCCCTCGTAAACAAAAAATGGACAGCACTGACGCGTAACGTTACGTTTAGGTTCTCCATCAAGCAAATTATCATCGTTAATACGTGTGTATCTTGTGAGGAAAAGAATAAGAACAGCGTTTCGGACGATTAATAAATATATTTAATCTTACATATATATATCTTAAATATGATTAATCTCGAGACTTATTTCAAGCCTAGTAACACTTGTAATTCATTAACAATACGGTTAACTAGAACGATGTGTGTAGGTACTTAGTACGTTACGTATGTATGTTGTAATTTAATATTAGCGGTTCTTATTTGCAATGTCTAGACTTGGTTTATGGTATAAAACAAATATCGAATTACAAGCATCTTCTCATTGAATTTATTACAAATACAACTTATATATATCGAAGATAACGTGGAATACTGCGAGCATTCTTCTTCTTTACTCATCGTGGATTTCATTTGGAACGCAGCGAAGTCGGATGTAGACTGGGCACAATTGTGCTCACCGTGATTTTGTCTCCAATGCCCGCTGACCGCTCGCTGTTCTTTTCCAATATTAATTTCAATTGACGTTGCGATGTCAGTTTCACCTTAGTGTCGCCCCCTACCGTATCCAAATACGCCCAAATCAATTAAAATTTGAAGTTCCATCCTCGGACATATACATAAAAACGCATTTCGGATAATCCCTCGATTTAGGGATGGCCTGTTACCAGCAGTAAACTTCTAATTGCTGATAAATGGATAATGGACTTTTTTATCTGACTGAAGTAACAAACGAACATTAAGTCCACTTAATGGTAAGTGGACACTGCCGCCCATGGACATCTGTAATCAACTTCATACAGAACATGGGTTCTATCTGAAGTCAATCACAGACGTGTTGCTACTCCCGAGGACTATGATGGTCGCCTCATGTGAAAGTGTGCCGGTAACCACACCCTTCTTACGAAACGCAAGAAATGCTTCACGCTAGAAATAGGTGTGGCGGTGGTACTTCCCCGGTCGAACTACACTGGTTCTGCCACTTTGAAAACATAAATGTAAGATGGTTTCAACCCATTTCTTTCTCACTGCTGGATACTAATCTTCACTTAGATTGAAAGAGATTTAAACTAAAGTCCACGATACTGGTCAACTCGGATTTAATTTAAAGAACTCACAGGTATGTAGAATTCCTCGTTTTTTTAAGTAAAGTAACTGTATTAAAGATTTTTTTTCACTCCGTTTTTTTAAGCTTTAGCGTGAAAATTGTATTTTGAAAATATAAATAAGGTAATATTAGATTAAGTTATGGTGCGGTATTTAGTTAGGACCAAATAATTAAAAAAATTGTGCATTGTATTCATATCTTTCATGCATCGCTATCATAACTTCGACGACCCGCGTGGCGCAGCGGTTATCATACCGGTCTGACGCGCAATGGGTCCCGGGTTCGATTCCCGGCCAGACAGGTATCTGAATGATGAGTTTAGATTCATTTTCTGGGTCTGGGTGTTTGTGTATTCGTCTTGTATGTTTCCATGGTACCCACGACACAGGAGAAAACTGTGGTGTTATGTGTGTGCCCCTACTGTGGGGCTATGTGTGTAGGAAGCGTTTGTAACTTACTTCACTACCTACATATTCCGAAACCCGGCGTCGGAAAAAAAGGACCATCGAAACAAAATATAAGCACTAAAACCCCAGCATTTTGGTATAAAATTGTGATCATATTGACACAGTTATCTTATTTGGAACTGTAAAACTCTGAATTCAATACGGTTTTGCCTATTCTACTCCCGTATCGCTACTATAAATTATCTTGAGCCACATTCCGTTTTCTGTCGCCAGGTAGGAAAGTGCTGTAACTTAAATTTTCATGAAAAGGCGCTCAGGAATATTTTTCTGACAGATTTCTAAAATATTGAGGCCGCGATGGTCGGCGGGCTTTTCGGCAACTTTTGTAATTTTTCGCTCTGCTTTTAGAAGTTTGAAAGGGCGTAAAAGGGCGGGTTTCATTCAACTAAGTATGCTTCGCAGTGCTGCTTCAAATGTGTTATAATGATTGTATTTAGTTAATGATAAAAGTTAGTGTTATATTATTGAAGAGAAAACTTCTTTAGGCGTCTTGAAATATATACAATAGGGGGTAAAGTTTGGTTCGCTGCGTTCGCGTCATCAACATGCTGTTCACTTACTATACTCATAATAGGGAGCCCAAGCGGGGATTTTCCGCGTTACTAGAGCGCGTCAGAAAATGTATGTGAAGAAACGTTGTACCCTGTAATGTGGGGTACATTACCACATTTAATATACGGGCCTGCGTTGAGGGCAGATAAATTCGTGCAGAAATTCGAAATATTTTAAGGAATGTAATGAAATGAAATGTCTTTATTTTGTATAGGCCTACGGGGGCACTTACAAATTGTCAGTTACATTTTTTTCTTACACTACCACCGGATCGGAAAACGACCTCAACTGAGAAGATCCGGCAAGAAACTTAGCGGGTTTGTCTTTTTTCTTATTTATATCCATTTTTTTATATATTACGGGATTAGGGAAAAAATATAATGTGAAGATTTTCATGGGATGAGGTAGCTAAAACCATAAATATAAGAGCGTACAGCTGCTGAGAACTGTATATTTCTCACTCTTCGTCTCTCTTTCCTTCTCATTCTTTCATCTTTCACTCTCTCGCACCATCCGCACACTGCCATCTGCCATACCATCTCAGCTGATCACAATAAGTTGTTCTAGTAAATATACAACATTTTTATTTATTTGTTGTGTCTTAAAACAATTTTGTGAATTTAATGCAATAAGTTTCATATACATTACAATAATGAGTGATGTAAGTGTGAAATGTGTATTTTGTGGTAAAGAAACGTGTGAAAAAATTAAAAAGTTTACACCTGAAACTTTAAAAACATGTTGGAGTATCGTACCGAGATACCAGTTAGAAGGAAATCTAGCAACTTTTATGCTACGGTCGAAATATCCAATGAAACGATGGCTCATATGTCCAGTGTTACGAACTTTTCACTGCCATAGAAGTACCATCTGATTTTCAAAGGCAAAATGTAATTATACCGGAATATAATGATGCACCAGAGCTTGCTGCAGAAAGTCCCGAGTTATCTATTTCCAGCACTTCCACAACGCAGACCGTTTGACAGAAAAAAAAATTTTTGAAGTGAAACTTCTTTATCGGGGTTGGAAAAAATTTTGTGTAACATTTTATCGTTACGCGCCATATTTTTCTGTTACGCGCCATCTTTTTTTTCCGTTACGCGCCATCTTTTTCTTATCCCTACCACGCGTGATATTAGATAGATTATTATAGATTAGATTATTAGATAAAGTTTAATAAAAGCCTTTTATTAAACTTTATCTAATTTAACTAATTTCTGTAAAGTTGCATATAGTAAATTCTTTTTTGAAAAATAACGTCATAAAGAAGTTTCACTTCTTACGAGTGTACGCTAGTACACGCACACATTTTTTTCAATTGTCAGATTAACAATATTCCTCCACATTATTGTCTGATTATCATTGAGATCAATTAGGACATCAAGTTGAACCATCATGCTCAATCTCTATAAATATCTGACGCGCTCGAGTATTCCATCATGATATGTTGATGACTTACCTATATTATTTTTTGTCGAGGAGAGACCTTCAAAAGGTACCCGACGCAGGAGCATGTGGGATTCTTACCGCATTGAAACCCCCTGGTTGCCGTTCCCGGCGTTACATAGAGGACTCCGGGATCTCCAAAGGAACGCAACCGGTGTCCTCTGAACGCGTTTCCCCATTAGGTTTCTTTCAAATGAGCGGCCGGGCCCACTACTTCTGGTCTCTACGACGATATGCGATTATGTGTACCGCCGTCCTTCCCGGTAGTCGGGTGAAAAGAAGAAATAAGTAGTCGTCGTCAACCCATTATTGTCCCACTACTGGGCACGGGTCTTCTCTCAGTATGAGAGAGTTTAGGCCATAGTCCACCGCGCTGGCCAAGTGCGAATTGGTGGACTTCACACACCTCCGAGAACTTTTTTTTTTTTTAAGAACTCTCGGGTGTGTAGGTTTCCTCACGATGTTTTCCTTCACCGAAAAGCAGTGATAATTAATTTCTAATACGCACATGAATCAGTGGTGCGTGCCTGGGTTTGAACCTCGGACCTCCCGATCGAGAGGGCAAGTTTCAACCATTAGGCTATCACTGCTCCTATATGTAAATACCTGCTATAAATAAGTAGTATTTTATGAAAATATACCCACCATTCCGACACGTGGAAATATCGAAACGACCGTAACATGCAGTCTCCATGACAAATGGCTCTCCAATGCACCACTCGACGTCGTTAACGGAGATTGGAGATTGATTTCCACGTATATTTCATGTAATAGTACTTTACTATGATATTTGAATGACTTACATCGACTTACTAATGACACATTGTTAAAAATATAAAAATACGACTGATTAAGAAGGATTGATTGCCATAAGTTTTAGTGTTTTGTAATACATTTCATTCGATGCTTTTTATAAATTTCAATGACAATATGTATATAGTAACCATGTAAATAGCCTCATACAAAAATCTAAACTCATCATTCATATACCTGTCTGGCGAGGAACCAAACCCGAGAACCTCTGCACGTCAGACCGGTATGGTAACCGCACTGCCACGTGGGTCGTCGTCATATTATAATATACATATTTTTGGAATTTATATGCTCCCTTTCTCTATTTACGGGCATTTTTAAAAAATTACTATGCCACTCGGCAAACTGAAACGACCCAAAGATACTAAATGTCAAACATCACAATCTGTTAAGAAACTTTGGTTGAAGCGCATGCCAAAAAAATAGATATGCATATATACATACAAACAAATATACATACATACCTGCAAATATATTTTTACACATACGTAAAACAGTACCATCCCTCTGACGCACTCGGGGAAAAAGGTACTAAGTTCATCAATAACAACGAAATTTGTATTTTGTTTTGCTCTCGAGGGTAAAACCTGCAAAAGGTACCCGACGTTGTGGAAGCGACGCAGGGTTCTGTGGTATTTTTTTACCGCACTAAAATTCCCCCGGTGGCCGTCCTCAGAGGAAACTTCGCGCCATCAGACTCCTCCCAGGTGAACAGCTGGGCCACCACTCCGTCTAGTTTTTAAGGCGGTATGCGTAGTCGCATACCGCCGCCCTTCCCGGGGTCGTCTGATCAAACGGTTCGAGCTCCCACTCTTGCCGCCCGCAACCCGGGAAGCCCCTTTTAGTCGCCTCTTATGACAGGCAGGGGATACCATAGTCCTAAATGATTATATCTAGATTCCTTGAAATCAATCCATTTCAAGCGTGGAGTTCTTGCATTCAAGTGTTCTTGCATTTCGGTGGAAGGTTTTGGTTGCCAGCTGTTTTTTATAGAAGGCAATCTTGGTCGTCCCAAGTAGCAATGACAATCATAGACTTCATAAAGTTTCCAGAGTCCACTTACCATCCGGCCTGCATACTGGTTTGCTGCATCGATCATAAATAAATGAACTTTGAACTGTGTTCTCCTAACACTGCTGTTATAAAGCTGAGATGTGTGTGCCATGTGTGTGCGTATACCTTTTTCGGAAATATATGTCATGTACAAACACGCAAAACTTTAATTTTACTTATATAAAGCTATCCTAGAGGCCGCCTAATATACGAAGGCTAACTTCGAACACTGTAGAAAATAAACATTTTCAAGATAAAGCAATATCCAGACAAAGGTTTTACTTTTATTCGACTTTGTGCAGACCTTTGAGTGTTATTTGTATTTATTGTTACTATTATGCTGTTTGAATGTTATTATTTCCTTTTAATGAGAATCTAGAATTCAATATCTACTCATTACTGGCTTACTAGTTAAGAGTCGCTTTTCATACCGAGTAGTTTGTAGGAGATTGGTTACCACGCTGGTCAAGGGCGGATTTGTAAGCTTTGTAATTTTGTGAGATTCACTTGTCTTTAAGATTTTTATTGAACTTTCACTTATCTTAAAGAGTTTTTATACAATTATGATGTTTTCTTTTAAATAGTTTTTATTTTATATATTGCAAACAAAGTTTGCGGTAATGGTATGCATAAAAATATAAAATATTTTAAAAGAAATGTCAAAAGAACACTCGACGCATTCCAGTTTTTACTGGTCATATCTACCGGTGAAAACTAATCTTTAAAGAATCTATCTAGAAAGAATGATTCGAGCTCCCACTCTAGCCGTCTGCAACCCCGGAAGCCCCTTTTAGTCGTCTCTTACGACAGGCAGGGGATGCCGTAGCCCTATTCTGATCCCGGAACTACAGAGACGAGCTTGTTCAGCCCTAGTCCATTTATTTACTTCATCTGAGTCACTGGCCTGTTTTTAGGTGTTCATTTATTTCCTTCGTCTATTTCTACATCATATTGCTATTGCTCCCGTTTCTCAGGTCACTGTAATTATTCTAGGCTTTGTAGAATAAAGAAAGTGTTTCCACTCCCGTCATTAAAGGTAGTCATTGTGTTTGCACAAAGCCTTTGTCTGACTCCTGTACTGCTTTTGTACTGATTCACCGATAAGCGAACTGTAGATTTAAGAAAATATATAAATTTAAAAAGAATATTCTTTAATATTGTGCCAAGTTGGTTCTACTACGGCTGTATCGTAGTTATATCTGCTGTATCATAGGTAGGTACCAGAGTTGCCAAGTTAGTCCCCCCTAAATTTAGCGGATAAAAAGTAGGAAGAGGGTTTTTTAGGGGTATGATTTTAGACTCTAAGTATTATCGCGGAATTGATACATTATAATACTTAACGGGTACTCACGATATAAACCACATATCAAATGAATTCTTATAGAATTCTTTTGCTGATATTTCGTGGTCACGGCCAAACTGCGGTAGGTAGTTTTTTAGGGGTGTTATACTTTTAGGGGTTTTTATAACTTCAACTCCCGCCAGCTACATGATCATGCCTCACGACGGAAAAAAGGTCATGCACTACACCCAATGACCTTTTTTAAGAAAAACCTACGACCTGATTTAGAAATACGGGAGGTTGCCGGGATGAATTCAAATTTATAATTCATTGTGGGGATTTTAGGGGTTTTTTATTGAGGCTTTAGGAGGATACATTTTTGATAGTTGGCAACTCGGGTAGGTACATATCTTCATCATCATTGCTATCATAATAAATTTGCCATTAATATCATAAAAGTCTTAAAATAATGGTAATTTTATATTAAATCATAAAATTACCGTTATTTTAAGAACTATTTCTTTGATAGACTCCAGGTGAAGCATATTTTATTACGTAGATGCCTACTAATAAAAAACTTTTTGATATTCCACCTCTAAGGAGCTAAGTAGGGTTTGAATTTTGTTTACAATATTGTATTAAAGGGTATCAAGACGAAAGCATAGTTTACTAATAATATAGACTGATTTTGTTATTCACCATACATATACATATATGTCGGCCTGACACTGCGTATTTACGAAAAACACGTAGACGAAAATAATCATTTTAGTTAGTTTAAAGATCGAAAATAGTAATTAGTCATATTAAGCGATTTCTAGGAGCGAAAAACCTCAACTTTGAATAAATCGAAGAACAATAACTTCTGCGTTTTAGTTGAAATCTTCAAGAATGGATAGTAATGTAGACCCTGACCTTCCCGATGTCACGCCCACTTCGTTATAAATGATAAACATTATGTAATTATCAATTGCTCACAGTGATATGATTTCCGTAGTATAATCGATATGCTTTTAGCTAAGTGTATTCCGTCACCGGCCAAGTTCAGCGCAGTCGATCAATCACACGTCAATCGTGACTGGCTTAACTAATTTTGGTAACTGCAAAGCATTCGTCCTTTCTGTATTAAGTGCATGTGAAATAATGGAGCCTCTAGTAAAGCAGACACTACTATTTTATTGCTAATGAATGTTTAGTAAAATATTGATTTTAATCTATATTAAAGTCAGTTGGAAGTTCCGATTGAAACATTTATTTATTTTCCCGTGCCGAGCGGTTTATAAATTGGTCTGGCGCGTAACGTAAATGACCCCAGGTTCAAATACAAATAATGAATTTAAATTCTGGATCTGAGTGTTAGAGTTCTATTTTATTTGTGTTACTTATATGTCAACCATTATTTAGGGATTACAGAGATTTTTCGTGGCATACGTTACAGTATCAAATGGACATACAAACCCACAAACAAATACGCTGAAAAACATCAAACGCCTTTTTGTCAGAGGGAACGCAAAATATTTACAAAAATTTTGCCATAACACGCGTCGAATATCAGTCACGAAATACGCTCTATAGAGATGACGTAAAAATGCGAAATTTATTCACTTAATTAACTAGTATTTTAACGCAAGTGTGTACAGCGATCAATCATACCGTCAATTATAACGGCCTTTATTAATTTTCCGTACTGCGTAGCGCAGCCAATTACCGCACGAGCAGAAAATTAACGGGAAGTGTTTTATGTGCATCAGCGGTTTAATTGGAAACGAGAAATCTTGTTAACAAAATATTATTTGTTCATTATTTTGAAGCTGTAGTTTTATCAAGTTAATGTAGCAAACGAGCTGGCACTTTTGTGACATCGTTCGATGAAAAGTAACTTCTGACTTTTACAGACGTCTAGATAGCATTTGGAAGATATAAACTTATATTACAATTATACTCTCTCTCTCTCGTCAACCCATTATTGTCCCACTGCTGGGCACGGGCCTTCTCTCAGAATGAGAGAGTTTACGTCATAGTCCACCGCGCTGGCCAAGTGCGAATTGGTGGACTTCACACACCTCCGAGAACTTTTTTTTTTAAGAACTCTCGGGTGTATAGGTTTCCTCACGATGTTTTCCTTCACCGAAAAGCAGTGATAATTAATTTCTAATACGCACATAAATCAGCGGTACGTGCCTGGGTTTGAACCTCGGACCTCCCAATCGAGAGGGCAAGTTTTAACCATTAGGCTATCACTGCTCTCTATTAGACTATTAAATGTTAAAAACAATCTATTACAACTAGTATGTACTGGAAAAAATATACAATACAGGTTTTTAACTTTGCCATAATAATGCATAACTGTAGTTCCAAAAATAAAATGAAAAAAACCCATATCAAGGAAACGCAGTAACAATAACCCCAGAAACCAATAATAATTTAGTTTATAATCTATCATAATCAATCCATATAAATCATATATGGCATATCTAGTTACTTTATAGTAACATCATGCGTTATTTTTGATAGTAAGTGGTCACTGACGCCCATTGACATCCGTAATAAACTTCATACAGAAAATGGGTTCCATCTGAAGTAAATCAAAGATGCGTTGCTGCTCCCGCGGACTATAATGGTCGACTCATGTGAAAGTGTGCCGGCAACCACACCCTTCCATCGAAACACAAGAAATGCTTCACGCTAGAAATAAGTGTGGCGGTGGTACTTCCCCGGTCGAACTACACTGGTTCTACCACCTTAAAATATATTTTAATAATATGAAAGCGTTCTCTTCTAAAATCCGTGAAATATTCTCAAGCGGCTAAAACTATAAGACGACCTATAGGATAACTGTAATTTGGTTTGGGGCAAATCTAGCGAAAATATCCCGCGGGAATCAATGTGCTGATTTTCACTTCGATTTGATCTTTTTTACTTTTACTTTTCGTTTTTCTTAACAACGTTCACACCGATTTTGCAAGCTGGAATACAGTTGGTAATCGATTTAGGGCTCCATTTGATTTTGTCTTAACAAATGTGTATTGTAATTGTTGAATAAACTTATGACGAATTATGTACAAAGATATGTGTGTTGGTAGCAGATCCTTTTATGATTCGACTCTAGAGACACCACCGCCACACCCAAATTTGCCTAATAACAGATGTATTGACAACCTGTGTGGCGCAGCGGTTACCATAACGGCCTGACGGCCAATGGGTCCCGGGTTCGATTCACGGCCAGACAGGTATCTGAATGATGAGTTTAGATTCCTGTTCTGGGTCTGGGTGTTTGTGTATTCGTCTTGTGTGTGTTCATGGTACCCACGGCACAGGAGAATATCCTAGTGTTGGGCTATGAGTGTAGAAAGAGTGCGTGCGTGTTTATTAGGCGCTACTACTTAACATTTATATCCTTTATGCTTAACATTGTACCTAAAGTTTGACATGGTTCACTTAATCAACGGACAGCGTAACGATTTATATCCTTAGCACGAGCTTATCCGTCCCTGTAATTCCCGGATCAGAATAGGGCTACGGTATCCTCTGCCTATCGTAAGAAGCGACTAAAAGGGACTTCTGCGGTCGCGAGCGGCTAGAGTGGGAGCTCAGACCTTTCGGTCAGGCGACCCCGGAAGGGACGATGGTATGTGTTGTCGCATACCGTTGTAAAAACCAGACAGAGTGGTGAGCACAGCCACTCACCTTGGAGGAGTCCGATGGGGCAACCCGCTGAGAGGACCCCACAAAGACGTCCATGGCGTCGTGTACCTTTTGAAGGTTCCCCGTCGAGAATAAAAAAATACGAGTTTATTATAATACCCAAAACTATTAAAGTTTACGCTTTCGTCCAAATTACGTTGTGGCACTTGCAATGTACCCATGTACAAAAACATAAGCGTTCAATGTACATGGTAATGTACGAATACGTGTAAGCAATCATCTACTAACATAAATACTTACAGTCGTCGTCAACCCATTATCGTCCCACTGCTGGGCACGGGTCTTCTCTCAGAATGAGAGAGTTTAGGCCATAGTCCACCGCGCTGGCCAAGTGCGAATTGGTGACAAATACTTACAGTACTAGTCTAATAACAAGTAAAAAAGATCGCGCGCCAATTACGTCGCTCGGTTTTATCGCGGCTTTCTGGCCGCGACTACTCTCAACAGGGTTACCAACTCTCAGAAATGTATCCCCCTAAAGCCTCCATTCCTCGAAGGACCGATAACCGATGGGGAAGGAAGGTCCTCGAGTGGCGACCACGTTTAGGCAAAAGGAGTACAGGTCGCCCCCCTACCAGGTTGACCGATGATCTGAAGAAGACAGCGGTAAACCGTTGGATTCAGAGGAAACAGGATCGGTTGGAGTGGCGCCATTTAGGGGAGGCCTATGTCCAGCAATGGACATCAAAGGGCTGATGGATGGAAAGCCTCCATAAAAAACAACCTCCCATATTTCTGTTCTAAGTTTTTCCCTGACAACGAAAAAAAAGTTCATCAAGTGTAGTGATGTGATGACCTTCATGACCTTCATGTAGCCTAGCGGGAGATTTCCCATTAAAAACACCTACATGTTAAAGTGATAAAAACTCCTAAATGTACCCCTAAAAATATAACACCCCTAAAAAAACTCATTTTCCTTTTTTATACCCTAAATTAAGACGAAAAGCCCCTAATTTCTAAATTTACTAGAGAAAACCACTAACTTAGCAACCCTGACTCTCAAGCATAACACTAAAACTGTAGCTGAAAGCCTTCGGTAGATGGCGGTAATAACATAAACTGTGTTTGTTTCATCGGTGCTAATGTTAAAGTTGCCTCTTAGACGGGTAGATGGCGGTATTTTATTCCGAAATAATTAGACTTATGTTGACATAAGTTTAAAAATTGCCATGCCAGCTTGAATAAAATCTCTCTAACACATAAATATTAATAACACGTTTATTTCTCAAAAGAGGAAATTCACCCTTAAATAAAAACTAAAGAGTCTTAACTTAAAATTGGACTTATTTGTCATCATCACTGTCTATGTAATTAATTATTTAATATTACTAGTTCCACACACTGTACAATACAATAAAATAATTTTAATTTTAAAGGACTCTCCGCTGCCTTTCATAAAATCAACAATATAATTAAAAATGGCTTAGCATATCTATAAGATATGCTATGCCATTTTTTATTATATTGGTTCTGTATCAAAATTTGGCGGTGGTGAGTGTGGTAAAGGACACTCATTAGACTAGAACACAGCAGCCTTACACGCTTTCTTTCTACACTCATAGTCCCACACTAGGATTTTCCCCTGTATCGTGGGTGCCATGGACATACACAAGACGAATACACAAACACCCAGACCCAGAACAAGAATCTAAAATCATCATTCAGATACCTGTCTGGCCTAGAATCGAACCCGGGACCCATTGTTAACCGCTCCGCCACACGGGTCGTCAAACCTAACACTGATGTTATTAGGCAGAAGTAGCTTTATCGGTGTTGCTTCCAGGGTCAAACTATAAAAAGTTCTTTGTTTAAACGATAAACGTACAAAAGATATTTAACAAAAACAGAGGAGATTTTAACAAAAGAAATCCGAACAACTTTGTTAGCCGGTTTGAAGAAAGTTTTCCTTAAATAGATCACTCTCAAATTTATTCTGAACTTATGTTTCGGCGCTGATACTTTTGTAACAGATTTCTGTAGTTCGGCCTTAGGTACTTGTTTTATAGCTAGCGAGTAACGACGGACTATAGCGATGAAGACAGTAAATCTTTTAAGGTTCGATAGCAGGATCGCCACACCGGTTTCTGTCTAATAACAGTAGTATTAAACGCAAATTTTTATTTTTTATTTATTCATTCGACAAAAGGCATCCATAACGACATTTAAAAAAATTAAAGTATAAAATGAACTATTATTTGTAATGTTCCAGAGTAAAATTGTCACTTATAAGGACGCTCAGCTTACATGGAAAGCAAACAAAATATGTTGATGTACAGAACAAAATATTTTTTACTTTTGAAACAGTGCACTAGTGAATAAAGTTATTCATAAAATTATATAAAATTTAACTAATGTGTTTTGATTTGAAGAATGTGATCTAGGAGACCCTTTTTGAGGCTATTTAAGTTTCATTTCAAGTGCTCATCTTTTTGACTAGTTCTTTACAATTCAATGCTGTTACAACGACTTGAAAGACGTGGTAAGCATTCTAACATAGAATTGTATTGATGGAGGACTTCAAGTATAATAAGACGTGAACGTCTCTATGAATTTATATTTTTTGTGTTTTCTTTAAAAGTTCACTTCATTGATATTGATTGAAAAATATGGTTTGATAACCGGAGATTTTCTTGTAAAAAACCATATAAGTTTAGTATTTTATTATTACATAAATTAGCTGTTTTAAAATTAAATCATCTAATTACGTAACAATCTATCGTAAGATTGTCGTTATTTTTACCAACATTCAACAAAAAAAACTAAAACTGTGTACATTTTTACGAAGGCAGAGTTGGTCTCCTACTATCAGACGCAAGCTTTAACATCGTGAGTTGATTTCCAAAGTTTTCTTACACCTCCTCTTTTTATTTTCGGGAAATTTATTTCCGGGTTTCACAATGTTATATTCTCCGGGGGAGAGACGTAATAGTCAGCATCTATCATGAAATTGCTCCCAAAACGAATGATACAGTTAAGGAATTCTGTTTACATTTCATCTCCTGCTGTTCTTGTACTTATGTTTCATATTCATATAACAGGGATTTTCTATGCTTAATTTACGGATAGATTCGATATGAGATTCAATATGACATTCGTTTACCGTAGATTGTGTTCCGAATCCAGACGCATTTACAAGAAATGCACTATTGTATCTAAGTTAGATTACGCACCACTGATTTATGTGCGTATTAGGATTAAATTATCACTGCTTTTCGGTGAAGGAAAACATCGTGAGGAAACCTACACACCCGAGAGTTCTTTAAACAAAAAAAGTTTTCGGAGGTGTGTGAAGTCCACCAATTCGCACTCGGCCAGTGCGAGGTATGGCCTAAAAACTCTCTCATTTTGAGAGAAGACCCGTGCCCAGCAGTGGGGCAATAATGGGTTGTACTCCCACATCGACTAGATTTGATTTGAACTTAGGAATATCTGATTTGGCTTAAACAACACTTTTCTTCGCCGAATGCTTTCTTCTCTATCAATACATCTGTATTTTGATGCCTATGGTTAGGCTCTCCTACTAGGTATTTTTAAGAGTTACTGCGACTGATATGAGTCTAGTCTAGGTGAACGGAATCTAAATCCCCTTCTATGATATCTTCGGAAAAAATAGTGGTGCTATTAAAAAATACACAAATCTGCACTTCGTGTATGATTTGTTTCTAAATTATTACGAATGCCCTACTTTGTATGATAAATCCCAAAATCAAGGCAATCATTATGGCAGCCATTTTGATGTCTGCCGCAAATTCAAAATGGCGTAGCCAGTAACAGTTCATTTAGTTGATGCGATACGAATCAATCAAATGCCGCCGACCCCTCGGCTATATGATTGCTTTTTAATATCTCGCTTTATCTTTAACCGATAGATTTGCTTTTTATATAAGAGTATGAAATGCAGATGTGTTTTTAGAAATGGCCTATTTAAATTGTTTGTCTTATCCATGACCTACAAAGGGTACTCTTCGATGTTTTTTTTATATCTGATTGAAGTAGCAAACGAGCATGCAGTCCACCTGATGGTAAGTGGTCACTGCCGCCCATGGACATCTGTAATCAACTTCATACAGAACATGGGTTCCATCTGAAGTCAATCACAGATGCGTTGCTACTCCCGAGGACTATGATGGTGGCCACATGTGAAAGTGTGCCGGTAACCACACCCTCCCATCGAAACGCGAGTAATGCTTTACGCTAGAAATAGGTATGGTGGTGGTACTTTCCCGGGCGAACTACACTGGTTCTATCTTCAGTAACTTAAAGTAACCAATTTTACCTTGAAAGATTCGAACATGGCTTTGCGAAAGCGAAAAAGAGGGGAAGCTAACTGATTTGAAAACACATACTAACCTGCATGTTTAAATTGTGAATGTATCACATATTTCACTTGAATTATTTACAAATATTTGATTGCAGGTATTCGTTTTGCTAATAAATATGTTGAATAGGCACGTTTCATAACACACCACGCAGCTTGAATGGAAAACGCTAGTCGTAAGCAATTGCCGCTAATGAACGAATGTTACCGACCCGTACATTTTCGTAAACCAAAATCAAAAAGAAAAATTGAATGTGGAGAAGCGGGTTTTGAAAGCAAATTAAAAGATGAGCGGTAATTTGGCGGTTTGGTAAAGCAAAATACTATTTGGGAAGTACATATTCTTTTTTTTTTTTTGTTTTCTAGGGGGAAACCTTCCAAAGGTACCCGACGCCGTGGGAGCGACGCAGGGTTATGTGGGATTTTTACCGCACTAAAACCCCCCCGGTGGCCGTCCTCGGCGCTGAAAAGGAGGACTCCGGGATCACGAAACGACTTCAACCGGAATCCTCGAGCGCGCTGCCCCATCGGGCTCCTCTCAGATGGGCGGCTGGGCCCACCGCTCCGTCTAATCTTTACAACGGTATGCGACCACACATACCGCCGTCCTTCCCGGGATTGCCTGACCGAACGGTTCGAGCTCCCACTCTAGCCGTCTGCAACCCCGGAAGCCCCTTTTAGTCGCCTCTTACGACAGGCAGGGGATACCGTAGCCCTATTCTGACCCCGAGGCTACGGGGACGAACAAAGCACATATTCTACTGGTGTGTTAAGATAAACACGTCATAATTAAAAGTAATTTAGTGTATTATAAGTTAAAACTTCCTTACGGATTGGCATTACCGACATGCTGTGTCATAGATACAAATGTTGACGTCCGACGGGACGTTGTCGGATATATATATATATATATATATATATATATATATATATACATTTTTTATCTGATTGAAGTAGCAAACTAGCAATAGCGGTACCGGTAAGTGGTTACTGCCGCCCATAGACACTTATAAGCAATTTCAAATTGAACATGGATCACCCCCTGCTCAGACCAGAGCTCCGTTCCGCGAGTCTTCGCTGCAAGTATTGACCGACTGTTGCCGCAGAGACGTGTCGTTACGGCATACGTGGCCATGCCGAGTTGAGTTGTCGCAATTCCAAATTAAATTTTTAATACGTTACTGCCCGTTACGATAAGCGATTTTAAAATTCTTTTGGCGATATTTCATTTGAAACATTTGAATTTTGACCGATCTTATTTTATTATTTGATAATTTACACACTGCGTATTTCTCGACGAAGTCATGGATATTTCAATTGTAGGTATCATATAACTTATAACATCCATAACATGAACATAGCTCAAATTTTACACTTTTAAATTTGCTTAATAAAAACTTTTTAACAAAAAATATCTACCGACTTCCATGTCACAAAAAAGTAAAAAATAATTTAAATATATTTTGGTCTAGAACATACTCAGTACTTAGTACATAGTCCTGAAGTCGGTGCTCGACATATTTCGCTGGACGACGGTAACTACGTCCTATATGAGCACCGACTTCAGAACTATGTACTAAGTACTGAGTATGTTCTAGACCAAAATATATTTAAATTATTTTTTACTTTTTTGTGACATGGAAGTCGGTAGATATTTTTTGTTAAAAAGTTTTTATTTTACACTTTTTAGTGACTATATTTTTATGTTTGTATTTAAATAAAGCCTCTAAGTTTGCTTTGTGCATCTACATATTCACAAAAATTAAACATAAAACACTTTTACAATTCATACAAACAGGGCGCCCCCTCTGGAAGTACCCCTCCATCATCAGGGTTGAGGAGTTGAAGGTCAAATTTTTCATCTTATATTGTTGCTTAGTAATCTTATAACATATACGTTAGTACCAGGTGGCTAACTTCTATGGCTCAGGCTTGCAGTACCCTGCATCATCAGGGTTTAGGAGTTGAAGGTCAAAATTTTAATTTTGTGCCTCTGTTTGGTATTATTTTTACATACCCGTAAGCACCAAATTGCCAACTCCTATGGTTTAGAATTGAAGTACCCCTTCATCATCAGGGTCGAGGAGTTGAAGGTCAAAATTTTAATTTTGTGCCTCTGCTTAGTATTATTTTTACATAACCGTAAGCACCAAATTGCCAACTCCTATGGTTTAGGATTGAAGTACCCCTTCATCATCAGGGTTGAGGAGTTGAAGGTCAAATTTTTCATCTTATGTTTTTGCTCAGTAATCTTATAACATATACGTAAGCACCAAATGGCTTATTCCTATGGTTTTGGCTTTAAGTACCCCTGCATCATCAGGGTTGAGGAGTTGAAGGTCAAATTTTTGTCCCATGAATTTGCTTAACAATTTCATTATATATTCGCAAACATCAAACGACCAACTTTTATAGTTCAGGCTAGCAGTACCCCTGCATCATCAGGATTGAAGAGTTGAAGGTCAAATTTTTCATAGTAAATACCTACATAGTAATTTTATTCTATATTTTACTCAATTGGACTTCTCCAGCTAAGGTTAGGCCGACTATCACTAATTTTATTATTTTGCTCCAAAAAGTTGAAGATCCTATGATTAGAACCTTATCAAACTCTTATCAGACTACCCCTGGAGTACATCCTTTCTAATAAAAAAAGAATCATCAAAATCGGTTGGCGGGATATTGAGTTATTCATACATTTATCGCGTACATTGAAAATGCAAATTTAAGACTTATGCGTTTTTCTTATGGATGCCCTAGTCAAAAAAATACTAAAAAAAAATGGGACCCTATGACACGCACTATCTTTCAAATAAAAAAAAAATCATCTAAATCGGTTCACCCAGTCCGGAGAAATGAGGTAACAAATATAAAAAAAAAAAAAAAAAAATACAGACGAATTGATAACCTCCTCCTTTTTGGAAGTCGGTTAAAAAACGAGAGCAGAACTAATCAGAGGTAATTCCGGGTATGAGAAGCCCGCCGCTAATCAAATCATGTAATCTTAATTACGCGCCCTAATGTACTTCATCCTTTGTGAATTTTAACATTAGGACGGACACATTAAATGATTTAAGGAGAGCCTGGGTTTAAAAATATTAGATATAAATTGAGGAAGCTATACTTCTCGTATGGAAATTAAGTCACAAAAATACGAAATGGAACTCCCTAAAACTTTTTATATTAATTAATACTATACCTCTTTCTTCCATTCGAAATAGTTTAAAAGTAAAGAACACAGAATCATTTTGTTCTACTTGGGAAGCACAACCGCTACCTATTTTTTCCGTAACAACAATTTTAAGTACAGCTATATTCTGAACTAGCTGAACTCGCGCGACTTCGTTCGCGCAGACTATATTTTTTTTTTTTTTTTTTATTTGACTGAAGTGGCAAACGAGCATGCAGTCCACCTGATGGTAAGTGGTCACTGCCGCCCATGAACATCTGTAATCAACTTCATACAGAACATGGATTCCATCTGAAGTCAATCACAGATGCGTTGCCACTCCCGAGGACTATGATGGTCGCCTCATGTGAAAGTGTGCCGGCAACCACACCCTTCTATCGAAACGCAAGAAATGCTTCACGTTAGAAATAGGTGTGGCGGTGGTACTTCCCCGGTCGAACTACACTGGTTCTACCACCGTTAATGTAATCTATCCTACCATTATATATTTGAGATCCATTAGGACACATTGCGTGGCATTAGAGTGGTGAAGTTTTTGTAGATATTGATATGTTCTCTTATATTCTAAAACTTTTTTTTGTTCTGTTATCAATAGGTGCCGCATAGCGTACCTATTCAATAAAATAATTTTTTAAACAAAAATTTTTACACCTTGATGCAAGTTAGTTACTGAAGGTATTAGGACCCCTAATTTGCCTTATGTATTCTACTCAGGAATAATGTGCATTATAATGGTGAAAGAATTTTTAAAATCCATTCAGGAGTTTTTAAGTTAATTCATAACAAATATACAAAAATACAAAGTTTTCCTCTTTATAATATTAGTATAGATATAGATATACGATTTTTTTATCTGATTAGAATAGCAAACGGGCATGCAGTCCACCTGATGGTAAGTGGTCACTGCCGCCCATGGACACCTGTAACCAACTGAATATAGAACACGAATTCTGTCTGAAGTCAATCACAGATGCGTTGCTACTGCAAGGACTAGGATGGTCACCACATATAAAAAAGTGTGCCGGCAACAACACCCTTCTATCGAAACGCAAGAAAAACATCACGCTGAAAATAGGTGTGGCGGTGGTACTTCCCCGGTTGAACTACACTCTACCACCTGGGAAATGTGATTGTGATTAAGAAGACATTAACCGAATCATTCCAATTTAGTCCTCAAGAGTAGCAACGCATCTGTGTTCAATTAAAACTTCGATCTGGGGTAACAATGAGAAATTTTATTATGTAACGGGTACTCACGATATGCGATTTTTGAATTTCTTTCTGTCGATACTTCGACCCAGTTGCATGGATCGTGGTCACGGCTAAACTGCGCTGGTGGGGAGAAACTGCTTACAAACACTAGTGGTAAATTAACCTGTCTACCCTACGTCTAGTTTGTTATTCTTTTTAGGTTCCATATTACGACACACAACACTAACTGTATCCTTACGCACCACACTTTGCACTATTTGCGTTTTACATCAATGAGAAATATTTGTACATACATACAGATATTTCTTCATTATATAAAAGATTGACTATAATATATATTTTTATACATATTTACCTATGTATAAACTTAATAAATTGTAATAAAGCTCTCTAATATTACGCCGCAGAAAACTCCTATTTACTTTCAAGAAACTCAAAACTGACGTGTAATAAAATATGATTCGTAAATTCGCGTTTTAATCAATCTGAAGTTATTTATAATTTTATTTTAATTAACCTTGAGTAAGAACATCGAAAAGGATAAGGAAGGTGTTCCATTGCAAGCGCGTAAGCTATAAACATAACTTTTGTTACCCATGTAAAAACAAGATGGCAAATAAAAAAATAATAAGAAAAAAAGATACACAAAGAAAAAAGACAAACCCACTGAGTTTCTTGCCGGATCTTCTCAGTTGACGTCGTGTTCCAATCCGGTGGTAGTGTAAAAAAAAATATAAATGTAACTGACAATTTGTAAGCGCCCCCAAAGGCCTATGCAAAATAAAGACGTTTCGTTTCATTTCATTTCATTTCATTTCATTTCATTTCATTTCATAGCTTTAAATGGTATTTGCGCTGAAGAAAAGGCGATGTGAAGTAAATAGTAGTATTTTTTTTCTTTTCTATAAATTAAATTGGGCGTAATTCGAATAACATAATTTTTAAGATTATGAGGAAACGTAATAAGCTCATTCTAAAGGTACTTTTGTTACGACTAATTAGAGCACAGGAAATCTCTTGTTTAATACTAAAGTAGATATTTTGATCATTATTTTTCACTGTTTTTCACTTTTAACCTTTGCTGTCTCACTTTTCATTGGGGTGAGTCCACTCGGAAGAAGCAACGTACCTATGATTGTAATCAGATAGAATTTATAAAACACTAGCTGTACCCTGCACGTTTTGCTACGCCATCACGAAAAAAATACACCAAAAACCTTCGCGAGCTCATGAATAACAACTTTGCTAAAGATCATCACATGATCAAATAAATAGTTTACGATTATATAGAGGACATACAGACAAACATTCACTTTTATAATGAAGATGTGAAATTCCTCAAAGATGTCACATTTGGCAGTAACTACATACCGTTAGATAAACCACCTACTCTATTGCTTTTTCAATAAAAATAATGAGGTACATGGTAAACATAAGTATATCACCAACTGCACTCATCATTTTCATTTATATTTACCATACGTAAATAAACAATTAAAACGTATTCTTTTGCTGTGATTTCCCTGTGTTAGTATTACGTACATACTCGGCATTTGTGGCACTAATCATCAATGCTCTCAATGCCTAAAGACTAGGGTCTTCAACCAGTGCGTGTTGCCAGTCATGAGGTCATGACTGGCAACACGCACTGGCGTAGGTACGCGGCCGAAACATGGACTCTGACATTGGGACTAGTCCACAAGTTCAGAATAGCTCAGCGAGCGATGGAACGAGCTATGCTAGGCGTTTCGATATGTTGCAGAATCGATGGCCGATGGGGCAGACGAGTTCTCGAATGGAGACCACGATCCGGCAGACGTAGTGTGGGACGCCCTCCGGCTCGCTGGACTGATGACCTTAAGAGGGTTGGAGTCAGTGGTTGGATGAGAATATCTGATGACCGAACATTGTGGCACAGCATGGGGGAGGCCTATGTCCAGCAGTGGAATGATAAAGGCTGATGATGATGATGATGATGATGACTCGGCATTTGGTTTATTTCAGACTAGTATAATGACTTACGCCTTCATCAGCGGCCAGTTTATTAGGTTGTAGCAAATGATAAGACACGTGCCCGAAACTTGTTTGAGATTTCAGGATTCATTAGCATTTACGATTGGCGTAATACCAAATTGAAGTCATATATCAAGTCTGTTAAAACCACGAGAAAACTTCGCAGTAATTACATGTTATATTCGTATTTTCTTCAAATATTCGTTATTGTCTGCGATATGGTTTGACAGGGATCTGAGAATTTTCTTTTTGGATGGATTTTTATCGGAGTGTAGTAGCAAACGAGCATGCAGTCTACGTGATGGTAAGTGGTCACTGCCCATGGACATCTGTAATCAACTTCATACAGAAAATGGGTTCTATCTGAAGTCAATCACAGATGCGTTGCTACTCCCAAGGACTATGATGGTCGCCTCATGTGAAAATGTGTCGGCAACCACACCCTTCCATCGAAACGCAACAAATGCTTCACGCTAAAATAGGTGTTCGACCGGGGAACCACCGCCATGGTTCCCCGGTCGAACTACACTGGTTCTACCACCTTCAAAATGATATTTCGAGGTATCGTCTTGATGCCTTTTTTGTCAGTATCAAATAATTTTATGCTACAGCTGGGCATGCCTTTGAACTTTGATTTTAAAACTTAAACTAGCGAGCATGCATTCAGTTTACTGCATTGTAGTGCGTGTAATGTATTTTTAATTGATTTTATGTACGTTTTATGCATTATGTTTTATTTAACTTATAACCGTGCCAAATGTCATACTTCTCCTTGTACGAAATTTTCTTAATAAGGGGTCGAAAGCTTTTCATATGTTTATACATACCTACTTACATAAAACATTCACTATCACTAAGAAGTTCTTTAATATGGCTATATAATAGTGCATATAATAGTGGAACTTAATGTACTTTACTAAGCTTCTAGTAACTACAAAAATGGGATTTCTATTCATTTGGTGCAAAAATCCATAAATATACCTACCGATTTTAAGGAAGAGAGCTACCTAATAAAAATATAACGTCTCATTTGCACTAAAATCTTAATGTTCGATAGTAATTAAGATAACAACGTACTGTTATCTTAATTACTAAAGTAGGTTACTTGCAGTATTACATATCTACCAAGTTACTAAAATGTTTTAAGGCGATGTTGCAACAGCCAGTTCCCAAACAAATCTCTTATTATCAACTGAACTATAAAAACCATACAAATTATATGTAACAGAGCATTATAGTAGAAATATGCAAAAAAATATATTAACCCGATTATTCAAAGTTAGACAAAATCGCGAACAAATATAAATCAAATAAATTATTTGACTAACGGCCGAAGCTAATAGAAGCGTGTTACAATAAAACTTCTCTTTTGAACTATTTTTATGGATATATTGCATCTTAATAAATATATTATAGTGAAAATTCATAGAACAACGTTGCAACTTAGCCATTACCCCCTTTTTTCTCGAGGTTGAAACCTTTGAAAGGTACCCGACGCCATCGAAATTTATATCTGCCTTATCTAAGTAGACTATTAAATAAAAAATACTAAGTAGGTACACTATTATAAAGTATACTAAGGTGCACTATTACATAATTACCATCGCATCGGTCGAAATTCGATTGTGCGAAATTATGTGTTTGTGACAAATGCACGGTAGTGTGTATAATGTGTTTTTAGTTGATTTCATGTATGATATATGCATTATATGAAAAAAATATTAACATTCTGCACTCCTTCTCTACGTCCACTATAACCGTGCAAAGTTTCATACTAATCCTTCCGCGGCATATTACTTAAAATAGCACCACAAGTTTTTGCTTGACGTATTAATATATAGATATTAAAAACTCCTAGAACGACGTTGCATTTTAGCCATTACTTCTACATTACTGAACGAACTGAACTTTCAATACATAATCCCAGCCAGGATTGCCGTAAACCCAAGATTTATGGCACGACACGAAAATTGTCCAACCATCGATCTTACGGTTGAATTGAAGGATGGATGTAACAAGATAGATGTGACCTTGGCTTCGACAAGGCTAAATATTGTGTTCAAGGTCACGTACATATTTCACTGCGACCGCAAGTACCGTGACATTATGCCCACTCGGATAATATTGTAGAGGACGTGACAAGCTTAATATTATTTAATGGCGAAACTGGATATATTTCTATGGGCTGTAGTGTCACTTACTACGTTTGCTGCTTTTATTTTGTGAAAAACACAAATCTTACCTGGTTTCTGGCAAGGACTGGAATATAATTTCTATTTATATCATGCAAAGGATGCTAATAATTCTATGAAATAGAGCGTACATATGGAAATAGAAAATATCTTCCTTGAAGTCTAAATGCGACGTTGTTATCTTAATGACTAAAGCAATTCATAAATGTGACCTTGGCGTCGACAAGGCTAAAGGTTGTTTTCAAGGTCACGTACACATTTCACTGCGAGCGCAAGGTGCCACCGTGACATTAAACCCACGCAGATAATTTTGTAGAGGACGTGACAAAAATTAAACGTGACATAACTTAATATTAATAAAAGGTTACAATAATTTTATCAAGCCGTAATATGAAAGACTGTAGAACTAACCAATTTTACCAACAGATCTATTGATAAATGACTCGCTAGAATTGGCTGAAGACAATTTGGTATCGAAATTGTAAGGAATATTTTCATCGCAAAGTTGTAAAGATTTCCTGCATTTAAATTAAACACCTTTTTCTTTTGAAATCATTTTGTCTTATAATAAGCTCCAAAAACGGAAAAATAAGAAATACGTGATCCAAGATTTAAGTACACCCGGATTATCGAAAACAAGTTCATTCCTCACAGATTGGCATTTAGCTCAAGATTTATTACCTATTGGATACCTATCTCAGTGCGGTCTGAATTAAGCTTAACGGATATGTAACAAACAGGGTAATCTGCCCTTGACACTGACGGCTCGGCATTAGCCTTTTTTTTATTTGACCGAAGTAGCAAACGAGCATGCAGTCCACCCGATGGTAAGTGGTCCCTGCCGCCCATGAACAACTGTAATCAACTTCATACAGAACACGGGTTTCATCTGAAGTCAATCACGGATGCGTTCCTACTCCCGAGGACTATGATGGTCGCCTCATGTGAAAGTCTGCCGGCAACCACACCATTCTATCGAAACGCAAGAAAGGCTTCACGCTAGAAATAGGTGTGGCGGTGGTACTTCCCCGGTCGAACTACACTGGTTCTACCACCTTGAAAAATTAAACGTGACATAACTTAACTAACCTAGTGTGGGGTGTAGAAAGCGTATTAATAACAACATCGAGGTTGAATTTACTTATGAATCCCGTGACGTATATGGCAAATGGCCTTAAACCTTAGAAAAACGTGTAGTTTCATGTTATAGTTTCATGCCTTCTCATTTCTCTGCGGTAAATTGGTCTTGCTATTCCTGGTTCATTATTTAATGACGGTATTAGAAGTAAGCGACTGCAAATTGATTAAAAATTCTGCCTCTCAAGGTGGATTCTGGAATTCAAATAATTCGTACTTCTCATTTTCATTACCATGTAAAAAAAACATGATTGTAATAATATTAAAAAAATGAATATAAATAAGACAAAAAAAGACAAACCCGCTGAGTTTCTTGCCGGATCTTCTCAGTTGAGGTCGTATTCCGATCCGGTGGTAGTGTAAGAAAAAAAAATGTAACTGACAACTTGTAAGTGCCCCCGCAGGCCTATACAAAATAAAGACATTTCATTTCATTTCATTTCATTTCATTTCATTTGGAGAGTAATGTTTAGAATAACTTAAATACTTTTATTTGCGGCCTACCTATTCTTCTTTTTATCCTTACTGAGGCTAAGCACCGCAAGGTTGTCCACTGAAAAAATCACTGATTAATGATGAGATCGACTTATAATTGTTTTAAAATTGTATTTCTATTGGTGTTTCTATATTATATGTGATACAATCAGCGTAGTTCACCCGGGGAAGTACCACTGCCACATCTATTTCTAGCGTGAAGCAGTTTTTGCGTTTCGATGGAAGGCTGTGGTTGCCGGCACACTTTTATATGAGCCGACCATCTTCGTCTTCGGAAGTAGCCACGCATCTGTCATTTCAGATAGAATCCCATGTTCTATATGAAGTTGCCTACAAATGTCCATGGGCGGCAGTATCCACTTACCATCAGGTGGACTGCATGCAACGAGCATGCAACTTCAATGGTATAAACAAAAAAATATATTGTGTATCATTAATACTTAAATATCGAAGGAAAATATTGTCTTCTAAGTAGGAAACCTACTTTCCTAAGAGTTCTTTAAAGTGTTCGAAATAATTTGTGAAGTCGCGTGACGTTTTACCAAACCCTACTCTTCTCTTTAATTTTTATCATGAAAGAAAATCTGTGTAAGAGACATGAATAGTTTTGTCAAATTATTATAATAATTCGTGAAGCAAAAACTTGTAACGCATTTTAAGTAATATGCCGCGGATGGATTAGTATGAAATTTTGCATAGATATAGTAGACGTAGAGAAGGAGTGCATAATGATAATATTCTTTTCAAATAATGTATAAAACAAACATAAAATCAACTAAAAACACATTACACACACTACCGTGCATTTGTCACAAACACATAAATAATAAACGAAGTAGAAATTTAGTTTTTTAATTTAAATTACGGTCGAATTTCGACAGATGCGACGAGTGAATAGTTTTGATAAATTCTAAATTGGAAAATTTAATAATCTAAAATTTAAATCTAAATCTCTTAATTATCAATACTCAGCTGCGAAGCAAAATCTAATTTTTATTTGAAAATTTATCTGCTTGAGATAACCCGCATTGATCACTGAAGTAACGGATCATGAAATGTGGTGTGCAAATATTGGAAAATCCTCAAAAGGAACTGATACTTATGGGTTTGTTAGATCGTTGAAGAGTAACGATAAGTGATAGCGAATTGGCTGTAAATTTCAATGTGAAGTAATTTAAACTTTATGAGAATGATTATAGTATCCTCAACACAAACACTTTTCGCAGGTGGTAGAACCTATTTAGTTCGTCCGGGGAAGTACCACCGCTATACCTATTTCTAACGTAAAGCATTTCTTACGCTTCGAGGGAAGGGTGTGGTTGCCGGCACACTTTTAGATGAGGCAACCATCATAGTCCTCAGGAGTAGCAACGCATCTGTGATTGACTTCAGATAGAACCCATATTCTATTTGAAGTTTCTCACCGATGTCGATGGGCGGCAGTGATCTCTTACTATCAGGTGGGATGCATGCTCGTTTGCTACTTCAATCAGATAAAAAAAGAACAAACCAGGGTCAAACCCAAAAGAAATATATCATTATTAACTAATATTATTACGCAATGCATTTTATTGACAACCCGCGTGGCGCAGCGGTTATCGTGCCGATCTGATACGCAGTTTGTTCCGGGTTCGATTCCCGGCCAGACAGGTATCTGAATGATGAGTTTAGATTCTTGTTCTGGGTCTGGGTATTTGTGTATTCGTCTTTGTGTGTGTCCATGGCACCTACGACACAGGAGAAAATCCTACTGTGGAGCTCTGAGTGTACAAAGCGTTTTAAGGTTAACGTTTTTTTTTTATTTCTTTATTGCCAATATTTTGACCCAGTTGCGTTAGTCGTGGTCCCGAGCAAAAGAATGTAAATTTAATTACTTCTTCTATCAATATTTGTCTCATCGAGGACCGAATGTGAAACCCTCTGCATGCCAAACCAGCAACCATTCCATCTCACAAGCCATAAAGGTTTAATAACGATAAAATGATAAAAACGATTAAAAGACAATACACATTGTAACATATTTTTTTGTTTATATGCCACCTCAATCATCATATTATACTATAACCCAAAGACAATAAGATTCGCTTGGCGATGCGGTCGTCAATTTTGAGTGATTAATAATATTTTCGTTAAGATTTACAACGAAATTTCATTGCTTTCTAAAACTGGATACAAACTTGCACTTAACGTCCAACTCTGATGCATCTGATAAAAGAACTGCCTGCTTTGTGGCCATTGGCTTTCACTGATCCAATGGGTATCTTTCTAATAAAGTCTTAATCAATAGTTTACTTAAGCGTCAAAAAATATTTCCCTATAGATTTGATATGTAAAAAGGATGGTAAATCTTTAGAGTTGAATCAAAAAAGGTACAGTCAATCACCAATCAATCAATGAACTTTTTACACGCAAGAAAAATCGCTTATATCTTGAGGAGAGACAAGTCAATACATCTTCAATTGATAAAAGACGTAATCTGTGAACAGAAGGAAGCGGGTAATTACATTAAGGATTTGTGATATATTTGAAGACGGCCTGCAAATTAGTCTACGCATAAATTTCAAAGAAATAAGCTCTTAAGCCTAGATTATCGCGTACAATCTTGGTAATTTATGGTCTCATTTTGTCTTTAAGAGCTTATATATCTACGTTCCATCGCTAATATATCAATCTGAGTAAAAATTTGTAACACTTATTTCAAGCATTTATTTTCTTAGTAGTTTTAGGTGTGAAAAATTGAACAAGTCATTGGATAAGATATTTAAATGAAAAATTCTAAGTTTATGTAAATTTTATAAAGTGCGTCCTACCTGCCTGTGATTAATGACCAAGAAGGCCTTTCTACTTTTAATATTTAACTTTTTGCACTAAAGTACTTTTAACGTTTTACTTCAGTCGTATAAATGTCTGTCATTAAAAGGTTTTTGGGTTCATTTATAAGTAAAGTTTAACGGTTAACTATATCGTATAATTACTCAAAGGAACTTTTTAGTTTTTATCAAATTGTTTTGAATGCTTCATAAAAATGTAATGTTAATAGACACACTTAATTTTTAAGAAAAATTAAAAGGTTTTTCGTATTTTATAAATTTACCGAATAAACTTTAGGGCTTGACGCCGACTATATTCGAGCAGTGTGAGCTCACACGTATGAGCTCACAGACAATGAACGAGCTATGGGAGAGAGCTGTGTATATTATATTGAGCTTGATATTTCCTTATAGCAGCCCTATATCCTGCAGTGAATTATAATAGGCTCATAGTTTTAGGTACTTTTGGCACTTTGGCAAGGGTGATCTCCTGCCAGGCTAAGTAATCAAACCTGGGGAGCGGCTATGCTCCGATAGTCTCTGTTCGAAGCTTGTATATATTATTATGCAGAGCGTTGAGAAAACTTCGTTGGTGTGATTCAGAAGCGTCATCTCTTGATGAGTTGTAGAAAATCGTCACTAGTAGCGCCATCTCTTGACAACTTGTGAGAGGTCACCACAGTCTCAAAAATATTTCGCTGGTAAAAAGAAAATCATGTATGTAAGAAATTTCTCGAGTTATAAGCAACTTAAGTTATAAGTGCTAACGGACAGACAACAGAGAGATCACATCAAGTTAATACTATAAACTAATACGATGTCATTATTATAATAATAATAATCACTATAATAATACTCATCATTATACTCATCAATATGGTACTCATCATTATAATAATAATAATGATGAGTACAATATTACACTTTCTTAGATATTTGCATAAAAATAATGAGAAAGTCAATACATTAGCAATTAACGCTGATTTCTTTGATCGTTCTTTGTCAATAATAAAGTACTTAACAAATAACCAATGAACCCTGATTTGTCTAATGATTTAAGACCATAAGCCAATAAATTATCAGTACATAGAACTAAAAGCGGCTGTTTAAGAAGGTATTTATTTAAAGCAACACGAAACACGGCTCTAAATGACGACATTAATTTCAGCGGCAGAAAATTGAACACCAAATTTGTGCGATTTAGGTAAATCGTTTGGTTTAACTTACTTTTACGCCAATGTAAGAATTAAAATTATTTGATTTTGTAAACGAATGTTACTTATAACATATACTTTCACTTGAGGCGACCATCATAGTCCTCGGGAGTAGCAACGCATCTGTGATTGACTTCAGATGGAACCCATGTTCTGTATGAAGTTGCTTACAGACGTCCATGGGCGGCAGTGACCACTTACTATCAGGTGGACTGCATACCGTTTGCTACTTCAGTTAGATAAAAAAAATACTTATTATAGATCACTGTGAATATAAAACCTGAATTTGGAGTACTATTACAGATTGAAAGTTTAAACTATAAAGATGAAGATGATAAGAGATGGATGTGTTTGCCGGCTCAATCTCATAAGAAGCGACAATCTAAATTCTCTAGAGAAACAATGCATATACTACATATTGATTTTAGATAAGACCATGAAATTTTCGATAAAATTTTAGTTGCAGTAACCACTTATCATCCGATAAATAAACACTTTCTTTTTTAATTAACAAAATTTAATTTAAGATATTTGCTAATAAATTACAGTATAATGTATTGTTTCAATGATGACTAAATATCTGTCCAGGATTACTGCATCAAAATAACAGGAATGTCTTCTAAAAATACGCTTCTAATTACTACGATTCAAATATATATCTTTCGGGAAACAAAGATTGTGAAAACCCTCGAGTTCGGATTTCAAGAGCTCTACTTCCGAAATTAAAAACAAGGAGGGTTCTTAACTGAACCGAATTGTTGGGCAGGCGATCACTCAGGGTTGTCACTGGCGAAAATATTATTGTATATGTTTTATAAGTATTAAGTAGCAAACGAGCGTGCAGTCCATCTGATATTGAGTCACCTGCACTGCTCATGGACATCTGGAGTTTTCGAGAGGCTCTCCCTTCAAAAGATATCCATCGCTATGGAGCGACGCTGGATTATATGTAAATCTTACCCACTAAAATTCTCAAAATGCCCTCCCTTATCGCTGTACAGAATATTCTGCGATCTCCAAAGGAACACTACCGGAGTCCTCTGAGTGCGTTGTATCATTATGCTCCGTCTGGATAGTCATATAAGTCCACCACACTGACTGGTTTTTACGACGGTATGTTCCATTCGTACTGACATCCTTTCCGGGTTCACTCTTGCCGCATGCAACCTCGGGTGTTCCTTTAGTCGCCTCTTGCGATAGGCAGGGGACACCGTAGCCAAACCATCCTCAGTAGAGAAACATAAAACAAGTTTATTTTTTAAGCTATTGCATAGCTTTTATCGCGGGCTTTGAGCGCATTGACCGAATCAAGAAATTCCGCAACGAAAATACCTAACACCCCTCTACTCCCCTTATCATTTAGCACGGCCGAGCATTCGCTTAACGTGTATGTATATGGTACGACAGTACAAAGCTCGCACGGATTGAGGCAGGCTGCTTGGAAATAGGACGAATATGTAAGCAGCTGTTTGTGAGAAAGTAATAGTATCAAAGAAAAAAGCTTGAAATAATACGTATAATAAAAAATACTGAATAAATAAATAAATAATTATAATTGCATAAGTTGATAATAACTTATCGCGGCAGTCGCCGAGTGCCGCACGTTTTTTTATTGTTATTTTTCAATCATCTATCAACCCTAGCAGCTCTCGGCTCAGTAAAAGAGAACATAATTACCAAAATAAACAGCGATCCATACATTTCGCCTTTGTTTCAAAGAGAGCTGAAGGCTAGGAATAATGAAACTCCAAATATTTCCCTTCACTTGTTTTACGACAAATAAAGTAGCGAGTAAATGTATAACGCTGTCCACCGAAATTCCAATACAAATAATGCAAGATCTTGTATTACGGAGTTGTACAATAGGCGAGGTTAAGCGATCCCGGGAAGGACGGCGGTAAGTGTGGTCGCATACCGTCGTAAAGACTAGACGAAGCCGTGGGCCTAGCCGCTCATTTGGGAGGAGCCCGATGGGGCAACGCGATCAGAGGATTCCGTTTGCGTTCACGGACGAGGACGGCCACCGGAGGGGTTTTAGTGCGGTAAAAAACCCACATAATCCTGCGTCGCTCCCACCGCGTTGGGCACCTTTTAAAGGTTTCCCCCTTCAAAAAAAAAGTTGTACAATATTTACAAATTAAACAAGACTGCTGCGACTTGTTTTGTTTTTTCCTGCTGTGCCCTTAGTACAAGTTTGTTACGTTACCTCAAAACAATCACTGTTTACGTTTCAGCCCAAGTTTGCAATTACCATGCATTGTACGCAAAGTATTTTTCTTCTTTCAAACACATCAACCTAAGTATGATTGGTATATCATAAGATATTTTAGAAAAAGGCCTAATCATAGTTTCCAAATGAGGAATGTTTTAGTACGGAAATTAAAAAAAGATTACATAATGTTCTTAAGGTATGTGTTTCCAAAGAAAAATTCGTATTCACGTGAGGATAAACGATATTGTTTACTTAATTACGTGATTTACTAATGAGTTACTAAATTATAACAGTAAAAGAAAATATCAAACTCATTTTTCTTATATAGGCACGGTGTCAAAATAGGAATAAATATTACGTTTATTTCCGCAGATTTCTGAAGCAACACAAGGAAAATAATTGTGTATATTTTACTAAAGTTACTTCGTAAGCGCGGTCTTGAAGTATATTGTCTTTTTCACGTGACAGCGATAGAAGGAGAGCAATGTTTATCGTGCTTATGTTGGTGTGTACAGTCACGAGCAATAAGATGTGACTATGGAAGACTGGCAAAAGTACCTATCTGACCCACGAAGGAGTTCAATAATATCTGACTACACGAACGCAGCAAAAATATCTTTTCGTCAGATACTTTTGCCAACACATCTTATTCACACATCTTATTGCTCGTGACTGTACATTTGTATGAATCCTGACAGATTGTAACATGTCTAATATTATTGAAATCCACTCAGTTGTCACAATGACATAAGCCATACGATTTTTATCGCGCTTTCCATAAAATATGGATAACTAGCTGTACCCGCGGCTACGCCCGCGAGCAAATCAATGTATCGCAAAGTTTTTCCCGCGCATATCTCCACTCAGTGGGAATTCTACGATAAAAGTAGTCTACATGTTGTTCCATAACATTTTCTATAGTAAAAAAACCCGTAAAAATCAGTTTAGCCGGTCAAGGATTACCCGGAAAAACACAGAGTGAAAAAACGAATTTTAAGTGTTTATTTGTGGGTAGGTGCATATTGTTATGTAAAATGTTATGAAATTAAGACGAATCAGAATATCGTGAACCCCTTTTTTGAACCAATTTACACTCTTAGTCACATTAACAATATCGGAATACATCTTTTCAAACAACGCCTCAACATTTAAACCAAAGCGCATCGATTATAAAGATGGATTTTAACTTTTATAAATTGAAAAATACTATTTTAAGTAATTTGGTTAAATTTCTGAGTAAGATTACGTATAGGTGAACCTACTTTTAACATTAATTTGACAACCTTGACGACCCGCGTTGCGGAGCAGCTACCACACCCGGTTCGATTCCCGGCCAGACAGGAATCTGAATAGATTCATGTTCTGGGTCTGGGTGTTTCTATATACGTCTTGTGTGTCCATGGTACCCACGACACAGGAAAAAGTCCTAATGTGGGGCCTATTGTAGAAATTGAAATTGTTGAAATTTTCTATTTTATTGAGTGTAGAAAGCGTATTTTTATTAAAAAAAAAAGTTTGTGTGGAGGAGTACCGGGAGGCGGGTTGAAGGAATCTAAAAATTTGGTTGGATAATGTCTTCGATCTCGATGGCTGTATCTACAGAATCTTCATCCCAAATAGTCAAATAACAATCCCGCATTAAATTTCCAGTATTCCTTTGATTTGAAATATTAAAAATTTTAGAGAAATTGTTGCTACAAATCTTGAGTGGACGCTCAAAGGCGAATAGGCAGGCGTTATGACCGCTTTTTAAAAGTGTAGCCGCAACGCTGGACGACGCCACGGCAATAGCTATTTTTTTATCAGATCTTATATTTTTAGCTAATAGTAAAATTATTAAAAACATTTTACCCGAGCCTCCTAGTGCATCTAACTAAAACTAAAAATCTAATGACAGTATCAATGATACGTAAACTAATTTTGGTTCTACTAACATTTAAGCGGCGCTCAGGTATGTTTATAGTTTATCTTTATTAAGCCTTGTTTGTGGTTCATTACATTAAAATTTGAATTTGTCGGCAAGGTAAATCCAAATTATTTTGTACTTTTACCTGACAGAGGTTAAACCTCTATTAATTTCATATAAACTTTGTGACACATTGATTCCCAGGCGGACAAAAGCTTTGCATTTCCGATACTAAATAATATTTAAAAATGAGCTGGTTATTAAAAAAATAATATTACAATTAGTATTTATGAAAACTACAGATTATAATAATAATGTACATAAGACAACTGGATTCGAACCCCAGACCTCGCGTTTCTAATCCGTCCGACTTGGCACCACACGGCTATCACGATTCTAATAACAGATGCGAAATTCACATAGTTATGAGTTATGAACATCATCTATTTTGGCTTATTTTGACACAATTTTGTTATTCTAAAATTAATTTTAAATATGTTGTTATTTAAATGCATGTTTTCTATAACATTATATAAAATGAACATATCATAAATATAAAAAGAACAATAATGTTGACCTTGCTCGTTTGTTATTAGAGCCAAGAGTTCATCAACCATGCTTCAATATTCATAAATGCAATTATTTATCACAAAAGTTGCAAAAGTTTCTTTATAATAATAATTCATGATATAATTGTTATATCTTATTAAGATTCTGATCGACTTATGAATGTTAGTATTTTTCTTAAAAGACTATCAATTGTATTTTGTCCTTAATATTTATTTTCGCTAAAAATGTACGGGTGTGGTCAATAACATAACTTTATTTATGCAATAATAGTTAGGAAACTATTTATGTAACACGAACATGGAGTGACAAATGGAGTCGATAATTTTATTTTGAAACAATGTTAAAACATTTTATCGCCTTTGAATTATTGGATTCGAATAACTATTTTACTTTAATGGTATGACGCGCTATCTGTTATCAATTGGGAATCCCTGTACTCTAAGAGCGATTTTATATTAGGTCGCAAGCTGCGCGACCGCAGCGCGTCAACGGATGCTTTTTTATTATTGAAATATTTCATAAATTCATAAATTAAATTAAAATCAATTTGAATTACATCTATTTTTATGATAATTGATAGTTACAAATTTATACATAATTATTATTTTTGAATTAATTTAGAATGACATCCGGGCGGCCATTATGGCTACTGTCATGTCACACTACTGTCATGTCACACAAATTTACATTTGAATTTAACAAAATACGCGACAATCCAAATTTTACGGATATATGTTGTCGACTCGAAATCAATGTTTTTTTATGTTTTATTATTTAGATAAGGTTTCAAGTAAGTCTATCGTACCCCTTGACGGACTTGTCAATATGGGACTTTGTCAAAAACGAACTTCCATACAAACATTTATGCTCGATTTTAACGCTTTCAACCCATTTTTTTCGATAAAAAGCAGCCTATGTCCTTTCTCGAGGTCAACACTATCTGTGTGCCCAATTTCATAAAGATCGGTTCAGTTGTTTAGGCGTGAATAAGTAGCAGACAGACAGACAGACAGACAGACAGAGTTACTTTCACATTTATAATATTAGTAGGGATAAATGAAACGTAAACGATTCAATTCGCTATATGCTCACGCTTGCAGTGCCATGTTGTTAAGGCCATGTACCTGTAGTTCCGGGACCAAAACAAGGCTACGATGCCTGTTGTAAGAGAAGGCTAAAAGGTGCTTCGTCCAACCAACCCCGGGAAGGACGACGGCATGTGTGGTCGCATGCCGCCGTAAAGACCAGAGGATGAGCGTTTACGCCCACCAGGGCCTGAAAAGGGCATCGCGCTCGAAGGAGTCTGGATGTGTTCCGTTGGAGATCCCGGAGTTCTCCATGCAGTGCTGAGGACGGCTACCGGGGGGGTTTTAGTGCGGTAGGAATCCCACATGATCCGCGTTGCTCCCACGGCATTGGGTACCTTTTGAAGGTTTCCCCTCGTAAACAAAAAGAAAAAGGTTGTTTACGCCAAGTGGTACAAGTTGCAAGCATCCTCACATTTTACTATACGTCGATACGTCATAACCGACTGGCACCATCCATTAAAATTACGGTAATTATACTTCAAAATTATCACCATCTTCTTAAATCTTTGTGTAACTGTTTTAAAAATTCCTTGCCATTCATCTTGGGAATATCTTACAAGGACTTCTGTTCCATATCTTCATTCGTTGCAATTAAATGCCCATCGAAGATTTAATTTAAGTATACTTCTTATACCAATTTGTACAACGGACAAAGAGTGACATAGAAACCAGGTCGAGCACCTGAAGTTACAATATTGCCCAGCCGTTCTTCTAGGTGTGAACCCAGTGGAGTAAAGCGCTCAGACGACTTCAATTGCTTTCTAATGGAGATTCTGGACTCCTCTTCGCAGCGCCGAGTATGGCCACCAGAGTCTCATATAGCCAGGCGTCGCTTCAACGATGTCTGGTAGCTTTTGATGGTTTCCTCCTTGTGAAACAAAAAAAATCTAAGCACTACGTCTTACACTTACTCGACATATTACATTGTGTCTAATAATAAAGTATTAGTAAAGTAGGTAAGTATGTACCAAGCAATTAAAAACACTGATTTCTCTTTTGCATAACCTTAGAAAACAAACCCAATTAGTCGTCGGACCGCATTCGCAGTAACTCCTCTTATTTTCCGAACAGCGATATCTGAGCACAAATTAAACTAATTATATAATCCCCATTCTTCCATTGAGGGATTTATTCACAAAATAATAATAAAGTGCAATCTTCTTTAGAAGTAGTAGGAATCATTGTTATCGTGTAATAATGTATTAAACTGGGCTGGGGTTTTATTTCCTCTCTTCGTTATTAGTAAAAAATAAAGTTAGTATGAATAAGTTATGATAAAATTTAAAAAGTTGAGTGCTTAGACTAAAAATGATGACAAAATAAAGAGCCATAGTTAAAAATTAAATTTAAATCCTAAAATTAAAAGCACATGTCAATCTGTCAACTGAGTTGATGTCAGTGTTATGTCACATACATACATATTATGCTAGGAAAATATCACTCTAATTCTGATCCGCTCGGGACCATAAATTTTTGTCGGCGTATGAGTTCTACAGAGACATCGACTTCTTTCAACTGACAATAAATACTTTTTGGTATTGCATCCAAAATTATAGCGACCAGTTTTCCATTCACGGAAAATGTGGTTAAATCTATTCGGGACCTTACCCGTTACTATATACAATATTCCTCGAAACATGTTAGAAGCAGACTTGGTAGATTTAGTTAGATCTAGGTCAACGTCATACGACCGATGCGACACAAAATAACTATTTTACAAGCACACGTGCCTACATTTTTTACTTCTTTTCTTTACTAATAACTTAAATTATATTTTTATACTGCAATATTTGAAATATTACATATAATTTCTTTATATAAAATATGCCCCAGATATTTTATCTGAGGCATTCTAACGTAGTCCTCAAGGGCCTGTAGCCAACCTCAGGAAGATTATTAAGCTATTGCATAGCTTTGCGGGCTTTGAGCGCGGCGACCGAATGAAGAAATTCCGAAACGAAAAACCTAACACCCCAAAAAAATACAACCAACTTCCATGTCACGAAAAAGTAAAAATAATTTAAATACAGGTTAGCTTAGAACACACACAGTACTTTGTACATAATTCGGAAGTCGGCGCTCATATCGGACATATGTAGTTTCGTCGAGCAAAATATGGTGAGCGCCGACTTCGGGACTATGTACAAAGTGTGTGTTCTAAAGTAACATGTATTTAATTTATTTTTTACTTTTTCGTTGCATGGAAGCCGGTTGTATTTTTTAACTATTTTTTTTTATAACATTGAAGTAGCAAATGAGCATGCAGTCCACTTGATGGTAAGTGGTCACTGCCACCCATAGACTCCTGTAAGCAACTTCATATAAAATATGAAGAATGAATATATATAAAGTCAATCAATTACAGATGCGTTGCTACTCTCGAGGACTAAGATGGTCGCCTCATATAAAAGTCGCAACCACATCCTCCTATCGAAACGCAAGAAATAAGTGTCGCGGTGGTACTTCCCCGGGCGAACTACACTGGTTCTACTACCTTCAGCTGCTTCACAATAGATTTCTAAGCAGCTATTTTGATTAGCAACTTAAGAAAAGGTGTGATACCTCCTCGGTCGAACTACACTGGTTCTACCACTCATCCTGCAGTGCATACCAGTTCGCTATTACTCTGATGTAATAAAAAAATCTAGAAAGTCCTATTGTAAAAACTAGATTCTGGATTCACGGTTTAACTAGTGTAAGGTAAATAATAGGCGCTTACCTTCCACCATTATGCAAATATTGTCTTTGTATTGGCCGCCTCGTGAAGTTTTTCTAGAGATGTTCAAACAATTCGCGAATAAATTGAATAATAACAGGGTTTATATTAGGTTTCCTTATGAGGAATAACGTATTATTTTGAGGATTTATTACTTCATTGGTAAGAATATAAGGGAAATGCTAGGAAATGTCTTTATTTTGTATTGGCCTGAGGGTACTTACAAATTGACAATATTTTTTTTGGAGTTTACTCCTTAAGAATCGATTTGCATATATAAGGGCCCGGTATGAGAAAGATGTGAGGAGTAAAATCTACTGATGAATGACCTCGTTACGTTTTTGTATTGGGTATAACGCCATCTTATTAAAACTTTAGAACTATTTTATCAGTACGCGTGGGTGGTATGTATAGGTTTCGAGATTACGTTTTACCGAAATCTCAATGGTTTTTAAATAGTACATCGTTAACATAAGTAAATACTCTGTAAATACGTACAATTTAATACTTTAATATGTAATTATATAAATGTATTTTTTTGAAAATAAACCATGTATTGGTATTATTTATATCTTTAGTGTGGGAGTATGGCACCATCTATTTTAAATGCGAGTAAACTCCCGTCGTGCGTCGGAGCTGACACATGCACTCTTTTTTTTCTTACATTACCACAGGATCAGAACATGCCCTTAAATGGGAAGATCCAGCAAGAAATATTCGAAGATTTTTTTTTATTGATCAAATATACATGATACACGGATTGAATTATCGTAAACAGCTACAATAGTTAAAAAAAACTGTGTCTTATATGTAATATATCATGTATGAGTATCTTTTTACAAGTTTTTTTGAGTATTCATAATTCTTATTATTTTAGAATACAATTGTATGTCATACACTTCTATTATTTGGAAATCTTAAAGTTACAGCGGTACTGGTATAGTACAACGTGAAGCAACAACTTGTCATCCGTTTTTAAGATACTTGCCGCAGACGGAGGAGTATGAAATTACGCACGGTTATAGTTGATGTAGAGAAGTTTTACGAAATGCTTTTATTTTTATCTAATGATGCTTAAACATACATTAAATCAACTAAAACACATTACACAAACTACCTTGCATTTGACACAAACATATACATAGTAAAAGAAACAGAACATTCAATGTCTTACTATGAAAACACATAACGTCATAAATATCAGATGTCTTTGTCAAAATACCCGCTATTACTTTTATTTATTTATTTATTTACATATTTATTGCACCTTTAAAAAGTTACAATAGGGCAAACTTAATGCCTGATGGCATTCTCTGCCAGTCAACCCTGGGTGGCTGGAAAATTTGCGGCAGGTGTTTTAAACACAAAGATTATAGATATTTAATATGTTATAAATACATCATATACATACTATATCTTTAAAATATATATTATACATACATATAATACACACATACATATAATACATACATGCAAATAATACACAAAAACAATACATATTATATAAAAGTTAAATAAAAGATGATTAAGAAACAATGACAGTGTTCAGATAATACTCTCGGACAAGCTTTTTAAAGATGAACTTACTGGGTGCTTTCCTAATGTGAGCGGGCAGGGCGTTCCAAAGCAATACGGCCTGAACAGTGAATGAGAAATGGAAGAAACCGCTAGTATGCGGTGGAATAGTTGCTCTTAAGTTATTAGACGACCGAAGCATTTTGTCATGTGTTAGGAACCGATACTGGAAGTTATCCTTCAAATAAGAAGGAGTATTGGTATCATTTAAGATAGAATAAAGGAGAAGGAGAATCCTAGAATTGCGCCTCTGGCGAATAGTAAGCCATTTTAGTTGACTACGAAACTGAGAGACATGATCATATTTTCGAAGTCCAAATATGAATCGGATAGAATTATTGAGAAGGCGCTCTAGTTTATTGAGAAGTGCTTCGGTCAGATCCGGGTAACACACATCTGCATAGTCTATAATAGGCAGTATAAGGGCATTAACAAGCATCAATTTGGTCTTGACAGGAAGGAAGTGTTTTAGACGGTACAATGAGCGCAAAGTGACGTTGACCTTACGAGATATTTCAGTAACGTGCACATTCCAACTTAAGGAGCTATCAATATAAAGGCCAAGGTTCCTCACCGACTCCGAAAACGGAATTTTTCTAGAATTATACAAAATTGCTGGTAGTGAATTACGGTCTATCCTAGCCAACAGCCTTAAACTGCCGATAATGATTGCTTGGCATTTAGCCGGATTCACAGTTACTCCATAACGCAAAGACCACTTGTGTAGAGAATCTAAATTAGCATTTAATGTATTCATTGCGCTATGGAGGTTATTAGCGTCAGCTTGAGTGTAAAGCTGTAAGTCATCGGCATACAGATGATACGAACAATTGAAGACAGGAGTGAGAGAATCAATAAAAAGAGAAAATAATAACGGAGAGAGAATACCGCCTTGCGGAACACCAGCTTCCAAATCAGCCCAATCCGAGGATGTGTCTCCTATACGGACAGACTGCTGGCGCCCGCGAAGATAGAAAGAAAACCATTCCAAGGCAGAGGGAGAGAAGTTTAGGTGGGATAGGATGGCAAGAAGAATATCGTGGTCGACTGTGTTAAAAGCATTTGAAAAATCGACAAGCACCATCACCGTAAGCTTTCTGTCATCCATACCTTGTCTAATATCGTCACAGACTTTAATTAAGGCGGTGGTGGTGCTGTGTCCGGAGCGGAACCCAGACTGATAAGAACTCAGCAGGTTATATTTAGATATATGAGTGGAGACTTGCTTGTACACACAGGCTTCCAGAATCTTAGAAAGGAAAGGAATAATAGATATTGGCCGAAAATGATGAAGATGCTCAGGGTGGGGTGTTTTAGGAAGAGGACGTATAAAAGCTTTTTTCCAAAAAGATGGGAATTGAGCAGAGGTTAGGGAAAAATTTATAAGATGGGTTATGGCAGGAAGGAAACTATCAAAGACATTGTGTATCATAACCCTACTCACCTCATCACATCCCATTGCCTTTGAATGAATACTTAGAATAGTCTTTTTTATTTCTTCCTGAGTAATAGGAGATAAAACAAAGATAGGGGCAAGAGAAGGTGGCATTAAAGCAATGGAGGCAATCGTTTCAGAACGGATGGTATTATTTAAGGGAGTTGTGGAGATAAAGTGACGATTCAAGTCATCTAAAGAATGAGGGGAACAGTAATTCAAAGAAGAGGGTTTGCCTATACCAAGTGTTTTGAGAAATTTCCACATATCAGCGGTAGATGACATAGAAATTCTTGAATGGATATATCGGCGTTTAGCTATTCGTACCATCTGATTGCATCGATTACGCACAGCCTTAAAAGCAGACCAATTAGTTTCAGTACGATCCTTTTTATATTTACGAAAAGCACGATCCCGTCTGGTCATCGCCGCACGTATATCATCAGTAAACCAGGGAGCAGGGGGTCGTCTTAATTTTATCTTGTGCAAAGGAGCATGATTATCATATAGGGAAATAATGGCGTTGTTGAAGAAAGAGATTTTTTCATCAACAGTAGACGCAAACATTAATGGATCAAAATTGATGAGTGACGCGTCATTTTGCAACTTGTAAACATTCATTCTTGCAAAGTTACGTAAACATATAAAATTTGGTTTCTGTTTTGGAGGCTTGATTTTATATGATGCATAGACAAGGTCATGACGCGAATAGCCAGGTGCGGGGAATTGACCATAAGTCTCAATGCACTCAGGGGAAGCTGTGATAATGAGATCAATCCAAGAGTCATCGCAGGTAAAATTATGATGAGTGGCTGACAAAGCAAGAAGTGAGAAATTGACCGAATCTATCAAAGATTTAAGTTTTAAGGAACGAGGAGTGCATTTCAGCATGTCTGTGTTGAAATCTCCCATTATTATGCAGTGTGTGTACTCAGATCCTAAAGTCTCAAATACTGACTCAAGAGTGTCAGAAAACTCTATAGAAGGAGGACAATATACAACGCCCAGAACAGCCCTGACGCCCGAGACATCTATTTCCAGAAATAGAAACTCAGGGGAGGCAGAGTAGCGTGAAGGTGAAGTTGCAATAACTTTATAATTGAAACAACTTCGTAAATAAATCGCTACACCACCACCCCCTTTGTCTATTCGGTCGTTGCGAATCAGGACAAAACCTGGAAGTGGAAACAAGGATGAGTCTAATGAGGGTTTAAGCCAGGTTTCGGAAATCAGGATAGCGTGCAGACTAAGAACGTTAAAGGCAGCCTCAAGTTCCGTATAATGACTCGGGATGCTCTGAGCATTGATGTGGCAAAAATTTAAATGTTTGTCTGAAGAAGACAAGACTTCAGACAAACATTTGTCTGAAGAAACAAGACTTACTTTTAAATGCAGCTTAGCTAATTAAACCTCTATTTACCTTTAACCGGTGCCTTTTAATTTAAATTACGGTCGAATTTCGACCGTTGCGTCGGGTGACTAGTTAGTTTTGATGTCTATGTAGCGTTAGATATCTTTTAAACCATTTTGAAGCACATATTTATATGAGGCAATCATCTTAGTCTTCGGGAATAACAACGCATCTGTGATTGATTTCAGATAGAACTTTTTATGTTTCATATGAAGTTGCTTACAAAGGTCCATGGGCGGCAGTGACCATTTACCGTCAGGTGCATGTGCTCCATCTGCCACAAGTATCTTAAAAACTAATCACAAGCTTTTGCTTTACGTATTAATACATAGATTTCAAAGAAATGCAACATCAATACGGAGCTAAAAGTTATTCTTGCAAATACTACTTGTAGTGTAAAGGAGGTTTAGGCAATTTGGCTTGGGAACACAGTAGCTATACATGTATGTGAACAAATAGGCGAGTTTAGTACTATCCGGTAGCCAATTTGGCGAATGTTTGCGTTCAATCATACTGTACCGAGTTGGCTAACCACAATCTCGTGTTAAACGAAGTCTACACAAAACAGGTGTAAGGGTGTGTTCACACTGGGTAAGAGTTACGGCACTTTAATGTTTTAGTTTGCTGATGTAGCTTTACATAAATCTCGTTGGATCTAAGTAAAGTATAGTTGTATTTTGTTTATCTGTCAATTATTTTATGTTCTACTGCTGAAAATTGATCTTTTTTATCGATTGTAGTGGCAACCCGGCTTACAGTTCACCTCTCGTCAACCCATTATTGAACCATTGCCGGGCACGGGTCTTGTCTCAGAATGAAAGAGTTTAGGCCACAGGCCACCGCGCTGGCAAAGTGCGAATTGGTGGACTTCACACACCTCCTAGATTTTTTTAAAGAACTCCCGGTGTATAGGTTTTCTCACGATGTTTTCCTTTACCGAAAAGCAGTGATAACAAATTTCTAATACGCACATAATTTTAGAAAAATCAATGGTGCGTGCCTGGATTTGAACCTTGGACCTCCGGATTGAGAGGGCGAGTTTCTAAAGCCCATGGACAACTGTAATCAACTTCATATAGAACATGGGTTCTATATGAAGTCAATCACAGATGCGTTGCTACTCCCGAGGACTATGATGGTCGCCACATATAAAAGTGTACCAGCAACTACACCCTTCCATCGAAACGCAAGAAATACTTCACGCTGAAATCAGGTGTGGTGGTGGTACTTCCCCGATCGAAATAAACTGGTTCTACCATCTTCAAAACCTCTACTAATCTATGTCAAATCTGTCTCTCTCAAAATCTCTACTAAATTTATTTATTTATTTATTTATTGTTAATTAGAACGATACAATACCACTTATACTAATTAACACAATAATATGAAGTTACATTTTCTTTCTTTTTTTTTTTAATTTATCAAATAGAATTAAAGTAAATATAAATATTCACTCCAGCCATCGACATACCCACCCACTCCTCTAAGAGAAACTTCTTGTTAATAATATAAGCTAATATTAGCGGTACTCCAATAATCTCATTAAAGCATGATAATATCTCTTAAATTAATATGCGACAATTCAATGCCCAACCAAACTTTATTTATTTCGCTTAAAACATACTTCAAATATTGTCAAAAAAATATGAATAAGTATTATAAATCGTACCTATTATAGAAGAAAACTTGACATTCTTCATTAAGTAGATATCCGCAATTTTTGGAAAATGTTGAAAAACTCCGCACAGTAACTACAGACAGCCTCTTCAGCATGTTTAAATTGCTCTCATCCAAATTTGTGAATCCGCGTAACAGAAAATTTCATCTGCTTTTTTATTAACTTCGAAATTATCACGAAGTGGCGCGTGGCATCGTTTTTTGCCTTTCCAGTTGTTTTTTGTAACAGTTATTTTTAGCGTAATACAAGATAACTTATTATTTATATGAAATGTATAAAAGATATTTCGAATATACTTATGACAATAAGATATTTTGTATTTATATAGTGGTCATGTACTCGTACGCAGTCCTCCTGAAGAGGTTATTAACACTCTTGGAGAAATGTAACCGACACCACATCAACCATTATTAAATTTTATGTGTTGCAACTTCAACGGCTTTAAATGATCCACAAATTTCCAACGCAACACATTACATGAGAGGTAGTGTATATTTATCACAGGTGGACTGTATGCTCATTTACTACTTAAATTGTATAAAAATATTATAAAGCATCGTTTTATACGCTAATACTTCCAACCAACGGAACAACGCAAATACTTCTAATCGGATTTCGCTGAAAGACACACACTTAGCTCATGACTTAGGATGACTAAAACACTAAATGATTAGAACATTACTTTTGTAGACTTAACTGAAGCAAACGAAGTCGCAAGAATAGGCTAGTTATTAATAAATATAAAGTTATTTCGCAGCAAACGCCGCGGGCACATAACTAGCTATATATTTTTCATTCAGTCCTACAATTTCAGACGAGGTTTGATAAACGACGTGCCGGTGCTGAACATTATTATGGTGTCGCCGCAACCATTTATCACCTGTATATAAATACTACGACGTAATTTTTATATTACAATGATTCACTATTCAATTAATTTTATTTTAAAGGCCGAAAAACGTTTCGGGTTTAACATTGGTGCTATCACCACTCTGAATGTTTGAAAGATTTACATATATCCACATCAGGCACCAGGCTCTCACAACCAAGGTCACCATAGTTTTAGCCTTAAGTTTGCTTAGCTCTAAGTGACCTTGTGAGAGGAAATAAATTATTTATTTATTTAAACATGATAGAACCACCACTTCCAGTACAAGTTTTTACGTAGAATCTCCGTAATATTTGGTGTTAATTACAGATGTCTATGGTAGGTAGTACTATTCCCCACCTGGAACACTTTGTGTTCAATAAATTCATTACAATTCAATACAATATATCGATGCAGGCAATCAATCTTCTTAGTAACAGTAATAGTTTATTTGCACGAAACAGGTACATAATATCAGATGTTACAAATAAAATTTGTTCACTTGTCCTGCTAACAATATGATAGCATGCAAATATAAATTATTCTAAATTAAACTTATTATTATTTCAAAGAAAATTAATTCTTGTATCTCAGAAATACAAGTTTACTTGGGCGTGTAAAAATATTTTGATTATTTTACTTTTAAATTAGATGGTTTATGTAGTATCCTATTTTGCCATTATTGTATTTAATTTTAAAACTTTTATGTCGAATGTATGTAGCCATTATTATATAACTGTAATAGATTAGATGTAAGTACTTGAATACGGTTTTTTTCCAAATATTAGTTCTCTTTCCCGTATCAATAGAGTAGGTCCTAGAGTAGACATTATCGATCAAAGTCTAATAAATATGTAGACGTTTTTTTTATCTGACTGAAGTAGCAAATGAGCATGCAGTCCACCTGATTGTAGGTCACTGATGCCCATGGACATCTGTAATTAACATACAGAACACGGGTTCCATCTGAAGTCAATCACAGATGCGTTGCTACTCCCGAGGACTTTGATGGTCGTCTCATGTGAAAGTGTGCCACCACACCCTTCTACCGAAACGCAAGAAATGCTTCACGCTAGAAAAAGGTGTGGCGGTGGTACTTCCTCGGTCGAACTACACTGGTTCTACCACCTTGTTAACGATTACTTATGAGTTCATAGAACACACATGATACCATAGCAAGGAGCGATGTGTTAGAAAAACCTATAAAATAAATATTCCTCTCTTTTCATCCACGAATGGAACTGAAAACTGTTCCATTTTCCAACTCAATCGAATACCAAAATTGACAAAAAGGATAGCACGGGAGCGCGCTTTAATGGGAATTTGAAAGGAAAATAACAAAATTCGATTTTTATCACCCATACGTGCACGTGAATAGATGAATAGTTTGGTGGCCATTGTAGGGAACATTATACGTTGTTGTTTATACAAACTTTTATGTAGTTGGTTACATAGGAAAACGGTTAATTACAATTTCTTGTGTTGTGGTATCTAAGTGCACGATTTGTACGTCAGAAAGACGAATAACCAACTATCTAGACCAAACAGTAACCTAAATTTATCATCCAGATTAGAATGGATTGGAATCGAATCCGGATCCCACAGCATGATTTTTTTATAACCAATTGACACAACAAGCAACCATGCCGGCCTAAGCAGCCACCGCCGCCTATGGACATAAGTAATAAATTCATATAACACAGGAGTTCTACCTGAAGACAATCTCAGATGCGTTGCTACTCTTGAGCACTAAGATAGAAAATGAACTGGCAACCAAAACCTTCCACCGAAATGCAAAAACCATACTCGTTCTACCACCTTGAAATTGTCATACATTACGGTGACGCGTTGACACACATCGTCAAAAAATATTAGACACATTTTTGTCATATCTAGACCAACGCTAATAGTCATAACAAGATAGAACAGGATATTCAGCCCTCGTCGCGGGTCACCTGATCGACGACAAGATTGATGGCGCGCGTCAATAGGCGCTTTGCTGGATGTAGTGATGTGATGGTACGGATGTTCCATGTTTCGGATCATTTCCACGAACAATACTCGTTCGGCCACCGTGAAATGGTGATACGATATGGTGAACGCGTCAACACGCGTCGCCAAAAAATATTAGACACATTTTTGTCATATCTAGACCAACGCTAGTCATAACAAGATAGAACAGGATATTCAGCCCTCGTCGCGGGTCACCTGATCGACGACAAGATTGATGGCGCGCGTCAATAGGCGCTTTGCTGGATGTAGTGATGTGATGGTACGGAGTGTTCCGTGTTTCGGATCATTTCCACGAACAATACTCGTTCGGCCACCGTGAAATTGTGATTCGATATGGTGAACGCGTCAACACGCGTCGCCAAAAAATATTAGACACATTTTTGTTATGCCAACGCTATAGTCATAACAAGATAGAACAGGATATTCAGCCCTCGTCGCGGGTCACCTGATCGACGACAAGATTGATGGCGCGCGTCAATAGGCGCTTTGCTGGATATAGTGATGTGACGGTACAGAGTGTTCCGTGTTTCGGATAATTTTTACTTAACTAGTATTTCAAATATAGAGTCGTCATATTTGTCAAACGTCCATTTTAAACGTCTGAATTTTGATTTAGTTACCATTCTTTAACTTCTATTTTTAACATATTTTAATCAACTTAATTATGTAATAAATGACCCGCTCAGACGTCATTTTATCGGTCTAACATACTGTGGATTCCAGATTCAATCTGACATTAGACAGAAATCTTCATTGAAAATTCATTCATCCACCATTTAAATCTATGACACTCACGGGACATGACAAAATCTTAGTGTGGGGCTATAGAAGATGTTAAAAATAAAGCGTTAAATATATTCCGTATTCGTTGAATTATAAAATTACTAAGCGCTTGGATAGTATGTATTTTATATTACTTTATAATATAACCAATAAAATAAAATAAAATACGTCCGTTTTTATGCTTAGCTAATAAGTTAAAAAATGGGTGAAAATAACTACGAGTGATATACCAGTTTACACCTGGCAACCCAATCGTTGTGTCTGGAATATAATAGGCAGCCTTCCGTTTGTATATCCTATAGGTTGTGTACTTACCGTTAGTGTAGTTTTTTTGCGTTAAACACAATGGTGAAATAAATAAAAACATTTTTCAATTTTTAATTAATCATAGCCTGGCCAAGATTTTATCAGGTCACCCATGTTATTTTAAGATAAAGATGAAATATAGTTTTCGTTATTACTGCTTACGAGAGTTTTAATAATCCTTGCAAAAATATCCGAATTGTTACATCACTAACTTACGCCTACGTAGACGCCTACGACTGCTACGGAATACAGAAAATTTATCGACTTTTTACCAAAGACTGTCCGTGCTTTACTACGTATACTATTATTATATGTACTTTAACACAATTACTAGATGATACAATTCTTTAGACAAGTAATGTTATATGATGTAAGAAAACGAGCAAAAATCGTCCTTTCCATTCATTTCATTTTTTCTCTGAATTTAGACATCGCATTTAAAAAATCCTATAACGTATGTGACTAATAGATAAATGAATCGATTCCAATGACATGTTATATATTATAATTCTTAAGGAGTGAGCTGTACAATCCTTCAGTGGTTAAGCTGATCACGCTGAATGTTCCTAACGACTACATGTGGTCGCAACGAAGGCAAAGCACCTTGGTGTAGACTCTTGTTTGTAAAGGAGTCTCCTTTAAATAAAGCAACCACACTGCTAAATAGATTGTTGGCTAGTAACCGAATAAAAGACGTTTTTTGGACTCCAAGAGCTTCACTTCGCAGGACGGTATATGATTATTTTGCGCAGCTGGGCAAATGAATTGATTTAACGCTGTAAGGTTTGTCTTAGCATGTAAAAATATTAATCAATAAATAAATAAATCAGAAATAATCCGCCGAGTTGTTTAGGCTGAAGCGTGTGTCAAACAAATATAAGAATACATTTACATATGCTTTAAAACATTACTCTCCTTCAGCAGTCAGGTAAAACTATCTCTAATATTCTCTACTAAGCCCGATGAATCTAATATCTCCGTTATACATACTTATACAGTATATCTCATACTGCATGGATTATACAACGGAACTTGGCCGCTCGCCCGTACAACTTGCTGAATTAGAAATTTTACAGTTATCTTAGAATTTGTGCATGCAGTAAATTAGAAGTGAAACTGTGTTAATACTAGAGTTTTGATACTATGAAAATTTAGACCAGATATTTGTTATCGTAAAACACAAAATTTAGTTATCATTTTTATCGTGTATATTTTACTGTTTCATTTCTAAAAACTAATATCTTTCCTGAATTAAAAGGTTTTGTGCCATAGAATACCACGTTAGCCAAGAACAGATTTTTTTAATGATTAAAGTGGCTAACAAGCTTGCAGTCCACCTGATGGTAAGTGGTCATTGCCGCCCTTGGACATCTGTAAGCAACTTCATATAGAACATAGGTTCCATCTGAAGTCGATTACAGATGCGTTGATACTTCTGAGGACTAAGATGGTCGCCTCATATAAAAGTGTGCCGGCAACCACACCCTTCCTTCGAAACGCGAGAGATGCTTCACGCTAGATATAGACTAGTGGACTTTACACATAACACACTTTAAATTCACACCGTAAAGCGGTTCTTGCGTTGGAAAGATGTGGTTGCCGGCTCTTAGCCCTCGAGAGTAGCAACTCAACTGTGATTGACTTGAGATAGAAAGTTGCTTAAAGCTGTCCATGGGCGTCTGTGACTTCTAACTATCGAGATGGACTGAGTGCTCGCTTGCTAGTTATATCTCATAAAAAAACTTTAAAAAATCGATAACTTCGACAGCGGGTATAGATTTTATTGACCTTTTTTAATAGTCTTTCAATACTTTCAATTCTTTCTATTGTCCACCAATTCGCATTTTGCCAGCGGGGTGGACTGTGGCTCAAACTCTCTCATTCTGAGAAAATACCCGTGCCCAGCAGTGGGACAACAATGGGTTGACAACGATACTGTCAATAATCAATAGCCTTACTATCAATCAATAGATAGTCTATCAATAAACTATTAATAATCAACTATCGAGTGCAAACTCTAGTACCTTAAACATATTGTTCTAGTTGATCCGGCGAACATAGTTCCGCCTAAAATTCATACATGAAAACCTTCCACTTGAATCACTCTATCTATTAAATAAACTGCATTATAATCCGTAGCGTGGTTTTAAAGATCTAAGCATACATAGGGACAGACAGCGAGAAGCGACTTTGTTTTATACTATGTAGTGATACATTTTTATCTTAATAATGATACACGTTGAATTATAAGTCCATCTATTTTCCAACTAGGTAGCTGAGCCGTAGCTCATACATACGCGCTTCCGCTAATTAGATTTTGCTCATTAGCAAAGCTAGGTAGGATATTATAACAATATATTTTATTTAATGAATATTATCTTTTTACATGTAATAACCCGATTTTTTTAAAAGTCGTTTTCTTTGGTTGGTTCTTTGGCAAACGGAGATCTCTCGTCAGGCTAGGTGATCATGCCTGGGGAGCGGCCGTGCTCCGACAGTCGTTGTTCGGAACTTGTATATATGCGGGGTATTGAGAATACTTCGATAGCGTGTTTTAGAATACTACTAGCGCCATCTCTTGACGAGTTGCGGGAAGTTGACCCAGTTCTTTGTGTGGTTGGACTCCGGATATGCAGATCCACTGTCGCCAGACCTTTTTTCTACCAAATACCATTAATGTTACGTGCTGTTTTTATGGTCTCAAGGGTGCTGTAAATGATATATGCTTATCCAATGCAAGCCAACTTTATCTTCAAAAGCAGCAATATATCTGCTGCTCATGTAAGACACTGCTTGTATTTAAGGTTGATTATAGATGTGCTTGAGTGGGAGTGTACGCTTAAAAAAACCTTTTTATATCAAGATTTCGAATAAGTGTTGATATTATTATAAGGTTTAATTAAATGAAACATTTGTATAGCTTGATAAATTAATGAAAAGTAATCGCCAGAGTCCATGGCCATTTACAACACCGGACGAGTCGTCAATACAATGGCTTCTTTGAAGAACTATATTTAAAGCTTTATTGAAGAGCCCCATGTCATAGAGCTTCAAAGGATGATTATATTTCAGAATGTACTTTGGATTTAATATAATTATTCTAGGCACATATATTTTAATGCATAACAGAGGCACGTGTTCCCCGAATTTTAATTAAGTTCTGTAAATTTGTTAATTTTAACCAAAGTGGGATAGTGTCTGCGTCAAAATTTTGCCGAGTAATAAATTTTCCTGAATTTCCTCTTTTGACAGTTTTAGCAATTTTCTTTGTGGGACATTATTGATGATTAAACTGCAATAAAGTTAGGCGTAAAGTTGCAGTCACCGAAGCTTAGACTAATTGCATTATATTGGGTTCTTGGTATGGTAAGCCTTATAATGACATGACTCTAACCCAATATTGCTGCAATATTAGTATTGATAAAGGTGGTAGAGCCAGTGTAGTTCGATCGGGGAAGTACCACGGCCACACCTATTTCTAGCGTGAAGCGTTTCTTGCGTTACGATGGAAGGGTGTGGTTGCCGGCACACTTTCACATGAGGCAACCATCATAGTCCTCGGGAGTAGCAACGCATCTGTGATTGACTTCAGATGGAACCCATGTTTTGTATGAAGTTGATTACGATTCTCAATGGGTGGCAGTGACCACTTACCATCAGGTGGACTGCATGCTCGTTTGCTACTTTAGTCAGATAAAAAAAAATCTGCCGTATAAGATGTATGGTATTGCTGTATGCTGATTTAAGCGTAACTATCATCAGGCTTTAGAACCAGTTTGACGACCCGCGTGGCGCAGCGGTTAAGCGTTTTTTTTTTTAGTTTTGTTCTGCCAAGAGTGTATCATTTTCCAAGAGTGTATCATCCACCTTGAAATATAAGGTTCTAATGTTGTTGTAGTAGTAGTTAGTTCAAAACTAGTTCTGGTATAAAACACCTTCTTAAACGTGTAATAGTTCTTGCGTTTCGGTAGAATGTTGAACCTGCTCATATATAACTGTCATAGTCTAAGGGAAAAGTAACACATGTATGGTAAACTTTAGATAGAACGTTTTTCTATATAAAGTTGCTCAGAACTGCTCATAGGCGGTAGCGTTCCTTTGGAGATCCCGAAGTCCTCTTTGTAGCGCTGAGGACGGCCACCGGGGGTACGGTTTAGTGCGGTAAAAATCCCACATAACCCTGCGCCGCTCCCAGGGCGTCGGGAACTTTTTGAAGGTTTTCCACTCGAAAAAAAAGCCGGCATTGTCCAGTTAACATCGGGTGAACGGCATCCTCGTTTGCTATTTCAATCGAATAAAAAAATCTGTCAACATAACTAATGCATTCTATCCTATGGTTTCATCTGCGTTTAAGAAATATTATATATATTTTGATAGAATATATGCGTTTTAAAGTTTAAGTCTTCAACACATCAACTTCGATATTTTTTGACTACTGTACTTTTAATTCAACATTTTCGATTTAATATTATTTGCACACAAGAAATGGATCGACAAACATTCTCAAAATTGAAAGAAAATGTACTATTACTTATTTTAGTCGCTTAAAAAACTATTACATGACGATCCGCGTGGTAGATCACTCATCATACCTTTTTGACGCACAGTGGGTTCTGGGTTCGATTCCCGGTCAGACAGGTATCTACTGATTTTTTTCCGTCTAGCCTCATTTGCAACGCGCGATAAGAATCTTCGTTCCAACCTTAATACTCACAAATTTCCACATTTATTATGTTATTAAGAAATAAACGAATAAAATAAATGACATAGATATAGATTATATCATCTGTTACTGGAAGATAATTAAAGTTAGAATTGAACAGCGGGTGTCGATTTTCAATATTGTACCCTAAATTGCTTGTATTCAATTGAACTATGCTTGATAGTTTGATTGAGAATTTATTACTAGAAATTTGAAGTTGGACAGAGATCTTCTAAGTTGAAGAGCTGTTCGATAGCTAAAGTTTGCAGGAAGACGTTAATTAATCGTACAGTGAATAAGTTCAAAAGAGTTTTTATGAAATTACTAGTAGTAATCATCGTGAAAATATAAACAGCTTGTTGTCATTTCATTTAAATAAATTACATAAATCTTTGTCCACCAATTCGCACTTGGCCAGCGCGGTGGGCTATGGCCTATAGCTCTCTCATTCCGAGAGAAGACCTGTGCCCAGCAGTGGGACTTGTTTCCTGTGATAAAGATAAATAGACATGTAGTCAGACTTAGTTTAAAGATAACTTATCAATGTCGGACCAAAAACATACGTCTCTTACTAATATTATAAAGGTTTTAGATTACCTCAAACAAAGAATCCAGTGGTTAGTATATGTAAACCACAAATAGTTCAATATTTGGTGTGTAAGGATAGTTAGTGTGTTATGTTGTGATATAGATCCTAAAAATAAAAATGAACTAGACACAGGGTAGATAGGTTAATCTACCACGTGTCAACGTTTTCTCCCTGCCATTGCAGTTTCGCTATGACCACATGACATGATGCAATTAGTTTTTAAAGGTGGTAGGACCAGTGTAGTTCGACCAGGTAAGTACCACCACCACACCTATTTCTAGCGTGAAGCATTTCTTGCGTTTCATGGAAGGGTGTGGTTGCCGGCACACTTTCACATGAGGCGACCATCATAGTCCTCGAGAGTAGCAACGCATTTGTGATTGACTTCAAATGGAACCTATGTTCTATATGAAGTTAATTACAGATGTACATAGGTGGCAGTGGCCACTTACCATCAGGTGGACTAGTAGCTTGTTTGCTACTTCAGTTAGATAAAAAAAACAACCAGTTAAAAATTCTTGCAAAATTAAAAAAGAGAAAAAACTGTATGTCGGGAGTACTCATTGCGCGTTAATGTGTCTAATAATGTAATCTAATTTAATACATGCCAATATCCAATATTACACGCTATCGAATATTTGAAATATAGATTTGCCTTTGTGTATAATTTTATTAGTCTAGCTTTACAATATACAGATGTTCCAGTTTCAGTCGCCGACCAGACAACCGTTAAACTAACAATTTGATTAGGGTCCTGTAATAATTATCCCACTGCTCGACTTTACGCTGAAATTCTGGAACGATTAGCATCCTTAGCTAGACCTTAGTAGGTAAACTGGTCAAATATTTGTGCTTAGTAACAGCTGTGTTAGAAATTGATTTATTATTTTAAACTTTACGGATACAGAATAGGAACAAATATGCTAAATGATATGACGTAAGCTGGTGGTGGAAACTTACTGCTATGAATTTCGTTTTCACAAAGCAGAGGTCCGGAGTTAAAATCCTATACATATCAGAGAAAATATCTCAAAATTAAGAGTCATATTTAAACCGCGTAAGAAATTTCTGTGAGGAAATCTACTCGTCTGAGAGTGCTATAAAAAGTTCTCAAAGTTATGTGTACTTTTTAAGGTTTAATCAGGCAGGTACTACTGGCACGACTATTCCTAGCAAAAGTTTTTTTTTTTATGGTAAACCTATGGCGATAAGATAACCTATGGAAAGTAGTCACAGTCGCTTATGGCTTTGAAGGGGAGTTCTTTTCGCACCTTTCTTGATGAGCCCCATGTCATACCGCTCCGGGAGTACCTCAGGATTTGGAGAATGTTCTTGCTTTTCGGTGGAATGACGCGATTGACGCCATACTTTTATATCAGGCGATTTAGCGTGCTTACAGATAACAATGGACGACAGTAAAAACTTACTATCATTATCTACGTATAGTATTATATTATTATATTTGTTATATTATATGTATTATTTTATATTATTATATTATATTATATTTATGTAAATGTCTATGTACATTTGTACGAACATATACATATCTATAAATATCACAGAAAAGTGCACGCGCTACTACCATGTTTTAGCTTGTATCCAATCTCAGGTCTGCTGGAAGAGATTTCTTTAGAAATAAGCAGCACCTTTGCACTTATATACATTTGTTTAATCTCTTTTGTTGATTTCCTTGTGTGTGCATAAATTAATTAAATAATTAATTAAAATATCAGGTGGACTACATGTTCGCTCGTTCTTTAACCTTTTAAAAAATCTATCCATTTTTAGTGTATCCTTGGTTGACTGTTTCATAAATATTCTTCAAGAGGAATACATTGACTAATAGTGAGATAATAAAATTGTGACGACGGCTCTTTCCAATACACTTTTTACATTGGAAAACTCTCTCACTTAGATTAAATCTATGTAACACATTTGATTAGCGATATCTTCAAAACAATATATGTATGGTTAAGAAAAGGATGACATGTAAGGAAAGCAGATGGCTCGTGCGAAGTTAAAGAAAAAAGTATATATAGGAAAAGACAAAAGAGAAAAAAAAGATAAATTCTTAAGCCTTATGTATAAATGAAAAAGCTCTGTTGCTATTGAATGATTTGGTATAAAAGAATCCGTTCAAAATAAGAGGCGAGGTCAACGGGCTATTCTCCTATATTTTCATGTACTGCTAAAATGGCATCGCAGACACTTTAGTTGTACAGTATGGTCCATGTATTAAGTTACATAAATTAGGTCGTTTTGTTAACCAAAAGCGATAAACTAGTAACGAGTATCTTCATATTATTGTTATAAATTATTCTGTCTGTCGTCAACCAATTATTGTCCCACTACTGGGCAAGGGTCGTCTCTGGGAATGAGAGAGTTAAAGGCCATAGTCCACCACGCTGGCCAAATGCGAATTGGTGGACTTTAAGCACCTCCGAGAACTTTTTTTTTGTGAACAGCTCTCGAGTGTATAGGTTTCCTCGCGATGTTTTCCTTCACCGAAACAGTGATAATTAATTTCTAATACGCACATAAATCAGTGGTGCGTGCCTGGGTTTGAACCTCGGACCTCCCGATCGAGAGGGCAAGTTTCAACCATCAGGCTATCACTGTTATATTCTGTTGAATAATTCTGGTTAAATTAAATTTGATAGATTATCTATATATCTATAAAAGTATAAACACCGTCAATAAGAAAATTGAGTGGGAAGTATATTACTAAGCTACCACTGTTAATTATTTTCTTACTTTTTGAACTGTAGTTTAGTTACAGAAACAATATTATTTGTACAATTTGACGAAAAATCCCGTTTGTGACTTCATAGAATGGAATCGTCTTGATGGTAGTAGGATTATTAAAAAAATGTGCGTTTTACGAAGTTATAATTTGAGTCACACAATATAATTATGCAGTTATATTATTTGTTATTCCGCATTGACGTGCAAATAACAAATAGATTACCGAGTCGCTAATCTCTCAGATTGCACTTAGTATAATTTGCCAAGTAAGCCAAGGTATTTATGCCAAAAAGCCAAAAAAATATAATTTAGTTGATCGCTTATCTTTCTATGTCAGACGAGGGCATAATCCCGACCTTGTGTTTTTGGACCCAAGCCAGTAGAACTGTAGACCTCTGGTTTTTACACATTAGCCAGCCATTTCACTTTTTAAAATTATCCTAAATGGGCACTTGAATTAAGTAGGTACGCTCGGAGGCAGTGACGTGGTCTAATTATTTTATTTCAAAGCTTGTGCTCGTGGCACTGCTCGCGTTTATATTTTAATAAATTTAAATCCTTTCCTCATATTGTGATTCAGTTATTCACACTATCAAAGTTTTCTGAGTATCTTACATAGGTATTATGTATATTTGCTCTACTAAGGCCGCCAAGACATGGTTGCTTTGTATACCTGATGTGATAGCCTAATGGTTGAAACTTGCCCTCTCGATCGGGAGGTCCAAGGTTCAAACCAGGCACGCACCACTGATTCATGTGCGTATTAGAAATAAATTATCACTGCTTTTCGGTGAAGGAAAACATCGTGAGGTAATCTACACACCCGAGAGTTCTTTAAAAAAAAAAAGTTCTCGGAGGAGTGTGAAGTCCACCAATTCGCACTTGCCCAGCAGTGGGACAATAATGGGTTGTCGAGAGATACCTGATGGCGTAGCTAAGCGGAAAAAACCTTTTTGCTAAACCAATTCACACTATAAAGAGTTAACATTTTTTTCGTAAGAGAAAGTTAAATACACTGCTACGGACTTAGACGCCTACGTTATTGCGCTAAATTTAGCACATTGGGTTTAATGATACAATGCTTGAGAGTCATAGCTACAACGTACAAATCAAATTCAAGCGCTGAAAGCGTACAATGTGAATAATACACTATACAACGACTCCATTAACTGGTATTGCTTAAATCTATGGACTTAAAGATGTAATTCCTATGTACGCGAAATAAATTGGCGAAACATTCAGCACCTGCAAACCTTATTTGCGTATACCACCACCCTTGTATGTAGATAATAAAGTTTAAAATGTCTTATAATGTTGATAAGCAACGTAACAAGGCAACAGCTGGGTTACTAGTAATGCCCGCTTTGAATATTTTAAGGTGTGTGATAGCTTCTTTAGAGGTGTTAGTGCCTAGAAAGGGGTCTGCTAGATAAATTAAACATTAAGTATAGCTCAGGTTCTAGCGTAATGTGATAAAGGGCACAAATATATGTTGTTAGAATAATAAGATACTTGATTCAAATAAAAAATATTTTTGAAGTGAAACTTCTTTAGGCGCATGAGGGTACAATTTTTACAGATGAAACGTCACGCCGGTATGCAACGGAAGTGTCGGAAAAGAGAGAGAGAGTGATCGAGACCGATTGAGAGAGAGTAAGACAGGGCGAACGTAGCATGAGCAACTACCCGTGGAGTGAGAGTAGGGAGCAAGCGAGTGAGAAAGATTGAGAGAAAAAGTGAGACAGAGCGAACGTCGTATCACGCCTTTTTCCCTTCCTCTTAATCTTGGAAATTTAAAGTTTTAGATTTGTATAAATATAAACAAGATTTATAAATTAGTTCGCCAAAGAAGTTTCACTTCTGACATGTGTACTTTGTACGCACGCATGTTTTTTTTAATAAAATTTCAGTAGCAAACGCGCATTAAATTCATCTTAGAGGATATGGTTACCAGATGGAGGATTGGACAGACGTTACAAAACGCTGTGTTCAAACCCCCTTCTTTTTGACGAGACCCCCCCCCCCCATTGCGTTACGTAATACTTGAACGCTCGCATAGAGCGGTAGTGACCACTTACCACCAGGTGGACCGCATGCTCCTTTACTATTTCACATACAGAAAAAAACGTTTATTGTTTTATTACAAATTTTATGTTTGATGACCCGCGTGGCGGAGCGGTTACCCTGCCGGTCTGACGCGCAATAGGTCCCGGGTTCGATTCCCGGCCAGACAGGTATCTGAATGATGAGTTTAGATTCATGTTCTGGGCCTGGGTGTTTGTGTATTCGTCTTGTGTGTGTCCATGGTACCCACGACACTGGAGAAAATCCTAGTGTGGGGCTATGAGTATAGAAAGCGTGTAGAAAGCGCGCTTGTGCTTTGAACACTAATACTACACATCTTCTTCTTCTTTTCCGTTTCGCTCTTGGCAGAGCGGTCGTGGTCATCATGCAGTCGCATTATTGGCAGATGTAATTTTCCCCACTATCTCACGCCGTTTCGCTCTATTCGAGGTCATTCTGGTACATTCATACAATGGACCGCCCACGGCGGACTTGATTTGGTCGGTCCATCGCATCGGTGATCTACCTCGTGATCTGGTGCCTTCCACTCTGCCTTGAACTACCAGACGTTCGATGGAGTCGTTTCCTCTCCTAGTGACGTGGCCGAAGAACTTTAGAATGCGACTTTGCACTAGACCTGATAGTCGTACTCTTACGCCAAGTTCTTTAAGTATAGAGGCGTTTGTGCGGTGTTCCGTCCATGATACTCCGAGCATCCTCCTCCAGCACCACATCTCTAGGGCGTCAATCTTTTTCTTTTCGATCTCACGCAGGGTCCACGTCTCCGCGGCGTACAGAAAGATAGGAAAAAACGAGGGTTCGAACAAGACTACTACACATAGACGTCTATAATTCTAAAGAACAAGGGCTCTTGTGTGTGTCAACAGTTCCTATTATAATTACATGAAGTCGATTACATTTGACTAGGGGCGCCAGTGACCACTGATAATCTGATTGACTTCATGCTCTAATGCAAAAGTAACTTTGCACAGGTTTTTTTTATTATTTATTTGTCGCATCGAGCATTAATAAACGTTAATAGTAGCATGTGTGCTTTAGCTCTAAGTCCTAAACGATATGAAACGGTTTCAACATCCCACCACGATCCGCTCTACACTCAACATAAGTATTATATGTGCTTTAAACACATCTTTAAATAACCAGAATCACTATGTAAAAGTTAAATAAAATATAATTATACATATATATATACAAGGTCCTATGTATAGAGTAAGTAAATATTAAGGTTTTCTGTAAAGCCAACGCTGCCACCACCGCCCTCTGGATGATGGTGACAACTGAGGCTTAAATGGAGCTAAAATACTAAGACTGACAAAATGAATGCTATATGAAAACAGGCACGGACGATCCGTCTGTGGAGCTGTAATTTTATTAATAAAAAAAAACACATCTTTATTCAATCTTATTGTCATCAACCCATTATTGCCCCACTGCTGGGCATGGTTTTTCTCTTAGAATGAGAGAGTTTAAGGTCGAAATACACCGCGTTGGCCAAATGGGAATTAGTAGACTTCACTCCTCTGAGAACTTTTAAAAAATAACTTCCAGAGAGTTTTATGAAAAAAGTTCTCTGAAGTGTGTATGTGTAGGTTTCCTTATGATATTTTTGTTCATCGGAAAGCAGTGATAATTATTTCTAATACGCACACAATTTTAGAAAAAATTGTGATGTGTGCTAGGGATTAGAACCTTGGCCTTCCCAATCGAGATGTCAAGTTCACCCATTATGCTATCACTGCTAATTATTGTTAATTACGATGTTTCAATATTTTTATTTAGTTGTTGTACCGAGCATACAAAATACCAACGTTAAAAGTCGTATGTGTGCTGTGGCCCGTATCGGTAATCGGTTTCAATATGCCACCACAATCCGTGTATCTACATTAAAAATAACCATTATTAGTGCTTTGAACACATCTTTATACAATCGTACTTAGTAATTCTCCGTAGAATCACAATTTTCGTGAGCCCACATTAAAGCTAATGATACATTTCCTTTGTATTAGAAATTAGATCGTAGGTCTTAACTATTTATGGCTCTATAAATCTTATACTAGGATTATGTTACCTGCGGGGAATGTGATATAGACTGGTTTAGTACTGCGACCTCGCTTGTTTGATTACAGGTTTTAATTATTTTAGTTAATATTTTCATATAATATTTTGATTTAATTATGATATATTCTTGAAAGTAAATGATTTCATAAAATTTATAGTACTCCTATAAAAAAACGTTTGTAACTGTTAGAATCGATATATTAGTATAATTATTATTATGTGTGTTATAATTTAAAAAAAATATGTAACAAAGTTTTGAAGGTGGTAGAACCAGTGTAGTGTCAACCGGGGAAGTAACACCGCCACACCTATTTCTAATGTGAAGTATTTCTTGCGTTTCGATGGAAGGTGTGGTCGCCGGCACACTTTCACATGAGGCGACCATCTCAGTCCTCAGGAGTAGTAACGCATCTGTGTTTAACTTTAGATAGAACCTATGTTCTATATGAAGTTGCTTACAGATATGGACATCTGTAAGCAACTTCATCTATGCAGCAGTGACCACATACCATCAGGTGGACTGCATGCTCGTTTGCTACTTCAGTCAGATAATATTCATTTGCCACAAAACACAAACTGATTTACTATAGGTATATTATAGGTTACATTAGAATCGCTTTACATAAGCTACTGCTTAACAAAATGCGTAGGCTTAGATAGGCATTACATAGAATTTTTGTATAAATTTATGTGTATATTGCTTTTAAAGCTTTGGGAACTATTTAATTGAAAAGTTTCCTATAATTGACATATTTTCCAAGATAAAATCTTAGTTTTTAGTTTATGTCTATTATGTTCTGTCAAGAGTAGGTAAGTGATAATTAACTAACACGCCCAAACACTGAAATATCTGAGACTAAAATTTGACATTAAAATTATTGACTACAAAAGTACATCTATATCTAGCGTGAAGGATATAGTTGCCGGCAGATGCGTTGCTACTCCCGAGGACTATGATGGTCGCCGGTGAGACCATCATAGTCCTCGGAAGTAGCAATGCATCTGTGATTGACTTCAGATGAAACCCATGTTCTGTCATCTAGTTGATTACAGATGTCCATGGGCGGCAGTGATCACATACCATCAGGTGGACTGCATGCTCGTTTGCTACTTCAATCAGATAAAAAAGAAAGTAAATTAAGCTTAAAATTTAAAAGAAATAGATTCGGAAGCTAATTTTTTGCAAAAGCCTGCCCCCAAAATTTCACAAGTCTTGAAGGCATAAAATTCGTGTGAGACTTTTTACAGTGGCCCATTTCCTAAATAGAAGTGTTAGCAAATACTCATCCGGTACTTAGAGCGTCTTACGTTAAGAGTGTCCCGAATACTCCACAACACGTGGACACTTGTGTGGAGAGCGCTTGTAACTGAAAGCTCTTCGCCTCAGCTGTCATACCTATTGTAGGGTGGCCATGGTGTCACTTACGGTAGAATTGAGTAAATATTTATGATATGGGTGATTTTTGATAAAATAAATTTAACATTTGGCAATATGCTTTGTTTGATCCAGAATATTAAAATGGAATTCAAAAAAGAAGACGAATCGTATTACTTGGTTTTAAATTGGTTCGTTTTTAACGTCAAAATATAGTGTTTGTAGTGTTTATATGCAAAAAGCATTCTAGTAAAGAAACAATATTTAATTTAAAAATGATGCCTAATTTTGAATAGTTTATTAATATAAAGTAAAATTCCATTAAATGAAAAATCCAACAACAGAATCACGAGGTAGTCTTTTGATAAAAGTTAGATATGGTTACCCTACTTGGTACTTTATAAGATAATTAGAAATGGAGTAATATATAGAGAAACTACTTTCTGCAAGTTTTATCAACTTAAAAACAAGTATTATTACGAAAACTAATCACTACATAGTATAAAACAAAGTCGCTCTCCGCTGTCTGTCCCTATGTATGCTTAGATCTTTAAAACTACGCTACGGATTTTAATGCAGCTTTTTTAATAGATAGAGTGATTTAAGAGGAAGGTTTGTATGTATAACGTATATGTGTATGTGAACTTGAAACACTCTTATCATAAATCATTGAGCCTAAAAGTGTTCTTCGGCACTAATTACTGAGCATTCAGATCAAACCTTGTATTACACACAACCTTGTTGTACACACACGCACACACATACACACACACACACAGAGAGAGAGAGACACATAGACACGTGTTATTATAATTGTTAATTTTACTATTATTATTATTTAATTTAATATATCTTCAATAAATTTGACAAATTCATTATTAAATATTGTACTGTTAATGTTAATACTCACTCTGAAGGTAAATGGGGAACCGCTTACTGTTTACTCCCAAACAAGACCTTTGGGAGTAGGGGACGGCTGAAAAACAGCGCTGCGCGGGATTCTGTCCCGTGTTAGCTAAAGCTGAGCCGCTTCCTATTGCCCCTTTGGATTATGACTCATGACATGTTGTATATGTTTAAGGCAATAAATGTTTATTATTATTATTTATTATTAGTATTATATATGCGTAATATAGTGGCTAAGGCTGATAATTTTAGATTTTTGATTTTTAGGCGAAACGAAGTTCGCCTAACTAGCAGAGTAATGAATAGATAAAGGTACATGTTTTGAAGACTATAAAAATAGTATAGCTTGATCAAGGAAGTACCGACGCTTCACTTACTTGCAGCGTGAAGCAGTTTTGTATTTTTGTGTAACGGTGTGATGCCAGATTTAATTTTTGTATAATACAGCATTAGACAACGAGCACGCAGTTTATGAATGATAAGTGGACACGACTGCCCATTGATATTACAGATATTCATAGGCTGTGTCTACTTGGCACTTGGCTACTTGGCTGAGCAGTGATAGCCTAATGGTTGAAACTTGCCCTCTCGATCGGGAGGTCCGAGGTTCAAACCCAGGCAGGCACCACTGATTTATGTGCGTATTAGTAATTAATTATTGATGCTTTTCGGTGAAGGAAAACATCGTGAGGAAACCTATACACCCGAGAGTTCTTTAAAAAAATCTCGGAGGTGTGTGAAAACCACCAATTCGCACTTGGCTAGAGTGGTGGACTAGGGCCTACAATAATAATATGTAAACAATACTCATGTAAAACTCTATTAATAATAATGGCTTAATAATAATAACAGAAAGAACAAATGACAAATGTAACAAATTTAAATAACAATACAAAAGGCGGCCTTGTCGCTAAACAGCGTATTCTCCCAGATAACCTTAGGGTAAAGAGTAACCAATTTTAACCCACGACGCAATAATTGGTGTGTTATAAGGTTGACTATGTCTGTCTGTCCGTGTCACTCTCTGTAGACTCGTAGCTCTTATATACAGCTTAGTACAAAGATTAATCTCAAAGAAGAGACATCGTTCCCAAAAATAAAACAACCGTACCTAAAAATAGCAACATATTTTTAAACAAAGTTGCATCATTAGCAAGAACGTTGAACCTTATAATAAATTCAGTGCAGGTAAACGAAAGTCAGCGCGAAGTTTTTCCTCAGTAAACCAACCGGAGTTTACTGTGTATTAAACTTCTATAGTTTTACTGAATTTTACATCACAAATTAGCAACTTGTTCTTCTGCATCAGAAATAGTATAAACTTTAACGTGAGAGTATATATAATATAATCTCATTTTAAAAATATTGTATATGCGTAAGTTTGCGAGGATATACGAGTATGTATTTGTGTATGTTGAACTTGACGCCCATGGACAGCTTTAAGCAACATTCTATCTCAAGTCAATCACAATTGTGTTGTCTCTCGAGGGCTAAGAGCTGGCAACTGCACCTTTCCACCGAAACGCAATAACCGCTTTACGGTATGAATTTGAAGTGTGTTATGTGTCATGTCCACTAGTCTATTTCTAGCTTGAAGCATCTCTGGCGTTTCGATGGAAGGGTGTGGTTGCCGGCACACTTTTATATGAGGCGACTATCTCAGTTCTCGGAAGTAGCAACGCTTTTGTAATTAACTTCCGAGAGAACCTATGTTCTATATGAAGTTGCTTACAGATGTCCATGGGCGGCAGTAACCACTTGCCATCAGCAGCCCCGGATCTTAAATTTTTTTTAGGCGGGGCAAAAACTGAAAAATGCCGCCCCAGCACAAAATAATCAATTTCTTGAGAATCTCTTACCCGCATCATTGAAAGCTTCATAACTTGGAAATAACTGGTCCAACTTTCACCAAACATAGCTAAGAACCATCTCGTAAAAAATAGCTCCCGATTAAAACAAACTGCATTGAAATCGGTGCACCCATTCAGGAGCTATAACTACGACACCACGTATAGACAGACAGACAGACTGACAAAGACTTGAAACTTCCGTCGTCTTTTCGTCTAGGTTTTAAAAACGGAAAAGAAGTACTTAAACGCGAAAAAAGTACTAATATAGTAACTTAAAAAGCATAAAATAGTTACGATAAAATACCTACTTACTTTTAAAGGCGATCGATCTGGTGCCTATTGTAAGTCAGAGATAAGTAAATTATGAGTTGTCCATTCGTCTATAAAACTCGCCGCCTTGCCGCCCCTCTGAACTTGCCGCCCGGGGCGCGGGCCCCGGCTTGCCCCCCCCTAGATCCGGGGCTGGCCATCAGGTGGACTGCATGCTCGTTAACTACTTTAATTATATATTAAAAAAAACGTTCATTCAATTAGTACCGGTCAGATTTTTTAAAATTTGTCAAACATAGTTAATGACATATAATAACAAAGGATTTCCATTACCGTGGTAGAAATAGAAAGCAAACGAAGCCACGGGCATGACCTAGTAGTATATAAGTACGAAAGGATACTCAATTTTAACTAATCGTAGCAGAGCCTAAACTAATAAAGTTAAAAGCATTAAATTTTCATAATATGTTCGTTTTATTATGTAGACCTTTAATAAAGGGATTTTTAATGTTCCTTCCCTAAGGGGATTAATTAGGGGTTCAATATTTGTACTATCCCATTACAGTTTACGCGTAAGAAGGAGTAGGTATGTATGTGATATATATAATTTGTTAAAACAAAAAGCGGCACACATTTATATAAGGCGACCATCATAGTCCTCGGGAGTAGCAACGCATCTGTGATTGACTTCAGATTGAACCCATGTTATATTTGAAGTTGCTCACCGATGTCCACGGGCGGCAATGACCACTTACCAATAGGTGGACTGCATGCTCGTTTGCTACTTCAATTCAAAAAAGATAAATGCTTCTATTTATCATTTGCTGTCTCGTAGTTGTTACTCTATGGAGTTGGAAGGGTGCATTAGTTAGGGGTATTTAGTTATTGATGGACATTTCAAAAAATATATTTTTGATCAAGTTATAAATCTCTGTTACCTCTCACGTGGATGAATAAAGGTTTTTGTAACGAAGTGACTATCACAAAAATATTTAGTTGGGGACAAATTCCACGCAAAAATATCTTTTGATAGTCACAGAACTCCAAATCTCGAATATTCTTAGTTCAAAATATCTTAAAACCTGCAAATATAACTTTAGGAAGAACGAAGCGTCTGTTTGCGTTTTTGCAAGTCATCAGCAAACTTTACCCAGCTCCGTGTCTTCTTCAGTGAATCTGCTATGTCACATTAGTTGGAGCAAAATGTTTGTGACACCATTCAACGTAGCTAAACTTTTGCCTTAAGCGGTTAGACTTGTGAGAGACTTGTTTTACTATAGCGATTTATAGAATGACTGGCGAGTTTATATGTGTACTATACACATATTAAATATATAAAGAAATGCATAAAATAAAGCATAAAACATAGTCGCTTCTTGCAGTCTGTTCCCATGTATTCTTAGATCTTTAAAACTACGCTACGAATTTTAATGTGTTTTTTTAATAGATAGAGTGATTCAAGAGGAAGGTTTGCATGTATAAATATAGTGGAGAAACACTGATAATTTTAGATTATTGACTTTTAGGCTAGTATTATACAAAAAATCATTAACCCCTACTTAATATCCGATAGAGGTGTTTAGATAATGCTATCTGAAAAGCTTTCTAAACTCGACCTCAGGGCGTACTTTTCTGATATAGGCGGATAGAGTTTATTTTAAAGTAAATTACTGTCATAGCAGTTCTTAAGTTCATAAGTTAGTTTATAAGTTAGTTATTTGTCATTACTATAAATTTATCTAGCATTGAGCAAGCATAAAGGCCTAGATAATACCTTGGTCTTGTGACTTTCAATATACTATGTATTTGCAGGGTTTGTTTGTTACAGTGGAACGTGATACGTTTATTCGCCACAATACTAGGCATTTGAACTAGTAATATATACAATTTTTGTTTAAAAGCATGTGATATTCACGGCATATCTACATATTTTACTAGGTAGTAGAACCAGTGTAGTTCGACCGGGGAAGTACCACCGCCACACCTATTTCTAACGTGAAGCATTTCTTGCGTTTCGATAGAAGGGTGTGGTTGCTGGCACACTTTCACATGAGGCGACCATCATAGTCCTCGGGAGTGGCATCTGTGATTGACTTCAGATAGAATCCATGTTCTGTACGTAGTTGATTACAGATGTCCATGGGCGGCAGTGACCACTCATCATCAGGTGGACTGCATGCTCGTTTGCTATTTCAGTCAGATAAAAAAAAGCTAGAATTTATAAAAATGTGAATGATAGAATGATATTAATAACTTCTTTATACTTACAAAGTGAAATTTTATCTCTTTAGTCTACAATTGCCTATAAGATACATTGTGCCTATACCTAACGATATTCATTTACCTGATCCCAAAACTTTCAAGGACCGGAGGTTCAATTACTTTAAATTAATTTTACAGTTCTTGAATGAATTTTTAGTTCTGAATTCAATTTTAATTTTAGTTGATGGGAATATGATGTAGTTAACAAACAGAACTAGGATTCATAATAGGAACGGTCCCAAAGTTACCGTGTAATTAGTTAAGTGAAATTTAATTTATGTTGACAGTGGGTGTTTTATGTCTGAGGGTTTGAAGGTCGGGTTTAGATCCGGAATATGCAACTTTTGTTTTACGCCAAATTATTATATAGCCTAATTATTTAATCTAAATATTTTGGCTATTTCTGATTTCAATTAATTTTATCTTATAGGAAATTGCACTGCCAAACTGCCTTTCTATTTTGGACATGAGTGTGGTGGATTATTTAACTCTTTAAGTTATGGAGTGAAAACCACCATCACTCCTACAGTTTTTTAGATAGTTTAGGATAACTCAGCTTCTGCCGATCCGATTCTCATGAAACTTACTATTTACATCGGGTATCTGGAACGTCATGATATTATGAAAAACGCTGATGGTGCAGGGGTATTTGAAGCGTAAACCGAAGTAATAGAATTAATAATCAGAGACTTCATGAAACATTTGAACAGGGCTCTCTTTTACTGAACTGTAAGGCAAGAGATACTGGAGCTAACTTTCATTACCATATAGAAAAAAAACATGATTGTAATAATATTAAAAAAATGGGTATAAATAAGAAAAAAAGACAAACCCGCTGAGTTTCTTGCCGGATCTTCTCAGTTGAGGTTGTATTCCGATCCGGTGGTAGTGTAAGAAAAAAATGTAACTGACAATTTGTAAGTGCCCCCGCAGGCCTATACAAAATAAAGACATTTCATTTCATTTCATTTCATTTAACGTTCAATGCTCGAACCCTGATGATGCAGGACACTGCAAGTCTAACTCATAGGAGGTAGACCACAGACAGTTTTTTTTTAGTTTGACCTTACGGATATGTAATGAGATTACTAAGCAAACGTATTGAATGGACCTTTAATTCTTCAATCCTAAGTACGATGTTCAATTTGATCTTTAACTCTTCAACCCTAATAAGGGTATTGCAATGAGTTAGGAGTTGACCATTTGTTGCTTACGGATTACGTCTTTGCTTGGTAATCTAATCAAGATTGCTAAGTTGTTTGTTTTCTATAAGGAGCTTGTTTTCTATAAGGAGTTAGCGTTATATATTTGTTTGGACATCATTGTTACATAATATATATAAATACTTTTCGATTTATCTAGTAGATTATGTTTACGAAAAAGCGTTATGTGTTAAAAATTAGCATTCTATGCGTACCACGCGTTATCCGGTACATACAAAACCTTTAAACACTGGCGTAGAGCCAAATCAAATACGCAGCCAGCGCTCATCTGAAGCGCCCTTAAGTCGGCCGCGCGACGCTGCATTTTTGGCAAGTCGAGAATATAAGATACTGTTGATGTGAACTATAATATGAATACGTATTAATTGCTAATAATGTAATTCTGCTTTATGTGTTTGTAAATATGTTATGTGATGCAATCGAATAGAATAATAGATTAATGAGAAATAAACCGGGACTTCACAACCAGTGCTGGATTAGCCACATAGCAAGAGTAGCAAATGCTATGGGCTCGCTACTAGAGGGACCCCGCGGCCCAATATCTACTATTTATATTTTACTATCTTGGCTATCCTGAAAATCTTAAACAGATAGAAGTAGATATAGAAAGTGTCAACTCTAAATTTTCCCAGATTAAATCCAGAAAAGTTTACTTGTAATAGTTTTGTTTTGTTTAATACCCTTACTTAAGGCAAACTTTTTTTTTATTTTTTATTTGACTGAAGTAGCAAACGAGCATGCAGTCCACCTGATGGTAAATGATCACTGCCGCCCATGGACATCTGTAATCACCTTCATACAGTTCTGTATCTGTATGGGTTCCATCTGACGTCAATTACAGATGCTTTGCTATTCCCGAGGACTATGATGGTCGCCTCATATGAAAGTGTGCCGGCAACCACACCCTTCTATCGAAACGCAAGAAATGTTTCATGCTAGAAATAGGTGTGGCGGTGGTACTTCCCGGGTCGAACTACACTGGTTCTACCACCTTGACAAATCTTGAAAACTATGGGCCTCCTCTCAGAATTTGCTACAGGCCCGCGCCGGCTTAATCCTGTACTATTTACAACAACTAAAAACGTTATAACGTTGCAAAAATATGTCGTTACATTAAGGACTACGGCGCCTTTCCGTCTCACTAGCTCCTCATAAACATAGAGAGTTCCAGGCTACTACCTCCAACGAAACAAAGTTAACCATTCGGAACAAACCGTTTGAGTCTCCGAAGTGGTTACAAGATCACTTTTAACCGACTTCCCAAAGGAAAGAGGTTATCTATTCGTCACGTATATATATATATATATATATATATATATACATAACATACATAAATATATATATTTATGTATGTTCGGGCGAAATGGCCAGTAATCGTTTACCTACCGACACGATTCATACGACATTGTATGCGGCTAGTTTCACAGGCAGTCCCATATTAAGGAAAATGAAAACCTTTTGGCGGTTTTCCCGGAAAATTGGAAAAAGTCGGTTTCTTAAAATCTTGGATAACTTGGGTGTTGCAAAAATATGTCGTTACATTAAGGACTACGGCGCCTTCCCGTCTCACTAGCTCCTCATAAACATAGAGAGTTCCGGGCTATTGCCTCTAACGAAACAAAGTTAACCATTCGGAACAAACCGATCGAGTCTCCGAAGTTACAAGTTCATTTTGTTTAATTACCTTTGAAAATAAGGTGTTAGTTGTTGTGTAGATTTAGATATAACAACAATAACGGTATTTAAATGGAATTTCAAGGTGGTAAAGATCTTTGTATTTCTTTTTTATCTAACTGAAGTAGCAAACGAGCATGCAGTCCACCTGGTTCTTTCGAAAATTATTTTTGTAAACCTTTTTAAATGCCTCTCATGTTATAAAAAAATCATACACTATATAAAACACTTTTGACTAGTATTGAGAGATCTATATAAAGATTATTTTTATCCCTAATAATATGAGGTAATATGAGGTGCCTAGAGGCTTGTAGAACATAATAATTTTTGGCCGAAAATGCAACGAGAGCAAAGAGCACTCGAATTCTAGTGAAGGGGCCGACATATTTGATTTGGCTCTACGCCAAAAGTTTAAGGGCTGGTTATTTAAGAAAATTCTCGAACGAAGCCCTTATTTTTTATCGTCGTACGATATTAAAGATTGACTAACAAGTTACATTGTTAGTGTTAGTACAGTATACATTTGTACGGTAGTAACAAAACACCATGTCCACTTATGTTTTGACGTGACAACGACTTATAATTCGATGGAGCCGGCTACACGCACCAAAAAACATGACTATTTCGGCGTTACCTCACTCTGTGGCGTTCCATTTAAGGTTTGAAGTGCAAGTGAGAGCGCGGAACGAGTGACAAAGAGGCACAATCGGCCTCCGCGTTCGGCAGCGTTCGACACCTGTCTCTCTCCTACTTGAGTGAGCGATGTGTCCGCGTGGACAACTGCTATGCAAAAATGCAACCATTCCATCAGTATTTTCTTATGACGTCGTCACGTTCAACTATCGTCAGTAAACCGACTTTACAGACAACCGATTTATTTAACAGGATTAAGGGACCCAACAAACGTGCATTGCGCTTAATAGTAAGCGATTATTGTCGAACGTTGTGATAGAATGTCTGTGAGGGACTTAACAGGAGTTCTATGTAAAGTAAATCACAGATGCGTTGCTAGTCTTGAGGGCAAAAATTATCGCCTTATATTAAAGTAAGCTGGCAACTAAACCCTCTCTAGTGAGAACTGCTTCATGCTAGAAATAACTGTAATGGTATGTCTTCACACTAGAAAATACTCGTTCTATCGGATTATTCATAAAAAAACGAACACAACGCGTTTACCGCAAAGTTGATACTTTTTATTAGGGATAAAAAGTCTTAGCAGGTGGTAGAATCATTGTAGTTCGACCGGGGAGGTACCACCGCCTCACCTATTTCTAGCGTGAAGAATTTCTTGCGTTTCGATGGAAGGGTTTGGTTGCCGGTACACTTTTATATGAGGCGACCATCTTAGTCCTCGGGAGTAGCAACAGATCTGTGATTGACTTCAAATAGAACCCATGTTCTGTATGAAGTTGATTACAGATGTCCATGGGCGGCAGTGACCACTTACCATCAGGTGGACTGCATGCTCGTTTGCTACTTCAGTGAAATAAAAAAAAAAAAACTTTTCCAATCGATGTGAGTAAAGTGTTTTTAGATACAAACTACGTACATACATTTATTTTATATTATAGAAGTAGCAAATACACAGTTACACAATAAACAGTACAGTTCACCAGACGGTAAGCGATACTTGCCGCCCGCGGGCATCTGTGATCAACTATCCAGATAAGATTATTATCCTACCCAAGACAAATTCGATGCTACCTTTGGGTGCTAATCTGGAACGCCTAGGGTAATATCGCCCTTACCACGGTAGCATACATTTTGTTTATGACCGCTTCATGCTTAGATTATGAATAAAAAGAGCAAAAGAAACATAAGTGTTTGAAATATATATAACGAAGTGAGGCGTGATATCAGGTAGGCCAGGAGTCTTCATTATTGTCCATTCTTGAAGATTTCAAGTAAAACACGGGAGTAAACTTCTTCGATTTATTCACACTTGAAATTTATGGAGGGTAAAGTAAATTCTAAAAGTCATTAAATATTGCTAATTTTATAAACAAACAATTTTCGATCTTTAAACTAACTAAAATAATTATTTTCGACGGCGTCTTTTTCATAAATACGCGGTGTCCTGCATATACAATTTACTAAGTTAGTCTCACGACTCTGTTCGCTTCGATCACGTTTACCATGGTAATAAAAAAATACCTTTTTTTAATCATCTAAAAGTTACAGTATAAGTCGCAAGCCAAATCATACTAAGTGGAAAAACTGTGCTCATGAAATCCCACCAGTCGTTTTGCCTTAAAGAGTAACAATATACAAACATACATACATTTTTACGAGCTATCCTATTTGGAATATTATTATTAATACAAGATTAAATTGGTTGGGTTTAGTGGAAGACATCAATAATATCACTTCTAACAATGGTGCAATGCCAATTGTCACTGCCAAGTTTATAAGTTTCACGCTCAATAATTCTTACTTCATTTATTTTTCAGAATTTATCGGAATCCATACAGTGCATTGTTTTATTCCAGATCGTCTGTATATTTTGTATTGACTTGCCGAAATTGCAGTTCAGCTGAATGGTTCCATTGTTTTATTATCGTACTGGAGTTTGTATAGCGACTTCGTCTGTTATCTGAAGTTTCATGCTATTTTTTATGACGTGTTGGTTTGTTGTTAGGATATTAATTATCGTTATTTCTGTAGTTCCTGGATCAGATGGCCATCGGGGGGGTTTTAGTGAGGTAAAAATCCCACATAACTCGGCGTTGTTCCACGGCGTAGGGTACCATCGAAGGTTTCCCCTCGATATCAAAAAAAAGAATATTAATTATTGTACGAGTCGATTTAAAAGCGTAAAACAAACATTATGTTTATATATGTTTGATTATCGAAATCGACTGTTAAATCTTTGTATTTTTTTTTATCTAACTGAAGTAGCAAACGAGCATGCAGTCCACCTAATGGTAAGTGGCCACTGCCACCCATAAACATCTGTAATGAACTTCATACGGAACATGGGTTCCATTTGAAGTCGATCACAGATGCGTTGCTACTCCCGAGGACTATGATAATCGCCTCATGGGACAATGTGAAATATCTTAATTTCCTTTTTAAAACCTAACTGGACAACAGACAAAGGATCACAAAAAGGGGAAATTCCTTACAAAAAAATAAGTATTATATTCTACCAGACAATTTGTTTTAACTAGTAAGTTTTCTATGCGTGTAGTTTCAATGGTGATTGTATAGAAATCAACACAGCGAAATTTTATTACCTAGGCTCTGATTTCTTATCCCGCGTGTATGTACTGCGTGTAATTGTTCCACATTCATGCCCGTCGCATGTTATAATTTCATAAATACTTCTCTTGTCATGTAAGATATATGCATTTGGAACACGGAGAGATTACAGTGGTTACTCATCTTTTCGGATGTGACACTTAATCGGACTTAAGCCGGCGTGACACGAAAAAGGCTCTTAGGGTTGATAGGCGTGGCGGTGGTACGACCGATGTCAAGTCACAAAGGGTACCGTATTTCCAATATAATTAATGTTAATTAATTTAAATTTATGTACGTCAGGCTGAACTTGGGTAAGTTTTGCAAATAAATCTAAAAGGATTTATAAGAAATTCTTTTAAATAAATACCTTAAACACATAAAAATATACAATTCACACCATAACGCTACTTATTTAACAAAATGGCAGGTAGTTTCATTTTGATATTTAATCATTCTACGACTTTTGAATTATACCGTTTTATACAGGATATAAACAGTATCTCAGAATTGCGGTAAGCAAACTATTTCATATCATAATGTGATTTTTTTGAGCATTATTCGTATAAAAAATCATGTTACACACATGTAACTTAAACTTGATAAGAAATAATTAACGACTACGTTATTTTTTTTAACCGACTTCCAAAAAGGAGGAGGTTATCAATTCGTCTGTATTTTTATTTTTTTATTTTTTTTTTTTTTTTATATTTGTTACCTCATTTCTCCGGACTGGGTGAACCGATTTAGATGATTTTTTTTTTATTTGAAAGGTAGTGCGTGTCATAGGGTCCCATTTTTTTTTAGTATTTTTTTGACTAGGGCATCCATAAGAAAAACGCATAAGTCTTAAATTTGCATTTTCAATGTACGCGATAAATGTATGAATAACTCAATATCCCGCCAACCGATTTTGATGATTCTTTTTTTATTAGAAAGGATGTACTCCAGGGGTAGTCTGATAAGAGTTTGATAAGGTTCTAATCATAGGATCTTCAACTTTTTGGAGCAAAATAATAAAATTAGTGATAGTCGGCCGAACCTTAGCTGGAGAAGTCCAATTGAGTAAAATATAGAATAAAATTACTATGTAGGTATTTACTATGAAAAATTTGACCTTCAACTCTTCAATCCTGATGATGCAGGGGTACTGCTAGCCTGAACTATAAAAGTTGGTCGTTTGGTGTTTGCGAATATATAATGAAATTGTTAAGCAAATTCGTGGGACAAAAATTTGACCTTCAACTCCTCAACCCTGATGATGCAGGGGTACTTAAAGCCAAAACCATAGGAATAAGCCATTTGGTGCTTACGTATATGTTATAAGATTACTGAGCAAAAACATAAGATGAAAAATTTGACCTTCAACTCCTCAACCCTGATGATGGAGGGGTACTTCAATCCTAAACCATAGAAGTTGGCAATTTGGTGCTTACGGTTATGTAAAGAAAATACTAAGCAAAAATATAAAATCAAAAATTTGACCTTCAACTCCTCAACCCTGATGATGAATGGGTACTTCAATCCTAAACCATAGGAGTTGGCAATTTGGTGCTTACGGTTATGTAAAAATAATACTAAGCAGAGGCACAAAATTAAAATTTTGACCTTCAACTCCTCGACCCTGATGATGAAGGGGTACTTCAATTCTAAACCATAGGAGTTGGCAATTTGGTGCTTACGGGTATGTAAAAATAATACCAAACAGAGGCACAAAATTAAAATTTTGACCTTCAACTCCTAAACCCTGATGATGCAGGGTACTGCAAGCCTGAGCCATAGAAGTTAGCCACCTGGTACTAACGTATATGTTATAAGATTACTAAGCAACAATATAAGATGAAAAATTTGACCTTCAACTCCTCAACCCTGATGATGGAGGGGTACTTCCAGAGGGGGCGCCCTGTTTGTATGAATTGTAAAAGTGTTTTATGTTTAATTTTTGTGAATATGTAGATGCACAAAGCAAACTTAGAGGCTTTATTTAAATACAAACATAAAAATATAGTCACTAAAAAGTGTAAAATAAAAACTTTTTAACAAAAAATATCTACCGACTTCCATGTCACAAAAAAGTAAAAAATAATTTAAATATATTTTGGTCTAGAACATACTCAGTACTTAGTACATAGTTCTGAAGTCGGTGCTCATATAGGACGTAGTTACCGTCGTCCAGCGAAATATGTCGAGCACCGACTTCAGGACTATGTACTAAGTACTGAGTATGTTCTAGACCAAAATATATTTAAATTATTTTTTACTTTTTTGTGACATGGAAGTCGATAGATATTTTTTGTTAAAAAGTTTTTATTGTTAATTTGATGAGTTGAAATTTTGACTTCTTGTTTTGATATTTACTCCTTCAAAGTTAGTATGAATATAACAATATTTAACCTAAATTTACAATTTTATTTTCAAAAATTATAAATAGAATAAATGAGCCAAATAGCTGCCACGTGGAAATGTGCCCTAGACACTAGCGGCATTATTTCTTTGAATTGCTCAACTTATTTGTTGACCGAGGAGTTGTTTGATTGAATAAGCTTGTTAATAAGCTAGTTTACTTATTAACAAACTTATTTACTACTTATTAACTAACTTAATTTAATGAAACTTTAATATGTACATCATAATCGATCTATATTGAGGTGCATGGTGTACAGTCAGAAAATGACTCTTTTCCTGTCACGTATTTTAAAACCTGCCATATGCGTGCCATAAGTCCTCGATTTTATATGTACTGCTATCGCAAATAGATTGCAACGAATAATTGATATCTGGGCATTGTATTGTGTGTGGGCATGCCTACATGTGAACCCGCGTGGCAGGAAACAGACTTTAGTAATTAACATGCGCGATTCAGTTGCTCCCAGTTGAAGTATAAACTGGGAGCGACTTTATATCCAATATGAAATGGTAAACCGATATGGGATATATAATCGTCACATTATATAATAGAAATGGTCGTTATCTAAAGTTTATTTATATTTACAGACACGAATGTGGTGTGGCAGAAAAACATATTTTTTGAATTTAAATAGGGACCAATATTATGCCCAATTCAATTAATTGTTGTTAAAATGTTGATATTAAGCGATTATACTAAATATTATACAGTTAAAAGCTACATGCATTTCGTAGACAATTTTCATATAAAAACAATATATACTGCAACGTTTATTAAAAGTTTTATCTGAAATCTCATTCATCTATAAAACAGTAAAACTGAAGCGAAAAAACATTTTACGTCGCATTTTATTTTATGCGGCTGTTAAAATGTAAACGAAGATTGAACTAATTACAAAATCCTTTATAATCTTGTTTCATGGATTCTTACATTTTTAACGGTTCAAATACCTTTGTTGTGGTTTCTTAAACATTAAGTGTTGTTGTAACTAATTTCTGCAATTTATAGCTTTTAAAATATTTGAAGAGATTTTTTGCATCAGACGGCGATATGAGCTACCGTTTTCTGATTTAAAAAAGCAAGGGTAATATATCAATGATCAAAAGTATTACACGACCACAATAATTAGGCGCATGAAACAAAATCGGTTCTGTACCCCGCACCTCGCTTCTGTCCCCGCGCATCCCCTAGTGACGTGCAGTCGTGTATCGTCTATGTTTACGTTAGCCAGCACGTGTTTAGTTACGCTTTGAAATTATATAACTTAGATTGAGTGTTATATATTTTTCGTTAAAATGATAGTTATTGTTGATTTTTTTACGTTATTATTAAATTATTATTAACAAGAGAAGACGCATGGGGTCAGTATCCCTAGTTCTAGTAACGTTTCAACTGACATGCGCCTAATTGTTTTGGTCGAGTGGAGTTCTTTTTGAAGGTGGTCGAACGATTATGGTACACTCGCCATGTCGTGGCTGATGTTTAGATGCGGCGGTCTTTATATCATTAGGTGAGTTACAAACTCGTTCACAATTTTAATTATTTAAATAAAGTAAGTTAAACTTCTCCAGTAGTAACAAAGATTAAATCCGTCGTATAATTTAAGGACTTGTGTGTAGGTTGCCTTAGTGGAATAACGTAGCCGCAGGGTTGAGCTGAAATCTAGTACGAAGCTTACAACTTTCCATGCTACCGAAGTGTTTAGAGACGGGAACAACCACAACTTCAGATATACCTGATACTGTGGAAATTGTGGGATAAGGGAGATAAAACGTTACAAGTATTATATCATAGCAAGGCAAATTTCCTTTGACGAAATATTTTGCAGTTTACTCCTTTAAGAATCGATTTGCATATATAAGGACCCGGTATGAGAAAAATGTGAGGAGTAAAATCTACTGATGAATGACCTCGTTATGTTTTTTTAATGAGTAAAACGCCATCTAGTTAAAACTTTAGAACTATTTTGTCAGTTACATTATATATTTACATTATATACAAAATGAATTATATAAAATAAAAAAATATTTCTTTAAATCTAAAAAAAAAATACAAATTATAAATAAAACAAAGAGTCCATACCGCTGTCTTTTGGGAGAGTCCCAAGAATGCTTGCGGCATTTCCTCGTTGTATGGCCAAACTGATACGTTGGCCAAAATACGCACCAGCCCTTGGGTCTCCTGAAAAGTCAACCAGGCACGAAGACAGTTCTTTGAAAAATCGTCGCGCTTCTAGTATATATCTTTCGCTTTTACTTCTTTTTGTCAGTACGCGTGGTATTGTTATTATTTATAACTTTAGTGTGGGGGTATAGCGCTATCTATTTTAAATGCGACTAAACTCCAGTCGTGCGTCGGAGCTGATACACACACTTTTTTCTACAGGAGACATACTACCAGCACACCTATTTCCGTGGTATTTAGGGAAACCCCGGGATCTGTAATATATCGCAGCAGAGCTTAAAGAAATTTTCTTAAGGAAATTAGTTTCCTTATTTCAACTTGTCTCAACATCCACACCAAAATTGTAACTGCAATATTTTTTTGTTTTTGAGCGGGATACTTTGGGGGATACTTTTATTATCATTATCTTCATGAAAAGGTACTCAGTACAGCAACAAAGTATAAATGTAGAATAAGATTTCGAAAGTCTAGCACGGGAGCAAATCCAGAACCCAATACGTATCAGACAGTTACGCTGACCACTCCATGGATGACTTTAAGATTATCTGGAGACTATTGGGTACACTAGACCTAAGTCCCTATATATCTACATAAAAATTTATAACAGAAGCTTTCTTCCTAATTTAATTGAGATTAATAACGAAAAGTAAAGAGACCGAGCCACCTCTTTACGACTTTTTTATACACCTTTCCTTTTTAATTATTTCCCTGACAAGTGTCTCAAGTTTCTTTGATGAATGTCGTTCGGGGTTTTATTAAGGGTCTTAATTTCTCTTGGATCTATATTAAGCCGAGGTTCAATGACATCCACGTTGATTAACGGAAACTGTGAGAAGACATGCTTTTCATTTTCCAAAATGTTGTCTCATTTCCATTTTTTCAAGTAAATAGTAAATTTAATACCCTTTTGAAATTTCTTTTATGTATTTTTATATTTCTGAGGTATGTTTTTATAGTTTGTTTACAATTAACTTTAGGTAGACGGGTTTCATTTAAGTAGGAGTGACATAGCATGGTCGTTAGCTTCGTTAATTTTTAAGAGCTATGACTGAAAAAGGCATAGCATATCAATATTATTCTGTACAAAACCTACATCATATTAAACGTTAATATTTTTTATAGGACCCGGAATTGTTTTATTACGATTTATTAATAACTAGTAATAATTATATGTACTAAGAAAAAACATAATATACCCTATAAAGCCCCAAGACCTACACTATTACACTATTAACATCCATACAATATATTTTAGGTAAAGACTCATACATTCCACAGTATTGACACGGCCCCCTCAGTTGCGTAACAATGTTAGTATTCCAAACATTTCTGTCTCATCGTTAAACTTCGTGGAGACAAATTTCTCTATAATGCGAAGGCTTTCCGGCGCCGTAATGCGGTTGGACTTATTCTACTAACAGTTTTGCATACAAACTATGCTATTTTTCAAATATTAGGATTTGGAAACTTTTAAACTTTTGTTAAGCTAAGTTAGGGGATTTTATTTTAAATTTATCTATTAAATATTTACCATTATGTAAATTTTCCCAAAGGTAAAGCTTCCGTCAGGCAAAGTGAACTTATCCCGAGAGTGGCCATACTCCGATACTCTCTAACCAGTATGTATGTATGCAGGATATTAAGAATCCTTTGATATCCTGATTCAGAAATTCTACTAGTGGTGCTAACTCTTGATGAGTTGTGGGTAGTCGCCACAAAGTGTAGTCTGAAACGAGTCTGAAACATGCAGATTTCAGTTATACAATTAAATTATTATGATCATTCCAAAATACGATTGTTATTCTAACTAAATTCTATATTTACGAGTATAAATAGCCTTTTAACTAACGTAGAACGTCTCATGTTAAGTATCTCTGTAAGTTAATAAGTTACATGCATTCTTTATATTTAAACTAACGGGGAACCAGTAGTGATGTGCAAGTGCATAAAATGGCATATGTATATTTTAGAAAAAAAATGTCACACCTATTTTCTTTAAGTATTTTGATAAATTGAAAACAAATAAAACGTAAATCCATTTTCAACAATGATAATACAATAACAATGATCAAGGACATTTTAAGTACAGGATAAACTGTAGTAGAATGGGACCATAGGTATCTAATTCGAAAAGAATGGATATTTATATGGAATGCCTAAATCTCGACTCACGAATATCCAGTTTTCGAATACCTATCTCGCTCGCTTTGTTTTACGATATTATTTTCTTGTTCACGTTCACTATTCAGTACTTTGAGAGGTATTTCTCGGTTTTGTATATTTACATTGTTTTTGCCTGCTAACAGGGTAAGTTTATTTAGTAATAATACGTTGCCCTTGTAGTCTGCTAAGTTTATTTATACAAATAGTATAAAGAAATATCTGGTTTGTAAGTTTGTAATATTATTTTATCGTGTGTACCTTTAAGGTAAGCACTTTTTTCATGGATTCTCAGTTTGTCTGTATAGTAATTAATAATGTTTTTATACGATTGAAGAAGCAAACTGGCGTGCAGTAAGTACCTAGTGGTAAATGGTCACTTCATTTAAAATAAAGGTTCTATCTAAAGTAAATTACAAATGCGTTGCTACTTTCGAGGACTAAGATGTTCATAATTATGAGAGATGAGCTGGCAATTATAACTTTTCACCGAAATGCAAGAAATGTGGGGGTCGAAATACACTGGTCTATCAAAAGGTAATTTATTTATATATCTATGCAACACGAACACAGAACCTCACATCTGGAGGGAAAATACCACACTTTAAGCCTCCTACAATGGATTGGAACTCAAAGATGACAACCGGGACCGCGAAATTAACGTCCAAAGTATGGAATTATGGTCATGAAATTTGACAACTAGAAGTAAATTTATGCATTATTGGTGATTTATACAAACTAAAAGCTAACAAATAATTGTTATGTATTTGTGTACCTATTTCCACGCCCTATAACGTCTCTAGACTAATGAGTTATCTTCGTCATAACGTAGTCTAGTTACGAAAACTGAATCCAGGCTCCGAAGCTACGCTAACTCGAAGTTGATTAAAGTTTCCTCTTATGTCTATAATGTTATTTGTCTTCTAAATTTGATTAACTCAGCATTGTACAGATAATTAAAGATGAAATCGACCAACAGTCATGAATGTTCATCGCTATATTAGATTCTATATGTGTGCGTAGAGCAATTATAGCCTAATCGTTAAAACTTGACCTCTCGATCGGGAGGTCCAAGGTTCAAACCCAGGCACGCACGACTGATTTTTCTAAAATTATGTGCGTATATTACTAATTAATTTTCACTGCTTTTCGGTGAGGGAGAACATCGTGAGGAAACCTACACGTCCGAGAGTTCGTTAAAAAAAAGAAAGTTCTCGGAGTTGTAGGAACTTCACCAAACCTTCACCTTGCACTTGGCCAGCGTGGTGGACTTTGGCCTATAACTCTCTCATTCTGAGAGAAGACCCGTGCCCAGCAGTGGGACTATAATGCGTTGACGAGATTTTTGCCGTGGACATACCCAGCGAAAGGTAACAAGAATTTAGTCCACCTACTGTTAAGTAAATACTATCGTCCATAGACATCTTTCATTAAACTTGGATGATTAATTAAAGATGTCCATGATTGGTCTTACCTGAAGTAAGCCACAAATACGTTGCTGTTCCGGAGAACTCAGAATATATCCAATAGGTACGAGTATATCTGTCCCTGTAGATTCGGGACCAGAATAGGGCTCCGATATCCTTTGACTGTCGTAAGAGGCGATTAAAAGGGGCTTTCGGGGTTGCGGGCGGTAAGACTGGGAGCTCGAACCATCCAGCCAAATGATCCCAAGTGAAGGACGATGGCATGTGTGGCCGTGCACGTCGTAAACACCGAGAGGCACGGTGAGCATCATTCGGTCAAGTATAAGGATAACTATGAAGTTATCCCTCTTCAGTTTCCGTAGAATATGCGTTCTGTATTAAGTGCTATGAATATGGGTGGACATGCTCTGGACCAAGTTGCTGCAACTTAATTGGACTTGTTTGAACATCTCGCAAACTTCTGCGCAAGTTTGCAAAATTGTACACCACTTATGAATAGTTACCGGATTTCATAATGAACTGGTCTTCCGGTACTGTCTTTGCATAATAGTATGTCATTCTTTTATCAGCCTTTTTAGATCCACTATAGGTAGATCTTTTTTCAGAGTCGTCTGTCCTACTGGTATTATGCCGTCTGAACCCTGCGATGTCTTCTGTCTGTCTCTCGTTCCGCCTTTTATTTTTATCTGATTGAACTGGCAAACAAGCATGCAGTCCACCAAGTGTAAGTGGTCACTGCCGCCCATGGACATCTGTAAGCAACTTCAAATAGAACATGGGTTCTATCTGAAGTCAGTCACAGTTTCGTTGCCACTCCCGAGGACAGTGATGAGGTGATACACGTAACACGTTACTTTTTAAAAGCAATGTAATCTGAATTAGCAATATTTTCTAAACAAATTGCGACAGTTGAATTAAATTTAAAATCCCTTACTGACAAAAACCGGGACAGGTGAAATAATCATCATAAAGGAAAAAAAAATCTCTAATTTGAAACCACGTACTTTTTCTCTCTTTAATAACGAATGAATTTTAATTGCTGGAAAAACTTAAGGTATAGAAGACGATATTATTTAAAAGTCACAATTTTTAGTATCTAAACTTACATCCTACAATTATAGTTCAAAGCAAACGTAATAGGGCGCAATAATCTATTGTATCTTAGACTCACTAATAACATCGAATTTAATTACAAGGGAGCCGATGTAATTAAGAAGTCTCTCTTTAAAGCACCAGAACTTACTTAAAAGATGAAGGCCTCCGAGAGCCGCGTCATTACGATCGATCACGTTTTTACAGACTAAGACAAATTGATTCAGACGCGAACTAAATTATATGATGAATTGAGTTTTTCAATTTTCGTAAATTAATACTTCAGAGTTTAAAACTTTCATACACTTATTCATTTTTTTTGGTGAAAGATAGAATTATTTCATTTGAAGTTTTTGTGACGTTAGAAGCCAGAAGGTAATCGATTTAGTGTAACTTGTTATATTTATTACAATTTTTTTTATCTGACTGAAGTAGCAAACACTCATGCAGTCCACCTGATGGTAAGTGGCCACTGCCGCCCATAGACATCTGTAATGGTGGTACTTCCCCGGTCGAACTACACTGGTTCTACCACCTTCTTAGTATGCTGGTGCTATGAACATTGTAATGTATGTGCGAAACCTTTAACAATTATTGTTTTGAGGAAAAGTAATAAGCTCGTACTGGTGCAAAACATGTCCAAAAGTTATACGATCCACTTGAAATAGGATCTGAGTTTATCCATCTCACTGTTAATTTATATAGCACTAGTTGACCCAATTCAAACTTCATTCTACCTCTAAGTCAAAAATCTAAAATTATCAGTGTTTTTCCACTATCTAATACATGTATTATACATAATAACCGTCCACTAGAATCCGTCTATCTATTGAAAAAACTGCAAACTAATCTATCGGGTAGTTTTACAGATCTAAGCATACATAGGGGCAGTCAGCGAGAAGCGACTTTGTTTTATAGTATGTAGTGATTTTATGATATCGCTGATATAATAAATATAAAAATTGTAGAGCCTATGTAGTTCTGACACTTACGTCGATATAAATGATATTTCATTTGATACAATCCGTCGAGCCTTACAAACTGCAACGCGTAACGCAAAAATTGACATACATACATAAGTCGGTGGATGACGGGAAATTTAAGTACATTTCATGATTAACGCCGTTTAGTTCTATAGTTCGTAAAGTATTAATTGACTTGGACAAGTGAGGGTAGCACCTACCTACCTGCCTTCTCTTAACGCAACGCTGCGGGTAGGCGTAGGTTATGTCGTGCGATCGGAATGCATAAAAGTAGATCAACTTTGTTAGCTAAAAGATTACTTTGTTAAACGTGCTGCCGCTTACACCGCTAATCAGAGCGTGATTCTTGTTAATACCAGTTATCCAGTAGTCCAAATGTTAATTCCGTAAAATGTTATAGTGACTAAATTAGTGTCGTAATTATCTCTTGCCTGCAATACTTCCGCCCACAATTGAACTCCACCATGACTGATATAGGATAGGCCACCCTGCCGATACATACATGCATATGCTTATGACAGATAGATATCTGTATGATGAGTTTAGATTCATGTTCTGGGTCTGGGTGTTTTTGTATTCATCTTGTTTGTGTCCATGGTACCCACGACACAGGAGAAAATTCTAGGGCTATGAGTGTAGAAAGCGTGGGCACGCACCCACGCTTTCTACACTCTTATAAACATTATTCTCCATCTGACGCGACGAGATAAACATAAAAAATCCCTAGGATTGTTTACTAGGAACAGGTGTGCGGCGAGACATATCGCCAGATACTATCTGTTTGCGTATCAGACACGCGTGATCAAGCGTCCTCCGTTATTTATTGCACGGAACTGTTCCGCATGTTATTTCCGTTTCGTTTTGTGGTGCATATATTGTTGATGACACGCGTTGCGGAGTGAGCTGGAGAGAATGTAACGGGTTCGATATTCGAAATGATAAGGTACCTGACGCCGTGGGAGCAACGCCGTGCTATGTGAGAGTTTTGTCTCAATCAAAGTGGTTGTCATTAGCGCAGCATGGAGCACTCCGGGATCTCCAATGGAATACAACCGGAGTCTTCCGAGCGCGTTGCCCCATTGGGGCTCTTCCCAGTAAGCGTTTGTACTCACTGTGTCTCCTGGTGTTTAGTGTGGCAACATGCCGTCGTCCTACCCGAGGTCACTTGGCTGGACGGTTCGAACTCCCACTCTTACCGCCCGTAACCCCGGAAGCCCATTTTAGTAGCCCCTTACGACAGGCAGGGAATACCGTAGTGATATTTTGGTCCTACTAGGACTATGGTACCCCTGTATACCCGTTTACTAAGCGTTAAGCGTTACTTTGGTACTTCAATTCCACATGAGAAAATTTACTCCGTTGCCGATTTATATTCTCAGTTATAAATATGCAAAAAGCCTATAGTGCGAACATATACCATAAAAATCTCCATTTTAAACGCATCGACATGCGACCCGGAAGAATGCTTAGTGTTCCAATTCCCAAGTCGTTTGCGGGAACGCTCTGTTTAGCGCCAAATAGGTCATTACTACCGGTTCGACCTACAAGGCGGGGAGGCAAATGTACTTGGCAGCGAGAGAGTAATTAATGTGTCTTATTTAGTCCATATACTGCGATAACGGGCTCCGCTGCCACGGAACGATAAATACCTGACCGAAACGTGGGAACTGTTATGACTAAGAAGACACAGAGCCAAGAAATGAGCCTTGACAATTTTTTTATGTTCGTGTATAGCAATTTATGTTGTCTATCGCTTTTATAAGTAAGGATAGTTATAAAATATGGCATGGGGTTTGTGATTTTATCTAACTACCATAACGTGCAGTTAGCAATGATTAAACCTTGTCGCCCCCCCACCAGGTGGACCGATGACCTGAAGAAGACAGCGGGAAACCGTTGGATTCAGAGGGCACAGGACCGGTTGGAGTGGCCATTTAGGAGAGGCCTATGTCCAGCAGTGGACATCAAAGGGCTGATAGATGGAAACCCTGAACCGGTCAGGGTTTAATCCCGGGCCAAGAATGAATTCAGTGTATTTTATTTTTGAAGTCGGTATATTTAAGTTAAAATTAATCGGTTTTTATAAAAGCGTAAGTCTTAATACCATATGTTCAAAAATACATTAATTTGCCTTTGCTTTCGGTACGTTTTAATATTATTATGTAGGTTTTTACTTTTGCTGCTCTGAATTACACACACTGCTGTGCTGTGAATTGTACACATTTTACTATAAAAAAAGTGTAAGAAGTTGGTGTGTTGTTTAAATTTGATTAGGGACAAGTTTTAGACAATAGAAGAAATACGTGCAGCACTCGGAGACTGCCGCGCTTAAGCTATTGCATAGCATTTTTTTATCAATTTATGCAATTTGACATTAATTCAAGTTTTTTCCTTCATACTATATATTTTCTCACAAACAGCTGCTTACATATTCGTCCGATTTCCGAGCAGCTCGTCTCGATCCGTGCGAGTTTCGTACTGTCGTACCATATACATACACGTTGGACGAACGCTCGGCCGCACTACATGGTAGGCGGAGTGGGGGTGTTAGGTTTATTCGTTACGGAATTTCTTGATTCGGTCGCCGCGCTCAAAGCCGATAAAAGCTATGCAATAACTTAAACATTAAATTTGGTTATTTTATAACGAAAATTTCTAAAACCTTTATTCAAAAAAATCTTAATACAGATATGCAACTTCAATCGCTTAAGCTCCGGTCAACAAAAGGTTACTGTACAAAAGGGTACTGGTTCTCAGTAAACGTTTTTTAATGAATATTAAAAACAATACTTCCAACTTCTGCGAACTGCGAATAAAAGAAATTGCATTTTGAGTAGATTAAAATCTGCAGATTTCTTTTTTACTTTGTAAAACTTAAAAAAGAATTTTTCATCAAAATACTTTTTCTTTATTTAGTTAAGAAAAAATCATTCCTTTGTAAAGAAATAGTTAAATAAGTTTTCATATCAGTAGATACTATTTATATATTTTTAGTGTGATTTTTATTATTATTTGAAAAAGATCCTGAAGGCACGAACAAACTTTGGTGTAAAGAAGCTCTCCTCCTCTACCAGGTATATATTTTTTTTAGAGTAACAAACTGATGGCAAGTGGCCAATGCCGCCCTCGGATACACCTAATGAACCCCAAATAAGATTAGTTTTAACTGAGGTTGGTCAGGGGTACGTATTTCGAAAGAAATTAGAACGCCTCGTATAAGCACTCCCTTACTACACCTTTCTTACCAGAATGCGTTGAACGTTACAGTTTTTAGGTAGAAATAAACGTAGTGTGTTGCGATGATGCCCTCGGAGTGTAACCACAATGAATTCTACCACCTGCAAGTGATGTATGTATAGTATCTCTCGTCAATCCATTACTGTTCCACTGCTGGGCACGGGTCTCTCTCAGAATGAAAGAGTTCTAGGCCAAAGTCCACCGCGCTGACCAAGTGCGAATTGGTGGACTTCACACACCTCCGAGAACATTTTTTTTAAAGAACTCTCGGGTGTATATGTTTCCTCATGATGTTTTCCTTCACCGAAAAGCAGTGATAATTAATTTCTAATACTGACATACTCTTAGAAAAATCAGTGGTGCGTGCCTGGGTTTGAACCTCGGACCTTCCGATCGAGAGGGCAAGTTTCAACCATTAGGCTATCACTGCTCTTTATGTATGGTATGTAAAGTTTATCTTACTAAAATTACTCTTGTGCTAACTTTCTTGAGCTTTATATCCGGATGAACCCGGATATATTCTTATTGAGTATTGTATGCGAAGTATATTGATATGATTCTTGCTTTGGCTCTCTTGTTTATATCCGGATAAACCCGGATATATTAACATACCCGGATATATTTTATATACTTAACTGCTATTTTATCCAACAAGAAAGTCATTACTTATTCATATGTCATTATGTTTACGACCAACAAAGAATTATAGATAACGGTTATCGCTATGCACATTATGTTGTCGATTATATATCATCATGTATAAATAATCCGGTTATTGCCAATCGAATAATGCATTTCTTTAGCGTCGCCACATTGTCTCAGTAAATAGTGTTGCTTGCGGACAGTTGCGGTACTTAAATCTGGGTATATCCGGTATAACCGGGTATCATAATATTGAAGACCCACGCAGCGGAGCGGTTACCATGCCGGTCTGACGCGCAACGGGTCCCGGATTCGATTCCCGGTCAGACAGGTATCTGAATGATGAGTTTAGATTCGTATTCTAGGTCTGGGTGTTTGTGTATTCGTCTTATGTGTGTCCATGGTACCCACGACACAGGCAAAAATCCTAGTGTGGGGTTATGAGTGTAGAAAGCGTTTTGTTTTTAAATAATATACATTTTTCATTATTATTTTACTATTAATAAATATTATTATATTGATAAAATTAAAGTAGCAAACGAGCTTGCAGTCCACCTGATGGTTAGCATTAAGAGTTTGAATTATAACAGAATTGATGAGTTTACTTCGATAACTTTATGAAATCGCTAAGATAGTTTAACATTTTGAAGTATAATAATAAAGCGATTTATTTCAAATCTAGTAAGATTAAGACCTTAAATTTATATATAAAAACCTACATAGAAAAGTATTTCTATGTAGGTTTTTATATATAAATTTAAGGTTAATGTTACTAATTTCATAATTAATGTTTATATTATTAATGAGATTAGAACCTTTGTTTGCGTAAAGGCGTCCTCCATTATTTTACATTTAGAAGTATATTGGAGGTCAAATGAAAAGCCGTTTCAAAGACAGGTTTTACAGGTCACATAACTTAATTAAAACTTGAATCTTACTATATTGGAATAGAAAATATACATTACAAACATGTCATTAAATTGTCAAACATGTCATGTATTTGTACACAATAATATTTAAGGTTCTACTCCTGGTATAAGCAATATCGATTGGTTAATAAGTATGTATTTGTAGCGTATGGAGCCTTCCGCGTAATTTATGTTTGTTATTTACCCATAATGTTCATACAATAAGAACAACAACAAAAACGAAAATCAACAGCATCAAATTTGCATCAATCCATTTGTATGCTGATATTTTTTCTCAATTGTTATAAAATAAGTGTTTCGTTACCGTAAAACGTAAATCAAATCCTATAGACAATTGTCAATGCTCTAATCTCGTCTACTGATTGGCCACAACGGTGACGGATGACAGACTGGCATCTGTCAAGCACGGACGTACGTCATGACTTGCAACGTACGCCTCTTCGAACGCTAACCGACCCGAACGGACGCGCGCGCTGCTAATCGTGACCATTTTTCGAATTCAACCGTTTTACGAACTTTCGCCAGTGCTGTGTGTCATCTATCTCGCCAAGTCAACGGAAGGCCTGTACAACCACATCATCCCGAGCTCGTGGAAAACGAAGGTGGAGATCATCGAGGCTGGACGCAGACAAGGTACGTGCCGTGCTTGTGCCTTAACTGTTGTGGCCTATCAAGAACATACGTCTTTAGAGACTCCCTCGCTCTGACTTCGGTCAGTCCCAGAAGTGGGATTAAAGCCGTCCACGCGTATCCTACAATAAGTGATCAGAAAATTTGATCATTACCTAATACAATTATAAATATATAAAGTTCTTACACAGTAACTTCCCGTAATTTCTCAATATACGGATATCCGGTTACTGAGATCTATACCCGTATCCTTACGAGTGTCGCCACATTGTCTCGGTGAGCTGCGGTTTCGCCTGCGGATAACGGTCGCGTGTATCTAAATATTCGGATATATACGGCCTACGTGGGTTAATAGATGCTAAGATATAGAGAATTACAGGTTTGTGAGAAGTTTGTTATAGAAACAAGTCCTTTATAATAATATTTATTTTAATAAAAAATATGATTGTACATAATTATAGTTAAATTTAGACTTTGCCAATGTGATTATAAAGATCACAGATTTCTGAAATATAATAATAGTAATGAGTAAAAAATGGATGATATAAGATTTATAAATTTATGGCAAAATGTTTTTAATTTACAGAATAGCTGTCACGACAAACGTTGTTTTGCCATATAAAAAAAAAAATAAATGTTAAGGGTGGACAACCCTTAAGGGGTATGAAAAATAGATGTTGGCCGATTCTCAGACCTACTGAATAAGCATATAAGGTTTGGTGAAAATCGGTCAAGCCGTTTTGGAGGAGTTTGGCAACAAAAACTGTGACAGTTTTTGTTGCCAGAGAATTTTATATATTAGATAGATCATGATTATTTCAAAAAATTGACGCAGTGACTGCTAAAAATAAAATTGTTATTAGTAAGAAACTCAGATTTATCGTTTTTGTTTGTTAAAACCCTCACATAAATACAATATGGTTCATACAAATTCACTATTCAGTATTCTTATAAAATAGATAATTTGAAAAGTCAATCGTTAGTAATTACTACTATGAATACCAAAAGTTCTTACGCAGTAAATTCCTGTAATTTTGCAATATACACGGATATCCGGTTACTGAGCTCTATACCCGTATCCTAACGTTTGTCGCCACATTGTCTCGGTGAGCTGCGGTATCGCCTGCGGATAACGCTTGCGTGTAGCCGTATATCCGAATATAGTATACGGCCTTTGTAAGTTGATAGTTGCTTTCTCAAAAAGAAATGCATTTTTGAGAAAAGTTTCATATACTAATTATCATCACAAATATCCACTTAAAAAAACAAAGGTTGTACATAGTACACACTTTTTACTTTCATCGGCGTGGGTGCCATAGACATACAAAAATAAATCGCCTGTCTCGCCCGGTATGATCACCGCTCTGCCACTCGGGTCCTTAAAAAATAATGATTAATATTAACATAATTGTAGTTAGGTTTAGACTTTAATGGTGTAATTAAAAGAAATATGAGTATTTCTGTAAAAAAAACATAAGTTATAGCATAAATACAAATGAAGGTATGAATGTTATTGATTTGCAAATGTATGATAAAACCTTTTAAATTTTCAGATTATAAATGACGATTAATTAAAAAAAATAAGCATTGAATACTTGAAATAAAATTTATTTACAAACAAAGACATTCGATTTTATAGTCTTTTGATCTAGTTAATTAATATAAAATGTATATATGAGACGTTTCATAAATTCCATACTAATTGATTCAGTATGCGCTTTTGAGGAATAAATTTCAAAAAATATATATGCGATGAATGAGAGAACTTCATAGATATACCTATTTGAGTTCTCTTATTCACCTATTTAAGTTCACTTATTATTCATAATATTATTATTATGTTTTTAAAACAAGACTTTTATAATGAATATTATTTGTAATGTTCACAACCAGTAAGGTTGTAAAAGTACATCAAAAATACAAATATGAAAGTAATTTTAAAAAGGAAACGTTTATATTTATTTTAAAGCAGTTTATCCACACCGTTATTCATACTAACCGCAATGATAAAATATGTTTATAGTTCTCATGCCCTCGCCACAATACCGCAGTACATTTACGCATATATCCGGCTCTGCTTACTGCCACATTGTCTCGCTAAGCTAGCTGCGGTCTCGGCTACGCGGATAACCGGATTTACGTTTATCGTATATTCACGATTCTGGTAAGTAATCCCGGAAAGCTATGCAAGCTGACATTGATATTGGATACAAAACCGGGTATTATTGTCATTGTAAAACCATTATTGTTCCTTTATCTTGTTTAGTACAACGCTTTTGTATATCATGCTAGCTTCACCTACCTGTACACTACGCGCATTACTACACCATCAAAAAAAAAATACACCAGAAACTTTCGCGAGCTCGCGCATAACAACTTTGCCCAAGATCATCACATGATCAAATGAATAGTTTACGATTCTACAGAGGACATACAGACGAACATTAATTTTTATAAAGAAGAAGAGAAAAAGAGAAGAAGGAGATTACTGTAGCGATGTAAAATTCGTTGTTACTTCTGACTTCTAATTTAGAATGACTCGGATAAATATGTTCTTTGTCACACTAGGCCAGACCATAACAAAAAACCGCTTAAGATTTCTACCCACATTTTTTGTTCTTGAAGGGGAAATTACACACAACGCCATGCAGACAAAACCGGCATATGTAGAGTTACAACACTAAAACACATCTGGTGACTATCCTCGGCGCCAGACCGGCAAAAGAACGCAACCGGAGTCCTTAGAGAGCGTTGCCCTATGTTGCTCCACCCGAATGAGGGGCTAGGGGCATTATCAGGATTCGGCTCCTACTCTTGCCACCTGCAACCCCGGAAGCCCGCTTTTAGTAGCCTCTTGTGATACTCAAGGGATACCGTAACCCTAATCTAATCGCGTAACTACAAGAATGGACGGTTCTGCCACATACAAACACCTTTGTTGATCATTTTATAATCAACGTCATGCTTTTTTTTTGTATTCGAGGGGGGAAACCTTCCAAAGGTACCCGACGCCGTGGGAGCGACGCAGGGTTACGTGGGATTTTTGCCGCACTAAAACCCCCCCGGTGGCCGTCCTCGGCACTGAAAAGGAGGACTCCGGGATCTCGAAACGACTTCAACCGGAATCCTCGAGCGCGCTGCCCCATCGGGCTCCTCCCAGATGGGTGGCTGGGCCCACCGCTCCGTCTAATCTTTACAACGGTATGCGACCACACATACCGCCATCCTTCCCGGGATTGCCTGACCGAACGGTTCGAGCTCCCACTCTAGCCGTCTGCAACCCCGGAAGCCCCTTTTAGTCGCCTCTTACGACAGGCAGGGGATACCGTAGCCCAATTCTGACCCCGAGGCTACAGGGACAATCAACGTCATGCTAGTCTATAAGTATGCAGCTGTAATAGAGTACTTACTTTATATCAAGTATCCTTCATAGATTCATAGTTTAGTTGGTATGTCACAGCCATTTTTTTCTGAGAATATTTCTCGGAGAATACTATGCACCGATGACGATACTAGATATAAACTGATAAGTGTTACTTTTGCCTACGTATAACAAAAATCTAAAAAAACTAAGTAAACCAAAATTTAATCAATTAAAACGACACTCGATCTATTCAATCACGACATATCTCCTCAGGATAGAGAAGCCATAAAATACTGAATGAGGAATATCGGGACTCACCTATCAGACAACTTATTTAGCTACAAATAGTCTAGAATACTAAATGTGCAAGTATCTTGTATCTAGGAAAAGGTGGGAATACAGTTTTATGACTACATCGCACATGGTCCATGTCTAAGGAGACAGCGATTAATGACAAAGTGATTACCTTTCGCCAATGTATTGCGTCTGATTTTAATGTATATTATCCCGGTATAACGAGGAATGAAATCACACAGAGAGAACACAGTAACTTGCAAATAAAGTGCTATAAATACAAATTATAACACCATAACATAGTGAAATTGATTGGACATTTTTACCACATGCCAGTGTAATAACTTTTGTCAAAAAATCGTATTAGAGGTAGCCTGTAACATTCGAAAGACTAATGTACAATCACCATACCTTTTAAATCAAGATATCGTTATTTTTTAATTGACTTCCAAAAAAGAAGCAAGTTATAATTCGACTGTACTTTTTATGTTCGTTACCTCAGACTTTTTAATTTTTGACTTTTCAAACCAACTTTGATGACTCTATTTTGATTTGAAAACTAGTGCTTTCCGTGCGGTCCGACTTTAACTTGGTCCAGTTCTTATAATGGCACATTCATGAGAACACAGTATTAACATGAGAATTAACCTCAAGTTAAATAAACATAATATCATATTATGCATGTATTTCTTTATTATTTTCTCGTTACAAGATATTACATCAAAACGCTTTCACTTTTCACCTGTACTCACTCCCAACTGTAAGCTTTTCCAGTATATTGCATATTGGCAAGATATTTTGTTAAGCAAATACTCGATGAGACTGCTCATAGTTTACGGCTCTTCAGGATAGGATTCTCTTTATTTATATTCTATATATTCTGTTTTACCCCTGACTTTTATGAGATATCGAAGGAAAATAGCATATAACTGTTTATGTAGCGTATTTGTTATTTAATACGAGAGATTTTAAAGAGGATATAAAAATTTACTTCTTGCACGTTGTAGTGATATTATATGAAAATTGTATTGGACTTTTTTTAAGTGGTCACTGCTGCCCATGGATATCTGTAAGCAACTTCAAATAGAACTTGGGTTCTATCTGAAATCAATCACAGATGCGTTGCTTCTCCCGCGGACTAGACTAAGATGGTCGCTTCATATAAAAGGGTGCCGGCAACCACACCCATCCATTGAAACGCAAAAAAATGCTTCACGCTAGAAATAGGTGTGGCGATAGTACTTGCCCGGTCGAACTATAGTGGTTCTACCGCCTGCAAAAACATATTATATTTAATGAAAATAATACTTTAAATGGAGAATATCTACCAGCTTTGAAGTATCACAGGAGTGCTAAATAGGTCATAAATTGTTACTAGTAGTAATTCCACCTTTTTTTTTTTGTTCTCGAGGGGGAAACCTTCAAAAGGTACCCCACGCCGTGGGAGCGACGCAGGGTTATGTGGGATTTTTACCGCACTAAAACCCCCCCGGTGGCCGTCCTCGGCGCTATAAAGAGGACTCCGGGAACTCTGTCCGACCGCAACCAGAATCCTCTGAGCGCGTTGCCCCATCGGGCTCCTCCCAGATAGGCGGCTGGGCCCACCGCCCCGTCTAGTCTTTACGACGGTATGTGACCACATATACCGCCGTCCTTCTCGGGATCGCCTGACCGAACGGTTCGAGCTCCCACTCTAGCCGCCTGCAACCCCGGAAGCCCCTTTTAGTCGCCTCTTACGACAGGCAGGGGATACCGTAGCCCTATTCTGATCCCGGAACTACAGGGACAGTAGTAATTCCACCTAACCCCTATGATTTAATTATTGGTATCACTTCCTGCATTTTCTGCAAATCAGATTTACAACAGATATAATCAGCTTAGTCGAATTTAATCAGCTTGGCAGCTTAGCAGTTATAGTAAATGAGAATGCAGTTTGCTTGATATCACGTGGATTAGTCGCTCATACACTTTATATAGCACTAGTTGACCCGGCGAACTTCGTTCCGTCTTAAAGCCAACGATCTAAAATTATCAGTGTTTCTCTGCTATATTCGATATTATATGTATTGTACATAGAAACCTTCCTTTTGAATCACTCTATGCATTAAAATCCGTAGCGTAGTTTTAAATATCTATGCATACATAGGGACATACTATGTAGTGATAGTGATGATGATAAAGGTTGAATGTGAAGTCAATCGTTGATGCGTTACCACTAAGTGTAAAGTCCCTCTTAGTTCCACTGCAGATCATGGGTCTCTCAACGTAAGAGAGTTTTGTCTATAATCAACTGCGCTAGCCAAGTGCAAACTGGTGGACTTCAAGATTATAAAGAACTCTCAGTCGGGTAGATATTCTCACCAAGTTTTTTTTTGCCGTAAAAAAATATATAATTATTTATTCAGAAAAAATACAGGTGAGGAGAACCTCGAAGCTCTCGATAAGGATACCTTTCATTCACTTTCCTATCCAGTAATATCAACGGGATTTATGACAATATTGCTTAATAAAATTAGCACTCTATAAAGTACCTTCATCAATGATGGGAACCAGCTGTAATTGTAATAATTAGAAACGATGTTTTCAAGAATGAAATTAATATTCGGTACTCATTTAGACCGAAGCCAATTAGCGAGCTTAGATGCCAATCAGCTGGCTATGTACCGACATATGTATTTGATATAACCTTCCTTTTATTAATATATACTTAGTTACGATCGGTAAAAGTCAAAATGAATCCCGAAAAACTTCAAAAATTCGCTTATATCAGGATTAAAAAAGGATTACTTTTGGCAAAACGCTAGTGTGCTCGTTAAATTTGTACGTGCTCGTCAAATTTTCAACCATTCTAATGCTTATGTCCAGTCGATACATATCTATAATTTCTCTATAAAATTTGTCTCTAAGCATTGACTATTTCGTATTCGAACCTCGGCCTTCGCTAACCGACATTAAAACCACCGAGCCATCGATTGCTCTTAAAATACGTTTCCAGCTTCCAATTAGCTGCCAGCGCTGTATTTGGGTTCTTTTATCCGGGTTCGGTAACGACTTTTGCAATCAGCAAAAAATCAAAACTGAAATGCGGTTGCAACTTCTTTCAGCGACTTCCAATTACATTATCTCAGTGTTTCAGCTCAACGTGTGCTTTAGTTTATAGCTGAATTGCGTTATTATTTTTGCTGCTTGCTTCTTTAACGTCCACAATGTTTTAAAGGTGAACGAAAACTTTGTGGTTTGAATCCAGAGGCATTACAGATGAGCAGTGATAGCCTTTTTTTTTTTGTTTTCGAGGGGAAAAATTTCAAAAAGTACCCGACGTCGTGGGAGCGACGCGGGTTATGTGGGATTCTTACCGCACTAAAACCCCCCCCGGTGGCTGACCTCGACGCTGCGAAGAGGACTCCGGGAACTCCGATTGACCGCCCCCGGTGTCCTCAGCGTGTGCCCCATCGGGCTCTTCCCTGGTGGGCGTGAACTGCTCACCGCACCTACTGGTTTTTACGGCAGCATGCAACCACACATGCCACGGTCCTTCCCGGGGTCGCTTGGCCGGATGGTTCGAGCTCCCACTCTTCCCGCCCGCAACCCCGGAAGCCTCTTTTAGTCGCCTCTTACGACAGGCAGAGGGTACCGTAGTCCTATTCTGGTCCCGGAACTACGGACAAGCAGTGATAGCCTAACAGTTGAAACTTGCCCTCTCGATCGCGAGGTCTGAGGCTCAAATCTCTGGCAGGTATCACTGATTTTTCTAAAAATATGTGCGTATTAGAAATTAATTATCGCTACTTTACAGTGAAACAAAAGTCGTGAGGAAACCTACACACCTATGGGTCCTTAAAAAAAATTCTCATAGATGTGTGAGGTCTACTAATTCGCATTTGGCCATAGAGGTGGACTATAGTCTAAAACTATCTCATTCTGAAAGAAGACCCGTGCCTAGCAGTGGAATAGTAATGCGTTGACGTTTTGGTTTGAAGGTTGTGGTAAGACACTTATCCGAGGCACTCCAACTTGGTTCTCAGGAGTAGCAGGCCTTGCTAAGCAAGTGGCCTCTCTTGTGGCGTCCTCAAGTAAGTCTCTATCTAAATCTAGGGTTGATTATATTATGTTTAGCAGTGGACTAAAAAGGCTGATGGATGGATGGATGATGCTTTTTAAGTTTTGATGTCTTGAAAAAGTATTTTTCCTAACCTTCAGACCAGAACATAGAAATGTTGCTTCCGGAATTAAATCACAAATGGTCCCACCACTTGACTGTAATAATAATCGCACTCTATTCAATACACGTGTCCAATCACACCTAAATAAAAACAAGGATAAGTATACCAAATATTAAACGTTTCTTGAGAAAACTTGTGACGAACAAAACTCGTAACACGAAACTCGTACAAAGGATCATCCGGGAGCAAAGGTGTCCCCAGATTTTTAGTCGGAACTCATCCGAGTTCCAATTTGCTATTTTACCTTCCCTCTATTCAATCTGAAAGTTTCTTTTGAACTGTGGAACTTTCCCGTAATCAAGTTTGTAGGTTTAGGTTTTACCGAGTGATCAAGGTTATATTATGTTTATTATTTTATACTGTCTTTATTACAAGTATATTACTTACTTAATAGTATGTTAAGGAACAAAATTTGATTTCTTTTAAGTTTATTTTTAGGAATTAACAGTGAGCACTAATATTTTTAATAGTTAGTCTTAATTGATACAGTGGTTCTTAAGTTAAATGCGCTTAAACGAATAACAGGTGGCAAAAACCCGTGAAATTCGACTTGAGAGGTTCAGTTTGTAGCGTGAAGCATTTCTTTCGTTTCGATGGAAAAGTATCGGAGCCGGCATGCTTAGTCCTCGGGAGTAGCAACGCATCTGTGATTGACTTCAGATCAGACGTTACAAAATGCGTTGTTCAAACCTCCCTTCTTCCTCTTCTGTATCGCATCATAACGTTTGACTAGAACCGCCCCCCCCCTCCAAATTCCGTTACGTAATACTTGAACGCTCCCATATAACATATGTTGTATATGAAATCCCTACATGAATACAGATGTCCATGGGCGGCAGTGACCATTTACCATCAGGTGAACTGCATGCTCGTTTACTATTTCACATACATAAAAATGTTTAATGTTGTTTTTATACGTAAGTAGTATCTGCCATATGCGGGCAATAAAAAAACCTAACGCGGTCATTCATCAGTAGATTTTAATCCTCACATTTTTCTCATACCGGACCCTTATATATGCGAATCGATTCTTAAGGAATAAACTCCAATTAACTCAAACTAAAGCAGAGTTTCTCCTTTAAGAATTGCTATCTGAGCCTCCTGATCTCCATGTAAAAAATAATAAATCATTCAAGCATCCCAAAATTAAATATCTGGGTTTACATTTACTAATATTTGCCAAAGGCGTCACGTTCCAGCCCTCGGGACCTTGCGACTTTTACCGTAACGCTAATATCACATCATTCCGTAACCCCTGTACGTGATGTTACCCAATATTGTTCAAGATTTTTTTAGTTACTGTGGTGTCAGGTGCGTTAAGAATGTGTCGGTGTGAAGGATTTAAGGTTGTCTTTAGAATATTTTTCTTTTTAAATTCGTATGTCCACACAGTCTGTCTTTTTAGGATTACTAGGTCAGTCTTTTTAGGGTTCCGTACCCAAAGGGCAAAACGGACCCCTATTACTAAGACTCCGCTGTCCATTTATCCGTCTGTCTGTCACCAAGCTGTATCTCTTGAGTTTGACACTTTAAATTTTCACAGATGTTGTATTTCTGTTGCCGGTATAACAACAAAACTAAATACAGAATACTTTCCACTTTTTATAAGTAATGGTTCGGAACCCTTCGTGCCCGAGTCCGACTCGCATTTAGCCGGTTTTGTTTAAAATATAAGTGACTTCTGCTATTCACGGCAATGGAAACCAGCTCAAAGTAAAACAGAGTTCCTATTCGATTTGCTATCTGACCCTCCTGACCTCCAAGTAAAAAATAATAAATCATTCAAGCATTCCAAAATTAAATATCTGGGTTTACATTTACAAATATTTGCCAAGGGCGTCACGTTCCAGCCCTTCGGGACCTTGCGACTTTTACCGTAACGCTGATTTCACATCATTCCGTAACCCTGTACGTGATGTTACCAAATATTGTTCAAGATTGTTTTAGTTATTGCGGTGTCAGATGCGTGAGGAATGTGTGGCTATGAAGGATTTAAGGTATCTTTAGAATATTGTCTTTTTCCTATTCACAGTCTGTTTACGAAGGATTTTTCCGTTTTTTTTTATACTTAAACCTAACGATAAGGCAGACGGGTTACCTGATGGAAAATAGTCTCCGTCACCTAAGGACGCCTTTTTTGAAGAGCTCCACGTCATAACGCCCCAGGAGTCAGGAGGATGTTCGATTAAAATATAACTCGAATATGCAGTTCACCTGGTGGTAATTGGTCACTGCCGCCCATGTACGTCAGTAAGCTACTTCATATAGAACAGGGCTTATATCTGAAGTCTATCACGGATGTGTTGCATCATTTAAAAACAAGCTGGCTACCACACCATTTCACCATAATGTAAGAACTCCAGATTTGATTTATCTTGTGAAAAATAAAACATTATAAAGTTTTGCAGTATTAATTTTATCATTGCATATATGCTCATTTTATAAGATTGAAGTAGCAAACGAGCAATTGTATACCTGTTCGCAAGTGATTACTACTGCTCGTAGACTGTAGCAACCAACAAGATCTGAGATCGATTTGAGGTTGGCCACAAATGTCCAAGGTCTAAGTTGAAATGCTTTAGATAAGTATGTTTCTCTTTGAAGTCCACCAATTCGCACCACCAATTCACCACCACCAAAGTCCACCAATTCGCACTTGGCCAGCGCTACCGCGCTGGTTAGTTCACCAACTATGGCCTAAAACTCTCTCATTCTGAGAAAAGACCCGTGCCCAGCTGTGGGACAATAATGGGTTGTACCCGGTTTCTCTATGAAGGGTGTTGCCTTCACACGTAATCAACGATCATTGTCAGGTAATGTAATAGACTCCTAAAGGTACAAAACAAATGTTTGATCGTGATGAATAAATAATACATTTAGAACGTAATCACACACCGCGTTACAAATTGACTGAATGAAATTGTCGGTTGATTATTTTCCGTGAAAACGGAAACAATTTTGAAATTTAACCCTGTGGTTTACCGCACATGATCAAAGCCCGCAATGGCATTTATCCTGAAACGATTTTACAGATGTAATGTAAAAAAACAGAGGGAGAGGGAAATTTGTTTTAAAACTCTTATTAAATTAAAATTGATGAAGAGCAATGAAAGTGTTAGAAGTTTTTTATGTAATAAAGAAATAACAAAAGGGAATGCTATCGTCTGTTGGTAAGTGGTCAATGCTGCCTTACCTGAGGTTGACCAATGATGTGCTATTACTAAAGACTAAAGCGTCTGAGTCGCAACGCGTAGGTATGTCCCGTTTAGCGAATGAAGACGCCGAAAGGGCCAGAGATCCCCTGCCTGTAGTGCGGTTAAAATCCCAGATAACCGTTCGTCGCTCCCACGGCGTCGGGTACCTTTTTCCCCTGGAGGACAAAAAAAGAAGGTATATGTCCCTTTGATACCACACTCTTCAAACCAGAAATCAGCGGCTTTTGACACTGATATTATTATAGTACGCAGTATTTACAATAAAATGTTGTACAAAAGTATTCCAAAAAATATAATAAAACAACAAAAAATAAAAAGCTGCCAAATATATAGCTTTAATTCGACAATATGTTGTAATCACACATTGTTTTGTCAACATTTATTTGATAATAAGAAGAGCTTACCTGTAAGTGAAGTCTGATTCTAATTTGATGAATGGTGATCTGAAATATAATACAAAATTTAAGCGAACAAAGTAATCAAAGTTGGCCGATGTCGGTGGTCGGTTTGGTATCCAGTATCAATTTTATGTATGCTTTCGTATTTCGAAGGATATGTTGAACTATCGTACGCGGTTCTTATCATTGAATAGTAGTCGTAAACTTTGTTGAAGGCCTCATGGGCAAATATCTAATACGGGTAAGCCGTTTCCTCCAGTCCGCATTAGGTTAGGCATTTTTGTCCGTGATTCAAGTCTTTTTAAATGAAGTAGGGGAGTATGTTTTTACAAATTGTCATCGGTTCTGGCATGTGTTGGTCACCGCATTGAGTGTTGTTACACAGAAAGTCTGATGGTAAGTGGTCATTATCGGACATCTGTTAGCAATTTCATACAGAACACACGCTTACACGCTTTCTACACTCATAGCCCGACACTAGAATTTTCTCGTGTCATGGGTATCATGGACACACAAGACGAATATACAAACACCCAGACCCAGGACATGAATCTAAACTCATCATTCAGTTGTCTGGTCGGGAATCGATCCCGTGGCCCATTGCCCATTAGACCGGTATGGTAACGGTTCCGTCACGCGGGTCGTCGTAACAATCATAATCACATCGTCACAAGAAAGAAGTCGAGAACAAGGATCCTGTCTCATGTTAATCATAGATCCGTGGTCACTCCCGAGGGTTAAGATGATGGTCCATGTAAAAATGAGCAGGCAACCTCACCATTCCACCGAAATGTAAAAACTGCTATACGCTATGAAACAGATGTGGCAGAGGTAGTCAGTCGGACCATACTCGTTTTTCTCTTAAGTAAGTAGTAGATTAATATAATTGTAAACGAATTGAATAGTAAACGGAATAATGAGATGAAAAGTTTCAATTATGTTTGAGCCTACGGGGACACTTACAAACTGTCTGTTACAATTTTTTTTTTTCATTAACACTGGAACACGACCTCAACTGAGACGATCCGGCAAGATACTCAGTAGGTTTGCGTTTTTATTCGTATATTATATTTCTTTTGTTTTACATGGCAATAAAAGCTAGCTCTAGTATCATGCGTAACTGAAACAAAAAACATAATAAATAACAACACTATCATCACAAAAATTGAAACCTAATAGTACAATGACGGTTACACAAATATCTGTAAGCGATAGATTCTTAGCGATAACGATATATCACGCCGCGCACCTGCTCCCGGCAAACAACTCCAATGAAAACACCGCTCCCAATAATCCAGCAATGTTATCAAACTTATGAATATTATAGTCTCATCGTCTCGCTATATCGTGTTACATTAAATCAATTTATGTTTGGAAGTAATCGTTTTGGTGATTGATAATATATTTAGTAATAGTGATTGTAAGACATAATGTATGGAACTTTCGTGTTTCGAATCGGAGACACGACCGCCACACTTATTTCTAGCGTGAAGCATTGCCTTTTGATGGAAGTGTGGTTGCCGGCACACTTTTATATGAGGCGACCATCTTAGTCCTCGGGAGTAGCGACGCATCAGATGATTGACTGATCGTCACAGGTGATTGGCTTCAGATAGAACCCATATGTTCTGTATGAAGTTGCTTACAGATGTAAATGGGTGACAATGACTGACCATTAGGTGGACTGATGCTCGTTTGCTACTTCAATCTTAAAAAAAAGATGTGTTGCTACATACATAGGTAGTGTAGTAAAGTAAGATGGTTTTCTTCTCGGGCGGACTACACTGGTTCTTCCACATGTTTCGATAGAACCTCTGTTTAAAGCAATTGTCCATTGACGACTGTTACCTCGATTGCTAATTTAATCGTATATAAGAGGAATTATTAGAGTTACTGAACTCAGACGTCCTATTGAGAGGCCGAGTTTTTTACTATTAAGATATCACTGCTTTATTGAAACAACAGTTAATTATGAATCTACTTATTTAATAAAAACGCGTTTTAACGTAATTCTTGTATCAAAGCCGGATTATTATTCAAGTACAACGCCAGCTAAAAATTCTTTATCTTTCCCCACCTGAGAATATTTTAAAAATTCAAGACTAAGCTGGAAGCAAAATTAATATTCAAAGAATAGTTATAAAGGCTGGGGGAGAATTCCATTTTCGTCGCCGCCCCGCGTTCACTTCGTAGACTTTTCAGCTTAACTATCTCATTTTCGTTAACGTTAATATAGAATTAATAAGAAACAGAAATGTCTCATGTTAAATTTTAGGTACTTTGATTTGATGTATTGTTTGGGAAAAAGCTTCTGTTGGACTTGATTGAGACGTCTAAACCTAGGGAAATCGAATAAATTTCCTGTATTTTGGAGGGAATATTGAAATCTGGAACAGAAATTGTAGTCAATGAACATAGGTATTTGTTTTTTATCTAGAAGTTTGGACAGAACATATTATTTACACTATTATGTTACAACAATTAATGTTGATCAATAAAAAATACAGAATTTTACAATAAGTTCAAGTTTGCTCCAATTAAAAAAATCTATTTAACACAATATAGAAAACCAAATATTTGAACACATGACCGTTGGTTACCAAAAAATGTAAATACAAAGTGCCATGCCATTTCTATAGGAGAGTAGCTCTATAAATTGTCGTGTACCATAGAGCTAAAATGCAATAACTTTAGACTAACACTTCTGCATTACGTAGTATGGATATTTTTAGACTCATAAGTACTGTTACAAGTAGTAGTTAAGTTCTTTATGTATGTTATGATTATGATATGAGCGGTGCAGCTATTCCCTTACAGCTTATTTTCTGCTTTATTGCAACAATAACGCTTTACACATTAGCTGAACATTAATATTTTATCTTTTGTTGTGGGTGCTATAGTTTACAAAATGGAATATACTAGTTGACCCGGCGAACTTCGGTCCGCCTAGAAAGAAGTCAAAAATCTAAAATAAGGTGAGTTGGGGTAATATCGGACATGGGGTAAAATCGTACGATTAAACTTTTAGTCTTAAGTCAGCCATTTTTCTTTTTTGTGTGACTTCGTCTACCATGCCATGAAAATGATGTACCAGTATGTTGTTGACGTTGTCAATTTGATAAAAGATGACTACATTAGCCTACAGTTCGATACCCCTAGTCCGATATTACCCCAACTCACCTTTTTCAGTGTTCCTCCACTATCTTATGATTGTAATATACACAAAAACCTTCCTGTTGTATCAGTCTGTCTATTAAAAAAACTGCATTAAAATCCGTAGCGTAGTTTTAAAGATCTAAGCATACATAGCGACAAACAGTGGAAAGCGACTTTGTTTTATACTAAGTAGTGACAAACGTCCAGATACAGAACAGAGATCTATAAATTTATAATTTTATTTTCCCCCACTGCGTATCACATGTACGGTGACTGTTCCACGATTCGAGTTGTCTTGATGACAATTCTTATCGCTGTTTCTTAAGTCTGAACACTAAATATTAGTTTTAACTACCAGTCCAACTATATCACTATACTCCTACATACCACAAGTTAGAAGTTGAAAGATGGAAGAACTCTTTGATGTCGCATCCGGACTCCGGAATTCTGGAACTCTAGGAGCATGTAAGCCGGCGAAACATTGCAATTGCTCTGGTGATGCAAATGCCCATAAGCGACGGTGACTACTTTCCACCAGGTAGCCTGTCTGCCTTATCGCCAGGTTCATATTAAAAAAGACGTTCCAGTAAAAAACAAAACGTAGTTCTCAAAGTATCTTACTAACCTTAAATAAAACTCTGATGTTATCGACGGTTGATTGTAGATGTCAATGGGAAACAGTAGCCACTTATTAAACGCTTTCTACACTTCTACACTTCCCACGACACAGAAAAAATCCTAGGATATTTTTCTGTGTAGTGGGTGCCATTGACATACACAAAGACGAATACACAAACACCCAGACCCAGAACAAGAATCTAAATCCATCATTCAGATACCTGTCTGGCCGGGAATCGAACCCGGGACCTACTGCGCGTCAGCCCGCTATGATAACCGCTCGGCCACGCGGGTCGTCACTTTCGGTAAACTACATGTTCGTTTGCTACTTAACATTATCAAAAAAAAACATGCGTGCGTACAAAGTACACATGTCAGAAGTGAAACTTCTTTGGCGAACTAATTTATAAATCTTGTTTATATTTATACAAATCTAAAACTTTAAATTTCCAAGATTAAGAGGAAGGGAAAAAGGCGTAATACGACGTTCGCTCTGTCTCACTTTTTCTCTCAATCTTTCTCACTCGCTTGCTCCCTACTCTCACTCCACGGCTAGTTGCTCATGCTACGTTCGCCCTGTCTTACTCTCTCTCAATCGGTCTCGATCACTCTCTCTCTCTTTTCCGACACTTCCGTTGCATACCGGCGTGACGTTTCATCTGTAAAAATTTTACCCTCATGCGCCTTAAGAAGTTTCACTTCAAAAACATACACGTAGTTCTCAAAGTATCTTACTAACCTTAAATAAAACTCTGATGTTATCGACGGTTGATTGTAGATGTCAATGGGCAACAGTAGCCACTTATTAAACGCTTTCTACACTTCTTCACTTCCACGACACAGAAAAAATCCTAGGATATTTTTCTGTGTCGTGGATGCCATTGACATACACAAAGACGAATACACAAACACCCAGACCCAGAACAAGAATCTAAATCCATCATTCAGATACCTGTCTGGCCGGGAATCCAACCCTACTGCACGTCAGCCCGCTATGATAGCCGCTCGGCCACGCGGGTCATCACTTTCGGTAGACTACATGTTCGTTTGCTACTTAACATTATCAAAAAAAATTAGTAAGATACTTAGAACTCATATTCCATATCTATTATACAGCAGCAAATTAGTTTCAATATAACTTATCCCACCGCATGATCTAATTACAACATGAACGTTGACTGTTGAGAATGCCCACTGTTCATCATATTCCCGTCAATTAGGACCATATTCCCGGTGACGCGCGATAAATTCCCAGCTCACAGCTGTTCCGTGTATAATTTCATTACGCTCTCGGCTACTGTGGCGCAGGTTAACATCATTTATGAGCTGTTGATAACTTTATATAATTTACGAGTAGTATTTATATTAACAGAGTTACCTTGTGTTATGATTAACTAAATATACTCAACGCTGATTAATATGATCACATACCTCAATGCAATAAAGTTAAAAATTAGTAAAAATAGCAAAAATGCCATAAGCTTTTTGTTACATAAATCAGAAGTAAAAATTGTAAAAAAAGAGTATTGTAGTATTTTGATAGTACTGTTGCTGTTAGTAGTAACAACATAAGGAATATTGTTTAAAAAACAAATGTTCGTTCCTGCAAACTTATATGATCTCTTTTTGCGACTGTATTATTATTTCAAAACAATTATTATTTACGTTTATACGCGTCACTTCAAAATACAAACATTGTATGTTATAGCCGAAAACGTAAGCATGTAATATACATTGCAATGTATGGCATAAAGGATTTGGAATAATCTTCATCTCGACGGATCCTCTAAGTGTTATTATATAGTTTTTTCTTATAGATGCTCAAAAAGCCCTCATTCAAGGTCAGCGATGCATTGACGATTTCTATCTAACTTAAAAAAAAAATTTAAACAAAAAATACAACCGACTTCCATGCCACATAAAAGTAAAAAATAATTTAAATACATGTTGGTTTAGAGCAAACACAGTTCTTAGTACATAGTCCCGAAGTCGGCGCTTACCATATTTTGCTGGATCATGACGAAACTACATGTATCTTATATGAGCGCCGACTTCGGGACTATGTACTAAGAACTGTGTTTGCTCTAAACCAACATGTATTTAAATTATTTTTTACTTTTATGTATTACCCAGCATTATCAGGGTTAAAGAGTTGAAGGTCAAAATTATCATGTCATATCTTTGCTTAGTAATCTCATTACATATACGTAAGCACCATATGGCCGACGCTTATGGTTTAAACTTGCAGTACCCTGCATCATCAGGGTTGAGGAGTTGAAGGTCAATTTTCTTATCATACGTCTTTGCTTTGTAAATATATTACATATCCATAAGTATCAAATGGCCAACGCCTATGGTTTAAGCCTGAAGTACCCCTGCATCATCAGGGCCGGAAAGTTGAAGGTCAAAATTATCATGTCATATCTTTTCTATGTAATCTCATCGCATGCACGTAAGCAACAGATCCCCAACTTCTATGGCTTGGGCTTACAGTACCCTGCATCATCAGGGTTGAGGAGTTGAAGGTCAACTTTTTTATCAGACGTCTTCGCTTTGTAAATATATTACATACCCATAAGCATCAAATGGCCAACGCCTATAGTTTAAGCCTGAAGTACCCCTGCATCATCAGAGTTGAGGAGTTGAAGGTCAAATTTTTCATCTTATATCTTTGCTTAGTAATCTTATCAGATATACGTAGCGATCATGTAGCTAACGCCTATAGTTTAAGCTTGAAGCACCCCAGCATCATCAGGATTGGGGAGTTGAAGGTCCAATTTTCCACCGTATACAACCATTTTTCTAATGTTTTACCTTACATTTTTTTAAATATCATTTTGAATGCGTAAGATTGAAATAGCTAAGTTTTATGGCTTAGGCATTCAATACCCCTGCATCATCAGGATTGAGGAGTTGAAGGTCCAATTTTTCGTCGTATACCTTTGCTTAGCAACGTTATTACAAATCCGTGAGCAACAAATGTCTAACGTTTATGGTTTAAGCCTGCAGTACCCCTGCATCATCAGGGTTGAAGAGTTGAAGGTCAAATTTGACATCGTACATCTTTGCCTTGCTATCTTATTATATATCCGTAAGCACTAAATGGCCATCACCTACGGCTTGGGCTTACAGCACCCTGCATCATCAGGGTTGAGGAGTTGAAGGTATTTTTTTTTATAATATGTCTTTGCTTAGTATTGTTATAATATACCCATAAGCACCAAATGGTCAACCCCAATGGTTTAGGCTTGAGGCACCCCTGCATCATCAGGATTGAGGAGTTGAAGGTCAAATTTTTCTTCACATGTCTCTGCTTAGTAGTCTTGTTACATATATGTAAGCACCAAATAGCTAATGTTATAGTTTAGGATAGCTGTAATCCTGCATCATCAGGATCGAAGAGTTGAAGGTCAAATTTTTCGTCCACCTATATAAGCATAGATATATAATACATATTCCAAGTTTCATAAGAATCGATTTGGCAGAAGCCGAGTTATCTCAAATTATCTAAAAAACTTGAGGAGTGGTGGTGGTTTCCACCCCATAACTCAAAGAGTTAAGCATCACAGCATACCCATGTCCAAGAGAAAAAGTTGCGTGACAAAATTTCCTATCAAATGAAAGAAAGAAAATGGAAATCGGTTTATAAACACCCAAGTTAGTCAAGATTTTAAGAAACCGACATTTTCCAATTTTCCGGGAAAACCGCCGGAAGGTTTTCATTTTCCTCAATATGGGACTGCCTGTGAAACTAGTCGCATACAATGTCGTATGAATCGTGTCGGTAGGTCGACGATTTCTAGCCATTTCGCCCGAACATACATAAAAAAAAAAAAAAAATCTTGACGAATAGATAACCTCTTTCCTTTGGGAAGTCGGTTAAAAATATCTATCTATCTTAAATTCTATCTTAAAATATGATTAAAACATTATTTCGTATCGTCAAATCATTAGTGTCCCACTGCTGGGCTGGAATTGGTGGATAATTATTACATTATTACATTTATTATTATTTTAATTAATCAAGTATATTTTTTTGTTTACTTGGCTACGCGCTATAAATTTCCAGCACCCCAGCTGTTTCGTTAAAAATTACGTTACGTTCTGAGCCAGTACGATGCAGGTCGGGATCATTCACGAGTCGTGAATTAATTATAACTTCAACCACCTAAGTGTTTAATTGATTCGATTAAACAGTTATTTCGGAACTCATTAATTATTTAGATGTATGGTACAGAATAGTTACACTTCCTCTCTTTCCGAGAAAATTTCACGCGTTGACTAAAAGGTGCTTTCGGGGATTCGAAGTTGAGGGTGGGAGCTCGAACAGTCAAGCCAAGCGACCCCAGGAGGGATGGTGGCATGTGTGGTCGCACGCCACCGTAAATCACAGAAGATGCGGTGAGCGTATTCCCTTACCAAGGAGGAGCTTGAAATAGGCATCGCGCTCGGAGGACTTCGGTTGTGTACCGTAGGAGATCCCGGAGTCCTCCACGCTTCGCTGAGGACAGCCACCAAGGGTGTTTTAGTGCGGTAAGAATCCCACATAACCCGCGTCGCTCCCACGGCGTCGGGTACCTTTAGAAGGTTTCCCCCTCGTAAAAAAAGGATATTAAATTTAGGAGAGGGGGGCACACTTCTGGCGTTCCTTTGACTATTAGCAAACTTCTAAGGGTGTTAAATAGATAGTTTAAGTCATTCTGTCTCTCATTTTTAAAACGTTATCGGGACATCTCATCTGGAAAGTTACAACCTTTGATCCTGCAAAGGTAGACCATGCACCCTTTGTGTGTTCTACCGGCCTTACTACGATGAATATTTCGAAAAACTATTTGACGTGGTGCCTATGTTCTCTTTCCTCTAAAGCACTACCGGACTCCACGTCCAAGGATTAAGTTTTTGTAAATATTAACTGGACTTTGGTGATCCTCCATGGTTTGTTTTACATGTTCTTCTTAGCTACAATATACTTAACGAAGTGAGCGTGACGTCAGGAAGGCTTGGGGTCTTCATTACTGTCCATTCTTGAAGATTTCGAGTAAAACAGAGGAGTTAATCTTCTTCGATTTATTCACAATTGACGAGGTCCGATCGCTTCGACGGTTAAACAAGAATCTTTTTCTGCCTTTTTATAACAATGTTTGGTGAGGTTACAATAACAAATTTATGGAGATTAACTAGATTAACTAAATTACAATTGAGAAAATCACTAAATATTGCTAATTTAATAAACAAACAATTTACGATCTTTAATTAATTAAAATAATTATTTTCAGCGAAGTGTTTTTGATAAATACGCGTTGTCGCGCCTATTAGGTGTACAAATTGTGAAATCAACTTGACGAGATATTCCCAGAGCGCTATGAAATAAGACTCTAAAAATATTTTCCAGCAGGTAATGCATTGGCGATTGTTCTCTATCATGTAGCTCGTCTGCATTACCATAGTTATCGTTAGTTTTAAGTATAAACAAAGAATGCTAAAGGTATATTCCGAGCTACGCGCTATAAATTTGCCACCGCTATAGCTGTTTCGTAAATAATTACATTACGTTCTTAGCCACTACGATGCAGATCGGCGTCATTCCCGAGCCATGAATTAATTATGCCTTCCAACACCTAAGTGTTTAATTGATTCGATTATACTGTTATTTCCGAACTCATTTATTATTTAGCCGTATGGTACAGAGTAGCTACACTTCCTCCCTTGAGAATATTGCAAGCGTTAGGGGAATAGAAGATAGCATATTTCTAGCTTATATCTATCAACGGACTTAAATGGGACCTGAGTGGATTATTCAAGGCTTTTAGTTTTCTTTTTTTAAGATGTAATCGAGGCACTTTTTTGCGACCTTAATATATATTTAATACTTGTTTTAAGAAATTATATAAAAATTGGACGTATTACTTTTACGCTGCAAATTATCTGAAAATATGTATCATAGTACCAAAAGTTGATTCGGAGAAACAAAATGTACGATGGACCATAATTATTTTCGGGACATAATTAAGTAGAGTATACCAGGTGGTAGAACCAGTGCAGTTCGACCAGGAAGGCACCACCGCCACACCTATTGCTAGCGTAAAGCATTTCATGCATTTCAATGGAAGGGTGTGGTTAACGGGACACTTTTATTTGATCCTCAGTGGTAGCAACGCATGTTTGATTAACTTCATACAAAACATAGGTTCTACCCGAAATCGATCACAGATGTGTAGCTACTATCGAGGACTAAGAAAGGTCGCCTCGTATAAAAGTGTGCCAGTAACCACACGATTCTATGGAAACGCAAGAACTGCTTCACGCTAGAAAAAGCCTTGTTACCCATTTCTGATAACACTTCAAAAAAATTCATTAGGTGGACTGCATATAAGAGTAAGAACCGATTTATTTTTATAAGAGTCTTCTTATAAAAATAAAGTATTATAAAACAATATATTACAAGGTTTTGATCAATTACCTTTATAACTTATAACTACAGTTATAAGAAATGTTACCAAATTATTAACATTATCTACCGTTTCCGAAGTATCCACGTAAATTAATTCAATGAGTCTGACAAATTGTACTAACTAGTTCATACTCAAATCGTCAATTGTATTGTAACGCTTGACATCTTAAGAAAACGTCTTAAGTCTTCCTTTTTAAGATACAAATTTGGAACTTATTTTTAAAAACTTAAGTCGAGTGTAAAGCTTAAGTGAAAGGCGCTTAAGGCTTATTGTATTCGGTTAAGTCAAACGTGTTTCTTGTTACTAACTTTTGTACAAATAGTTGAAACTTTACCTTGGCTGCCATCTGTCATAAACGCGAATCTAAGTATGATATTATACCACTTCAATAGACCTAAGAATTCGCGTGAGACGCACAAACGCTAGAAGGTCATATACATACGGCTGGTTATAATGTACAGAAACTTGGCGTTTTATTACTCGTAACTACGAGTATCAGCCATTTATTGATGTTAATTTGGATAACTATAGATTTAACTTTTTAAATTCTAACAGTTGATTTCGTAATGAGATTTTTTCCTAGTCTTCGAGTCATAATTAGCAAATAAATTTACATTAAAATATTTTATAGTTTATTAGTTGTTCACGTCCGCTTGTGTAAAAGTGGTATAACTTTTATTATTATGTCTGTAATTTTATTGTACCTTTCAGAATAGTTATTATTACATTTATTACCATTATGTCTACATTTTAGTGTAGTTTTAATGAATATTTGGCTTTTTAAACTTTTTATTATGAATCAGTCGTCCTTTATTAATCTTTTTATACAATGAAGTAGCAAACGAGCATGCAGTGCACCTGCTAGTAAGTGTTCACTATCATGAACATCTGTAAGCATCTTCATATACCTAGGGGTTTTATCAGAAGTCAATCACAGACACGTTACTATGCAATATTCTTACTTCTTTATTATAAAAATGAATGTTTGTCTATATATCCTCAGTAGAATCATAAACTATTCATTTGATCATGTGATGATATTTAGCAAAAATTTAGAAACTCAAAGTGAACGGTCACAATGTCCCCCCGTGTAACATCGTCTTGCATGTTAAAGGAATGTGGCAAAGTAAACTCCACTCATACGCTGTAGAGCTTTGTGAATATGCGTGGGCTTTGTCATGAAATATCTCGTAATATTTATCCTATGCATTGAATACTTGCAAAGATTTTTGCAAATGTTCCTCTAAGTTATTTGCATACGTAAGTGGTGTGATGCTGACATACTATTTGTAATGGATATGGGCATTATACAGTATTAGAGATAAATTCTTAGAAATATTCTATTTAACTAAATATTATCTTTGAAGTGAAAGTTTCTTTAGGCGCGTTGAGCGATTTTTGGAGTGGTAAACTTATCGCAACCTTTGCATCATCGACTTGATAATATTTACTTATTATACTCAAACGTATAGATATATCTCACATCGTACTAGTATTAAGAAGGAAAAACTTTGAGAGAATGAATGCTTGGAAGAATATTGGTGTTAATGGTGATAACATACTTTAATTTGGGAAACGTATTGTTAAGCTATTGCATAGCTTTTATCATGGGCTTAGAGCGCGGCGACCGAATCAAGAAATTCCGTAACGAAAAAACCTAACAACTCTCACTCCGCCATGTACGACAGTACGAAGATCGCTCGGAAATCGGGCGAATATGTAAGCAGCTGTTTGTGAGAAAGTATATATCAAAGAAAAAGTTGGATTAATGTCAAAGAAAAACAAGTATTGCATAAATTAATAAATAATTATGCTTGCATAATTTGACAAAAAATGCTATGCAATAGCTTTGCAGCGGCAGTCCCCGAGTGCTGCAAGTGCTTTTTTTAAGTTTTTACTTCTGTCGGCTGTCTTAATGGCTGCCTCAAAATTTTCACTTTTTCACTTTATTTATCTATATAAATATATATTTATATGTTGATGATTGTCTAATACAGTAATACTGACATTATGCCTATTGACCAGTTTGTTTGTTCGTGAGGTTTTTTAATACATACATATCGAATATTTAAATATTTGACGGTCATTTTATTATTAAAAATACGTGAACCATATTTTTTTTTTATATTAAGACCTAACGATAAGGCTGACGGGCCACCTGATGGAAAGCAGTCACTGCCCCCTATGGACATTTGCAACACCAGAGGAGTCGCCAATGCATCGCCGGTAATATAATATTTTATCAATACAGTGTTTAAAAATATACATTGATATATCTAAGCAAAGCCGGTAAACACACCCTTGAACCAAAATGCTAGAATTGCATCACGCTAGGAATAGGCATGGTGGGACCTCTCCTTCCAAAACATCTTTCTCCACCTTGAAAATATCTAAGATAATATTTTGGACACTTCTTTACCTTTTGTTTCTGAGTGAAGTAGCAAACGAGCATGCAGTCCACCTGATGGAAAGTAGTCACTGCCGGTCATGGTCATCTGTAATCAACTTCGTACAGAACAAGTGTTCCATCAAAAGTCAATCACGGATGCGTTGCTACTCCCGCGGACTATGATGGTCGCCTCATATGAAACTGTGCCGGCAACCACACTTCTATCGAGACGCAAGAAATGCTTCACCCTAGAATAGGTGTGGCGGTGCTACTTCCCCGGTCCAGTTCCTTGTACAAGAAACCATCTGGACCTTGTAATTTAAAATAAACAACACGTTCAGAAGGAACATGTTCAGCAGAAATTCTTCTCATTCGTTTTATTTTCTCTTCGAAACTTTTCCGTCTATTTCTGGGATGGATGGCTATTTTAAAACTATTTACCCACGTTACCTGCTTCAAGCAATATCAACTTAGTTTGGAAGTTCGAGAAACTTTCTGTAATTGAAGGCGTGCGAATAAAGTTTGTTTTGGTATCGAAGAAAGTAATCATAGAAATAACTACGAGAAATATTCCACCACCCACTAAACAGTGGGGATGGTATTAATACCGCTTCTCAACATTGCAATATTTTAACTAATATTGCATTGTTGTGAAGCGATATTATTGTACCGAGGGGTACTGCCCGGGTAAAGAGGAGACCCTCGAGACCCGAATAATACTTATCCCCCCCCCCTATACCGCTGACAAAGCCGTCGTATATGTGGCTAGGTAGGGTAAGAAGTCCCCCTTAAGTAAGTATGTAAGTAAGAGAAATATTTTTGGCGTGGCCGTAGATTTCTTACACTTACACTTACTTACCTCGTAGACCTCTTGAATATTATAAACTAATTGATCCAGCGGACTTCGTTCTGCCTAAAAGTGAACAATATAAATTTAACAGTGTTCCTATTATGCATGTATTATAACATAAAAACCTTCCTCTTGAATCACTCTATCTATTAAAAAAACTGCATAAAAATGCGTAGCGTAGTTTTAAAGATCTAAGCATACATAGGGACAGACAGCGGAAAGCGACTTTGTTTTATACTATGCAGTGATTTCTTCTTAACATTATAAAATCCTCTATATAATCGTAAATTATTCGTTTGATCATGGGGTAATCTTTAACAAGGTTGTTATTCATGTAATCGCGAAGGTTTCTGGTGTATTTTTTGTGATGGCGTAGCAACTTGCAAAGGGTACATCTAGTATCATATAAATATTGTATAAGTTAATAAAATTCACCTCTAAAATATTTAGACACCGGTTCAAATGAGCACGATCTCGAAAGACATTTTATATTTTATTTCTAGCAAATCCAAGACATATTGCAATTTAAAAGTTACCGCGACCGTGCCTCGAGAGTTACCTACGATCGGGGAACTAGTTTATAACTTACCTCAGTGCGGTCTTCACGTAATTGAAGGATTATTCACCAAATTCTCTCTATATATTGAAATGAAATGAAATGAAATGTCTTTATTTTGTATAGGCCTATAGGGGCACTTACAAATTGTCAGTTACATTTTTTTCTTACACTACGACTATTATTAATACGTGAAACAAAAATTTGTAATTTGTTTTTAAGATACTTGCCGCAGACGGAGTACAGCAAAACGTACATTAAATCAACTAAAAATACATAACACACACTACTTTGCATTTGACACAAACACATACATAATAAACGAAATGGAACATTCGATGTGTTACTATGAAAACACGTAAAAAAATTCAGATGTCTTTGTCAATATACCCGCTATTGCGTTTAAATGCAGCTTAGCTAAATAAGCCTCTTTTTACCTTTACGGATGAGTTTAAAATTACTTGAAACTGCTACTTTGGACAATATAAAATTTAGTTTTTTAATTTAAATTACAGTCGAATTTCGACTATTGCCTAAAAGTCCCTCATTCTGATAATGTGCCCAGTATTGGGACAATAAATGATTGACATCAATTATTATCATACATCCGTCCATTAGATGTTGTCAGTTCACTGTTGAACATAGACCTTCTCTAAGCTGTGCCACTCCGACTGAGATATCTGAATTAAGTGGTTACTTGCTGGTTTCTTTAGATCATCAGTCAGGTTCTTTACACGTCTAAGCTGATGGATGAAATTAAAATAAATAAATTTCTTTCTCTTCAGATACAATAATTTGCTTGTATCATATATGTTATTAGTCAAAGGCGATATTAACGCATGTAGGGACATGTAATATTATAATGTTTATGTCAGCATATTAAACATGATCGTGTGATTTGTGAGGGTGTGAGTATTGCATTATGTATATATGTATGTTTGAAAGATATATGTATGTTTGTAAGGACGGCTGCGTCTATCGTTTAAATTTTCGGTTTCTAATATATTAATCTAATATATCCGTATAGGTAACCCTTTTTTTTGCCTAAAAGTCAAATAAATAATCTCTCCTAGAACGAAGTACAAATCAAAGATTTAAGAAAAAAATCTTATAATTTCAAAATTGAGTTACACCGTGAATAACTAGTAACTAAGAAGATGTATTCTTTAGTCACTGTTTTAAGCAATTCTATTCGCTCTATATTTTTGCCTACTTAGTATTTCAGTAAGGCACGGTTAGATTTTGTGGCACCTTTAATTTTAATTTATTTTTTATCTTTCATACGACCTTGCTTCAAATCTTTGGCTAGCATTTAATATTTGTATTCAATAAATTAATGATTTTGTCAAATAGTTGTGCTACAGAAATTTCGAGTAATTCGAAGTTTTATGAAGACGCTTTATGGTTCTACTTCGAAAGTACCACCGCCATGATAATTTTTAAGCACTTTAAGATGTAGAGGGAGACGTAGATAAGACATTTTCAAGGTAGTAGAACCAGTGTAGTTCGACCGAGGAAGGACCACCGCCACACGTATTTCTAGCGTGAAGCATTTCTTACGTTTCGAAAGAAGGGTGTGGTTGCCGGCACACTTTCACATGAGGTGACCATCATAGTCGGGAGTAGCAACGCATCTGTGATTGACTTCAGATGGAACCCATGTTCTGTATGAAGTTGATTACAGATGTCCATGGGCGGCAGTGACTTACCATCAGGTGGACTGCATGTTCTTTTGCTACTTCATTCAGATAAAAAAGACGTAATTATACGCGGCGTTCTAAGTTAGTCCTCAGTAGCAATGTATCTGTGGTAGGCAATCTCAGGTCGTCCCTGTAGTTCCGGGATCAGAATAGGGCTACGGCATCCCCTGCCTGTCGTAAGAGGCGACTAAAAGGGGCTTCCGGGGTTGCAGGCGGCTAGAGTGGGAGCTCGAACAATTCGGTCAGGCGTTCCCGAGTAGGACGGCGGTATATGTGGTTGCATACCGTCGTAAAGACTAGACGGGGCGGTGGGCCCAGCCGCCCATCTGGGAGGAGCTCGATGGGATAATGCGCTCAGAGGATTCCGGTTGCGGTCGGACCGAGTTCCCGGAGTCCTCCTTTTTAGCGCCGAGGACGGCCACCGGGGGGTTTTAGTGCGGTAAAAATCCCACATAACTCTGCGTCGCTCCCACGGCGTCGGGTACCTTTTGAAGGTTTCCCCCTCGAAAACAAAAAAAAAGGCAACCTCAGGTAAAACTGTTATCTCTTCTAGGCTCATTACAGATGTCAATGAGCGGCAGTCATCAGGTGTATCCACTTAAGGTGAGATGCACTGTAAGCTCGCTACTTCCATATTATAAAAAAAGACTATTCCGTTTAAACACTATCCAATAATGTTAAGCTATTTTTGTTACAAACGTGAAGTATATTGCAATTTTAAACCTAGCTCGGTCCTCGCTTCGACATTTACCTGCGTTCTATAAACTAGATCTAGAAGTTACATGAGCGGCTTACGTATACGGTACCGTAATTGAAGGCTTAACTCTGGCAGTCCATTTTTATATTATGTAAGCGGGAACAAAATAAAATTTAAATTATAGTAATAATTAAATAGGCCAACAAAAATGTTTAGATGGACTCGAACAAAAAGGATAAGGACATAAATTTTACGTCAAGTAGAATTATATTAAGTAGAAGAAAAACAGAGTAAATAATTTAATAATAGACAAAAAGAATAGCAAAATGGGCACAATGATCTGAAATCTTTATTTTAATTATGTATTTTTATAGATGTGATATGCCCAAAGGCTAATTATGTTGATACTTTGATGGCATATTTTGTATATGGACGGCGGTAATCAATATTGCTGTATCTCGAAAAATGCAACTTTATACCCGACCCATTACAACTATCAAGAAACTGTCAGATGGTCTTCGAGTATAATGTATATTTTTAACTGACTGAAGTACCTTTTCTTCACCGCACCACTATCCGACGGATGAAGTTCCATCCGCATCAACTGGACCCGTGGCGGTCCTCCACGGTTCGGTTTGCGCGCTCCTTCCAGCCGCAGACGTGCAAGATGTGGAATGAGCTTCCTCCTGAGGTATTCCCGGAGCGCTACGACATGGGGCTCTTCAAGAAAGGTGTAAAAAGAGCTCTCCTCCAAAGCCGGCGATGCATTAGCGACTAATCTGGTGTTGCAAATGTCCATAGGCGACGGTGACTGCTTTCCATCAGGTGACCCGTCTGCCTTATCGTTTGGCCTAACTATAAAAAAAAGTCAAGTCAATCAAAGATGCGATGCTACTCCCGATGACTATGACCTCATGTGAAACTGTGCCGGCAACCACACCCTTCTATCCAAACGCAAAAAATGCTTCACGTTAGAAATAGGTGTGGCGGTTATACTTCCCCGGTCAAACTACACTTGTTCTACCACCTTCAAGATTTGTAACTTTTGTAAAACTGTTATATCTAATCTTTGAAATCATTCTGATGTTATTGTGATAGTTTTTTTTATATTTAACTGAAATTATTAATATTAAGGTTTAATTATAGATACAAGTACGCTTCCCCATATACATTCGTAAGTATTTTTACATAGATAAGACATTATTCCTAAATATGTCGGCGCGACCGAAACACGTGCACGAGGGTCAACCGGTTGCCTCGTAAACAACGTGATTCATCCCTTCCACTTACACAAGGACTATAAAACCGAGCGCCTATTAGTCCTGAGCTCAGAAGCGAGCCAGTCGTCGTAAAGGACGGAACGCTCCTGCGTCTTAAACGCTCTGAGTTCAAAAAATATCGTTATTATTTTTATTATAATAATTAATTAAAGTGATTTTGTTTGTAATCTGTGTTTAAAATTGTGATTAATTTAATTAGTAAATAAATAATTGTTTAAAAGAAGAATAACAAGTGTTTGATTATGGAGCCCCAAAATACTCCAACATCAGAAGATGGGACACCACGCGATGAGCAACGCCAAAGTGACGTCATCCAAGTTATGGCAAATGCATTCAAATCTACAATGAATGATATGTTGGCCCAATTATCACACGATCATCGTACTACGATAGCGGAAATGATGAGTATTATGAAATCGGAGGAAACCCAGCGCGTACGTATTTCTGATGTCTACTTTCCCGCATATGACCCAGATACTGGAACTGATGTAAGGGACTGGGTTGATTTAATATCGCGCACTCAAGTCGAATATGGGCTGCGAGATCATGAAGTACGTCTGAAAGCCGCCAGTGTGCTGAAAGGACGTGCAAAAACGTGGGCGGACAGTAGCCTTCTTAGAACTACAACCTGGATCGAGATGCGCAATGATATGCTGCAAACTTTTGAACCTGAATCGAGGTACTTTGCTGATGTTCTACGATACAGAAATTATGGTATCGACGATGCAGAAAACGTTCAAGATTTCATCTCAAATGTTTGGCGGATGTTTAAAAGGATAGTCAAACCCAATCCAACGGAACAAGATGCAGTAGAATTTGTCATCGGAAGTATTAGTGATGAAAGAATCCGGACAGAACTACTAAATAGCAAATCAAACACGGTGCCTGAGCTGATTGCTATTGCCAAGACTTTTCGCAAACGAAAAAGTGCACCGAAAAAAGAAACTGAATACCGCAAGCGACCACGGTTAGATTCGAACCGTGATAGACCCAATCTGACCTGTTATGTATGTGGCAAAACTGGACATTTTGCTCGATATTGTTCGGAAAATTCGATACGACGAGGGACCGCTTCAGCATCATCTACGTCATCTTTATCATCGGCAAAGGTAACACACTCTCAAACTAATAAAGAATGTTCCTATTGTAAAGGATTACGACACACTGCTGAGACATGTTTCAAAAGGATTGCAGATGAACAACGCAGTAAAAATATTAACTTCTGTCAAAACATTGATGCTAAAAGTTTTAATACGGTAAAATTTCAAATTGAACAACATGAAATGGAATGTATATTTGACAGTGGAGCTGATTGCTCATTAATTCGCGAATCTGTTGCATCGCGCATTCCAGGGCAAAGAAAGAACATTTCAAAATGTCTAAAGGGAATCGGTCCAGTTGCAATTTACTCTAATACACTTATAAAAACTTACTGCAAAATAGATAATATCTTAGTTGAGATGGAATTTTGCGTGGTACTAGATCACCAGCTACCGGTGGAAGTTTTGATTGGCAATGACCTTCTTAAGATTCCAGGACTTACAGTGGAATTGTCAATAAATGGCACTGTCGTAAGCCGTAATAATGAAGAGGCTGTTATCCTTCAACTTAAAGCTACTGAAGTCAACATTGATACTGATCTGAAAGAAGAAGAATACAATACTTTAATAGAGATACTAGACAAGCACCAACATGCTTTTGTTGAAGGCACTAGTTCTAACAGAGTAACTACTGGAGAGCTCAATATCAGGTTGAAAAATCCAAATAAAGTGGTGGAACGAAGACCTTACCGAATGGCTCCAGTTGAAAGAGAGAAGGTAAAACTAATTATAAAGGATCTTATGGATAAAGGAATCGTTAGAGAGAGCAACTCCCCATTTGCAAGCCCAATAATACTGGTGAAAAAGAAAAATGGACAAGATCGTTTATGCGTAGATTATCGTGAGTTGAATGCAAACACAGTTAGAGATCACTATCCATTGCCTCTTATAACGGATCAATTGGATCAACTTGCTGACGCAAAATACTTCTGCAGTCTCGATATGGCTTCTGGATTCCACCAAATACCCGTGGCTGAAGACTCTATTGAGAAAACCGCCTTCATCACTCCTGATGGCCAGTATGAATATTTGGCTATGCCATTTGGATTGACTAACGCCCCATCAGTATATCAAAGATGCATAAACAAGGCATTGGGTACGTTAAGAGGGCATGACGCCTTAGTCTACATGGATGACGTTCTTATACCTGGAAAAACAGTTGCTGAAACATTGCGAAAGTTGGATATGGTACTAAAAGCACTAAGCGACTCAGGATTTGCAATAAACCTGAAAAAATGTTCGTTCATGAAGAAATCGATACAGTATCTGGGATACGTAATAGCTGATGGACAAGTGAGACCAGATCCTTTAAAAGTAGAAGCTTTAGCAAGATCCCCTGTTCCAGAGAACGTTAAGCAACTCAGACAGTTTAATGGATTAGCCGGATACTTTCGAAGATTTATTCCCAACTTTTCCTCAGAAATGGCACCATTGTATGAGTTAACAAAAACTGGGACCAAATGGGAATGGACTGATCGTCATGATGCAGCACGAATGAAAATTATAAACTACCTTACATGTGCACCACTACTCACTATATTTCAAGAAGGCTTACCAATCGAACTTCATACAGACGCAAGTTAGTTGGGATTTGGAGCAGTTTTGATTCAAATTAAGGATCTGCGTCCACATGTCATCGGTTACTTTAGCCAAAGGACAACTAAAGCTGAATCTAATTATCATTCATACGAATTAGAAACTTTGGCTGTAGTAAGATCGGTCAAACATTTTAGGCACTTTTTATATGGGAGGAAGTTTACAATTATAACAGACTGCAACGCCTTAAAAGCCTCTCGATACAAGCAAGAATTGCTTCCACGTGTCCATCGTTGGTGGTCTTTTCTCCAGAATTTTGATTTCGAAGCTGAATATCGGAAAGGCGAGAAACTAAAACACGCAGACTTCTTTAGCAGGAATCATATGACACAAAACGTCCTTAGTCTACAATCTGATAAAGACTGGTTAATAATGGAACAACATAGAGACCCTGTTCTGAGTAAGATTATCCAAAGTATTAAGCAGGGCCGTGACAAAGAAAATAATTATCTTATTAGGGACGAAGTTTTATGCCAGAAAATTAACCTGGAAGATGGAAAAACTAAAATATTAAAATTAGTACCACAATGTTACCAGTGGAGTATAATTAACCATTACCATGAAGCTTTGAGGCACTTCGGCTGGGAGAAAACTCTTGAAAAGATCAAAGAACACTTTTGGTTCGACAAAATGAGTTCTAAAGTCCGCAATTTCATTGACAACTGTGTTGTATGTAAAACTATGAAAGGAGCTTCAGGTGCCATACAAGCAGAGTTGCATCCTATTAGGAAAATAGCAGAACCATTCCACACACTCCATATTGACATCTCTGGAAAGCTAAGCGGACCATCATCTGAAAAAGAATACGTTTTTGTAGCTGTTGATGCGTTTTCAAAGTTCGTGATATTAAGGTACGCTACAAAGAAAAACCAGGAGTCTGCGCTGCAACATTTGAAGGAAATAATATTTCTCTTCGGCGCTCCTAAAAGGATAATTGTAGATGGCGATGGAGCATTCGTGTCTCAGTATGAGAAATACTGTAAACAATACGGAATTGAACTACATCACACCGCTGCGTACACTAGCAGAGCCAATGGTCAAGCAGAAAGAGTAATGCGCGTCATAAAAGATGGCCTCACCGTGATTAGCAATATTCAACAAGACCACTGGGAATCCGCTCTGGGGTCTTTACAACTGGCTATTAACTGTACAATATCAAAAGCGACTGGAAAAACACCAATAGAGCTTCTTACAGGCAAAAACGGCTGCGTTCCACCAGAACTCATTTCAATCATAGACGCAGAAAACGAAAGAGTGAACCCTGAATCTTTACGGAAAGTCGTTAATGAAAGGATGTCCGAACAGTCTGATAAATCCAAAACAAGATTTGATACAACAAAAGCAAAGGTTAAAAGATTTGAAAAAGGACAATATGTTTTAGTAAAAGAAGCTGTCCGATTGGGAACCAAGCTCAGTCAAAAATATGATGGTCCTTATGAGGTTAAAAAGGTGTTACCAAATGATCGTTATGAAGTTAAAAAAATTACTGGACGTGGACGACCGCGAAAAGTAGTTCATGAACATTTACGAGCAGCTCCTGACTTCGGAAAACAAAATGAAACTGCCGTGTCGGCGGGAGAAGAGTCTTTAGAAGCAGGGAGTACTGAAGTTGTAAGAGACATTGAAGTTGTGTAAATTTGGTAAGAGACATCTTATTTATTTTATTTTGAGTTCAAATATTGCGTTCTAAACTTAATTTGTAAACACCAGCGTCGAGGCTTGGTTGTTTATAAACGAATGGCGTCGAGGCCCCAAAACTAAACACAAGTGTCGAGGCTTAGTTGTTCATAAACTAATGGCGTCGAGGCCACACCAATTCACCAGCGTCGAGGCTTGGTTGTGTATAAAATAACGGCGTCGAGGCCACAACACTTCATTAGCGTCGAGGCTTGGTTTTCGTATCATAATACTTCACCAGCGTCGTGGCTTGGTGTCGAAGCCACAAACACTTCACCAGCGTCGAGGCTTGGTGTCGAAGCCACAACATTTCACCAGCGTCGAGACTTGCCTGTTTTAACAGTGAATAAAACTGGGGCCACAAAATAAATTACACCAACAAGACTTGAGTGGACGCAGAGACGCGTCAAATGCAGTATGGCCGTGTCGGCGCGACCGAAACACGTGCACGAGGGTCAACCGGTTGCCTCGTAAACAACGTGATTCATCCCTTCCACTTACACAAGGACTATAAAACCGAGCGCCTATTAGTCCTGAGCTCAGAAGCGAGCCAGTCGTCGTAAAGGACGGAACGCTCCTGCGTCTTAAACGCTCTGAGTTCAAAAAATATCGTTATTATTTTTATTATAATAATTAATTAATTAAAGTGATTTTGTTTGTAATCTGTGTTTAAAATTGTGATTAATTTAATTAGTAAATAAATAATTGTTTAAAAGAAGAATAACAAGTGTTTGATTATGGAGCCCCAAAATACTCCAACAAATATACATCGGAAATAAACTTTGTTCCATTCATTCCTACTCATCATCTGAAGTTTACTTACATCAAGCTGACTCAATTTGCCAGAATCAATATACTGTAACGTCTGCACTACACTCTCGAGTAATTGCTACGCTCGCTGTCTCGAGCAAACTGGCTACTTTTTGTAGTGTTACCATAATAGTGCCATCAACAAGTCTGGTGTTAAACTGTTAAGTCCGTAAGTAGCTTGAAGCTTTTTCTACAAATAGTGCTACTTGTTTATGCTAGTATATAGTATACTATATATTTTTTGTAGGAAATGAGTTTGTACAAAGGTAGCCAAATTTATACAAATGTAATTCAAGTGAAGTTTTTCGATAAAAAAAAAACGACGCCAAAATGTATATTTCCCGGCACCCTACACCGAAAGCGGTAAAAAACGTAGACTGCGGCAGTAAAGCCATTGCATAGCATTTTTTATCAACTGATGCAATTATAATTATTTATTTATGCAGTTTTTTTTCTTTGGTATTAATTCAAGTCTTTGTCTTTGATACTATATACTTTCTCACAAACTGTTGCTTACATATTCGTCCGATTTCCAAGCAGCTCGTCTCGATCCGTGCGAGCTGTACAGTCGTAACATATGTACACTAACGTTAAGTGACCGCTCGGCCGCGGTGCATGGTAGGCAGAGTAACACCCCCCGTGTTAGACTTTTTCGTTACGGAATTACTTAGTCAATTTTTTCGATTTGTTGATATCTTTTCTAATTAGTTTTTGGTTAAAATTTTGTGACGAGGATCTGTTTTCTTGACGTAGATCTTCAAATATTCTTATGCCTTAAATTATTTTCGGACTAATCTGAGTAAAGAGCTTATTCCAACTACACGCTGCTAATTGTGTAAGTTTCGTCCATTTATGAACTGTGTTATATGCTAGTACGTTCCTATCTATTGGTACATGTGTATCAACAAACTTAATTTAATTTTCTTTACAGTCTCTCTGGAAGCATTACAAACTGTCATTGTTCTTGTATTTTCGTTTCAAGTGATTGGTAAATTAAGGGTGTTTTGTATCACGATCTTAGACATAAATGTTATTCATTTAACTTGAAAAGGTATTTTTATGAAGTAATTATTTTATCATTTAATACATCAATATCTTTACAAGATCTTTCACGAATATCTGCCTAATTCGTCTCTGTTTTGTCATATTATAAGTGGTCACTTTACATTCATGCTAAATCGCGTAGTGCACCCATCACTCGCTCAAACAATCTTTGTCGCGGATCGGCGGCATGCTTTAAATATTGCAATACATTATTTACATTATTTTCAGAGCAGTGATAGCCTAATGGTTGAAACTTGCCTTCTCGATCGGGAGGTCCGAGGTTCAAACCCAGGCACGCACCACTGATTTATGTGCGTATTAGAAATTAATTATCACTGCTTTTCGGCGAAGGAAAACATCGTGAGGAAACCTACACACCCGAGAGTTCTTTAAAAAAAAAAGTTCTCGGAGGTGTGTGAAGTCCACCACTTCGCACTTGGCCAGCGCGGTGGAACTCTCTCATTCTGAGAGAAGACTCGTGTCCAGCAGTGGGCCAATAATGGGTTGATGAGAGAGAGAGAGAGAGAGAGATTTTCTTTGTAAATCACCACACTTTAAGCTGTTGTTCTGAGGACTCGCCATGGTAGATAGGTAATAGGTAAAGTATGAGTACGATGAACGACAACATATTAAGTATTATTTTGTATTATTATGATATTAAGCTGGCGGTAACTTTCCTTGTATATGAATTATGTTAAAGTATTAAACTAGCTAAAAACTATATCATTCCGAGAGAAGACCCGTGCCCAGCAGTGGGACAATAATGGGTTGACGATGATTAAACTGGCAATAAATCAGAATTATTAAATGTTTGCGACTAAATGTATCCAGCTTGTACAAGATGTAATGACTCGGTTGAAATAGCGGCGATTAATTCTGCAATTTCAATGCTGAGGGTAGTATTTGCACTAGTGTGTCATTTTACGGGGTGTAGGCGTGTTTCTATGAATAGACGGCGGTCTGCTGGAATAGCTAAAACTTGTCGTAATGCGATTCTATTGACAAGTTAAATTGCTTTTGTATAAAGACAGTTAGGATAATATTATTACAAAAAGTATCAATGATATATTATTATTATAAAAAGTATCAATCAGGCTTTTAACTTATACATGATTTTGTGTATGATAATAACGAATATTTATTAATAAATACACGATATTTTGTTTAATATGCATAAATGATTTGCGTGCAATGTATATTTTTTATTAGTACTTATTGAAAATAATGTCAACTATTTCATTTGAAAGTGCTAATCAAAATACACGGTACTATTTACCGTGTTTCTTGAGTAGCACCCAAAACTTTCCAAAAATTAAATTAATTTGAATAACAATTTATTAATACAGGGTATGTAGTCTTTAATTTGCTAACTTACTCTCAAAAATGTTTTCTTTTAATCTCAATGTCTAAATTACTTCTTGAATAACATATTTTACTGTGTCTTTTACGCATTTTTACATATATTCGACGTGAGTGTGTTACTTACATTAGATCAAAAAACAACCAATCTAATTCGTAGTTACCGCAAGATAGTTTTCTGTCCCACTGCGCTATACAAAAATTTTCCTTATTTACCTTCATAGGAACCCTTTCGTATCCCTTTTGTTATCCTTTATTTTAAATGGGAATTATTTATGACAGAGATCATCAATCTTTGCGTTGCGTTTGCTTTGTTAGGTTAGTTGGAATAAAACTAGTTTGGTTAAAGAAGTTTTGATTGGTATTTGGTTTCCTGGAAGCAATACGAAAAAACGTTTGGACTCATAAATATTTCATTCGGGAGAACATATTGCTTAACACAAGTGAACTGTTTGGTCAAGTGACGTAAGAAAATAAATGTAGTAGAAATATTAATACTTATATAAGTACTTCAGACGTAACCATGCTAGTTAAATTCTACCTGACTTTATTACCATGTAATTGGGTAATATAAAATATACTCAAGGTGGTAGAACCAGTCTAGTTTGACCGGAGAGGTACCACCGCCACACTTATTTCTAGCTTGAAGCATTTCTTGTGTTTCGATAGAAGGTTGCCGGCACACTTTCACATGAGGCGACCATCATAGTCCTCGGGAGTAGCAACGCATCTGTAATTGACTTCAGAGGTTGATTACATATGTCCATGGGCGATAGTGACCATTGACAAGGGAACCTACACACTCGAAAGTTCTTTAAAAAAAAAGTTCTCGGAGGTGTATGAAGTCCACCGATTCGCACTTGGCCAGCGCGGTGGACTATGGCCTAAACTCTCTCATTCCGAGAGAAGATCCGTGCCTAGCAGTGGGACAGTAATGGGATGACGACACTATACAGTGTCATTTACTATCTTTAAAACGAAGAAAATTAAAAAAGTTATTAAAACCATGCAGGTAAACTTTATAGCACTAAATAAAGGCTTCTAGTCCTCTACCTACCTTAATGAAACAGTTTAAAGTGTCACATAACTCTGCCCGGAGATTAATAGAAGGTATATCTTGCTGCTATAGTGTCTCCAAGTGCAGATAGGGCTTTGTTGTAAAGGGTTTTAACAAGATTGAATTTTGACATTTAAGGTCTTTTGAGGTCGTGTTTTGTTTAGTGGTTGGTTAATAAAAAATGTACCGGTCAACTTTTAAGGTTATGCATGTTAGTTGTCGTTAGATACATAGTTGACCCGGCAAACTTAGTCCCGCCTAAAAGAAAAAAATCTAAAATCATCAGTGTTTCTCTACTATATTACACATATATTATACATAAAAACCTTTCCCTGGAATCACTCTATCAATCTATTAAATCTATTAAAAAAAGTGCACTTAAATCTGGCGTAATTTTAAAGATCTAAGCATACATAGGGACAGACAGCGAGAAATAAATAAAATCACGTATTGATAAATTTGATCAATACGTGATTTTTTGTATTAATATATATAACGAAGTATCCACGTTGATCCATTGTATCCACGGTGCAACCATAAGAAACGGTATCTCATGGTTCCACAGTGGAAACACTAAGAACCCGTGGGTTAGCTCAAGGGCAATACATAACTAGATTAAAGGTAACACTTTCGTAGGTATTAAGAAGTGTACTAAATTAATTTTGACTTAACTTTTAATCCGTTGGCGAGTGTTCGTTGTCGTGGACTGGCAGGCTAGCTTGGCCATTGTGGCAACACTTTGAGGAAGCTCAGTATTTTCTCCCGCCGACACGGAACCTTGTTCAGCCAGCTACAGCGCACGCTCCATGCAGTAGACGTGACGTTCCCGGTGAGACAGTACATCGCAATGTGGTACTATAATAATAATAATAATAATATACTTTATTGTACCCAGAAAAGAGAAAAATAATACAGTGAAATCACAATATTAAAAATACAAAAGGCGGCCTTATCGCTCAACAGCGATCTCTTCCAGGCAACCTCACGGTTCGGAGTTTAGATTTAAGGGAAAATAAAGAAAAGGTAGGGTGCAATAATCAGGATAAGGAAAAATAGTGCAACATATTAAATAAGAAAGTTAGTTACAGAGAAACTATTTTTAAAAATTTAACATAACAACAATTGTAGAAAGAATAAGTTTGAAGATAGCAACAGCGTAAGGAAAAGATTGGGGAATTAGAGGTTTAAGTAATAGGACTTGACAAGATTTTTAAACGAATATAGGGATTGGGCATAACGAATTGATACAGGAAGGGAGTTCCACAAATGAATAGCTGAAACAGTGAACGACTTTTTGTAAAACGAAGTTGAGTGGGAAGGAGTGTAAAGACTGAGGTTTTGAGTGGAGCGAAGGGATCTATCATGGGATAGGTGGAGAAAGAGGAAACGTTCCTTGAGGTAGGGTGGAGAGGTCGGATTAAATAATATACAGTATAGAAGAGACAGAATGTGAGCATTTCGGCGAAGACGAATTGGGAGCCACTTGAGTTTAACGCGATATTCTGAAACATGGTCATATTTTCGTAAGCCGAATATGAACCGTATATAAAATATTTTGAAGACGCTCAAGCTTATTTAATTGCTCCTCGGTAATATCGGGATAGCACACATCGGCATAGTCAAGTATTGGTAGAAGAAGAGATTGCGCAAGCGTAATTTTTACTATCTTGTGGTGATCTTGACAGGGTGACAGATGGAACCGCAGCTGATGAGGAATCGTCTGAGATCGGAGCTTGTTCCGATCCCACTTCTGATAACGAAGAAGGTGTAACATCAGGATGGCTGTGAGTCTTCATTACTGTCCATTCTTGAAGATTTCAAATAAAACACAATAGTAAACTTCTTCAATTTATTCACACTTCAGGAGGTCCGATCGCTTCGATGGTTAAACAAGAAATATATGATTTTAGACTAATATTATCGCGGAATTTACACATTTTAATACTTAACGGGTACTCACGATATGCGGTTTTTGAATCCTTTTCGAATTCTTTTTGCCGATATTTCGACCCAGTTGCATGGATCGTGGTCACGGCGAAACTGCGGTGGCGGGGAGAAACCGTTGACAAGCACTAGTGATAGATTAACCTATCTACCCTACGTCTAGTTCGTTTTTCTTTTTTAGGTTCCATATCACGACACACAACACTAACTGTATCCTTACGCACCGAACTTTGAACTCTATGTGATTGACATAAACTAACCACTGGATTCCACGTTTGCGCTAACTTAAAACCGTCTTCTCTATTAAAGTTCTTAGGATGTTTTTTGATCTCGATTGCTTCTCTTACTAAACGTGAAAAGTAATGACGCTCCGCGGAGATCACTTGAGGTTTATGTAATTCTATCCAGTGGTTAGAGCCGGAATTAAGTATGTGTTCAGCTACCGCAGATTTCTTCGGGTCATTCTTTTTGACTGCGCTGATATGTTCTTTAATACGCTGTGAAATGGCTCGTTTGGTCTGTCCGATGTAACAGCTGCCACAGCTGCAGTCAACTTTATAGACTCCGGGGCACTGGTATGGTATGGTGTCTTTGGGTGTACGAAGATAGGCCGCAAGTTTCTTGTAAGGCGTAAATATACTTTTTATATTGTACCTCCTATCCAAAATTCTACCTATCTTATCTGTTACACCTTTAACATAAGGGAAATATGCGCAGTGTCGTTCAACTGTACTGGTAGCGTTCTTTCCTTTCGTTCGTCTAGTCCTAAGTGCGTGGCTGTTGCAGCGCAAAACCTCACTTACGTGTTTTAACTCCTGTGCCAGATTTTCATTATCACATAAATCATGGGCACGGTTCGTGAGTGACGTGGCAACCGATGCAAGGTGTCTAGAAACAAGAAATCTTTTTCTAGCGACAGGCGCTCGCCTTTTTATAACAATGTTTGGTGAGGTGACAATAACAAATTTATGGAGGGTGAACTTAATTACCATTCTTAAAATCACTAAATATTGCTAATTTAATAAACAAACAATTTTCGATCTTTAAACTAACTAAAATAATTATTTTCGGCGACGTGTTTTTCATAAATATGCGGTGTCGCGCCGATATATACATTTTAATTGTAATTTCCTATTGCCGATATTTCGATCCAGATGGATGCATGGATCTTGGTCTTATATTTTTGGTGACAGTTTTACCTCGATCACGGCATTGTTAATCTCTGACGTGTTTTTAATTTGAAGTGTGTGGTAGGTGTGATATATTTTATCGGACGAAGCCAAGACCTTCCACTCTAGTCCTCAGGTGCAGCAAAGTATCTGTTGCCGACCTCAAAACCTATAGACTGAATAAACCTTTTTTTTTTTCTCAAGGGGGAAACTTTCAAAATGTACCCGACGCCTTGGGAGCGACGCAGAGTTATGTGGGATTTTTACCGAACTAAAACCCCCCGGTGACCGTCCTTGGCGCTACAAAAAGGACTCCGGGATCTCCAAAGAAACGCAATCAGAGTCCTCTAAGCGCGTTGCCCTATCGGGCTTCTCCCAGATGGGCGGCTGGGCACACCGTTCCGTCTGGTCTTTACGATGGTATGCAACCAAACATACCACCATCCTTCGCGGTGTCGCCTGACCGAACGGTTCGAGCTCCCACTCTAGCCGCCCGCAACCCCGGAAGCCCCTTTTAGTCGCGTATTACGACAGGCAGGGGATACCGTAGCACTATTAATCCCGGAACTACAGGGACGAGACTAAATAAACCTAAGACTGATACTCTCTTTCATTGATTACAGGTATCCATGGTTGATGTTAGGAACTACTGTCAGGTAGAGTGCATGCTCATTATTTATTTATTTATTTATTTTATAATTTTTGTACACAAACAACACACAAAAACAGACATTATAAACTTAAGTACAAAGGACTACTTATTTCAAGATGAAATTTCTTCCAGCAGCCCTGGGATTAGAGTGTGCATTTGTAAGGCAAATTAAGTGTGCACAACTGGAAATTAATATTTATAGTTAAAATATGATATAAATATATAATATATATACAAATACATACATATGAATATATACATACAATATGATATTATGAAAGTGATAAATAGTGCTCTTTGACTCGTCTTTTAGACATAGAAATGGTTTTTGAGAGTCGAATGTTAAGCGGCAATGAATTCCATAGCCTAACTGCATGAACAAAGAAGGAGTGGGAATGGGAGAAGTTTTGTGGGAAGGGTAATTTAGGAGAGATTTTATATTATAAAAATATGATCAAATTCAAGTTGTTAACTTAAAGCTACGTTGTGGTATTTGAGATAGCTGTTAAATAGTCTTTTTTTATAATTCCATCCGGGATTTCAAGTGTCTAGCTATGACGGTTCATGAGATACAGGCTGGTGACAGACAAATAGACGGACAGCGAATAGGGTTCCGTTTCTCACACTTTAGGTACAAAACCTTAAAAAGTTACTTCTACCCGCAAATATTACCGCAAAATACTCAATTTCACGAAGCAGAGCGAAAAAAAAAGGTACTTGCCGTCTCAATCGGGAGGTCCGAGGTTCAAACCCAGGCACGCACTACTGATTTATGTGCGTATTAGAAATTAATTATCACTGCTTTTCGGTGAAGAAAAACATCGTGAGGAAAACTACACACCCGAGAATTTAAAAAAAAAAAAAGTTCTCGGAGGTGTGTGAAGTCCACCAATTCGCACTTGGCCAGCGCGGTGGACTATGGTCTAAAACTCTCTCATTCTGAGAGAAGACCCGTGCCCAGCAGTGGGACAATAATGGGTTGACGACGACTCAATTTCGCATAATGACGCTTACTGCGTTTTTATTCCAGGGGCAGTGTTATGGTCTATTTATAAACAGTACCTACCATAAATCTATGCCGGTAATTACACGTAATTGGCTCGATTATTTAAAAATAGCCTTCAATCGTCATTAATTTTACGATGGTTTCGATGCAACATCTGTATTTTCGGATAAATTATTTGATTTTTCGTTGAATCATGCTTTCTACACTCATACCCACGTTAGGATTTTCTCATTTGTCGTGGGCCATGGACACACACAAGACGAATACACAAACACCCAGAACCAGAACATGAATCTAAACTCATTATTCAGATACCTGTCTGGCCGGGAATCGAACCTGGGACCAATTGCGCGTCAGGCCGGTATGGTAACCGCTCCGCCACGCGGGTTATCAGCAATCGTAAGCGTGCTAGCAAAATAGAGTATTAGATGTTGATCTTTTTGACGTTGTGGTCTCTATATCTACCTATAATTATATCGAAATGCAGTTCTACAGTCAGCATGGTAACGCTCTATATAATTATCAGCTGTAAGGTATACGCTGAGAACGACAGCTAAAAAAATTATATTTTAACACCTTGGACCAACTTTTAACCATCTCCTCTGCTTTCGTTCCTAGGATGTTTTGTGATAATTTTTACTTTTCGTACTTAATGCGAAGGTATTGATGCTCAGTGGAGATGACTTAAGGTTTATGCAATTCAATTCAAGTTTTTTTTTTCAGTTTTTCCTGAAGGGGACCGGTGGGTCTAGATTGGGCGACCTTTTTTTTGGTCGACAAGCTGCAGTCCGATTTCACTATTTTTCGGCTTCCGCAGATTTCTTTGATCATTCCTTTTGAATGTGTGTGTCGTAGGTTCGTATTTGTGTACACGAACACTTAAACATAGAGCATATTTTATTATTTACATACCTATTACTTTTGTGTGAATCATACACACGCATAATAGAACATTAATGCTTATATTATATACTAGTTGACCCGGTGAACTTCGTTCCGCCTACAAGCCAAAAATATAAAATTACCAGTATTACTCTACTACATTATACATGTTTTATACATAAAAACCTTACTTTTGCATCACTCCATCTATTAAAACTGAATGAAAATCCGTAGCGTAGCTTTAAAGATCTAAGCATACATAGTATAAAACAAAGTCACTTCGCGATGTCTATCCCTAGTAATATATATGTAGTGATACATACAAAATACATGTATAAATCAAAGCCTGTGTACACAAACTACAAACACAAGATGCTCCAGAAGTACAAGGGATTACGTATTGTTGGAAGTTGAGCCTACAATTTATATCATAGTGTTGCTTAATGTATATTAAGTCTAATTTACTGTATATCAAACAGAGTGTGACGCGGTTTGCCCGTTAAGTCATAAGCGTAAAACGACTTTGGGGTATTGAACAATTAAACGTATTGAAATAATAAGTGTGTATTTCAGCATCTTTAAAGTAATTGACGACTTGAGTGGTCATCATATTCATCTGACTGGCAATAAGTCCCGAGTTCGATCTCAGGCCACACACGTATCTAAATGATGAATTCATATTGTTATTTTGATTGTGAGAGTTTGTGTATATGTATCTGTATATGTCCGTGACCACCTTACCTTACCTTACCAGTCTGAGGCGCAATGTGTCCCGGGATCGATTTCCGGCCAGCCAGGAATCTGAATGATGACTTTAGATTCATGTTCTGGTTCTGGGTGTTTGTGTATTCGTCTTGTGTGTGTCCATGGTATCCACGACACTGGAGAAAATCGTAGTGTGGGCTGTGAGTGTAGAAAGCGTGTATGTGATTATCACGAGCCAAAGAGAAATCGATTTGTTTTCATCATAAGAGTTATTTCATAAATGACTCTCGCTTATGACTTGCGCCACAGCAGAATGGCACAGAAACTGAAGATTTCTTGGCTTCCCCACCTGACTTCCCTAGCTTTGCTTAGTTTCGGAGCGTTGTATTAAATTTACGCAAATACTCCATGAACCTAAAACATTTATACGTTACGACATAACGAAACAAAGCAGTGAATTATGCTGATTCCAATTGATACTGATATCGAACTATCATGTTTAAATAAACGAATAATAATAACTATACTTAAAAATACATTAACCACAACTGTTTTAATCCATTTTAAAGTTACACATATTTTGAGAATAGTTTGTCTTTAAGTATTTAAAGACAAACTATTCTCAAAATATGTGTAACTTTAAAAAGGATTAAAACAGATGTGGTTATTTAAATTTTTTAAGTATAGTTATTATTATTCGTTACCGAGTGTACTTAATATACATTAAGTACACTCGGTCTTAATTCGTACTTGCTTCAAAAAATTGGATATTATTCTTACAAGGATTTTGTCGCAATTTCTACTCTATAAACGAAAAAATCTAGCAAAGTGCTGCTTACTATTAAAACAACTGTAAATAATTCATTCTGATTGAAAGATTTTATTTCAATATGATTTTCACTGCGATTAAAGATCTATTTAAAGAAAGATTTGTATGTCTTTGTCTTGCAAACTTACAACAATCTAGAAAATGGAGAAGCATGAAGTTTATTTCATTGTTGTTCCGCTCTTAATACAGAGTAATGCGACATCTTGTTTTAACGGAATGAATTCTTGATGTTAGAGATTTTCAGTGAATAGAAATCTTTCTTATAAGGGTGCGCTAAATATAGATATACATAAATATAAGGACTTGAAATATATCCTGTAATCATTATACTATTGTAAATAGTGTAATGTAAATTCAATTTTTTTTGTTGGCATGCCTAATTTGTAGAAGTCTTGGTCAAATTTGAATAAATATTTTTGAATGTGATAGGCAATTTGTTTCGTCGCTGTAGCCTCGGGGTCAGAATAGGGCTACGGTATCCCCTGCCTGTCGTAAGAGGCGACTAAAAGGGGCTTCCAGGGTTGCAGACGGCTAGAGTGGGAGCTCGAACCGTTCGGTCAGGCAATCCCGGGAAGGACGGCGGTATGTGCGGTCGCATACCGTTGCAAAGGCTAGACGGAGCGGTGGGCCCAGCCGCCCATCTGGGAGGAGCCCGATGGGGCAGTACGCTCGAGGATTCCGGTTGAAGTCGTTTCGAGATCCCGGAGTCCTCCTTTTCAGCGCCGAGGACGGCCACCAGGGGGGTTTTGGTGCGGTAAAAATCCCACATAACCCTGCGTCGCTCCCACGGCGTCGGGTACCTTTGAAAGGTTTCCCCCTCGAAAAAAAAAAAACAAAAAAAAAAAGGCAATTTGTTTGAGGCGATTCTAGATTATATTTTATTAGTCGGATTACTAAAACGGGCATATAAAATAGATATATAAAGAACAAAATAACACATCAGCCATATATCTTCTAATATTATGAGATCTGCTGTAGAGGACGTTCATCTCAAAAGATGTTAAGAGTGTTTCACCCATGGGTAGCACCCATAATAAATAATAATTATTAGCATCGAGGTTACTTAGCTATATATAGTATAGGCAAATACATGCAAATAGCTACAAAATGTATGTACACACTCCTTTTTGCGCACAGCTTAGGAAATTCTCAAGAATCGACGTAGAATGTCACGACGAGTATATTGTATCGGAGTTAATCCTCCACCCTGTACATGCCGGATACACAAAAATAAAGGCTTCTATCCAAGTACGTGTAAGTAGGCGGAACTGTGTGTATGTGGGCGTTTAGAACATTCTCACGAAGTAACACAGTACGATATTTTTTATAAGGTTTGGGTAGCATGCGCGCATGTTGTTCACCTGTGGCAAATGTTCCGTAGACATCTGTAAGCATTTACACACAGAACAAGGGTTCTATCTCGAAGTAAATCATAAATGTATTGCTACTATCGAGGACTGAGATGGTCGCTTCATAGAAAAGCGCGACCCGCGTTTGACGACCCACGTGGCGGAGCGGTTACCATACTGGTCTGACGCGCAAAGGGTCCCGGGTTCGATTTCCGGCGATTCCGACCGGAATACGACCTCAACTGAGATGATCCGTCAAGAAACTCAGCGGGTTTGTCTTTTTCCTTATTTATATCCATTTTTTTTAATATAATTACAATCATGGTTTTTTACATGGTAATGAAAGTTAGCTCCAGAAATGAGGAGTATATTGCATCTATTTCATATTCCTCACGAGTATGCGATATGTATGAAACTGACGTATACCCACCCGAATACAAATGGACCATAAAAGTATTGAGATAACGCAATTCAATTTGGCAATTTTCTTGCTCGCGCTTGATTCCTGTTATATTTTTGGGGATGGTTTATATGGCATCGTAGGTAGGCAGGTGTGGGCGTCGCGCTCGGAGGACTCTTGTTGTGTTCCACTGGAGATCCCGGAGACTTCTACACAGCGCTGAGAATTGGCACCGGGGAGGTTTTACTGATTTAAAAATCCCACATAACCCGTTGCTGCTCCCACGGCGTCGGGTACCTTTTGAAGGTTTCCCCCTTGAAAACAAAAGAAAAAGCCAGGCAGGTGTGCCGTTTTTACTTGGTTTTTGGATAAAAGATAATCTATAATATTACAATCTTCACCTTACTCAGTCTTACAGACGTAGTCACAACGAAAAATCATTATAATTAAGTTATTTGGTGTGTTAGGAACACGGGCATATATAAAGACAAAGGGTCTGGAACTAGCTTCAGAAAAAATAAAACCAGTATCATTTTTTTACAAATCTCACTTCCCCACTACCCTCTCATAGCATAAAATGGAAAAAAATAAAGCCTAGTCCATCTTTTCTTTGGTCAACCGCTATTTCTAGAAGGTGGTGTCTTAACTTTTAATCAAGCTTTAGCTACGTCCATGGATACGAATATCAGACAAAATCGGTACAGCGACATATAAACCGCCTATTATTGTATCGGTATCGTAAAACGTACATTACCCGCCCCGTATAAAATATATCGCGTGTACTTATTTAATACTGTTTGTATAAGAGTTCAGGGGTATAGCAAGGAGGTCTTGTAGTTCCAGTGTTCCTTTCTATTTGATGTTTAAAGATCAGTTTGAAGTATATATTACTCTTTATTTTGACGAGATTTCTTGCATATGTCCTGGCATTGTTGCAGATATTTACAATACTATTTGTCTACTGTTTATCACGCCTTTGCAATGTAAAGATTGAAGTAGCAAACAAGCATGCAATGTTCCTGATGATTAATGTTCAGTGCCTCCCATAGAGCAGTGATAGCCTAATGGTTGAAAATTGCCCTCTCGATCGGGAGGTCCGAGGTTCAAACCCAGGCACGGCACGCACTGATTCATGTGCGTAGTGGAAATTAATTATCACTGCTTTTCGGTGAAGGAAAACATCGTGAGGAAACCTACACACCTGAGAGTTCTTAAAAAAAAAGTTCTCGGAGGTGTGTGAAGTCCACCAATTCGCACTTGGCCAGCGCGGTGGACTATGGGCTAAACTCTCCTTAACTCATTCCGAGAGAGAAGACCCGTGCCCAGCAGTGGAACAATAATGGGTTGTCGAGAGAGAGCCTCCCATAGACATTTGTAAGCATCATACAGAAAAGTAAGAACTGCTTCACTTTAGATCTAGGTGATACAGTGGTACCTCCCCAGTGCAACTAATATACCTTCTACCACCTTGCAAGTGTTATTTTGAAGCCATGTTCAGTTTTTATAGAAAGGTGGTAACAATAATTCTAGAAAAACCAATTATCTTATGGGACATCTTAGAACACAAAATATTAATAGTAATAGTATTTCGGACAGCATTAAACGGTGGCACAGAAGGCAGCAACAACTAGTAAGAAAATCAAATAATAGAGCCGAAATGTAATAAAAACAAAAGGACGGAAATTAGCCGGAACACACAGTTCAGTGTAAGGACAAATTGCCGAGAAAATCGCCTTTTATATACTGATATAAGAGAAAAAGAAAATGTACTATAATATGGTGTTCAAGGGTACCGTTACTAAGAAATAATTATTTTTTCGTGGTAATGTATTTTGCCCTTTGGAGTGATTAGTAAACTAATTTACGTTCTAATCGGGACACGTAATAAATTGTTTAACAAAGAAAACGGTTTTTTGGATTTATATTTTTGTGGCGTTTAATTTATTATCTAACACTGATATCCATATTGTTATGAAAATAAAAAATGTCATGTTTTGCTCTGATCGCAGGCGCCATTTTTAAAATATATATAGGGAGCATTTCATTAGACGTTTACAAAGCGCACGCGTTCCCGTTCCATTAGCTTGTGAGCTTTACTGACGTATTCTCTACTGGAACGGTTACTTCGACCCACCTTGTTACAAGGGTCGTCGTGAGCGTCGCGTGGGCGTAAGTCCTGGCGTCATGCGTGACGTTTTCGCCACGACCACAACGACCGCGGTCATTTTGTGGAACGATGTTTTGGGCGTTTGGGGATTTGTGAGCATCATCTGGAACTCGCACATTGACTACGACTAAGTCACTCAAACTAAGGCGATTTCAATGATAGGTATGTCACATGTCATGATCCCTCATACCGTTGGAGCTGTAGTGTATGTTTTTTGTACTAAAACCTAATGATAAGGCAGACGGGCTACCTGATGGAAAGTAGTCACCGTTGCCTATGGACATTTGCAACATCAGAGGAGTCGCCAATGCATCGCCGGCTTTGAAGGAGAGCTCTTTTTGCACGTTTTTGAAGAGCTCCATGTCATAACGTTCGAATACCTCAGGAAGAAGCTCGTTGCCCATCTTGCACGTCCGTGACAAAAACAGGCGTGCAAACCGAACTACTAAAAATTGGCCTACATACATACATTGAAATTTTTTACCTTCCTGACCCTGTCGGATGAAGCACATGTTTTGTTTTTTTAACCGACTTCCCAAAGGAAAGAGGTTATCTATTCGTCACGTATATTTTTTTTTTTTTTTTTTTTTTTTTTTTTTTTTTTTATGTATGTTCGGGCGAAATGGCTAGAAATCGTCGACCTACCGACACGATTCATACGACATTGTATGCGGCTAGTTTCACAGGCAGTCCCATATTGAGGAAAATGAAAACCTTCCGGCGGTTTTCCCGGAAAATTGGAAAATGTCGGTTTCTTAAAATCTTGAATAACTTGGGTGTTTCTAAACCGATTTCCATTTTCTTTCTTTCATTTGATAGGAAATTTTGTCACGCAATTTTTTCTCTTGGACATGGGTATGCTGTGATGCTTAACTCTTTGAGTTATGGGGGGGAAACCACCACCACTCCTCAAGTTTTTTAGATAATTCGAGATAACTCGGCTTCTGCCGAATCGATTCTTATGAAACTTGGAATATGTATTATACATCTATGCTTATATAGGTTGACGAAAAATTTGACCTTCAACTCTTCGATCCTGATGATGCAGGGTTACAGCTATCCTAAACTATAACATTAGCTATTTGGTGCTTACATATATGTAATAAGACTACTAAGCAGAGACATGTGATGAAAAATTTGACCTTCAACTCCTCAATCCTGATGATGCAGGGGTGCCTCAAGCCTAAACCATAGGGGTTGACCATTTGGTGCTTATGGGTATGTAATAACAATACTAAGCAAAGACATATTATAAAAAAATTGACCTTCAACTCCTCAACCCTGATGATGCAGGGTGCTGTAAGCCCAAGCCGTAGGTGATGGCCATTTGTTGCTTACGGATATATAATAAGATAGTAAGGCAAAGATGTACGATGACAAATTTGACCTTCAACTCCTCAACCCTGATGATGCAGGGGTACTGCAGGCTTAAACCATAAACGTTAGACATTTGTTGCTCACGGATTTGTAATAACATTGCTAAGCAAAGGTATACAACGAAAAATTGGACCTTCAACTCCTCAATGCTGATGATGCAGGGGTATTGAATGCCTAAGCCATAAAACTTAGCTATTTCATCCTTACGCATTCAAAATGATATTTAAAAAATGTAAGGTAGAACATTAGAAAAATGGTTATATACAGTGGAAAATTGGACCTTCAACTCCTCAATCCTGATGATGTTGGGGTGCTTCAAGCTTAAACTATAGGCGTTAGCTACATGATCGCTACGTATATCTGATAAGATTACTAAGCAAAGATAAAAGATGAAAAATTTGACCTTCAACTCCTCAACTCTGATGATGCAGGGGTACTTCAGGCTTACTATAGGCGTTGGCCATTTGATGCTTATGGGTATGTAATATATTTACAAAGCGAAGACGTATGATAAAAAAATTGACCTTCAACTCCTCAAGCCTGATGATGCAGGGTGCTATAAGCCCAAGTCGTAGGTGATGGTTATTTGGTGCTTACGGGTAAATAATAAGATAGCAAAGCACAGATGTACGACAACAAATTTGACCTTCAACTCTTCAACCCTGATGATGCAGGGGTACTGCAGGCCTAAACCATAAACGTTAGACATTTGTTGCTCACGGATTTTTAATAACATTGCTAAGCAAAGGTATACGACGAAAAATTGGACCTTCAACTCCTCGATCCTGATGATGCAGGGGTATTGAATGCCTAAGCCATAAAACTTAGCTATTTCATGCTTACGCATTTAAAATGAGGTTAAACTGATTAAAGGTAGAACATTAGACTAATGGTTGTATACAGTGGAAAATTGGAACTTCAACTCCTCAACTCTGATGATGATGGGGTGCTTCAAGTTTAAACTATAGGCGTTGGCCACATGGTGTTTAGGTATATCTGATAAGATTACTATGCAAAGATAAAAAATGAAAAATTTGACCTTCAACTCCTCAACTCTGATGATGCAGGGGTACTTCAAGCTTAAACCATAGGTATTGGCCATTTGATTCTTATGGGTCTATTCTTTAAATAAATGTTTGCTCAGAAAAAGTTGTTTTATTCGGTTAGGTTAGGTTCGAACAGATTTTTCCAATTCAGAATCTAAGGGAGGGGGCGCGGTAGCGCCCCCGACCGGTTGTGTCAAAGAAGTCTATTTTAAGATGATGACGTCAGCACATATCGTGACTCGTTTATCGTGACTGAAAAGCGTGAAAAAAAAATTTTTAAACAAAAAATACAACCGACTTCCATGCCACATAAAAGTAAAAAATAATTTAAATACATGTTGGTTTAGAGCAAACACAGTACTTAGTACATAGTCCCGAAGTCGGCGCTCATATAAGATACATGTAGTTTCGTCATGATCCAGCAAAATATGGTGAGCGCCGACTTCGGGACTATGTACTAAGTACTGTGTTTGCTCTAAACCAACATGTATTTAAATTATTTTTTACTTTTATGTGGCATGGAAGTCGGTTGTATTTTTTGTTTAAAAATTTTTTTTATATTAAGTTGAAGTAGCAAACGAGCATGCAGTCCACCTGATGGTAAGTGGTCACTGCCGCCCATGGACATCTATAAGCAAGTTCATACATAACATTCTATCTCAAGTCAATCACAGATTGCTACTCCCGAGGACTAAGATCGTCGCCTATAAAATACCGGCAACCACACCCTTCCATCGAAACGCAACTGCTTCACGCTCGGCAGGTGTGGCGGTAGTACTTCCCCGGTCGAACACTGGTTCTACTACCTATAAAATTACAGCTCATATTTTATTTCGTTTGACAAAGTTTCCATTTCTTAATGATCCAGTTGCCTGACACATCCTATTAACAATTTAGCGCTGACACGACACAGCTGTTTCCACTGTATCACATGAATTATAAATACATGATAAGTGTACTATTATTAAGCGAAAATATGAGACAATATTTTCATTTCGGCTTTTCCTCATTCACGTGTACATATTTAATCAGTATACTCTCTTTGCTTATTTTCCTTGTGATATTAACAAGAAAAAACATAAAAAATACATTGTCGTCAACCCATTATTGTCCCAGTACTGGGTTACCGCGCCGGCGTTTCTCTGAGATATTTTTAAGCCGTAGTCGTCGTCGTAGACCGACGACCTGCGTGGCGGAGCGGCTACCATACCGATCTGACGTGCAGTGGGTCCCGGGTAAGATTCCCGGCCAGACAGGTATGTGAATGATGAGTTTAGATTCATGTTCTGGGTCCGGGTATTTGTGTTTTTGTCTTGTGTGTATCCATGGTACCCATGACACAGGAGAAAAACCCACTATGGAGCTGTGAGTGTAGAAAGTGTTTATCACGTGTTTTTTCGTATAATATTATTTATTCCTTTACCTTACTAATATTATAGTATAAATATGCAAATTTATTTTTGTCTTTTTTTATCTGAAAGTAAAGAAGGTCGTTGGCTACTTCTGGCTGAAGTAGCCAACGACCATGCAATCCACCTGATGGTAAGTGGTCACTGCCGAATATGTTCTATATGAAGTTGCTAACGGATGATAAGCAACTTAATATTGAACTTGGGTTCTATCTGAAGACAATCACAGATGTGTTGCTACCTCATATAAAAGTGTGCCGGCAACCGCACCCTTGCATCGAAACGCTGTCGATTAGAAACGCTGTCTAGGTCATTCATACGAGAGTATAGAATTTTTATCAATCGTGGTAAAAGGTTTACTAATAAATTTTGTAGAAATTAATTTGACAAATTCAACCTTAGACTCGCTTTTACAAGGGGCACAGATTTCTGGCACAAGAGAGGAACAAATAAGCGAATGTTCCGTAAAGAGATTTCCTTGTCCTATATTTTTGTGTCGCAAAAAGGAGGATGTTTCTGTACATAATGCTCACGCTTTTAGGACGAAGCTTAGGGCCGTTGCACACATGCTGCTTATGCGATCAGCGATGATATAGTTGCTTTTAGAAAGTTAGATGCCGCTATCAATTGATGCAATCTGTGCACATTAACGTTTGGGACTCAGCTAATTTTGGACGCTCTAAAGCAATTGTATATAATAAATATGACATAGAATTAATTTAGTCATTAAAACGTGCGCTTTTCATATCGCAACAGAATGTAAAATGTGATATGGAAGCCATAGAAACGCCTAAACGCGAATTAGCAAAATAGCACGTCTGCTGTGGCCCTTAGTACTGCAGTATGAATATTTAAGACAAATGCAGTCATTACATTTGCTTTGACAAGCATGAGTTGTTTGTAGAAAGAAATGTGACGCTAAACCTTTTAAGTTAGAACCCGTGTAATATATTTTTTGAAGTTGCACTGCCTTAAGTGCATTGAGTGTGTTGTGTTTGTCGTAATTGTAGCGGAATGGAGTGCATATTTCTAGGCTGAGTTTGTATTCGGTGGAATTTATAGTCATGTTAATATTTGAAGTAAAACTAACGGGATATTTTTACAAATACTGCACGAACGGCGGAGTGATTTCTCGTAATTAAAATGTATGTAGAGAATTAGCATAAATATTATATTTATGTAAAAATATATGCTAAAAGCAAATTAAGTCGAGGAAATTTTATGACATTGTCGAGGCAAGATTAAAGCACTAGCAGATAAACGCATTGAGTTAGAGGCCTGCAATATAGATTTGAAAAATATGAAACATAATTCATAATTTGTTAAAAATATGGTAGTGCATATAACATATATTAGGTAGTCCATATAATATTTTTTGATTGAATTTCTGGCAATGTAAAACACATAAAGTTAAAAAATGATAGATATCTGTGTCAAACCGTATATTGTTTTAAACTTCAAGATAGTCTATTTAAGCTAATTTTAACTACATTCAATTTGGGTAACATTGAACTGCGGTGTAACTTTGAACAAAGTTGTGAAAAAAATATATTAATTTATTACATGGAAACTTCTTGTTGTTTCAATATCGTACCTGCGTAAAATGGATTGCCAAAATGTTGTAATAGCAATGAAAGTAAAAAAAAGGTACCTGTCAATGACATAATTTTAAAAAATACCGCCTTTTCCGTAGTGAAGTTGTTGCAAGTGTTTGATGCTCCGTTTTGAAATAGCAATTATAATATAAAACTTACCGTAAACAGGTATGTTTTGGTGTTTATCTTTAAAATGTATATTGTATATTATTATTTTGAAACTGTACTATCCGTATCCCATGTTGAATATTGCGTAAAACTGTTAAACTTTTGACGACGTCGAAATTGGATGTAATACGGGTAACTTTGAACGGTTCAAAGTTACCTGTATCATAAAATTATTTTTTTCGGAGGCTCAGGGTCGCTAAGCGTGCTATGGAGAGGGTTATGCTGGGAATTTCGCTACGAGACATGATTCGCAACGATGAAATCCGTAGACGAACGAAGCTTACCGACATAGGCGACATAGCTCTCAAAATTAGCAGGCTGAAGTGGCAATGGGCCGACCACATCGCTCGTAGGACCGATAACCGATGGGGAAGAAAGGTCCTCGAGTGGCGACCACGTTTAGGCAAAAGGAGTACCGGTCGCCCCCCTACCAGATGGACCGGTGACCTGAAGAAGACAGCGGGAAACCCTTGGATTCAGAGGACACAGGACCGGTTAGAGTGGCGCCATTTAGGGGAGGCTTATGTTATGTCCATGTTCCGTCCATCCTATGGATGGATGGAATAAATAATCAAAAAAACTAGTATCTTATTTTACCACCAAATTGGTCGACCTTGATTCATATGGCAAGACCAAGTTGTCTATTGTATTTATATGTCAAAATAAATGTATTTTTTATAGATTTGGTTTTAATTAACAAAAATATGTTAATTAATTTTACCCAGACCTTAAAATATTCGATTAATGACGGATTTTATATCCACAAAAAAATTATATTCAAAGTTATCCAAAACTAAGGATAACTTTGAATTTGAGTTTTAGGGGTAATTGTGGATAGTTTAATTGTTTTCTCCGTAAATTTATTGTGTTAGATTAATAAACCAGCTAAAAAGGACACTATTCATTTAATAAAAACAAGGTGCAATAAATATAAAACAGATTATAATATCACAAATATTGTAAAAAATGTTCAAAGTTACCCAAATCGAGTTTATAATAGGTATTTTACAAATAATTTTAAAATAAAGGCACAGACGAACCATGATTAGTTTTCAGCAGACAAAATAATAACCTCAAATTGTAGGTCTTGATTTTCTAGATATGTCTTAGTAAATCAGACTACCAGTTGTACCTATTCTCTACTTACCTCGGAAGTAGCAACGCATCTGTGATTGAGTTAGGTAAACTCTATATGAATTTGAAGTTGACCAAGTGCGGCAGTGACCACTTACCATCAGGTTGACTACATGCTTGTTTGTTATTTGTATAGAGAAAGCAAAATCTTTGATATATTTTTAAGAAACCGCACAGGCAGCGTTTTCCGCCACCAGTTGCCGCAGCAGCTGCTATGTTTTATCGCAGAAGTAGAGACGAAACTGTGGCCTACACAGTACAAACTATAGAACAATTCTTGCTAGATCCGTTAGAGAGCAAAAGCTGGTACGTAGAGGTAATGCAGCGGCAGCACCGTTGCCGACGCGGCATACACTACATACATACATACTGAACACACATCAAACTTTATCTATAACTGATAAACATATTAGCCTCAGGAACAACCCCAACGACCCACTGGGGTGTCCATAATCCGCTTACAGATGGGTCAGTCCAATCCTGTATACCACTTAAATCTAGCGGAAAAGGCGCTTAACGGGTACAGATGCGTTAACGAACGAAGCCTAATGGTATTGTGTATTATTTACATATTGTTTAGTTTGTAGTTTATAAACTCGATGAAATGTAAAATTTTTAGTTTTGCATTATATAATTCAACAGAAAATAAATATTATAGATCTCCTAAATATTTTACAAATTTAAAGAACAATATAATAGGTGGTCTTATAGCTAAATAGTCAATTCTTCCAGACAACTTGACGGTATAAGGCTAAAATAAGGATGAATATACTGGTAAAAATAGACGGCGTGCAATAAATAAGCTTTAAGACTGGATAAGCAAAGTAAACAGTTTAGAAATAAATTGAAGATAACATTGATATATGTTACCTACCAACAAATAGCTTGCCTTGGGTCATTACTGTTAAACTCATGACTACATTAGTTATAAACATTAAGAAGAATCTACATAATAATTGTATTTAAATTGATCATGCCATGTGATTATAAATAACATAAATCAATAGAAGTCACAATATAAATAAATATAAATGATTATATAAATAAATATTATAAATGCATATATTTAATTTTTATGTAATGTAATAGGTTAATAGTAATGTTTTGTTTTGCCTGCCATGTTTAGTATAAAAATGAGGGCATAATCGTAATGTGGATCATAATAACAATTTACAAGTGTAAGACGTTACTCTGACCGAATGTATTCTGAAATTGTATAAGTGTGAAATCGTGAAAATATACCAGTGTTGTACATAATGTGTCGTTTACTTTGGCCATCCGATCCTGCTTCTAGATTATTAGAAGGACTGACAGAAGTGAAAATAGATAGGAAGGGAGCTCGTAAAGGTGTGGTGGTCAGCTCGCTTTCATATGAGAGGACCACTTTAGTCCTCACAGTCAATCACAAATACGTTGTTACTCCCGAGGACGATGTTCGCGTCATATAAAAGTGTGCCAACAACCACACCCTTCTATCAAAACGCAATAATTGCTTCACGCTAGAAATAGGTGTAGCGGTGGTATCTCCTTGGTCAAACATTGTTCTACCACCTTGTAAACCTACCTCCTATTTTAGCGTTATGCAAAAAATCTTGAACAAGAATCAATCCTAAATCCATCGGGTTGTTACACACTCCTGCCAATCTACATTGATCACAACTCACTACGTTCCTAGTAATACATGAAGATTACATTATAACATAATTTGCGGACCGTACTCGAATACTTCATATTTTTGGGTCGTGAGCCTGTTGGGTTGAGATAACTTAATAACGATCGGAGCATATACATACTTCATACATTTATATACATCACGTGGTAAATAGTGCTCCTTACATATATTTATTTAGCTCTATAAAAACAATAATTATAGTTATGGAAAAATTATAACTGGTTTTGTTTATTTCTGACGTCAATGTATCCGATTGAAGTAGCAAACGAGCATGCAGTTCACCTGCTGGTAAGTGAAAACTGCCATTCATGGACATCTGCTAGCAACTTCTACTACTTCATAGTTTTTTTGTATATTATTCACCCTTAAAGTGATAAATATCCATCAATTAATATGTAACTCGGGAAACTCGGGAACTCTTTGTGATTGTCTATCATATTTATATTCATACATTTCATTCATATTCATAAATAGAAATCTTTATATTACGTGCTTATACTTATAATAAAATTAATTTTCACAGATTTATTTGTATTATTTTTTAACAAACTCAAAATGGCAAACGTGTAGTCAATATGGTGACCGTGAAGAGGGAGAATGTTTCGTGTCTTGTATTGCGAGAACCATCAGAAGATAGCTCTGATGGTATTATGATTGCAGGATTAATATTTTAATAACATTTTTTGTTGATAATATGATATCGGTCGTAATTTGATAACATTTTGGTATTTTTTTATCTGATTGAAGTAGCAAACGAGCATGCAGTCCCCTGATGGTAAGTGGTTACCGCCACCCATGGACGTCTGTAGCCATCTTCAAATAGCACAGGGTTTTATCTGAAGTCAATCACAGATGCGTCGCTACTCCTGAGGACAAAGATGGTCGCCTCATATAAAAGTGTGCCGGCAACCACAACCTTCCATCGAAACGCAAAAAATGCTTGACGCCAGAAATAGGTGTAGCGGTGGTACTTCCCCGGACGAACTACACTTGTTCTACCACATACTAATTACTTGCGAAACTACATCGATGTCCACGTCAAACATAAAATTAATCGGAATGGCCATGGTGAGTAGTGTAGTAGTGTAGCTTGTCCGACTGTCCGTGTCGATGATGCTGCGTACCTCTTTCTCGGTGCATCTCCTCCCGAGCGTGTTCGACGGAATCTCAGAAGTATACTTTATTATTATGTATACAGTGTTCATTGATTCTTTTATCATCCTTCATACTAATATTATAAAGGCGAAAGTTTGTGAGTGTGTATGTTTGTTACTTCTTCACGTCTAAACGGCTGGAGCGATTTTCATAAAATTGAGTAGGGAGTTAGCTGAGACTATGGATTAACACATAGGCTACTTCTTTGTGGGAAAATACTACTTCTTACTCCCACGGGACAATGATACATCGATTTTTTTAACACGGGCAAAGCTGCGGAGTACAGCTAGTTTCATATAAAATGCACAATATAAGAATAAAAAAAATCATAAACGATTTGATTGTCCATACGTTAATCACTACACAGGTATCTTTAAATATAAAAAAATGTTGTATTTTTTTATCACACTGAAGTAGCAAACGAGCAAGTAGTCCACCTGATGGTAAGTAGTCACTGCCGTCCATGGACATCTGTAAGCAACTTCATATAGAACATGGGTTCTATCTGAAGTCAATCAAGGTTGCGTTGCTACTCCCGAGGACTATGATGGCGGTCTCATGTGAAAGTGTGCCGGAAACCACACCCTTCTATCGAAACGCAAAAAATGCTTCACGGTAGAAATAGGAGAAATAGGTGTGGTGGTGGTACATCCCTGGTCGAACTACACTGGTTCTACCACCTTGGAGCACTGTTTCTACCACCTTGATGTAAATGTAATTTTGAGTCCAATTACTTGACTAAATTAAATAATAATTATTATAAGAACATTATGTTGTAAAGTTTTATGATGTATCAAAATCTAACTTCTCTTTATATTGAATAAGTAATGTACTTTATATTTATAGAATATACTGTGTGTAAAGGACGTGTATTATAACGACGACGATAGATATAAATAAAACAACAAAGTATGCAATGAAATTTTATTTCCAAGTAACTATGTATAATTTTATTATGTAATTAAAATCAACTTTATAATATACATAATATATTTACAATATATCCGTAATAATCATCACGTAGGTAACAATAATACCGTATGGCGATTAAGTATGTTTCCTTGGGCCCTAACGTTACCGTCTAAAGCTGCGTACACAATGGCAGTGATAAACTGCGACTGATATATCATTAAGGTTAATAGTAAAGTGGTGGTCAGTTGAACTGATGACTGATGGCAGCTGGCGCTCGCGTGAAGTTCGGCTAGACTTTCTTCTGGAACAAAGGTGCATGTATTAGTTATGTTGAGGAGGAGGAAGCTTCGCAATCAAAACGGTTGAGATTTGTTGAACAGTCGTGTAATCGTGTAAGTCGTTAGTTACAAAAATCAATATTGAACCGAAATCTATAGAGCGCGTGATTTGTTTTTTTATTTGGGGCATAGACAACCGGTGCGTGGATTCCAGGCGTAGACAGTTAGGATATTTACACTTTGAAGGGAAATTTACTAGTGCCGTATGCACATGATACGATTGTTATGTATTTTAACGCATCATTAAAAAAAAAACACTCTTTCTACAGACAGTCATACACTAGGATTTTGTCCAGTGTCGTGTGTTTTTTTTTGTTCTCGAGGGGGAAACCTTAAAAGGTACCCGACGCCGTGGGAGCGACGCAGGGTTATGTGGGATTTTTACCGCACTAAAATCCCCCGGTGGCCGTCCTCGGCGCTACAAAGAGCCCCGGGATCTCCAAAGGAACGCAACCGGAATCCTCTGAGCGCGTTGCCCCATCGGGCTCCTCCTAGATGGCCGACTGGGCCTACCGTTCCGTCTAACCTTTACGACGGTATGCGACCAGACATACCACCGTCCTTCCCGGGATCGCCTGGCTGGACAGTTCAACTTCCCACTCTAGGCGCCCGCAACCCCGGAAGTCCCTTTAAGTCGCCTCTTACCGTACCGGAGTATACCGTAGCCCTATTCTGATACCGGAACTACAGGGACGTAGGATTTAAATCAGCTAGCAACAATACTCTTCCAATAAAATCCTTGGACTGATTCACGCTAGAAACAGGTGTATAAGAATATGGTATCTTCTCAGGGACCAGGATAGGTGGTAGTGCCAGTAAAGTTCGGCCGGGGAAGTACTACCGCCACACCTGTTTCAAGCGTGAAGCAGTTGTTGCGTTTCGTTGGAAGGGTGTGGTTGTCGGCATATTTAATATGCGGCAACCATCATAGTCCTCGGGAGTAGCAACGCATCTGGGATTGACTTCAGATGGAACTCATGTCCTTTATGAAGTTGTTTATAGATGTCCATGGGCGGCAGTGCCCGCTTACCATCAGGTGGACTGGATTCTCGTTTGCGACTTCAATCAGATATGAAAAATGGAACCATACTGGTTCTACAACCCTGTAGACTTTCCTAATGTTTATAGAGATATGAACTAACACTTTGCTATCCCAATAAGTTTCTATACCTTGTCCTTTTCAATTTAAACTCCCGAACTACATTCTCATCACTCTTAGAAACTTCATCGCTTTTTGTAGCTAGTTTCTAAAAGTTCTAAATGCAGACAAGATCGCCACAACACTTAAAGCAACTGAAGAATGCCACAAGTCCAACGAAGTTACGAAGTTACACTAATTGAATTCCGCCGAGTACTCGTGTACATCGACTTACGGGACTTGCTTCATTCTTGACGAGTTGCGAGCAACAAGTTTTTGTTTTAGGTGACAGAACTTTAGCCTTTTTACCCGACAGTTCTTGAACGCGTATATTTATATATGTTTATTGGTTTGGCGTACTCTGTAGTCCAAACGGTTTTACAGGTTTAGACAAATAACGTATCATAAAATTATTGGAGTGACATAGGTTATATATTTTTTCCAATACGCGGAAACATGGGGATAAAAATGGTAAATAGATTGGGCATCAAATAAAAAATGTCAATAGTCTTAGTTCGTTTCTTTCTTATCTTACAAAATATGAAATGCCCTATTACGTTTAAACATTGATATTTCATTTAATATTTTTGGTAGTTAAGACCACTCATGTTCTTATCGGAAAGGTTTGATATGGTATTTCATTTAATATTTTTGGTAGTTAAGACCACTCATGTTCTTATCGGAAAGGTTTGATATGGATGTTTTATTTGAGGCATTACAACAGATGTACTAAGGTGTAGCAATATATTTTTAGTCAACCTCAGATATAGGTTAATTGAGATTGATCATAGATGTTGACAGGTGCATATTCATTTACCATCAAGTAGATTGCACGCTATAACCGTTTCCTGTAGCTCAATTGCTGCTTTCAATATATAAATAAAACCGGTTCAGTGCGAGTTGAATTCGCACACGAAGGGTTCCGTAGCATTATCTATAAAATACGACACAAAAACAATGTTTGTTTTTAGCATTTGGCATAGCGGCAACAAAAACAGATTTGAAAAAAAATATAGTTTAGCTATCACGGTTCATAAAACACAGCCTTTTTTTTTTTTTTGTTCTCGAGGGGGAAACCTTCAAAAGGTACCCGACGCCGTGGGAGCGACGCAGGGTTATGTGGGATTTTTACCGCACTAAAAACCTCAATAATACAGCCTGCTGACAGACAGACGCACAAACGGACAGCGCAGTCGTAGTTAATCTGTAGTAAAGAGTCCGTTCTTATTTTTTGCATACGGAATCCTAACAGAAGATAAAAGCCATTATCGCTATCGTATATGGTAAGACAAGAGCTAACGCCAATCTTATGCTTCTTTACGAGGGAATGTATGACGATGTTCCCATATTTTAACGTGGGTGAAAAAGTTGCCTCCTAACATTTTACTGGTATACGCCTCGAATGAATATTTGATATCGTTTTTACTGTAGAAAATGAAATATGGTGTTACGTGCTTTTTATACGAAGACGCTCATTGACAGCCCTTTTTAATATAAAGTATCTGATATCTTATTTCAATCATAGGTTGAGCAAAATAAACTACGAGATTTTGCGTACCTTTTATTATATAGCTATATACGATATTATTACGACAAGAGGGTATGCTTTTTTTATCTGACTGAAGTACAATCAGCATGCAATCGAGCATGCAATCCACATAATGGTAAGTAGTCACTGCCGCCCATAGACATCTGTAATCAACTGCAACAGAACATGGGTTCCGTCTGAAGTCAATCACAGATACGTTGCTACTCCCGAGGACTATGATAGTCACCTCATGTGAAAGTGTACCGGCAATCACACCCTTCTATCGAAACGCAAGAAATGCTTCACGCTAGAAATAGGTGTGGCGGTGGTACTTCCCCGGGCGAACTACACTGGTTCTACCACCTTGAATGCTACCTAAAAAATGAAAATGGAACTAGATGTAGATAAGAAAGTTTAATCTACCGCTAGTGCTTATCAACATTTTCTCTGTGCATATTATTTTCGCGGTGATCATATGAAATTGAATCGAAATATCGCCATAATGACAATAACATCGCTTTCATGTCGTCAATCCATTGCACCCACTGCTGGGCACGTGTCTTCTCTCAGGATAAGAAAGTTATAGGCCATAGTCCACTGCGCTGGCCAAGTGCGAATTGGTGAACTTCACACATCTCCGAGAACTGTTTTTTTTAAGAACTCTCAGGTGTGTAGCTTTCCTCACGATGTTTACTTTCACCAAAAAGCAGTGATAATTAATTTCTAATACGCATAATTATAATTTTAGAAAAAACAGTGGTGCATGGGTTTGAACCTAGTACCTCCCGATCCTTTTTTTTTTTTCGTTTCGAGGGGGAAACCTTCCAAAGGTACCCGACGCCGTGGGAGCGACGCAGGGTTATGTGGGATTTTTACCGCACTAAACCCCCCCGGTGGCCGTCCTCGGCGCTGAAAAGGAGGACTCCGGAATCTCGAAACGACTTCAACCGGAATCCTCCGAGCGCGCTGCCCCATCGGGCTCCTCCCAGATGGGCGGCTGGGTCCACCGCTCCGTCTCGTCTTTACGACGGTATGCAACCACACATACCACCGTCCTTCCCGGGATTGCCTGACCGAACGGTTCGAGCTCCCACTCTAGCCGTCTGCAACCCCGGATGCCCCTTTTAGTCGCCTCTTACGACAGGCAGGGGATACCGTAGCCCTATTCTGACCCCGAGGCTACAGGGACGAGTACCTCCCGATCCAGAGGGCAAGTTTCAACCTTCAGACTATCACTGCTCTTACATTGCTTTCATATGAAGCGATCGTTTTAGTCCTCGGGACGATAGCGATTGACTTCAAATTTATGAAGTTAACTCTGTAGTTAACATCTGTATGTTCATGGCTAGAAGTTACCACATACCATCAGATCCAGTTCATCTACAGCTCTTCGTCCGTTGGCTATTTCAATCTTATAAAAAATATTCTGAAATGTCCAGGAATTTGTGTTTTAAGTCATTTAAGAGATGGACTGGACGGATCTAAGGTTATACTTTATCGTAAAGTAACCTGAATCCCGCTTATAGCCTTGTGATGTTTTGTCACTGGCCATAATAATAACAATAACGATTATGAGGTCACAGTTACCCACACCGTACCGGTCACGGCAATTTGTGGGGCAAGTTATAGCGTTTTTTCACTTATCGCGACACATTATCGGCGACGATGTGTCGGTGCTACGACTGTTCCCTCAGATAATGTCAAAGACAGTTTGATGTAAGTACATTCAAATGAAAGTGTGAGTAAGAATTATGTTTTGATATTGATGTTATTATTTAGGTATATAGGTGCACCCTTCTTTTTTTGTTTTCGAGGAGAAAACCTTCAAAACGTACCCGATGCCGTGGGAGCGACGCAGGGTTATGTGGGATTTTTACCGCAATAAAACCCCCCCGGTGGCCGTCCTCGGCAATAAAAAGGAGGACTCCGGGATCTCGAAACGACTTCAACCGGAATCCTCCGAGCCCGTTGCCCCATCGGGCTTCTCCCAGATGGGCGGCTGGGCCCACCGCTCCGTCTAGTCTTTACGACGGTATGCGACACATACCTTCGTCCTTCCCGGGATTGCCTAACCGAACGGTTCGAGCTCCCACTCTAGCCGTCTGCAACCCCGAAAGCCTCTTTTAGTGGCCTCTTACGACAGGCAGGGGATACCGTAGCCCTATTATGATCCCGGAACTACAGGGACGATTTAGCTGACCCTGTGGTTCCATCCGTGTTTGAAAAATGTAACATTTAATTAATTTGTAATTGTAATAAATTTTGATAGAGCATTTTAATGAAAATAAAGGAAAAAAATAACTTTATAAAATATTGTCTGTAAGTAGAATGTTCCTTTGTATGATCAATACCTAATTATCATTACCAACACGCATACCATGAATAGTGTTTTATTAGGGGAAGCCTTCATCGAGAAGCGGACCTTAAAAGACATGGATGAGTACTAAGAAAAGTTAAAAAAAATCCGTCTGTAATTATAGACATTATAATACGGCATTTTAAATAATAACTTAGTTTACCATTAGATGACTTCAGAAAATCCAAATGAACTTCACAAAAACTTGGCATCGGCCTAATGATGTCATTTGCGACAACGCTTCTGCCAAGTTTTTTAGCAGTTGATCGCTAGGCTATTTGTATGAAGCCATTTCAGTTTACAAATGAATGAATAATCCGCTTCTTTGTCAAATTAAACTACGCGATCACAAAATTCGTTATGTGCGTTTTATAACTGGTGGGTTTTGTAGTAAATCTTGTAAATAAGAAATTAGCAACTAAATGCCAAGGCCAAAATGCAAAAGGCCAAATGCTTATAATACAAGATGCGATATTACTCTTGAGGTCGAATTTAACTTCCGTAAATGATTATGTATCTGTTGCAACAGCTTTCAATACGTCGTCGTCAACCCATTATCGTTCCACTGCTGGGCACGGGTCTTCTCCCGGAATGATAGAGTTCTAGGCTATAGACCACCGCGCTGGCCAAGTGCGAATTGGTCGACTTCACACATTTCCGAGAACTTTTTTTAAAGAACTCTCGGGTGTGTTTCCTCACGATGTTTTCCTTCACCGAAAAGCTGTGATAATTAATTTCTAATACGCACATAAATCAGTGGAGCTTTCAATAAACAAACGCAGGTACTCACGGCAGTGCAGTACCCCCAGAGTCAAATTTTTTTTTCAAAAGAGTTAGTTTTTTTTAATATAATGAAGTAGCAAACGAGCATGCAGTCCACCTAATGGTAAGTGATCAATGCCGCCCATGGACACCTATAAGGAAGTTCGTATAGAACATAGGTTTTATCTGAAGTGAATCACAGATGCGTTACTACTTCCTAGGAATAGGATGGTTGCATGAAGCAAAGCCAAAAAGCAAAAGTGTGCCAGCAATCACACGCTTTCATCGAAACGCAAGGAATGTTTTACGTTAGAAATAGGTGTGGCGGTGGTACTTCCCTGAGCGAGCTGCACTGGGTCTACCACCTTTAGAGTTAGTTTAGTCTAGTTAAAGCTTATTGTACATTTATTAAAGTCAATCTTTTTCCTGCATCTAATATATATGTCGTTGAAAGTCTGTGCTCATATTTCTTTAAATTAATCACTACAGAGTATACCAAAGTCGCTTCTCGCTGTCTGTGCTTAGATCTTTAAAACTACGCTACAGATTTTAATGCAGTTTTTTTTATAAATAGAGTCATTCAAGAGGAAGGAGCTTGTACGTATGCACACACAAGTATAATATAGTGGAGAAACACTGACAATTTTAGATTTTCGACTTGGCGGAACGAAATTCGCCGGGTCAACTAGTTAAAGTATAAAAGTGATGCAGACAAGCTATCTGGTAGAAATTAGTTACTGTCTTCTATGGACATACGCCTAAGAAGTCGTTAATGCATCGTCTGCTTCAAAGAAGAAATCTCATATCTACCTTTTTAGTGTTTGGAAAATATCTCGGAAGGAACTTAAGTCAGGGTTTCAGTAAAAACGACAAATAAGAATCCGAACATCAGTAGCCCGGAAAAAATACTTATAGATACGTGCCAAATATGAGTATGTCCTTTAAACGAGTTGAAATTCATATTATGATTTTTTCGCAATTCTGCGGTTTCCCGGCGTTTGCGCTCGACGTAATATCCGTTTTGAAATAACGAGTAAAAGGATTGAATTGAGTTTTATAAAGGAGTGAATGGACAAATTAATGGAATACATTTTTATATTTTGCCTTTTCTGAATGTAAATCCGCTGTCACAGGTTTTTGTTACTTTTGTATGCGTTGCTTTGCTTGCAACTGCGTTTCAGAGAATCCTTATTATAACAACTATATTATCATAACAATTTATTTGATAAAAATAACATTTTTTTTGTTTTATTTTTTACGTTTTAGGGGCTTTACGCAAAAAATAACACCCTACCCTCTTTCGTATATGATTTTTTCCTTCAGCGATTTTAAGGTTGTCTGGAAGAGATCGCTATTTTAGTGGTAAGGCCGCCTTTTGTACCTTGCATTATTTCTTTTATTTTTGTATATATCTGTCTTTGGTGTAAAACAAAGACAGAAACAAAGACAATTTTTTTGTATTGTATTGTATTGTAGTGTAGTGTATTGTATTGTATTGTATTGTATTGTATTGTATTGTATTGTATTGTATTTTATAACTATTAACATAGTCTTCAAGACCTTTGTGGGCTTTACGATCATGTTGAAACATATTTTAGTGTATTAGCGTGGTGCAAACCTAATAAGACCATCAATTGCAGATAAAGAAAGCACTAACAAGGTGCTCTAAATATTTGAGTTATAGTTGACTCATAGCACATTTTCGTTCCTTATTAACTTCTTACTTTGATGTGAACGATCCTCCTCTGCCAGTAATTTATATTTGGCGGTGAAGATAAACTTCATATGACAACGTCGTCAACCTATTAAGTCCCACTGCTGGGCACGGGTCTTCTCTCAGAATGAAAAAGTTATAGACCATAGTCCACCGCGCTGGCCAAGTGCGAATTGGTGGACAAACATATGATAACATTTCTATAAAATCCATCATTGTTAAAAAACCTGTTCAGTGAAAAATGCACAATTAAGCATTTCGAAAATTGTAATCAGCATCATTATTACTTAAAATTGGTGATAATTATTAATCAAGGGTATAATTAAGTCAAACCTAATTCCACACTTGTTTCAAATTACGAATATTTAAATCTGTGGTTGAATTGTTTGATTTGGGAAATTGCGGTGACCGACATTTTTGGTCGCGGTTTTATTGGGTTCTACATTTCCAACGTTTATTTTTATGTGACCAAAACGAAATGATAATATACGTACATCTTACTTAGGGAATTTGACCCCGAGCCTTCTTACTAATCTCGGCATTTTGAGATTGTCCGGAGACAATTTGCCCCGAGTAACGTTGTGTAACGCGGTAAATATATATGGAAGCGCCGACATATGTACGATACTAATTACCGTCATACTCGTGACTGACGCGGGCAAAGCTACAGAATTAGTCTAGTATTTAAAAAATCTCACATCTTATTCCTTGCTTTAATATGAATATTTACTAAGACAATTAAATTTAGAACGTTTTCATTACTTTGAATGAAATGAGATAACAAATACCTTTTGGCGTAATTGTATTTACATTATTGTCTTGCTTTGTTTATCTAATATTAATGAACAATTTTATTTTCACAACTCAAATAAGTTATATCAAGGCATCTTATAATGTGAAAGTCTCTCAATTTTAGTTTTCATTACTTCATTTATTAACAGACGTCAAAATTGTGTATATAATTAGATTCCTTTTTGTAATACAGGTTTTTTCTAGTAGAATAAATATATTATAATAATATCTAATTTTATGACAGCCACAATTAATTTTGTTTTCTTTGTATTATTCTTCTTGAAATAGATATTAACTCACGCTCACGCTTTCTACACTTTCTACACTAGGATTTTCTCCTGTGTAGTGGCATGGACACACATAAGACGACTACACAAACATCCAGACCCAGAACACGAATCTAAACTCTCATTCAGATACCTGTCTGGCCGGGAATCGAACCCGGGACCCATCGCGCGTCAGACCGGTATGGTAACCGCTCCGCCACGCGGTCGTCAACTAGTTTACTCCCGCGACTATGTCCGGTTGGGTCACCTTTACCACGGTATTGAGTGCTCCATGTGTCAATCCGGGACATAAACTATTTCATACACATAAACTATTTGAGTTCTAAATTTCAGCGAAATCCGACCAGTAGTTTTTGTGTGAAAGAGTAACAAACATTAAACCTTTATAATTCCAATAAGATTATATCTAATATATAAAATTCTCGTGTCACAGTTTTTGTTGCCATACTCCTCCGAAACGGCTTGATCAATTTTTACCAAATTTTATATGCTTAATCGGTAGGTCTGAGAATCGGCCAACATCTATTTTTCATATCCCTTAAGGGTTGTCTACCCTTAACATTTTTTTTTTTTATTTTTTATATGGCAAATCAACGTTTGTCGGGACAGCTAGTCATTTACTAAAATCCTGAATAACAATGCGGGGCAGCATGGGATAGCGCGCTCCACACTGCGCACATGTAGGTAGTTACCCGCATCGAATAACCGTAATATCTCTACATCCTATAAAGCGCGTGCAAGGAGATATTTTGGAGCCACACGCTCCACATAGCGTACGAGTAATTGCCCGTATCAAATAACCGAAACCTCTCCGCATACTATTAAAACTTGCACGAAGATAGTATGGGGCAGCGCACCTCTTTTTTTGTTTACGAGGGGGAAACCTTTAAAAGGTACCCAATGTCGTAGGAGCGACGCGGTTTATGTGGGATTCGTACCGCACTTAAACCCCCCGGTGGCCATCCGTACTTCCTGGAGGACTCCGGGATCTCCAACGGAACACAACCGGAGTCCGCGCGGTGCACCTTTCGGCCTAATCCCTGGTGGGCGTGAAAGGCTCACCGCACCTTCTGGTGTTTACGGCGGCATGCGACCACACATGCCACCGTCCTTCACCTTGTCGATTGGCCGGACGGTTCGACTCTAGCCGCCCGCATCCTCGGAGTCCCCTTTTAGTAGACAGACAGAGGGTACCGTAGCCCTATTCTGGTCCCAGAACTACAGGGACAGGGATAACGCACCTAGTATCCAGCACAAATACTTGAGACACTGCGCATGAATAGTTTCCTGTATTTCATATCCATAACAACTTCTCTCTTGTCAACCCATTATTGTCCCACTGCTATGCACGGGTCTTCTCTCAAAATGAGAGTTTTAGGCCACGATTGTCAATATGGCACTTGGACATCGCGCTGGCCAAGTGCGAATTGGTGGACATCTTCACATACCATTAAGAACGTGCACGGAGACAATATGGGGTCGCGCGCCCCGCACCGCGCACGTGTAGTTGCCCGCGTCGCTGCTGTTCACGCGCGCCAACCTCAGCAGACTGTCCGCGCCGCCAGGAACTTGTTCCGTTTTCACACTGTGGACAAAGTTTAAATTAATGTACAAACATACAAGGATACATACATAAATAAGCTTAAAAGACGTTACCTCCTTACGCAGTCGAGTAAAAATTTAATTATGTTACACTGTAAGCAAAGTATAAAATTCATTGTTTAGTTATTTTATTTCAATTTTTCATAACAATAAGGTAGCTCAGCTCATAAAGTATCTAATATAGTTTAACAATTTCTATGTAATGACAGCTTAAAATGCTCTTTAAAGCAAATATACGCGAATAAAAGCCACTACCCACCGTACCAAATTTATGGTTGGCGCTTGAACATCGCAATATTTATAAAAGAACAACATAATTATACTCGTTTCTTCTAACGAGAAATCGTCTTTGTTTGCAGGCAAAACACCCGAGAATCATAGAATCCTTTTAGTCTATATTTTCGTCCTGTTGAGTCAAGTATTGGTTTGAATAGAGTACCGCGGGATCTTTGTTATGCTCGATATAATAATCTTGAGCACAAAAGACGGTTTGTTCCCTAAAGATCGTGAAACGGTCACTATTAGTGCTTCTTTGAAAAGTCAATCATTGTAATGTTTGGGCTATGAAAATTTGGGTCTATATTTACGTGGATTGATCACCCCTAAAATTACTTTTGGAGTTGATATTTGATAAATGTCTTTAAACTAATATTTTTGCGGAATCCACACGTTCTATTATGTATCGGGTACTTACGATATGCGATTTTTTTGATACCATATTTATGATTGCTTTTTGATATCGTATTACTTTTCACATAAATGAAAACAGATATATGACATTAATCTTTTGAACAGGTAATATGAATGTATGTTTTAATGAGAATTCATAACTTCTATAAGTTATGTGCAAATTGATCTCAGCCTTATCTATATTTATTGATTTATTCATAAACTATACAGCTAAAAGAAATAATGTCGTCAAATATATATTAGTTCAGAGTAATAAATAACAATATACTGTAAAAGTACGGAAATATATGGCAAAAGTAATGAAATATATTAATATTATTTATTTATTATTGAATTAATCTAATACATACACAAGTATTTATTACCTTGGCTTATGAAATGAAATATAGTTTTTTATATCTTGGGTAGCATTCTAGTCGTCAATCGATTATTGTCCCACTGTTGGACATAGATCTCTTCTCTCAAGATGAAAGAGATTTAGACCATAATCCATCGCACTGGCCCATTACGAATTTGTAGACTTCGTCTTTCGACCTTGGAATCTTTTTTTAAGAACTCTCAGGTGTAAAGTTTTCCCAACCATATTTCCTTTTAGTATAAAACAGCGATAATTAATTTCTATTACGCATATTATTCCAAAATCAGAGATGCCTAATACTTGAATCTACGCCTCGCACCTCCGATTGAGAGACCGAGCGTCAATTTAGTCTTTCACTGGTCTTCTGCGTAATTTTACCAGGTGACAGAACCAGTATAGTTCGACAAGAGAGGTACCACCGCCACAACTATGTCTAGCGTGTAGCAATTCCTGCGTTGAAAGAAGGGTGTGGTTACCGGTACACTTTTATAGGAGTCTACCATGTTAGTCCTCGGGAGTATCAGCGCATTTGAGATTGACTTCAGATGTAACCTATGTTCTATGTGTAGTTTTTTTTTTTATAATAATGAAGTAGCAAACGAGCTTCCAGTCCACCCGATGGTAAGTGGTCACTGCCGTCCAAGGACATTTGTAAGCAACTCCCTATATAACATTGGTTTTATCTGAAGTCAATCACAGATGCGTTGCTACTCCTGAGGACTAGGATGGTCGCCTCATATAAAGTGTGCCGGTAAACAAATTCCTACTTATAAAATTTCACTACATAGTATAAAACAAAGTCGCTTTCCGCTGTCTGTCCCTACGTATGCTTAGGTCTTTAAAACTACGCTACGGATTTTAATGCGTTTTTTTTTAATAGGTAGAGTGATTTAAAAGGAAGGTTTCTATATATAATACATGCAATAGTAAGGGAACAGTAATAAGTTTTCATTTTTTACTTTTAGGCGGAACAAAGTTCGCCAGGTCAACTAATATATTATAAATGTATATTTGTTACGCTTTCACGTAAAAATTACTGATCGGATGAAATTTAGCACAAACATAGTTTATGATCTGCGCTGAAACATAGGAAACTGAATACCGTGGTAAACATGACCGAAGCAGGTGTAGCCGCAGGAATGAGCTAGTACATGAATAAAATAAGATATCTGTTAAATAAATTCATCATAAAAATCCCAAAAACTTTATCTACGTAATATACACGCAGACATGTCTCAAAAGACATCATTCAGGATTACATGGTTCTGAGCTGACAATAAAATATGTAGGACATATTAGCCTTGAACATCTCATGTGGCTAACATGAGCTAAAATATTCAGAGCATACGCACTAGTGATGTGCCAACTCGGCATAGACACGACTCGAGTTAACTCGAGTTGAAATTCTGTAAAGCAACGTACTAGAGCTAACTTATTATCGTATATATCGTCACCCCACTATTTTCCCACTGCTAGGCACGAGTCTTCTCTCGGAAAGAGAGAGTTTTAGGCCATAGACCACCGCACAGACCAAGTGCGAATTGGTAGACTATAAGCTAACTTTTATTACAATGTAAAAAAAAATATTGTCAATATAGGTATTAAAAATAAAATAATAGAAAAAAAACCTGTTTCTGGACGGATCTTCTCAGTTGAGGTAAGAAAAAAAAAAATAAGTGCCTCCGTAACTTTATATTAAATAGACACATTTCATTTCATGTAACTCGACTTGAACCAGAGTTAAACAACTTGATTAACGTGAATGAAACTGAGTATATCTTTCGTTTCGTTTTCACCATTTTAATAAATTTGCGTTTTAAAATTATAAAAAACAGAACAAACTCATCATAAACATGTATTGAGTCGAATATAAGCAAATAAGTAATAATCGTAAAATATTTTGACCAATCGTCATAAGCCTTGCAAAGTATCAGTCTAAACAAAAATTGAAAGTCGAGTTAGAAGGAATTTAACTCGAGTTGACTCGAGTTAAGCCAAACTCGAGTCAACTCGAGTTAGTACCTCGAGTTGACAATCACTAACACGCACACATTCTAATAAAACTTCATCCTAGTATTTGTTAGGCTTGAAGTTGATTTATATTCGCTCATCAACGTTGAAGGATTATTTACGATGTGACAAAAGTACAGTGTTTCAGTTCTACATTTTACGTCCTTTATGATACTAGGCTATTCTCGTGGATTCACTCGCTTATGTTTTTTTTTATTTGACTGAAGTAGCAAACGAGCATGCAGTCCACCTGATGGTAAGTAGTCACTGCCGCCCATGGACATCTGTAAGCAACTTCATATAGAACATGGGTTCAATCTGAAGTCAATCATAGATGAGTTGCCATTCCCGAAGACTATGATGATCGCCTCATATAAAAGTGTGCCGGCAACCACACCCTTCCATCAAAACGCAAAAATGCTTCACGCTAGAAATATGTGTGGTGGTAGTAATGATGTCGTATGTGTTTAACTAGGCCATAAGCTATGCCAAAGCCAAAACCGACCATTAATTTTTACATGCAAAAGTAACAAAAAAACATACATCCTCACAAACTTTCAATTATAATATTCGTAAGATGCGTACAATATCAATTATTCTTTTACGGTAAGGGAATATCAGAAAAACCCTATCACACCTTAAAGTTGTCAGATGTGTAAATTCTAAGCTTGGTAATCTATGGCTTAAAACTCTTATTCAGATAGAAGACCCGTGCCTAACAGTCGAGCAATAATAATATGTAAAGTGGCTTTATCTGCGTTAAAAATGCTATAAAAAACACTTCATAAATCTTTTCTTTATGTTCACACCATTCACCTCACTCTTTTCACGTAAAAAACTTGTATTTTTTAAATGAAGTTAAATCAAAAATATAAAAGCGTCAACATTGAATGACCTACTTACAATAAATGGATACGTTGTGACATAACAATTAGAACACAATAATTTATATCAAATGAAGTGTAACATTTCAGAAACATTTCTCAAATACGTGAACATAAATAAGACATTCGCTAAACAAATCTGACGTGACACGCGACGGGATAATCCCGTACAAAACGCAAAAGCGCTGACATTACGTTAATCACGTCGCATTGTCGCGCTGTCGGATCCTCGAACGTGACCTTAATCTGTTCTAGGCGTGGCCTTAGCCGTGTGTTGTATTGTGAGTAGCGGACGAACATACTCGCGGGAAACTAGCAAGTTTTTGAAGCACAAGTAGGGAACTAGCTGGTGCTTTCTATTTAGAAATCACCAGCTAGCCATAAGGTCATAATCGTCCATGGACATATGCAATCAACCTTGTATGTGATTAATATTCTACATATTAATATTCTATTTATTCTGGTTGTCGGCACACTTCCACATGAGGCGACCATCGTAGTCCTCGGGAGTAGCAACGCATCTGTAATTGACTTCAGATGGAACCCACGTTCTGTATGAAGTTGATTACAGATGTCCACGGGCGGCAGTGACCACTTACCATCAGGTGGACTGCATGCTCGTTTGCTACTTCAGTCAGATAAAAAAAACTAGCAAGTTCTTTTGAAGCACAAGTATGGTCATTGCCGTCCATGGGCATATGCAATCAACCTTGTATGTGATTAATATTCTGCATATATATGCAGAATAATAAGTGAGAGGCTAAGTGGGAACATCTGCAGGGTAACTTTAAACACATATCGTAATTAATAGTACAAAAAATTGCAATTGCACTGTTTTGATATTTTAAGTAAATGGGTAAAGCATTTTATCTTAAGGTTTCTAGATAATATTCAAGCACCATGGGTACAATACAAGACAAGTCAATTTGCTAACGGCATTCGCATAATACTTTCGTGTGCTCTTTGTGCAGTGTATATGACCAAGTTCACGAGACTAGCGGCTGTAAAATGTGTGTCGTAATGTGTAGAAAAAACATTAGTCTTCAGGGTCAGTAACCGATTTGCTGTCGACTTCTAATAGAAATGAAATGAAATGTCTTTATTTTGCATAGACCAACGGGAGTACTTACAAATTGTCAGTTACATTTTTTTATTACACTACCACCGAATCGGAACACGGCCTCAATTGAGAAGATCTGACAAGAAACTCAGTGGGTTTGTCTTTTTTCTTTGTATATCTTTTTTGTCATCTTGTTTTACATGGGTAATAAAAGTTAGCTCCAGTATCTTGCCTTTATCAGAACTTTATTAACTTCAACGGAAAGAAGTACTCATGATGAGATTAAATTTATCTACTATGGCTTAAAAAAGTATTTTATCACTCAACTAATCAATTTTCGGTGTAAAAAAGTATAAATGTCTTTCCAAATAGAAATCCTCGTGCTCTTATCAGTGTCAAACTACTTAGTATCATAAATCATGAACAGTTGTCACTATAGTTAAATATAACTATTATTATCCCTGAAGCTTGATAATATATGCAAAGCAAATGCATTCTCTGAGTGCCCTCATAACACATAACGCGTAACATGCATAATATCAACTCATCACACATGCATTGGCGTGAATAATTACATATAAGAGTATGTATACTGCTTTTGGCAAGATACTGGGTAATAGTGTTATTGCTCTAATAGATTTTCGGCTATATCTATGTATACTGCAGCTAGAAATATAATTTCGATTACTGTATTCATTCGATTTTAATATATATTTTTCTGGGTTTTCCTATTAAATCGTTTGATTTGGCTACATTTGCCATGGTAAAGGGTATCATGTATTCATTCAGGTAAAAAACTATCTATGCCACTAACATTCTGTAAAATCTGACTTGTACTTTTTGCTTAAAAGAGTAACAAACATATTTTCTAAAAAAAATAGCCTTTATAAGAAGGTACTATCTTATTTGAAATTATTAAGCTGTTGCATAGCCTTTATCACGGGCTTTGAGTGCGGCAACCGAATCAAGAAATTCCGTTACGAAAAAAACCTAACACCCCCCACTACGCCTAGCATGTAACGCTTGCAAACATACTTTAAAAACAAAATTGCCTTTATAAGAAGGTACTATCTTATTTGAAATTATTAAGCTATTGCAAATCTTTATCACAGTGTGGCGACCGAATCAAGAAATTCCGTTACGAAAAAAACCTAACACCCCCCACTCCGCCTAGCACGTAACGCAGCCGAGGGTTCGCTTAACGTGTATGTCATTGTATTTATGGTAAAAAACTTGAATTTATTTATTTATTTATTTATTTATTTATTTTAACAAAATCCACAGCTCTTAGTTGTAAAGATTACATAGCTTATGTATAAAACTTATAGCCAATTACGGACTTACATTTTTTAAGTAGCACTGTTAAACTGCCACTGAGGTTTACAAAAAAAAAAAAAAAAACATTACTAGTGCAGGCGTGCGTGTGCGTGTGTGTTTGTGTGTGTGTGTGTGTGTGTGTGTGTGTGTGTGTGTGTGTGTGTGGTGTGTGTGTGTATTAATGTGTGTTTTGCAGTTGCTAGTCCTTCTCGTAATTAAATATGTAGTATATATTTTATCATTTTAAAAATTGTAATATTCATTATTTAAATATAAAGTCACTTATAGGTGATATAAATATTAACATACTTCCTAGAAGCAGTGACATCAATGCCGATCCCTACCTAACCACTGCAGCGGCAAATGCTATGTTACCAGCGCATGTATTACCAACTAGGAATAACAGTTGTTTAGACCATGTACTGTTAAAAACAAATACACCGGGTTCTGTTGCTTTGGTAGTTGACTCATTTATAACAGACCACGCACCGGTTATTTTTTGCTTTAGTCAAAAAATGAGAATTAGTTTGGCCGCACGCACTAAAATCATAACTAATGAAACAGCATGTATTAATGATATTAAATCCACTAATTTCGTGTCCATTATGTCCATCTTTGAACCAGAAACAGCTGCTAACGCCCTTGTCCATACATTAATGGATATTATTAAAATACATTCACGTTTCGTAACTATTCCCAGCAAACACCGTATTATTAAGCCTTGGATGACTCCTGGTCTTCTGCGCTGTGTCCGTAATCGTGACCATTTACATAAGTTGTATAAAAAAGACCCGAATAATCAAACTACTAGAGTCACTTACACACGGTACAGGAATTACTGCTCTAACTTATTAAAAAAGAACAAACTAGCTTATGAACGATTGGCCTTCCGAAAAGCTAAAAATAACCCTAAAGCAACATGGAAACTCATTAAAAACATCACAAACTTAAACAATAATACATCTACGTCTATTGACCTGTTACAGCTAGATTCAAATCCAGAGCAGTCTGTTCCTAAGGTAAATGAGTTTTTTAGTACTATAGGGGAGAAACTGGCTTCGAAAATTACCAGTCCAACTACTTTTAATTCCGTACCCGTTACCTCGCAAGCAAATTCTATGGCTCTAATCGAAACAGATAATGAAGAAGTTAGATCTATTATATTAGGCCTTAAAAAATGTGCGTTGGGCTGGGACAGCATCTCTGCCTCAGTACTCAAAGCTACACATGACCATCTTGTACCAGTAATAACACATATATTCAATTTATGCTTTACCACTGGGATTTTCCCCTCAGCATTCAAAGAAGCTATAGTACATCCCATTTATAAAAGTGGGGACAGAGGCAGCATCGACAACTATAGGCCAATATCCGTACTAACAACCCTTTCAAAAATACTGGAAAAAATATTAAACAATAGATTAATCAACTATCTCAACGCCTTCTCTGTTCTTTCCGACAAACAGTTCGGCTTTCGTAAAGGCAAGTGTACTGAGGATGCAGTCTTAGAGCTTTCAAACTCCGTCATCAACAATTTCAACAATAAATTAAAAACTATTGGCATTTTTTTAGATATCTCGAAAGCATTCGATACTGTCTCAATTCCGATCCTTTTAAAAAAACTGGAGTACATAGGGGTGCGAGGTTTGGTCCACGATTTATTCAAAAGCTACTTAAGTGGCCGCAAACAACGTGTCAGAATTGGTTCCCATACTAGTCATGTCTTACCTCTTACTTGTGCTGTTCCTCAAGGTAGTGTTCTCGGACCTACCTTGTTTTTAATATATGTAAATGATCTTTGTAACATGACCATAAACAACTGTAAGATCTTTTCTTACGCCGATGACACCGCTTTGCTCATTCATGGTAGTTCTTGGGAGGAGACACGTATGCTCGCTGAGGAGGCTATGAGAAAAGTAATGAGATGGCTGGAAAGCAATCGTCTAACACTTAACGTTAAAAAGACCGTGTTTACCACCTTTGCTGCATCTGCTTTGGCTCTGCCCCCTGAACCATTTTCTATTCTTGCACATAGTTGTTTTCCGTATGAAAGTACTTGCACTTGTGCCAAGATAACTCATACCCGAAATGTTAAATATCTCGGTGTAATCATAGACTCACTCATGACCTGGAATGAGCAGATTGATGCCACTGCCGCCCGGATAAGAAAGTTAATTTATGTGTTCAAAAATTTGAGGACATCAGCGGATCAGCAAACCTTAAAGACTGTATATTTCTCCATAGCTCAGTCAGTCCTGTCTTACTGTGTGACGGTGTGGGGTGGTTCAGGGAAAACCAATTTCCTCAGACTTGAGCGAGCTCAAAGAGCGGTTCTCAAAGTTATGTTGTCAAAACCTATCCTATTTTCCACTAAAGACTTGTACTCAATTGCTGGAGTGTTAACTGTTAGACAGTTATTCATACGACAAGTAACACTGCGAAAACATCTAACACTATCTTATATTAATAAAAACTCTTACAATCGTAGAGGGGGCCGAATCTGTGAAATCAAACGTTGTCGCATAGCACTAGCGCGAAGGCAGTATGATTACCTCTCATCTAATATATACAATAAAATAAATAAAGACCTTAACATTTATCCACTTTCGTATCAAAAATGCAAAAATGTTATCACAGACTACCTACAAAAGCTTACTTACTATGAAACAGAAAAAATTGTTACTGGATCACAGACAGCACAGTAGTTTATTATAAAAGCAGTAGTTTGTGACATTATACATATACACATTCACCCTCACACACATTTGCATACATTCACCCATCACACTCACACTCACCACACACACACACACACACACACTTATACATACTTACACCCAAACTTACAATTAAGTTTATAATATAGCAATTTAGACATAAAACCATGTATAAAATTACAAAATCTCAATTAAGCGTTGTTTTCTGTTTTTGTTAGTAATATATATTCGTTATAAATTAGACCTAAGATTAAATATACTTTATTTTGTGTCTGAAGGTGGGCGTAAATGGCTGCGACACAGTTTCTTTTTAACTATTGTAGCTGTTTACGATAATACAATCCGTGTATCATGTATATTTGATCAATAAAAATCTTTAAATCTTTAAATCTTTAAAAAGTGTTCTATGTATATTATATAAATACATATATACAGTAATTATCATAAACATATATAGTAATTATAATGTATGTAAATAAGAAACAGTAATAAAGTGTATTTGTTAATCAATTTTATTTTAGAGATAAAAGGTCATTGTTATTTATGTGGTTACTGTCTTTTAAAATTTTGCATACATCTTTTTTAAAACTGTGCTTGCTAGTATAAAAAATATCCAAAGTATTAAATTTTTTATTATAGCTTGTTTGTAGTCTGCTAACCAAAGAATTCTGCGCATAATTACATTTTGCTTTTGTAACTGCGAACAGCGATTTTGATGCGTGTCTAGTGCGCTTATTTGGCACATAAAGACATAAGATTTTACTTGCCAGTGCCGTACAATCTATATACCCATTACATAAACCATGAAGAAAAGACATGTCAGACAAGTTCCGTCTGTCTTCAAGTGACATGAGTTTGTAATGAGAACAAGAATCAGAGTAATCTAGAAAACTATGAGAATATCGGTAATTTAGATGTTTTACAAACTTGCTCTGTATGTTTTCTAATTTTTGAATGTATGTAATATAATGTGGTGTAATATAATGTGTAATTAATATTAAAGAAAAAAGTCTACATTAATAAATAAATAATTATAATTGCATAAATTGATAAAAACAATTTTTAGTTAAACCTAGCAATGAAGCAAAACCATCGTCTTTGATGAAAAACAATTTTTAGTTAAACCTAGCAATGAAGCAAAACCATCGTCTTTGATGAAAAACAATTTTTAGTTAAACCTAGCAATGAAGCAAAACCATCGTCTTTGATGAAGCAAAACCATCGTCTTTGAATTCTCTTATTGCCCATAACAAAGTGTTTACACTGAACAGTTTTTGCATTTGAAGCAGAGTGCCTTACAAGAAAACTCGCTTACACTTCTCTTTAGCAGTAGAACGCGAGTCTTAACGTGATGCCTTACATTGTCATTATTTATTTATAATCTCCCGCATCCTTTATACGTGTAAAAAGCTTTAGCATGTCATTATGAAATTTAGAGTCGTGTATAATGACTATGTTTGGCCTTTGAAAGAATCTCACTGTGCGTCATTGCTCGCATACTTAAAAGTAAATAGGCTTTTAAGGTTATGCTCGTAATAAAAGTGACTCGGAATATGTTTTTCAGCGAGGGCGATGATCCATTTCATGAAATATTTTTTTACATTCGCTCATAAAGAAATACAGTAAGGCAATTTAGACTTACTTTGTATCAAGCCTATCACTATAAGTATATTACTGCTGGTAGCATCAAAATAAGGGTTTAGACCACCAAACTCTTATAGAGATTATAGATTTATGGCAGAAGATTTTTTTTGAGCATGTAGTCCTCCTGGTTACAGTATCTGTAAGCAACTTCATATAGAACAGAGTTTCTATCTGACTTCTATCGCAGATGCGTTGCTACTCCTGAAATCCTAGATGGTGGGCACATAAAAGTGTGTCGATAACCACACCATTACACCCAAATGCAACTGCTTTACACTAGAAGTAGGCATGTTTTCGACTGGGAAAGTACCACCAGCTAGGTACTACCTCGTCCCTGTAGTTTGGGGATCAGAATAGGGCTACGGTATCCCCTGCCTGTCGTAAAAAGTGCGGTTACGGGCGGCTAGAGCTTGAACCGTTCGTTCCGGCGACTCCGGGAAGGACAGCGATATGTATGTTCGCATACCGTTGTATAAACTAGACGAAGCGGTGAGCCCAGCTGCTGAACTGGGAGGCAATGCGCTCAGAGGACTCCGTAGACATTACTTTGGAAATCCCGGAGTCCTCTTTGTAGCGCTGAGGACGGCCATCAAGGGAGGGAGTAAAAATCCCACATAACCATGCGTCACTCTCACGGCATCGGGTACCTTTTGAAGGTTTCCCCTTCGAAATCAAAAGTAACAATACGAATAGACAACGGTTGCTGGTCGTCAACTCCCTAGCGGTATATAGCGTATTATCGATTATCTCCGCCTGTCTTAAGCGACCGTTGGAAACGGTCGTTGTCATTAATTGTCGCATATTTGTTCCCATTAGTACAACATAACGTATTTTAGCCCTACTGCAATGGTAACTACTTGTTACGCTTGGTAAACCTACCTTCGAAAAACGACGTAACGTAATAAATTTCATCATGACCTTAAATACCATGACGTTCGAACACGTACGATGTTACATAACATTGAACAACGATTATAATAGCCACTTATTGTGGAATTAGCTTCGATTGCATCCATTAGCTGGAGTTTTGCTGGACTGCGCGCCGGACCAATGTATCGATCCTCAAGGATCTTAAGATCTTAGATTCTCCTAGGCTCTCCAGCATTTGCCTACACCGAATCCTCAAATATTTTGGGCACATTGCCAGAAGACCTCCCGACAATATGGAGAAACTGATGGTGACGGGCAAAATAGAGGGCAAGAGACCTCGAGGCCGAAGTCCTAGGAGATGGACGGATCAGGTATCTAAACACCTGGAGATACCTGTCAGCACGGCACTCCATCAAGCTGCTGATCGCAATAAGTGGAGACAGCAAATTGAAAAGGCTTCGCATCAAAATCACGATCCTCAGTAATGAGGCACGACTGAAGAGAGAGAGAGCATCCATTAGCCTTCTTAGGTCCACTTTTGAATATAGGCCCCTAATTGATATTTTCTTCAGATCATTGGTCAACCTTGTCGGAGGTGACCTGTGCTCCTTATGCCTAGACGTGGTCAAAACTTCATAATATTTTTTTCTTTAGTTTAGATTAATATTTCTCAAACCAAATGAAGACTTATCTCTAGCTATCGACCACTAACTCCATGAACTTCTAAAATACATAGGAAATAGATTTTGCTAACATACCTGATCCCACCTCTGGTAGTATCAGCGTTGAGAGCTCTGCCCTCATGGAGCCAAGTCAGCACTGCTGGTGTCTCCACGTGTCTGGCTCTGCACACAAGAGCCAGAGTTGACTCTGCCTCGTAGTACTTCTCTAGAAGAGGTGCCCCGGCTTCGTCTACGACCCAAACTTGAGGAGCTGTTAAAATTAAGTGTAATTTAGTCAATATTCATAAATTAAGTTACCAGGTGTTACAAATGTGGTTTTAAGGTGGTAGAACCAGTGTAGTTTGACCGGGGAAGTACCACCGCCACATCTATTTCTAGCGTGAAGCAATTCTTGCGTTTCGATGGAACGGTATGGTTGCCGGCATACTTTTTATATGAGGCGAACATCTTAGTCCTCAGAGGCGTTCGGATTTTTTACACAACTTTCAGATATGCCTAACATTTCTTGCTGCATTCTGGCAGTTCTTTCTCAGATATCTGTTACGGTCTGTTTCTTCACTTAAAAGAACGAGAAAGTGTTAATTAATTTCTAATAGGCATAAAACCTACATGTGTAAATCCTAACGAACTGGGGTTTGAACCCTACTTCTAGTGTTATGCCACTAATACCTTCAGTTTTTTTCGTCAAACTACACTGGTTCTACCATCTGGTGAACTGGTATATTCGACTTATTTTCCCCTTTTTCTCCTGTGTCTTGATTGTCTGTGTCATGATTGTCTAAACCAAGGATAAAAATATGTCATAATTTCAACGTAACGCTGTAAATGAGTAGGTTTTAGTGAAGATTTCTGTTTCATTCCTATGATCTACAACATTTCTAATTTCTAGAGACGATATATTTTAAATTCCTAATTTAGATTTTCTCGTAGTATCTTGTGAATTATTTGGAACGTACATACTTTCAAGGTTATAATATTAACTTACGTTATTTTAATATAAAACCCTCTGAGATAACATGAAGTTAATTCATAAGTGTCCTTCAACGTTCATGTACTTATGAAGACTTCTAAATTAAACTGAAACTCGGAAACTCTGATAACGCTTTATAAATATTACATGTCTTATGGTTTATGGATATTTAGTTCGAAAGTGAGTTAATTTTTTGTGTTTTGACTCCGGATTCACTACTGCCAAACCTATTTCTGCTTTAATGGACAGCAGTGGCCACTCACCACCAGATGGATTGCTTGCTAATTTGTTCCTTCCATATCTAAAATGAGAAGTAATAAAACAAAGCGACAAAAACATACCATCCACAAGACGTGTCTTTTTTGGCTGCCTAGTAAAAACGATAACAGCAAATGTTACCACGACTTATCAAGATAAGTGTGGTTATACTTACCTACATACCATACACTATCACAACAAACAATAATGTGTAACGAATTGTAAAACTAAAAAATAACATTCAGAAAAGGTCTGTCTGTACAGCTTAATATTTAAAAAAAACGGTTGTCTGTAAAGTCGGTTTACTGGCGATAATCGAACGTGACAACGTCATAAGATAAAAACTTTTTAACAAAAAATATCTACCGACTTCCATGTCACAAAAAAGTAAAAAATAATTTAAATATATTTTGGTCTAGAACATACTCAGTACTTAGTACATAGTCCTGAAGTCGGTGCTCGACATATTTCGCTGGACGACGGTAACTACGTCCTATATGAGCACCGACTTCAGAACTATGTACTAAGTACTGAGTATGTTCTAGACCAAAATATATTTAAATTATTTTTTACTTTTTTGTGACATGGAAGTCGGTAGATATTTTTTGTTAAAAAGTTTTTATTTTACACTTTTTAGTGACTATATTTTTATGTTTGTATTTAAATAAAGCCTCTAAGTTTGCTTTGTGCATCTACATATTCACAAAAATTAAACATAAAACACTTTTACAATTCATACAAACAGGGCGCCCCCTCTGGAAGTACCCCTCCATCATCAGGGTTGAGGAGTTGAAGGTCAAATTTTTCATCTTATATTGTTGCTTAGTAATCTTATAACATATACGTTAGTACCAGGTGGCTAACTTCTATGGCTCAGGCTTGCAGTACCCTGCATCATCAGGGTTTAGGAGTTGAAGGTCAAAATTTTAATTTTGTGCCTCTGTTTGGTATTATTTTTACATACCCGTAAGCACCAAATTGCCAACTCCTATGGTTTAGAATTGAAGTACCCCTTCATCATCAGGGTCGAGGAGTTGAAGGTCAATTTTTTCATCTTATATTGTTGCTTAGTAATCTTATAACATATACGTTAGTACCAGGTGGCTAACTTCTATGGCTCAGGCTTGCAGTACCCTGCATCATCAGGGTTTAGGAGTTGAAGGTCAAAATTTTAATTTTGTGCCTCTGTTTGGTATTATTTTTACATACCCGTAAGCACCAAATTGCCAACTCCTATGGTTTAGAATTGAAGTACCCCTTCATCATCAGGGTCGAGGAGTTGAAGGTCAAAATTTTAATTTTGTGCCTCTGCTTAGTATTATTTTTACATAACCGTAAGCACCAAATTGCCAACTCCTATGGTTTAGGATTGAAGTACCCCTTCATCATCAGGGTTGAGGAGTTGAAGGTCAAATTTTTGATTTTATATTTTTGCTTAGTATTTTCTTTACATAACCGTAAGCACCAAATTGCCAACTTCTATGGTTTAGGATTGAAGTACCCCTCCATCATCAGGGTTGAGGAGTTGAAGGTCAAATTTTTCATCTTATGTTTTTGCTCAGTAATCTTATAACATATACGTAAGCACCAAATGGCTTATTCCTATGGTTTTGGCTTTAAGTACCCCTGCATCATCAGGGTTGAGGAGTTGAAGGTCAAATTTTTGTCCTATGAATTTGCTTAACAATTTCATTATATATTCGCAAACATCAAACGACCAACTTTTATAGTTCAGGCTAGCAGTACCCCTGCATCATCAGGATTGAAGAGTTGAAGGTCAAATTTTTCATAGTAAATACCTACATAGTAATTTTATTCTATATTTTACTCAATTGGACTTCTCCAGCTAAGGTTCGGCCGACTATCACTAATTTTATTATTTTGCTCCAAAAAGTTGAAGATCCTATGATTAGAACCTTATCAAACTCTTATCAGACTACCCCTGGAGTACATCCTTTCTAATAAAAAAAGAATCATCAAAATCGGTTGGCGGGATATTGAGTTATTCATACATTTATCGCGTACATTGAAAATGCAAATTTAAGACTTATGCGTTTTTCTTATGGATGCCCTAGTCAAAAAAATACTAAAAAAAAATGGGACCCTATGACACGCACTACCTTTCAAATAAAAAAACATCATCTAAATCGGTTCACCCAGTCCGGAGAAATGAGGTAACAAATATAAAAAAAAAAAAAAAAAAAAAAAATACAGACGAATTGATAACCTCCTCCTTTTTGGAAGTCGGTTAAAAATACTGATAGAATGGTTGCATTTTTGCATAGCAGCTGTCCACGCGGGCGCATCGTTCTCTCAAGTAGGAGAGAGACAGATGTCGAACGCTACGGAACGCGAAGGCCGACTGTGTCTCTCTGTCACTCGTTCCGCGCTCTCGTTTGCACTTCAAGCCTTAAATGGAACGCCTCAGAGCGAGGTAACGCCACATGTGTCACATTTTTGGTGCGTGCAGCAGGCTCCATAGAATTATAAGACGTTGTCACGTCAAAAAACTCTTAACCGATTCATACATAACTTTTACAATTAGACAAAACTGTATAGAACATAAAAAGGTTTCTTCATAAAATCTGTTTTTTTTTTTATTAAAACCATTCGCAGATTGAACGGAACCGCGAAAAACTTCATTTCTTAACGAAACAAATTATAAAACTTTGAACGACATCTGTTAAGGGTTCGTATGAAAAGATTCACGATCCAATTTACTCTCGTTACACATTTTTCATTTAAATACTCGCTTCTTTTATGAATGAAATTTCTTACATATAAAAACTTGTATGTAGAATTATTATAGCAAAAGTCAGATTGTTTACGTAGAAATATCATTTACTTAAAACGCTTTTTTATAAACGCTTTCCACAGATAATGCCACAGTAGCATTATGTCCTGTATCGTGGGTGCCATAGAGACATTAACGAATACACAAATATTAATATACCGAAATTATTGGATATTCACGAATGCGAATGAGAATATTGTCAACCGATATCTGCGAATACGCATGCGAAAGGGAATATATATATTTTTTTAATTGACGGCAACATAGTCGCGTAGGTTTATTTTGAGGTAGGTGCATCGACATCTTGTCCCTGTAGTTCCGGGACCAGAATAGGGCTACGATACCCTATGTCCGTCGTAAGAGGCGACTAAAAGGGACTTCCGGAGCTACGAGCGGGAAGAGTGGGAGCTCGAACTGTCCGGTCAAGCGACCCCGGGAAGGATGGCGGCACGAGTGGTCGCGTGCCGCCGTAAAGACCAGAAGGTGAGCGTTTCACGCGCACCAGGGAAGAGCCCGAAAGGGACATCGGGCTCGGAGGACACCGGCTGTGTTCTGTAGGAGATCCCGGAGTCTTCCACACAGTGCTGAGGACGTCCACCAGGGGGGATTTAGTGCGGTAAGAATCCCACATAACCCGCGTCGCTCCCACGACTTCGGGTACCTTATAATGGTTTTCCCTCGTAATCAAAAAAGGTGAATCTGCATCTATACATAATAAGTATAAGATATAGAGGAAGTGCAGAGGTTGAATGTAGATTTGCGAATAAACTGCAGTTTGACTTACATTTGCACAAATTTGTTGACCTTTTGTTAATCGTTAAACTGCAGTTATAGATTCGCAAAATATTCGCACAATCTTTGCGAAAGTGAATATGTGAAAGCACCAGTTCTAGGTAGTAGAACCAGTGTAGATCGACCAGGAAGGTACCAGCGCCACACCTATCTCTAGCGTGCAGCATTTCTTTCGTTTCGTTGGAAGGGTATGGTTGCCGGCACACTTTTATAGGAGGCGATTCATCCGTGATTGACTTCAGGTAGCCTATCCGATCGATTCGGTCCATGTTCTATTCGAAGTTGCTTACAGATGTCCATGGCCGGTAATGACCACTTACATCAGATCGACTGCATGCTCGTCTGCTACTTCAATCAGATAAAAAAACATTCAAACAATCCTTGCAAATGCGAATATTCAACACATCACTATTACATAGATATTATAGTAGATATTTAACTGGTGATCAAACTTGGAACTCCCTTCGTTTCTAGTCTAAAACTCCGCTACCCAATCAATCAAATATCAAGACATATAGCAAAGTGACTAAATAGCAATAACATGTTGCTATATTAATATTTTTCTCGATTGCCTGCGATTGACATTTATTAATGACGTTTCGATGGAACCACGTACTTATTTTCAATACGGGATTCGTATCAGGAAAATACCACAGGAAACATGGTACGAGTGCGTGGGTTAATGATTTGTATAACCAGACATTATGTGTATTACGAAAAAACGCAGATATGTGTGTGTGTTGTTATGAAGAGGTTTGAAATTTTAATTCATAAAAGGAGTATAGAATTACCGCACTTTACACAAAGATACTTTATCTAACATTTTTGAAGTGAAACTTCTTTAGGCGCATGAGGGTTTTTACAGATGAAACGTCACGCCGGTATGCAACGGAAGTGTCGGAAAAGAGAGAGAGAGAGTGATCGAGACCGATTGAGAGAGAGTAAGACAGGGCGAACGTAGCATGAGCAACTAGCCGTGGAGTGAGAGTAGGGAGCAAGCGAGTGAGAAAGATTGAGAGAAAAAGTGAGACAGAGCGAACGTCGTATCACGCCTTTTTCCCTTCCTCTTAATCTTGGAAATTTAAAGTTTTAGATTTGTATAAATATAAACAAGATTTATAAATTAGTTCGCCAAAAAAGTTTCACTTCTGACATGTGTACTTTGTACGCACGCATGTTTTTTTATTGTAAAAGGAGATACTCAATTCGACTGTGTCACTCCATTACTGTACTTGTGCTGGGCACAGGTCTTTATCAGAAAGAGAGGTTTTAGGCCTTATTCAAAAGCCCTGGGCAAACGACACTTTGCAAATAACTCGCGATTTTCTCCTGCACCGTAAAACACTGATAATTAGTGTCTAATATGCACATCACATTAGAAAAACCTATTAATTAAACAGTATTTTGGTTATTTCATACTGGAATATATTAACAAGTCTACCATGGATAGAAATTAATGGTCGAATGAGGTCGAATGAAAATTGAAAAATATTAAAATGTATGATACCACAAGTTTATCTACATAAAAAGTCAATATTAACGTGAAAAAATTGGTATTACGAATCAATAAGTAGTAAATAGTTATAAACAATTAAAATTATGCACAAACGGTAATACAAAAGTAAACGGATAAAGCAATGGACAAATTGATAAATTAATATACGTATAAATAAATAAACACGCCATCTACACTCATAGCCCCACACTAGGTTTTTCTCCTGTGTCGTGGGTACCATGGACACACACAAAGACGAATACACAAACACCCAGACCCTGGTACCTGTATGTTATACCTGTCAGGTACCTGTCTAACCGGGAACTGAACCCGGAACCCATTGCGCGTCAGACCGATATGATAACCGCTCAGCTACGCGGGTCGTCAAATATATTCATATCATATTATTCTCATTTTTCATCAAAAAAAAATATATATATACTCACTGTTAATATGTAAATAGGTACGACTAACTCTCGGCGGGTGAGTGCTGATCTGACACTCGTAGACGCCTTCATCATCAGGCTTGACTTCCCTCACCAGCAACCTCCAGTTCCCGGGGTACCTCCTCGCTACTGTGATCCTGTTATCCGCTGCGTAGGTCACCGCACCCACCGTCAGGAGTTCAGGGATTTCATCCCTTCCTCGTCGACGGACCCAGGATACCTAGAATGACAACAAATTATTAAGAAGGATTTATTAATTGTTACAAAAAGTACCTATACCATCATATTTCGTACTAAAATAATAAAGGCGAAATTTGTAAGTGTGTAAGTTTGTTACTTCTTCAGGTGTAAACGGCTGGAGCGATTTTCATAAAATTAGGTAGGAAATTAGCTGGCACTCGGGATTAACATATAGGCTACTTCTTACTATGGGACAATATCTTATTCCCATGGGACAATCAATATTTGTTAAAGCTAAGAAGCTGCGGGATTCAACTAGTTATTTATAATGTAAAGCAGTACACGTGCTTACGAATTATCTGATAGTTAACAACACTTTTTGCTTCTATTCGTGAATATCTAGAACTGACACTACACGAATACGGAGTTTACTTATCACTTTCATGGGGCGACCATCTTAGTACGCGGGAGTAGCAACGCGTCTGTGACTGACTTCAGATGGAACCCATGTTCTATATAGAGTTGCTTACCGATGTCCATGGGCGGCAGTGATCACTTACTATCAGATAGACTGCATGATCAAACGATGCTACTTCAAAGTAATAAAAAATATCCTATTAAAATTCTAATTTTAGAATTATTTCTCCACAAAGAAACGGCATGAGAGAATGAGTTTTAACTTTATACGAGAAATATCTATTTCCATACACATAAAATTAATTTCACCAAAGTGCATTCTTGTTTCTTTCTTAGAAACAATTTTAACACTACAAGTAACGTCACAAGACTGCACTAGTAACTCAAAATCTTAAAATTGAGATTAAATACATAATTCTACTAAGAGATTATTATCCAGATCTAAACTTATAAACTCCCAAGCCACCGATAAATTCCAGTTCGAATTTTGTCGAATCGTTTCAAATCGGACCACTGGAATGTTTTCAAATCACTTACTTTCCAAAGAACTTAAATTCAAATTCAAGGCGTAAAAAGTGCCTCAGCTCGGAAATCCAGCGAGACGTCGCGTAGAATTTCATCACATCGTAAATCAAGGCGTCGACAAGGCATCGAGTGGGAGCGTTTATCGCTCAAGTATTTGTGATCGGAAACTTGTGAAACTGAGGTCGGAAGCTGACACTTTGTTAGGAACGAAGCGTTGTTGAATTTTAAACTCATCTGTGTAATTATTTTGAATCTTAAAAATGTTTTATTAAAGATGTAAATGATACAATGTGATGAGTACTTTAACTAGGTTCAATATACCGGAACAAGAATATAAATGAGAACGACTTTCAGTTCATATAAAACATAAAAAATAAGGTTTTTAAGTTAGTACTTATAGCTTTTTTTATTTGACAAAAGTAGCAAACGAGCATGCAGTCCTGAAAGATCATGCATCTGAAAGAAACTTCATGAAACTTATGTTTTATCTAAGGTCAATCACAGATGCGTTGCTTTTCCAGAGGAGCTAGGTCGCCTCATATAAAATTGTGCCAGAAGTCACAATCTTCCATCTAAACGCGAGAACTGCTTCACGATATAAATATGTGGTGGTGGTACCTCTACGGTCGAACTACATTGCTTCTACCTGGTAGCTGGTACTTGGACAAACCTGAATCAAAAAATGTTAAACAGCGGGTTATATGTCAGGTACTGATGACTGTTGAATGGGTAACCGCAGGCGACTTAATGAGCGTTTCCCTGATCAGGGATCAAACGTTAATTCTTTGATCCCGTTTATTATCATTTAACTGCAAACGTAACCCGCGGAAGGTTTTTGGGTGGTTTAAAATCATCCGCTACAATCTAGGTACTTTTTTGTATAAAACTCCATTGGATCATTTTAATGTAGTTTATTCCAGGTCTCAGTAGTAGAAAAACGTCGCCAGTTTTAACATCTACGTTACTGAATACAACCTCGTCATTTCAAAAACCAGGTGCTTACATTTAAATGAAATGTATAGAAGCAAAAACTCCTATTCACAGCTTCATGAAATCCAGTAAAACGTCGTGTAGAATTTCAGCACATCGTAAATCAACGTGAACAAGGCATTGAGTGGAAGGCGTTTATCGCTGGTATTTGTGATCGGAACCGTCGAGTAAGACTATTGAGGCAAAAAGCTATCTATTATTTGTAGTTTGAAAATCTTATTTAAAATACAGCAGCTATCGAGCTGTATCAATTGTAGTGTTTAGTTAGAAACTTTTTTTATTTGTTGTAAGTGAAATTGTCGCAGATTCATGAAAATCTAAAAATGGTTCTCGGAAGTTATGAGCTTGCTTATTAAATACTATGTATGTTCCTATATCAGTAAATATGTGCATTAGGTTATTTGCATTTATAAACATTGTATTAAAACTTAGTCTGTATTAGTAGATATACTAGGAAAGGTAATTTATTCTTCAATGAAAAGATAGAAAACCTCTGTATCACACTGTCATCTGCAACCTTGAAGTTGCCATTTTTGCCATTATACATACATTTTAATAAGGTGTTTTTATGTTTTGTCACAATATATGGATTATGAAAAGCGACGAGTTATAGACTGTCAGGACAAGTGTAATTATTAATGTAGTCATCATTAATGTAGTCATCATCATTATAAAGTCTTTTCTTCATATAAATCTACGCCATGGTCTAGGCCGGCCGTCCAAGTGCAGATTCTACCAAATTTACTCAAATGTATCGATTTCAAACACCTAAAAAGGTTATTTTGTTCAAAAGTCTCAAAAGTACAAAGCAAAGCATTTTAAGACAATATGCAAGGAGTGTAACAAAAGTCTTTGATTCACAGTTGAAATAATTGGATTAACATAATTTCGAAATATTAAAGTCATATTCCTAGGTATGTGACTTTAATGTGACATTTCTAATCCCAGATTAATAAAATGTAAGGCCAAAGTTCAAATCTATCTCCGTAACAGCTATTACTAGATGTTCAATTTAATTTATTTCGGTCATCCCCAATTTATCCAGAACTGGAATAAATTCAGATCGGAATAATTTAGTCATATCAAAATGACTCACAGATGCCGAGGTCGTTGTACCGTAAAAATCTTTTCTTATTTTGAAACAAAATAAGTATAATCTGAAATCCACAAAGGATCTAAATAGCCTTGATAATTTGCTTGCCAATTTTTGGCAAATTCATTTACTTGGTGTTCTTTACTTGAAGTATATTTTATTGTTGTGGCAACGTATATAATTAATGTAAAAGGTTGTTTATCTTTGATAGCCTTCTTAAGGTACGTATTTCAAAAAATAATTTTCTTAGTCTTTCTCCACATTTTAAATAACATCAAGGTTTCTTTGCCAAACACTTTAGGAATCCCTGATCTAGACTAACTGGCTTTACTAGTTAAGTAGCCTGTCCATGAGTTATTATTAGATTTGTAATAATCGAATGCTGCCTCTAGTATCATTTACAAATATAATATTTTTATTCACTAAAAGGCACTGATACGTTATACTACACGTGTGTACTTCTAATGTTATAATTTTGATGGTTATATACTTCTATTACATGAATACAAAAATACAAAAAGTAATATTCCCGGTCTGATCAGTTTATTACATTTAAATCCACCATTGATCGAGTTCTAACAAAAACATCTCCGATCTTGAAACAGAATGAACGTAAATTTTGGAATCCTTTGTAATTGGCCCCAAGAGTTTCGTGTTGCCGATTTTAACAATTTCGGTAATTACTTCAAAGGATCAAAAACAACGGCCGTTTTAAAAGTTGCTAACATTTCTCTCGTCTTCATTGTGGTTATCATCGAAATGATTTTATTACAAAAGCCTCTCTTACCTCGAACATTCATTTTTGGATATTTTGATAATGTAATAACGGTTTTCTATGAAGAATTGTTACTGTTTTATTCTTTCTCTTTTTTCTTTCGTAGAAAAAATTAACCATTCTCAAGTTATTATTTTTTCTTGTTATTTTTAAAGCTAAAAAACAATCAGGATATTCTTATGGAAAGAGTAAAAGGGTTTAAGCAAATACTGACTGTTATGATTTCATTCAAAATAACCTTTTATTATTATATTTATAGTTAATCTTCTATTTGTTACCTTTTTAATTTGGTTCCTTGCTCAAAAACATTTTTAGAATTATCCATGATAATTTTAATTTTATCAAAACTAAGCCAATAAAATGTACCTACGTTAAGAGTCTCCCTATTTAATTTTATTAGCGAACGATTAAGAACTTTCTTAATTTCCTTAATTAGTAAACTTGAACCGCGACCAACAAGTCCAAGAACTTAAGCATTCAATTTTGCTTTTACCGCCTATTTCTAGAATTGCCCTTACACTAAAGAAAGCCAGACCCATTTTCGTATCGCTGTTAAGTTCTTTGAAATGTAATTACGGCTTTGAAAAGATCTTATTTCAATTATTTACTGTTTTATTTCTTAAAATTGAAAAGATTTAACGAAGATCTTGTTAAAAATATAAGTTACCATCTACTCGCATAAGCTTATGTAATGTTCTTCTTATTTGATTTTATAAAACTTGTCACGACATCCTTAGAAAAACACCGACTCTTTTTTCTTGGTAATACACGATTTGAAAGACGTCATTAAAATAAAGTGGTTTATGTTAAGCATAAACTAAAGAAAAATATTTATGCAGATTAAGAAAAGTTTAAATCTTCAAACAAAGCGTCTTCAAAACAAAACGAAAGTCAATCTTTCATAATACTCCCGCTTTTCCCGATGCGAATAAGAAAATAAAACTATAGACTATTTTCTTACCGTCTTATCTTGAAGCAGACTTATTCTACAATTGAGATGAGCATCTTCCCCAAGTTGCACGGTTATTTTAGTGATATTTCCATCTGGTGTGTCCTCAAACGTTGGGCCATACTTTCGATCGTGATCGAAATAAGTATTCTTGACAGATACCACATGTGGCACCATTTCCTGCCTAACATTTGGCGGTATTGTAAGCGTCCCTGCAGAAGGTTCTTGTGAAGGTTGGGGCACTTTGAAAGCCTTCGTGCTGTCGATTGTGGAGTTTCCAAGCCGTAACATGACAGGCGCTGGAACGATGCCAGTGCTGAGAGCGTAAAACGGCGTCACGGTCTGGTCTTCCTGCGTCGTCGATGTTGATGGGTTTTCTGGAGAAAAAGGGAGTTTTAATTACAGTTATCCTATTTATAATAGAAGTTGATACTGATTAATCTCTGGTCTACTGAATTTGTTAATTGTAATAAGCATATCAATCACGGAATAATTGATCCAGCTTTTTTTCTCTTTTATCAAACTGAGGAAGCAAACGCATCACGCAGTCCACCAGTTGATGAGTGGTTACTGTCATTTACTTATTATTTTATATTATTTCTTTGTGGAGGTATTGTTTTAAACATTAGGTCGATTATAGCGTCATAACACTCCAATTTGATATAGTAGTAAAACTCAAATCATCCTGACCATTCTAAGCACTCTTTAACCAGGGCTGCATTATCTTTGTTGTATTAAAACAAGGAAATTCCCTCACCTGTTGTTAGCTGGCACACGACTATCTGTGTAAGGAAGAACACTCCCACACTCCACATATCGCCTGAATGAGGCTGCGCCCCGCCTGGGGCTTCATAATCTGAAACAGAGACCTTAATTGGAATAACACTTAACAACACCGGAGCGCCGCAGTTGTTCTAGTTTATTTCTGGCAAAAAAGGCAAAATGGAACGGTGAAATCTTTGTTTTCTAACAATGCTTTAGTTAAGTCAAGAATGCTTTCTTGTAAACGTAAGGCGAGGTTATATTAGCTAGTTCTTTTTAAATTGGTTCTGTTCTCAATTTGTATCTTACTTTTAGTTTGTAGCAGAAAGAATCTAGATAACAATAGCAACGCATTTATGGGCGTATGATGTATATTGGCAAAGTTACTCGTATTTGAGTTCGATTACATATGGTCGCAATGGCAACAGAGACATATTACCACCAGGTGGATTTTACGCTCGTGGATCTGTTTCTTATTCTTCTATGCTATTCTTAAATCATTCTTATAAATGAACGATAGTAGACTATACGATTTATTTATTTATTTTATTCTGGACACAGACAGTCATGTATTACATAATATTGGTCTTAATATAACATAAATATAACATTACAGACTTAGAGTGCCAACAATTTTTATAAAATATATAGACAAGATTAAAGAGATATGTTTAAACGAGTAATGATAATAACAGAAAAGTTATTTAATTACAGTTAATGTATATTCAGATTTTTTCTTAAGTAATTAAATTTTAACAAATAATGATTGAGTAATTTTGCTTTTAAATGTACTAATTGAATTCAAATGGGTCAATATGGCCCATTTCTTTGTTATAAGCAGCCATAAAATTTGGTCAATAGAGGTAAGTAAATGTTAGTTATAAAGGCAAATGGAAAATGTTTTACACCGTTGTTCCAGGTAATAATGCTTCAACCATGTAAATATTTATGCTTAAAAAACAGACATAAAAGTTTTACCACAGTTGTACAATATTTAGAATGAACTTTCTTCCGAGGCGTTCAAGAAGCGCCATGACATAAGCACTTCAAAAGGTGGGATAATAACTTTCCATATCCGGCTATGCATTTATGACTTTGGTATCGCAAATGTCCGTAGGCGATGTTGAATACTTTCCATCAGGTTGCCCACCTTATCGATAGGTTCACATATAAAATGTCCCTGTAGTTGCGGGACCAGAATAGGACTACGGTTTCCCTTTGCCTGTCGTAAGAGGTTACTAAAAAGGGCTTCCGGGGTTGCAGGTGAGAAGAGTGGGATCTCGAACTGTTTGGCCAAGCGACCCCAAGAAGGACGGCGCTATGTGTAGTTGCATGCTGCCGTAAAAACCAGAAGGTGCGGTGAGCAGTTCACGCCCACCAGGGAAAAGCCCGATGGGGCAACAAGCTGAGGACACCGGCGGCGGTCAAATGGACTTCCCGGAGTCCTCTTCGAAACGGGTTTTAGACGTCGCTCCCACGTCGGGTACTTTTTGAAAGTTTCCCCCTCGAAAACAAAAAAAATAAAAAAAGGTTCACATATAAAAAACCCTTGGAAACTTTAGTAATTTTCTTTTAAGAAATTTATAAAAAGTCTAAAATAGCATTTCAAAGTCTCACTTGTCAAATGGTTTCATACTAAAAATGAAGGCAATCAATTAAAGCCTACGTGCCAACGGGTTTCTTAGTACATAACCGTTAAAAGTTATTAGAGCCTAAAAAATAGCTGCTATTCATTGGATGTATTCATTAAGTTCGGGGTTAAGAGCCAAATTTTTCGCAAGGAAACCATTAGGTCCAGAATAATTGACAATGGCGAACATTTTTCCAATTAGTGGAACTCATTTTTCTTTTTTGTATTGTTCTTTATTCTGTTTATAACAATAGCTCATTACATTCACAAAGCCTATTGCAGAGCTTGTATGGCAAAATCTTTATGGCATTATTCTATTCAATTTAATAAAAGTAGTTGAATTCTTCTATAGCTTAAGCGAAGCAGTACTATTATCGCTTATATTTATATATTTTAGTTACGAATTAGTTTCATTTACAAAAATATAATGTAATAACTCTATTATCCTTACAAATAAAAATACAATAATTATGATGAAAAACTCCTATAATGTGGAAGTAAATTTTGTACTCTGTTATATTCTTTGAGATTAGATACTCTTATTTTATTTCGGGTCCTATTTGTGTTCGGAGCTCCCAATTAGCGGTACCGAATGTTCGTTACTTTTTTACAAGATTGAAATATCAAACATGCGTATACTCTGCTTGTTGAATGGTCGCTACCGCCCATGGACATCTGAAGTGAAACACATGGAATGTTACTCCCTATAGGTAAGATAGTTGCTGCGTATGAAATATAGTCGACGAATCGACTCTTTTACTAAAAAGCAACAATTACTTTATGTTAGAATGTAAGTGTGGTCATGGTACCTCCCCACATGTCTCCCCACATCGAACTACAGTCGCTCTTCCACGTTGAACAACTATCCATTTTAACTTGCTACTTCAATTGGAAAAAAAAAAGAATTATGTCCTATAGATATTTGATGTCACTTTCCTTAAATTGATTGTCGTTGCCATCTAAGTGATACTAACAATCCCTATAGTTCCGGATCAAAATATGGCTACGGTATCCCCTGACTGTCGTAAGAGGCAACTAAAATGGGCTAGCAGACGGCTAGAGTGGGAGCTCAAACCGTTCGGCCAGGCAATCCCGGGAAGGACGGCGGTGAGACGGATGTGTGGTCGCATACCGTCGTAAAGACTAGACGAAGCGGTGGGCCCAGCCGCCCATCCGGGAGAAGCCCGATGGGACGGGCTCGGAGGATTCCGGTTGAAGTCGTTTCGAGATCCCGGAGTCCTCCTTTTTAGCGCCGAGGACGGCCACTGGGGGGGTTTGAGTGCGGTAAAAATCCCACATAACCCTGCGTCGCTCCCACGGCGTCGGGTACCTTTTGAAGGTTTCCTCCTCGAGAACAAAAAAAAAGTGATACTAACAAATAATTAGAAAAAAAGGAATATTCCATAAAACCGTGAAAAAAATCCAACCAAATCACTACCTGAATATGCCCTGGCGTTAAAATACGGAGCTCACATGAATTACACAGAAACAAAGGCTTCACATGCCTTATTGTCCGTTTAACAACGAACAAATTACTTCACTATTTATCTACGTGACTTCCTATTTTTACCCGAGTGCCTGCGGAGGGCAATGTTTTTTGACCGTAAGTACATACATGCATATCTATTTTTTGTATATATATGTATGTATGGCTTGATGGATTGAAACATATGATATATCAAATGAATCGACTCATTTGTGAGCGTGATATAGGCTATGTATTATTATTATTACTATTTTATGTAAGATTGAAGTAGCAAACGAGCATGCAGTCCACTTGATGGTAAGTGGTCACTGCCACCCATGGACATCTGTAATCAACTTCATACAGAACATGGGATAAGATAACATAAGATGAACTCATAAAAAGGTGTGCCGGTAAAGCCACCCCCGGATTGAACCGCAAAGATTGACTCACGGGAGAAAAAGTGTGGCGATATAGTATATCTTCACTACAAAGTATAAAACATTGTCGCTTCGTGCTGTCTGTCCCTATGTAGGTATCCTTAGTTTTTTTAACTACGCTACGGATTTTAATGCAATTTTTTTTAAAAGAGTGATTCATGAGGTGTTTATATGTATAATACGATTTTTGACTTTAACGCGGAACGAAGTTCGCCGGGTCAACTAGTATACTATAAAAATACACTACAAAAATAAAGTAATGTTATAAAAAAATCTGTCATAATATATTTTGTCGCCTTGAAACAGCACCTTTTAATACTGTGATAGTTATTATTTTCTTTTTAAGTTAAAATGTGTTTTTTTGTAATAAATCATTTACTCTAGGCTGCGGCTTTATTCGAGTCGCGGTTTTTTGATAAATCGGATCTAACCCCGGGTTGGACTAGCTAATACCAAATATCCGATACTTTGAACGATTTTCCAGTGAAGGCTCGCAGTATGAAACTTACATCATCAATTATTGCCTAAAGTGGGCGGCTACCGAGGGGCTATTTGTGAATATTGATTACACCCTTTCAATCTGCATTACAGTGGCCACTCTATTTCCGAACCCCGCTTCCGTAGAATTTAAAAGGCTTTCATAAACATTGAAAACATTATTTGTAGGAACGTAGGTAATAACTTACCTTCTCACGAATAGTTTGGTGTTGTGAGTCAATTACCACGTTTGTATTACTGCATTATACTTATTTGAAATATAATAAAAATAATTTCCTATGTTTGACATGACGTGACTTGTCGTGACAATGTCTTATAATTCCATGGAGCAGGCTGCACGCACCAAAAAACATGATTCATGCGGCGTTACCTCGCTCTGAGGCGTTCCATTTAAAGCTGGAAGTGCAAGCGTGAGCCGAACGAACGACAAAGAGGCACAATCGGAAAATACGCATAAATACTACTATGTCAAAAAAATTACATAATTGTATTTATGCGTACAAATAAATGTAACTTAATCGATTCCATTGTGATTTCCTTCTCTATATCCATACAAAATATCTATGAGACAAAATTAAGTTTTCTTTTGAAAAATGTAACTGTTCCATCAGTATTTTCTTATGACGTTCAACTATCTTCGACTTTACAGACAACCGATTTTTTATTATAAAGTATTCATGTACCCAAAAGTATTGTTTTACGCCATGTGTTAATTTATAAAACAACCTTTCTATACAAATAGGAACAATCTTAGTATCTGTATGGAACTGTAAAATAACAGGCAATTTTAAAATGAAATGCAATTTTGTCCGAAAGTAAAATTAAAATATCCGTTTTAAAATTATCGGTATAAATTTATATACAATCCAATCTCGGAAGCGAAATTGATTTCTGTTAAGCCACGATTAAATACCGCTATATATTCGTAAGTTCCAATTCAGAGAAAATTGAATACCGTGCATATGTTTGCAAATAACGAATCCTACTCATTTTTTTTGTCTGACTATAATAGCAAACGAGCATGCAGTCCACCCGATGGTAAGTGGTCACTGCCTTCCATGGACATGTGTAAGCAACTTCATAGAGAACGGTTTTTTCTGTCTACAGTCAATCACAGATGCATTGCTACTCCCGCGGACTAAGATAAAAGTGAACCGTGATAAAGATTATAGATTTTTGCTTAGACCACTACGAGCGACTCCGTTCATCAATTCAATCAATTAGTTCCCGATGTAGATGAGACGGTAAGGTCGTGGGCGGATATCTATTTGATCGGACAACGCCCTTTCAATCTTCATTACGTCGCATTGATTTCTCAATGACATAGAAATTGGAAGAAATTCATGAAGTTCGGAATTCTTATACCAGATTTTCACATAAGAAACTTTAATGAGATTGTAAAAGTAAATTCAAATGACATTAAATCGTACCTATACTTGAACTGTACATAACTATGGCTCAATTGAAGATGATTTTTTTCCTATATATCATAGTAGAAAAAACGAGCACAAAAGATATATAAATGATATCAATAAATAATGCATTCCTGATAAGTTTAGGTTTATCTGAGATTGGCCACATATGCGTTACTACACCTAAGAACTTAAAGAACCTAAAATAAGACTGCCGCACACAGATATCTGTAAACTTCACATAGAACAGGGATTCTATCTGAAGTCAAACTATACTGGTTAGCACCTAGTGACGCATGTTTCAATTACCATACCTTTGAAACCGGGATAAATAGATGTAGCGAAAGACTTCTGAGTCGAGCCACTAAGACTTCTATCAGCTTATACAGCGAATACACCTTCAAGGTGACAGAACCAGTGTAGTTCGACCAGGGAAGTACCACCGCCACACCTATTTCTAGCGTGAAGCATTTCTTGAGTTTCGATGGAATGGTGTGGTTGCCGGCACACTTTCACATGAGGCGACCATCATAGTCCTCTGGAGTAGCAACGCATCTGTGACTTTAGATGGAACCCATGTTCTGTATGTCGTTGATTACAGATGTCCATGATCACTTACCATCAGGTAGACTGCATGCTCGTTTGCTACTTAAATCAGATAAAAAAAGATTTAAATAATAATCGAATGACAGTAAGCTCTAAATACTACAAAACAAGGGCAGTAATGGAAGACTAAGCGTTCTACCATATACATCGAACAAAATGATCGAAGTACAACAAATTTACTAAATCGGTGAATTTTCGTATTTATTCAAATTTATTCACACCTCGGCGCTTCGTTATGTCGCCGTCAGGGGTCGAGCCGGAATTATCTGCGGAACACGGATTACATTCCTAATTGCCACCGTTTTACAGCACGGGAACCTATTTTGTTCCCTGGGCCTTGGGAATTAACAAGTCACGAATCTAAGGCGGATTAGTGAAATTATTATTCTATCTTCGCTGCGGCAGAATTCTCAAACGTTTTTGGATTCTTTGTAATTGTTTGTAATGGAATGTTAGAAATAAATTTAATGGATGACATCGTATTTTATATTTATGCAAATTAATTTGCACCAGAACTCTCTTTCATACCACTAAGAGTCGAAGTGTGGGAATGAATTAATATACGCTTTCTACACTCATAGCCCCAAATGGATTTTCTCCTGAAGGTTTGAAGGTGGTAGAATCAGTGTAGTTTGACCGTGGAAGTACCATCACCACATCTATTTCTAGCGTGAAGCATTTCTTGCGTTTCGATAGAAGGGTGTGGTTGCCGGCACATTTTTATACGAGGTGACCGTCACAGTCCTCTGGAGTAGCAACGCATCTGTGATTGACTTCAGATGGATCTTCTCTTGTGTCGGGGGTGTTATGAACATCACATCTATTACTAGCGTGAAGCATTTCTTGCGTTTCGATAGAAGGGTGTGGTTGCCGGCACATTTTTATACGAGGTGACTATCACAGTCCTCAGGAGTAGCAACGCATCTGTGATTGACTTCAGGTGCTTCAGGTTGAATGCAAATATCCATGAGAGACAGTGACCACTTAACAGCAATAGGACTGCATGCTCATTTGCTACTTCAGTCAGATAAAAAAAACCCAGACCCAAAGCAAAAACCAAAACTCATTATTCAGATACCTATGTGGCTGAATCGAACCCAAAACCCACTTTTTTTTTCTGTTTTCGAGGGGGAAACCTTCAAAAGGTACCCGACGCCGTGGGAGCGACGCAGGGTTATGTGGGATTTTAACCGCACTAAAACCCCCCGGTGGCCGTCCTCAGCGCTGAAAAGGAGGACTCCGGGATCCTCCGAGCGCGCTGCCCCATCGGGCTCCTCCCAGATGGGCGGCTGGGCCCACCGCTCCGTCTAGTCTTTACGACGGTATGCGACCACACATACCGCCGTCCTTCCCGGGATTGCCTGGCCGAACGGTTCGAGCTCCCACTCTAGCCGTCTGCAACCCCGGAAGCCCCTTTTAGTCGCCTCTTACGACAGGCAGGGGATACCGTAGCCCTATTCTGACCCCGAGGCTACAGGGACACCCGAAACCCACTGCGTGTCAGACTATAGTTACACACACACAGTTAAGTTTTATCAAGTCATAAAATTTTATCATTTCAGTTTAATTTCCCTTATTTGCACGCCTCGTGTGTGTGGGTGCTACTCTCTACCGCTCCGAGTAGAATTTGGGGATAAAATCTTTCTTATATTTTGAGTTACTGTTTTTATGCTGTTCAAATGTTTGATTAGGATCCTTAAATAAATAATGTAATGTATGTATTTACTGAAGACGATTAAAAATTGCTCTCTTTCTCAATTATTTCTCATATTTCGGTGCCACATTTACTAAATTACTAGCTTTTGCCCGCGGCTTCGCTCGCGTGGAATTTATTCTGCCACATAAAGTTTGCAAGGTGGTAGAGCAATGGTTTAACCAGGGAGTTATCACCGCGGCACCGCCGCACCTATTTCTACCGTGAAGCAGTTCTTGTGTTTCATTAGAAGAGTGTGGCTGCCGGCTTGCTTTTATATGAGGCGATCATCAAAGTCCTCGAGAGTAGCAACGCATCTGTGATTGACTTCAGATTGAACCCTTGCCCTACTTCTTAAATCTGTGTGTTCAAATTTCAAATCACAGGCACGTATATTAATTTGAATTAGTTTTGTCGGCAACGGATATTAATACTTATTCTGAAATTAAAAGTTTTAAGAAAGGGTCTCAAAACGCGTGACGGTTACCAACGCGCAGTTGGCTAGCGTGGTCAACTACGACCTAAACTACTGCTAATCTGACATATGTGCCGAGTTGTGTAACATTAAAAGGTCGATGACGTTTGAATGACATATCTAACCTTTTCCACTGTTTCATTCTTATTGACCTTTTTTTTTGTCGAGGGGGAAACCTTCAAAAGGTACCATACGCCGTGGGAGCAACGCAGGGTTATGTGGGTTTCTTATAGCACCAGGACTCCGGGATCTTCAAAGGAACGAACTGGAGTCCTCTGAGTGCATTGCCCCATCGGGCTTCTCCCAAGTAAGCGGGTGGGCCCACCACTCCATCTAGTCTTTACCACGATATGCGACCACACGTATACCACCATCCTTCCCGGGATCGCCTGGCTGGACTGTTCAAGCTCCTTGCATCCTGGCTCTCACGACAGCATGCGACCACACATGCTAACAACTTTCCCGAAGTTGCTGACTGGGTGTTTCGAGCTCCCAGTCTAGCCGCCCGCAACCCCGAAAGCCCCTTTTAGTCGCCTCTTACCACAGACTGGGGATACCGTAGCCTTATTCTGATCCCGGAACTATAGGGACGTCATTCACATCGACCTTTCCCATTTTGCTCCGTGATTTATAACTATTTAAATATTAATTTCTACTTCGTTGTATATGGCGGCGTCGCACGGCGCGTACTGCCGGTCAATCAATTGAGTACGCAATATGTTATACTCGTAATATCTTCTAAACTACTTATCCAATTTACATGGTGTAAAAGTAGATTTAATCTGTATTAGATGCTTGATTTTTTGAAATCATTTATTTTGATAAGGATTAATATTTAGTTTGTATAAAACCCATGGAAACATCAACTTCATATATTTTAAATTTTCAAAGTATAAAAAGAGTTATTGTGGGTCATACATAAAATATAGATATATGCTGTCGCGGACTTTTATTTAGATCTATGTGAGCCAAACAATCCCACCGTACATTATGTTTGGATATCTCCAACGGTTTAGACAGCGTACGCGAAGATAGCTCTCAGAGGACAACTTTTTTTGCGACTAATCTGATATTTCTCGTTATAGTATAACCTTATTACAAAAAAATCGGTATAAATTATAGCCCATGTGTTATTCTGATGTATAACCTATACTACTGTAAAGTTTCAACCAAATCCGTTTAGTAGTTTTTGCGTGAAAGAATAACAAACACACATACATCCTCACAAACTTTCGCATTTATAATATTAGTAGGATGAATATGCTGCATTACATTTTTTTATTTTAAACAAAATACAGATAGCATTTTTCACTCGCTACTTGCACGGATGTGTTAATTACGTCCCCGTTGAATTTCTTCACCAAGCTGCGTTTCGTTTAGTTAATGTTTCAAAATCTTACTACTTGTACTTAGATACACAGTCTATATACATAGTAAGTACGTAAGTTATATAGTTATATTAAGATCATTAAATTTCACTTATATATCACTACATAGTATAAAACAAAATCCCTTCCTGCTGTCTGTCCCTATGTCCCTGTATCCCTACGGATTTTAATGCAGTTTTACATACCCAATAAATGCAATACTAAAACAGTAGGGATACACAACCTTTGTTATTTATTATAAAATACCTAAGGAAACCAAGCACTTAAAATAGCTTTAACTTTATTTTATGATTTCAAAATAATTCATATGCAAAAGCCCTCCACCCTTTAAAAGCAATGCTAAATCTTTCACAAGCGACTACTTAAATCCAGAGAAGTCGTACATCAATGTACAGTGTCTGACTCTATTTCTGGCTATCCTCAGGGATACATGATGCAAAGAGGTTGACCTTTTCGCTGAACCATCGCCACCCCTAATATACGTCCCTCAGTTAAAATAACGGTGACCATGGAATTCAATTTGTTGAGACGTCCCGATTTCAAGGTCAGATATACTCACTGACGGATCTTTTCAGTTGAAGTCGTATTTCGATCCGGTGATAGTGTAAAAAAAATATATGTAACTGACAATTTTGTAAGTGCAAAAAATAAGGACATTTCACTATTGTTTGTATCGACAGACAAAGTTATCACTATTATCTTTAACTTAAACAGCCTTATGATGGAAACTGTTAAGCGTAGGTCTTGAAATACGAAGGATTTAAGCTATGATGCCTCTCACTGGTTATATGAGGACCGATTTCCTATACATTAATGACAGTTGTGTAAACGTGTAAGGAATGACAATGTCTTTGATATGTTTTTTTTTATCTTCTAATACTGAAAGGGATTCTGGGCCCTTTATGTTCAAAAGCTAAATTAATCTAAACATAGCAAAATCTCGTATGCACAAATTACGAACTGGTATAAATTCCAGTAAAAGTCATCATTTTTATTATATTAAATACGAACTTTGTTTGATAAGTTCAATTCTTTGTTAACTTTCGAGTTAAAGAAATATTAAATTACTGTTGACGTTACATTACACTATCTCCTTACTTTATATTATATTATGATGATACATTACGCTATTACATGACGATGACATTCACGTATAATGTAAAATAAATGGTCAAATCCATAATTTACTATTATTGTGGTCACCCGATTCAAAGCCCTCAAAGTCATAGAAATCCGTAGCGGAGCAAACATTTTTCCAGCCGCATTCATACACCGCCGCACCGACTGAATTATTTACGCTTTGTACCGCGCGGGTCAAAATTAAAGTCCCGGGTTCATTTATTAACGGAGTAATTTTGAGGTAATTGTGCAACGTGTACTTTAATCTTGGGGATTAATGACACAGAAACAAACAAATAAAAGCGTGTGTAATTGCGAGAGGAAATTGTAACCGTAAATGTCGGCTTGGGCTTGAATAAAAGTTTTGGTTGCCTTATTTCAAGCATTTAGGGAAGCCAGCAGACACATTTTTGTACATGAAGAGAAATGACAAAGGAATATTATAGATATGACACTTTTGGTAAGCATGACGTATTTTTTTCTATTAAGGCTTGGCGTTTACTTCTATTGCTGGAGTTGAATAAAATCAAGGTGGTAATACACGTACGGTTCGATCTAAGTATCACCATGACACTAATTTCTAGATTGAAGCTGTTCTTGCGTTTTTATGAAAGGGAGTGAATAGCGTCTTACTTATAGAAAGAAAGAAAGAAATCGTATTTATTCACGATGAATGATACACAAAAAACTAAACATAAAAATAAGCAAAGTAATAAATAACAACAACAACAACAGAGTAACAATACAGTTTAGTGTTTAAGTAACTTGTACTGAGACCATAATAGCATCGTGAAATGGACGAGACTCAGCTATTGCCGTGGAGATACATGAAATCAGGGCACTGGTTTTCAGTCTCGCCCGAACCATGGCCTCGGACGGTTGTCAGTGCCAAACAAATCGTTGCGCAAATGTTATCATTTACTATAGTTATAATAACTTATGTATTTGTTTCTTTAGGTAGAACCTCTAGTTTTATGCGGATTTGGTTGTAAATATCCAAGGACGGAATTATTCACCTGGAATTAGATAGACCACTTGTTTGCTTCTATACATCCATCCATGAGCCTTTTGAGGTCCACTGCTGGACGTAGGCCTGTCCTAAATAGCGCTTTTTCAACCGGTCCTGTACTCTCTGAATCCAATGGTTTCTCGTTGTCTTCTTCAAGTCAGTAATGGTAAACCGTTAGAAATACATCTGCGATCATACAGATGCAGCCCTGTCGTCAGATACATGTAAGTTTTTGTAGTTTAACTCCGAGAATCACCATCACACATTATTTCCCTAACAATAGTGTGTCCAGAACAAACTGTCATGAGGCAGATAATATGAAGGGAAAAATAATAGATAAGATAATCATACTTATCCGAAATATTCTAAATTTTTCCTCAGGTGTATCTTATCTGCGGTGACAACATGGGCGGCAATGGCCACTTTGCCATCAGCAAACGATCATAGGTTCTATATGATCGTTTGCTACTTTATATTAAAAAGTAATAAAGTGAGATACATCACTACATAGTATAAACAAAGACGCTGTTCGCTGTCTGTCCCCATGTATGCTTAGATCTTTAAAACTACGCTACGGATTCTATTGCAGTTTTTTAATGGGTAGAGTGATTCAAGATAAAGGTTTTTATGTATCTCATCAACCCCATTATTGGCCCACTGCTGGACACGGGTCTTCTCTCAGAATGAGAGAGTCTAGGCCATAGTCCACCGCGCTGGCCAAGTGTGAATTGGTGGACTTCACACACCTCCGAGAACTTTTTTTTTTAAAGAACTCTCGGGTGTGTAGGTTTCCTCACGATTTTTTCCTTCACCGAAAAGCAGTGATAATTAATTTCTAATACGCACATAAATCAGTGGTGCGTGCCTGGGTTTGAACCTCGGACCTCCCGATCGAAAGGGCAAGTCACAACATTAGGCTATCACTGCTCAAAAAAAATGTGAAACGCTTCACGATTTTGCGTGTCATCTTTGCGCATAATTTTAGATTTTTGACTTTTAGGCGAAATAAAGTTCGTCGGGTCGACTAGAATTTTATAAATAGGAGTTTACCAGGACTATATTCACTGCAACTGTTATCCTATAATCATTTTCTTTTAATATTAAAAGTTTATCTATCCGTTATCTGCAAAAGAATTACTTTAAATTAGAAAATATGTGATTCTAATTATCTATATCAAAGGTACGGAAGTTTAAGAATTCAGTAACTAATTCGCTGAATCCAAATTAAGATAACGCTTAGAAACGTGAAGCTTTCACGAAATTTGTTAATGAAGATATCCGACGACTATCCTGAAACATTATCTGAGTGAGTCTAGACATCGCAGAAAGGAAACGCGATCATTATAAGGGTATGGTACAAAAGGAAATTAGGAGCGACTGAAAAGAATTCGATTTCTGAAATATATTTTGCTAATTTTAATAAAATTCCGAGTGCGAGTCGGACATTCCGGTTCCGTACCATGTTTAAAAACACAAATTAAAACAAAATCACTTTTTTCCATTATTGGTGCACTGCTGGACACGGGCCTCCTCTCAGAATGAGAGAGTTTTAGGCCATAGTCTATAATTGGTGGACTTCACACACCTTCGAGAACTCTTGGGTGTGTAGGTTACCTCACGATATTTTCCTTTACCGAAAAGCAGTGATAATTAATTTCTAATATGGTTGACCCCCACGCGACGACGGAATCAAGGAATTCCGTAACGATAAAAACCTAACACCCCCCACTCCACCTACCATGAAGCGTGTCCGAGCGTTCGCTTTACAAGTTTAGTAAGACTATAATTGTTTTTTTTTGTCATTTATAAATAGTTACGGAATTTTCATTGAGTACTTTTTTGGTTTTTTTTTGCGTTCGAGGGTAAACCTTCGAAAAGAACGAAACGAAATGGACGAACGGTTCGAAACCTTCAAAAGGTACCCGACGCCATGGGAGCGACGCAGGGTTATGTGGAATCCTCCAAGCGCGCTGACCCATCGGGTTCCTCCCAGATGGGCGGCTGGGCCCACCGCTCAGTCTAGTCTTTACGTCGGTATGCGACCACACATACCGCCGTCCTTCCCGGGATTGCCTTACCGAACGGTTCGAGCTCCCACTCTAGCCGTCTGCAACCCCGGAAGCCCCTTTTAGTTGCCTCTTACGACAGGCAGGGGATACCGTAGCCCTACTCTGACCCCGAGGCTACAGGGACTTCATTGAGTACTTAGGCGTTTAAACATATTTTTAGTGGATTTATTTTCATACGAATAACTTTAACAAAAAAAATATGCCTACGTAACATTACGGAACTAATTCTTGTTTAGAGTATCATTCGAAGCGCGGCACAAATATTAAATGAACACTTAAACGAAAAATATGTGCTTTGTAAAGAATGAAACTTGCTTTAAAGTGCTAGCTGCTTTGATCTGAAATGAACTCTTTATAATGAAATAATATGAACGGAAGCATTATAATCAATGAATTCCTTATAATACTTATAAGCTAATACTTATAAGCGTTTATAGCTGAATCAGCAACTACAACTTGTAAGCATTTCTCGCTAATAGTAGTGATGGTTGTAGAACCAGTAGTTTGACCGGGGAAGTACACCGTCACACCTATTTCTAGCACCAAGCGTTTCTCGCGTTTTGATGGAAGCGTGTGGTTGCCGGCACACTTTCACATGAGGCAACCATCATTGTACTCGGGAGTGGCAACACATCTGTGATCGACTTCAGATAGAACCTATGTTCTATTTGAAGTTGCTTACCACTTAACACCAGGTGGACTGCATGCTCGGTCTCAAAGTCCTCACAAAATTTCACCTTCTTAGGGTTCAGTCCCTAAGCGGTGAAAATGGGACCCTATTAGTGAGACACCAATGTCCGTATGTCCGTCTGTCTGTCACCAGGCTATATCCCATAAACTATGAAAGCTAGATGATGTATTTCTGTTGCTGCTATAACAACAAATACCGAAGCTCGCACGGCTGCTGACGAGCTGCCCAGAAACCGGACGAATTTGTAAGCAGCTGTTTGTTAGAAAGTATATAGTCTCAAAGAAAAATACTTGAATTAATATCACAGAAAAAAAATAAGGAATAAATAAATAATTATAATTCAATAAGTTGATAAAAATGCTACGCAATAGCTTTACCGTGGCAGTCCCCGAGTGCCGCACGTTTTTTCTTTGTATAATTGATGGTAAATGGCCAATGCCGTCTATGAACATAAATGTGTAAAAAATACTCACGGGTTCTTCTGAAGTCGGACACAGATGCGTTGCTACTCTCAAGGACTAAGACGGTCCTCATATGAAAGTTAGTTGGCAACCACACCCTTCTTCAGACACAAAAGTGTTTTACGTTAGAAATAGGTGTGGCATTGGTACTATCAAACCACGTTTCACTTTGCACCTCATAACATAAGTCAACGAATAACATAATATAGCATGTTATTCCTGGCTCTACTTCGGAATTACTAAATGTAATTATTAATGCAAATGTATTCCCACCTCGGTTACTTTTTACGGCGGAGTCAGGAGTGCCGCGGGAATTATCCGCGGAACACGACTCGTGCGGATTACATTTCTAATTGCCACGCGTTGCTTTTCTTTCACTAGTTTATTCCTACGGCTCTGCTTGCTTCTATTGCGTCTAACAAGGTTATGGTATTTCACTGAATCCTTTAACTAAAAGGAAATAATGCTATGGCGCTTTAGCAATAGAATTTTTGGGAAGGTTTGAGGTTTTTTTACAGAAAAAAAGTCATGTCTCCTATACTTTTGTTGGGATCTTTTTGTTGGGGATTCTTAATACTCAACATCTTTCGTCTTTATGTATCCATGGCAGTCACGACACAGCAGAAAATCCTGTGGGGCTATGAGTGTAGAAAGCGTTTTAATATGACGATATATGAATTTATTTTATTTCTTTTATTTTATTTTAAGCCCAGAGCCATGACGTATACAATCCGCTAGTCAATATTAGCAATGAAACGCGTGACGATTAGAAATGTCATTCGCACGGCTTGTGTTCGTCTTGTCTTCAATATGATCAACGATATGTTGTGACTTAGCTCATCCTTAACTTGAGACTGGGGATCACCACACCTATTTTAAACGTGAAGAAATTCTTAACTTCGGTTATATAGCCCTTAATGGTTTCACATCGGAGGCTCCACCACCACACTTATTTCTGCATCATAATAGCAGTGTAAAGAGCTACAGTTCGGATTGGAAGGGTATCTAAAGGGGTCAATTTATATTGGTTCTCGAGAGGGAAACCTTCAAAAGCTACCTAACGCCGTGGGAGCGACTCAGTGTGATGTGGGATTTTTTACCCCGGTGGCCGTCCTCGGCGCTACAAAGAGGACTCCGGGATCTCCAAAGGAACGCAACCGGAGTCCTCTGAGCACGTTGCCCCAGCCGTCTCCTCCCAGGTGGGTGGCTGGGCCCAATACACCGTCTACTCTTTACGACGGTATGCGACTACACTTGGCGGCGCCCTTTCCAGGGTCGCCTGAACGAACGGTTTGAGCTCCCATTCTAGCCTCTTGCAACACCGGAAAACTCCTTTTAGTCGCCTCTTACCACAAACAGGGTAGCCCTGATCTTATAATCCGGAACTACAGGAACGAAGGCGATCATACTTATCCGATTTCGTTTCAACTAAGTCCTCATGGGTAGGCACAGATCTGTACCAAATCTCAGGTAAGACTGATCTAATCAGGGGTTTAGTACAGGTATCTAGGGATGGCAGCATCCACTTTCCATCAGTCGCACTGCTCCCACGTTTGCTACTTCAATATTATTGAAAACATATTTTATTTATTATTTATGTCTATACAAAACTTAAAACTCCTTTAAATCCTATACTCGGGTCTGTGAAATATCGTTAAGTGATCTGTCTAATATAGATTGAAAGGGTTCTATTTATTTGAAATAACATTTCCGTTCAAAACCCTGCCCTGTCTGCCCACGTCAAGAAATAATTGATGACATTAGATGGGACCTTATCATCGTCATCAACCTTTACTTTCCCACTGCCGGGCCTTAATCTCTTAGAAGAGAAATTTTGACTTCATTACATCATCTAGTCAATTGTTGATTGGTAAACTTCATAAATAGTTTAGCACATAGCCATAAAATTAAGCTCTTTTTCCTATGAGGCAACTGCTTATCAAAATCCTAATTTGTAGTTTGAAAATATGTTTCACGGGTTAGTCATTATCCTGTGCCAATCCACATTGAGGCACAGAGAGAAAGTTCTAAGTTACTTCAGTTGATCAGAATATTGCAGATGTTGGCAAGGTTTCTAGCTCGAAACGTTCTGCTTTCTGGCAGAACGTTTCGAGTGCAATAAATATATCTTTTGTTTCTGTTATAGAGAGAGAAATCTTCTAAAGGACCCGATGCCGTGGAAGCAAGCCGGGGATTAGCATTTGCGATTTTTACTTCACTAAAACCCTACGGTGGCCGTCCTCAGCGCTGCGTGAATCTCCAATGGAACACAACCGGAGTCCTCTGAGTGCGATGAACCATTCGGACTGTTCCCAGTGAGAATTTTTAGTCACTGCGCCTCCTGGTGCTTACTTTGTGGCCATATGCCGTCGTCCTACCTGGGGTCGCTAGGCTGAACAGTTAGAGCTCCCACTCTTACTGCCCGTAATCACGAAAGCCCTTTTAGTCGCCTTTTATTACTGTCAGGGGCTACCGTTCCGGAACTACAGGGCCAGTCATAAATGTATTAAGCGTGAACCGGGTCTTGCATTTCGGTGGAAATGAATGGTTGTCGGCTCGCTTTTATATGAGACTATCATCTTAATCTTCGGGAGTAGTGCCGCAATGATTGATCCACAGTAACAGTTTTCACTTACCACCGGGTGGTCTGCACGCTCGTATGCCACTTTAATCTTTAAAAAGTACCTTTAATAAACACACGTTTTTTTAACGCGGAGAAATCATCATGGTTTCCCTTTCGCCCGGGGAAGCGCAAGGGGTATTTCGGACTCTTACCGACTAAAATTCCGCGGCGTTCCTCTGAACGTTCGGTGCCGTGTCACAAGTAGGCGTTAGCATTTCATTCGCGTCCCCGCTGATGTTAACGCCAGCCACGTCCCGACAGGGAGGGGCCTAATTCAGTGGTGTCCCTTATGAGATGTGCATGCAGAACGCACATACGACATCTCGAACACTTGCGACCAGGATCCCCCGATTCTGCCTATGTGGACTCATTGGACTGGGAAAGAGTGGTTTTCTGCGAAAGCCGCTTACCGGCGTCCCAAGCGTCTGCCAAGAAGCGGCGCGGAAGATGTATTATCCCTGGACCTTTAATAAACACCCTGATGAATAGCGTAACATTAAACCCTTTAAGAATATTATGGAAGGGCACATGTGTGTGTTAAAACAACATATTTTCCTCTATTCTGATAAATTAATTTGAATCGCGAGCATTACTTGGAAAATCAGCGGTGCGTTAAGGTTTCGGATCCCTAACCATTAGAAGGGCCGAATTTCACACCACTATTCAATCATTATTAAACCTAACACTAAATTAATGTATAATACATAACTCCTAAAATAAGCGAGGCATGCTTGAAATTCGGATCGCGGACCTTCGAAGGGTCTTCCAACCACTATTTAAACACTACAACAACTAAATATTAATAAATTTCTCAATAGGTATATAGTTCTAAATATTGAATATTTTACATAATAAGTTTCAAGGTTAAACCCAATTGGGGACGACCGCTGATGACCCAGACGTGCGTGTCAGACCGGTATGGCCGAGCGGACATACCGGTCTGACACGTACGTCTGGGTTCCTGGTTTGATCCCCGGCTATACAGAATTCTGTATGATCAATTTAGATTCTTGCTATGGGTTAGATGTTTTCTTTATCTGTACTCTTGTATCTGTAAAATTTTACAGCATAAGTTAAAAATTACAGCCAAATGAATTCCAAAGAAACTGACATATTGTTAATATTATAACTGCCAAAGTTTGTAGGAATGTTTGTGCGTTTGTTACTCTTCTATGCAAAAACTACCAGCCTGACTTTACTCAAATTAACACATAGTAGATATTTATCACCGTAAAAGACATGACTGAAGTAGGCGAAGCCGCGAGAATAGCCTTTTTTTTGTTTGTTTTCGATGGGGAAACCTTCAAAAGGTACCCGACGCCGAGGGAGCGACGCAGGGTTATGTGGGATTTTTACCGCACTAAAACTCCCCCAGTGGCCGTCCTCGGCGCTATAAAGAGGACTCCGGGAACTCGGAACGACCGCAACCGAAATCATCTGAACGCGTTGCCCCATCGGGCTTCTCCCAGATGTGCGGGTGGGCCCACCGCTCCGTCTAGTCTTTACCACGATATGCGACCACATATACCGCCTTCCTTCCCGGAATGGCCTGACCGAACGGTTCAAGCTCCTACTCTAGCCGCCTGCAACTCCGGAAGCCCCTTTTAATCGCCTCTTACGACAGGCAGGAGATGCCGTTGCCCTATTCTGATCCCGGAACTACAGAGACCGCGGGAATAACCTAGTAATTTAAAGGTTGTAGAACCAGTGTAGTTCGACCGGGGAAGTACCACCGCCACACCTATTTCTAGCATGTATATCTTGCGTTTCGATGGAAGGGTGTGGTTGCCGGCATACTTTCACATGAGGCGACCATCACAGTCCTCGGGATTAGCAACGCATCTGTGATTTACTTCAGATCGAACCCATGTTCTGTATGAAGTTGGTTACAGATGTCCATGGGCGGCATTGACTACTTACCACCAGGCACTGCATGCTCGTTTGCTACTTCAGTCAGATAAAAAAAAAAGTATACACATACATACTCCTGACCGTATTTAGGTAAAAATAAATTCGCTCTCCATTCGGGCGTAACTTAGGAAGTCACGTAGATAAATAGTGAAGTAATTTGTCCATTGTTAAACAGACAATAAGGCACGTGAAGCCTTTGTTTCTGAATTCGTGCGAGCTTCGTATTTTTGCGACCGTCAGAGCAGATCTACTTACCGTGTATTGTTTTTACAAGGTTCAGTTTAATGGAACGCTTCTTTTATGTTACGAAAGTGGGTATAATTCAGGTGTGTAATTAAATTCCATGCTCATTACCCGTCGAAAAGTCTTTTTTGTGAGATTGAAGTAGCAAGCGAACAAGTACCTTTGATAAGTGGTCATTGCACATGAACATCTGTGATCAAATGATAAGAATTCTATCTAAAGTCAAAAGAAGTAAGTATAAGTGAGTTAACTCATTAATTTTTTTTCTGATTGAAGTAGCAAGCAAGCATGTAGTCCACCTAGCGCTGGGAGGAGCCCGATAGGGCAACACGCTCGAAGGAATCCGGTTGAAGTCGTTTCGCGATCCCGGAGTCCTCCTTTTTAGCGCCAAGGATGGCCACCGGGCGGGTTTTAGTGCGGTAAAAATCCCATATAACCCTATGTCACTCCCACGGCGTCGGGTACCTTTTGAAGGTTTTCCCCTCGAGAACAAAAAAAAAGGTAAGAGGGCGCTGCCGATAAAGAACATTTGTAAGAGACTTTATACAGAACAGAGTGTTAATCAAGGGGCTAAAAGTAAATCGGCAACCACACCATTCCACAGAAACGCAAGAACTGCTTTACGGTAGAAATAAGTGTGGCGATAGAACTCCCCAGTTGAACTTTACTGGTTCCACTGCCTTTTTTTTGTTCTCGAGTGGGAAACCTTCAAAAGGTACCCGACGCCGTGAGAGCGACGCAGGGTTATGTGGGATTTTTACCGCACTAAAACCCCCCCAGTGGCCGTCTTCGGCGCTAAAAAGGAGGACTCCGGGGTCTCGAAACGACTTCAACCGGAATCCTCTGAGCGCGTTGCCCTATTGGGCTCCTCCCAGATAGGCGGCTAGGCCCAACGTTCCGCCTAGTCTTTACGACGGTATACGACCACACATACCGCCGTCCTTCCCGGGATTGCCTGACCGAACGGTTCGAGCTCCCACTCTAGCCGTCTACAACCCCGGAAGCCTCTTTTAGTCACCTCTTACGACATCCAGGGGATGCCGTAGCCCTATTCGGATCCCGGAACTACGGTGACTGGTTCTGGCTAGTAATTTTACGCGCTGTTTTAATTATATCAAGTAGATGATCTTAACATTTCCTTTTACGGCTTTCATGGAAGTTTCTTTATGCTAACTTATTCAGCGAAAGATAGTCATAATTCAAATAAAGTCATGACTTCTATATAAAATATGAAACTTTCCATTTAACTTCTTGTATATTTCATCTTTCGCTTTGAATTATTTAAATTAGTTTATATTTAGTTTTCTTCAATTCATTGTAGACGATGTTTTGTTGACGACGTAATACTTTTGAAATATTATTTTGGCTCACGCACTCAAAGACGGAAATTCAGACCAAAAATAATTCTCTTTTTTATCTTAGCTAGGATTAAAAGTGTGGTGATGAATATAGCATACATAATTATAATCCCAAACTTATAATGTAAGTAAGTAGCTTATTTTTTAGGTTCCCACTTCAGTCAAGTAAAACTATCCATGTATCTTGATCCAGGATTTAAACTAATTGTGTGCCAAATTTCATCGAAATCCGGCCATTAGTTCTTACGTAAAACAGTAACAAACATATATCAGTTCTCCCGGGTATAAGTCTGACCTAGTAATTCCACATTCGATCGCACTACAGCTACATTCAGTCCAATACAACATCAAAACTACACCTACGCCAAAAGGGCATTTTTATCTGATTGAAGTAGCAAATGAGAATGCGGTCTACAAGATGGTACGTGATCACTGGCATATATGGACATCTGTACACAACTTAAAACAGAGTTTCTATCTGAAATCAATCACAGATGCGTTGCTACTCCCGATGACTATGATATTCGTTTCATATAAAGGTGAGCTGGCAACCACGCCCTTTCATCGAAACGCAATAAATGCTTCACGCTAGAAACACCTTACTAGCGTGAAACATTTCTAGATACTTCCCCGGTCGAACCACACTGCTTCTACCACCTTCAAAATGTAGCTTGCGACAATACCGATACAAGCATCTTGTTGTCCATGATCATCAAGAAGACTGAAAGTTCGTGTGCTACTTTGATCTTATAAACTTTTATAACATAAACGTTGATAACTAAAATGCATATAAAGTACGCAACGTAGAACGCATATAGTTCGACAGGGGATGTACTACACCCAAACTTATTTCTATTGGAAAGTAGTTCCTGCTTTCGGTGGAAGGGTGTGGTTGGCGGATTACTTTTATAGGTGACCATCTTAGTACTCGGAAGTAGCATCTATATTGACTTCAATTACAACCCTTTTTTTGTTTCAACTGCAAACAAAAAAAGGGTTGTAATTGAAGTTACACATGTCACATGAGAGATTACTTATTATCTGATTGATTGCATGCTCGTTTGCTTCTTCAAAGTTAGAAAAAGTTATACACTAAAATTAGGAGTTCTCAGTCTAAGGATTGTCTTAAAAAAGTGCGCCGGTAACTACACCCTTCCATCGAAACGCAAGAATTTCTAGACGCTAAAAATAAGTGGCGCTAAATACATCTTCTTAGCTTTCCTTTTTGTATTTTGATACTTAATTGACCCTAAAAATATTCATAGAGGTGTTACTTAGGAGCCGAAAAAGCAAACAGAAATGGAACTTTTAAGGTCGAATAAGTAAAGAGCTTTCATAAGATATTTCATTTCTCGTTTTATTTTCGTCCAAAGTCGACTCTTTGACTGATCCTAAGTATGACCGAAATTTATTTCAACATTTTTATCTACGAGTATTTTCCGAAAATATCAACTTTATACCACATTCGTAATCATATATGCTGCTTATTTTTCTATAAGTTTAGTTAACATTATAAGTTAAGTTACATATAAAATTATAAATAAAATTTATAATTTTATATGTATAAAATATATAACGGTTTCTACATTTTTAACCCGACACTAGGATTTTATTCAGTTTAGTGTTTGCCATGCACACATACATAGACGAATACAAAAATACCATAAACTAAAACAGGTATCTGAATCCATTCCGATGTTTGTTTGACCGCGGATCGAACACGGAACTCATTGTAAGTCAAACTGGTATGATCGTTCCATCCCTGTGTCTAAAATAAATTATATTTTAAAAGGTATTTTAAATTTGATATATCTGACTTATTGAGAACCTATATTCAGGAAGATAAGCCACTTAGTTTTAACCAGCGTGTTAATAAATATATCCCCTCTATCCTCTCTTATAAACGAGTAATTAAGAAGATCTTTGGTATCGAGTCGCACACTCACATATAATTATATTCTTAATGAATGAAAAAAAATGTTATTGTAGCTTGTTGTCAAAGATAAAGACATTTCAAGATAAAAAAGATCAGAATTGGTAGATATAAGAAAATTACAATTGAAACATTTTCCACTAGAGAATTCAGTCTCTGAAACCCTGTTTCGAATATTCCCCAGAACCACAAAATAGTACAACAGCGACCACCGAGTAAAACTAATTTACCTAAAATTTGAAATAATTTCTATCTGTTGCTCCTACATTATTATCCCCGACTTTGAAAACTAGTTTATAATTTCTTTAATAAAGTAAAATGTTTTCCAAACTTACTTCTTACTTTGTTCGTATAAAGCATCTGTATAAATAATTTAAAGGCATATCCATAATAGGGTTAAAGAAAATAGTACTTCTCCAGTTGGCTCGAAGTTTTCTTAGCTAACTAAAAATGCCCTTAGAACTAAAGTAATCCAACTTGAAATATGAACTTTAAGGGTCATTGTTTTACTATGATCGAGCAACGAGAAGCGAGAAAAGCGAGAGCGAAGATATCAAACACGTCACATATCGCAGGGTAATAATGAAAATGCGTAATTAGCATTTTCTGGAAATCATATTTTGTTGTGGTTTGGGGAGGTTTTTAAAGGGCGTTGTTATTAACATTTTCATAATATTTACGTTTGTCCCTTGTAGCACAAAATGTTTACTTTTAACCAGTAGACGATATTATTTAGATAAATTTGTCGAAATTTTTCGTTCCGTTTCAATTTTCTTATGTACGGTAAAAATGGTGGTAGAATTAAAAATATTACTATCTACTAGGTACCTACTTCATTAGCTATGCACTATCTATACGTTTTTTTTGTTATCGAGGGGGAAACCTTCAAAAGATACCCGATTCCATGGGTGCAATGCCGGATTATGTGGGATTTGTACTGCATTAAAATCCTCCAGGTGGCGTCCTCAGCGCTGCCTGGGGGACTCCGGGATCTCTCATGGAACAGTACTGGAGTCCTCCGAGTGCGATGTCCCGTTCAGGCTCTTACCGTAGCCCTATTCTGATCCCGGAACTACAGGGACAAGAGGTCGAAGCCTAAGGCCTTAGCCCTGTAAAAATGGGATAATGTATCATACTACCTGTTTACTATTATTTATCGCTCACCAGTCGGTAGTGTAACAGCAAAACTCAAGCACTTAGAAAGACAAATGTAACGTTACATAACATTTAACATCTAGAGGAGTACTTCTTTTATTCTCTTGCTACATTTTTGCAAAAGGGTCCATAATGAAAATTTCATTCGGGCTTTAGGAGAATTATTCGTTCTCACGCTCAATTAAACACGTGTTTCATACACCTAATGTCACCTTTTCCTCAGGCTCCGGGCAAAATTACGTAATTTGTCTCTAATTAAATTATATGGAAGGTATAATATGACGCCTACAATGGATCCTATATTAATATTTTCTCATGAGGACGTTTACGTAGATATTACATTAAATAAAACAAAAACACGACTGCTTAAATGGAAAAGAGAAAATTAGATTCTACAAGGATGAAATATTTTAAAATAGAAATGATAATGTTTTATTTTATCTGACTGAAGTAGCGCTCGTTTGCTACTTAAATACTACAATAAAAAACTGGAGTGTACAATAAATTTTTGGGTAAACATTGGAATTTATAGTTTAAAAAACAATTCACTATAACTCTAGTATGAGGTGAAAACCCCCAGGCGCTCCACTAAAGTAGCAAACGAGCACGCAGTCCACCTAATGGTAAGTGGTCACTGCCGCCCGTGGACATCTGTAATCAACTTACAGAACATGGGTTCCGACGGAAGTCAATCACAGATGCGTTGCTGCTCCCAAGGACTACGATGGTTGTCTCATGTGAAAGTGTGCAGGTAACCACTCCCTTCAAACTAGAAATAGGTGTGATGGTGGTACTTCCCCGGTCGAACTACGCTGGTTCTATATGATTTTAGACTAATATTATCGCGGAATTGACACATTTTAATACTTAAAGGGTACTCACGATATGCGGTTTTTGAAACCTTTACAAATTCTTTTTGCCGATAATTTGACCCAGTTGCATGGTCACGGCGAAACTAAAAACTAAACTAAACGAATTTGAAAGATTCAAAAACCGCATATCGTGAGTACCCGTTAAGTATTGAAATACACTGGTTCTACCACCTTGACAACTAAATATTACAAAAATCGCTCTAGCCATCTAGACGTGAAAAAGTAGCAAACATACACACTAACATACTTTCGCCTTTATACTATTAATATGATGATATGATTTCAGTTTAAATATAATTTAAAATATGACTCGCGAATAATGCGATCGTCTTAGTCTTCGGGAGAAGCATCGCGTCTGTGGTTAACTTCAGATAGTGGGTCGAAATGTCGGCAGAAAGAAATTAAAAAATCGCGTGAGTACCCGTTATATAATAAAATGTATAACTTCAGACAGAACCCCTGTTCTATATGAAGTTGCCAACAAGACTACTTACCATTCAGTTTACAGCTTTATCGTTAGTAACTTCAATCTTATAAAAAACTAAGATAACATAAAGGCGGTTTATAAAGAGAGTGAAATAGAGAGAAATCAATTGAAGCAGTGTTAACTTCCTTTGCGGTTCTCTGGAGGCCAACCGCCCCGTCTATTCCTGTCGTAACAACAGCAATGCAGTGTTTTACTCTTAAGGGTGTGGTAAAATAGATATATGAAACACTTGGATTGTTTTAGAAGTATCAATTCGTTTTTAACTAGCTTTAGAATTAAGAAGTAAGAAATAACATTTGTAGACGTGGGACCTTAAATTATAAATAAAAAAAACATGCGTGCGTACAAAGTACACATGTCAGAAGTGAAACTTCTTTGGCGAACTAATTTATAAATCTTGTTTATATTTATACAAATCTAAAACTTTAAATTTCCAAGATTAAGAGGAAGGGAAAAAGGCGTGATACGACGTTCGCTCTGTCTCACTTTTTCTCTCAATCTTTCTCACTCGCTTGCTCCCTACTCTCACTCCACGGCTAGTTGCTCATGCTACGTTCGCCCTGTCTTACTCTCTCTCAATCGGTCTCGATCACTCTCTCTTTCTTTTCCGACACTTCCGTTGCATACCAGCGTGACGTTTCATCTGTAAAAATTTTACCCTCATGCGCCTAAAGAAGTTTCACTTCAAAAATTGCACTTCGATTGTTTTAGGTGTATCAATTCGTTTTTAACTACCCTTATAATTAAGAAATTACAAATCACATTTGTGGATATGTGACGTTAAATTATAAATAAACAAATAATTATTATAAATAAATAATATATTATACATAAATTTATAGTAAGGAACTTATATTTATAAAATGCATGTCAGATATGTCTATCGGACTTGTTCGAGCTTCCCGAGACCAAAAAGATGGCAGCTACTTTGCACAAAGATTAAGTCTCGCCGTACAGCAATGTAATACCGGCAGTGTTTTGATAAACATACCTTACGTGACAATTTTAGATGACTTGTTTTATTTATAATAGTAAGCATTAGAATAGGTCTTTATTTTTGTAGTTAATCACAGGTCAAACAATTTAATTTGGAGCGTAAAGCAAAATGGATGATGTACTAATCCTTTGAAATTAATTTTGTTTGTTTTTCAACTTCAAAGATGGTTCGACTCGGTACCACCAACACACGTATTACTGCTAATATTAGGATTGTTAAGCGCTGCTGAATGAGTCTTATGGTTTGAAGGGTTTGGTAAGAGAGACATACTAATTCGAGAGGTTCCATCTTACTCCTCGGCCACAATAGATTTGACGACAAGCGTGGTGGGGCGGTTACCATACCGGTCTGTTGCACAATGGGTCCCGGGTTCGATTCCCGGCCAGACAGGTATCTGAATGATGAGTTTAGATTCATGTTCTGGGTCTGGGTGTTCGTGTATTCGTCTTGTGTGTGTCCATGGTACCCACGACACAGGAGACAATCCTAATGTAGGGTTATGAGTGTAGAAAGTGTATCTTACATATAGATTATTACAATAGATCTGCCGGTGGCTTTCGGGTAGGATTCTAATCATAATATATACCTAGGGATCACAGGTGTATACGAATGGTAGTGAAAACTTATTGTCTAGTGGACTGTTTGTCCACTTTGTGTTTGCTAGTTTGATAAATAGTTAAATACAAAAAAAGTGAGAGGTGCAAAAATCAAAGTAAAAATAATTCATCATCATAAGCGAGTCATTCCCTGCTAGCATAACGCTTTCATGGTAGTATCTACATTCCTTAGTCATAAAACTAGACTTTATGAAATATCTTCAGAGATTACATCAACGTATTAAATTAACTTGCACAATTCTCTGCGTGGCACCTGCAGAAAGTCTTGGGAATACATAATGAAGTCTCTTTATTTTATCTTGGAAATATTTTGTAGAGTAGAATATCTTTAGCGCATTTTCTGTAAGAATTTGTTTGCTTTCCTTTAGTGCGACAGTTTTATACTTAGAAAAGGAATGACCATTTTTTTATTTAAAGTGTTTTTTTTTTATTTAAAGTGATCAACAAGGTTAGCGGTCACTAGTGGTCGATAGTGAATGCTACATTTATCATGGCATTTAGCACTATCGACCTATTAAGATAAAACACAAAAATATTTTTTTCTTGTCAAATGCTTGCCTATTTGCCTATATATTGCAACTTTATCTTTGCTCAAACCTTGTGGGTGGCATTTGTGAGTAATTTCATATGGAAAAGAGGTTCTATATGAAGTTTATCATTGCTACTTGAGCAGTGATAACCTAATGGTTGAAACTTGCCCTCTCGGTCGGGAGGTTCGAGGTTTACGCCCAGGCACGCACCGCCGATTTTTCTATAATTAAGTACATATTAGAAATTAATTAACACTGCTTTTCGGTGGAAAACATCGTGAGGAAACTTACACACCCGAGAGTTCTTTTAGAAAAAAGTTCTCGGAGGAGTGTGAAGTCCACCAATTCGCACTTGGCCCGCGCGGTGGACTATGGCCTATGACACTTTCATTCCGAGAGAAGACCCGTGCGTAGCAGTGGAGCAATAATGGGTTGACGACGACACTCCCTCACGATATTCCGGAGAACCGGAATATGAAAGTGAACCGGCAACCATACTTTTCTAACGAAACGCAAAACTCCTTCACGAAAGAATTAAGTGTGGAAGTAGTACCTCCCTGGTCGAGCTACATTGGTTCTATCAGTTGATAAAATAAACTTACATCAAAATAATTATGTTAAAAAATAAAAGAATATAAAGCCAGGAATCTTATACCTAAATGAAAGGAACGTATGTACCGTCTACAAATAATAAACTTCGGATAGCAAGCAATGAATATTCTTCAGCAGATAGCAAGCTGAATTGGCAATGGGCGTGGTTTATTGCCGCAGAATGAAATAGAGGAAGTCGTGAAGAAGATTTACGGGGAACACTAGTACATTCTGTTTTGTATCTTGCACATTATGTTCTAATGCGGCTATTAAGTTAGACATTAAATTTTCTTCTTTGTAGGGTTAACAAAATGTCTGCTAGTCAAATAAAGTGAAATTTCTTTATTTTATACTATATTATTCCTATTTTTCTGTTATCGAGGAGAATACCTTCAAAAGGTAACCAAAGCCGTGGGAGCAACGCTTGGTTATGTAGGATTTTTACCTCACTAAAGACCTCCGGTAGTCATCCTCAGCGCTGCTTGGAGGACTCCGGGATCTGCAACGGAACACAACCGGAGTCCTCCGAGCACGATGCCCCCTTTGGACTCTTCCCAGTGAGCATTGTACACACTGCGCCTCATAGTGTTTACGACAGCAAGTTGCTACACATGCCGTTGTCCTACTATATCGTGTATGCTCTAAACGAACATGTATTTAAATTATTTTTTACTTTTGTGTGAAAGTCGGTTGTATTTTTTGTTTGAATTAAAAAAACGGCTTCTACGCTCATCACCCCACAGTAGTATTTTCTCCTGTGTCGTGGGTGCTAAGGAAACACAAAGACGAATACACAAACATCCAGAAACAGAACAAGAATCTAAAGTCATCATTCAGATACCTGTCTGGCCGAGAATCAAACCCAGAACCCACTGTGCGTCAGATTGGTATGGTAACCGCCCCGCCACGCGGGTCGTCTGTTCAACAGATCTTTGATATATCACAAGAAATTAGAGTAATTGTAGTCACCGATCTGAATGTACCATTTAAATTACTACTATTACAGAAAATTATAGATTAAATAGAGAACGATATTAGACAGATAAATGGAAATTGGGCTGCCGTTCACGAATAGATGCTATTATTTATAGATATCGATTAAATGCTCAATCGACTGAAGAATAGACGACGAGCTCTGTTGTTAATGAATCATTTATTAAACTGTTGGTAATTTTCAATGATTTGATTCCATTCATTTTAGTTCGTAGGACAGATAACCGATGGGGTAGAAGAGTCCTCGAATGGAGACCACGTCTTTGCAAAAGGAGTGCAGGCCGCCCCCCGACCCGGTGGACTGATGCCCTGAAGAAGACGGCTGGTAACCGCTGGATTGAGATGGCTCAGGACCGGTCGAAGTGGCGAAAATTAGGGGTGGCCTATGTCCAGCAGTGGACTTTCAAAGGCTGATGGATGGATGGATGGATGCAATTAAAAAATAACGCAATATTCCTTATTTACTACAGAAATACACATATAACTGACATGGAATTCTTTGCAAGCCACAATAAACCACGAACGACCGTAGTAGCATCAAGCCGCAACATTCTACGGAACAAATAAACTCATGTGAATCTCAGATAATTTGAGGTCTGAATAAATAGATCTACGCTTTTTCATTTCTTTTACCCGACAAAGTTACGGGGTTCAATTTCGGCGTACGATAATAGGATACGAAAAGCCTAGCCCATTTTGGACCCAACCTCGTGTTTGATCTTGCGATCTCCAGAAACTTGATCAGATAAAACAAATATTCACTTCTTGAGTCTATTCCTGTGGAAATATATGTGAGTGGTGGATTGGTTCGGGGAATCAATTTATTTTGGATCTTGATACGATGGAAAAAATGCAGTCTTTTTATCTTTTCTTCGTCAATCCCTTACTTGTCATCCTTTAAAAATAGAGTGGTTATGGTCCAGTGACCTTGGCGTTTTTTTTTCACACTCACACGCTTTCTACGCTTATAACCCCACAGTAGGGTTTTCTCCTGTGTCATGGGTACCATGGACACATACAAGACAAATACATATATACACCCAGACCCAGAACATGAATCCAAATCACTCATCATCCAAATGCCTGTCTGGCCGTGAATCGCACCCGGAACCCATTGCGCGTCATAACGGTGTGTATCTTTATGTATTAAGTATGTATCTTTAATACGAGCAACCTTTAAGTTTTCGAATATAAATTGCATTAAGCATGCAATTGTTCTAAAAATAAAAGTTCCATTTTCTCAAAAGTCTCCAAAGTCTCCATTTTTTGTAACACTATACAGCCTAATCTTGACAGATTGGAACAGAATATGTGGTATTATTGGAATCGTTTCAGTTGTCAGAAAGGGGTAGGGTATCATAGGGTATACATTTTATAAATAGGCATGACACATTCAAGGGGAAACAGAGCAAAAAGGACGAGTTTTCATAATGCATTAAATGAATTAAAACATGAATTCTAATATAATAGCTTGTTTTGAACTTAATAATTCAATTTATGCACGAAACTTTTAACTAATCTGTTAAATGTTGTAGATTCTTTTACAAGATACGGTTGAAATACACCATTAATTTAGTTTAATGACAAAGCTGTATATCAATTAGCTTAAGACAACTAGGATGAAGTCGTCGCCGCAAAATGGCGGACCTTAATCAAGAGTAAACTCGACGATCCAATTTGTATTTCCGCGCGGATCTTAGATAGTTTCTATTCGATAAATCAGTATGGTGCTTCACATTAATGGCGTTTATAAAGTTTTCTATTTCCAGCATTTTTTCATCCACAATCAAGTCGACTGAGCTTAAATATTACTTACGCTCTGAAATAAGATTTCGGAATTTCTTTAGAATTTATAAGTCTTCACATTTCCATTTAGGGATTTTTATTTTTTCTATTTTTATTAAGCTATTACATAGCTTTTATCGCGGGCTTTAAGCGCGGCGACCAAATCAAAAAAATGCGTAACGAAAAAAACCTAAAACCCCTCACTTCGCCTACCATGTAGCGCGGCTGAGTGTTCGCTTAACGTGTATGTTTATGGTACGACAATACGAAGCTCGCACGGATCGAGACGAACTGCTTGGAAATCGGACGAATATGTTAAGCAGCTGTTTGTTAGAAAGTATAAAGTGAGAAAAAAAACTTGAATTAATTGAGTATAAAGGAAAAAATACTGCATAAATAAATAAATAATTATAATTGCATAAGTTGATAAATAATGCTACGTAATAGCTTTACCGCGACAGTCCCAGAGTGGCGCATGTTTTTTTTTGTTTATTTTATTATTCACAAAGTATTATATGTAATTGAGTTACACGCAACTGTTTTTGGTTAAAATCAAACAGAGAAATAAAGTTTGTCAGTTGTTTACTTATTCTTCTAAAAAGAGGGAAGAAAAATATATCAGGCATAATGTAGAACGGTAAATATATGCAAACGTTCACGCATGAAACATATAAAAAGCTATGTTGCAATATCTTACAATACACGTCGGATTTTGTGTGAGGCGAATACATATTTTACAGTAAATAACATAATAAGACTACATTGAATGAGAATATAATAGTATCAGCGCATAGAAAATATGCTTTGTATGTAAAGATGAACGATCCCTTCATCATAATAGATCTTGTATGCATTTATAATGAAAATCTAACTAGAAATGACTGACTAATATAATTTATACCTAATTTTGATCGACATTTATCAGAGCTTAAAGTTTTGCATTATACAGGCAGGGAGATCGATAGAACATTCAGTTTTGAACGTAAGTTCGATACAATATCTTATTAATATTATAAATGCCAGAGTTGGTGATGTATGTGCGTTTGTTACGATTTCAAGCGAATTGTTTCAGTCAGATTTTGCTGAAATTTGTCTCATCGGTAGTTTATGACCTTAAGAAATGAAATACTTATAAACGTCGCAAACGTGACCAAAACAAGTGAAGCCCTAGGAGTAATATCGTAGATGATAAATAGTTTAGACTCCCAAAAAATATACATAAATAAGTAAAGCTAAAAAAATCGGAATTTATTTAAAGTGATATCTGATAATTTTAGTAATTTAAACCATATACATTTACATAGAAAAGTGAGTTAGTTACTCGTTTTATTCCTTTCTATTATGTTAATGAGCATTAAGACCAATAAAAACATCTCCAAATGAGTCATAATAAAGATGGGAACTATTACTATACTGATTTGTAAAAAAAAAAATATTTTTTGATATGTACGTAGCGAATATAGGTCATTTGACGGTAAAGAACCACTACTATTAAAGGACATATGTACACACACAGCACATTCACACAAGTCTTACAAGAGTTCACAGCCTTGCTTAAGATTGGTCACAGATGCGATGCTACTGAGAACTAAATTGGATCGCCTAAGATTGACCTTGGCAGAAACAGGCATAGCGACTGAGTCTTTTAAATCAAACCGTTAAGGTTCTAAAGATTTATCGCTATAATAAATAAATAATTATTAAACATATTCTGTGCCCTCTAAATCCAACGGTTTCCAGCTGTCTTCTTCGGGTCATCGATCCACCTAGTGGGGGGTGACCTTTACTGCTTTTGCCTAAACGTGGTCGCCACTCGAGGACCTTTCTTCCCCATCGTTGGATTCAGAGGGCACAGGACCGATCGGAGTGGCGCCATTTACTGGAAGCCTATGTTCAGCGGTGGACATCAAAAGGCTGATAGATGGAAACAAATTTTGGTAAATTGTAAATCAAATTTAAATATTAAATATCACTTTTGATTGCGCAACACTGACCATGAAAATTAAATCGAAACCGTCATCAATCTGAAGACACACTAGGTAGTGCGAGCGAGACAGACGCGGGAATTATTTATGCCGGGCACGCACTGCGATTAATAGTTGGAGGTTGGGTCTCTTTCACTCCGTATTGATTAAGTATCCGTCACTAATCAACGCTAACTTTGAATCCAATTGAATATTGAATTGCTAACTTGGTTTTGAAGTTTCATCTCGTGCGCCGTCTAACGTCTAAGTCTAACTACTATGAATTACTATGTCTCAAATGTAAATTTATTTTTGTAGACTAGAATTTTATTTAATTGTTAAAAATGCAAAACGAATGTGCAGTCCACCATTAGGCCCGTGGATATCTATTAGTAAATCTATAATCTGATCTGTTATTAAGCTCCAGATATCATTAAATCTCGAGAGATTAATGTCAGCCGGTTATTTACGACGAAATATCGCAAATCGTTAAGAGATGGTGATATGAATAGAGATAGTATATTTTTGAAAAACGCTATCAAAGTTTTGTCAACATATTTTGTATATATATAGATACAAGCTTGAAACTCAGACTGTCAGAGTATGACCTTTCTCTAGTTGATCTAGTACAGATATCGCTTTACAAATGGAGCTTCGCTACTCCTGACGACTACGTTAAAATACTCATGTACATAAGTTAGTGTTTTTAAGCCTTCAAAGCTGCTCAAAGCACTGTTGTCGAGTTATTTTGCAGCACAAATAGGTCGTAACTCCGAAATTTAGTTACAAAGAGATCTACGAACCTAATAAGTTCCTATTTCAAAGATTATTATCGAAAACATTTTTATATATACTAGTCACTCGTCGCAACGGTCGAAATTCGAACTATAAAAAAACTACCCTGGATACTGTCAAAAGTAGCACAAATATTTCCCAAATTCAATAAAATTGTTTTAATTTTCAAGTTATTTTAAATACACCCGTAAAAGTAAAAAGAGGTTTCATTAACTAAGCTGCATTTAAAAGCAATAGCGGGTATTTTGACATTAAATGTTTTATTTCGTTTATTATATTTATGTTTGTGTCAAATGCAAGGTCGTGTGTGTAATGTGTTCGTAGTAGATTTTATGTATGTTTTATGCATTATTTGAAAAAAGTATTGGCATTGCGCAATCCACCGATTCGCACTTGGCTAGCGCGGTGGACCATGGCCTAAACTGTCTCATTCTGAGATAGAACCCGTGCCCAGCAGTGGGATAGTAATGGCTTGACGAGAATCCTTCTCTACATCAACTATAACCAGCTCCGTCAGGGGCAAGTATCTTAAAAACGGATCACAAGTTTTTGGTTCACGTATTAATTTAAACATTTTGTAATCTATGTTTCAAGTCATTAACCGTTTATTATACTTTTAAATAAATTAGGATATATTTGGATATTCATAACATGAATAAAATAGTTGAACAAAAATTATAATTGTACAATATGAACACAATGATCATGAATAAATGAATAGAAATAAAATAAGGTGAACGGCGAGCTATTCTCGTATTTCTTGAAGTTATAATGGAACAAAGTTTGTCTGTAAGAATATGTTAATTTATCGTTAGAATATAACGAGGGAAAACTAAAAAATAGTGGCGGGATTTTATTGATTCGAGAAAGTAGTGGCTATTTTTATCTAGATTTAAAACGAGTTGAATAACTTTTATATAAAGTTCATTATTTACGAGCAAGATGATCGCATATAAATATTTCGGTCTAATTTAAATATTTATCTCCTGTTACTGGCGTTTGACAATGCATAAAATACAACGGTCCCAGCGATGGAATATAGTTTGCTTGTTTTATTTATTTATTTTTGATCACCTACATAGTTTACACCAATTATAATACAAAATGAACAATAGTATACATTAAGGAAAAGATAAGTGCAACTACATTTATACGCGAAGACTGCTTGTAATAAAGGAGCGAGTAACGTGTAAGTCAAATGATAATAACAATAATCATAAAGAAAAGAAACATTTTTCTTGAATTAAGTTAAAATTAAACAGATTTTGTATGTTAATATTGTTTATGATAAATATTTAAGTGTACGTGTACATTTTTCCAAAATATATGAATTTTAATTTGAAATATACAATAAATAGAGGATAAAGGCAATAAACATTATAAAAACTCTTATATACGTTTATGCATTCTAAGACGATAACAGTTTGTGTCTGTTCATAGTAATTTGAACATAAATCTCCAAAAATGTATGTTGTATTAATTAGTTTGTTTAATTTTACCGCAACATAAATGCAGCATAACGTACGTCCAAGTTTTCTACTTGTAAAGGCGTTTGTGCGGACAGCCGTCCGAGCGACCCCGTACCATGGGGCAAACTGAAGATCAGCGCCATGTGCTTGCTTGTCTGCGCATGGCTTCGCTGAGTTTGACCCCATTCGCGGTAATTACAGCACATAATTCACTTTACATAATTAATACTTTTTTATTTATTATTATTGTTATTATGTACTCCTATGTGTTATTATAATATATGTTTTAATGTAGTCTACTTTAGTTGTGCCGTTTGTGTGTTGTAATTTTCTCGAATAAACTTATTTTTATTTTATTTTTTATTTTAAATACTTTTTCTACTGAATACGAAACTTTAAACATGTTAATACTTAAAAAAACCTGCACTAAAGATATATTTCAGTCAGACGGCACCAAAACTATTATTGAAACTACAAAGTCTGTTTCTCTTAAATAAAATGCTTCAACTATATTACTCAATTCAATGTCAATATAATAAATCCAATCGACCGAGTATTTGAGGCACTGACCGTACTGATTGTTGCACTACGTCCTTTGAAAGGTCACTATCGTTTGTATCTCACTATTTTCCGCCAATTTCCCTAACTGGTAAAAGAATGTCCTTTTCACTGACGTCGCATGCTTGCCTTTACACAAAATTCTATGGAGGTGAAATGAAAGATATTTCTGGTGTAACAATTGTTGTACTATGAAGTATGTATTTAGAGATATTAGGGTTCCGTAACCACAAATGACAAAATGGAAACCCTATAACTTAACCTCCATTATCCATCCGTCTGGTACAGGGCTTTACCTATAAATAAAATAAATATAAATAAATAAGTAAAAAAAACATGAATAGAAAAATACTATTACACGTATGACGAATTTTAATGCTATGAATCTGCTAAAGTTATCAGCATTGTAATATAGTGTCTAATTGTCTTTTATTGATAAATACGAGTATGTGAGTGCCATACATTTAGAACGCCTTAACCGGTATATTAAATTTTTGGCGCCCTTTTTAAACACATGTGATCTAAATTATTGTTAACCAAAAATTAACTAAATAAAGATCTTTCTTTCTTTCTTTTTTTCTATAGAACTGAAATATGTAAACACTTGACGCCGGTGTTAATTAATATAGCCGCTACACCAACAAATACTGAAATGAAGTAAGACATTAAAAATTACAAGAAGTCACACAAATTTTAAACATGTTAATACCAAAAAAAATCTCCACTTATAGTATGGTATATTTTAACCAGACAGGAAAAATAAAACCACGTAGAGATGGCACCAAATCTAATATTGAAACTTTATAACGTGTTTTTAAAAAATAAAAAGCTTCAACTATATCATTCAAAGTCAATATATAAATCCAATCGACCGAGTATTAAAGGCACTGACCGTACTGATTGTTGCACTACGTCCTTTGAAAGGTCACTATCGTTTGTATCTCAATATTCCGCCAATTTCCCTAACTGGTAAAAGAATTTCTCTTTAAATGACATTGCATGCTTGCCTTGACATAAAATTCTATGGAGGTGAAATATATTTCATTATATTTCTGTTGAAACAATTGTTGTAGTATAAAGTGTACTACTCGACCAAAACAATTAGGCGCACGACAGTTGAAACGTCCTTAGAACTAGGGATTTCACATCCCGATACGAAGTATTTTCTATTACCAAATACCAAGAGTATGTAGGTATGTAAAACATACGCCATAGTGGTGTATGTTCATGAGTCGAGTATTTCTTAATGCACTTTCATGTGTTTAATATATTCGCAGACATGAAATATTTTCTTTCTTTTTTTATGTGTGTAAGAGACTGATGCCTGTTGCAGCACACATTCGATTTTCGACTTGGGAGTCAGAAATACTGAGCCCAATACTCTTCTCTTGTTAAAAAATGCATATTTTGATTGAAAGCGTCCTTTCTCCTGCACGTATAGTCTTTTTCCTACCAATTTTGAGCTTTATTGACAAAAAATCAACGAATATAATAATGGCTTTAAAAATTTAACAATCACTCATTAAAGTAACATTATAACGAAATACCATTAAACACGTGCTGGCTAACCTAAACACCTAGACGATACACGACTGCACGTCACTAGGGGATGCGCAGGGTAAGAAGAGAGATGCGGGGTATTTAACCACTTTTGTTTTATGCGTCTAATTGTTGTGGTCAAGTAATATATATGTGATATTAGGGTTCCGTAACCACATATGAAAAAATGGAAACCTTATTACTAAGCCTCCACCATCCACCCGTCTAGTACAGGGCTTGACCTATAGAACTGTAATATGTAAACACTTGACGCCAGTGTTAATTAATATGGCCGCTACACCAATGCTACTAATATTATAAATGCGAAAGTTTGTGAGGATGGATGTATGTGTGTTTTTTATTCTTTCACGCAAAAACTACTCAACGGATTTGGTTGAAACTTTACAGTAGTATAGGTTATACATCAGAATAACACATGGACTATAATTTATACCGATTTTTTTGTTATTAGGTTATAATATAACGAGAAATATCCGGTTAGTCGCAAAAAAAGTTGTCCTCTGAGAGCTATCTTTGCGTACGCTGCCTAAACCGCTGGAGATACCCAAATATAATGTACCGTGGGATTGTTTGGCTCACATAGATCTAAATAAAAGTCCGCGACAGCATATGTCTATATTTTATGTATAACCCACAATAACTCTTTTTATACATTGAATTTTTTTAAAATATGAAGTTGATGTTTCCATGGGTTTTATACAAACTAAATATTAATCCTTATCAAAATAAATGATTTCAAAAAATCAAGCATCTAATACATATTGAATCTACTTTTTACACCATGTGAATTGGATAAGTAGTTTAAAAGATATTACGAGTATAACATATTGCGTAGTCAATTGATTGACCGGCAGTACACGCCGTGCGCCGCCGCCGTATCCAACGCAGTTCTATGAAATTAATATTTGAATGGTTATAAAACACGGAGCAAAATGGGAAAGGTCAATGTAAATGACGTCCCTGTAGTTCCGGGATCAGAATAAGGCTACGGTATCCCCTGTCTGTGGTAAGAGGCGACTAAAAGGGGGCTTTCGGGGTTGCGGGTGGCTAGACTGGGAGCTCGAAACTCCCAGTCAGCATGTGTGGTCGCATGCTGTCGTGAGAGCCAGGATGCACGGAGCTTGAACCGTCCAGCCAGGCGATCTCGGGATGGACGGTGGTATACGTGTGATCGCATATCGTGGTAAAGACCAAATGGAGTGGTGGGCCCAGCCGCTCTCTTGGGAGGAGCCCGATCTGGCAATGCACTCAGAGGACTCCAGTTGCTTTCCTTTGAAGATCCCGGAGTCCTAGTGCGATAAGAATCCCACATAACCCTGCGTCGCTCCCACGGCTTATGGTACCTTTGAAGGTTTCTCCCTCGACAAAAAGAAAAAAGGTCAATGAGAATGAAACAGTGGAAAATGTTAAATATGTTATTAAATCATCATCGACCTTTTAATGTTACACAACTCGGCACATATGTCAGATTAGCAGTAGTGTAGGTCGTGACCACGCTAGCCAAATGCGCGTTGGTAACCGTCGCGCGTTTTGAGACCCTTTCTTAAAACTTATAATTTCAGAGTAAGCATTAATATCTGTTGCCGACAAAACTAATTCAAATTAATATACGTGCCTGTGATTTGAAATTTGAACACACAGATTTAGGAAGTAGGGCAAGGGTTCAATCTGAAATCAATCACAGATGTGTTGCTACTCCCGAGGACTATGATGATCTCCTCATATAAAACTGAGCCGGCAGCTACACCCTTTTAATGAAACACAAGAACTGCTTCACGATATAAATAGGTGTGGCGGTAATACCTCCCTGGTTGAACCATTGCTCTACCAACTTGCAAACTTTATGTGGCAAACTAAATTCCACGCGAGCGAAGCCGCGGGCAAAGGCTAGTAAACACTAAAATGAAAAAAGACATAAAAAATTAAAAGAAATCACACAAATTTTAAATATGCTAAAACAAAAAAACCTCCTCCACTTATGGTTTAGTATATTTCAGACAGACAGGTAAAGATAAAACCATGTAGAGATGGCAACAAAACTTATCAACGAATCTTTATATCCTGTTTTTAACAAAAGAAAAAACATGCGTGTGATAGCCGCACTTCGAGTACGGCGACTTTATAAACAAATTATTGTATTGTTATATAGATCGTAGCTATGTGGCTAGATATGGATCAATGTTTGAGTAGAAAGATTTGTAAAATAAAGGAGTCCTGTACTGACAGCCTCTGGGCTAAGACGTAGTTTTATTCACCGAATCTCCCATACTTCTAACATCAGAAGTGGGATTGATTCGATTAGTTCGATAGTTAACTCACGCCGCAATAAGTTAATTTTCAATATGTGAAAATTGTGAATTAAGACAATTAAAAAATAAAGTTAACCTGAACAAACTGTTACGAAGATTACTAATAGACAATGGTGAAAAACTTTAAAAGTTGTAATATGTATATTAAACAAGTTAAAATGAAAATTACTAAAAGACAATAGTGAAAAACTATTAAACTAAAGTTAATGTGAACAAACTGTAACAAAAATTACTAAATAGACAATGGTGAAAAACATTAAAAGTTGTGATATGTATATTAAAAAAGTTAAAATGAAAATTACTAAAAGACAATAGTGAAAAACCTGAAAACCTGTGACCGACTGTGACCGAAAGTCATAAATATTAAAGAAGTTGTTACAAAAATTACAAATAGATAATTGTAAAAAACTAGAAAAGCTGTGAATAAAAGATGTATGAAAAACTTGAAAAGTTGTGACCAAAGTTGTTACGAAAATTATAAAACGAAATTGTGAAAAACTGAAAACCAGCCAGAGTTATTATATACCTAATATACAGAATAATCATATAGTCCTAGTAATATAAGGAAAGTAGACCAGTACAAGAGGACTGATAGATAAAGAAAATTCAAATAAGAAGAAAATTAAAGAGACGATAATTATAAATCTCAACAATTAATTAATCTGTGAGCTACGTTTTGATACTTTTACTGCAAAGACCTGCGAGCTACATCCTGATAATTTTACTGTGATATATCAGTAAAGAAACGAAATAAATAGATGAATTCGTTTTTAAAGTATAAAAACCAAGAATAGAGTGCTGAAGTGTAAATTACAACAGCTAAATAGAATAAAATAAACATATCTTCATTTTGTGAAAATTCGCCAGCAACAAACCAATAACAAGAAAAGCCTGAAAACGTATTTAATGAAGATTTAATAATGTGATTGCTTGATGCAAATATTTTGTATGGATATACCACAATTAAAAACGACATCGTGTATATCAATAAAAAATACATTTAGATTTAATAATCTCAAAAAAAAAACTCAAGAATTTTATCTACCTATACTTTAATAAATATGAAAATATAACCATAAAATCACTATGTTTAGATTTCGGGAAAACTGATAGAAACTATTGAGATTACTATGAGATTACTATTGGGAAACTATGAAGATTTTTTTTATCTCAGTGATTAACTCAAGCTTTTGAAATGGAAAATATTACTATTGAAAGCTATTTGAAGATTTATAGATATGTACCAGTGAATAACCCGAATAATTGAGGTAAAAATATTACCACTGAAACAGTTCCTGTCTACCATATGAAAATATCTTATTAACCAACGAAAACTAATGGAAGAATCAATAATCCTAATGATAGTTTTGCGACTTTTATATGAAAGTTAAGCAACTGTCTAAAAACCGTGAAGATTTTATAATAACGTTATATATGGAAGTGTATGAGAAGTTGAAAATTGGAACCAACTTGACCTGTGGCAAATAAAGATGTGTCTCCATATATAAAATAAATACATCAACGATAAACAGGATTTACGACAAGTGAGACTGCAATTAAAAATGGCACATTGATTCATATTAACAATTATGTTAATCTATTTATATTGGTTGACTTATTACGAGTAAAACCTATGAAAACTACGAACAAAAGCAACGAATTAAGATCTATATTGTGCGAATAATAATGAGACATCAGATAATAAGTAGATATATGAGCAGGAAATATCTGTCTAAATGATCCGCGTTATTACCTTTGAAGATTGTCAAAAGCAAACATTTTTGAGTTATTGCGTTTAATTTATGCAAGAAAATTTGAATACGACATATTTTGGTGTAAAGCAATAGATATGGCTACAGTGCAAGCTATATAGAAAAATGACTATAATTGGAGTGAATATACTGCAAATTTTACAAAAGTAGAGGCCATAATGAAATATCATAACAAAAAAATTATGCAAAATAATTATGTTGAATATATATTAAAAAAAAGGATTAGCATAAAGAAAATTCATTACAGCAATATATAATGTTGTACAATATAATTGAATATAATAAAGTACACAAATTCGGCGAAGGAAATAATTGAAATGAAATAAACGATTGAAAGGAAATATGAATGGAAGGAAATATGAATTCTCTAGAAGTCTAGAGTGTCTTCAAAAGTATAAAAGTGTGTAAAATGTATAAACATACACTTGGCCAGCGTGGTGCAGTATGGCCTGTTTCTTTGTTTCAGGGAGGAAATCCATGCCTTGATAATGACAGGACAATGTTAGATAAAAAAGATCGATGGTAATATGGTAAAGTTGCAATAATAATTGATCATAATGCAATAAAAAGTTATTGGATGATCATATCGTTTTACACTTTTGTAGTACACAAATTGTTATTAATATTGTGGATAAAAAGTCTTTGGCATTGCCTAAAATTTACAAATTATTAACAGAAAGAATGACGTGAATATATAAAAATTGTCCACCAATTCGCACTTGGCCAGCGCGGTGGACTATGGCCCAAACTCTCTCATTCTGAGAGAAGACCCGTGCCCAGCAGTGGGACAATAATGGGTTGACGAGTATAAAAATAATTTTGAAAAAAATGTTTTCGCAAGTCAAATAATTTAACGACTGCATTGTGTTTAATCTATCTATGCTGTAGTCTAAAGTTATAAAATGGATAATACTTAATAATCCTATTCAAATGAATTAAATATAATTGCCATATTACTAATATGTTACAAATATTTCAAAATAAGTTAAGAATAGGGCAAAAATAATTACGTCATTGTTAATACCGTAATCATAGCTTGGACTGTACAGCGGTAGACTCAAACAAAATATTGTTTATAACATATCAGGAACGGGATTCGATAACAAACGAAATCTGTCCCTGAAATATGAATTCGTTTATACTGTTGGCTATATAATGACTGGGTCTGTTTAATAGAAGAACAAAGACCAGGACATAATACGATATTTGTTAAACAATGTTTAAGGTCTAATTGTTACGATTGAAAAATAAGAGATGTTAAAAAGGCCGACATTCAATAACTTTAAACAATGAATTAATTTTATTGATAGTAACTGAAACTTAACTAATACGAGTTTTTATTTAAAGACAACACAAAAGTTTCATCAAAATGTATACAAATTCTAGAAGTTGAAAAAATAAATTTATTCTTATATTGATGACATAGAGCAATGTAATATTCGGAAAGTAAACGGAATAATTTCTGCAAATGAATAATTGTGTGATAACGTTAGAGCCTAATTATCACTCACAGAATATCAAAAATAAAAAAATACCTGATAATTTTATTAATAAAACTAATTTATTTCGATACGTATAATTAGCAAATTACAGCCAGTTAATATAGTGAATAGACATAGTGCTATATCAAACAAATTTATTTCAAAGTTCGATTCTTATAATTAGCAAATTACAGCCAGTTAATATAATAAATAGACACAATGCTATATCAAGTAGTAGTGTTTATGAAATATTCTGAATGGAAAATCCGAGCATATTTGTAAAGCACTCAGAAAAGAATTTTAATAACCAAAAATAAATCAATAAATGAGACTACGTAAACAAAATAATCCGATGATGAGCTAATATGTATTAATGTGTACTTTAACATAAATTGAAATCATAATTTACGTATAAAAAACTGAATAACAGGATTTAAAAGTGGTTATTGAATAGAAAATTATTAAAATGGCAATAAAACAAAACAATGACAATTTAATAGTGTATTTATTGTGATATAATTATTATAATACAAAAATAACTGTGTTAAACTATATCATTTGAAAATTTACCTTTAAAAGCGTAAGTTCAAAAAAAAAAATGTCATAATACATGACAATTTATAATGCAGCTCTTAATTGGTTATTCAAAATTAAGGCAATAGTGAATATTATATTGATCGTATAATTAAATAAAGAGTGCTAAGGTAAATAAAAGCTTTTGCTCTAAATTGTCTAAATATGATTTAATAATATATTGAGCAGAACATCAATTAGTGACTCATCATTGACTAATAGATTGCTCACAATAATAAATTATAAAAAAATATATATGAATTTAAAAAAAATATATGAATTTAAAAAAAAATACCATTTGAAATGAAAATAGCTATTAATAACTAATTAATGAAATGAAATATTGTTAAATGATATTATTTGCTGTTATCATAAAACAGAAAGCTTGTAGAAAATAAAATGTATCAGTACGTATAAATGGAAAAAATTGTAAAATTATGTTGTGTATTGGTTAAACATTATATAAAAAAATGAGTGTTATGTCAGAATGGACAAGCGGAATAAAAGTTATTCATGAAATACTATGATAAAATTGCAGCTATATATTTGTTAAAAATACAATCCTTTCTATGTAGTGTCAAAGACTATTTATTTATTGTAATGCTCGAACACAATAATTTAGTAATCATATTTTTAAAGAATTCTTAAGGTTGTGTACATAAAACTAACCGTGATAGCCGAAAATATTACTAAAGATAGAAATACTGTCATGAAGGAAAAGTGTAAGTATGAAATAATAAGTTTTGGCGCGAGCAGCTTACTAAAAGTAAGTGTGCTAAGACCGCCAGGAAAATAAATCAAGTTTTGGTGCGAGCAGCTTTCTAAAAGTAAGTGTGCTAGGACCACCAGGTAAATAAATAAGTTTTGGTGCGAGCAGCTTACTAAAAGTAAGTGTGCTAGGACCACCAGGTAATTAAATATGTTTTGGTGCGAGCAGCTTACTAAAAGTAAGTGTGCTAGGACCACCAGGTAAATAAATCAAGTTTTGGTGCGAGCAGCTTGCTAAAAGTAAGTGTGCTAAGACCACCAGGGAAATAAGTTTTGGCGCGAGCGGCTTGCTAAAAGTAAGTGTGCTAAGACCGCCAGGAAAATAAATAATAATAAGTTTTGGAGAGAGCCATTTGCTAAAAAGCGAGTGTGCTACGACCACTGAAAAAAAAACAATTTTGGCGCGAGCTTTTTGTGAAAGTAAATGAGCAAGGACCGCCCATGTCATGATGACAACAATAATTGCCGAATATCTACTTTTATTCAATTTCAGGTAAACTGCAAGTAACTAATAATAAACTACAAATAAACATTGCTTCGAGAGCGAAGCAAGGGCAGGAAGGCCGTGATAGCCGCACTTCGAGTACGGCGACTTTATAAACAAATTATTGTATTGTTATATAGATCGTAGCTATGTGGCTAGATATGGATCAATGTTTGAGTAGAAAGATTTGTAAAATAAAGGAGTCCTGTACTGACAGCCTCTGGGCTAAGACGTAGTTTTATTCACCGAATCTCCCATACTTCTAACACGTGCGTACAAAGTACACATGTCAGAAGTGAAACTTCTTTGGCGAACTAATTTATAAATCTTGTTTATATTTATACAAATCTAAAACTTTAAATTTCCAAGATTAAGAGGAAGGGAAAAGGCGTGATACGACGTTCGCTCTGTCTCACTTTTTAACCGACTTCCAAAAAGGAGGAGGTTATCAATTCGTCTGTATTTTTAACCGACTTCGAAAAAGGAGGAGGTTATCAATTCGTCTGTATTTTTTTTTTTTTTTTTTTTTTTTTTTATATTTGTTACCTCATTTCTACGGACTGGGTGAACCGATTTAGATGATTTTTTTTTATTTGAAAGGTAGTGCGTGTCATAGGGTCCCATTTTTTTTTAGTATTTTTTTGACTAGGGCATCCATAAGAAAAACGCATAAGTCTTAAATTTGCATTTTCAATGTACGCGATAAATGTATGAATAACTCAATATCCCGCCAACCGATTTTGATGATTCTTTTTTTATTAGAAAGGATGTACTCCAGGGGTAGTCTGATAAGAGTTTGATAAGGTTCTAATCATAGGATCTTCAACTTTTTGGAGCAAAATAATAAAATTAGTGATAGTCGGCCGAACCTTAGCTGGAGAAGTCCAATTGAGTAAAATATAGAATAAAATTACTATGTAGGTATTTACTATGAAAAATTTGACCTTCAACTCTTCAATCCTGATGATGCAGGGGTACTGCTAGCCTGAACTATAAAAGTTGGTCGTTTGATGTTTGCGAATATATAATGAAATTGTTAAGCAAATTCATGGGACAAAAATTTGACCTTCAACTCCTCAACCCTGATGATGCAGGGGTACTTAAAGCCAAAACCATAGGAATAAGCCATTTGGTGCTTACGTATATGTTATAAGATTACTGAGCAAAAACATAAGATGAAAAATTTGACCTTCAACTCCTCAACCCTGATGATTGAGGGGTACTTCAATCCTAAACCATAGAAGTTGGCAATTTGGTGCTTACGGTTATGTAAAGAAAATACTAAGCAAAAATATAAAATCAAAAATTTGACCTTCAACTCCTCAACCCTGATGATGAAGGGGTACTTCAATCCTAAACCATAGGAGTTGGCAATTTGGTGCTTACGGTTATGTAAAAATAATACTAAGCAGAGGCACAAAATTAAAATTTTGACCTTCAACTCCTCGACCCTGATGATGAAGGGGTACTTCAATTCTAAACCATAGGAGTTGGCAATTTGGTGCTTACGGGTATGTAAAAATAATACCAAACAGAGGCACAAAATTAAAATTTTGACCTTCAACTCCTAAACCCTGATGATGCAGGGTACTGCAAGCCTGAGCCATAGAAGTTAGCCACCTGGTACTAACGTATATGTTATAAGATTACTAAGCAACAATATAAGATGAAAAATTTGACCTTCAACTCCTCAACCCTGATGATGGAGGGGTACTTCCAGAGGGGGCGCCCTGTTTGTATGAATTGTAAAAGTGTTTTATGTTTAATTTTTGTGAATATGTAGATGCACAAAGCAAACTTAGAGGCTTTATTTAAATACAAACATAAAAATATAGTCACTAAAAAGTGTAAAATAAAAACTTTTTAACAAAAAATATCTACCGACTTCCATGTCACAAAAAAGTAAAAAATAATTTAAATATATTTTGGTCTAGAACATACTCAGTACTTAGTACATAGTTCTGAAGTCGGTGCTCATATAGGACGTAGTTACCGTCGTCCAGCGAAATATGTCGAGCACCGACTTCAGGACTATGTACTAAGTACTGAGTATGTTCTAGACCAAAATATATTTAAATTATTTTTTACTTTTTTGTGACATGGAAGTCGGTAGATATTTTTTGTTAAAAAGTTTTTATTATTATTATTTTTTTTTTTTTTTATATTTGTTACCTCATTTCTCCGGACTGGGTGAACCGATTTAGATGATTTTTTTTTTATTTGAAAGGTAGTGCGTGTCATAGGGTCCCATTTTTTTTTAGTATTTTTTTGACTAGGGCATCCATAAGAAAAACGCATAAGTCTTAAATTTGCATTTTCAATGTACGCGATAAATGTATGAATAACTCAATATCCCGCCAACCGATTTTGATGATTCTTTTTTTATTAGAAAGGATGTACTCCAGGGGTAGTCTGATAAGAGTTTGATAAGGTTCTAATTATAGGATCTTCAACTTTTTGGAGCAAAATAATAAAATTAGTGATAGTCGGCCGAACCTTAGCTGGAGAAGTCCAATTGAGTAAAATATAGAATAAAATTACTATGTAGGTATTTACTATGAAAAATTTGACCTTCAACTCTTCAATCCTGATGATGCAGGGGTACTGCTAGCCTGAACTATAAAAGTTGGTCGTTTGATGTTTGCGAATATATAATGAAATTGTTAAGCAAATTCATGGGACAAAAATTTGACCTTCAACTCCTCAACCCTGATGATGCAGGGGTACTTAAAGCCAAAACCATAGGAATAAGCCATTTGGTGCTTACGTATATGTTATAAGATTACTGAGCAAAAACATAAGATGAAAAATTTGACCTTCAACTCCTCAACCCTGATGATGGAGGGGTACTTCAATCCTAAACCATAGAAGTTGGCAATTTGGTGCTTACGGTTATGTAAAGAAAATACTAAGCAAAAATATAAAATCAAAAATTTGACCTTCAACTCCTCAACCCTGATGATGAAGGGGTACTTCAATCCTAAACCATAGGAGTTGGCAATTTGGTGCTTACGGTTATGTAAAAATAATACTAAGCAGAGGCACAAAATTAAAATTTTGACCTTCAACTCCTCGACCCTGATGATGAAGGGGTACTTCAATTCTAAACCATAGGAGTTGGCAATTTGGTGCTTACGGGTATGTAAAAATAATACCAAACAGAGGCACAAAATTAAAATTTTGACCTTCAACTCCTAAACCCTGATGATGCAGGGTACTGCAAGCCTGAGCCATAGAAGTTAGCCACCTGGTACTAACGTATATGTTATAAGATTACTAAGCAACAATATAAGATGAAAAATTTGACCTTCAACTCCTCAACCCTGATGATGGAGGGGTACTTCCAGAGGGGGCGCCCTGTTTGTATGAATTGTAAAAGTATTTTATGTTTAATTTTTGTGAATATGTAGATGCACAAAGCAAACTTAGAGGCTTTATTTAAATACAAACATAAAAATATAGTCACTAAAAAGTGTAAAATAAAAACTTTTTAACAAAAAATATCTACCGACTTCCATGTCACAAAAAAGTAAAAAATAATTTAAATATATTTTGGTCTAGAACATACTCAGTACTTAGTACATAGTTCTGAAGTCGGTGTTCATATAGGACGTAGTTACCGTCGTCCAGCGAAATATGTCGAGCACCGACATATTTCGCTGGACGACGGTAACTACGTCCTTGGCCGTGTGGTGTTGGCCTTTTAGAATAGCACCACTCCCTCTCTTCCCGTGGATGTCGTACGAGGCGACTAAGGGACATAAATCCAAGAGATGGGCAGCAGCATCTCCTTGTGTAATTTACATCTACTGCGGTCACCAACACGCATGCCAGGCGCGGTGACTATCGGCAAAAACCCCCAATGAAAGGTGCAGAAGAACCCCGGCCCCCAGTCCCCGGCAGCCCCGCTATTCCAGGCTACGGTAGCGGCCTAGGTAACGGCGGGGCAGGGGGTGCTAAGAATCTCCGGCAGAGATCCGGCTACCGCAACCGACGACTTCTGCACCTGGCAACATACAACACCAGGACACTGAGGACCGACGAGAAGATACAGGAGCTGGAAGAAGAGATAGACAAGTTGAACTGGAGTGTTTTGGGATTGTCTGAAGTCCGAAGACAGGGTGAGGACACGATAATCCTCAAATCGGGCAACTTGTTCTATCACCGGGAGGGCGACCACCTGTCTCAGGGTGGTGTCGGGTTCCTCGTCCACAAATCCCTCGTCAACAACGTGGTAACAGTCGACAGTGTGTCGTCAAGGGTAGCGTACCTTATACTCAGAATATCTAAACGGTATTCGCTGAAGGTCATACAGGTATATGCGCCGACTTCGACACACCCAGACGATGAGGTCGAGGTTATGTATGAGGACGTAAGGACGTAAGTAGAGCCATACATACCTCAAAGACCCACTTTACCGTTGTTATGGGGGATTTTAACGCAAGACTGGGCGCGCGGAACGATGGCGAGCGGAGGCTGGGGCCCTTTGGAATTGGACAACGGAACCACCGAGGCCACTTGCTTGCCAACTTCTTGGAGAGGGAGGGCTTATTTATGATGAACTCTTTCTTCAGGAAGAAGGCACAGCGAAAGTGGACTTGGATAAGTCCTGATGGTTCATCTAAAAACGAGATAGACTTCATTTTGGCAGACAAACGGCACATATTTAATGATGTCTCTGTGATCAACAGTGTGAAAACCGGAAGTGATCACCGGATGGTAAGAGGCACATTAAATATCAACGTAAAGCTGGAACGGTCACGCCTAATGAAGTCTACGCTCCGACCAACACCTGTCCAAATCCAGGGTTCCGAAGAGTTTCAGCTTCAGCTACGAAATCGTTTCGCGTGTCTCGATTCTTGCGTTTCTGTGGACGAAATTAACACCAAGGTAGTAACAACTGTCCACGAGGTGGGGTCTAAGTACTTTAAGACCCACTCCAGTGGTAGGTCTCGAGTTCTCTCAGAGCATACTCTCGGTCTTATGAGGGAGAGGCGAGAACTATGTGTGCAGTCTCCAACCTCAATGTCGAAATACAGACTGCTCAATAAACAGATCTCTCAGAGCAGGCGACGCGATTGGCGTGCTCATAACACCCATCGCGTAAAAGACGCTATTGAGCGAAACCAGGGCTCGAGAGTGTTCGCCAGGGATCTGTGCGTTGGGCAGAGCCTGCTGACGAGGCTGAAGACCGAATCGGGCACCATGGTTTCGTCTAACCCCGATGTTCTGAGAGAAATTGAGAAATACTACGGACAGTTGTATGCTTCCGCACGAGTTCCCGCCCGCAACAAGGCGGACGACAAACGTGCCAAACTGACCCGACACTATACTGAGGACCTCCCGGACGTCAGTCTGTACGAGATTAGAGAGGCTCTCAAACAGCTGAAAAACAACAAGGCACCGGGCGATGACGGAATCACAACAGAGCTGCTAAAAGCTGGCGGTAAACCCGTACTAGTGGCGCTCCAAAAGTTGTTCGATTCCGTCATTACTAGCGGGACAACCCCGGAAGCGTGGAGCAGAAGCGTAGTGGTGCTGTTCTTCAAAAAGGGCGACAAAACTCTTTTGAAGAACTACAGGCCCATTGCGCTTCTGAGTCACGTGTATAAGCTGTTTTCGAGAGTCCTCACTAACCGCATTGCGCGCAGGCTAGACGACTTTCAGCCTCCCGAACAAGCCGGTTTCCGAAAAGGCTACAGCACCATGGACCACATTCACACGCTGCGGCAGATTATACAGAAGACCGAGGAGTATAATCTGCCGTTATGTGTTGCTTATGTGGACTATGAGAAAGCCTTCGATTCTATCGAGCACTGGGCGGTGCTGGAGTCCCTTCAGCGATGCCAGATCGACTATAGGTACATCGAGGTGCTGAAGTGTGTATACACAGCCGCCACCATGTCAGTCCGAGTACACGACAGAAGCACAAATCCAATCCAACTGCAGCGGGGAGTCAGACAAGGCGATGTTGTATCGCCGAAACTGTTCACCGCTGCGTTGGAAGATTTGTTCAAGCTGATGGAGTGGAAAGGTCTTGGCATTAACATCAATGGCGAACACGTCACGCACCTTCGATTTGCCGATGATATAGTCATCTTGGCAGATTCGCTGACGGACCTCAGCACAATGCTAGGCGACCTCAACAGTGCCTCACAACGGGTGGGTCTTAAGATGAACATGGACAAGACGAAAATCATGTCTAATGTCCATGTCACACCCGTACCGGTAGTTGTTGACGGCACTCCTCTCGAAGTTGTCGACGAGTACATTTACCTGGGACAAACGATCCGGATGGGTAAGTCCAACTTTGAGAGGGAGGTCACTCGTAGAATCCAACTCGGCTGGGCTGCGTTCGGGAAATTACGTACTATCTTCTCGTCCAAAATTCCTCAGTGCCTGAAGTCGAAATTATTCGAGCAATGTGTGTTGCCAGTGATGACCTACGGCGCCGAAACGTGGTCCTTCACGGTAGGCCTCATTCGGAGGCTCAGGGTCGCTCAGCGTGCTATGGAGAGGGTTATGCTCGGAATTTCGCTACGAGACATGATTCGCAACGATGAAATCCGTAGACGAACGAAGCTTACAGACATAGCTCTCAAAATTAGCAGGCTGAAGTGACAGTGGGCCGGCCACATCGCTCGTAGGACCGATAACCGATGGGGAAGAAAGGTCCTCGAGTGGCGACCACGTTTAGGCAAATGGAGTACAGGTCGCCCCCCTACCAGATGGACCGATGACCTGAAGAAGACAGCGGGAAACCGTTGGATTCAGAGGGCACAGGACCGGTTGGAGTGGCGCCATTTAGGGGAGGCCTATGTTCAGCAGTGGACATCAAAAGGCTGATGGATGGATGGATGGATGATTCTCTCAATCTTTCTCACTCGCTTGCTCCCTACTCTCACTCCACGGCTAGTTGCTCATGCTACGTTCGCCCTGTCTTACTCTCTCTCAATCGGTTTCGATCACTCTCTCTCTCTTTTCCGACACTTCCGTTGCATACCAGCGTGACGTTTCATCTGTAAAAATTTTACCCTCATGCGCCTAAAGAAGTTTCACTTCAAAAAAGCTTCAGCTATGTTCTTCGAAGTCAGTATATTAAATCCAATCGAGCGAGTAAAACTTATCAAATAGTCTTTATATCCTGTTTTTAAAAAAGAAAAAGCTTCAACTATATCATCATCAAAGTCAATATAATAAATCCAATCGACCGAGTATTGAAGGCACTGACCGTACTGAATGTTGCACTACATCCTTAGAAAGGTCACTATCGTTTGTATCTCACTATTTTCCGCCAATTTCCCTAACTGGTAAAAGAATTTCCCTTTAAATGACATTGAATGCTTGCCTTGATATGAAATTCTATTGAAGTGAAATGAAAGATATTTTTATCGTAACAATTGTTGTATGTGTAATAGTGTACGTATATGATATTAGGGTTACGTAAACAAATTATAAAATAGAAACCCTAGTACTAAGCCTCCTTTCTGCCCATTTGATACAGGGCTTTATCTATATAAATGTCTCTATAGAAATGTAATATGTAGAAACTTGACACCAGTGTGAATTAATATGTTCGCTATACCAACAAATACTAAATAAAACATGAAAAAACACATACAAGAAACCAAAATTTACCGATATTTTCGATTTATTCAATTAACGTTCATAGGTAGACAATTAAATTTTTCACAATGCATGTTCTTTTACAGCGCTAACATTGCCAAGATTACTGATATAAGGATTGCTAAAAAAAGTCAAAAGTTCGGTGGTACGGAACTCTGGGAGTTCGACTCTCACTTGGCCATTGCTTCCAATCACAAAGGATTTTAAGTGATTACTGAAATCCACGGTGAATTGATTTCGTGCGTAGCGCTACGGATTATATGTATCTTACTTTACTAAATTAATCAATATAAGAAACTATCGGTTCTATGTGTGATTGTTAGTAGCTAAGTCTTATGCGCGCCGAGACTAAATATTTTTGCAAGGTATTAGGATGAGTATGGTTCGAGCGGAGGTATTTCTAGCGTAAAGCAGTTCTTGCGTTTTGGTGAAAGGGTATCGTTGCGCCTCACAGTTGCGTTGCTACTCTCGGCAATGATTGCCCCATAAAACGTGAGGTGGAAAAAACCATAAAACCACACCCTTCCATCGAAAATGAAGTGCTTCACGGTAAGAATTGAAGTAGCGGCGTACCTTCCCCATGGTCGTAAACAATCTATCTTTATCATCATTATTAATCATAATATAACGTAATAATCCTTCACCAATCCATATTCAAGCCACATGAAGTATGCTCCAAACTTCATTTAGATATAACAAGTTGACCCGGCGAACTTCGTTCCGCCTAAAAGTCAAACATCTAAAAGTATCAGTTTTTCTCTATATTATACATGTACTATACATAAAAATCTTCCTCTTGAATCATTCTATCTATTAAAAAATACTGCATTAAAATCCGTAGCGTAGTTCTAAAGATCTAAGCATACATAGGGACACACAGCGAGAAGCGACTTTGTTTTATACTATGTAGTGAAGAGCTTTTGCCCATCACTTTGCCGTCTATAAAACTAGGTAAAAAAGTATTTTATTTTCGTAGATCATACCTATACCTCCGACATAGATGAGTAAACATGCGCCATTTCTTTATAACAAAATAAATAACTATTTTTCGGTCCATAATATAATAAACAAATATTTTGTTACAATACTCCAACCAACATGAGTCTCATGATATTTATTTTGTAACATAATACTCGCTTCTACTTAATGTCGTAATTCATATTACACAGCAAATGAAGTAATGGCTAACATCTACATTCATAATTCATTTAAATAAGATAGAGCTAATGGAGCGAGCCAACCTGAATAAATATTCATAACTGCATCAATGAATAAATACATAGTAAGCTCTCGGGAACGTATTATGAGTAATTGTATGAGCCATAAATATTATTTGTATCGTGTACGAGTTTATTGGTTTTACTTGTGTGTACGTTCTACCTACTTCCCGTTGAAATAAAGTTTATCGAATTTATATTAACCGTAGGACAGACAACCGATGGGGTAGAAGAGTCCTCGAATGGAGACCACGTCTGGGCAAAAGGAGTGCAGGCCGCCTCCCGACCAGGTGGACTGATGACCTGAAGAAGACGGCGGGTACCCGCTGGATTCAGATGCCTCAGGACCGGTCGAAGTGGCGCAGATTAGGGGAGGCCTATGTCCAGCAGTGGACTTTCAAAGGCTGATGGATGGATGGATATTAACCGAACACAAGAGGGTAAAAATGGGACTCCATTAATAAGACTCCGCTGTCTGTCTGGGTTATGAGGTAAAGCCTTGTGACAGGTTTTACCTCATAACCCAGAATATCTAGGCAGTTAAACATTTCACAGATGATGTTTTCCAGTTTTTTTTTTCGGGCTGAAGTAGCTAACAAGCATGCAGCCCACTACTATGATGGTCACTTCATATAAAACTGTGCCAGCAACCACATCCCTCCATCGATATTAATATCAGATATCGAATACTTATATATACTCGTATTATATCAATCCACATTGCCCACCCAATTACTAAGTTAAAGTGGAGCAAGCTAAGTATTAAAATAGAGGTGGGCTGTGTTCAAAAAATTTAAACAATTTTGATTAAAAACTTTCATGAACAAGTTCTACATTTTTGCTTGTTACATTCTATTGCATAAATTTTTAACTATGCATTGTTGAGTGAGTAAAATTATAGCAACGTGAAAATTTATTCGTGGTTAAATGGTGTTTGTTATTAAGACGATTTTTGTGGTAGTAAAAACGAACGGTGACTGACACCAGAAACAATACCCCTATTTTTTTGTTTCTTTAAAATATACTCTTTTTGGGGAAAACACTACTAATTCGCACTTGACCAGCGCGGTGGGCAGTAATGGGTTGACGACAGTGGAAAAGACAATTTATGTGAGATTTTTACTCACTAAAATCGCTCTCAGTGGCCTTAATGCGTATATAAATAGAACCTCGGGAAACCTCGAGATAGAACGCACCCGTGCTCCCCTTGCGTGCTCTTCAGGACTTTCTCACGGCAAGGTGCCTCCAATTACAATTCGCCTGATGGTAAGTGGTCGCTATCACCCATGGCGCATCTGTAAGTAACGTTATATGGAACAGGACTTTTATATGAAGTCACTTACAGTTGCAAAGCTCTTGCTACTCCGAAAGAGTAAAATTGTCGCCTCATTAACACGTAAACCAGTAAAATATTATATGCGTTGTTTATAAAACTTATACAATTTTTGATGGAACGCGGACCTCCAGCTGATTTTTTAGGATTTTTATTATGAAAATGATATCCTTGTGATAGCATATGAATTACCCATCAATATTTTTTTAGTCATTACATTTTCTCGACCCGACTGAAACGTGATAAACATTTTCTGACTACACTGGTACTCACGAAGATATGTACTCGTATATACTAACATATTATACCAATCGATGCCTTCAAATCTGTGTTAGTATCGATTAGTGTCTGACATGTTCAACATACCTACACCGATACGTGTAAGATATCTACAGAAATTTTACGTCGAAGGTCGGTACTGTAGCAAACAAATTACTAGTGATATTCAATGTGTATTAACGTTTTTTTTTATCTGACTGAAGTTGCAAACAAGCATGCAATCCTCCTTATGGTAAGTGGTCACTGCCGCCCAGAGACATCTGTAATCATCTAAATACAGAACATGGGTTCAATCTGAAGTCAATCACATATGCGTTGCTACTCCCGAGGACGATGATGGCCTCATGTGAAAGTGTACCGGCAACCATACCCTTCTATCGACAGGCAAGAAATGCTTCACGCTAGAAATAGGTGTAGCGGTGACACTTCCTCGGTCGAACTACACTGGTTCTACCAACTTTCGTTATTTTTGTTATTACAATATTTAATTAACTTACAATGTTTGTAAATAAATAAGTTCTGGTTCACTTTTATACGAGGCGACTATCTGAATCCTTTAGAGTGGCTTCCTATCTGAATCCTCGGGAGTAAGATGCTTCTATGATTATTTTTAGATAGCCCCGTATCGACACGGTCCAACCATATACATCCTACCACATATCACAAGTTACTACAAAACACAGTTTGCCTTATGATCCACGAAACAAATAGCATAGCGTTAGACAGAATATTCAAGTCACATCCTTACGATGATACAGCCAATAAAATACGAAACAAACTTCCCAAAGTCTTCTGTATTCTTATGCAAACGTTGATCGAGAAGTTGGAAAAGATTTATCTGTTTCATAACGTATCTGGCGACGTTCTGAACGATTTTAAACATTCCAAACGTTTGAACAGACGTTGAAAGGCTGTCTCAATCATACACGGAAATCGGTTTGGATTCAAACTTGGAATTCTGAAGTATTTGTCTGCATATTACTTTGTCAATGTGCGTTTTAAATTTTGTGTTTAAATCGGTGGATGACGGGAAATCTAAGTACTATTCATGAATAACGCCGTTTAGTTCTATAGTTTGTAAAGTATTAATTAACGTGGACAAGTGGTAGCACCTACCTACCTACCCTCTCTTAACGCAACGCTGTGCGGGTAGGCGTAGATTATGTCGTGCGGTCGGAATGCATAAAAGTGGATCGACTGAGTTTGTTAAAAATTACTTTGTTGAACGCGCTGCCGCTTACACCTCTTAACGGATCTTTATCCTTGTTAATACTAGTTATACGTTATTCCAAATGTTAATCCCGTAAAGTGTGATAGTGACTAAAGTGTCGTAATTATCTCCTAGCCCGTAATTCTGATGACTGATATAGGATACGCCACTCTGTCTATATATACAAAATGTTTTAATAATGATTACTAATATGTCGTTTTCGTTAGAGATAGTTGATCAGTTTGATAGATAAGGTCTAGATTCAATCCCAATATATTATTTGAAATTTAAGACATTGTAATTAATGTTGCAGGAAGTTCGGGATATCTTATCTACAATTATTGCGAGTGGTCTAGAAGGCATTCCAGTTGAAATCCATACATCGAATCGTGAGACATAATTGAGTTATATCGTAAGACGACAATTCAAGCTTTTAATACAACTATTTACATTAAGGTGACATATAAATAGTTTTCGCACTTGGCCAGCGCGGTGGACTATGGCCTACATTCTCTCATTCTGAGATAAAACCCTTGCCCAGCAGTGGGACGATAATGAGTTGACGAGATAAGTAGTTTTCAAATTGTTACTTAGTATTAAGTTTTAAGGCTTTAAAAATTAACGAATAACTAAATTTCAAAGCCCTTTATGAGAGTAAATACAGAAAAAAGTCACTGACACACATTCACTTATATTAAAAACATCACGTTGCCTTGAAACAGAACAAGGGTTCTGTCTAGAGGCAATCAAAGATTGACACAAAGTACAATTTTATTTAATAAAACAATTTTCAAACATATCGTAACAATATACCAACTGAAACGTTTAACCCTAGAATAAGCCATTTTAGACACGAACAGTTAAGCAAGCCGGCAGCTGCTGAGAGTGGATCCAAATGACAGTGTTGCGTGTTCGAGACCGGTGCTTAGTTACCGTACGTCTGTAGTCTAGCAGTTACAGTTGCAGATTTAGGTCATTTTACCCTTTTTTTTTTTGTTTTCGAGGGGGAAACCTTCCAAAGGTACCCGACGCCGTGGGAGCGTTATGTGGGATTTTTACCGCACTAAAACCTCCCCGGTGGCCGTCCTCGGCGCTGAAAAGGAGGACTCCGGGATCTCGAAACGACTTCTCCCAGATGGGCGGCTGGGCGCTCCGTTTAGTCTTTACGACGGTATGCGACCACGCATACCGCCGTCCTTCGCGGGATTGCCTGACCGAACGGTTCGAGCTCCCACTCTAGCCGTCTGCAACCCCGGAAGCCCCTTTTAGTCGCCTCTTACGACAGGCAGGGGATACCGTAGCCCTATTCTGACCCCGAGGCTACAGGGACAGGTCATTTTACCCTATATGACTATATCAGAAGGAGGGTAATGTTTTTCGAGAGTATGTATGTATATTCATTTCTTTGGCACGTGCTAAGAGCCAAATAGCTCGAGAGATTATAACAAAATATACTAGCAGTTACATACACTCAATTTTTAGAATGACATAGACTATGTATTTTTCGATAGATGAAATCTAGTAAATAGACCATTTCAAAAAGTATTTAAAGTTAATATTTTCATATATGTAATAAATATGGCACAAAGTCGATAAAGCGATAAATTAAATAAATTATTATAAAAAAAACTGACCGTTTAAAACAAACAAGTTAGCTGAATTACTTACAGTTACATCAGGAATATCAAATGTTTTTAATCAGTTGGAGTTTTATTGTAATAATTTAACAATGTTGCCCGTTTAATTTAACAATGTTATCTGTGTTTCAAAAGCATCAGTATGTGAATAATCTAGAATTAGAATAGGTGGCTCATAAATAGATGGTAAAAAATAAAATCGTTTAGCAACTTTTTATCTTTTATAGTTTTTCTTACTTTTAACTGAGTTGTATCAGCGAGGTTTACCAGAATGCCAAGATACATTTGCTTGACTATGCAAGTATTAGTTTTGAGTTTTCGAGTAAATGTCTCTTTCTGTAACATCACTAATTTCTTAACTCAACTCCAATATGCCAGGGTTGAGTGAATTTTTAAGGACTGCGATAACAGTAAGCCGGTATCTCCATCTTTCCACAAAAACGCAATATTTGCTTCACGCTAGAAATGACAATCGTGATACTTCATCAAACCATAATTCTGATTTTAACTTTATCTAATTCACTTGTAAAGATATGGTATTAATAAAATCTATCTAGTACTTTATCTTAGAAACTATCTCAGTCCTAACTCGTTCGGCTAATGGAGAGCCTGATAGCCTTTTGCTACGTGATCTAAATTGATAAAGAGTACTTTATCGATAGTGTTTGGGTCAATGAGTAAATAGGCCTTCACTTTGCGATTTCGAGTTATTATTTATAAGCTAGATTTATTTCATGCAATGTTTCATTCTAGTTTATAGATATTGCGATTTGCCAGTAACATTGCTGTTATTGAAGGTCATTTCAAATTACTCTTGTTTAACCAAGGTTTGCCAAGTGCCCAGTACTTGCTTACTGTCGGAAATGAAAATAATTTGCAAAGTGTAACAGCCTTCGTGTTATTAAGTGCTAGTGTTGTAGTAATTTTTTGAATGATGTGGTAAGAGAGCCGAGGCGTTCTATTAGACCTCAAAGCAATGCATTTTGTCTGACCTTAGGCAGAACTATTATCACGTCTGGGATCGATTGCAGATGTTTGTGATGGGAAATTCTAGTAAGCATTCGCTAGATAAAATGCATAGTCACTATAGTAACCTTTTTACCTCAAATTAAATTTTACTGGTAATAATATTGTATTAATAAAATCTATCTAGTACGTTATCTTAGAAACTATCTCAGTCCTAACTCGTTCGGCTAATGGACAGCCTGATAGCCTTTCGCTACGTGATCTAAATTGATAAAGAGTACTTTATCGATAGTGTTTGGGTCAATGAGTAAATAGGCCTTCACTTTGCGATTTCGAGTTATTATTTTTGTGCTAGATTTTTTTCATGAAATGTTTTATTCTAGTTTATGGATATTGTATAAGTTTTTGGGAGATACAATTTGTCAGTAATAATGCTGTGATTTAAGGCATTATGAATGTACTCTCCCCCTCGAAGGTATTTCCACCTTGTCGTGATGAGGGGGCTCAGTAACCGTGGCTTGGACCACCACGGTGAAGCCAAGAGGGATCCCAGGGAGGGGACGCTCCGAGTGGGCTTAGCTGGAGGCCCGCTCCGGATGCATCTGAGGGGGCTGCGGGGGACGGTGTCTTCTGTCCTCCGTAGCCAGGAGGGATCTCGGAAGGAGAGGTATCTCGGTATGTCGTTGCCGTGCACCCTGTCTCTCGCGGGTTTGGTAAGTTCTATGTCCAGTAGTGGCCAATTTCCATCAAGTTGACTGCATCCTACATCCACATTAAAAAATACAATTGTACTACTTCAAATAAAATCCCAAAAGAAAAATAAAAAGTGAATATAAAAATGTGTTAGTCGACTGGCTTACCTAAATACAGAGCAATAATCCAAACAAAAGTTACTAGCGTAGTAAACTTCCAAGCTATCTAGACACCTGCACGAAAAAGGTTCGATTAATCTTGCGGAGGCTCCATCGAAGTCATTGTCGATTTATTGGGGTCTTTAGGGACTAAATTGTTTACTACGATTGAGTGGAGGTAAAAAGGTTTCGTGAAACTAATTCTGGTCTCTTTTTTGTTGCAATTAGGGATTTGGGGAATTTTACAAAATTGGACTTTTTATAATTATACGTATTGTAAATTGGACATAAAATCGATAATACGGCAATCCAACCAAGAGTACTGATATAGCTATAAGGATTAAGAAGTCAAAGTAATAGTAGGATGGTCCCATATGTCTTAGAACCGACAGCAGATGGGAGCGACTTCTAGAATTGAGACCACGAATAGTCAAACGTAATCTAAGTCGGTGAAAAAGGTCGGTAGAAGGTGGTAGAACCAGTTTAGTTCGACCGGGGAAGTACCACCGCCACACCTATTTCTAGCGTGAAGCAGTTCTTGCGTTTCGATGGAAGGGTATGGTTGCGGCACACTTTTATAAGAGGCGACCATCATAGTCGTTGGGAGTAGCAATGCATCTGTGATTGACTTCAGATAAAATCTATGTTCTGTATGAAGTTGATTACAGATGTCCATGAGCGGCAGTGAGCACTTACCATCAGGTGGATTTCATGCTCGTTTGCTACTTTAATCAGATAAAAAAAGGTCGCTCTCCGGCTCGATGTGCAGACAAGGTAATGGTAATCGCTGGAAGAGAGAAGCGGCGATCAGAACGCTGTGGTAAACTTTGGAGGCTTATGTCTCACAGTGGATTGAAACAGGCTGAAGTAATGATGATGAGGGTATTGTAGGTATAGGAGTTTGTTGCTAAAGAAATAAATGAGCAACAATATATGTCGAAAGACCGTCGTCAATCCATTATCGCTGATCGTTGTATGTTGACGACTGTCGCCGTCTATCAGCTACCGACGATTGATCTATAACTACCATAGCCATCTTGAATCGTCATTGCCTGTCATCAAAGTTAACTATTTGTTTCCTTTACAAGGGTGATACTAAGAGAGGAATAAACTTCTTTCTGAAGTATATTTTGGAGCACTGTGTCATGGAAAACGAGTACTTCAAAGCTAGCAATACATTGTCAATTCCTTTAGTATTACATGTGTAACACGTCTGCTTTGTCCTTCATCTATCAGATTTATTTGTAGAAATGTAAGAGAGGGTTGCCACCTTATTCTTACAATATTTATATAGAGTAGTGATGGAACTAACATTATTTGACATTCGTGAATGCGGATGTGAATCCGAATATTCTTCACCAACTTCCGCGAATGAGAAAGCTGCCTTTGTTAGTTTTTGCCAGAGGATATATATTTTGGTGACCTTTTTTAGTCGACAAACTGCAGTCGAATTACATTAGTATAAATTTGGCGACTTTTTTTAAACACTGCAATTCGTAAAAAAATCGTACAATTTCTGCGAATGCGAATAAAATTCTATTTGTATTTGCATACCTTATGAGTGAGGACAAGCGAACGATAAATATGGCACTTATAAAGAACTTATGTAACCTTTTCCTGCAATAAATAAATTGAGATGGAGATTGAAAAACATGCGAATATTCACGAATGCAAATGCGAATGTTCCTTACATCACTAATATAGAGCAGACTACAAGCGTAAATACCACGACCCTAGTAATATAGACGTCTGTCGTACGGCGGATAATCCATAAATCCCGACTTATTTACTTTAGGAAATGTTTCTTTGGAAAGCATAAAGTATGTTTAAGGGTTAAACCAATTCATACCACTATTTGGCGAATAAATAAGTAAAGCAAAATACGTTGAAATCTGAGAAAATCCCTTTGCGTTGCGTGATTTTGGGTTCCTCCTTACTGTTTGTAGTTTTTGTATAAAGCCGTTAAACTCAAATACAGAATCGAATAGTCCTTGGTATTTTGGCAAATATTTTCCTTTTTTACTATAATCGGATAAATCGCCTTGATCAGCTTGTGTTATTCTTTTTATGAAGATTATGTAAGACAAATGTTTTGGTGGGCCTTAAGATTCGTATTATGACTATACCAACTCTGTTGTTCTTAAACTGAATACTATATGAGTATTTTTGTAAACATCTCAGTAAATCTGAACCTAGAAAAATTTAAACATTTACAGTTAATGTTGACATCAACGATAAATGCATAGCGCTAATAGTTTTTGGTACACACTGACATAAAAATATTATGAGATTTAATAAATTGTATCTTGTATTAAAAATACATTTAATAAATTCCACAAACTTATGGCTGAAATGTTAAAGGACGAGGTCAACGCTCAAAAGTTCCGTAAAAGATGGGGATGAAAGGTCCTCAAGAGGCAAGGAGCACAGGTCGACCTCGACTAGATGGCCCGATGACCTTGAGAAAACGGCGAACAATTTGTGGCCATATTTTATCGTTAAAAGTATTTATTTATAACAATTCAAAGTATATATACTAGTACTTATTATCAAAATTACTAAAAGTTGCTATGAAAATCGATAAAACACATCATTATGGAATTTTATTTCGGTTGAACTACATGGGAAATGAAATGATAATGTGAAGTTCCCATTTGCCGGGGAGTATGTCTGGTAGGTCCCGATTAATGGGCACTTTATATTGAGACTTTAAAAGGCTGGTGGATGGACACATACGAAAAAGACAGACTGTAAGAGGATGGTAATGTTTTCCGAGCGTATGTCAAGGTCTTTCAATGTCATGTATGTCAATGTCTTTGGCTAGCACTACAGCCCGAACGGCTATAAAATCATATGGAAACTAGTAAATATACCACTACAAAAATATATACATTGTAATACTTTTACGTTACTACTTCGGCGCAAAATCCAATAAAGCGCTAAATAAATTACTAAGGAATATCTCAACTTAAAGATATCTTTGTTCAAACAGACAATTTAAAAACGTTTTGCACGTACATGGAAAATTGGGTTGTATGTTAAAAAACATGACATTTATTATCTGCATCCCCATCATTTGTACAAACGGACATAAATCAAGACATTAACGTTGTTACATTGTCATCTTACGCGTAATGTAGATGTCAGCTGGAGCCGGATAATCCGGGAGAATCCTGTCTTATTTATTTTAGGAGCATCTTCGCTCTGTTTGCTTACTATCCATCTACAGTCAATGACTTGAAGCAAGTTTGTTCCTATTCTCCAGCTTAAAACACGAAGAATTTCAATTAAGTCCTTCAACATTAGTATAAACCCTATGAAAGACCTCAAATGTACTTTGGGTCAATTAAAAATCCTTTCAGGTAGTACCTACTGTATATTGCTTACATTCTATTACACCTATTATAAAAGTAGCAACCGATCATCCAGTCTATCTGACTGTAATTGGCCACTCACAGCAATTGACACCTGTGATTAGTCCCAGATACGGCATGAATGCTACCTGAGATCGACTATATATATGTTGCTACTTTCAAAGACTAAGACGGTCACGTCACAATATCTATGAAAGTTAGCCTTGAATAAAAATACTCCTATTTCGTAAATTGTTAATTCTTTGCAAACAGAAGGGTACGTCAGAATTTTTAAAGGTCACACGTCGCAGTTAATGTAAAATGCAAAGGAATTCGGGGACACAGCTGAGAAGTAAATTGTTACTTACTTTAGCTATGGAGGAAAATCGTCTTGAAAACCCACACTCTTGCTATTAGAGGATCCTTATGCTTAATAATGATAAAAGAGAGATCACTTGAATACAATTTTATGTCGCATAATTTGAACGATTATTAATCTTTAAAGTTTAAGGTTTGAAGCATACTTCATCATACTGCTCTCATAAGGATTGATAAAGGATTTGTCTACAACGAACAAGTCACAAACAAATATGTAGATGTAGATCTCGTCAACACATTATTGTCCCACTGCTGGGCCCGGGTCTTCTCTCAGATTGAGAGAGTTATAGGCCATAGTCGACCGCGCTGTCGTCAACCCATTATTGTCCCACTGCTGGGCACGGGTCTTCTCTCAGAATGAGAGAGTTTAGGCCATAGTCCACCTCGCTGGCCAAGTGTGAATTGGTGGACTTCACACACCTCCGAGAACTTTTTTTTTTTTTTTATAAAGAACTCTCGGGTGTGTAGGTTTCCTCACGATGTTTTCCTTCACCGAAAAGCAGTGATAATTAATGTATAATACGCACATAAATCAGTGGTGCGTGCCTGGGTTTGAACCTCGGACCTCCCGATTGAGAGGGCAAGTTTCAACCATTAGGCTATCACTGCTCAACCGCTGACCAAGACCGCTGACTGACCGCGCTGGCCAAGTGTGAATTAGTGGACTTCACACACCTTCGAGAACTTTTTTTTAAAGCAGTCTCGGGTGTGTATGTGTCCTCACGATGTTTTCCTTCACCGAAAAGCAGCGATAATTAATTAATAATACGCACATAATTGTAGAAAAATCTGTGGAGCGTGCCTGGTTTTGAACCTTGGACATCCGTATCGAGAAGGCAAGTTTCAACCATTAGGCTATCACTGTTCTAATGTGCAGATTGATGTAGATCATCTGATAGTAAGCAGCTACTGTCGCCAATGGACGACTGTAATCAACCAAAGTAATTTTAATCTTTCCCGAGATTGACTATAGGCAAATTCCAACCCCTGATATTTATTAATACGCCTTCAGGAAGTAAGCCCCACTTATTACAGTCGTCAAAGCAGAAAATTCTACCACTTAACACTGCCAGCAGTAGACGGAAAAGAGTATGAAAGTACCAGTGGAGATAAACCACCAATAGTGTGCCCACTCTAACATCGATTTACATCAATTCTGTTGCGACATTAACACACATATTCTACTAAAAATCTATGCATTTACTTATCTGACTAGATTCAACTAAGTTCCCTAAATTCCTCAAATTTCTTCAACCGCATTCACTCGCATGGTTAAACATGCCTAAAATATGGTTTAATAAATCATAGCTGCTTTAAACACGAATGAATGAATAGCAATCTTAAATCAAATCCTTTATGTATAAGCACAATTGTTCATTCACGGCTGAACAGTGAATGTGTTTTAGAGTTCCATTCATATTATTGGCAAACTGATCAAGTAAAAGCAAAGTAGAAACGAAATCCAGAATTATTTAGACATGAATAATAAAACCATCACAATGTAAAAAGGTATGGACCTATTTTTTTATCTAATTGAAGTAGCAAACGAGCATGTAGTCCACTTGATGGTAAGTGGGCACTGCCGTCCCTTGACATCTGTAAACAACTTCATATAGAACACGTCTTCTATCTGAAGTCAATCACAGATGCGTTGCTACTCCCGAGGACTAAGATGGTCGCCTCATATAGAAGTGTGCCGGTAACCACACTTTTCTAACGAAACGCAAGAGCTGTTTTACGCTTTAGGCCTTGCGAAATAGGAGTGGCGGTGGTAATACCCCTTTTTTTTTGTTTTCGAGGGGAAACTTTCAAAAAGTACCCGACGTCGTGGGAGCGACGCGGGTTATGTGGGATTCTTACCGCACTAAAACCCCCCCGGTGGCCGACCTCGACGCTGCGAAGAGGACTCCGGGAACTCCACTTGACCGCCGCCGGTGTCTTCAGCGTGTGCCCCATCGGGGTCGGGGTTCGCTACATGGTAGGCAGAGTGTCGTTTGGTTTTTTGTTGTTACGGAATTGTTTTGTTGTTGTCGTTACGGAATTTCTTGATTCGGTCGCCGCGCTCAAACCCCACGATAAAAGCTATGCAATAGCTTAATAAGTGTAGCGATAGTGTTTCCAGATTCGAATCATAAAGGATTCTACCACCTTTATACAGGTTCATACATTATTTATTACACGTAAAGGTTTATTTTATTGTGATAAATATGATTTTATGTCAGCAAAATAATATCGTTTCGCAGAAAGAGATTTTTAATACCCAGTAAACGTCTTCCCCATTTCAATTCTAGGATGAGGAAATACAGGAATCTGAAATTTAGCCACATGAAAGTTTTTAGGAGTTATAAACGAAAACTCTTTAAAATTTCCCAGTAAGGATCGCCGCACACGGGCCGCCAGCTACAACCACAATACGCTGCCACTGGCATATTTCCTAGTTTCTATACGTCTTCTTCTTTGTTAAAATGAATGTTTGTCTCTATGTCCTCTATAGAATCGTAAACTAATCATTTAATCAATCAATCAATCTTTAGAAAAGTTGTCGTTCATAAGCTCGCGAAGGTTTCTGGTGTTCTATTTGATGTGATCGCGTAGCAACGCGCTCATAGTACTGCTAGATATATATATACTCACTGCACACGGTAAATGCTTCTAGCTTCTAGTGGTGGCGTTTATGGCCGCCACGAGTGTCCTGTGTGCGGCGACACTAAGTGATACCAAAGGGTTATTTATGCGATGATCCGTTTGCTTTTGCAAGGCAAACGATTTTCTAATATTTCTTTCAAAACTGGTCGCTCGAATCGATCAGTTACACTAATGTTAAATTGTCTGGACATGCTCAATATTACAATTTTAGAAATTCTCTTTAGTTTATTTGATAGAATATTCTGCTCCGATAGATAACATCTGGGAACAAATATTGAAAATCTTTGGAATTGAAGTAGCATGCAGTCCATCTAAGGGCAGACATCTGAGTGGTTGCTTGCTTTTATGAACATCTACATCTTCTAATCTAAATAGACTCACGTGATCTTTTATTTACACATTTTTTCTGGAATCATTTACTTTTTAATTAATCTAAGTTAGTATTGCACCATATGATTGCAATTATAAACATAAACATTGATATTTCTTTTCAACCCCTATAAAACACAAGCCTGCGTCACGAAGCCTTGAAGAACACAAGCATAAGTTACGTCTCACTGGGACTGATACTAAAATAAGGTCAACTACAAATGGCCTGAGAATCGACATGCAACGACTTGAAAAAATACATGAGTTTGGTCCGTTTCAGTTTAGAATATAGGATGCTTATCAATTTTGAATTAACTGTATAATCCTTACATGTTGTAATATCTTTAGGGACATTATCAATTACGTTTTCAGTGTACAGAAGTAACTTAGACTTATTCAAAATCGATCTGACTAAACCAAGTTAAGTGTTTTGTGACTTCAAACTTACACAATACTCTAACTGCTCCAGTTGTTTATGACTTCGCCGACCTGTATTCAATCGTGACCCATTTCATCAAAGTTCTCGTTTGTTCACCTCCGTTTAAATTAAATTCAGGTTGATAAATGAGCATTCCGGTCCCCGTCTATCTCGGCTGTGAATTTACCGTCTTCGTCAACGTCTTTAGATAGGATAACCGGATTAATGGTGATAGGTAGATGGCTGTTTCTTATGATCTTGTTATTGCTTTATTCGTCACTGAAATTGAAATTGCGAATTATTTTTGGAAGATCTATTACATCTTTTTATAGCTTTTCATTGTATGCCACTTTTACTTATTTTGAAAGTGCAATTTATTCAATCTGTAATAAATTGTAACTTTAGACTAGACAATATCAATAAAATTCCTGATGTTCATCACGAATTTTATTGCTGTCTTTCTGTTGGAGATTATTGCAAAAGATGTAATCAATATAAAAACATATAGCCAAGTGCTCTTTACAAATAAGAGTGCTATCGTTGGGGTGCCGGTCTCAAGTAATATTATTTCCTCTCATTCCATGTATATCGTAGGAAGCAACTTCGACATAAAATCTAGAAGTTGCCTAGTACCGTCATACAAACGTACAAAACCTTCCATTAGGGTTAAGGGATTGCTATGTTGAACAGTGGCCCTTAAGGATTATTGGATGGACGGATTTACAAAGCGGGCCTCATTCAACAGTCGTATTTATTTATTACAGAGGTAGTCACATATTTTTTGAATAACAACAATTTTTATATGAGATTTAATTTAGTGTTCTATATTTATAAACTAACACATAAATTTACATACTATTTGTAAATGTTTAGTACTAGTTATAAAAAGACAGCCTACATATAAAGTGCAAGAAAAAGAAACCAAGAAATCTGTTCTACCTTTCCCACAGACTAGAACTCTAGAGCACTTCCAAAAACAAAATTCAGGTTGTCAAAACCCGTCCCGCAGATTTAAAATTCCTGTCTTGTCTAGTGGTGGTCGCATTTGTTATTCATAGAGACGAAGTCTTCGCGAATTCACGGGAAGCAGATAAGATTGTAGAGATCTGTAAATCGAATGAGATTTAAAGCATTCCTTTATTTTACAACGGTCTTTTTATGTCTAGACCTTGTAAGATGTATTGCTTTAGACGTTTAAAAGTGAAGCTGATCTTAATACCATACACGGGAATTTTATTTTATTTCTGTTTGTGATATAAAATGTTCAATACCTAAATTCAGTGTCATGGATGTTTTATATGGTACATATGTTATTACCGTGATGTTGCTCTATAAATCACATAATGTTGCTTTGCAAGGTAGTGGAATATGTAATATGTAGTATAAACTGAAAAGGGTAACGGGTGACGGTCCTCTTTCACCATTGCAAGCACAACGAGGATTCCGCACAGCACACGCTGGAGAACTCCCCAGCCTGGGAGTCTCAGCGACGGATCGTCATCCAAGAAGTTGGAGCAGACCTTTCTCCAACAGTCGTCGTTGCGGCGATGGTTTAGCGGACCCATGCACATGATCACCTTCTGTGAAGACTGCATGTCAGCGAAGGAAGACGCCGAAAAGGCCAGAGATCGCGCTGAACCCTCGAGAAGGAGTCGCCGCGGCGCCGCGTCCCTGTAGTACCGGGATTAAAATAGGGCTATGGTATTCCCTGCCTGTCGTAAGGGGCAACTAAAAAGCGCTTTCGGGTTTGCGGGTAGCTAGTGTGGGAGCCTAAACCGTTCGGTCAGGTGACGCCGGGAAAGATGGCGGCACGTGTAGTAGCATACCGTCGAAAAGACCAGGCGGAGTGGTGGGCGCAGCCACTTACCTGGGAGGAGCCCAATTAGGCAACGCGTTATGAGGACTCCGGTTATATTCCTTTGGAGATCCCGGAACCCGTTTTGTAGCGCTGAGGACGGCCACTTTTAGTGCGGTATAAATCCCACATAACTTCGTGGCTCCCACGGCGTCGTGTACCTTTTGAAAGTTTCCCCCTCGAGAAGAAAAAAAGTGGAATATATGTTGTTCCACCGAGGATGTATGACTACCACACCTATTGAATTCCTTCTTCCACCTTCATGCGTGAAGCAACTATTTCGTTTCGGTTTAAGGGGATTGATCTCAGTTAAAACCCATTTCCTATATGAAATTAATTACAGACGGGCAGCATGCCCGTAGTTATCTGTAAGTCTGGACACGTTACCAAGTAAACTGCTACATCAATTGTACCTACATATAAAAAACCCTTGCCTACTCACTTTTAAATATAATAAACACGTTCAATATAGCATTACATTATTCATTTTTGTATTCTAATTATAATTCTACCAATTCCACAGCTTATGTTGTTTTAAGTAAAGCGTTCTCATAATGCAGTCCACGCACGTCCTCACGCGTGCATGACGTAGGGTGCGCAGGGGTGACATTCCCTCGCGTATGACAACGATGTACGCTTATGAAAGAATGAATATTTCATATTAAGAGTATGTTATGAAGAGAATACCGGGCGTTTGAGTACAAATGCCATTCATCTAGAATGTTTGGGGACACTGAAATAACTACACTAGTAAGAACATAGGTGTATATTTCTAGTATTTCTTATTAATATTTAGCAAGAATGCTTTTGTACGGCTAATATGTTATTCGATTCTTTATGTTTTTTTTATCTGATTGAAGTAGCAAACGAGCATGCAGTCCATCTGATGGTAAGTGATCACCGCCGTCCATGGACATCGGTGACCAACTTCAAATGGAACATGGGTTCTATGTGAATTCGATTGACTTCAGATGGAACCCATGTTCCATTGCGTTGCTACTCCCGAGGACTATGATGGTCGCCTCATATAAAAGTGTGCGGCAACCATAACCTTCCATCGTAACGCAAGAAATGCTTCACGTTGGAAATAGGTGTTAAAATAAATTTCTTCTAATTTAATTATTAAGCAGTAGCAAATGAAGTCTCTGATCGGGATAAGCAAGTGATCGTACAGTCCATGTGATTATAGTGGGTCTCCGCTGCTGATTGATGATCTGATAAGATTTTAATCTAATCTAAGATTGCCCCCAGGCATGTAAATGAATTCCCTCAGATAAGGTAGTCTCTCTTACCGTTTAGACAACCCAACATAAATTAACATTGCGTTATTAAGTAGACCACGTCTAAGGTGGTAGAACCAGTGTAGTTCAACCGGGGAAGTACCACCGCCACACCTATTTCTAGCGTAAAGCATTTCGTTTCGATAGAAGGGTGTGGTTGCCGGCACACTTTCACATGAGGCGACCATCATAGTCCTCGGGAGTAGCAACGCATCTGTGATTGACTTCAGATGGAACCCATGTTCTGTATGAAGTTGATTTCAGATGTCCATGGGCGGCAGTGACCACTTATCACATTAGGTGGACTGCATGCTCGTTTGCTACTTCAGTCAAATAAAAAAAAACACGTGTGGTAAAGGTACCACCAGAATCGAGCCTCAAAAGATCCTATCATCATCAAATATAATATTCTTTTTATCATATTAGAATCGTATAAACTGAACTTATTTTAATTCTGGAAGAAATCCGCAATCATTTCCAATTCCAATAGGCAATCGTGGTTGCATTTGTTATTCAACGGAACAAACTCTGTGAGATTTAACACAAGTCTTCCGACTTCAACAAGCTCGACGGGAATTCCGGGAATCGATTCGAGTAGAACTGTTATTTTTAAATCTTATCTCATCCTCTCGGCTGTGCACATAGGATATACTTGAAGCTGCTGCACGATCAAACAGATCCGTTTACTTAATGAAAGACATTTTTCAAGATTATTTTAAGTTTTCATACATTTTTCACTCTCTTAGATTACTTTGAATGTTTTATAAAGTAATGGTTGCATTGAATCGTTTCTGATAAATCAGTTTATCCGCACTTAAAAGAATCTTTCGTCATTTGCTTTCGTAGAAAAAAATTCAATTAGAAATATACACGCTTTCTACACTGATAGCCCCTCACTAGGATTTTCCCATGTGTCGTCGGTACCATGGACACACACAAGACGAAAGTACAATCATTTAGTTCATCACCTGTCTGGCCGGGACCCGAACCCAGGACACATCGCGCGTCAGACCGGTATGATAACAGCTCTGCAACGCGGGTCGTCAAGGTTGTCAAACTAATGTTAAAAGTAGGTTCACTTATAATCTTACTAAGAAATTTAAATCTACCAAAATTACTTAAAATAGTATTTTTAATTCAGAAAAGTTAAAATCAATCTATATAATCGACGCGCTTTGGTTTAAATGTGGAGGCGTTGTTTGATTTATCCCGATATTGGTAATCTGACCACTAAGACTGTAAATTAGTTCAAAAAAGGGGTTTACGATATTCTAATTTGTCTTATTTTCAAAACATTTTTACGTAACAATATGTACCTTCCCACAAATACGCACTTAAAATTCGTTTTTTCACTCTGTGTTTATCCGGGTAATGCTTGACCGGCTAAACCCATTTTCATGGGACTTTTTCTATGGAAAATGTTATGGAACAACATATAGACTACTTTTATTGTAGAATTCCCACTGTGTCAAGATTTGCACTTTTAGCGCGCGTCCCGCAGATTTAAAATTCCTGTCTTGTCTAGTGGTGGTCGCATTTGTTATTCATAGAGACGAAGTCTTCGCGAATTCACGGGAAGCAGATAAGATTGTAGAGATCTGTAAATCGAATGAGATTTAAAGCATTCCTTTATTTTACAACGGTCTTTTTATGTCTAGACCTTGTAAGATGTATTGCTTTAGACGTTTAAAAGTGAAGCTGATCTTAATGCCATACACGGGAATTTTATTTTATTTTGTTCAATTATATAAAACGTTCAATACCTAAATTCAGTGTCATGGATGTTTTATATGGTACATATGTTATTACTGTGATGTTGCTCTATAAATCACATAATGTTGCTTTGCAAGGTAGTGGAATATATAATATGTAGTATAAACTGAAAAGGGTAACGGGTGACGGCCCTCTTTCACCATTGCTAGGACGACGATTCCACACAGCACACGCTGGAGAACTCCCCAGCCTGGGAGTCTCAGCGGCGGATTCTCATCCAAAAAGTTGAAGCGGACCTTTCTCCAACAGTCGTCGTTGCGGCGATGGTTCAGCGGACCCATGCACATGATCACCTTCTGTGAGGACTGCATGTCAGCGAAGGAAGACGCCAGAAAGGCCAGAAAGCGCGCTGAACCCTCGAGGAGGATTCACCGCGACCGCCGGCAACGGCGCCGCGTTCCCGTAAGTCCGGGATTATAATAGGGCTATGGTATTTCCTGCCTGTTGTAAGAGGCAACTAAAAAGCGCTTTCGGGTTTGCGGGTAGCTAGTGTGGGAGCCTAAACCGTTCGGTCAGGTGACGCCGGGAAGGATGGCGGCACGTGTGGTCGCAAACCGTCGTAAAGACCAGGTGGAGTGGTGGGCCCAGCCACTCACCTGGGAGGAGCCCAATTAGGCAACGCGTTATGAGGACTCCGGTTACATTCCTTTGGAGATCCCGGAACCCGTTTTGTAGCGCTGAGGACGGCCACTTTTAGTGCGGTATAAATCCTATATAACTTCGTGGCTCCCACAGCGTCGAGTACCTTTTGAAAGTTTCCCCCTCGAGAGGAAAAAAAGTGGAATATATATTGTTCCACCGAGGATGTATGACTACCACACCTATTTCATGCGTGAAGCAACTCTTGCGTTTCGAATTAAGGGTATGATTTTATATGATATAAAAATATGAGGCAAGCGACCGTTTTAGGTCTCTGGAGAAGCAATGTATCAGTGATTGACCTCAGTTAAAACCCCTTTTTGATATGAAATTGATTACAGATAACTACAGGCAGCATGGACACGTTACCAGGTAGTCTGCTACATCAATTTTACATATAAAAACCCTTGCCTACTCACTTTTAAATATAATAAACACGTTCAATATAACATTACATTATTCATTTTTGTATTCTAATTATAATTCTACAAATTCCACAGCTTATGTTGTTTCAAGTAAAGCGTTCTCATAATGCAGTCCACGCACGTCCTCACGCGTGCATGACGTAGGGTGCGCAGGGGTGACATTCCCTCGCGTATGACAACGATGTACGCTTATGAAAGAATGAATATTTCATATTAAGAGTATGTTATGAAGAGAATACCGGGCGTTTGAGTATAAATGCCATTCATCTAGAATGTTTGGGGACACTGAAATAACTACACTAGTAAGAACATAGGTATATATTTTTAGTATTTCTTATTAATATTTAGCAAGAATGCTTTTGTACGGCTAATATGTTATTCGATTCTTTATGATTTGTTTTTATCTGATTGAAGTAGCAAACGAGCATGCAGTCCACCTGATGGTAAGCGATCACTGCCGTCCATGGACATCGGTGACCAACTTCAAATGAAACATGGGTTCCATCTGAATTTGATTGACTTCAGATGGAACCCATGTTCCATTGCGTTGCTACTTCCGAGGACTATGATGGTCGCCTCATATAAAAGTGTGCGGCAACCATACCTTTCCATCGAAACGCAAGAAATGCTTCAAGTTAGAAAAAGGTGTTAAAATAAATTTCTTCTAATTTAATTAATAAGCAGTAGCAAATGAAGTCTCTGATCGGGATAAGCAAGTGATCGTACAGTCCACGTGATTGTAATGGGTCTCCGCTGCTGATTGATGATCTGATAAGATTTTAATCTAATCTAAGATTGCCCCCAGGCATATAAATGAATTCCCTCAGATAAGTTAGTCTCTCTTACCGTTTAGACAACCCAACATAAATTCACATTGCGTTATTAAGTAAGTAGACCACGTCCAAGGTGGTAGAACCAGTGTAGTTCAACCGGGGAAGTACCACCGCCACATCTATTTCTAGCGTGAAGCATTTCTTGCGTTTCGATAGAAGGGTGTGGTTGCCGGCACACTTTCACATGAGGCGACCATCATAGTCCTCAGGAGTAGCAACGCATCCGTGATTGACTTCGGATGGAATCCATGTTCTGTATGAAGTTGATTTCAGATGTCCATGGGCGGCAGTGACCACTTATCATTAGGTGGACCGCATGCTCGTTTGCTACTTCAGTCAAATAAAAAAAAAACACGTGTGGTAAAGGTACCACCAGAATCAAGCCATGAAAGATTCTATCATCATCAAATATAATATTCTTTTTATCGCTTTGGAATCATACAAACTGAACTTATTTTAAGTCTGGAATATCCGCAATCATTTCCAATTCCAATAGACAATCGTGGTTGCATTTGTTATTCAACGGAACAAACTCTGTGAGATTTAACACAAGTCTTCCGACTTCAACAAGCTCGACGGGAATTCCGGGAATCGATTCGAGTACAACTGTTATTTTTAAATCTTATCTCATCCTCTCGGCTGTGCACATAGGATATACTTGAAGCTGCTGCACGATCAAATAGATCCGTTTACTTAACGAAAGACATTTTTCAAGATTATTTTAAGTTTTCATACATTTTTCACTCCTTAGATTACTTTGAATGTTTTGTAGAGTAATGGTTGCATTGAATCGTTACACTCATAGCCACTCCAGCCATTTCGCTCATTCCGGTCATTTCACTCACTCACTCCGTTTACTCCGCTCATTCCATCGATCGCTCTCGACTCTGGGAACTCCGGTCACTCCGGGCACTTCAGTCACTCCGGGCACTCCGGACAATCCGGTCACTCTGGGCACTCCAGCCAATCCGATCACTCTGGGCTCTCCGGGTACTCAAGGCACTCCGGTCACTCTTGTGCACTCTTAACACTCCTTTCAGCCTAGACAATCCGGTCACTCCGGACAATTCGTTCACTCCGGGCAATCCGGTCACTCCGGGCAATCCGGTCACTCTGAGCAATCCGGTCACTCCGGGCAATTCGGCCACTCCGGGCAATCCGGTCACTCCGGGAAAGCCAGTCACTCAGAGCAATCCGGTCACTTCGGGCAATCTGGTCACTCCAGGCAATCCGGTCACTCCAGGCAATTCGGTCACTCCGGGCAATCCGGTCACTCTGAGCAATTCGGGCACTCTGAGCAATTCGGTCACTCCGGGGAATCCGGTCACTTCCGGCAATCTGGTCACTCCAGGCAATCCGGTCACTCCAGGCAATTCGGTCACTCCGAGCAATCCGGTCACTCTGAGCAATTCGGGCACTCTGAGCAATTTGGTCACTCCGGGCAATCCGGTCACTCCGAGCAATCTGGTCACTCAAGGCGATCCGGTCACTCCGGGCAATTCGGTCACTCCGGGCAATTCGGCCACTCCGGGCGATTCGGTCACTCCGGGCAATTCGGTCACTCCGGGCAATTCGGCCACTCCGGGCAATTCGGTCACTCCGGGCAATTCGGTCACTCCGGGCAATTCGGTCACTCCGGGCAATCTGGTCACTCCAGGCAATCCGGTCACTCCGGGCAATTCGGTCACTCCGGGCTTTTCGGTCACTCCGGGCAATTCGGTCACTCCGGGCTTTTCGGTCACTCCGGGCAATTCGGTCACTCCGGGCAATTCGGTCACTCCGGGCAATTCGGTCACTCCGGGCAATTCGGTCACTCCGGGCAATCCGGTCATTCCGGGCAATTCGGGCACTCCGGGCAATCCGGTCACTCCGGGCAATTCAGTCACTCTGGGCAATCCGGTCACTCCAGGTAATTGGGTCACTTCGGGCAATCTGGTCACTCCGGGCACTCTGAGCAATCCGGTCACTCCGGGCAATCTGGTCACTCCAGGCAAGCCGGTCACTCCGGGCAATTCGGTCACTCCGGGCAATTCGGTCACTCCGTCCAATCCGGTCACTCTGAGCAATCCGGTCACTCCGGGCAATTCAGTCACTTCGGGCAATCCGGTCACTCTGAGCAATCCGGTCACTCCGGGCAATTCGGTCACTTCGGGCAATCCGGTCACTCCGGGCAAATCGGGCACTCTGAGCAATCCGGTCACTCCGGGCACTCTGGTCACTCCAGGCAATCCGGTCACTCCGGGCAATTCGGTAACTCCGGGCAATTCAGGCACCCTGAGCAATCCGGTCACACCGGGCAATCCGGTCACTCCGGGCAATCTGGTCACTCTAGGCAATCCGGTCACTCCGGGCAATTCAGTCACTCCGGGGATATCGGTCACTACGGTAACTTTCCGTACTCAGGGCACTCCGATCGCTCTGAGCATTTCGGTTACTTCGGCCAATCCGATTGTTCCGGGCATTCTGGTCACTCCGGGTACTTCGGTTACTCTGGTCACTCCTCCCAATCCGGTCATTTCAGTCACTCCAGTTACTCCGCTCACACCGTTCACTCCGGCCGCTGGGTCCACATACACATCGTATTCCGGAGAAAAAATTTAAAACACTCTTCAAAAGTTGAAAGCTTTTTCTGAAGTGCGCCTGATGCAAGCTCAATAAAACTTAGTATCTGTTTTTTTTGTGTTCAATATATTGTTGTCTATTAAATAAACGGGGAAGGTGGATGTCCAACAATTGATCTTAAAAGTGCAATAGATGGTTTATGATTCGCGCGAACGTAGTCGCATGTTCTGGTAGTGTTTTATAAACGAATGTTCTCACTTCGATACAATGTATTACAATAGAATAAGGAAGAGTAGATAAACCTTTTTGGAAAGATTTGTTATATAAGTAATATTTCCCGAGAAAAACAAATATTGAGAGCTTATCGAGCCAAGATCGCGAATATTTCAAGGAGAAAATGGAAAAAATAAAGAGCAACAAATGTTTTCGCGGATATCGGAGATTATCGAAATCCTTAAGGTACTAAAGTTTCTGAAACAACTAAGGTTTATTATAGACGGACGTACTTAAGGCCCATCACTTTATTTATGTTTATTGGACTTGTAAATGCTATTTAAGTTTTATCTTGAATCTTCTCTGTGTATTGTCCTTATTAACATAATCACTACATAGTATAAAACAAAGTCGCTACTGTCTGTCCCTATGTATGCTTAGATCTTTAAAGCTTCTGTACGGATTTTATTGCAGTTTTTTTAATAGATAGAGTGAATCAAAAGGAAGGTTTTTATGTATACTATGGATAATACTTGCATAATATAGTAGAGGAACGCTGATAATTTTAGATTTTTGACTTTTAGGCGGAACGCGGTTTGCTGGGTCAACTAGTATTTTATAAGAATACTTCTGTAACATTCCAATAAATGTGATGTTTTCAAGACTAAGTTAATTTTAAAAGTATCGTACTAATGGTTATAATTCCGAACTGATGTACAGAATTTTTTGGGCTTATTCCATATCTAAACAAAGATAATCACTATTTTCTTTTATAATATAGAAGTAGCAAACGAACATGCAGTCCACCTGATGGTAAGTAAAGGATGGTAAGGTAAAGCAACTTTATGTACATATAACAGTGGTTTTAACTAAAGACTAACACACATGTGTTGGTAGTTCAGAAGGCTAAGACGGTTGCCTAATATCAAACTGAACCGGCAACACTTTCACCTAAAAACATCATGCTCAAAATGAACACCTATTTCTGGCGGTGGTACTTTTCCGGTTGAATCCCATACGATTTAAGGCGGTCGCCTGATATAAAACTGAACGGGCAACACCTTCACCGAAAAACATCATGCTAGAAATGAATACCTATTTCTAGCGGTGGTACTATTCTAGTCGAACCCCTAAAGTTCTAAGGCGGTCGCCTGATATCAAACTGAAAAACATCATGCTAGAAATGAACACCTATTTCTGGTGGTGGTACTTTTCCGGTTGAAACCCATACGTTCCAAGGCAGTCGCCTGATATAAAACTGAACGGGCAACCCCTTCTCCGAAAAACATCATGCTAGAAATGAATACCTATTTCTGGTGGTGGTACTTTTCCGGTTGAAACCCATACGTTCCAAGGCGGTCGCCTGATATAAAACTGAACGGGCAACCCCTTCACCGAAAAACATCATGCTAGAAATGAATACCTATTTCTGGCGGTGGAACTTTTCTAGTCGAACCCCTCAAGTTCTAAGGCGGTCGCCTGATATAAAACTGAACGGGCAACCCCTTCACCGAAAAACATCATGCTAGAAATGAATACCTATTTCTGGTGGTGGTACTTTTCCGGTTGAAACCCATACGTTCTAAGGCGGTCGCCTGATATCAAACTGAAAAACATCATTATAATACTTAACGGGTACCCACGATATGCGGTTTATGAATTCTTATAGAATTCACACCTATTTCTAGCGTGAAGCATTTGCGTTTCGATAGAAGGGTGTGGTTGCCGGCACACTTTCTCATGAGGCGACTATCATAGTCCTCGGGAGTAGCAACGCGTCTGTGATTGACTTCAGATGGAACCCATGTTCTGTATGATGTTGATTACAGATGTCCATGGGCGGCAGTAACCACTTACCATCAAGTGGACTGCATGCTCGTTTGCTACTTCAGTCAAACAAAAAAAAATCTTTTTGCCGATATTTCGATCCACCACATTTTGTGGTTAGTTTATGCAAATCGCAATTAGTGCAAAGTGCGTAAGGATACAGTTAGTGTTGTGTGTCGTGATATGGAACCTAAAAAAGAAAAACAAACTAGACGTAGATTATATATATATATATATTAGTTTCACCACTAGTGCTTGTCAATGGTTTCTCCCCGCTACCGCAGTTTGGCCGTGACCACGATCCATGCAGCTGGACCGAAATAGCGGCAACATGAATTCTATAAGAATTCATAAACCGCAAATCGTGAGTACCCGTTAAGTATTATAATGTATCAATTCCGCGATAATGGTGGTAGCTTTCTGGCCGAACCCCACACGTTCTACCTTGAAATTTAGATATCGTTCTGGGTCTGGGTACTAATGTACTTGTGTTCGTATACTATGGCACGTAGATCATGAATACGGAAAGAATTTAAAACGCTTACACATTAAACTGGCGCAAAAGTTTCACAAAGACAAATGGTGGACTATGGGACCATATTTTTCCTTATCTGAACATTGCGGGCGACATTTTATCGTTAGTGAGGGTTTATCTCATTCGTCTTTGGAACCCTAATTTCATAACTGACGAGGTGTAAAATTACTCTTCTGTTTGTGAATGAAGCTTTGTGGAAGTATAAAAGGGAAATGTTTTTTTGTTTTATTTTTGGAAACAACCCATTATTCCTTTGTTGTGACGTCCTACTGAACGTTTGAATACTGTCTTTAGATATTACATATACACCTATTTAGTAGGTCTATAGATGTTTACAAGTATAATCATATAAACTTCATAGTAGTTTTTAATAAATCTTATTTCAAAAATTGGCAAGCTATTCTAAGTCTTGTTTGTTTGTTGTCTTTAAATTGAGCTGTATAATGTGCCAAAGTAATTGATATACAGATACGCATACACTCGAAAAACTCCTAACGCTGACGGGTAAAGTCTCAAAATATTTAAATGTGCTCTGTAATTAACCAAATTATTTGTAAAGGCTTCAAACGCAACCATATCAATATTACAGCGATTACTCCAAGTCACTTTTATTTCTGTTGTAAAGGGATTGTAGTATAATAAATTAAATAGATACTTCTCCATCAACCGATTAGAGAATAGCTTATTTCTTAATGCTAAATAAAAGACGTGACCTTAGACATCGCAATTTCGACCAACAACATAGTAATTCCTTCCAAAGAATTATGCCCACAGCATAAATCCCCAGCAACAAGGTCGTATATTCGGCCAGTGCGTGCGCTATCTCCCATCGCGCCTAATTCCTTTACAAGATTAACTGAAATGTTAAATTTAGAGCCCAATATGTATAGTCACGGGAGGTCTGCTTTGTTTGTAGAGAATTGGTCAGAGCAACTCTTATCAACAAGTAATAATGGCGGTTGTACTTAGTTGTGAAGATATTTCTTCCATCTTTGAGGTTTGATAGCGAAGTTGTCGAAATTTAAAATAAAAAAATAATCACCTACAGTTACGTATACTATGTATTAACCTATTAACATAAAACGGAAGGGTGAGAATTCTTCAAAAGATACAGGTAAAGGTACTGTTGCGGTGAGAGTGACATCAAAGATTTCAGCCGCACCGAAATCCAGAATTCAGAGGATTCCACATTCTTCAAACTGAATACGATTAGAATTTCCTGAGCGTCCATGTTTAGGATCTTGCCACTCTCTGAGAAAAGTTGTATTTATCTGGCCCCTCAAGCTGTTTTGCGACAAATGTACACAACAACAATCTTTCCGGAATGCCTGATTTTACAGTTCGAGCATTCACACTTTTCAATCCAAAAAGCCCAGTTTTTGTCGCTTTTTACACACAACATGTAACCATAATTCTGGTCCTAAGCTTCAGTGGCATGATATATTAACCTAGTATCATATAATCTGTTAATTTGCATATCCCTGGAAGGAATATTTTATGCTCTGAGTACAAGCTACCTATTGCTATCGTGCGTGCGTTATCTTCCATCGCACCTACCGCTCCATGCTCTGTGGATAAGATATCAATTACGTGACATCTCATAATGTACGCTGGGAAAAATGTACGCTTGCAAGATGGTAGAACCAGTGTAGTAAGATCTGGTACCGCTGCCTAACCCATTTCTAGCGTGAAGTAGTTTTTGTGTTTCGTGGAAGGGTGAGGTTGCTAGTTCACTTTTATATAAGGCGACCATCATAGTTCTCGGGAGTAGCAACGCAGCAGTGATTGACTTCGGATAGAAAAAAAATAGCTTACAAACGTCCATAGGCGGCAGTGACCACTTACCGTCAAGTGGACTGCATGCTCGTTTGCTAAATAATTAATTAAATTACTTTAATCAGATAAAAAACCTAACTGAAATAAACACTGTATTCTACGTAGAATGATTTATTAAGTTGTACAAGTATTAAATATTCAACCGCTAATATATTCGTCTAATTAATATAACGTTAACACATTTCTATCAGTAAACGATCTGCACTCAACGAACGCTGCTTGCGGAATGAATTCAGGCCGAGCTGTTCTGTAACACGAAATCACGGTACTTGTACAAACCGGATATGCTGGTAGCGCCATCTCTTTTGAGTCGGATATACTAATACAAACTACTGGCATCACCTGTTGTACAGTTTGATAAGTAAACCAATGTTATCGTTATATCAGTCTATAATACCGTTCCATCAACTTTTTATTAACGGCGATAACATAACTATCTGTAAAGGTGACTTCATGTTTTGATTATGGGAGATCGAGCATGGAACTTATCGGGTTTCGTTTATGATGAATGCGTTTAATCTTAGTTTTTATATAATTAAAGTAACAGACGAGCATGCAGTCTACCTGGTGATAAGTCTCTGCCAATAAAGATCTACTATCAACATCTTGCTGCTACTTCCATGAACCAAGATGATCATGTTATATAAAAGTAAGCCGGAAATCACACCCTTTCACTGAAGCATAAGAACTGCTTTAATAGAAAAAGGGTAGGGGGTTAGAAGCTCCCTGGTAGAACCGTCATCATGTTGCTACCTTGTAAAGCTGTACTACCTTTTTTTCTACCACTACCGCTACCAGAAGATCATAGACTATTTTGTTTAGATCATTAAATGACTGACAAATTTTTATGATCTCGACAAGTTGGTAGTACACTGTAAGGTAGAAGGAAAAGTACATCATGTCCGATCACCTACCTTATGTTGTGACCAAATGATCTCGCCGGATCATTACGGATAGAATAAGTAGCCAATTTGTAAGTTGCCCACGGAGGTAACATTCTCATTCAGTTACATCTATTAGCTAGTCCAGCTATTATTTCGATTTATTCCTATTTTTCTAAAAATATGCAAAATTTTCCAAATTATGCCACACGACACCCTTTGTTAGTGAAGACTCTAAGGTTCTCATAGCCCTTAGTTACAGCTCCGCTTGCATAATGAGTCCGAAAAAAGAAGACCACTAAACTACGTGACCTTGCTTCATGCATGCATATGTATGGATTTGGCTAGGTTGGAAACAATGCTTAGTTCTCTGGAAGAGATAGCTGCTTAGCAATAAGACTTTATATTGCATACCTGTATTGTGTCTAGAGTTGAATTTGACTGTAACGTGTAATGAACAACATTTATTATTTTATTTATTCACTCTCTCACTCATTAATTCCTCCTGCATCTATGCATTCATTTGTTCAATTAATAATTCATACATTCTCAAAAATAAGTGTCTTAATCGTTTTTTTCTCGACATACCAAATGCTTTTCTTATCTTATTAATATTATAAATGCGAAAGTTTGTTTAATGATTATGAATATATAATTATTTATGTTTGTAACTCTTTCACATTAGAAGCAAACAAGCCGTGATAGACTAATGGTTGAAACTTGCCCCCTCGATCGGCAGGTCCTAGGTTTAAACCCAGGAACGCACCACTGATTTTTCTAAAGTTATGTGCGTATTAGAATTTTATTATCACTACTTTTCGGTGAAGGAAAACATCGTAAGAAAACCTAAACACCCGAGAGTTCTTAAAAGTTCTCGGAGGAGTCTGAAGTCCACCAGTTCGCACTTGGCCAGCGTGATGGCCTTTTTTTTTGGGAAACCTTCAAAAGGTACCCGACCCCGTGGGAGCGACTCAGGGTTATGTGGGATTTGTATCGCACTAAATCCCCCCCGGTGGCCGTCCTCGGCGCTATAAACTCGGTCCGACCGCAACCGGAGCGCGTTGCCCCATCGGGCTCCTCCCAGATGGGCGGCTGGGCCCACCGCTCCGTCTAGTCTCCGTCTAGTAGTTCTAGATCGCCTGACCAAACAGTTTGAGCTCCCACTCTAGCCGCCTGCAACCCCGGAAGCCTTTAGTCGCCTCTTACGACAGGCAGGTGATGCCGTAGCCCTATTCTGATCCCGGAACTACAGGGACAGCGTGGTGGCCTATAACTCTCTCATTCTGAGAGAAGACTCGTGTTCAGCAGTGGGAAAATAATGGGTTGACGAATCTTTTACGTAAAAAACTTTAGTTAGAATTAGCTCCAATTTGGCATATAGATAGTGATGGATCTAGATTATTTCATAGGATACACACTCATTATGCATGTATGTATTATGTATCATCACTAAATATGAAGTGGAGTGGAGAGGGTATAAAGCTATTTAAAAATATTCTCTCCGTGCCGAGTATTTTTAGTGATCTTGTTTCAGTATTGTCTTGTACAGTAATAGGGTATATTACGCGATAGGTACGATTCTTACGCCATGGGTGGGACTGACTGATAACCGCGTAAGTCGAATTCGCGTCATTCGGTGTACAAGAAATACGTATCACAAAATTAAATGTAGCTGTCATACATAGTACATAGTCAAATTAGTACAATAGTATAATATTAGTAAGGAATCATTGTAACATGGATCCTAGGAATTCAGCTATAAGAATATTATATTAAAAAATGAATCTGTATCGTAGAACTCGTTATACTGTGGTTGTTGAAAGTCTGACCTCATCAATTGTTGTTCTCTTCACAATAAAGTTGTCATTGTGTAAAATTTATGAGTGTTTTTATTTATAGCCATTATATTTAACACTATTACGCTTTTTACATTCACAGCTCCATTAATTATTCAGAAATGTGGCTGACCGGGAATTCAACCTGAAACCCATTGCGTGACGGACCAGTATAGTGACCGCGCCGGCGCCGTTGTCGTTTAATTAAAACGTTACGGATACTTACAATAAGCGGTTTTGTCGGATTGATTGTCTTGTCGATATTGCGATCCATTTACGTTGTAATAATTTAATATCGAACACTGAGAACTAAAACGACCCAACTCAAAATTACGGCATATTAATTACATCCTTAAAAATAACATAGTGTAAGGTCTTTTTTTGTTTCGAGGAAGAAACCTTCAACAGGTACCCGACGCTGTGGGAGCGACGCCGTGTTATGTGTCTTACTATTCCACACTCTAATTTAATAGTGTAGGATAGTAAGGCTATGTAATCCATAATATAGTGATTGTGTGACGCAGCTGGCACTCAATAAAAGACAAAATGAGGAGATTTGAGATCCGCTTAACTCCAAGTTCGCGTACATCGGGGTAGCGTAAGTCAAGGTATTACTGTACTACATTTTAAGAAACAAACAATATTGTAAATTCTCAACCGACCGTTATATTTAAAGGCATTCTTCGCCTTAAACTTTGAGCGTTCACCTCTAACGACCTTATTCCGCACAACATACAAGTTCTCCGAAATCTTTGCACCACATTCTCCGAAGCTGAAATCTTTAGAAATTCGTTCCCACACCTGCTTATTTTCTCAAGTACCTACATAAAGAGTCCAAAAAAACTGTCTCCGGCATGCGACCTTGCCTCTTGCCGAAAACAAAGAGAAACCACGGGGTGACATGAATATGTAAGTGAAGCACAAAGCAAGATATATCGGTCAGAGTAGACATTAATTCGTCAATTGACACAGTTTTCGAAAAATTCGGTTTCGGTTGTCACTGAGATTTAATTCGACTTCAATTGACACAGTTTTTGGATTCGGTGGTGTTTTTGCACAATGTTCTGTTTAACGGAATGTCTCATAGTTCGACTTAGGCTATTTTTATTAGATTGCAGTAACAAACGAGCACATTGAGTATTTCATAGTAAGTAGTTTCTGCTGATCCATTGAGTTATTTTTTAACTAGGGCTCTTTCTAAACGTGATCACACACTATTTGTTACCCCTGAAATCTATGAGCTCTACTCATATAAATGTACACACACACACACACACACACACACACACTCATAACACAGTTTTCTACTAAAACGCAACAACTTCTTCAAGCTATAAATTACTGTAGCCATGGAATCTTACTGTTAGAGTAATACTTCTTTATATTACTTTATATTACTACATTAGAGGCGTTGATATCGCTCTGTTTGTATTTACACAATTGTGTAACGTTCATACGTTAATACGTTGTCGTTTTAACGTTACGTTGTATAACGTTAAAACGACAAAAAAACACTCGCAATGCAAAATGATTCTAAACTTTTTTATTAACAACATTTTTTATGGTTTCCCTTAAGTAAATTGTGTTCATATTGTTCAAGTTTAATGTTACTACGATGGAAATAATTATAAATCAAGAGATAAATTGACCTAAATTTCTAGCTGCAAAACGCTTTGCAGAATTTGTCGCAGTCACTTCTAGTCCAAATGAAATGACAAGGTTTACACTTGCGCGATTACTGGTTAGGTACAAGTCATACTACCAGGCTACCAGGGAGTGATTTACATGCGGTAAAATGTATTTTCACTAGCATTCATTTCATATTTGTAGGTTTGCCAATATTCCACGATTTGACCCACTTCCCGGAGAAAGACGTAAATTTTCTTACACATTTGCTTTGGAAGACAAAATGTTAGTTTACTAATACTTAAGATGCCAAATAACGAATAACTAAATAACGTCATTAATAAGCTTGGTTTTATAACATAGAAACATGTAATACTTACATAAGTATAAAATTTGTAAGTAAGCTTTATAAAAAGTACATTAATAAATTAGTACTTTGTTTTACACTATGTCTACTATTCCAATGTATATGTTACTAATCAAAATATTTGAAATACGGGTATAATTTCCAGGTAATAGAATAAGTATGATTTAACCGAGAAGGCATCCACGCCATACCTATCGTGAACGTGAAGTAGTTTTGCGTTTTGCTGGAAGAGTGGGGCTGTCGGCTTTATACTCGACAACCCGTTATTGTCCCACTGCTGGGCACGGGTCTTCTCTCAGAATGAGAGAGTTTTAGGCCATAGTCCACCGCGCTGGCCAAGTGCGAATTGGTGGACTTCACACACCTCCAAGAACTTTTTTAAAGAACTCGGGTATGTAGGTTTCCACATGATGTTTTCGTTCACCGAAAAGCAGTCATAATTAATTTCTAATACGCACATAAATCAGTGGTGCGTGCCTGGGTTTGAACCACGAACGTCCCGTTTGAGAGCGCAATTTTCAACCATTATTAGTCTATCATACCTTTAATATGAGGACTCAAATGAAATAAACTGCTCGCTTCTCGCTTTTCGTGGCCATTGAAGCAAGCACCTAAGACCAGAACACAGCTTGCACCACACTGCGAACAGCGCAATAGTCCATCTAGCCAGTTTAATTAGAGCCTTATGTCCAGTTAAATTGGTGTACTATTTGTTCCCAAGAATTAACACTAAATCTACAATGTGCGCTTGTCATTAGCTTCGGTTTACTAGAATAGCTTAAATTCAGCCACTAGGTTCTAATTGCTAAATCATTACTGTTTTACTGCGTTTTCTTTTGTTGTAAGGAGTTAGGCACGTTTACGCTAATCAAATAAGGGGTTGTTTTTATATATTTTGACAACATTTAGAGAGGCCCTAGTTTGTTATATTCTTTACAATGCTTGACTTTTAAAAATCTTGAAATTCATAACAAACACACACTTTCTACACTGATAGCCCCACCGTAAGATTTGTTCCTGTGTCGTGGGTACTATGGACATACATAAGAGTAATACACAAACACCCAGACCCAGAACATAAATCTAAACTCACCATTCATATACCTGTCTGGCCATCAATCGAACCCGGGACCCATTGCACGTCAGACCGGTATAGTAACCGCTCCGCCACGCGGGTCATCACCATAAAAGTGTATACAATAAATCAGAATTATTATGAAACTGGCTAAAGTAGCAGTGTTAGGCACTACTCCCAAAACACTGGCGGAATTACCTTGTTGTCCGGCGAGACTTAATCCCTGCACAAAGTAGCCGCCAGCTTTTTGGTCACCGGAAGCTTATGTACTTAAAGTATATAAGGAATGTAAACTTCCATAAACATAAGCTTTAGAAGACAATAGAATAAATATGATACAGCCGGAGAGGTACCACCACACACCCATTTCTAGAGTGAAGTAATTCTTGCGTTTCAATGGAAGGGTGTGGTTGCCTGTTCACTTTCACACGAGGCGATCATCTTAGTCCTTGAGAGTAACAATACATCTGTGACTAACTTCAGATAGAATGTCTGTGTCGTATGATCTTGATGTGATGTGGAATGCATGTTCAAATCCAGGCACGCACCACTGATTTTTCTAAAATTATGTGCGTAGAAGAAATTAATTATCACTGCTTTTCGGTGAAGGAAAACATCGTGAGGGAACCTACACACTCGAGAGTTCTTTAAAAAAATAGTTCTCGGAGGTGTGTGAAGGCCACCAATTCACACTTGGCCAGCGCGGTGGGCCATGACCTAAAACTCTCTCATTCTGTGATAAGACCCGTGCCCAGCAGTGGAACAATAATGGGTTGCACCCCACCGCCACAATCTTACTCACGTACGTCCAAACATATACACATATACTCAAAAGACATTACACTCCATAAGACGTTGATCGACTTGTTGAATTTGTTGCGCTAAGGGTGTAATATACTACACTGTACAATAAAGCCCTAAAAAAGAAATCGAATCACACACAACAGATATTCAAAAAACTACAAGCAAACGCCCATAACCATAAATAAGTTCTCCAAAACCAATAGTTGCAAACAAAAGGCATCGGTAATGAATAATTTCCCGGCGGGCTCTCAACAAAATTAATCATTCGCGACTGGGGAAATCATACGATAATAACATAGTGACACGCCTACGAGATGAAGATGGATGTATTTTGATGGGTTCGAACGAGTGTTGCCTCTGGGGAATTAGAAATGTAATGCTCTTGGAAAGCTAGACAGGTATTGTTCGCAGTCAGCCTTTGTGTCGTTGTAGTAGGACATTCAGAGACTCCGGGATCGGAGATCTTTTTTGTAAATCCAATATGTACCAAAGATATATTTTTTTCCTTAATTATTTTTTTATGAACTTTAAATCTATACGCACTGTTGTTTTAAACCGGATTAAAAAAAGAAGGAGGTTCTACTCGTATATTTCCCTGTAAATGTTTTGTCTGCCTACCAATTTCTTCGACAACTGTGTATCGTTTTTTATCATACTTCATACTTACATTATAAAGGCGAAAGTTTGTGAGTGAGTATGTTTGTTACTTCTTCACGTCTAAACGGCTAGCGCCATTTTGATGGAGTTTGACAGAGAGTTAACTGACACTCTGGATTAATATACAGGCTACTATTTACTGTGGGAAAATATCTTATTGCCAAGGGACAATCGATACATCGATTATTTTAATGCGGGCGAAGCTGCAGGGCTTAGCTAATGTTAGATAATTATTTAATCGTTTCTTTGCGATGTTACTTAGAAAATGAATGTTCTTTTTTAATATAATGACATATCTATTACCAGTAATTTGCTACTAGATCCACTGCTAATACGACACCATAAAAACTTTTTCTTCACTCTTAACAAACATTTCAATTGTTTATTATTACAACCTATAGAAACCAAATGCAGAGCACGAATAAAAATGATTTTAGGTATATACTTTAAAATCTTATCAAAATTCGCAACATATCACATACGCGTAACATGTAACATAGTTCTTACATTACTCATCTTGCTAACATAAATCATTTCTGAATTTTACTAAAACGTTTGCCAACTTTGTACTCACATTATTTATTCATAAGGTTTACTTTTCTAAGATACACATTGAGAAGCATTTGTAGAATTCTTAAAGAGCATTTATCAAAGTTTCAATAAAAAAAAAAATTACAACTAACTTTCATGCCACAAAAAAGTAAAAATATTAGAATTTTCTCTCAATATAGGACTGCCTGTAAAAGTAGCCGCATACAATGTCGTATGAATCATGTCGGTAGGGCGACGGAATCTGGCCAAAACGCCCGAACATACAAAAAAAATATACGTAACGAATAGATAACCTCTTTCCTTTGGGAAGTCGGTTAAAAATATTCGCAGGCTCCTATAGACATCTGTTAAAAACTTCATAGAGAGTACTGCAGATAGAAATATCTGCAGTCAATCACACAATCACACTCTCAAGGACTGAGATGGTTGCTTTATATGAAAGTAAGCTAGTAAATACACTGGATGTAGCAATTTCTAGCGTGAAGTATTTCTTGCGTTTCGATGGAAGGGTGTGGTTGCCGGCCCACTTTTATACGAAGTAACCATTATAGTTCTCGGAAGTAGCAACGAATCTGTGATTGACTTCAGATAGAACCCATGTTCTGTATGAAGTTGATTACAGATGTCCATGAGCGGCAGTGACCTTACCATCAGGTGGACTGTATGATCGATTGCTACTTCAGTCAGATAAAAAAAATCACCAAAAGGCAAAACTTCACGCTAGAAATAAGTGTAGAGGTGGTATATACCTCCCCGGTCGAACTATACTAATTCTTTCTTGGAAATAATGATAGAAGGAAATGAAAAGATAAGTACATACTTAATTTCTGATATATAATAATTGTCACATTGGATCATCGAACCTAGTTCTTCAGCATAGAGTGAGTATAAATATGCCTTACATACCTGTAGGGCCAGTAATGCCTTAGGTTTTCCGAGTCTTCGTATTTTTGTTGAAATTTCTAAATCTTTGATATAAGATGTTTAGTTTTCTAACAACGGCATGTTATTGCGAGTCGAAAGATGTTTTTCCTGCGATGATTACCTGCGAAAAGAGACATTTTTGTTTAAATTTACTTAAAACGTAAGAAATTGTAAAAATCTTACAAACTTACATGCGTAATATATGTACATGTGTACGTATAAACGTAAATAACATGGGTGTATATAACTGCATGTGCAGATAACTGCAGCTAAGGATACACATGAGGTCTAACATAAGATAAACTCAATACTTTGTACGAAATAATAAATTTACAACACACTTCACATATAGACATAGACCTCGCCTAAATGACCCCACTCCAACCGGGTTTACGGTATCCTATGGTTTACCGGGAGGTAATACCCCTACAACTATTTCTGGTTCTAGAAATGATTCTCGACTCAAAGTTGGTCCAACCATCAGTTCTTTTAGTTTTAGAAGTGATTGACTTTAGATAAAAGCCCAGTTCTGTATGTAACCATTTTAATAGATGGCTGGTTGGTAGGGTAATGGTAGTGGTCGCCACTTACTAGCGGATACACTTCATTCTCATTTTCTACTCAATTATATGTAACATTAAAACACGATGTTATTAATATACACGGTTAATCAAATATTAATTTAAGGACAATAACTTATTAATTTTAATATAAAAATATATTATGTGCGTTATCTAGAACACCAATTTTATTAAATGACTTTAAAACTAGACAAGACAATTTATTTTCAGGGGTGCTTTTATTAAAATATTTTAAAGGCAATATAATATAAAATTTCTATATTCTTATAGAATATATTCTATAGGTAGATATAGTTGGTAGCGCTGAAATTTTCAATAATACACGCTTTCTACATTCATAGTCCCACAGTAGGATTTTCTCCTGTGTCGTGGGTACCATGGACGTACACAAGACGTATACACAAACACCCAGACCCGGAACAGGAATCTAAACTCATCATCCAGATACCTATCTGGCCGGGAATCGAACCCGGGACCCATTGCGCGTCAGACCGGTATGGTAACCGCTGCACCACGCGGGTCGTCAAAAAATGTTAATTTACTTACGGAGATGCAATGAACGATGTTTATAATGTTAGACTAATATTATCTTGGAATTGATACATTTTAATTTACAACAGGCACTCATGTTACGCGGTTTTTTATGTCGATATTTCGACTCAGATTTATGAACCCTGCAGCTTCGCCCGCGTTAAAAAAACGATGTATCAGTTGTCTCGTGGGAACAAGATATTCTCCCACAGTAAAACTTAGCCAATATGTTAATCCAGAGTATCAGCTAACTCCCTACCAAATTTTATGAAAATCGCTCCAGCCGTTCAGACGTGAAGAAGTAACAAACATACACACTTACAAACTTTCGCCTTTGTAATATTAGTATGATGGTCACAGCGAAACAATCACCAGTACTAGATTAATCTATCTTGTCCCTGTGGGTCTAAAATAGAGCTAGAAAAAGGGCTGCCATGGTTCCGAGCGGTAAGAGTGGAAACTCGAACTGCCAGCCAAGCGATCCCGGAAAAGACGGCGGCATGCGTATCTGGTTGCCGTCGTAAACACCAGAAAGCACCAGTGAGCGAAAATTCTCACTGGAGAAGATCCCGAAAGCGGAATCGAGCTAGGAGGATTCCGGTTGTGTTCCATTAGAGATCCTGTAGTCCACGTAGCCCTGAGGTCGGTCACTGGGGATTTTAGTTAAGTAAAAATCCCTCATAACCTAGTGTTGCTTTAACGGCGTCCGGCACCTATTGAAGGTTTCCCCCTCGAGAACAAAAAAAAGGTTAATCTATCTACCATACGTCTAATTCGTTTTAGTAATTTCTTCTTATCCATCCATACCATCTTTATCCATCCATAGGATCCCAAATTTTAAGTTCATTCATGAATTTTCTTGTCACTTAACATTAGTTTTCTTATACATAAACACACTATACACACGATACATACTAAAATTAAAATTTATGTTATTAGTTTTATTTTTATTTTTTATTTTTTTATTCTTTTATTTAGTTCAAATGATTATAGTGTTGTATAATATATTTGGTAATTTATAAAATTCCTAGTACTTATCAATAGTATAAGGGGAGAGCGGGGCCCCCTACTACAGGTATAAACATACTTAAAAGGGGGTACCCAACAATATTGTAAAACTATGTACTACTTTTAAATGCAATAAATAATTTTTCATTTTCATTTCATTACTTTTCTTATTGCTATTAATAGTGTAAAGAATTAAAGCTCGATTTCATATTGGTGTTTAATAGAACAGCATCACAGATAACAAGATGAAAGTCGATAATGCAGGTGAGAGGAGATACTCCCCGGCGTATTGTAGAACGATAAAATCATTATAGTTCGCATTTTTCTCCCGGTCGTCTTTAAAGAATAAAAATTCATTGTTTCTTGAAGATTCTAGCAATATCGAACAGCTTAATATTTTACCTTTATGTTTTTTAAAATGAAACTGAAAATAAAATGTTTTATTGATCAAATAACTGTTTACAAAACAAGACGCAAGGGTTTTTATATATATAATATTTGGATTGTGTGAAAGTTAAAGACAAATATAAGGATATGTTATATATTAAATTCCGTCAAGCCTTTTGGAATGCACAGTCAAAAATGGACATACATAGGTAGATATTCGTCCTTGTTCGGCGCGTTGGACTATGGCCTATAACTGTCTCATTCCGAGAGAAGACCCGTATCCAGCAGTGACAATTATGAGTTGACGATGAATTTTTCCTACTTTCACTAGAAAAACATTTTCCTTCGTCTGATGCAGTCGGGTAAAAATATAGAAATATATCAGAATAGCTATTTTATTCTCACTAGTCTTACACTTTCTTAGATATTGCTTACGTATTCGCTAATATACTGCAGTCTACATTGCGCTGTACTTTGCAATGATGTTAACTGGTACTAAGAATGACGCGATCACATAAAATTTAAAATATATACCCGAATAATCGCTGCTGCTTTTACAATAATTTAAAAAGATGACCTAACGTTGATCATCTGATTAGTCTTCACAAAAGTTCAAGGCGCCATGTAACCCGGTTCCCGTGGGAAAGTGGACGAACTCCTCAAATACAAATGTATGATCCGCTCACATATAACTGACCCTCATGCATCATTCTCCAACATCGTATCGATCTTAATGAGTCTGTATCCATATCTACGTTTTTGGGGCTGTAGCGTTTTCGGAAGTAAAGAACAAAGGTTTTTCCATCTTTAAACTACTTAATTACTACCTACGCAATACAGAACTGCATTTCCTTGTTGCATTCCTCTAAATTCTAAGGAGAAACGGTTTACATACTGTCTTAAACCCGGATTCTTCGTTAATGCACTGAAATTGTAATCACTATAAGCTTTCGTTTGAGAGATGCCATACTAAAGTTAAGCTGAATTGAAAGTACGGTGGGTTGAATTGAAACTACTACTTGATTACCATAAACGTGTATCCTAGTCTTCGGGAGTGGCAACGCATCTGTGACTGACTTCAGATGGAACCCATGTTCTATATGTAGTTGATTACAGATGTCTATGGGCGGCAGTGACCACTTGCCATCGGGTGGACAGCATGCTCGTTTGCTACTTCAATCAGATAAAAAAAAATTGAAAGTGTAAAGTGAAGAAGAAATAAAGCCGAAGCTAAAACGTCGTCAGAAGACGTAATGATATTAGGACATAATGACGCCGATAGGAAATTTTACTTTGACAATTTAAATCGAAAACGACAAAGCAAACCATTTCCAACCAAATTACCCTTATAAAGTCACGTCCAAGGAATTCTCGTTAAAACAGTTAATTACAGATCAGCCACAATTTGCCGGACGTTACAAAATAAATAAATTCAAGCAAGTTAGCTAGAAACGCGGTAGCCGCTCTCAGCGTATCGAGAGATTTTTTTATCTGACTGAAGTAGCAAAAAAGCATGCAGTCTATCTAATGGTAACTTATACAACCATCCATGGACATTTGTGACTTTATATAGAACATGGGTTCTATATGAAATCTGGAAAAGATGGTACTTCCAAGGACTAAAATTGTCATCTCATATAAAATGGAACTGACAGTCACCCTTCCACCAAAACGCAAGAACTAGCGTAAAGCAGTTCAAAAGCAGTCATCGTCATCGTCAACCCATTATTGTCCCACTGCAGGGCACGGGTCTTCTCTCGGAACGAGAGAAAATTAGGCCATAGTCCACCGCGCTGGGCACGGGTCTTCTCTCGGAATGAGAAAGTTTTAGGCCATAGTCCACCGCGCTGGCCAAGTGCGAATTGGTGGACTTCACACATCTGCGAGAACTTTTTTTTTAAAGAACTCTCGGGTGTATAGGTTTCCTCACGATGTTTTCCTTCCCCGAAAAGCAGTGATAATTAATTTCTAATACGCAAATAAATCGGTGGTGCGTGCCTGGGTTTGAACCTCGGACCTCCCGATCGAGAGGGCAAGTTTCAACCATTAGGCTATCACTGATTTTAAAAGCAGTAGTAACAGTAAATAAGTGTGGCGGTGGTACCTCTCCGGTCAAACTATACTGGTGGTAACCAGGTAAATATATCAAAAGCAAAAAATATATAAAAAATCTGTAAAATATTCCACATTCAAACTGTGCCAATCTGCCAATTAGTTCACAATGAACGGTTTTGCGATACGCAAACGCCATTCATGCGTGTGCATAAAAGAAGATATCTTTAATGGAAACGGATGGAAATGATATAATTTTATCTAGATGTGACGCCGGATTTTTGATTACGTTCGCTTTGAAAGCGATGTTATGAAACGATTTACGCGAATAGAATTTAAAACGAGATTTTGAGCTGTTCTTTTTAACTTGTAAACTACTTGTAGATTATCATACTTAACGGGTACTCACGATATGTGGTTTATGAATTTTCTTAGAATACTTTATGAAGATATTTCGACCCAGTTGCATTGATCGTGGTCACGCCCAAACTTGGCTAAACTTGGCCGTGACCACGATCCATGCAACTGGGTCAAAATATCGGCAAAAATAATTCTATGAGAATTCATAAACCGCATATCATGAGTACCCGTTAAGTGTTGAAATGTATCAATTCCGCGATAATACTAGTCTAAAATTATACATACACGTAGATAATATGTCTTTATTTCTAAATTCACTTTCACATCCACATTTATTACTCGTAGATATCTACATTATATCTACGAGTAATAAATTGTATTTTTATTCCACTAGTAAGTAACTATAAGTTTTGTGTGGACTATTGTATACTCAAAAAAATATAGACATATTTATTACTGAATTTTAATGAAAACTTTTATGATACATCTTACAGTAGACCTTTTTTTTTGTTTTCGAGGGGGAAAACCCACTCCCACGGCGTCAGGTACCTTTTGTTTTCAAAAGGTACCCGACGCCGTGGGAGCGACGCAGGGTTATGTGGGATTTTTACCGCACTAAAACTCCCCCGGTGGCCGTCCTCGGCGCTGAAAAGGAGGACTCCGGGATCTCGAAACGACTTCAACCGGAATCCTCCGAGCGCGCTGCCCCATCGGGCTCCTCCCAGATGGGTGGCTGGGCCCACCGCTCCATCTAGTCTTTACGACGGTATGCGACCACACATACCGCCATCCTTCCCGGGATTGCCTGACCGAACGGTTCGAGCTCCCACTCTAGCCGTCTGCAACCCCGGAAGCCCCTTTTAGTCGCCTCTTACGACAGGCAGGGGATACCGTAGCCCTATTCTGACCCCGAGGCTACAGGGACATCTTACAGTAGACCTAACATAAGATATTTGTAGGTTATATCTTTTATTACATTATTATTATATTTAGTGTATTGAAGTTGAAGTTGAGCTGAAGTTGAAATATTATCGGTGTATCTTTATTTATTTTTTTCAGTACTTTCATTTTTTCATTGTTATTATTAATTTTCTTTCCTCTTTTTTATCTGCCTGAAGTAACAAAGGAGCAGGCAGTCCACCTGATGGTAAGTGGTCACTGCCGCTCATGGACATCTGTAATCAACTTCATACAGAATAACCCATATTCTGTATGAAGTCAATCACAGATGCGTTGCTACTCCCGTGGACTATGATGGTCGCCTCATATAAAGCGCGCCGGTAACCATACTCTTCCGTCGAAACGCAAGGAATGCTTCACGCTACTTATTTACAAACTCAGAGGTCACTTAAATGGGTACATTTAATCGCTAATAACTATGTATAATGAATGTCATAGAAAGTATGTGGTCGATTTACGGGCCAGTCATAAAACGGGTGACTTACGGCTATTAAGGGTAGATAAACGGGTCATTATACCCACGGTAATTAAGATTGGTCTGTTATTTTATGATATACCGTGCAGTCAACCAATTATTGCGCCCACTGCTGGGCACGGGTCTTCTCTCAGAATAAGATATAAGCCATATTCGACCGTGCTAAACAAATAAAAATTGGTATACTTCACGTACTTTTAAGTTTTTACAATTTTTAATGTACTCTTAGGTGTAAGCTTCTTCAAGGTGTTTTCCTTATCGTAAAGTAACTGAGTAAAAATAATTAATTTCTATTATATATATGATTTAAAAAAAAAATCAGATGTGCATGCCTGGAATTAAGAAATCAACCCTTCGATTGAGAGTACATACATACTCCAATAGGAGACTCGTGCCCAGCTGCGGGACATTAATGGGGTGAACGAATTGAATTAAAACCTAAGTTTTATGTAATATGGTGTTTATATGAAACCTATTTACTACTATCATATTGATATCATACATATACATGATACTTACATACATTGACAAATCATCGGCGTGTCTGTACATAGTTTGTATTTGCAAAAACAATAGTTTGGAAGACTAAAAATATTATGTTTTACGAAAGTTTATAATGTTTAGAATTTTTCTTACCACAAACACCGTATTTAATTTAAAAAGATTGAAATAATGTATAGTCCATATTTAGATTATTTTTAATTTAAATCTATTACTCTGCCGTAATTATTATTGAAATTATATTACATTTTTAAATGCAGATCGAACCGCTTAGCTAGTAAAAATATAAGTAAGCAAAATAATTTTAAAACTGCTTATCATAAAACTAGCCGTAATAAAAATATTTCAGTATATTTTAAAGAAGACTAGTTTCATAAATAAAGCCACTTAGCGTAAAACTCATTACAATTTACATAAAAAGTAGGTAAATGAACGAAATTTAATGTCGACTCAAAGATTATCTCAGAAACTAAAATCAGGTGAAACGTGACTATTAAAATATTCAGCGGAGATTTCTTATTCGTGTTAGGAACGCGTAATGTCGCTTTAAATGTTACTGGTACATTTGAATATTCTGATGATAATAAAAGGAGGTCAAGTGCATATCTCTTAACGTAATATACGATTCCACAAATAAATTAAATTCGTTTAAGTACAAAGTTATATATAATAAACACCAAAACCTTAATCTCATTATATTATTAGATGAACCCCTTGGCCTCTCCGTGAAAAATCGATATATCGATTGTTACGTGAGAATAAGACATTTTCTCACATTAAAAGGTAACCTATATGTTAATCCAGAGTGTTAGTTAACTCCCTACCAAATTTTATGAAAATCGCTTCAGCCGTTTAGACGTGAAGGAGCAACAAACATACACACTTACAAACTTTCGCCTTTATAACATTGTTAGTATTAGTATTATTAGTATTAATATGAATTAGTAGTATTAACATTATGAATGTGAAAGTGAATAATTCCTAGTAAGATTTGACTTTTTAGCACACAGAGTTTATGGCCTATATTAAAGCATAGGATATTCATTACGGTGATAGACGTTACTGAAATGGGCTCAGCTACGGGAAAAGGTTTTAAATATCATAACCTAGTTGACCCGGCGAACTTCGTTCCACCTAAAAGTCAAAAATCTGAAACTATCAGCGTTTCTTTACTATATTATACATGTATATAACATAAAAACCTTCCTCTTGAATCACTCTATCTATTAAAAAACAGCATTATGATTCATAACGTAGTTTTTAAGATCTAAACATACATAGGGACAGACAGAGAGTGACTTTGATTTATACTATGTAGTGATGTAAAAGTTTTATGACACTCATACATTGTGTGTGTTTTACTCTTTCAAGCAAAAACTCCAGATTGGATTTATCTGAAATGTAGCACACACATAGTTTAAGATCTAGATAAGTATACCTATATGATAAGTACCTACTTATTATCACGGTAGACGTGACTGAAGTGGGAAATCCACAGGAATAACCTAGTTTATCTTAATTTTCATTTTATTAACGATAATAATAAAATAAATTTTATAGTTATTCTCATATAAACTAAAGAGTTATTTTATAAACCTTATTATTGTTGATAATAAGCATAATTTTGTTACTTTATTTCTTTATGGAAATGACAAGGTAAAGTGAATATTTTTTTTTATATAGGTAAATTTCTAGCATAAAGAATCTACGCCGCGATGTTTGACCTTCCCTTTATTTGTGCGGGACTTAAACACATAACTCCAAAGTAAATATGATTCTTGCCACGGTCGATCTGTACCTTTTCTGTTCCTTTTCTTCGTTTCATTGCAGTAGCAAACGAGCATCCATTTTTTTATTTGACTGAAGTAGCAAACGAGCATGCAGTCCCTGATGGTAAGTAGTCACTGCCGCTCATGGACATTTGTAATCAACTTTATACAGAACATGGGTTCCATCTGTAGTCAATCACAGATGCGTTGCTACTCCCAAGAATTATGATGGTCGCCTCATGTGAAAGTGTGCCGAATATCTACCTATATCCAAGCAATTATTCAAATGGAAACAGACTTATGGCATCGAAAATATCGTATGTTCATATGATATGTTAGCTCCATCGGGTAGGGTTCGACAGCTGATTTACGACATCGTAAAGCCGGTGCCGGGTAGAGACGAGACGATGCGTTACGCGGTTGACGTGACGTTACGGTTACGGTTACGGTTATTCGTATCACGTAGAAATGAATCTATTTTTACGGATCGCGTTTTATTGGTTGGATGTAGACGTTCGAGATTATTGCTGCGATTATGATCACGCGCCGGGTATAAACATCGGTGAAATGGGCTAACCATATTTTTTAAGTTGCCTAATTGTCAATATCTAAATTGAATCTTTTTATAAAGGCCACTGATACGTCTTACCGAATATAGCGTTGGGTGAAATCCTCGTGTTGTTTAGATCGAATCAAATGGACGATAATTAGTTATCATGGGTAGTAATTTATCAAATTACTACGTCCACAAGTTTAAACTGATATAAATATGATTCCATGTTAGTTTTATAGTAAAATTAATGCATTTCAATATGTGACGAGTCGAGTGTAAAATTGCGTATTGAACGCATACGATCATATCAATGATATGTTGCAGCAAGTCGGTAACATTCATTGCTATGCAGATGACAGCACGGGAGATGCCTTGTACACGGGCCGTGCAAACACCTCTCGAATACTCGTGCAGGAAAGCAGAGTTCGACTTGTGTCTGAAATCGAGCACTCTCTGGAGCGGGTCTCGGAATGGGGTCGACTTAACCTCGTTGAGTTCAACTCCACGAAGACACAAGTCTGCGCGTTTACCGCTAAAAAAGCCCCATTTGTTATGGCGCCAAAGTTCCAAGGGACCTCTCTCACCATTGACAAAAGCGTAGGGATCCTGGGCGTTGACATCTCGTGTGATGTGCGGTTTCGGAGTCATTTGGATGTTAAAGCCAAGTTGGCATCCAAAAACTTGGATGTTCTGAACAGGGCCAAGCAGTACTTTACTGCGGGGCAACTCCTTCTGCTTTATAAGGCGCAAGTGAGACCCCACATGGAGTACTGCTCGCATCTCTGGGCAGGGGCGCCCAGTTACCAACTTAACCCACTTGACTCCGTGCAGAAACGTGCGATCCGAATCGTCAACGACCCAAGGATCACCGATCGGTTAGAACCTTTAAGCCTGCGGAGGGACATAGGCTCCCTCTGCGTGTTCTACCGGCTTTACAATGGTGAGTGTTCCGAGGAACTTTTTGATCTGGTGCCTCCGTCACCTTTTCTTCATCGCACCACTCGCCGAAGGATGAAGTTCCATCCACACCAACTGGACTCGTGGCGGTCCTCCACGGTTCGGTTTACACGCTCGTTTTTGCCACGGACGTGCAAGTTGTGGAATGAGCTTCCTCCTGAGGTATTCCCGGAGCGCTATGACATGGGGTTCTTCAAGAAAGGTGCAAAAAGAGCTAGCAGGCGACTCCTCTGGTGTTGTGAATGTCCATAGGCGACGGTGACTACTTTCCATCAGGTAGCTCGTCTGCCTTATCGTTAGGTTAAAGTAAAAAAAAAAAGTTACATAGGTATTCATTCAAAGTATATAATATGTAGGTAATATTGGAGCAGTTATGGCTTAATGGATGAAGCTTGCCCTCTCAATCGGGAGGTCCGAGGTTCAAACCCAGGCACGCACTACTGATTTATGTGCGTATTAGAAATTAATTATCATTGCTTTTCGATGAAGGAAAACATCGCGAGGAAACCTACACAACCGGCAGTTCTTTAAAAAAATCTCCCGGAGGTGTGTGAAGTCCAACAATTCGCACTGGCCAGCGCGGTGGACTATGGCCTAAAACTTTCTCATTTCGAAAGAAGACCCGTGTCCAGCAGTGGGACAATAATGGATTGACAACGATATAGATTTGAAAGGTGGTAGAACCAGTGTAGTTCGACCGGGGAAGTACCGCCACCACACCTGTTTTAGTATGAAGCATTTCTTGCATTTCGGTAGAAGGGTGTGGTTGCCGGCGCACTTTCACATGAGGCGACCATCATAGTCCTCGGGAGTAGCAACGCATCTATGATTGACTTCAGATGGAACCCATGTTCTGTATGTAGTTGATTACAGATGTCCATGGGCGGCAGTGACCACTTACCATTAGGTGGACTGCATGCTTGTTTGCTCCTTCGATCAGATAATATTATCTATAAAACCTAGTTGGTATGTATATTGTATCTGCGTACCTCCTAACATGTCCTTCAATTAAATATAATAACGCTACATAGCTATTAGGCGCAATTACGTGTAGCAGTGGTACCGCATTTGTTAAACCAATTAGGGTTCTTCCATCTACAGTTATTTTAACGATGTTGTATGATTTTAGGTGGCTGGTATTTACCAAAATATCAATTTGAGCTCTTACATTTGACACAAATACAATAAAACATTCAGCGTCTTACTATGAAAACACATAACGTCGACAATTACAAATTTCTTTGTTGAAATAGCATTCATTGTTTTTAAATGCTGCTTAGTCAATTAAAGCTCTTTTTAGCTTTAATAGGTGTTTTAAAAAAACTCGAAAAGTCATGATTTAATTGAATTTGAGAACTATTTGTGCTATTTTGGACATGTCAAGTTTCTTATTAGAGTTGAATTACGGTCGAATTTCGACCGTTGCGAAAGGTGACTAGCATATATTAATACCTCTATCTTTATACTACATTTACCTTGCAATTGGTTAGGCTTAAACACTCATATTTTGCTGACGATTATAAAGGTCCTATGACCACACATATTAAGTATTCCGTAATAGGTATAATACGTTATAGACAAAGTCTGAATTTTAAATTGAAGGCATATGTGTGGTGGCAAAAGTTTTATTTTAATAAAAACACTTTTAGTTTTTCAGTTAGTCAGAAATACTGATCCTGTCCTTGGATACCTGTCATATTGCGTGCTTACACAGACAAATATAGACCAAATCCGTATAATTACATATAAGGCACTTACATGAAATAATTACATAAACACTCGTATTGTTTTCCTTTGAAAACATTCCGCAGTTAAAGACCAATTGTGTGCACGAATGTTAGTCATAAAACTATTTCACATAACCTACGACAATTACGAGCCATAAAATTACAAAGATTAGCCGTATAATGTTCGTTCTAAGGGATAGTAACAGAATTATATACTATCTGAGGTCGGTTACAAAGTGTGTTATTATCTCTGAGAACTAGCTCGAACCGTATAATTTTCTTCTTTACGAGATCCTTGAGTCCAGAATACTGGCGCTTAACATTCACAGTATGAGGCAGATAAAGGCACTGGTACCACCAGTTACCGTCGCCCATTATTGTCCCACGGCTAGGCACGGGTTTTCTCTCAGAATAAAAGAGGTATAGGCCATAGTTCACCGCGCTGGCAAAGTGCGAATTGGTGGACTTCATACATCTCAGGGAACTTTTTTTTAATTTTTAAAAAGAACTCTCGGGTGTGTAGGTTTCCACACAACTTTTTAATTCACTGAAAAGCAGTAATAATTAATTTCTAATACGCACAAAATTTTAGAAAAATCAGTGGTGCATGCCTAGATTTGATCCTCGGACCTCCCGATCGAGAGCAAGTTTCAATCATTAGGATATCACTGCTATTTAATACCAGCAGTTAAATAATGAAATGTTCCATCTCCGACCTATCGTATTTAATATTTTATATAATTAAAATAGCAAACACGCTTTCTGTCTTATCTTTTTTATATTGATGAAGTAGCAAACGAGCATGCATTCCACCTGATGGTAAGTGGTCACCACCGTCCAAAGACATCTGTAAGCAACTTCACACAGAACGAAGATACTATCTGAAGTCAATCACAGATGCGTTGCTACTCCCGAGGACTAGGATATTCGCCTCATATAAAAGTGTGCTGGCAACCACACCCTTCCATCGAAACGCAAATAATGCTCCACGTTAAAAATAGGTGTGCCGATCTTCCACGGTGGAACTACACTGGTTCTACCACTTTATTTAGATCAAGGGATGCGATCTGAAGTGAATTACAGGTATGTTGGTGCCCCTGAGGACTCAGATAGTCGTGTCATATAAAAGTGAGCCGGCAACCACACCCATCCACTGAATCGTAAGATCTGTTCACGGTCACGTCAGAAATACTTAAACTTAACTTTGATTTCATTCGATCAAATCTTCTAAATTCTATGCTCGTAACTAGAATAACTACCCATACAGTAAGAGTGAGCAGTGATAGCCTAATGGTTGAAACTTGCCCTCTCAATCGGGAGGTCCGAGGTTCAAACCCAGGCACGCACCACTGATTTATGTGCGTATTATATATTAATTGTCACTGCTTTCCGGTGAAGGAAAACATCGTGAAGAAACCTACACTCCCGAGAGTTCTTTATAAAAAAAAAAGTTCTCGGAGGTGTATGAAGTCCACCAATTCGCACTTGGCCAGCGCGGTGGACTATGGCCTAAACTCTCTCATTCTGAGTGAAGACCCGTGCCCAGCAGTGGGACAATAATGGGTTGACGACAGTAAGAGTAATATTCACTACACTTCAACGATAACATAATATATTATGGAACAGGTGGACAAAACTACCGTTTCTAAACAAGTAAAAGGCACAGGAAACACGAAAATGTGCGGCAGTTTGTCGTATACGAGAAATGTAAACGTTTTGTTGCTCAAGAGGAATTTGCCACACGTGTGAAATGTCTCCCAGTAGAAATGTGGCTTTTGTACATGATAAAAGTAGGAATTGTTTGGTATTCGTCTATCAGCCTTTTGAGTACTTATACACAATCCCTATTGGTGTTATTGTCAATAATAACCGTGCCGTTTTGAAGATCATGATGGGATGTTATGTCAACAGGAAGTTGCTGTTGCGTATCTCCTGGATTTTGTTTCTCAGCAATTAAATAATAAATTCTTGTAATTATGCCCAATTTTAAACTTAATCTATTTTAAATTTCAATATTGTTAACATAACTTTATTTAACTTTGACATGTCAATTTAATATCATAATCAATGTTGCATAGCTTGCACCTAAAAATATTGTAATTTAACCTTTATATCAAATATATAAAATTCTCGTGTCATAGTTTTTGTTGCCACTCCTCCGAAACGGCTTGACCGATTTTGATGAAATTTTTGGGCTTATCCGGTATCTATGAGAATCGACAACATCTTTCATACCCCTTAAGGGTTGTCCACCCTTATTTTTTTATATATGGCAAAACAACGTTTGTCGGGTCAGGTAGTAATATATAGCAACATCATTTCATGTACCCATGTTTTTGCAAAATAAAATATTGAATTTGAATTTAGTCACCTCCTGCGGCATTTATGGAAACAGAGGGCGTGATGGCATTCGAGATCCTTATCTACCCATTTTATTCCATCTAAACAACATAAGAAGCTCAACCTATATTGGGTAAGGCGTATCAATGGCCTTTATAAAAGGATTCAATTTAGATATTGACAATTAGGGATCTTAGAAAATACGGTTAGCCCATTAAAGCGCTGTTTATACCCGGCGCGTGATCATAATCGCAGCAATAATCTCGAACGTCTACATCCAACCAATAAAACGCGATCCGTAAAAATAGATTCATTTCTACGTGATACGAATACCCGTAACCGTAACTGTAACGTCACGTCAACCGCGTAACGCATCGTCTCGTCTCTACCCGGCACCGGCTTTACGATGTCGTAAATCAGCTGTCGAACCCTACACGATGGAGCTAACATATCATAAGTATGAACATACGATATTTTCGATGTCATAAGTCTGTTTGCATTTGAATAATTGTTTGGATATAAGTAGAAATAGAAAAGGTAGAAAAAGCCAGGTCAAAATCATGTTTACGTCGGAGTTCTTTAAATCCCGCGTGAATGAAGAAAAATTACTGAACGCGGTTTAGTTATTTTGTACATATATAAAAATATTGTATAAAAAGGTTGTATTGTACATATATTAAAATATATAAAAAGGTTAACTTTTACTTGTTATTACGACCAATATATAACTAAAATCCATAATTAGCTTTTTATCGTTTCATAACGTAATTCTATAGAATATTTGAGAATTACTATCACAAATTAATTAATTTTTGGTGTCAATAAAATGAAAATTGTGATTATTCCTGCGGTCTCTCTCTCTTTCGTTTCGTCTATTATGTATTATATTTACTAATTTAGGTCTTAAACTGTGTACGCTTTCTAAACTCATAGCCTCACAGTAGGATTTTCTCCTGTGTCTCCTGTGTCGTGGGTACCATGGACACACACAAGACGAATACACAAACACCCAGAACATGAATCTAAACTCATCATTCAGATACCTGTCTGGCCGGGAATCGAACCCGGAACCCGTTGCGCGTCGTGTGTGTGTCAAATTTGAGATAAATCCGATTTGTACTTTTTCTGTGAAAGAGTAATATACACAAGATGTGTTTATGACAAACTTTGTCATTTATTATTCATATTATCTACCTTATCCCTATGCCTAAAACTGTATCGGTCACGACGATCAAGATAGTGAGTATTCTATGTACATATTAATTTAAGTCATAAACTATGTGTGTGCCAAGTTTAACTGAAATCGGACTGGTATTTTGTGTGTAAAAGAGTTACAAAATCACATACATCTTCATAAACTTTTATATTGAAACATTCATAATATAATATTTGGCATTTATTGTATAAGTAACTTTGAATTTAAACTAATATTACTCATATGTGTAACCTTTATATTACGAAGCAAGATATGCACTTGACCTCCTTTCATTATCATCTGAATATTTAAATGTACCAGTAAATTTTAAAGCAACATTACGCGTTCCTAACACGAATAAGAAATCTCCGCTGAATATTTTAATAGTCACGTTTCACCTGATTTTAGTTTCTGAGATAATCTTTGAGTAGACATTAAATTTAGTTCATTTACCTACTTTTTATGTAAATTGTAACGAGTTTTACGCTAAGTGGCTTTATTTATGAAACTAGTTTTCTTTAAAATACACTGAAATATTTTTATGACGGTTAGTTTTATGATAAGCAGTTTTAAAATTATTTAGCAATTTACTTATATTTTTACTAGCTGAGCGGTTTGACCTGCATTTAAAAATGTCAAATAATTTAAAAAAATAATTACGACAGAGTAAATAGATTTTAATAAAAAATAAACTAAATGTTATCTCGGAATATGGACCACAAATATATTGCAAACTTTTAAAATAAATGCACAACATTTAGTAAGGAAAATTCTAAAAAACATACTTTTTCGTAAAAAGTAGTATTTTTAGTCTTTCGAACTAAATTCTTTTTGCATATTTGCGTGATGCACATACGTGCGGATAATTTATTAACCGACTTCCCAAAGGAAAGAGGTTATCTATTCGTCACGTATATATATTTTTTTTTTTTTTTTTTTTTATGTATGTTCGGGCGAAATGGCTAGAAATCGTCGACCTACCGACACGATTCATACGACATTGTATGCGACTAGTTTCACAGGCAGTCCCATATTGAGGAAAATGAAAACCTTCCGGCGGTTTTCCCGGAAAATTGGAAAATGTCGGTTTCTTAAAATCTTGAATAACTTGGGTGTTTATAAACCGATTTCCATTTTCTTTCTTTCATTTGATAGGAAATTTCGTCACGCAACTTTTTCTCTTGGACATGGGTATGCTGTGATGCTTAACTCTTTGAGTTATGGGGTGGAAACCACCACCAATCCTCGAGTTTTTTAGATAATTTGCGATAACTCGACTTCTGCCGATTCGATTCTTATGAAACTTGAAATATGTAATATATATCCATGTTTATATAGGTTGACGAAAAATTTGACCTTCAACTCCTCGATCCTGATGATGCAGGGTTACAGCTATCCTAAACTATAACATTAGCTATTTGGTGCTTACATATATGTAATAAGACTACTAAGCAGAGACATGTGATGAAAATTTGACCTTCAACTCCTCAATCCTGATGATGCAGGGGTGCCTCAAGCCTAAACCATTGGGGTTGACCATTTGGTGCTTATGGGTATGTAATAACAATACTAAGCAAAGACATATTATAAAAAAAATGACCTTCAACTCCTCAACCCTGATGATGCAGGGTGCTGTAAGCCCAAGCCGTAGGTGATGGTCATTTAGTGCTTACGGATATATAATAAGATAGCAAGGCAAAGATGTACGATGACAAATTTGACCTTCAATTCCTCAACCCTGATGATGCAGGGGTACTGCAGGCTTAAACCATAAACGTTAGACATTTGTCGCTCACGGATTTGTAATAACATTGCTAAGCAAAGGTAAACGACGAAAAATTGGACCTTCAACTCCTCAATCCTGATGTATTGAATGCCTAAGCCATAAAACTTAGCTATTTCAATCTTACGCATTCAAAATGATATTTAAAAAAATGTAAGGTAAAACATTAGAAAAATGGTTGTATACGGTGGAAAATTGGACCTTCAACTCCTCAATCCTGATGATGCTGGGGTGCTTCAAGCTTAAACTATCGGCCATATTGTGCTTACGTATACATAATGTTGTTGTTCACAATACCAACAATGAGTTTCGGAGAGGATATAATTATGATCAAAAATTCCACTTTGAATACAATTACCTGAAAGATGCAAGAGTACTACCAACCTTTTTAAATTGGATGGGTTATTTTTATCAGTATCAGTTGAATTATACTCTTAGTTATAAGGTTTATATTACTTTTTCTACTTTAAATATTGATAATTATAGGTCTATTCTTTAAATAAATGTTTACTCAGAAAAAGTTGTTTTATTCGGTTAGGTTAGGTTCGAACAGATTTTTCCAATTCAGAATCTAAGGGAGGGGGCGCGGTAGCGCCCCCGACCGGTTGTGTCAAAGAAGTCTATTTTTATATGATGACGTCAGCACATAATTTTATTCATCCGAAAATCGAACGAATAATTAATTTTATTCATCCGGTTAGCGGACGACTAGCAACAGCCATAACTGATTTTATCGTGACTGAAAAGCGTGAAAAAAAAATTTTAAACAAAAAATACAACCGACTTCCATGCCACATAAAAGTAAAAAATAATTTAAATACATGTTGGTTTAGAGCAAACACAGTTCTTAGTACATAGTCCCGAAGTCGGCGCTCATATAAGATACATGTAGTTTCGTCATGATCCAGCAAAATATGGTAAGCGCCGACTTCGGGCCTATGTTCTAAGAACTGTGTTTGCTCTAAACCAACATGTATTTAAATTATTTTTTACTTTTATGTGGCATGGAAGTCGGTTGTATTTTTTGTTTAAATTTTTTTTTTTTTATTGTATGTTAGGATAATATAAGTTTAATATGACAAAAATAATTTTGTCTATAAGAAATGTTATTACGATATTTCTTTCCAAACTGACCAAGGTTTTATGTCTCAATCGAGCAATGCGGCAAAATTTATGGTCTGCATAAATGTCCCACTGCTGGGCACGGCTCATAGCAGAGTGTGATATGTACGTACGATCATTTAATTAGGGAAGTAGTGTTGAAGTCCAAATCTAGGCACTCACCTCTGAATTTTCTAGAATCATGTACACATTAGAAATTATTTATCACTGCTTTGTGATAAATAAATTTGTAATACATAAACGAGAGTTAATAAAAAAAGGTATTAAAGATATGCTAAATATACCAATTCGCACTTAGCTAGAGCGATGGACTATGGCAAAAGGAGTGCAGGCTGCACCCCGACCAGGATTGATGACCTGAAGAAGACGGCGGGTAACCGCTGGATTCAGATAACTCAGGACCGGTCGAAGTTGCGCAAATTAAGGGAGGCCTATGTCCAGCAGTCGACTTTCAAAGGCTGATGGATAGATGGATGGATGGAACGATGGACTATGGCCTAAAATACATATCTATCTTATTATGAGAAAAGAACTCTACCCAGCAGTGTGACAAAGATGGGTTAACGGCACACTACATCATAAAATAACAGACCAATCTTAATTACTGTAGGTATAATGACCCGTTTATCTACCCTTAATAGCCGTAAGTCAACCGTTTTATGACTGGCCCGTAAATCGACCACATACTTTCTATGACATTAATTATACAAAGTTATTAGCGATTAAATGGACCCATTTAAGTGACCTCTGAGTTTGTAAACAAGTAGGTTAATAATAAGTTGTAATTCTGTGACACTTGATTCCTTAAACAGCAAAGATTTTAATATATCAAAGTAAGAGAGAACATAAGGCAGAATGAAAGAAAATGAATAATAGACAATAACAATAAAAATAAAGAGGTAAAGGGAGATCTACCACCAGGCTAGGTGATCATGCCTGGGGAGCGGCCGTGCTCCGACAGTCGTTGTTCGGAATTATATATGCAGGATTCTGGGGATACTTCGTTAGCGTGATTCAGAATACTAGTAGCGCCATCTCTTGCGTGGAAGATCGGCATAGTGGCGCCATCTTTGGATAAGTTGTGGGTGGTCGCCACAGTAACGAAGAAAATAAATAAAGATACACAGATAAAAAACCTTAATACGCTACAATAAATGACATAATTTACAAATATATTACGTTAAAAAGTTTTAGTTGAAAGTTAGTAATAAATATGCCTTGTTTTTTATTTCAGTATATACACATGCACACACACAACACTTATTGTTAACCCTAGACCAATAGAAACTAGCCACTAGAAATGGTTAAATAGAATAACAATTTATTACTCGTAGACAAAGTGACTGAAGAAGTAGCAGAAGACATGTCTACAAGTAGTTTACAAGTTAAATAGAAAAGCTAAAATCTCGTTTTAAATTCTATTCGCGTAAATCGTTTTATAACATCGCTTCCAAAGCGAACTTAATCAAAAATCCGGCGTCTCATCTAGATAAAATTATATCATTTCCATCCGTTTCCATTAAAGATAACTTCTTTTATGCACACGTATGAATGGCGTTTGCGTATCGCAAAACCAATCGTTGTGAACTAATTGGCAGATTGGCGCAATTTGAATGTGGAATATTTTACTGTTTTTTTATACACTTAGCTTTTGATATTACCAGGTAGAACTAGTGCCATCCACATCAACTGGACTCGTGGCGGTCCTCCACGGCTTGGTTTGCACGCTCGTTTTTGCCACGGACGTGCAAGTTGTGGAATGAGTTTCCTCCTGAGGTATTCCCGGAGCGCTATGACATGGGGTTCTTCAAGAAAGGTGCAAAAAGAGTTTTCCTTCAAAGCCGGCGATGCATTGGCGTCTCCTCTGGTATTGCAAATGTCCATAGGCGACGGTGACTACTTTCCATCGGGTAGCCCGTATGCCTCTCCGTTAGGTTAAAGTATAAATAAAGTGTAGTTCGCCCGGGAATATACCAACGCCACACCTATTTCCAGCGAACCAATTCTTGCGTTTTTGGAAGGGTTGTGGCTCCCGCTTTAGTTTTGTATAATGCTACTAGTTTTGTATAATTGACTTCAGATATAACCCCTGTACTGTATGGAGTTGCTTACAGATGTTAAAGTGCGATAGCGTCTACTTACTATCAGGTGGGCTGCCTGTTTGCTATTTCAGATTAAAAACTTCTCTTGATACACTCAGTGCAGATATCGTATTTGTATCTACCAAAAAGTTTAAATTTATTTATTTTGTAACGTCCAGCAAATTGTGGCAGATCTGTAATTAACTGTTTTAACAAAAAATCCTTAGACGTGACTTTAAAGGGGTAATTGCTTGAAATGGTTTGCTCTGTCGTTTTCGATTTAAATTGTCAAAGTAAAATTTCCTATCGGCGTCATTATGTCCTAATATCATTACGTCTTCTAACTTCTTTTTCGTCTTTTAATTTCTTTTTCATGTTACACTTTCTATACTTTATTCTTAATAATCTCTTTTGTGCTTAGAATTGGTTTTTAATGGTTAGATTCTTCTTTATTTTTTTGTGGTGTAATATTAGTCCATGACTATATTTTAAATAACCGAAAGTATTATGACTAAATATGATAATAAAATAATAATTATAATTATTTAAAGATGGAAGTTGTTGCCGTAAAATGTGATAAAAATGGTAAAAATAGGTTTATCATCTTTTTTAACTGCCATAGATGTGCTAAGGACTTCCAGTCTTTAAAAGTGTGATAAAAGTCCTATTAATGTACTTAGCCTTCCGGGAATAGGAAGATATATAGTGTTTTAGAATTTCCTAATTCCAATTCAATTTATTATGAGACCTGAAGATTTGCTAGACTAGATCATACAATCATCTTTTTGGTTGAGTTCTCGTCAAACAATACAATGCCCGAATATAAAAATGTTAATAAATAACTTTGAACAAAATTGTTTTGGCTAATCTGTTAAAAATAATACAAAATAAATATGCAATGAATAGAAACGTCTTTATTCTGCATAGGCCTACGAGGGCGCTTACAAATTGTCAGTTACATATATATTTTTTTACATTACCACCGGATCGGAACACGACCTCAACTGAGAAGATCCGGCAAGAATTTCCGTGGGTTTCTCTTTTTTCTTTGCCATTTTGTTTTTACACGGGTAATAAAATTTAGCTCCAGTATCTTGCAAATGCGTTATTAGATAAAGCGACACAAACAAAAATAGAAGTAGGCAGTTCTTTAATGAATAATTGAATACATAGACCTCAAAACAAATGGAATATCGATAATGGAAACGCAGATCCAATAAACATGTAGGCAGGAATAAATATTCACGAGGTATAGGAAAATTGGATTCGCGTTTCAAAGGCCTAATTTCTTCACAGGGCAGTCATCCTAGATAACGGAATAATGTGTAGGTTAATGAAAAACCACTTGATACTCAGATTCTTTAAGTGTCTTTATATTAGTAGGGTTTAAATGTAAAGAATTTCTTGCAGTTAAACCAAATAAAAGAGTCAATGAAGTATTTGCTTATATCAGATAGTATGTATATTACTTGACTCTAAGTAAATTCCGTAGTTTCTTGAAGACAAAGCAAATGTAATAAAAATATGATATCGTTTCTATGTGAGATCGGAAATAAATAAGTTCGATTAAAAATAAATAGGCACGCGTGCGAATGGAGAAACCCATGTTCCTAAAACCAAGATAAGGCATAAGAAACGGTGGCACCAAATATACTTACATAAGACTATTACAAGATGCTGATGACAAAATATTAAAAAGTCGTAGCCCTATAAAGCTAGAATAAAATCTTTTCTAATTAGCAAACGAGCATGCAGTCCACCTGATGGTGTCACTGAGACCCATGGACATCTGTAATCAACTATATACAGAAAATGAGTTCCATCTGAAGTCAATCACAGATGCATTGCTACTCCCGAGGATTATGATGGTCGCCTCTGTACGGTTGGCAAGTATCTGCCCGTCACTAGGGGATGTGCGGGGATAGAAGCGAGGTGCGGGGTACATAACCGCTTTTGTTTCATGCGCCTAATTCTTGTGGTCACGTAATATTAACGTGTTAGTCACAGTGTCAGTAATAAACGACAAAAACGTCAATGTCTTAATGGTGCACTTATTGCTAGCAATATAACAAAAGATACAAAAAAAATATTTACGTCTATTCTATCGTCATAAAAAGTTGTACGAGATTTTGATTTGTAGCAATTGAATCGAAAACACCGACAATTATGTGTGTACAATAAATTCGATAACTATGCCAACGTCTTTGGCAAAGGAAGATCTCCCGCCAGGCTAGGTGATCATGCCTGGGGAGCGGCCGTGCTCCGACAATCGTTATTCGGAACTTGTATATATGCGGGGTATTGAGAATACTTCGATAGCGTGTTTCAGAATACTAGTAGCGCCATCTCTTGATGAGTTGCGGGAGGTTGCCACACGTCCATGCAAAAATTGGCTATGTCCTTTATCACGCACATACTTTATTAGCTGGATTAATACTTAGGATTTTTACTGTGTGAATCTTGCCTCAAACGGGAGGAGACGCTAATAGTACATTCTAAGACTAAGCACGAAAGCTTTTAAGTTATTGGACGTCGAGTGTATGCTTTCTATCAAGTGACAAAGAAATAAGAACAACTTGATACAAGTAGCACTTCTTCTGAAAGAATATAAAATGATTAAAAAGTAAAGCTTTTTATCCGACTACCCCAGAAGGAAGGTATTATTTATCGAGAGTATGGATTTGTATGTTTATATGTGTATTTATTTAGTACAGGTTACAGCCCAAACGGCTTAACGAATCACTACAATATAAAACAAACTAGCTTCGCGCTGTCTGTCCCTATGTATGCTTAGAACTTAAAAACTACGCTATGGATTTTATTGCAGTTTTTTTTAAAGTCAGTGTGATTCAACAGAAAGGTTTTTATGTATAATAAAATGGAGAAACACTGATAATTTTAGATTTTTGACATTTCGGCGGAATAAAGTCCGCCGGGTCAACTAGTTGTAATATAAGAATATACCAACTTGCTTTAGAGCGTGACATAAGATATATAATTTTTAAATATAGCCCCTTTGGCCAAAGAAATAGGAACGAAGCTACGATTTTTTTGGGTATCATAACAATATGGGTACCTAACAAAAGCTAGTAAGTAAACCACTACAAATATATTTGCAAATATATTGAAGATGGTAGAACCAGCGTAGTTCGACCGGGGAAGTACCACCGCCACACCTGTTCGTATCATGAAGCATTAATAAGCATTAAAATAACTTTAAGATTAGTATTATTTCATTTAATTTGTTTGACAATGTCAAGTTTAGTTTTTGAGTTGAATTAAGGTCGAATTTCGACTGTTGTGACGAGTAACTAGTTATTTAAAATATCTCAAAAATTGAACCTTACTCGTTGTACTATCCTGCAAACTAGAGCACTTACCATTTTCGAAAGCAAACCATTATTTACGTATAAAACCAACCATAAGTGAGGGTTTCACATACAATCATATCTCTAGCCATATCTCGTTTCGTATCTCATTTGTTCGGACCCCTTCGTCCGTTATATGGTTAGCAAAAGGGTTATAAATCTTGAAGAATCATTGAAGAATCTCGAAGAAAATAAATCATGGAACACAAAAGGATCGGGAGGCATAGCGAGTATAGCGGATCAGAATTATAGTTTATAAATGTAGCTAAAAATATTTTTGAATAGTATTTGACTACGTATTTTATTACATAGAATGGGATTGTTTGCGGGAAAGCAATTTTTGCCAATTATTAGTGTCCCTTATAGTGTTGTTACTTATATTGTTGTGTTATTATGGCATGAAAATAAAAATAGCATGGAAAGAAGCCTTAAATTAAGCGACAAAGTGAAAATTAAAGACATCCGAAATATCACAAAGGCAAAGGACTATGTCCTTATTTGCTATGGAAAAAACCATAATGTCAGAAAAATGGAAATGGGTTGGACATATACAAAGATCACCCAGGGACAAATGGTCGAAAATTGTTCAATAACTGGTATCCCTTCTACAAGATAAAACGCAAAGGGAGGCCTTACAAAAGATGGAGTGACGATAAAGTTGCGACGGCTGGAAGAACCTGGAGTAGACTGGCAAGAGATAGAGAAAAATTGAGGAAAATGGAGGAGTATTTCACCGCCAGGGCGGTCCTTACAGCAAATTAATTTATAATTATTATTTCACACTATAAATACAAATTAATACTAACAAAATAAGATAAACAAAATACTAACACTAAAAAAATTTAAAACTGTAAGGAATTAATAAAGCTATTATAATTATTATTGTCCTACTGATGACCACGAGTCTGCTCGCAGAAAAAGAGTTTTAGGCCACAGGGCCAAGTGCGAATAACCTCTTCACATGAGTTTGGTTATTTTTTTTCGAAAACTCTCAGGTGTGTAAGTTTCCTGGCGATGATTTTCTTCACCGTGAAGCAGATATAAATTCGCGTCTAACGTAATTATTACATTAATACATGTTACTGCTTGTATATCTAGGCTTTAAAATGGGATCTCCGAAATTCAATCATTATGGTATCACTGCGTACATAAAATCAGTCACATGACCTTAGAATATTGGATGTGTGGCGACCGCCCGCTACTCATCAAGAGATGGCGCTACTAGTATTCTGAAACACGCTATCGAAGCATTCTCAATACCCCACATATATACAAGTTCCGAACATCAACTGTCGGAGCACGGCCGCTCCCCAGGCATGATCACCTAGCCTGGCAGGAGATCTCCCTTTGCTAAAGATGTTAATTACTCCATGTATTACAAGTAAATCCCCTTCCTGACGAAAGCCAAGGAACATATTTCCTTATGAGGACTACGAGTAAGACAAAGGCATTCAAACTAAATCCGGGGCCTATATTCTACTATATACACGACGTTATAATACTAATATATTCTCTGTAAGCTACGCAATTAATATATGAGTACAAACATGACAACCATGGACGTTAGAATGAAATAGACTCCTAATTTTAAAAGTCTAAGTCCTGCTAGATCGGAAGGACTCATTCATTATTATTCTGGGTTCTGTAAATGGAAAACCAGTAGATTTACAAAATAATTTTAATTTTTACCTAAACAAGTTACGTTAATTTGATGAAATATAGTTCAATATTAATAATCTGCAGTAATAATCTAACGGTTGAAACTCGGCCTTTAAATCTAGTGTCTGAGGCTCAATTCGGCCACACTTTACTGATTTTTCTAAATTGATGTGTATTAGAAATTTAAAATCCTTTTACTGCGAAGAGAAATGTCGTGAGGATACCCACATACCTAAAAGTTCTTTAAAAAAAATAAGTTTTCAAAGGTGTATAAATTCTAACATTTTGCACTTGACCAGTGTGTTTTGGTGGATTATGCCCTAAAATTCTTAATCTAAAAGAAGACCCGTGTCCAGCAGTGAAATAAGAATGGATTGGCGATAGTCATATAATGTAAAACAACATAGATGTAGAGGTTTTTACTCTATTAAAAAACGGGCGAAGATTCTACGTATCTTTCACGAGTAGTGATAGCCTAATGGTTGAAACTTGCCCTCTCGATCGGAAGGTCTGAGGTTCAAACCCAGGCATCACTGATTTTTCTAAAATTATGTGCATATTAGAAATTAATTATCACTGCTTTTCGGTGGAGGAAAACATCGAGAGAAACCTACACACCCTAGAGTTCTTTAAAAAAAATGTTCTCGAAGGTGTATGAAGTCCACCAATTCGTACTTGGCTAGTGCGGTGGACTATGGCCTGAACATCATTCTGAGAGATGACCCATGCCCAGCAGTGGGATAGTAATAGGTTAATGGTGCCGCATTCTATTTTATACGGGAGGTAATCCGGTATGGATATTTCTAGTTTGAGAGATCGACATTCCATGGGGGCAAAAAGTAGTCGTCGGTCCTACTGATTAATACTCAATACAGATACCTCCGGACACATTTCGTTGGTACTAGCTTACGTCCCTAAGGACTAATCGACGGCGTAGATCTTTCGGGGCTCTTTGTTTATGAGATGCCGATGTACGCTTAGTACGAGTTTATTACCGTTCTGAGAAACAAACATTTACATTTTCGCCTTTGAATCGCACGTTTACTGTTTAAGGAACACCTATTTTAGGCGTAATGTCTTGTATTTCGGTGAAAGTGTTTGGCTGTTGACTTTTTCAAATGTTTATGTCTCCTATGTTACAAAGTTAAAAAATAACATTTGGGCAATTCAGGAGTGCTCGACTAAATTGTGAATTTTGGGTTTTCTTTTTGCAGATATTTCGACCCAGTTGGATAGTTTGACCGTGACCACGATCCATGCAATTGGGTCGAAATATCGGCAAAAAGAATTCTATAAGAATTCATAAGCCGCATATCATGAGTACCCGTTAATAACACTACTTAAGGTAATTTTCATTACCAATGACCGCAGAGTAAATTTCAAGCTAATACAAAAAAACTGATTAAATTAATTAATTTTTAAAAAAGTTTCCTATTTCAATAGCTTTTTCTGGTTTTATTTTCTTAAATCATTTTTAACAGTGACCAAATTAATAAAGCCATTAAATTATCTATAAAATGGTGCGAAAATAAAGGAGATTACGTGGATTACCAATGGTGTAAATAATTAAATAGTTGTGGAGTCGAGGCTAAATGGAATTTTCGATAATAAAGCACTCTCTAATGCTTCGTATTATGAGTCGTGCAAAATAGGGTTTATGTAGTCTATCACGTGACATTAGCCATTTGAAATCTATAATAATTTTCATGTTTCACGACAAGTCTTTAAAAAAAAATATAAATCGGTGTCTATTATGTTAATTCGTCCATGTTGTCGACTCGCAAAGTAATTCATGTATAGCTGACGTTAGGGACAAACATGTGACGCATTGTCCCAACTAGCGTTAACAATCTGGGCCCAAATAAACATATCCTGTAGACCAGAGGTCGGCAACCTGCGGCCTGCGACCCTCTTTTGAGGACCGCGGACCTTCCAAAAACTTCTCACCGCGCTCTCTGGAATATTTTAGAGAACTGTTTATTTAATTATAAGTTTTTGGACTAGAGTACGTTTTTTTCTGCCGTCATGTTTTTTTAGCAACCGTTATTTTGCCTTTTTTATAAGTTTTATGCCGTCAATATTTGGAAGGGAATACGTCTAATATTACCTACTGGTACCGTTGGTAGCTACTATGATGCCCACATTGAAAAAAGGTTGTCGACCGCTGGTGTAGACGTTTACAATGGAGCTTAAACATAAGGGTAAGCATATTTGTAATGCATTCATGTTTCGATGTTTTTGTATGTTTGTTTGTAAAGTATATATAGTAAATATAGGCTATATTGTACAGTGGTATAATACGCTTAGAATTTCGGGTTTGATTTCTGCAAAGGTTTCTGCCATAGAAGTTTGTTTAAATGATGAATTTATATTTAGAATTCTGCTCTGGGTTGGGATATTTACCTATGAAATAGTTTTAAAACCTAGTATTTAAATATTATTATATATGTATGATTCTATGAAATGGTTAGTCGTTTTTCCATTTGCTTCATATTGTAAATGAAAAAGTAGTAAAATCAATTTTATTTTGATAAAAAATTGTGCCTTGATACTATAATTTTACTAAGCGCTGTGATATTTAGTTTAACAATTGGTTATTATCGTTTGCCTTTGACTCCTTTTACAAGTATTTTACTAAATATATGTTAATAAAATGTTCCTGCACAGTATATGTATAATAGTCCATTACAGTATTTATCGTATGTTTAAAGTATTTACGAAACAAATATAATAAGGTATCTTTATTTTATGAATGTGATAATAGATGTCGCTGAGATTATGAGCAGTGATTACTTAATGGTTGAAATTTACCCTCTCAATCGGGAGATCCTAGGTTCAAACCCAGGCATGCACCACTGATTTATGTGCGTATTAGGAATGTATTATCCCTGCTTTTTGGTGAAGGAAAACATCGTGAGGAAACCTACACACCCGAGAGTCCTTAAAAAAAAGTTCTCGAAGGTGTGTGAAGTCCACCAATTCGCACTTGGCCAGCGCGGTGGACTATGGCCTAAACTCTCTCATTCCGAGAGAAGACCCGTGCCTTGCAGTGGGACAATAATGGGTTGACGATATATAGATGTCGCTGTATCCATTGAAACATATTACTAATTTAAACATTAAAGCTAGAAATTGTTACAAAATAAGTAATGAAAGAAAATTGTATCGTCTGTAACAGGTTCCACAGATGTACATCTCAAGCTACGAACGGAAAGGACATTTAGAAAATTTAAACAGGTAAATAAGTTTCTCGAAACGGCCCCTGAGGGGCGAATAAAGCCATCAAATTATCGTAACAACCCTGGTTTTACTTAAGTTTAGTTTATAAATTTAAACTGTGTCTATTTGTTCTTTTTGTTACCGTTCTTTAAATTTACTTCTAACTACTTAATCTAACATTAATTGACTCAAAACATGTTTGATGTGTGGCGACCTCCCGCTACTCATCAAGAGATGGCGCTACTAGTATTCTGAAACACGCTATCGAAGCATTTTCAATACCCCGCATATATACAAGTTCCGAACATCAAATGTCGGAGCACGGCCGCTCCCCAGGCATGATCACCTAGCCTGGCGGGAGATCTCCCTTTGCCAAAGTGGTGACCCCAGACAAAGAACACGTCTCTTCTGATGGTGGCAACCTCACTCCCTGGATGGACCGCAGCTTCTCCACATCCGAACAGCAGCTCATCAGGTGCATCGCAGCTCATCCGGATAAAGCTTCCTGTGCCTGGCCTAGCTGCTCTCCGCGACATCTCGGACGGCTTGAGTAGCCATTGCTCGCCTCCACGCTTCGCTCCACCCTCACATCCCGATTCACCGTGGATAGAGGGCATCCCAAGACCTGCCATCGCCCTCCCATCTCGACTCACCGCAGATAGAGGGCGATCCAACGGTACTTGCAGCGAAGACTCGCGGAACGTATCGACCTCCGGTCTGAGCAGGGGGTGATGTGGCGACCTCCCGCTACTCATCAAGAGATGGCGCTACTAGTATTCTGAAACACGCTATCGAAGCATTTTCAATACCCCGCATATATACAAGTTCCGAACAACGACTGTTGGAGCACGGCCGCTCTCCAGGCATGATCACCTAGCCTGGCGGGAGATCTCCCTTTGCCAAAGATGCAATGTAAATAGTAAACGAGCATGCAGTTTAACGGATGGTAAAAAGTGACTGAAACCCATGAACATGTAAAACATACTTTTATACATGTGACATATTTGCATACCCCGTATGTTAGGATAGGCGCACAGAATTAATGTATTTCACATATGTATGTATTCCGCCTTATCCTGCAATAAATGAATTGAATTGAATTGAATTGAACTTTGTATATACCAGCGATTTGTATACGTTATATAAGAAGGCTTTACAGATATGTTTCCTCTAGATAACACATTCAATTATTTAAATTATGAAATGTCCAAGTAATTGGACATACATATTTTAAATAACATCAGATTTTGTTTAAAACCGAATTTAATGCCATTTAACTAAGGGATATTACATTACAATAAGTGATATTAAACTTTGTTGTTTTACAAAAGCTGTAGGTGGAGTGTGGCTTTACCGGGGAGATACCACAGCTACAACGATTACTACAAATCTACTAGCAAATCTTGCGTTTCGATAGAAAAATAAGATTACCGGCTCCCTTTTTTATCTGATTGAAGCAGCAAACGAGCATGCAGTCCACCTGATGGTAAGTGGTCCCTGCCGCCCAGAGGCATACAGATAAATATTCATTTACATACATATATAGATATTTAATAAATATTGAACGTATAAATTCACGTCATTCATTACGTCATTTAATAGTTTAGTTAGATAACATTATTATCCTTTCGTGCTCCATGGGATATCAAAGGGAGTATTACGAAGGGTGTCCCTGTGGGATAATCGTGTACCTGTGAGGTGAGGAATTGGGTCTACTATAGATGTATAATGGGCTTCGTCATAAATGTTACGCTATTACTAATTTGAAAGGTTTTCCTTTTCCCGAGAGAGAGTTAATACGGTAATTGCTATGCTTTTGTAATGTATCAAAATTTGAAATTAACACGTTAAAGCTATTATCGTTTCAGATATATCTGAATACTGCTACAAATAATCTGATTTAAATTATTCTGTTTGCGCTACAGCCAGTTACGAGTCATTTTAACGAGTTTGACGACCCGCGTGGCGCAACGGTTACATACCGGTCTGACGCGCAAGGGGTTCCGGGTTCGATTCCCGGTCAGACAGGTATCTGAATGATGAGTTTAGATTCTTGTTCTGGGTCTGGGTGTTTGTGTATTCGTCTTGTGTGTGTCCATGGTACCCACGACACAGGAGAAAATCCTACTGTGGGGCTATGAGTGTAGAAAGCGTGTTATGTATTATGTATTTTAAAACCAGTTTAAATGATTAATATTACTTTTGTTAACGTATTTTTAAATAATTTTGTACGCGCACGAACTTTCCCAATCGCTCCCTGGCTATATACTACATCAAAGCAATGCATGCATCACTTTCACATTAGGCGACCATCATAGTCCTCGGAAGTAGCAATGCATCCGAGATTAACTTCAGATAAAACCCATGTTCTATGTAACGTTGTTTACAGATGTCCATGGGCGGCTGCATGCTCGTTTGCTACTTCAGTCATATAAAAAAATGCAGTTCTTTTTTTGCTTTTTTAACACACCCGCTTTCTACACTCATAGCCCTACAGTAGGATATTCTACCGTGCCGTGGGTACCATGGACACACACAAGACGAATACACAAACACCAAGTCTCAGAACACGAATCTAAACTCATCATTCAGATACCTGTCTGGCTGGGAATCGAACTCGGGACCCATTGCGCGTCAGACCACGCGGGTCTTCATCAGATCTATATGTACGTACTGGCTTATTCCCGCGCTCTACTCGCTTTGATCACGTTTACCATGATAATGAGTATCCCGTTAATTGAGGTCGTGATGTATCTATGTGCTAGATTCATCCACTAGCTTGTTCCCGCAGGTTCGCCGGCTTCGGTCATGTCTAACACAGTATTGAGTATCCTATGTTTTAATCTAGGTCATAAACTACCTGTGCGGAAAAATTCTGCGAAATTTGACCAGCTTTTTTTGCGTGAAAGCATAACAAACAAACTTACAGTCAAATTTTAATATTAGTAGGGATGTACAAAGTGTATTAAATTTACAAAAAATATTAAACAATTAAATTAAAGTAAATTTCATAATTATATGTGTTTACAAAATAATAACTTAAGTTTAAAAAGAAAGAAATTGCCAAATTAAATATCTGCACCCAAATTACTATCCATAAGATGAGTTCCAAGAATGCCGACAACATTACCTCGTGGAATAGCAAGGCTAATTTGTTGACCGAGGTGCCTTTCTGATCATTCTTTAACTCTATCAAACGTTTGGACAGATGCTTAAAAATAATTTTGCATTTAATCATCTCGGTCCCATGGTTTCCACGCCAAAGAAACAAAAAACAAACTTTGGCATTTGTAATATCAGATTTAGTTTATATATATTAGCTTTACCACCAGCTTTAGCTTAAATAAACCACCTTTTCGAAGACAGTTTAAACTACGGTGATTTTCCTCACATCTGGAATAATGACTTCGAAAATACTTAATTTAGACATCGCATTGTAATTCGTACATCGTTTCACAAAATAATAATGGCGAGCAAACAATTCACCTCACAAAATGGTCCGGTTTGCAATCATTATGTACTTTAATCAACCCAACAACGATCAATTAATATGCGGCGAGGTCATTAGCGAGTGCTGTTCTGTTTTACATAATTATGATCAATTTACTGGACATTTTAAACGGGTTTTTTTATTGCGGATAAGATCGTTTGTCATTTAAATCAAATGTTTTCACATAGGCCCTTTTATTTCTTTTCGACGAGGATACATTCCAAAGGTCCCTACGCCGTGGGAGCGACGCAGAGTTATGTGGGATTTTTACCGCACTAAAACCCCCGGTGATCGTCCTCGACGCTACAAAGAGGACTCCGGGATCTCCAAAGGAAAGCAACCGGAGACCTCTAAACGCGTTGCCCCATCGGGCATCTCCAAGGTGAGTGGCTTGGCCCACCGCTCCATCAAGTCTTTGCGACGGTATGCGACCATACATACCGCCATCCTTCCAGGGGTCCCTGACCGAACGATTCGATATCCTACTCTATTATAGTCGCCTCTTACGACAGGCAGGGGATACTGTAGCCCTATACTAATCCCGGAACTATAGGGACATTCGTATAAGCCTACAGGGACACTTACAAATTGTCAACTGAAAAAAATCCGGCAAGTAACTCAGCGGGTTAGTCCTTTTTCTTTGTATAACTTTATATTTTCTACCATCTTGTTTTTGCATGTGCAAAGCTATATATTTTAAGTTTGTGTTAGAGTATTCTGCGGTTACGGAACATTTGAATCGAGCGTCATCCACTTTACGTAGCATAAACGTGGTCACTTGACCAATGCGGCAGCGCGACATAAGCAGTGATTTCTTTTTTGAAACTCGGGTCTCAATTAGTACTCCGAGGTTCAAATCCCGTCCCGTAACAACGATTTTTAAGTTATTGCATAGCTTTTATCGCAGGCCTTGAGTACGGCGACTGAATCAAGAAATTCCGTAACGAAAAAAACCTAACACCTCCCACTCCGCCTACAATGTAGCGCTGCCGAACGTTCGCTTAACGTGTATGTATATAGTACGACAGTGCGAAGCTCACACGGATCGAGACGAGTTGCTCGGAAATCGGAAGAATATGTAAGAAGCTGTTTGTGAGAACTTGATTTAATAATGATAAAAAATGCTATGCAATACCTTTACCACGGCAGTCCCCGAGTGCCGCACGTTTTTTTATTATCTACGTACTCGTATATGAGGTTAATTTTCACTGACTTATGGTGAAGGTTAACATCGTGACAAAATCTAAATACCTAAGAGTATTTGAAAATTTTCAAAGATATGTGAAGTCTGCCAATTCACACTTGGCCGGTGGCCTTGAATTCTTTTAGTCTGACAGAAGACCTGTACCCAGCAATGAGAAGATAATGTGCTTACACTAATGGTAAGACTATAAGTACGTCTATCCCAAAATTGTCGACCCTTTTCGAATCGAAAATAACTGAGTTTGGAGTACAAATAAAGTAAGGTAAACTTCTGATTAATTCACTTAATCTTAACTTGAACACGTAACAAAATACTCCCAAATCAATTAATCCTAGGCAACAAAGGCCCAAGTAGAACGTGCCATGAGGCCGAAAGCCGTGGAAGTCGTTAGGGCGAACGAGTATTGTGCCGCCCTTTAGGGTCATAAGGGTTGCGGTGCAAAGTTTAGGTAACACGTTTGATTAACTTTATGTTCCACTCATTAAGTTAAATGCTTGATAGTATGAGATTTTCAAATATTTTGTTTTCTGCTTTGTTTTGTTCTTAATAAAGATTTCATGATAGATAAGTCTGAAACATTTTGCGATCGTCCAATGTGGATTCTTAAAGAAAAATATGAAGTGGGTAGTCCTTCAAATACCCATTTTTTTCAAGATATTTAAGTATAAAAGACATTGAAGATATTTAGGTTTAAAATAACAATAATAATGTAATAATTACTTATTGAAAATTTTGTATCAATTGTTATCAAAAAATAATAACTGCACGCCGGTGGCTTATTGAACTCTCCGATGCTGGTTTGAGCATGAAATTTAACTAATATCAACTGATATCTGACTGCGCTCTATATTCCTTAAGTTACATATAAACTACAATACACACCATGATAGCCTAATGTTAGAGCAGTGATAGCCTAATGGTTGAAACTTGCCCTATCGATCGGAAGGTCCAAGGTTCAAACCCAGGCACGCACCGCTGATTTTCAAAAATGATGTGCTTTTCGGTGAAGCAAAACATCGTGAGGAAACCTACACATCCGAGAGTTCTTTAAAAAAAGTTTTCGGAGGTGTGTGAAGTCCCCCAATTTGCACTTAGCCAGCAAGGTAAAAGCCAGCCTAAAACTCTCTCATTCTAAGAGAAGACCCATGCTCAGCCGTGGAGTAATGGATTGACGAGAGAGACACACAATGGCCTAAATACTTCAAAAAGTACACATGTAAGGTCAAACATGTATATGTAATATGATGATAGAGCCAAATGGTTTGACTGAGAAGGTACCATCAAGCGTAAAGCAGTTCTTGTGTTTCGGTGAAATCATGTAGCTGTCAAATTGTGGTAGATAATCTCTTTTTTGCAAGAAGTTGCTCTTAGATGTCCATGGGAGGCAGTGACTTGTTCTTGTTGATATTTCAATTTTAAAAAAGTTTTTCTTTATTCATTCTTCTCAATTGAGGTCGTTTTTGTATCTGGTGGTAGTGTACGAAAAAAATAGTAACACATTGTTAAATGTACTCGTATTAGTGAGTAAAGAAAAGACATTTCAAAAAAAAAAGACATTGTCTATTATCCACGTAAGCGGTCTCATCAAATCAATCGTCCTGGAACCCAGCGTAAAGCATCGTAGATATCGATTCAACTTCAACAAAGTGCTGAACAGACGCCTAGATCTGTCTTGATCCGTCGGATCCGTCGCCGCCACTCGTACATTATTCATCTCGTCGATAAAACATTTGATATGTGTAAATCTTCATAGCGGTTGTTCTGAGGAATATTCAAGTTACGTATCTTTATTTTTCTATTTTTGGATTTGTAGATCTTCATAACGGTTCTATCAGGGATATTTGACTATGACTTTTTTAAATAGAAAAAAAACATGCGGCACTGTGGTCTGCCACGGTTAAGCGAACACTCGGCCGCGCTACATGGTAGGCGGAGTGGGAGGTGTTACGTTTTTTTCGTTACGAAATTTCTTGATTCGGTCGTCGCGCTCAAAGCCAGCGATAAAAGCTATGCAATAGCTTAAAAACATACATGTAATCTGCATGTCTGTTTTTCATTTTTTTTGAATTTCATATCTTGCTTGTTCTTTCTTTATACGTAAGCGTTTAAATTTCATCGTTTTGTGTTCTCATGTTGCGTTGTTTCCAACATTCATTGATTTATTTTTATCGTTTGATCTAATCCACCAAGTTTCGACATGTGAACCACCAACGTAGTACATTGATAAAAATGACTAGTTATAATCAACGAAGCAAAAAGATAGGTTTATTGAAACAAATTGAATTGAAAAACTAAAGATAACAGAAATGAAGAAACATTATCCATGTTTCATCGCTGCAGAAGTTAATGAAAGTCAAGGGAACATAAAATTTAAATATATCCCCGAGTTATTCAGCTTTCACTGGTCTAGTGCATTTTAGAATTGAATATACTTTTATATTCATGTCATCGAGCATGCATGTTTTAGAGTTACTAAATGATTAATATATGAACCCTTTTTTACTATCGTGGGGTAAACCTTCAATAGGTACCCGAAGCCGTGGAGAAACGCCAGAATAAGTGGGATTTTTATCTCACTAAAACCTCCCTGGTGGCCGTCCTCAGCGCTGCGTGGAGGACTCCGGGATTTCCAATGGAACACTACCGGAGTCCTCTTAGCGCGATGCCCCCTTCGAACTCTTCCCATGGAGAGCATTGGTACTCTCTGCGCCCCCTGGTGTTTACGAAGGTATATACCCACACCTGCCGTCATTCTACATGGGGTCGCTTAGCTGGACGATTCAAGTAACCCTGGGAGGCCCTTTTAGTCGCCTCTAACGACAGGCATTGGATACCGTAGCCCTATTCTGATCCCGGGACTACAGGATACGGAAATAAATAAATGAATAAAAATACAGGGATAACTTTATATGAACCCAGTGTTCACAATTTGAAACCTGAAATATCGTGCCACAGACCTAAATATATGGAATTTAGATTAAATTATCGTATCCATTAGGTTCAGAGTTGCCACAAATACATATATAAAAAGTAGGAAAAATATATGTAACCTCAAAATATTTGACGAAAAAAAAAAGATCAGATCTAAATAGGTATGAAAACCTTATACCAACCTTATGTTTGTTTTACGCTAAAATGGATCTTTATGGAAATTATGGTACAATCCGCGTACTATACAAGTTTTTATCGTACTTTGTCATAAAATTATCATTCAAAAACAAAGCTCTATTTACAATAATGTTGTGTCTACAAAATATCTTACACAAAAAATGAAAAATACCCTTCACAGAGGTTGTTTGAAATATAAAAAATATACGCTTTACTGAGCGTTCTGTAACTTTCATACTTTACAGTATTTTTAGAGGCCTCATGTCAAATCCTTTTCGTTTTAACATTTAATATCACTTTATTCGTTTTGTCTGACCTTTGGTCCATTAACCGTCGTTATACTCTACACGAAATAGACTAATGAATGCGTAGAGGTACGTTCAACAGTCAGTAATTGGCAAAAGTCTGATGTGCTAACCTATGCTCAATTTAATGTGATGTCAAGATTTCTAAAATATATCCTTTATTGAGTTTATTTTATTGAACTTAATCATATCAGTCTTTGTGGTTTAAGAAATATAGAACAATCTCTAAAATAAACCGATGTAGGTATATGAAATTTTAGTGTTTGGATTTAGTCCTGAATCGATAGGATATCTTTAACATTTTTTTTATCTGACTGAAGTAGCATACGAGCATGCAGTCCACCTAATGGTAAGTATTCACTGCCACTCATGGACATCTGTAATCAACTTCATACAGAACATGGGTTCTATCTGAAGTCAATCACAGATGTGTTGCTACTCCCGAGGACTTTGATGGTCGCCTCATACAAAAGTGTGCTGCCAACCACACCCTTCTACTGAAACGCAAAAAATGCTTCACGCTAGAAATAGGTGTGGCAGTGGTACTTCCCCTATCGAACTACACTGGTTCTACCACCTTCAAAATTTACCAAAAACGCAGAATGTTGTGAATGTTTGTGGCCCGAAAATTCAAGTTTACAGATCTAAAATTTTTGTTCCCCTAAAGGTAATAATTTTGATATACAAACCTGAAAGCATTTTCGTGTTATTTCAACCAAGTGGGTCCCTAGTTAAGGTTAAGATTGGTCATGCCGTCGTTATCATAAACCAAAGTTTATGGTAAATTGAGTAAGGGATCAATGGGACCCGTAATTTCGATGTGTTGCATTAAACTAAGAGCAGTTCTAATAAATTGGTGGTTGGAAAATCGCTCAGTGCATCCGTACTTCCATACTACTATTTTAAAAGTGAAAGTGTGTTTGTTTGGTCCTCTGTCACGTCGCCACATAGCTATTATATGATATAGTTTATATCTGGGAGATAGGAAGGCGGAGAGTGACGTAGGCTACTTTTTACCGCGCTCTCTCATTCCCATGAGAATATTGTACACCCATGACGGGTAAAGTAAGCGGACTTATACAGCATACTATTGACCATCTTTGTAATATACCTTATTTCGACAAATAAATGATATTGTATTGTATTGTATATTGCATTGATGATTTGTCAGTTGATACATATTTAGTAGTTCCAGACGTTGTTAGTAAAATTTATTTGCAAGTTCTGAATCACACTACCCAAATACTAATGTTAATTACCTTTAACCGTGCAGGTGGACCTGCGGGTAAGAGCTAGTATGTAAATAACTATTACATATTACACAATATATTATGTAGATACGTATAGAACCTAATAAAAATAGTTGCTTGCAAAAAAATCTAAGTTGAATTAATTTGATATATTCTTGTATTATTATCGATCGACAGTTCAATTCTTGACTGTTTAGTCAAGACTACTCCGCGACTATTTATTATGTACGTATATTTTATGCATAATTAATTAAATATAGTAGCAATCTACACCCTTTCCCTATGTGAAGCATAACTGTGCCAAATTTCACACGTCTCGGTTAGAGTAATTTTCTTACAAAGGGGTACAAAGTTTATGCTCTACGTATAGGTGTTATCCAAGCACCAAAGAGTTCAGAAAATCAAATCGAACCTACCAAAAATATAACACAAAGGTACTTCGGTGCTTAAAAAACCAATCTCGTTCCTATAAATTACAAAAATTTAATCATTGAATAACTTTTTCTATTAAATACAACCTTTTAATGGCCTGTTGCGTCAATATATTACACGCGAAATATAATACCTAAAGCGATTTAGTATGTTTCCATTCATTGCGATGAAACGAGTTCTCACAATGGAACACACAATTACTGTTGCGGTATAGGCAACCGAGTTTATGCCTTTTGCTATATAATGTAAGCTGGCGTCTGGCGCAAGTAAAAAGAGATTGCTAGATAGGTAAAAAGTAATTGTGTTTTAGATATGCAAACTGATTTAAGAAACGTGTTGAAACCTTTTATGTTGTATCTACCGGGAATATCAGTGTTCAGTATTATTGTTACGATTAAAAGAGTCCGGTAAGGCTAACTTAAACCAGACGTATCAATTTAATCATCATTTGTAGTTTTGTCAAAGAGAAAAAATAGAACCTCATATAAATATTATTTTATTCATATAATTATGATACAAGGTCACTTTTTCTTTAGTTCACCAGAAACAGTTACTGGACCCAAAAAGTTGATGATAGTACGTGTATGCATCTGCAAAATCGAGATATAGGAGAACATTCTTGAAAGCAAAGAAGCGAAGTAACTACACTCAATTTGGTTCTAGGTTGGATCCCCGGCCAGAGATATATCTGATCGATGCATTTAGATTTCTATTAGTATTTGGGTGTTATATATCGGTCCTTGTGACCATGTCCACTACAACATAGAAAGAAATCCTAACATGAACTATGAGTGTAGAAAGCGTTATTATTAGGAAAACATATCAACATTTTGGGGATTACAGTATTCGACGTTACACTAAAAGGTAGAATAAAATATAAAAAATGTGATACATTCTTATTAATATTATTATTTTTTGGTTCGGATGTAGCATTTCATATTTAATTTGGCAATTTGTTTTTAATTTTTAAGTTATTCTTTTATATATACATATAGTTATAACTCATACACATTATTGTTAAAATTTTCAAATCGCACACGCCAATGACTTGGACGCCGCAGTCCCCATTCGCTTATCTCCCATGAGTCTGCAAATGCTGAATGGCGAACGTCATCCGTCATATGTAGTCATTACCTGCTAGCAATACGGAACTTATTCGACAATGAAGCTTCGGGTACAAAATTAAATAATAGTTTACTGAAGCTTATTTCATTTTATTATTAACTAGTTGACCCGGTGAACTTCGTTACGCATACAATTCAAAAATCTAAAATTATTAGTATTCCTCCACTATATTATTCATGTATTTTACATATAAACCTTCTTCTTGATTACTTTATCTATCAGAAAAACTGCATTAAAATCCGTAGCGTAGTTTTAAAGATCTAAGCAAACTCTCATAGAACTCCTGTTTGATATGGAAATGTCCAGGAGCGGCAGTGACCACTTAAGTAAGTGATCAGGTAGTAAGTGATCGGTAACTGAACAGCAAACTCATTTCCTACTTAAATTCAATAAAAAGTTATATTAAGAAATAGATGCCAGTAGCAACAAATAAAATAGGTTATATCATGTAGGCAACGACCGCAAAATCTAATGGAACCAACCAAAAAATGCCACAAAGGTACTCGGGAGGCAGTGATTTACCATCAGGTGGACTGCATGCTCGTTTGCTACTTCAATCAGATAAATAAGCTAGCCCCAAGATCGGAGGTAAACTCTACATAAATTGTAAACATTTAACACGCAAACAGAATTAACTGAACCAAACGCGATGACAGCACAGTTTGTTCCATAATGACTTAATAGGTTAATCAAGTCACAAGGCAAACTCACCGGCATAACAGCTGTTATCGTGTTATGAATCTGTTGGAGTTGTTTTATTGAAATTTCGCACGAAAGCCTATATTTTACATCATATTTTGGTATTTAGATGTTACGACTACGACTTAGGTATTTATCTATACACCGACAAAAGAAAATGAAAACATAAGTGACACTCACGACCATCTTTGTCAACGCCATTAGAATCGTTGATATTTTTTCTGTGTCGAATGGTGTACTACGATAAATATTAACGAGTTTAAGATTCTAGAAACATACATCTTGATTTAAATTTAATGACCTCGACACACTTGATTTCTAACGTGAAGCATTCCTTGCGTTTCGATGGAAGGGTGTGGTTTTATATGAGGATACCATCCTAGTCCTCGGGAGTAGCAACGCGTCTGTGATTGACTTCAGATAGAACCCATGTTCTATTTGAAGTGGTGTCCATGGGTGGCAGTGACCACTTACCATCAGGTGGACTGCATGCTCGTGTGCCTCATCTTTTTGTAATAAAAAAAGAAAACTCGAACTAATAAGTATTTATATATACGGCAAAGATATATTATGCTGTTACTGGGTGAATACACGTTTCATCAATTTCCAGGTCGTCGATCGAGTCGTGGGTCGTTATCGTGTAGTATAAAGTTAACCTTAAAATCCTTGAAGCATATCGAAGTATTCATTCTTGAGAAATTCAACATCTGGCAATAATGGATATCGCTTTGATTTGTTGTATTCTGTTTCCTTTGATAATAGCTTTTATTATTTGAAAACTACAATACAAAGCTAAGAACTTGCTATAGTTCAACGGACTGATAAATAATATAATTAAGTTTGTCTTTATATTGTTTTTTATCTTTTATGTAGATGGGCGACTTTTTATTTATGTACCTCATACTAATATTATAAAGGCGAAAGTTTGTGTGTGTACGTTTGTTTCTTCTTTACGTATAAAAGGCTGAAGCGATTTTCATAAAATTTGGTAGGGAATTAGCTGATATTCTGGATTAACATATAAGCTGGTTTTAATGTAAGAAAATATCTTATTCCCACGATACAATCGATTTTTGTTAACGCGGGCGAAGCTGCGGGATTCAACTAGTGAATAATATTATTAAGTTTGTCTTTATATTGCATTTTTATCATTTACGTAGATGGGCGACTTTTTATTTATGTACCTAGTACACATAAGGTAAATTGCATATTGCTCCGATGCAAATTAGTGCGGATAGTTCGATCCTGTAATCTGTGACCAGAATAGAACTACGGAATCTCCTGTCTGTCATAAAGGGGACTAAATAGCGGCTTCTGTTGCGGAGGCAAGACATCTAGAGAATTATAGCCATTCGGCCTGCGAATTTGGAAGTATGCACCTGAAGAGCCAAGATCGTAATTACTTCGCAAAGAACTCCGGTTACATTTTGTTAGAAATCTAAAAATCCTTTAGGTTGCTGCTAACCCATTATTGTCCCACTGCTGGGCACGGGTCTTCTCTCAGAATAAGAGAGTTTTAGGCCATAGTCCACCACGCTGGCCAAGTGCGAATCGGTGGACTAAACACACCTCCAAGAACTTTTTTAAAGAACTCTTGGGTTTGTAGGTTCCCTCACGATGTTTTCCTTAATCGAAAAGCAGTGATAATAAATTTCGCACATAATTTAGAGAAATCAGTGGTGCGTGCCTGGGTTTGAACCTCGGACCTCCCTAAAAAAAATAATAAAAATCCTTCAGGTAGCGACGAGGAACTTATCGTTGCTTGACTGCGGTAAGAATAGTACATATCCCATGATCTCTCCCAAGATTCTGTGGTACTTTTTTAAGGCCTCCCTCTCTCCGTCAACAAAAAAATGTATCTCTTTCTTTTGCTAATAAGATCTAAATAATAATGAAGTTGAAGGGGGAACCTACGGCCGCATTATATATCTATAAAGAAAATGGCGTTGGATATAGCGTATTTGTCTTAATTAAAACTAGCCCGGAACCTCGAAGTAGCTCGATGAGTAATCAGAATTTAATACTTTTTATTTTATTATATCTAAAACATAAACTGATACGAAGATTGATAAATATTATAAAAGCAACATAAATATATGGTAACATAGACAATATTATCTTACACATTCATCTCTACTGCGGTTAAAAACCTTGTAAAAATAAAAACCGTCTAGCTAATAAAAATATCTCGAAAGCCAACTTGGAAAAAACTTGAATGAAATTGGCTATATATTTTTTCTCATGTTATTGTGTCTGCCTTAATCCCACGGTTACAATGGCTTATATTCTTTACAAATCTACTTTATTAGAAATGTACAAGAAAAGTAATAAGGACTCCGCGAAAGAAATATTGCGGTTTTTCCAATTCTGTTTGTTACGTTAATAAGTGTATAAATATGGAAAGGCACTGTTTATTTAAGCGTGGCGGTTACCATACCGGTCTGACGCGCAACGGGTCCCGGGTTCGATTCCCGGCCAGACATTTATTTGAATTATGAGTTTAGATTCATGTTCTGGGTCTGGGTGTTTGTGTATTCGTCTTGTGTGTGTCCATGGTACCCATGACACAGGAGGAAATCCTGTGTCATGGGTACAATGACACAGGATAATCTATGTCCGTCGCCCTGCAGATGGGAGCCTTGGAGGTAAGGCGCGCCATTGTGTTTTCTGGCGCGCCTTCCTGTTAGAGGGGAGCTCCATGCTCCACGCGAGGGGGTTGCGGAAGCGACCAGGCACCGGCGGGTTCGCGGATGAATGTTAAAGCGCGCCCGTATTCCCGCCAAACAGTTTGGAGGTGGAAACACAGTGGGGGTTTAGCCGGTAAGAGTCCGGCATAACCCAGCTGCTGCCCCGGGCGGCTGGGTATCCGTGAGGATTACACAAAAAGGAGGAAATCCTAGTGTGGGGCTATGAGTGTAGAAAGCGTGTGTGTTTATTTAAGTTACTTTTTTATTTAAATATTGCTTTTATTATGACAGCCATATTTATTGTAAAAATTCTCATCTTTAAGTGCGATTATCCTTATCTTCGGGAGTTGTAACGCATCTTCGATTGATTTCAAAATGTGACAATAACCGCTTACCATCCGGTGGACTACATACCTTTTTGATATTTCAGTGTTATAAAAAATACTGTCCATGTACAACACATACATTGAAATAAATATTTGGAGTGTTGGAAACGACTAATAGGAATTTCACTAACAATTTTTATACCTTTTGTTTGTTGGAAATCACACCAAACCAAAGGCATTGAATTAAATTTAAAGAGTAAAAAATATGTTAATATTTTGTATCTTGATTTAACATTTAGTATCTTTATCATTTAAATTCATTTATTCTTTTAAAAATAACGATTTAAAGTTCTCAAAGGTGTGTTTATTTTTTTTTATTTCTTTAATCTTTAATTAAATTATTTTAGAACAATTTTATTAACGCTTTATTTTTTACAGTGATATTTCTTCTTTACATTTCATATCCATTTTTGTTTCATTCTTATCCAGAATAAGATACGGATCAAATTTTCTAAGTTAAATATATGACTTTGTCTGCTACGATTTGTGCCTGTCTCACTTTGGCAGTAAAACCAGAATACAACAAAATTGATATTGCAACAAAGCAGTTGACGTGCCACTTTTTTACCTGTACCTACCCTTCCATCCATCCATCAGCTAAAGATCCCCTGCTTGACGTAGGCCTCCCCTAAATGGCGTCACTCCAACTGGTCCCGTGTCCTCTGAATCCACCGGTCTCCCGCTGTCTTCTTCTGTTCATCTTGGTGGTAAGCTCCGTTCATCTTCAGATTTTATTATTGCAAATCATGACTCGTACACATAACTTAGAATGCGTTTATTACGTTTCAAAACAAATTTGTTTACGTATCTTTACAATATAAATTGCACGTTTTTGTTTTAAGCCACACCTTGTATTGTACTTAACAATCATGGACGCAAACATAAACAATGTCTGTTTTGAGGATATATGAACTTGTAGTAGTAGTGTAGTAATTAAAAAATTGTAGCAGTGGAACTTGTACTAAAAGATTCTTAAGTAATAAAGCGTAAATTCAAGTCACCAGCTGTGTTTAAAAATATTAACGTATTCGTTCAAGAAACTAATAAAGTCTATAACAATTCCTTGCCGGTACCTCGAAATTAACGTTGTAAAGTCCAGAGTAAAAAATGAAGCATATCGTTCCTCGTGAATTCATCACGGCTCTTGATTAAATTTTCAGGTAAAAATTGAAGCTGTTACTGAACTTTGTATTTAACCTTCAAAAAGAAGGATTCGAATTCGATTTTAAAGGTGGTAGAACCAGTGTAGTTCGACCGGGGAAGTACCACCGCCGCACCTATTTCTAGCGTGAAGCATTTCTTGCGTTTCGAAGGAAAGGTGTGGTTGGCACACTTTTATATGAGGCGACCACCATAGTCCTCGGGAGTAGCAACGCATCTGTGAACCTTTATTACTTACAAATATGTCTATGATTGATGCCGGAAGCCATAGCTTATGAAATCATTACATTAAGTAACCGTTTTACATCGCGTCTGAACATTATGTACGTAAAACACAAAATTTGATTAATTAACTTACCCTACTAAAATTTAGCACACCACAAAACTCTTACAATAAATTTTAATAAAATGTTTTACAAGAGATAATAGCACCTTTCCCATTTCATAAATCACTTATGATATGACAGAACTCACTCGAGCATATAAAATTCCATTAAAACAACGCGCTGCTTTTCAATCCATTGTTTACATTACTTATACATAAATGCACATTGTCTATCTACGAATACAATAAAAGCCACTTTTCTGCAGTTTTGCGCAATCATCTTTTTAAGATACGTGGATAAAAAATTACAACTTTCTTTCTAGTGTTGTAGTAGTAGTAGTCGGTAGAGCAGTGATAGCCTAATGGTTGAAACCTGCGCTCTCGAGCGGGAGGTCCGAGGTTGAAACTGATTTTTATAAAATTATGTGCGTTTTAGAAATTAATTATTTCTGCTTTTCGATGAAAGAAAACATCGTGAGGAAACCTACACACCCAAGAGTTCTTAAAAAAAAGTGCTTGGAGGTGAAGTCCACCAATTTGCACTTGGCCAGCGCGGTGGCACTATGGCCTAATACTCTTTCATTCTGAGAGAAGCCTCGTGCCCAGCAGTGGAACAATAATGAGTTGAGGACGATGTCGGTACATGTAAAATTTGGTGCCTTCTGTTTGCGTGCTATTTTTCTTGGAGAACTGTTGGTACGTCCCGAGGCGGCTTTTCCAAACCGTGCGTCATTCACGCTTACATTCTCGGCATGTAGTGGAATATAACCTTCGCAAATAAGAAGAATTTTACGTTATATTGTTTATACCTACCAGCTGTACCCGCTGTTTCACTCGCGGTTAGAAAAATTTAATGTCACATACCAGCTACATGTAACCGATGTTTTGTACTTAGAACATTTTTTTCTCAAATGATTACACCCTAAGTACGAATTTTTATGTCTAATAATCATGATCTACGTCTGTAATTGTATGTAATGTATGTATTATTGCAAATTATGACCGAAAATACAGAAAAGATAAATATTAAAAAAAAATCCAAAAAATATAACCGACCATGCTCTAAACTTTTTGTGGCATGGAAGACGGTTGAATTTTTTGTTCAAAATTTTTTTCGTTAAATTAAATCAGCTGGAACATGACAAAATTTAATATACATCAAGGTTTTAGGTTTATATTACAGTATCGACAAGTTTGAACGAGCTTAGAATGTTAGGTTTGACTTACACACGACCGAGCCAAGGTTAAACCCTTCTCGTAATGAAAATTTGCTTGACAAAATAAGATGCGAGGTTTAAGTATACTGGAATTATTTATTAGCGCCCTCTGGACGTGTTAAGCTTGGGTTCTCAAAGTTAGTAATTATGTTGAAGGCAAAAATTCAATTAATGTTATGTTACAAAGTGTTCTAACGTGATATTTTTTTAATTAAAATGATTATACTCTATTATACTTAATAGTAATCTGTGGTCTACGGTCGTCGTCAACCCATTACTGTCCCACTGCTGGGCACGGGTCTTTAGAGAGAGAGAGTTTAGGCCATAGTCCACCGCGCTGGCTAAGTGCGAATTGGTGCGAATTGGTGGTCTACGGTGCTGGTTGGCAATATAATAAGACTTTTTTGTTATTTAGTCGTTAAGTAAACCTTGTTGTTAACTGTTCGTTGACCCCAATAAAGTTTAAAAAAATCTAAAAACCGACTGCTTAAGTACTATTTATGTAATAAAAGTAAGTTTCACATCTTTAGTTAATAATGTATGTTGTATAATATAGTATTAATTATACTAGGTATCATTAGACCTTTCGAAACAAATTTGAATCGTACAATTTAGTTGATAATCTTTAGATAAAAGCAGATTTTAGTACTAAAAAGAAATATGATAAAGTTAACTGGTTCTTTTCATAATTTCTTTGAAATCGCAACGTTCTTTCATCTTACTTATAGTATGATACATTGAATTAAGAAATACTTTTAAAATGAAATACTTGCTGAAATTTATTTCTGGATAGGTATAAATAAATAATTTTATAATATAGTCTTATCATGTTCATATCAAGATAAGAGTTTATGAAACTTCATACTAATATTATAAAAGCGAAAGTTTGTGAGTGTGTATGTTTGTAACTTCTTCACGTCTAAACGGTGTGAGAGATTTTCATAAAATTCGTTAGGGAGTTAGCGGATACTCTGGATTAACATATAGGCTACTTTTTACTGTGGGAAAATATCTTTCTCCCACGGGACAATCTATACATCGATCAACGCGAGCGAAGCTGCGGGGTTCAGCTAGTATACTATAAACAAACAAATCTAAGAACACAACAAGAAAAGTCAAAATTAATTGTTTAAATTTCCCAGGAATTAACCCCGAGACCACCGCATGACTGATCGGTATCAACCACTAAGCCTCGCATGATGCCTTTATATCCCTTAAGCGTGCAGGATAAAATAAAAACGTCAATCAAATTAGTCTGCTCTAACAGACCTAGATTGAACCCGCATGTTATAGTGTATTATTATACCCCTAGCTCCAAATCACAAAGGATAATATAGACGGAATAAAATCTGAAGTAGGTATCTGTCTTAGTTTTACTCACAAAGGAATTCCTACTTAAGTTTTGTTTTAGAAGCAGATATACAATAAGTTTATTTGATGTTAGCCTAATTACAGTTAACCATTAAATAACTCAAGTATGACACTACTGCATGACTTTTATCACGGGCTTTAAGCGTGGCGACCGAATCAAGAAATTCTTTAACGTAATAACCTAACACCCTCCACTCCGCCTACGTTCGTTCGACGTACCATATGTACACGTTAAGCGTTCGCTATGCATATCATGTATGTATGGTACTACGACAGTACGAAGTTCGCACAGATCGAGACGAGCTACTCGGAAATCGGACGAATATGTAAGCAGCTGTTTGTGAGAAAGTATATAGTATCAAGAAAACTTGAATTAATATCAAAGCAAAAAATACTGCATAAAAAAATGCATTGGTTGATAAAAAACGCTATGCAATAGCTTTACCGCGGCAGTCCTCGAGTGCCGCACTTTTTTTCTGTTGAATTTGGTGTTTTTACCTAATAATCCTCTAAGAAAAATGAAAAAAAAAAAACGGAAATCTTAATTGACTACCACGCGGGCTAATGCCTGCGTGCGGTTTTGATCCGCATGCGCGCTTGCATTCTATCGTCGATATATGAAACGCGGTAGGATAAAACCCGCATGACAAGAAAAAAGCTTTAAACCGGTGTACTTAAAACACTATTTTTTTCACATAATGTAGGATGAATACGTATGGATTTTTTCAAATGTGCCCGTAAGAATGTTTAATAGAATACTACTTATTACAAATATAATATTTAATAGAATAATACTTACAATAGAATACTTAATAGAATAATACTTAAACATCTATAGAAGTCTAATAACGTCTATTAACTTAGATGACAAGGTCATAACGTATTTCTTAGTCAGAAATATTTTTCCACTAGCGAATACCCGCGACACTTAAGTGGATTTCAGAATTGGATGTACAGAAAAATGAGAACTGTGTAAGCAGTAAAAAATTGTCTAAGAAAAAATGACGCATGTCGTTTTTATACACAGATAGTTGTCAATACATTCGTAATCAAACCTTGATTTAAAGAACGATTAAACCTGTATTTGTATAATTTAAACAACAAAACGGACGTTATAACAGAATAATTTCAAACAATAGACGTCGTGTACGATGAGTCACCGACAGATGGTTAGGTATAACTATCATACTTTTTACCCGATTTCTAAAAAGGAGGAGGTTCTCAATTATCTGCATTTTTTTGCGTATACAGGTCATAGTTTCTTCACTGTCATACAGCGAAATATGTTGAGCGCCGACTTCGGCACTATGTACTAAGCACCGAGTATAATCTAAACCAAAATTAATTGAAATTATTTTTAATTTTTTGTGACATGGAAGTGGGTATAATATTAATAATAATTCTATGTTTAAATCCAAATATAAAATTATAACTTTACCAAATTAAATTTGAATCTATTAAGAGGTTATTGTGTGATTAAATTACAAACATAAAAACTTTCGCGTTTTGAATACGTATAGGATAAAAAGATACACATTACAAGATACATTTACAGGGAGGTAGAACCAGTGTAGTTCGACCGGGGAAGTACCACCGCCACACCTATTTCTAGCGTGAAGCATTTCTTGCGTTTCGATGGAAGGATGTGGTTGTCCGCACACTTTTACATGACGCGACCATCACAGTCCTCGGGAGTAGCAACGCATCTGTTATTGACTTCAGATGGAACCAATGTTCTGTATGAAGTTGATTATAAATGCCCATGGGCGGCAGTGACCACTTACCATCAGGTGAACTGCACGCTCGTTTGCTACTTCAGTCAGATAAAAAATAAAGATACTTATTTTTATACTTACATACTTCTTAAAAAGTTTTTCTTGAATTTTCGTAGATATTTTACCTACTTCCAGTGATAAAGGTAAAATATTATTGTATTTTCCTAATCCTTATGTATTTTACTCTATAACATGAAATGATTACACAACAATACGTTAACAAGATTCCGTCTAAGAATATTATAATTTGGCCTACTTTCAAAATAAATCTCTTAATAACTCGTAGAACATACAAGAGCAGAAGTTTAACGATGTGTCCAATTAAAAAAAAACTGCTTTGAAGTTCTAAAAGTGAAGCAAAATACCTTTTTGATGTGCCGCCATACAAGTATCTGTAACCAGAGCCATATTTCCGTATAGAACATGAAATATATAGGTGTTAACTGAAACCGATTCGTTGCCACTTTTAACCGCTACTAGTCACCCGTCGTATCGGTCGAAATTCGACCGTAATTTAAATTAAAAACTAAACTTCATATTATCCAAAGTAGTACGAATATTTCTCAAATTCAAATAAAATGTAACAATTTTCAAGTAATTTTGAACGCGCCCGTGAAATAAAAAGAGGTTTAATTAGCTAAGCCGCATTTGAAAGCAATAGCGGTATTTTGACAAAGACATCTGTCATTTTTGACGTTATGTGTTTTCGTAGTACGTAAGACATCGAATGTTCTATTTCGTTTATTATGTATATATTTGGGACACATACACGGTAGTGTGTGTAATGTGTTTTTAGTTGATTTTATGTATGATATATGCATTATTTGAAATAAATATTAACATTCTGCAGTTCTTCTCTACGTCCACTATAACTGTGCAAAATTTCATACTATTCCGTCCGTTGCATATTCCTTAACAATGCACCACAAGTTTTGCGTCACGTATTAATATATAGATGATGGTAGCCTAACGTGTAACCTGTTGAGGCGAACATCACAACCTCACATGTTTTGTGGTCACAAAACTATCGCTTAGCACTTTAAATGTCAATATTGAACAAACAGTATTTTGCTACACTTTGCAGCTTAATTTAGTGGCGTCATAAGTCCGGATTTAGATTTTTTTATAACGCTCAACACTGACATATGTGACGATATGAAAATGATGTATAATGTGCATATTAAGTGCCCGTTATTTAATATTGTTGTGATCACTACCTCGACTTCTTTTTAAGCTACATCAACTTTGATGCAGACGTAATCTGTAGCGACCATAGATATAGAAATGCACTAGATACACAGTCTCGAACAAATATGACACCTAAAACTGTCGTCAAATGTATGTTATTTATAGATGGTCATAACGACCATATATTTTTGCAATACAACCTTACGTCCATGGTCTAAATATATATTTACAACAATTTAAGAAAAAAGTAATAAAATTTTACTAAATACTTAAATGAGCGCTCAATTTTGAAATTGATTCAAGTACCTAGTAAATTTTGGTTTTGAGACGCTGAATGTCTATCTTGGTTTTTTATATCGATAGTAGCGACAATGCAATTTATTTACCTCTTTGATACTGAAGATTACTTCCCTCTTTGGACGTCAATTATCCGTGCGATAACGTCTATATATCTTCCAAAACTATGCACCTAAAGCTTGAAATGAATATTACGTGGCAAACGGTTAATGGTATGATAATTATTAGCTCAAGGTCTCATAAAGACGTACTAAACTTTGCCGCAGACGTAATCTATAGCAAAGTACTTCGACATAATTCTCTCTTTAGACGTCCACTTTTCGTACCCTAACGTCTAAATAAATTTTGAAACTAAGGGACTGACACTTGAAACGAACTTTTTTTTATAATAATGAAGTAGCAAATGAGCATGCAGTCCACCTGATGGTAAGTGGTCACCGCCGCCCATGGAGTTCCTTACAGATATGTAAGCATAGAACGTTGGTTCTATCTGTAGTCAATCACAGATGCGTTGCTACTCCCGAGGACTGAGATGGTCGCCTCATATAAAAGTGTGCCAACCACACCCTTTCATCGAAACGCAAGAACTTTTCACGCTAGATATACTTCCCCGGTCGATCTACATTGGTTTTACCACCTTCAGATGTTTCATGGCAATCAGACTATCATGGTACGGTTGTCATTAGCTCGATTTCTTTCTAAGCTATAATAAACTTTGCCGCAGACGTAATCTATAGCGAAATACGTCAGCACACTTCTCTTCCGACGTCCATGTTCCGCGCGATAACGTCTAAATAACTTATGAAATGAATACGGACTGTGCATCGATCGTCTACTCAGCAACTCACTCAAACATAAACCGTGTTATTGAGTTATTTATAAAACATCATACATTTATTATATGGTTATAACAAGCTTTATTTATAATAACCTCTGATATTTCATTAAGTACGCACTTCATGTTTGTAGGTTAGAATAATGTTTTAATTGTATTGAAGTGGAAATGTGTTGGTTATGTATACGTAGCTAATTATTTTAATTACAAAGAATAACATACAAAATAGAATTATAATCATTTAATGCTATACTGGTGGAAGTATAATTATCAGTAATTTTAATACGTGTATAAGTGTATAAGTATAAATGTACGGTGTACCACAATTTTTTTAGCCCCTCGGTACGATTTTCTCCTTTGTCGTGGGTGCCATGTACACACACAAACACGGATACACAAACACCCAGACCCCAGAACAAGAGTCTAATCTTATCATTCAGATACCTGTTTGAGCGAGAATCGAACCCGGGACCCACTGCGCGTCAGACCGGTATGGTAACCGCTGCTCCACGCGGGTCGTCAGTGTCGTCACGTTGTCGTTTTCACGGGTCGTCACGTTGTGTCTCTGTCGACTAGCGGGAGGGTAAGTGACCAGCAATACTAGAACATGGGTTCCATCTGAAGTCAATCACAAATGCGTTGCTACTTCCGAAGACTATGATGGTCGCCTCATATAGAAGTGTGCCGCCAACCACACCCTTCCATCGAAACGCAAGAAATGCTTGACGCTAGAAATAGGTGTGGCGGTGGTTCTTCCCCGGTCGAACTACACTGGTTCTACCACTTTCTACATACAGAGGAATAGGGACCCATTGTAAATGTTCGTCGTATTGAGCCTATGTAAAGCGATTGTTTCTGATACTCGTTGGATCGATGATGTCTACATTTCATAAATAGTTAAAAAGTTATTACAGAAAGAGGGACGATGAAAGGCAAGTTTGTCCCCGCTGAGGGTCATAGAGCAAATAACAAAAGGAAAGGAAAGTTTAAAGTTTAAAATACTTTGAAGTTAATATTATAATATATAACCCAAATTTACAATTTATTTAATAAAATTTACAATTATAAATAGAATAAATGAGCCAAATCGCTGCCCCGTGGAAATGTACCCAAGACACTAGCAGCATTACCTCGCTGTATGGCTAAATTTATTTGTTGGCCGAGGTAAGCTCCAGCTCTCGGGTCACCGGAGGCTTCAATCAGGCGCGAAGACAATTCTTTGTAAAAATGTTTCGTCCCCACGGTCCCATCGTCTCTACTGCAAACGGCACAAATATGTAGTCCTGAGAAATGGCTGCATACTTGCGCCGCTTCACAGTTTCTGCAGATTCGGCTGCCGCACCAGCGTGCATCGAAGTTGCCGATATATGAGATGGCGCCAATGTATCAACACATGTACCATCCCATATCCAGGACTTCCCCTTTTTTCAGGGCACGAGTGTCAAACCATCCGGCCGCTTGCCATCATCACGTACAATTAACTTTGAAGTTAAGTAAAAACATCGTATTACAAATATAATATTCACTTTAAATTTATATTTCTATTTGAATTAGGATGACGACCGCGGCATGACACAGTTAATATCCTAATATCCTGAGCCGAAAAAAGTACTGGGTACAATTCTTCGCCAGCTAGATTTTTACATGACGACCCGCTTGGCGGAGCGGTTACCACACCGGCCTAATGCGCAATCGATCCCGGGTTCGATTCCGGGGCAGACAGGTATCTGAATGATGAGTTTAGATTCTAGTTCTGGGTCTGGATGTTTGTATATCCGTATTTGTGTGTACGAGTGTAGACAGCGTGTATGATAAATTAAAAAATATAACCAAAGTCACAATGGATGTTTTTTTTATATATATCAATAAAATCTAACCCATTAGGTTGCTTAGTAACATCCTGATTTAAATACGTCATTTTTATTCCATTTTCAGTCGAACACGTTAAGTATATAAAATCTATATTTTTATACGTCCAAGTAACAAACGAACACGCAGTCCATTTGATTCTGAATTGTCACTGACACCCATGAACATCTGTAAGCAACTACATATAGATTAGGCGTCCTGTTTCAATCAATTACACATACGTTTCTACTCCTCAGACCTAAAATGGCCGCCCCATATGAAAGTCATCCGGCAGCTACACAAATCTATACTAATATTATAAAGCTGAAGAGTTTGTTTGTTTGAACGCGCTAATCTCAGGAACTACTAGTTGGAAATTGAAAAAATATTTTTATGTTGAATAGACCATTTATCGCGGAAGGCTTTAGGCTATATGACATCTCGCTGCAACTATTAGGAGCGAAGAAATCACGGAAAATGTGAAAAAAAACAAGGAAAATTGTTCATCCTTGAGGGCTTTCGTTGCGTGCGCTGCGAAAACGGTTCAAGATACCAAAAATATATGTATGAAAGAAATATTCCTCTTGAATGACTATGTATATGTCATGTATTTTTTAAGCGCGGGCGAAGCTGCGGGTTTCAGCTAGTATAATATACTAGTTGTCCCGGCGAACTTCGTTCCGTCTAAAAGTAAAAATCAAAAACTATCCATGTTTCTCCACTATATTGTGCATAAAAACTTTCCTTTTGAATCACTCTATCTATTAAAAAGCTGCATTAAAATCCGTAGCGTTAAAGATCTAAGCATACATAGGGACAGACAGCGGAAAGCGACTATGTTTTATACTATAGTGATTGTTAGAACGTTTGATAAAGTTACATATCTGCTAACTGTATATTCTACAGTATAAACTACATGCGCTTTCATAGAATGAATGAGATTGCCAAGAGCTATATTATAGTGCCATTTCAACATGAACACTAGACATTATTTGTTAGTTGTTTTTCATTACCTACTTTTGTGTAAACGGTATAATATTTTATACAGAGAATAGTCACATAATATTAATAGGCACGTTTTATAGTTAATGGACTTTAATCATTGTAGTCTGGTAAATATTTGCTTTGAACGGTAATTACAGTCTACCTATATTTATTGGGGTGGCGGAGAGGTCACCGGTCTGACATAGATTGCGAGTTGGGTATCTGGTCAGAAAGATATTAGAATATCGCATTTTAATTTTTTCTGGGTCTTGGGGTTTATGTAACCATCTTCCAGTGTGTGTACAAGGCACTCATGACACAGGAGAAAATCTATATATACTGATACGTAATTTATCTATACATAATCAATCTGCCATACCTATTTCTGGCGTGAAGCATTTCTTGCGTTTCCATGGAAGAGTATGCCGACGTATTGCCGGTACACTTTTACATGAGGCGACCATCATAGTCCTCGGGAGTAGCAACGCATCTGTGATTGACTTCAGATGGAACCCATGTTCCGTATGAAGTTGATTAAAGACGGACAGCAGTGGCTACTTGCCATCAGAAAAACAGCATATTCGTTTGCTGCCTCCAAAAAAACCTAAGTTCATCGGTATCACATACCTACTACAGGTATTTGCCCGTTAAGTGAAAAATTAATTTCGCTACAATCAAATTCCAAACAGGCGTTAATGTGTTACGTTAACATTGACGTAAACGTTAACGCATAATTATCCGGCCGTGACGCGGCGTAACAAAAACGCCACGTCAGTTAAACCTCGTTAAACGCTGATTACCGAGTCCTGCGTCTGGCAAGTTGATTATTTGTAAGCCCTCGAGTTTTTTGGAGGGTCGAGGCTTTTTAATAAATTATAAACTTTCAAGGCTGTCGCTTTTTCTAGTCTGTGGCTTCGCTTTTAGATGTATAAACTATGCGCCTCGGTTTTATAATCCGCGCCTAAAATATTATATTAAAAAATGTAACACGTTTTTTACCAAAATGTAACACATTTTTGGAGTGTACTCCTTAAGGATCGATTTTCATATATATGAGAAAAATATGAAGAGTAAAATCTACTGATGAATGACTCGTTACGTTTTTTTATTAAGTACAACGCCATCTAGTTAAAACTTTAGAACTATTTTATCTGTACGCGTGGATGGTATGCATAGGTTTCGTGATTACGTTTTATCTCAATGGTATTTAAAATAGCAAATCGTTAGGATAAGTTACGTAAATACTCTGTAAATACGTACAATATTAATATTTTAATACGAACTTATAAATTAGGTACAATTTTCAAAATGAACCGTGTATTTGTATTGTTTATATCTTTAGTGTGGGCGTATGGCGCCATCTATTTTAAATGTGAGTGAACTCCAGTCGTGCATCGAAGCTGACACACACTCTTTTTTTCTCAAAATGTAATATTTTATCTGATTGAAGTAGCAACCAAGAATGAAGTCCACTTGATGATAAGTAGTTGCTGTCCATGGACACGTGAAAGCTACTTCATACATCACAAAGTTTCTATATAAAGTCAGTCAATAATGCATTGCTACTCTCGAGGGCTAAAATGGTCGCCTCATATATAAGTGAGCCAGTAACCCCACCCCACCTTTCGACTGAAATAGTGTTGGTACGTCCACGGTCCAACTAGACTGATTTTATTTTATTAGAAGGTTCGACTAGGGAAGTACCACCGCCACACCTATTTCTAGCGTGAAGCAGTTCTTGCGTTTTGATGGAACGGTGTGGTTCCCGGTACACTTTCACAAAAGGCGACCATCATAGTCTTCAGGAGTATCAATTCATCTGTGGTTGACTTCAGATGGAAGCCATGTTCTATATGAAGTTGATTACAGATGTCCATGGGCGGCAGTGACCACTTACCATCAGGTGGACTGCATGCTTGTTTGCTACTTTAATCAAATAAAAAAAAAACACTTAGCCAGCGCGGTAGGCCATTGCTTAGAAATATCTCAGTTTGCGAACAGTGCCCAGCACTGAGACAATTTTATTTATTTAAACTTTATTGTACCTTCAGATGTAGTACAGAAGGCGGACTTTATGCTAGAAGCATTCTCTACCAGTCAACTATTGCCTTACGCAGAAAACAAGCAAAGAACAATAATAGAATGACGAAATTTATTCTGTTTATCAATTTAAAAAATGCAACCATTCTAACTGTATACTTTTCTGTACCTTTACCTGTACGTTTTTTAACTGTACCTTTTCTACTTTATTGGACACGTCACAAAAATCCCTAACGTAACATTTAATTCTATGTCCGATCATCACAATTGCCGAAGTTACAGTCACAAAGTTTTACAACCTCATCACTATTCTAGTCCAGGCGCTGACTACAAATTCCAGAAGAGTTGTAGACCTAAATGTAATCTTTATAATAGCAAATTTTTCGTCCGAATGCTTTATATGGGGTACGTGATCGCCCCGCAGTCTCAGATCCACTTGAGGGATTAACCTTAGGTAATATAAAGTGAGTTACATTGATTTACATATTGGCCGAGAGCATTTACTTTTGGTGTAATTGGATATTCAATTTTGAGTTTGATTGTATTAGTAAGTTCTTTCTTATATTGTTAAATTTGCAATCGAACGTACGGCCGAATTTATTTTATGATGTCACTGCTACCAATGGATATTATTTCATTTGATTGAAGTAGCAAACGAGCATACAGCGCAAGTGGTAAATGGTAACTGACACCCATGGACATCTGTAAGCAACTTCATACAGAACAGGGGTTCTATATAAAGTTAGTCACAAATGCATTGCTACTCCCGAGGACGCCCTTTCATCGTAACGCAAGAAATGCTTCACGCTAGAAATGGATGTGTCGGAAGTATTTACTTCGAACTACACTGGTTCTACTACCTGGTAAGCTAATTCATGTATAGGGGTTATGCCGGAACCCGATTACATTAAGCTCCTGAGATGTAGCCTCATATATAAGTATGTAAGTATGTACACCCTACACGAAACGTAAGAACTACTTTACGCTAGAGTTGCTGTAGCAGGTAATACTCGTAGCAATATACATAGCGAAAACATCTTCCGCTAACACGAGGTACTTAATCTCAAGGATAGCATAGCTGAGGTACAAGTTAAGAACTACGACTAAGTTTAAGGTGTACCTATAGTTTGTAGTATTCATGCCACATCATGAGTAATGCAACTCTACTACTAACCACGGTACAAAATTAAACGGAAATGCGCAATCCGAATCGTCGACGACCCAAGAATCACCGATCGGTTAGAACCCTTGAATCTACGGAGGGACATAGACTCCCTCTGCGTGATTTATCGGCTTTACAATGGTGAATGCTCCGAGGAACTCTTTGACTTGGTGCCTCACCTTTCCTCCACCGCACCACTCGTCGAAGGATGAAGTTCCATCCACATCAACTGGACCCGTGGCGGTCCTCCACGGTTCGGTTTGCACGCTCGTTTTGCAAACGTGCAAGATGTGGAATGAGCTTCCTCCTGAGATATTCCTGGAGCGTTATGACTTGGGGCTCTTCAAAAAAGCTGCGAAAAGAGCTCTGGCATTGCAAATGTCCACAGGCGACGGTGACTACTTTCCATCAGGTAGCCCGTCTGCCTTATCGCCAGGTTCAAGTATAAAAAAGGAAAACAAAATAATAAAATTACTACTAAGAAACAAGCGCCTCTAAAAACTTGGCTTTAATTAGTTTAACTTCTCCAAACAAACCACTTTCACAGCAAAAACAAATATACGAGATAAAAGACTAATTCCTAGTAGTAAGAACACAAAGTTTACAAAGATTGCGTAATATCTTTGCGGAATCAGCACAAAACTTGGAACCTACAAGAGCTCAAGTTTGCATATAACGCTCATTACTGCATGAAACTTGCTTAATGAGCTTCATAGAAATGAACAAAACTGTTTTAATTAGACACTAAATGAACAGTTATAAGATTTCTGTGATGTTACTAATAGGGAGCGCGCAATATGATATTAGAAATTTTGCACTTACATTTTAAAGTGCGTTAATTTTTCTCCAGATATATATTTTTTTCAGAATGTAATTATATAATTATGTCGTGAATAATGAATTATGAGTTACTAGTTGAACCCCGCAGCTTTGCCCGCGTTAAAAAAATGGATGTATCGATTGTCCCGAAGAGTAGTAAGATATTTCCCACAGTAAAAACTAACTTATATGTTAACCCAGAGTGTCACCTAACTCCCTACCAAATTTTATTAAAATCGTTCCAGCCGTTTAGACGTGAAGAAGTAACAAACATACACGCTCACAAACTTTCGCCTTTATTTTATTAGTATGATTAGGAGATTGTTTTTATTGATATTTTAAGCTCCGATCTTATTTTGACTAATGGCAACAATTAGGGTAAACGTTGTGACGCCAGTATAAATGTGGTGTGTGAATTAAATGTGTTTATAATTAAAATTAATTTTAATTATAATTTAATTATAATTATAATTTATAATTATATATATTAATTATAATTTATAATTAAAATTTCATATTACTTACTTACAATTTTTTTCTCTTACTTTACCATCGAATCGGAACACCTCAACTGAGAAAATTGGGCAAGAAACTCAGCGGGCTTAACTTTTTTGCTTAGTAATATTATTCATTATTTAAAAATAATAAGACGCTTTAAATAAACACGCTTTCTACACACATAGCCCCACACTAGGATTTTCTCCTGTGTCGGGGGTACCACACACACACAAGACGAATACACAAATACCCAGATCCAGAACACGAATCTAAACTCATCATTCAGATACCTGTCTGGCCAGGAATCGTACCCGGGACCCATTGCGCGTCAGACCGGTATGGTAACCGCACCGCCACGCGACTCGTCAGATAAGTAATAATACATAATATTTTTTATACATTTACATAACAAAATATATAAATAAATAACTTTTTTTCATAAAATCTTATTAGAAAAGTATAAATAAAAAAATAGATAAAACAAAGACTCCATATCGCAGCCTCTTGGGAGAGTCCCAAGAATGCAGGCGGCGTTACCCTTTTGTATGGCCAAACTGATTCTTTGGCCAATAATGTCTAAATATATTAACAATCATGTTTTTTAAATGGTAATTTTTAAAAAGCCAGCTCCAGTATCATTCCTTGTAGTTTACTAAAGAAGAGGCCTATTTGATATGATACGCTACAGTTTGACTTAATACGAGTAAATGTGCTATGTAAATGTATATTATTATTATAAAAGCATTAAATGGACGGGGTCGTTTCAATTGTCTCAGTTGTATTCAGTTGTGCTGTTAGTAAAATGGTACTGCCGTTGTTTTGTCATGCTGTGGGTTATCTTTTGTAAAATCACTCTCGCGTTTCAATTACCTGATGTCAGACCTGCCGCTCGCCTATCTCTGACCCCAACATATATTATGACGGATACAGGAAAATGTGCATCTGCCAATTTTTGAAGCCTAATATTGCATAGCTTTTATCGCGGGCTTTGAGCGCGGCATCCGAATCAAGAAATTCCGTAACGAAAAATACCCAACACCCCCCATTCCGCCTACCATGTAGTGCGGTCGAGCGTTCGCTTATCGTGTATGTATATGGTACGACAGTACGAATCTCGCACAGACTGGGACGAGCTGCTCGACAATCGGACGAATATGTAAGCAGCTGTTTGTGAGAAAGTATAAAGAAACAAAAAAAAACTTGAATTAATATGAAAGGAAAAAATACTGCATAAATAAATAATTATAATTGCATAAGTTGTTAAAAATGCTATGCAATAGCTTTGCCGCGGCAGCCCCCAAGTGCCGCATGTATTTTTTTCTATCCTGCCTCGTTGAAATTTTATAATAACTATTACACAAATAGGAATACAAAAAAAAATAGTCATGTTTGAAATTTAAATTCGTTACATGAAAATTTTTCCCGACCGGAATCTGAATACCTCTTCTCAACAATGGTGGGTTAAGAGGAGGATTTCAATTCGATTCAGATTGATATGCTGACCACGCAATTGTAATGTAAATGCACCATCCATACGCTCACACCTATCCGACTAGCTAAATTTATTTTGTCGGTGCCTAAAAATAGAGGTGGTAGAATCAGTCTAGTTCGACCGGGGACGTACCACTCACTGCCACACCTATTTCTAGCGTGAAGCATTCTTTGCGTTTGGATGGAAGGGTGTGATTGCCGGCACACTTTCACATGAGGCGACAATCATCCATCCATCCATCCATCCATCCATCAGCCCTTTGATGTCCACTGCTGGACATAGGCCTCCCCTAAATGGCGCCACTCCAACCGGTCCTGTGCCCTCTGAATCCAACGGTTTCCCGCTGTCTTCTTCAGGTCATCGGTCCACCTGGTAGGGGGGCGACCTGTACTCCTTTTGCCTAAACGTGGTCGCCACTCGAGGACCTTTCGTCCCCATCGGTTATCCGTCCTTCGAGCGATATGGCCGGCCCACTGCCACTTCAGCTTGCTGATTTTGAGAGCTATGTCGGTAACCTTCGTTCGTCTACGGATTTCATCGTTACGAATCATGTCTCGTAGCGAAATTCCGAGCATAGCCCTCTCCATAGCACGCTGAGCGACTCTGAGCCTTCGAATGAGGCCTTTAGTGAAGGACCACGTTTCGGCGCCATAGGTCATCACTGGCAACACACATTGCTCGAACAATTTCGACTTCAGGCACTGAGGAATTGTGGACGAAAAGATACTACGAAATTTCCCGAACGCAGCCCAGCCGAGTTGGATTCTTCGAGTGACCTCCCTCTCAAAGTTGGACTTACCCATCCGGATCGTTTGTCCCAGTGACAATCATAGTCCTCGGGAATAGTAACGCATCTGTGATTGACTTCAGATGGAACCCATGTTCTGTATGAAGTTGATTACAGATGTCCATGGGCGGCAGTGGCCACTTACCATCAGGTGGACTGCATGTTCGTTTGCTACTTCAGTCAGATAAAAAAAAAACATAAAGTTTACCGATATTGTACACTTTCAACTAGGTAACATTTTTTTTTCAAAAAGGACTCATTGGTAAAGGTCACTTAAACGTCAACATTTTTTTGCAATAAAGGTCTTTATTATCTTTCAGACTATAATCAATTTCTGTGCGTAATTTCAGCCATTCTGGCGTTCTGCAGAAAATTATCGTCAACGTATTTTTGGGATAAAGTCTATAAGTTATTATAGACTTCAATCTATCTCTATGTCCAATTTCTACCAATTCTATTACTGTGGCTAGATCAAAACACCCACCCATCCATCGAAGCACCCATCCCTCGATACGGCCACCGGGGGGTTTTAGTGCGTTAAAAATCTCACATAACCCTGCGTCGCTTCCACGGCGTCGGGTACCTTTTGAAGGTTTCCCCTCGAAAAAAAAAAAAGATCGAAACATCCATCCACTCACCCGTCTATCCTCACAAACATTACCTTTATAATGTCATTAAGGTGTTTCTACGTTGAATATATAGTATTCGGTGGAACATCGTAATGAAAATCAAAACACCAGAATAAATTCCTCCAGACGTCTACAAGCAGCGCCTCTGGTAGCAAGTTTTTGAACTGAAACTTGGCAGCACAATACTCAAATACCTCAAAAGGAAATCCGAAAACGGGTACAGAGACGGTAATGAGAAGCCATAAAGGATTTCGTAGGAAATTCTTAACATTTGACTGTAAGACTTCACATATTTGGTTTTATGAAAAAAAACACGTCATACTGTATGAACATCAATATCCTAATGGAGACTCTTTCAATTTAAGGTCCAAGGTTCAAATCTCATGAACACACTATTAGAAATTATTTATCACTGCTTTACCGTGAAGGAAAATATTGTGAGGAAACCTGCACACCTAAAAGATTAAAAAAAATTTTTCAAAGATGTGTGAAGTACAATAAATTGTAGTTGGTCAGTGCACTGGACAATGACCAAAAAGATCTTTAAGAGAAATCAGTGCCCAGCAGGTTGACCATTAAGACTTGACGACAACTAACTTTAATTGTAATAACTTTTAAAAGAGTGCATGGATTTGATGAAATTAATACTAAATTTTGTCTCTAGATTTTTATTTAATTTCTAAAAATTTTTTTTTTTAATAAATGAAAAATAATTATTTTGGTGTATGTCCATGGTACCTACGTCACAAAGAAAAAACACAAAAATGCTAGTGTGAGACTACGAGTGGCGAAAACTTCATTCACGACGGTAACAAAAATGCTATCGAATTTTATATTTCGAAGATTCGAGAGATTTGATGACCCGCGTGGCGGAGCGGTTACCATACCGGTCCGATGCGCAATGGGTTCGATTCTCTGCCACACAGGTTTCTGAACGATGAGTTTAGATTCATGTTCTGTGTCCGGTGTTTGTGTATTCATCTTGTGTGTGTATGGTACCCCCGACACAGGAGAAAATCCTTGTGTGGGGCTATGAGTGTAGAAAGCGTGTGTTAAAGTGTGTTACTTCAAGTACGAGTTTTTTACAATTCCTCAAAACAATCATTGTTTACTTTTACAATCGTTGTTTTTCACCCATACATTGCAATATACATTACACGTTTTCGGTTAAGGTAATTTGTAAGTTATAAACTTACAAATTACCTTAAAGTCATAAATAATACGTAAATAATGCTTGTTTTCAGAAAATAAAATCAAATCGTAGTAAGGGTGCATTAAAAGTATAGAACGGTCTCACAGAATAGACGGCCATTAATCGCCTCACTGATTAACTCCCATAAAAGTAATTTTCGGACAATAAAAGAGTTGAGTGTCAGAATTCGTCTCTACAACAAAGCGTTTACTTTTAAATTCAATTCTCCGTTACAACCATTGTTTCATTGTTTGACAGCTCGCTTAAGTTTCAGACCGACCACAATCGTGGGAATTTCGAAAACCTCCTTTGTTAAATAATGTAGCTCTTAAGAAAATTGTGGCTTAAGTAACATTTCTGCGAAAATAAGACACTCCAAAGGTAATGTTATTTATTTACTAGATGTGATACGTTTACTCGCATTAAAAAAGATTCTCGTCACTTTGCGGTTCGACTCCGTAAGGATCACGATTACATCTATTTTACAAAATGAAATTAAATGAAAATGAAATGAAATTACTTGGAGGCATGAAATGAAATGAAAATGAAATTACAAGGGGCACTTAAAAATTGTCAGTTACATTTACAGTCATGTTTTTTTCTTACACTACCACCGGATCGAAACACGACCTCAACTGAGAAGATCCGGCAGAAAACTCAGTGGGTTTGTCTTTTTTCTTTGTATATCTTCTTTACCATCTTGTTTTTAGATGTGTAACAAGTTAGCTTCAGTATCTTGCCTTACAAAAATAACAGTAGTATTATTTGTCTGCGTGGTAAGGGAGATATACTTATCCAAGGCATTCCAACTAAATCCTCAGGGGTTAAATGTATCTGCGGCTAACTTCATGTAGTAGTTAGATACAGATGTAAACGAGCTGCAATAGCCAATTACTTTTAGGTTTTTTTTATAGTTGGACCTAAAGATAAGGCAGACAGTCCAGCTGATGGAAAGCAGTCACCGTCACCTATGGACATTTTCAACACCAGAGGAGTCGCCAATGTATTGTCGGCCTTGAAGGAGGGCTTTTTTTACACCTTTCTTGAAAAGCCCCCATGTCATAGCTCTCCATGGAATACCTCAGATACCTTAGGTGCTCCAGCATGCAATACATTTAAAGGTAAGTTGTCACTACCTTCCGTGGACATCTTTAAACAACTTCATACAGAACAAACGGTCTACCAAAAGTCAATCACGGATGCGTTGCTAATCCCTTGGACTAACCTGGTCGCCTCTTATAAAAATGAGCCGGCAACCACATCCTTCCATTTAAAGGCAGAAATACTAGTCTATACACGTATAGTATATCATAGCTAGGGTTGCCACCTTTTTTTCAACGATTAAAGTACATTGGCTACAAAAGGTATAAAGAAAAAAGTACGTAGCTTCAAAATAAAGTACTATTTATATTATTAATTATTTTTTGGCTCTAGGATACTTTTAGAACTGTGCGTGGTGATGGTAAGCAAAAAAAGGTAGATAATAATTTGACGCCCATATTTCTAAAAAAAGGTCACCAAATGTAAATGTTATTCTACTTTCTAAATAAGGTAGCTACGAAAACCTTGTGATTAAAGGAATTTTAGTTTTATACAAAACTGATTATAATCAAACTTTTAAATCCCAGATATACAAAATAAAGTATTTTCGCGTACTTTATTTTCCTCATAAAGTACAATTGCCCCGAATAAAGTACATTACTTTATAATAAAGTACGGGTGGCAACCCTAATCATAGCCTATCATACTTTAAAAAGTGTTACCCGCGTGTTAAGTACGGTATTACTGCATCAACTGTCAAACTTTAAAAAATTTTAAACAAAAAATACAACCGACTTCCATGCCACATAAAAGTAAAAAATAATTTAAATACATGTTGGTTTAGAGCAAACACAGTACTTAGTACATAGTTCCGAAGTCGGCGCTCACCATATTTTGCTGGATCATGACGAAACTACATGTATCTTATATGAGCGCCGACTTCGGGACTATGTACTAAGTACTGTGTTTGCTCTAAACCAACATGTATTTAAACTATTTTTTACTTTTATGTGGCATGGAAGTCGGTTGTATTTTTTGTTTAAAAATTTTTTTTTACATTACTGTCACAGTGCATGTGAACTGAGCGCAACCGCTCGCAGGGCGCTGCCGCGCCCTGCTCGCTTAGTTTCTATATTTTCTTTTAAGTTCCAACCTAACCTAACCCATCCTATGTAAAAAGGTTGGCAGTACTCCTGCATCGTCCAGGTAATTGTATTCAAAGTGGAATTTGTGATCATAATTATGTCCTTTCCGGAACTCATTGTTTGTATTGCGAACAATAATTACCAAACACACATACTTTAGGCAGGCTGTATACCTATATTATTAGGGTTAAAGAGGTGAAGGTAACTTTATTAATCGTTGCCTCTGTTTATGGAACTCCTAATATATTCATAAGGGCCATATTACTATCACCTGTGGGTTAGATAGGCAGTACCACTGAATAAAAGCCCAGTTAAAGATAACGGTTTTCATAAGTCATCTCTTCTTAGCATTTCTTCAATAAATCCTTAAACACTAAATAGCCAACTTCTATGGCTTGGGCTTACAGTACCCTGCATCATAAGGGTCGAGGAGTAAAGGTCAATTTTCTTATCATACGTCTTTGCTTTGTTAATATATTACAATTCCATAAGTATCAAATGGCCAACGCCTATGCTTTAAGCCTGAAGTACCCGTGCATCATCAAGGCTGAAGAGTTGAAGGTCAAAACTATCACGTTATATCTTTGCCTAGTAATCTCATTACATATACGTAAGCACCATATGGCCAACGCCTATGGTTTAGGCTTGAAGGACCCCAGCATTATCAGGGTTGAGGAGTTGAAGGTCAAATTTTTCATGCCATATCTTTTCGTAGTAATCTCATTACATACACGTCAGTAACAGATGGCCAACTTCTATGGCTTGACCTTGCAGTACCCTGCATCATGAGGGTTGAGGAGTTGAAGATCGATTTTAATATTATACGTTTTTACTTTGTAAATATATTACATACCCATAAGCATCAAATGACCAATACCTATGGTTTAAGCTTGAAGTACCCCTGCATCATCAGAGTTGAGGAGTTGAAGGTCAAATTTTTCATCTTTTATCTTTGCTTAGTAATCTTATCAGATATACGTAGCGATCATGTAGCTAACGCCTATAGTTTAAGCTTGAAGCACCCCAGCATCATAAGGATTGAGGAGTTGAAGGTCCAATTTTCCACCGTATACAACCATTTTTCTAATGTTCTACCTTACATTTTTTAAATATCATTTTGAATGCGTAAGGATGAAATAGCTAAGTTTTATGGCTTAGGCATTCAATACCCCTGCATCATCAGGATTGAGAAGTTGAAGGTCCAATTTTTCGTCGTATACCTTTGCTTAGCAATGTCATTACAAATCCGTGAGCAACAAATGTCTAACGTTTATGGTTTAAGCCTGCAGTACCCTTGCATCATCAGGGTTGAGAAGTTGAAGGTCAAATTTGTTATCGTACATCTTTGCCTTGCTATCTTATTATATATCGGTAAGCACCAAATGGCCATCACCTACGGCTTGGGCTTACAGCACCCTGCATCATCAGGGTTGAGGAGTTGAAGGTCAATTTTTTTGTCATATGTCTATGCTTAGTATTGTTATTACACATCCATAAGCACCAAATGGTCAACCCCTATGGTTTAGGCTTGAGGCACCTCTGCATCATCAGGATTGAGGAGTTGAAGGTCAAATTTTTCATCACATGTCTTTGCTTAGTAGTCTTGTTACATATATGTAAGCACCAAATAGCTAATGTTATAGTTTAGGATAGCTGTAACCCTGCATCATCAGGATCGAAGAGTTGAAGGTCAAATTTTTTGTCAACCTATATAAGCATAGATATATAATACATATTCCAAGTTTCATAAGAATCGATTCGGCAGAAGCCGAGTTATCTCAAATTATCTAAAAAACTTGAGGAGTGGTGGTGGTTTCCACCCAATAACTCAAAGAGTTAAGCATCACAGCATACCCATGTCCAAGAGAAAAAGTTGCGTGACAAAATTTCCTATCAAATGAAAGAAAGAAAATGGAAATCGGTTTAGAAACACCCAAGTTATTCAAGATTTTAAGAAACCGACATTTTCCAATTTTCCGGGAAAACCGCCTGAAGGTTTTCATTTTCCTCAATATGGGACTGCCTGTGAAACTAGCCGCATACAATGTCGTATGAATCGTGTCGGTAGGTCGACGATTTCTAGCCATTTCGCCCGAACATACATAAAAAAAAAAAAAAAAAAAAAAAAATATACGTGACGAATAGATAACCTCTTTCCTTTGGGAAGTCGGTTAAAAAGATGGATGCTGATCGAACGTTCAAGTTGTATTACATGCTACGTATCAGCGAGGTTGAGCTGCTGTATGCAGCACGGCCAATGCTGGGGGAGGGGGGGAATTGTAGGTAATTTCCTACCATAACTGATACCAGAAACTAAGATACATTGTCATTGTTAATTTTTTTGTTAATGTAGTTTAAAATAAAAAAAAATACTTTTCCAAACATGTATATGTCGGCGCGACACCATGTATTTCTGAAAAACACGTCGCCGATAATAATTATTTTAGTTAGTTTAAAGATCGAAAATTGTTTGTTTATTAAATTAGAAATAATTAGTGATTTTTCGAATTGTAATTTAGTTTACCCCCGATAAATTTGTTATTGTCACCTCACCAAACATTGTTTTAAAAAGGCGAGCGCCTGCCGGTAGAAAAAGATTCTTGTTTAATCGTCGAAGCGATCGGACCTCCGCAATTGTGAATAAATCGAAGAAGTTTATTCCTGTGTTTTACTTGAAATCTTCAAGAATGAATAATAATGAAGACTCTTGGCCATCCTGACGTCACATTTCACGAAAATGAAATTACAAGGGGCACTTAAAAATTGTCAGTTACATTTACAGTCATGTTTTTTTCTTACACTACCACCGGATCGAAACACGACCTCAACTGAGAAGATCCGGCAGAAAACTCAGTGGGTTTGTCTTTTTTCTTTGTATATCTTCTTTACCATCTTGTTTTTAGATGTGTAACAAGTTAGCTTCAGTATCTTGCCTTACAAAAATAACAGTAGTATTATTTGTCTGCGTGGTAAGGGAGATATACTTATCCAAGGCATTCCAACTAAATCCTCAGGGGTTAAATGTATCTGCGGCTAACTTCATGTAGTAGTTAGATACAGATGTAAACGAGCTGCAATAGCCAATTACTTTTAGGTTTTTTTTATAGTTGGACCTAAAGATAAGGCAGACAGTCCAGCTGATGGAAAGCAGTCACCGTCACCTATGGACATTTTCAACACCAGAGGAGTCGCCAATGTATTGTCGGCCTTGAAGGAGGGCTTTTTTTACACCTTTCTTGAAAAGCCCCCATGTCATAGCTCTCCATGGAATACCTCAGATACCTTAGGTGCTCCAGCATGCAATACATTTAAAGGTAAGTTGTCACTACCTTCCGTGGACATCTTTAAACAACTTCATACAGAACAAACGGTCTACCAAAAGTCAATCACGGATGCGTTGCTAATCCCTTGGACTAACCTGGTCGCCTCTTATAAAAATGAGCCGGCAACCACATCCTTCCATTTAAAGGCAGAAATACTAGTCTATACACGTATAGTATATCATAGCTAGGGTTGCCACCTTTTTTTCAACGATTAAAGTACATTGGCTACAAAAGGTATAAAGAAAAAAGTACGTAGCTTCAAAATAAAGTACTATTTATATTATTAATTATTTTTTGGCTCTAGGATACTTTTAGAACTGTGCGTGGTGATGGTAAGCAAAAAAAGGTAGATAATAATTTGACGCCCATATTTCTAAAAAAAGGTCACCAAATGTAAATGTTATTCTACTTTCTAAATAAGGTAGCTACGAAAACCTTGTGATTAAAGGAATTTTAGTTTTATACAAAACTGATTATAATCAAACTTTTAAATCCCAGATATACAAAATAAAGTATTTTCGCGTACTTTATTTTCCTCATAAAGTACAATTGCCCCGAATAAAGTACATTACTTTATAATAAAGTACGGGTGGCAACCCTAATCATAGCCTATCATACTTTAAAAAGTGTTACCCGCGTGTTAAGTACGGTATTACTGCATCAACTGTCAAACTTTAAAAGATGGATGCTGATCGAACGTTCAAGTTGTATTACATGCTACGTATCAGCGAGGTTGAGCTGCTGTATGCAGCACGGCCAATGCTGGGGGAGGGGGGGAATTGTAGGTAATTTCCTACCATAACTGATACCAGAAACTAAGATACATTGTCATTGTTAATTTTTTTGTTAATGTAGTTTAAAATAAAAAAAATTACTTTTCCAAACATGTATATGTCGGCGCGACACCATGTATTTCTGAAAAACACGTCGCCGATAATAATTATTTTAGTTAGTTTAAAGATCGAAAATTGTTTGTTTATTAAATTAGAAATAATTAGTGATTTTTCGAATTGTAATTTAGTTTACCCCCGATAAATTTGTTATTGTCACCTCACCAAACATTGTTTTAAAAAGGCGAGCGCCTGCCGGTAGAAAAAGATTCTTGTTTAATCGTCGAAGCGATCGGACCTCCGCAATTGTGAATAAATCGAAGAAGTTTATTCCTGTGTTTTACTTGAAATCTTCAAGAATGAATAATAATGAAGACTCTTGGCCATCCTGACGTCACATTTCACGCATCCACTTCGTTATATATAATAGCAGATCAATTATGATATTTTTTTTAACTTCTGCCCTGCCTATAACTAATGCTGCCCTACCTCGAATTCAAATCTAGCTACAGCCTTGCCTTACAGTGGCCAAGAGGCCATACTTCTGCGTTCTCTCCAGAGAAACCTCTCTGTCCTCTGTCGTAGGAAAGAAGTAGTATTTTAGGAGATTGCGGCTGCTCCACTTTTTTGAAGAGTGCGACTTTCTCCTCATTTTTTTACACACACACACACACATACACACGCACATTTGTTTACTCTTAGTATGAGTTTACTAAGCATTCGCAAAACAATAACCGTTTGAGTTTTGGCTTGTTCAAGTTTTCGCTTTCCGAGAAGGAAGGAACTATTTACACTGCGTTATTAAGTAAAACATCTGGCCGTGGTGCCAAAGGGGCATCAAAACTAATCTATAGAAGTCCTCGAGCGTCTTCAGTAGGCTCTCGTCAACCCATTATTGTCCCCCTGCTGGGCACGGGTCTTCTCATAATGAGAGAGTTTTAAGTCACAGCCCACCGCGCTGGCCAAATGCGAATTGGTAGACTTCACACACCTCCGAGAACTTTTTTTTAAAGAACTCTCGGGTGTATAGGTTTCCTCAGGATGTTTTCCTTCTCCAAAAAGCAGTGATAATGAATTTCTTATACGCACATAAATCAGTGGTGCGTACCTGGGTTTGTACCTCGGACCTTCCCATTTGAGAGGACAAGTTTCAACCATTATCACTGTTTGTTATGCTATAACTGCTTCACTTCTCTAGGCTATTGTAATGCAAGTTTATAGTGCACCTTAAAGACCCCAAACCAGAGGCACGTAATCTTAGCCTTTATTGGTCACCCATCCGACATCTCACACGTCGCTTAACTGATCGGTATCAGGATACAAACACGGTTATATGCACTTCACTTGCAAACATAACGTGTCCTTCAAAGCACAAGAACTAACGGTCACCCATCCAATTTCTGACCACACCGAAGTCCCTAAGTTCAAACGATTATGATTTACACAAGCCGCGGGGTTACATAACTACGCATATCTTACTATCAATATTTGGCTAATCCTATTTCCATGTATCGATTCCGCCGGATTAGCAATGATCAGTTGTGTTCAATTTGCGGCTTTACCTTGTAATCACTTGATATGTAGATGTTAATAAGAATGTACTAACCTCAATTTGAGAGCAGTGATAGCCTAATGGTTGAAACTTGCACTCTCGATCGGGAGGTCCGAGGTTCAAACCCAGGCACGCACCACTGATTCATGTGCGTATTAGAAATTAATTATCACTGCTTTTCGGTGAAGGAAAACATCGTGAGGAAACCTACACACCCGAGAGTTCTTTAAAAAAAAAAAAGTTCTCGGAGGTGTGTGAAGTCCACCAATTCGCACTTGGCCAGCGCGGTGGTCTATGGCCTAAACTCTCTCATACTGAGAGAAGACCCGTGCCCAGCAGTGGGACAATAATGGGTTGACGACAACCTCAATTTATAGAAATTGTGGTTACCACATATACGTAACTATGAGGTTATATGTGTGATAATTAGATTATAAAAACATAGACAACCCGCGTGGCGGTGCGGTTACCATACCGGACTGACGTTCAGTGGGTCCCGGGTTCGATTCCCGGGCAGACAGGTATAGAAATGATGAGTTTAGATTCTTGTTCTCAGTCTGGGTATTTGTGTATTCGTCTTGTATGTGTCCATGGCACCCATGACACGGGAAAATCCTACTCTGAGGCTATGAGTATAGAGAGCGTATTAAGTTTTTTTTAAAGATGTTTTTAAGTCAATATAAGGATCGGGAAAGAAATTGTTTTATTATAATTAATAGTTACGTAAGCAGCTTATTAACTATATTGAAAGATTTTAATTTTATTTATCTTATAATATTGGATGGGCTTTTGTTATTTTTTTTCGAAAAATCTGGCAATCGCCAGTGAAATCTGGCAAACAGTTTATGAGCTGAATTAACATAGATAGATAGAGGATAGTCTTGCCTATGATAAATGAGGCCCACTTAAGCGGAGCCGTAGGCTGAGCTAGTATCGAAATGTTTTATATATCGCTAAACGGTGAAAACTTAACGAAAATATTATAAAACATTTTTTAAGTAATAGAATTTACATATGAAATTTAAAAAAATACGACTGACAACTTGAAAGTTTTTTCTTCAGAATAACCTATTATTTGTATGGTAAAACTGATTATTTGTATTGTAAAACAGATTATTTGTATTGTAAAACTGAAATAGCAAACGAGCATCCAGTCTATTTGATAAGTAGTCATGCCGTTCAAAGGCAATTTCGTGTAGAAAGGGGGTTTTGGATTAAGTCAGTCACAGCTGCGTCGCGCCTCCCCTGGGGGCTTTTTTTTTGTTTTCGAGGGGGAAACCTTCAAAAGGTACCCGACGCCGTGGGAGTGACGCAGGGTTATGTGGGATTTTTACCGCACTAAAACCCTCCCGGTGGCCGTCCTCGGCGCTGAAAAGGAGGACTCCGGGATCTCGAAACGACTTCAACCGGAATACTCTCGAGGCCTAAGCTGCAATTTAACAATTACACACTTCCGCAAAAATCAAGAACTGCTTTACGGTTCGCTTCCCAAAACCAATTCAAGGGTTACTATTTTTTTTATCTAACTGAACTATCAAACGAGCATGCAGTCCACCTGATGGTAAGTGATCACTGCCGCCCATGTACATCTGTAATCAACTACATACAGAACATGGGTTCCATCTGAAGTCCATCACATATGCGTTGCTACTCCCGAGGACTATGATGGTCACCTCATGTGAAAGTGTGCCGGCAACCACACCCTTCTATCGAAACGCAAGAAATCCTTCACGCTAGAAATAGGTGTGGCGGTGGTATTTTCCCGGTCGAACTACAGTGGTTCTACCACCTTGAAAATATTAAAGCTATGAGTCTAACATTAAAACAATTTCATAGATTATGTTCCAACACTTTGTTAAATATCAGGAACGCCTCCATACAATGTGAAACAGCGAAATAAATAGCATTGTATCCGCTTACATTATATTTGACCCGTTTTCCAAGCAATCATGTCCGCTATGCTTAGTAATTGAACTAATTAAATTGATTAATATAAAATAATTGTGTCATGATCGAATAACTATTACAAATACACTTAATATTGTTTATTAGTGATTACCAAATGTAGTCCCAAATTGACATACATATTATTCCGACTATTTGTTTCCATATTAATTAGCAGATTCAAGTTTATTTGGCCAATGAGGCTTAAAATATTATATAAAGCATTGTCATAATTACGTACGGCTAATTATATACAAAAGTGGTTGGGTCCATTGTAATTAAATTGTAGTGCGCAGCGAGCCTAATGAAAACTGAAGAGCCATGAAAAACGCGTTTCTAGCATCAGTCGCTCTGCACGTAAAGCATCTATTGACAACGTGGTAGAATTTTTTCGCAGGTGGTAGAACCAGTGTTGTTCGACCGGGGAAGTACCACCGCTACACCTATTTCTAGTGTGAAGCATTTTTTGCCTTTCGACGGAAAGGTGTGTTTGCAGGCACACTTTTATATGAGGCGACTATCATAGTCCTTGGGAGTGGCAACGCATCTGTGATTAACTTCAGATAGAACCTATTTTCTATTTGAAGTTGTTTATTGTCGTTGTTCATGGGCGGCAGTGACTTACCTGGTGAACTGCATGCTCGTTTGCTACATTAGTCAGATAAATAAAAGATAAAAAAATCTGACTCAATTTCTAGCTAAAACTGCTTCAAAACAACATATCGACAAGCACAGTAGTGCTTTGCCTATTTCTGGAAATGCTCTTAAATTTTCGTATAATGAGAAGTCAATAAATAAATCTTAGCAGTTCTCAGGCATTTAATTCATTAAAAACATAACAACCTCCTACCTCTATTTTTGGCCTCTCATATACAACTTGTTTACGCAGTAAAGTTACTAGTTTTTGAGCCCAAGTGACTTGTACGCAAAACTCCGAACTAACTTGAAACATTAATACTCCATCACGGTCCCACCCGTTACTACTAACTACGTTACTGTTTTCGAGTTTAATTAACACACACTTGCCATATCCGTGCCCTTACGATAAACATTAACAATAGTTCTAATACAATTAGCGACGCTTTCAAATTAGACTATGGAAGTTGGGCCAAGTTCTGTTCGTGTAATCATTTCGAAATTAATACAACCGGCAAACATAGGCCATACTATAATTGAAGTTGGAATGCATTGGTATTGTTACAAATATGGTGTTATATCTTGTTGTATATGACGAAGAGAGAGGGACGTCAGGAAGGTCTTCATTCTCGTCAACCCATTATTGTCCCACTGCTGGGCACGGGTCTTCTCTCAGAATGAGAGTTTAGGCCATAGTCCACCGCGTGGCCAAGTGCGAATTGGTGTACTTCATACACCTCCGAGAACCATTTTTTTTTTTAAAGAACTCTCGAGTGTGTAGGTTTCCTCACGATGTTTTCTTCACCGAAAAGCAGTGATAATTAATTTCTAATACGCACATGAATCCGTGGTGCGTGCCTGGGTTTGAACCTCGGACCTCCCGATCGAGAGGGCAAGTCACAACCATTAGGCTATCACCAGAGCGGTCTGCAAGGTCTTCATTACATGTCTTCATTTCATTACGGTTCGAGGAGAAAACACAGTGTGGGTTTAGCCGGTAGGATTCCGTCATAACCCAGCTGCCGCCCCGGTTGGCTGGGTATCCATCAGGATTACCCACTTAAAAAAATACTATCCATTCTTGAAGATTTTAAGTAAACTGCAGGAGCTATTCTTCTTCGAGTCTTTAAAGTTGAGGAGGTCCGATCGCTTCGACGATTGACCAAGAATCTTTTTTGTACTGGCAGGAGCTCCCCCTTTTATAGCAAATGGGTGTTATTTGGGTGAGGTAACAATAACATATTTATGGAGGGCAGACTAAAATAACACCTCTAGAAATCACCAAATACTGCGAATTTAATAAACAAACAATTTCCGATCTTTAAACTAACTAACATAATTATTTTCGGCAAAGTGTTTTTGTTCCCGACTGCGTTATTAGTAAAAATAAATGAAATTAAAAAGGGTCCTCTCACCTATAAGTATGAAGTTAAAGAAATACAATTGGTAACTTTGTTGTGGGTTTCCGTGCACATTAAAACGCCCGATAAGGTGTAAAAATATTTAATACTCGTTAACCACTAATGAGCTCACGTTAAGTTTGACTAACAGTTTTACATAATTATAGCTGTGCTTGTAAGAGAATTTTTAGAATTAGAACAGTATGTATTAAAATTTCTCTAGTTGTTGTTGTATCGAAGTCATTTGGAAGGGAAAGCCAAGTTGGCGTCGAAGAAATTGGGCGTTCTCAGCAGAGCCAAGCAGGTTCTCTGGGGGGAATCTCACTATACTTCTACTTTAAGTGGAATACTGCTTGCAAGATGCGCCATAGTATCAACTTAACCCACTTGACTTCGTACAGAAGTGCACGGTCCGAATCGTCAACGACCCAAGAATCTCTGACAGGTTAGAACCCTTAAGCTTGCGGAGGGACATAGGTTTCCTTTGCGTGTTTACCGGATTTACAATGGTGAGTGTTCCGAGGAGCTTTTTGACATCACCCTTCCACCACCGCACCACTCGCCGAAGGATGAAGTAACATCCACATCAATTGGACCCGTGACGGTCCTCCACGGTTTGGTTTGCGCGCTCCTTCCTGCCGCGGCCGTGCAAGATGTCGAATGAACTTCCTCCTGAGGTATTCCCGGAGCGCTATGACATGGGGCTCTTAAAGAAAGGTGCCAAAATAGCTCTTCTTCAAAGCCAACGACGACTTGGCGACTCGTCCGGTGTTGCAAATGTCCGTAGGCGACGGTAACCGCTTATCATCAGGTGGCCCGTCTGCCTTATCGTTGGGTAGAAATATAAAAAAATGCCCATGTGCCTCTTACGTTCAAAATGTAGATGTAGAGTAACGTTCAGATGAAATGCAGTCCATGTATGCAGTTCATCCGTATTTTTTTAAATAAAAACAAAATCATAAATTTATGGTTTAATTGTCATGAGACTATAAATATCGAATACAACTGTACAAGCATACACAACAAGCCATTAGTCTGAATTAATTAAATAGCGTTATAACTGTTCTTTAGAACTCATGAAAGTTTTAATGTAATTAGTGGCATTTGGTCTGTAATTACATGAGTGGCAAGCTCCAGAGTTTAGTAAGCCAAGACGTAGTGTGATGTATGCAAATAGTTAACCCAGTTTTGGAGATTTTCCGCGGAAGTTCGGCTTTGGGATAATGCAGCTTCAGTTTCAATCTAGTTTGTATTAAGTTTGTTACCGAAGTTATACACATGTTTAATTAAATTATTTACTTAAAATATTTACTACCTTAAACAAACTATTAAAAACAGTTTGATTGCCAACGATTATAAGATAGTTTTTATCCTTAAAGATATACTTAATATTAAAATTGATTAAAGTCTAGCTGATCCGGCAAACTTCGTTCCGCCTAAAAGTCAAAAATCTAAAATTATCAGTTTTTCTTCTATGCATGTATTATACATAAAAACCTTCCTTTTGAGTCACACTATCTATTAAAAAAACTGCATTAAAATCCGTAGCGTATTTTTAAAGATCTAAGCAAACATGGGACAGACAGCTGGAAGCTACTTTGTTTTATACTATGTAGTGATACGCTTCTTGATTGTTTTTCAAAAATTTGTTCTTGCGATAGCAATAATACCAGGAAACATGAATAACAATAAATAAATCTACGTCTCTTTGTACATACGAGCATATACTTTATTAAAACATTTATATTCAGACTTATATATCATCAATATCAACATTCAACCGTTTATTGTCTGAATACTGGGTAGAGGTTTTCTTTTAACATAAGCACAGACTATTAAACAACTCATATTTCAAGACCTTTAAGAATTTATTTTTTCAGATTTCTCAGGCAAGAAACTACTACTACTACGCCACATGGCCTATAACAGCAGTGTTAAGCCCTGCTCCCAGTCCATCTGGGAGAAGCCCGATGGGGCAACGCGCTTAGAGGATTCCGGTTGCGTTCCTTTGGAGTCCCAGAGTCTTCTTTGCGTTCTGTTTTAAAATCTAGCCCTGTTGCGTTCTGTTTTAAAATCTAAGGTAAGAGAAACATTATATTATAGGAGTTTCAACAAATTCTTTCCGAGTAGTAACGTATTTGTAACCTACATCAGGAAAGACTCATCCTTAACGACCCGCGTGGCGAAGCGGTTACTATACCGGTCTGATGCGCTATGAAGTCCCGAGTTTCATTTCCGGCCAGACAAGTATCTGAATGAAGAGTTTAGATTCATGTTCTGGGTCTGGTTGTTTGTGTATTCGTCTTGTGTATATCTATGGTATCCACGACACAGGAGAAAATCCTAGTGTTGGAATTGGAAAATCCTAGACGACTGTGAGTGTAGAAAGCGTGCTTTAGTGAAGTTCATTACCAATGTCCATGAGCGGCAGTTACTTTCCAACCGGTGAGCTGCATGTTCGTTTGCTACTTCAATGTTATAAAAAAAGTAATTTTTGTTTTGTTCTTTAAAAAGATAGGCCTCTAAGATATACTTACTCTATAACTAAATTTAATTAAAACGTTTCTTGGCTACTATAACAGCCCCAAACTTGTCAGGGATAAGCGAATCACGGTGACGTCACACGTATGACGTATGCGACCAGCTGACCTAGTTTGAGATTGTCTTAAGACTTCCTCTATCTATAACAATGCAAATATAGTTTGGCATATAAATTAAGTTATATTTCCCTGAATTTTAACATTACATTGCACAGTTAAGAAACGAAAAAAAGCAAGTAGAAATTCTAGACAGCTAAAAACCGAATAGCATCCATCTTATTAGTTAATTTAGTTTAATTAGTTTAATTATATAAAATATAGAGCAGTGATAGCCTCATGGTTGAAACTTGCCCTCTCGATCGGGAGGTCCGAGGTTCAAACCCAGGCACGCACCAATGATTTATGTGCGTATTAGAAATTAATTATCACTGCTTTTCGGTGAAGGAAAACATCGTGAGGAAACCTACACACCCGAGAGTTCTTAAAAAAAAGTTCTCGGAGGTGTGTGATGTCCACCAATTCGCACTTGGCCAGCGCGGTGGACTATGGCCTAAACTCTCTTATTCTGGGAGAAGACCCGTGCCCAGCAGTGGGCCAATAATGGGTTGATGCGACATGCGATGCGAAATAAAATATTAAATGTGAAGAAAATTATTGTCCCAATAAATAGTATTTTAGTTTAGTGATTCCCGTGTTTCGTATTTTTAGTAGAAGTGGATGATAAGTATGCATATTAATTGTGTGTGTATAATTAAGTTATTATTACTCACACTCAAGGATATCTAAAGTAATTTTTACATAGAATGCAACACTTATCTGAATTTGGAAGAGTTATTCGACTCAGTGGCACCACCGCATCATCTTTTTATGCCTACCTGTATCTGTCCTTTAGCAGGTGGTAAAACCAGTGTAGTTCGACGGGGGAAGTACCACCGCTACACCTATTTCTGGCGTGAAGAATTTTTTTTGCATTTCGATGGAAGGTTGTGGCTGCCGGCACTATTTTATATGAGGAGACCATCATAGTCCTCGGGGGTAGCAACGCAAAGGTGATTGACTTTAGATATAACCTCATGTTTAATGTGATGTTGCTTGCAGGAGTCTGTGAGCAGCAGTGACCACTTACCATCAGGTGGACTGCATCCTCGTTTGGTATTTTAATCTTATAAAAAATATATTTCATACGGAGGTGTATAGTCAGGTAAAACTTTCGCCTTTATAATAAACAAACACATTACAAAATAAGATTCGGCTAAACTCAGTCGTTTGTACGTTTGAAGAGCTCAGACTTCAGTTATTTTCAGGGAAATTTCAGGCGTGAGTGCTGGCGGAAATTATTATATGGCAGTTTTAAATATTTCCTACAATTTCAGTAATCTTGGTACATTGTCAAGGTAGCGTGTGAAAGTAGGTATTTCTTAACGATATGTTGAATGTTTTTAGTTAAGTTTTGCTGTATGTAAGACCGGAGTATCCAGAGGTGGTTGAACTCTTCATGGTCCGTTTCTTAAAGTGAGAACTTAACTCCTAATTCTGCTTATTAAAATCAGTGTTAAGCGCTACAGTGCTCTAGTTTAAAGAGTGCTTTAAGAGATACATACTTATTCGAGTTTGCCGAACTTAGTTCACAGCTTAGTGCGTTGCTATCTACGCATCTGTGGTTGCTCTCACACTAGGCATAAAACTATATCTTGGGAGGATAATAAATGTCTATTTACTACTTCTATTATATAAAAAAAATATAAAACATTGGCAGCTACACGTTAAAACGGGGCCTTATCGCTAGGTTTTAAATATCAAAACGTCATAACTTTAGCATCAATTAATTTTAATTAAAGAAAACAAGTATATTCGTTTCTTGTTAAGGTGTGTCTTTGATTTTCCCTGTAGTTCCGGGATCAGAATAGAGCTACGGTATCCTCTGCCTGTCGTAAGAGGAGACTATTAGGGAGCTTTCGGAGTTGCGGGCGGCAAGAGTGGGAACTCAAGCCGTCCAGCCAGGCGACCCCGGGAAGGGTGGCGGTATGTGTGGTCGCATATTGTCGCAAAGATTAGACGGTACGGTGGGCCCAGCAGCTCATCTGGGTGGAGCCCGATAGAGCAACGCGTTCAGAGGACTCCGGTTGCGTTCCTTTGGAGATCCCGGAGTCCTCGTTTATAGCGCCGAGGACGACCACCGGGGAGGTTTTAGTGCGGTAAAAATCCGACATAACCAGGCGTCGCTCCCACGGCATCGGGTACCTATTGAAGGTTTCCCCCTCAAAAACAAAAAAAATGCATAAGTTTATTCTTTCACGAAAAAACTACCGGTCAAACTTTGCTAAAATTTAGTACACATAGTATTTATGACCTAGATTAACACATACGGCAACCAAAATTAAGCAGGCGAAATCGCGGGAGTATTATTATAATTTAAGTAGACCCACAAAGGCCTAATAGTATTTATTACCACATATTTGAGTTATTGTGTTTATGCTAGGATTTTTTATGTCATTTATGCTATGTATATCTGATACCCGAATGCACTAAAAATCTAGGTCACAAATACAAATCTATTAGTTAATTATTATTAGCCATTTTTTATGAAGGTGCTAGAACCAGCGTAGTTCGACCGGGGAAGTACCACCGTCACACCTATTTCTAGCGTGAAGCATTTCTTGCGTTTTGATGGAAGAGTGTGGTTGCGGGCACACATTTATCTGAGGCGACCATCATAGTCCTCGGGAGTAGCAACGCATGTGTGATTGACTTCAGATGGAACCCATGTTCTGTATGAAGTTGATTACAGATGTCGCAGGGCGGCAGTGCATACTTGTTTATTAATCCATATTATATATTAATACGTGCAGCAAAAATTTGTGATCCGTTTTTAAAATACGACAACCAAAATTAAGCAGGCGAAATCGTGGGAGTATTATTATAATATAAGTGGACCCACAATGGCCTAATAGCATTTAGTACCACATTTTTGAGAGAATTATGAGAGGGAACCTACGTGTTCTCTCCCTGATGTTTTCCTTTACCGTTAACGCAAATGATAATTTATTTCCAACACGCACACAACTTAGGAAAATCAGTGCGCGCGTGTCTTGCATTCGAATCCGGACCTTTGAATCTCACCGAGCTCACGCCCATAAAATGTAGGCAATTACAAAATTCCTATTGTCAACGCTAGATAGAAATGCTGATATGCAGTAAATAAAATTCATTGCTTTGCGTAAATAGCCGACGACGACCCGGGTGGCGGAGCGGTCACCAAACCGGTAGGACACGCAATCGGTTACGAGTTCGCACCCCGGCCAGACAAGTATCTCAAAGATGAAGTTTTTTATTCTTTGCCTGAGTGTTCATGTCTTAATCTTTGTGTGTGTTTATTTCACATTTCACATTGTGGTATGTGAATATGAGAGTATACGAGTTATTTTTAGTTATTCAACCGTATAATTCAAACTTCATAATTTTTTACTTAAAGATACAGTTTTGTCCAAAAATGCTTAGGATTAAAACCTGGTGCTTAAATTACACTGAGGTTACCGGCATTTGAATAGATTTTATTATTTTAACTTCATTCATTAAAAAGATAAAAACAAAAAGCATTGTTTAATTTATAACTGGCTCTCCTACTATATTAGCATTTTTGAGTTGTGTAATTATTTAATTCAGAGAACTGTGAGTTAGTGTACATTCGTAAGCTAAATGTTTCATAGAGAATGTTTCATAAAAATTTATTTCTTGTATTTTTAATTAATTTCATTTGTTTTTCCTTAACTACCAGGAAGTAGAACGCATATTGTACGCGTGGGGAGATAAATAGATGTGGTGTTAGACGGCTACATTGGCAGAGCGGTCACTTTACCATTCTAACATGCAATGGGTGCCGGGTTTGATCCCTGGCTAAACAGATTTTTGGGTGATGCATTTAAATTATTATCTGGATCTGGATGTTTGGATTTTCGTCTATATAGGCAGCCACGATACAGGACAAAATTCTTGTATGGGGCAATGAGTGTAGAAGGAATTGGAGTAGAGATTCCAGATGGTAGAATTACTGTAGTTCCGGGGAGGTACCACCACCACACTTATTTCAGCATGAAGCGTACATTTGGATCGAAGGATGTGGTTGCCGGCACACTTTTATATAACGATCATCTTATTTTTATTAAGCTATCGCATAGCGTATACCGCGGACTTTGAGCGCGGCGACTGAATCAAGAAATTTCATAACGAAAAAATCTAACACCTCCCACTCCACCTGTGATGTAGCTCGGCCGAGCGTTCGCTTAACGTGTATATATGGTACGACAATACGAAGCTTGCACGGACCGAGACGAGCTGCTTGGAAATCGTATAAATATGTAAGCAGCTGTTTGTGGGAAAGTATATAGCATCGAAGAAAAAAACTTGAATTAATATAAAAAAATGAATAAATAATTATAATTGCATAACTTGATAAAAAATGCTATGCAATAGCTTTACCGCAGCAGTCCCTGAGTGCCGCACATTTTTTATTAAGGGTACCTCCACGACGAAGACTCCCTCATACTACGTCATGTGTGTGTTATTAATAATAGAAAGGACAATATTTCCTTCCACTCATTTTTACAGGCTGTTTACGAGCCGTAAACCACCCATTCGTTAACATAATTTCCATTTACGCCTACCTAATGCATACGCTTACAATCCATTACGTATATCTTAACACAAACATCTCAAAGTTACCGCCGTGTTATTAAGGTAAACTCCTTTGTCCCTTAAACAGGGCGTTACATAACTTCCGAATTTTTGTAAACGTGTCAATAAACAGGGTAATCAATATATTGGCATTTTATATAGAAACTAGTTGAACTTCGTTCCACCTAAAAGTCAAAAATCTAAAATTATGCATTTATTATACATACCTTGCTGTTGAATCACGCTATATATTAAACAAAAATCATTAAATTCCGTAGCGTAGCTTTAAAGATTTAAGCGTACATAGTGACAGATACTTGATCTACTTATCAACACTCTTCAAATTAAAATACAGCTTTAACAGAACTAGGTGTGACTGTGGTACCGACAGAATCAAAGTACCGTGTATGGAATCGGTGACGTTTACCACGATAAGGGTACTCGATTGCAACCACTGAATATTATGTTCGTTCAATTTTCCTATAACTACATAGTATAAAACAAAGTCGATTCCCGCTGTCTGTCCCTATGTATGCTTAGATATTTAAAACTACGCTACGTATTTTAATGCAGTTTTTTATAGATAGAATGATTCAAGAGGAAGGTTTTTATGTATAATACATGCACAATATAATAGAGGAACACTAGTTATTAATTTTAGATTTATGACTTTCTAGCGGTACAAGTTCGCTGGGTCGGATACTGCTATGATAAATAAAACTAAACAACGGTACTCTAAAATGGCTCTACGAACCTTAGAGACGAATTTTCAAAAATGTGATTTGAATCTAAAAGTGTTCACAGAACTACACAACACAGAACACAGATTTCCGAGCCCAAACGTTTCCTTTGTGATTTCAACTGCCTAGCCACCTACTATTAACCTGCAGTAACAATCATACACGGAATCTCTCCGCCACCGCAGTTTTGCCGCAACCACGATATCTATAATCAGCAGTATAGAAATTAGTTCCGGGATAAGAATAGGGCTACGGCATCCCCTGCCTGTCGTAAGAGGCGACTAAAGGGGCTTCCGAGGTTGCAGACGGCTAGAGTGGGAGCTCGAACCGTTCGGTCAGGCAATCCCGGGAAGGACGGCGGTATGTGTGGTCGCATACCGTCGTAAAGACTAGACGGAGCGGTGGGCCCAGCCGCCCATCTGGGAGGAGCCCGATGGGGCAACGCGCTCGGAGGATTCCGGTTGAAGTCGTTTCGAGATCCCGGAGTCCTCCTTTTCAGCGCCGAGGACGGCCACCGGGGGGGTTTTAGTGCGGTAAAAATCCCACATAACCCTGCGTCGCTCCCACGGCGTCGGGTACCTTTTGAAGGTTTCCCCCTCGAAAAAAAAAAGTATAGAAATTAAACCGCGTATTGAAGTACACTTTAAATTAATCATATTTCAGTTTTAAAAAAATGTAACATTGCCTGCACTGGTTGTTCAGCCTGTAAGGCTAGATGCAAGTTTGTACATATGAATAAATTGTTATATGAATAAATAAGTAAATAAAACGGAAGAACTACTGCCCTGTAAAAATAAATGCAAAGTCGGCTTTCATTTTTGAATTATTTTTGTGTGCTTAGATGCTTATATGTACTTGTTATATAATAGTTTTATTTGTAAGCCCTGTCTCTGTGTTTTAATGCTATAATCTGAGCGTTAGAGCGTCCTTCACTGAATGTGTCATCTGGTTACAGACTAGCTTTTTCTTTTATGCGTACTCTACAGGCTCAACATTATTTCAGTTGCAAATAGATATAAATAAACCTTACGTAATATGAGTAAGCCTTTTTATTATTTCTGCTTTGTTTTTACTATAAATCTACAATGTTATAGTTAATAATACTTCGATATTTAAACTCTTTTACAACTTACCTTATAAATAGTAGCCGTTAGAATAATATAGCTCCATAAAATGTATTGTAAACCCATACCGCTACACCATAGTTTTTGTTGTGTTTACGCTAGGAATTTTATGTCATTTATGCATGTGAAATGAAATAAAATGAAATGTATTTATTTTGTAAAGGCCTACGGGGGCACTTACAAATTGTCAGTTACATTTTTTTCTTAAACAACCACCGGATCGGAATACGACTTCAACTGAGAAGATCCGGCAAGAGACTCAGCGGGTTTGTCTTTTTTCTTATTTATATCCATTTTTTTTAATATAATTACAATCATGTTTTTCTTTTTTACATGGCAATGAAAGTTAGCTCCAGTATGTAAGTATATCTGAATCCCCAAAGTACTATTAATCTGGATTACAAATATAAATTTATTAGTTAATTATTATAGTTAAGTTTATGAAGGTGGTAGAACCAGTGTAGTTCGACCGGGGAAACAAAAACTTGTAATCCGTTTTTAAGATTCCTGACGCAGACGGAGGAGTATGAAATTACGCACGGTTATAGTTGATGTAGAAAAGTATTACGGAATGCTAATATTTTTTTCAAATAATGCATAACACATACAAAAAATCAACTTAAAACATAATACACACTACCTTGCATTTGATACAAACATTACATAACGAAATAAAACGTTTAATGTTTTACTATGAAAACACATAACGTCAAAAATGTCAAATGTCTTTGTCGAAATACCCGCTATTGCTGTTAAATGCAACTTAGTTATATAAACCTCTTTTTACCTTTAATAGGTGCGTTCAAAATAACTTGATAATTATTACAATCTATTTGAATATGGGATTCGTAAAAAAAAAAAAAACTTATAACGCTTTCTACACTCATAGCCCCACACTAGGATTTTCTCCTGTGTCGTGGGTGCCATGGACACACATAAACACGAATACAAAAACACCCAGACCCAGAACAAGAATCTAAACTCATTCAGATACCTGTCTGGCCGGGAATCGAACCCGGGACCCACTGCGCGTCAGACCGGTACGGTAACCGCTGCGCCACGCGGGTCGTCGGGCGGTTCGTGTTACTTTGTTATTCGTGATATTTGTGTTACTTTAGACATTAAGAAGTTTAGTTTTTTAATTTAAATTACGGTCGAATTTGGACCGTTGCAACGGCTGACTAGTATTATAAAAAGTACACAACCAGTAACCTCGCCGGTCATCATTATTCTACGAAAACGTAATGGAATTTCAGTCAGAAGCCAGCAATACCGTCAAGAGCTCATCAAGTATTTAATACTCCGAATAATTAGCTCGGCTTTACGTTTATTAACGCCCTGAAGGAAACTGCCAGAGATAAGCTTTTACGTGGTTCGTGGCTTAAGGTTAGAATCGGTTATGACTGTTTGATGATGTGATAAAAGATGTAAGATATGATTGCTGCCAAATCCGTTAAATAACAATACAATTTAATTTAAATAACTTTATAATATCGCATGACCTATCTTTTAATATATGTTTTAATAACATTCAAGTAATAAATGAAGCAGGAATTGAATGAGTTTATCAGACCCAAGGATCTGCGTCTCAATGGGAAACAAGGACATAACAGTGATAGCCTTTTTTTTTTGTTTTCGAGGGGGAAACCTTCCAAAGGTACCCGACGCCGTGGAAGCGACGCAGGGTTATGTGGGATTTTTACCGCACTAAAACCCCCCCGGTGGCCGTCCTCGGTGCTGAAAAGGAGGACTCCGGGATCTCGAAACGATTTCAACCGGAATCCTCCGAGCGCGCTGCCCCATCGGGCTCCTCCCAGATGGGCGGCTGGGCCCACCGCTCCGTCTAGTCTTTACGACGGTATGCGAGCACATATACCGCCGTCCTTCTCGGGATTGCCTGACCGAACGGTTCGAGCTCCCACTCTAGCCGTCTGCAACCCCGGAAGCCCCTTTAAGTCGCCTCTTACGACAGGCAGGGATTACCGTAGCCCTATTCTGACCCCGAGGCTACAGGGACGAACAGTGATAGCCTAATGGGTGAAACGTACGCACGTGCTACGTAAGTAATGTAATACGGGCATACATACCGTCGTCCTTTTCTGGATCAATGACTGTACGGTTCTCACTCTCATCAAGCTCCCACTCATGCTAACCTCAGGTGCCTCTTTTTAGTCACCTTAGAGGTGACTAAGAACAAGCAGAGGACTCTATAGCTCTACTCTTTATCCGAGACTACAAGGACTACGAAAATCTACCTTAAGCTTCGTACATGTACATAGAAGCCTAAATCGTAGCACCTCGTTACTATTTCTGCATATTTAGACGGAATAATAACTAGGTTTAAACACTGTTTATGTATAACCACTGAAAATACGGATCGATTCTATAAATGAGGTGTAATCATGTATTACGAGTTGTACCTATTACGAGTTGATTGCGGAATAATCTGCTTTTGCAAGCGAAATTACACAGGCTTGTTGGAAAGATTTGATCGTAAGCGTATTAAATCGCGTCTTACAACGCTTGAACCAATATCATGTAGAGAATAATATTAACTCTACAAGAAACAATAAAGCAACGTTTTTGATAAATAAGATATTGCAAAAAAACACGACTGCTAAAACTGAAAATAGAAAAACAGTTCGACGATCATTAAATTTACTAAGAAAATATTCTTAGTAAATATAAAGTGAAGCATTCCTTGCGTTTCGATGAAAGGGTGCGGTTGCCGGCACATTTTATATGAGACGACCATCCTAGTCCTCGGGAGTAGCAACGCATCTGTGATTGACTTCAGATAAAACTAGTGTTCTATATAAAGTTGCTTACAAGTGTCCATGGGCGGCAGTGACTACTTACCATCAGGTGGACTGCTCGTTTGCTACTTCATTGTTATAAAAAGAAACTATTTTAGATTTCGCCGTGGCTCCGTCTGCTCCGGTCATTTTAACGTTGTAATTTGTATATATCGAAGTGAAAGAGTGGCGTGACGTCAGGAAGGCCAGGAGTCTTCATTACTGTTCATTCTTGAAGATTTCAAGTAAAACAAAGGAGTAAACTTCTTCGATTTATTCACACTTGTGGAGGTCCGACAATCACTTCGACGGTTAAACAAGAAATCTTTTCTACTGGCGTTCGCTCGCCTTTTTATAACAATGTTTGGTGGTGTGACAATAACAAATTTATGGAGGGTAAACTAAATTACAATTCTAAAAATCATCAAATGTTGCTAATTCAATAAACAAACAATTTTCGATCTTTAAACTAACTAAAATAATTATTATCGGCGACGTGTTTTTCATAAATACGCGGTGTCGCGCCGACGTATATATACGTAAACTCATTATTGTCCCACTGCTGGGCACCGATCTTCTTTCAGAATGAGAGAGTTTTAGAAAATTGTTTACTGCACTGGGCAAGTGCGAATTGGTAGACTTCACACACATCTGAGATTTTTTTTTTCTAGAACTCTCAGGTTTGTGGGTTTCCTCACGATGTTTCCTTTACAGAAAAGCAGTGATAATTAATTTCTATCACATAATTTTATAAAAATCTGTGGTAGCTGGTATTTGTACCTCGAACCTCCCGATCCAAAAGGAAAGTTTCAAACATTAGGCTATCATTTACCTATTAAGCACACACACTTACCCTCTAAAAACTTTACCTTTCTAAAGCAGTTAGAATATGAAAAAAATGACAGCATGTGGTGGACATGCCTGTTATTTATTTCAGTTCTGCAATTAATTGTTTATTTTTCGTATAGTACGCCTATAGCGGGGTAGCTAAATTGACAGTAACTATATTTTTTTCTTACACGACCGCCAGATTGGAACACGACCTCAACTGAGAAGATCCGACAAGAAACTCAGCGGGATTGTTTTTTTATTTTGTTGATTATTTTTTTATTTGGGGGCACGGCAGTGCAACCGCCAAGTCGAGCAAAAAAGCGGCACGGCCGTACCATACTTTTCTCAGAGATTTCTTTTTTAGCAGTCCTATTTTTTAATATTGGCAATAAAGCTTCAGTATCATGTCTCACTTCATACTAATCATACTTACTTACTAATATTATAAAGGCGAAAGTTTTTGAATGTGTATGTTTGTTACCTCTTCACGTCTAAACGGCTGGAGCGATTTTCGTATAATTTGGAGTTAGCTGACACTTTGGATATAGGCTAATTTTTGCTATAGGAAAAAATCTTATTCCTACGGGACAATTGATACATCGATTTATTTTAACGCGGGCAAAGCTGCGGGGTTCAGCTAGTTTGACTAAATAAGAAGCTTATTTGGCAAAATATGCTACATTTAATTAAGTATGAAAATGTTTTGTTCAGAAAGGTATAAAAAGTTGCAATTCATCCAAAATAAAACTTTGATATAACTATCAACGCAGTGTGAAAAGGAATTTTTGTTATCTCCTCTTGCTTATCGTAAATGACCCGCCTGGGTTCGAGGAGGCCATTAGGTATTATTTCGCGAACCCCAGACCGACCTAGTTTCGTACAAGGTCGTTTTTACTCTACTACTCTTATAATACTACTTTGTATTAATATGCTGGAACTTTATCAAGGTCCTTATTATTTTTGATAACGCAAAAATGTTCTAGTTACAAAACTTTTGGATTTTGCACCAAGACATTGATAAAAAACATAATGCAGTTACAGCAAGCAGTTTTATCATTAACATAATAATCTCTTCTAGGTCTCCAGGTGGTAGTACCAGTGTAGTTTGACCACCACCGCCACGCCTATTTCCCGTGAGAAGCATTTCATGGTTCGATGGAAGGTGGTAGTTGCCGGCTCACTTTTAAAATGAGGCGACTGCCTTAGTCTTCGAGAGTAGCAACGCCTCTGTAATTGACTTTAGATAGAACCTAAGTTCTAGATGAAGTTGCTTATAGATATCGAGGGGTTATAGTGAGGACTTATCATCATATCCCATTGTTCGTTCAATCAGATATAGAACTTAAGTGTTATTCATGGAACATATACCAGGTGCATGAAAGAATAAGGATGTATAAAAGCACAAAATAGTAAAACCTAACAGTAGAAGTTACAGGAGAAATACAGTTCAACCCTAACGAGTCCTACCTTTAGTCACTTTCAGCTTAACGACATCAAAGATCTATTTTCTGGTCTGACGAACCTCGACTACCCTAAAATCAGTAATCACTCATAGACAAAGGCACAAATGTAGGTCAAGATACACGTCCCAATAGCTATTACAAAAAACTTCGTACCTACAGTATCGGGAGCTAACGATCCGTGACGGTGATTTGGATCTGTCTATATCAGGGGTTCGATTTTACCCTCTGAAACCCTAATTGATCGTACTTTTGATGTGTGACAGGGTGATGTTTTTTGAGCGTATGTATTTATGTATGTATGTCTATTTCTGTGGCATGCGCTACGGTCCAAATAGCTTGTATTGTAACTTATAACATGACATAAGACTCGAATTAATTTGTAGAGTGACCTTTTTTTGTTATCAAGGGGGGAAACCTTCAAAAAATGACACCGAGTAGTAACGCCGGGTTATGTCGTATTTTGGTCCACCAATTCGCACTTGGCCAGCGCGGTGGACTAAGGCCTAAACTCTCTCATTCTGGGAGAAGACCCGTGCCCAGCAGTGGGACAATAATGGGTTGATGCGGATGTGGTATTTTTATCTCACTAAAATCCCCCCGGTAGCCGACCTCAGCGCTACGTGGAGGACTCCGGAATCTCCAATGGAACACAACCGGGTTCTTCGAGTGCAATGCTCGCTTCGAGCTCTTCCCAGTGAGCATTGGTACTGCACCTCCTGGTGTTTACAGTACAGCATGTGTGGCCACATACCGTCGTCGCTTGGCTGGACGGTTCGAGCTACCATTCTTACCGCCCGCAACCACGGAAGCCCTTTTAGGGGCCCCTTCCCCGTAGAGGATATTGCAAGGTGATCTAGGCTATATAATTTATAAATATAGCGCCCGCGATATTCATATTATTTCTTGTTTGTAGGAACATTACAATGTACATTATGCAGATTGAATATTTTCTGATTGAATAATAATAAATATGAAATGATGATTATACTAAATACTAATGTGATGAAACGTTTTTTATGTATATTTTTATAGCATAGCATTTATAAGTCTCGCACAAACATTATATTTAAAACACCGGAAACCCTGTGACCTTTCTACGGAACCCCTGGGTTCTCGGATCAGCATTAAGGATTCGTGTTTTATAAACACCGAACCGGACGGATATCGGACATTTGGGACTGATCCGTCTCGTCCACTGAATATAAAGGTTTTTCATCATTTTTGGCGTAAAATGGACAGCCGATATTTATGACCTGTTTTCTAATCAGGTGAAATTGATCTGGTGCCATGAATTTAAATTTCTGTTCCGGGTCTCGGTGTTTTGTGCTATTATATCGTCGTCAGCTCATTATTGTCCCACTGCTGGGTACGGGTTTTCTCTCAAAATAAGAGAGTTTAGGCTATAGACCACGTCGCTGGCGAAGTGCGAATATATGTAGTACAAATGTAATAATATATGTATGTAATACAAATTTCGTATGTACCATACGTATGTAATTCAACAGACAAAACAATTTAAAATTATGTACCTACTCGTATTATTAGAATTAATAGGCATGTATTTTAAAGTACCTAATGAACACAGAATGAAACATTTGGAAAATGTTTCGTTTTTTTAATTCTGAATGAAGTAGCAAACGAGCATGCAGTCCATTTGATGGTAAGTGGTCACTAATGCCTATTGACAACTGTAATAATACAGAACATGGGTTTCATCTGAAGTCAATCACAGATGTGTTGCTACTCCCGAGAACAATGATGGTCACCTCATGTGAAAGTGTGCCGGCAACCACACCCTTCCATCGAAACGCTAGAAATGCGTCACGCTAGAAATCGGTGTGGCGGTGGTACCTCCTCGGTCAAACTACACAAGTTCTACCACCTTGAAAATATATTTTATATATAATGCGCCGGCAACCACAGCCTTCTATCGAAATGCAAGAACTGCTTTACGCTAGAAATAAGTGTGGTGGTGGCAACTTTGGTCGAACTAAACTAGATACACGCGGGTGGTACACCACCTAGCAAAAGATGTAGTCGATTCAGTAAATCTGTTTTTTTTTTAATATTTTGAAAAGTGTAATCTTGTGCAAAATGCTCTTTGATATATTAGAGCTCATATAACCGTGAAAGTGCAACGTATTTTTATGTAATAAAAGCAAGTCGAGAAAATTGCTTGTCATAGACGAGGTAACCACTATCTAAGCGCTATCTCCAACGCTTTGCGGAGACGTGCGGTAATATTTAATCTATTTAAATTGAGAATTACTCACACTTCAGAGAATATCAATTTAAGTTTTTATTTGGGTTTTATTAGAGTTGAATTTCAACCACGAATGGCAAATAGTTTGTATACGAGTAATTTGTTTAAAAGTTTCGCTCAAAAAGTGGAAAAGTTTGTTTTGTTAAAATTTGAAATGATATTTAAAATTGGCCATTGAAAATTTTCAATTTATCTCTAGGGACGATAATGTAATTGTCATTCAGAGAAGATTATTTTTGTTTTTTATTAAAATTGTATACAACCAATTGGAGTGAATTTATTCATAACAAGTTTTTAATAAATTTCACAAGCAAGCTGACATTTCGAAATGTTATTTTTAATCTTGTCTAAGCCGCAAATATTGTTAACAAATTTTAAGATTGCACCAAATACATTACCTCATTTTTAAGAGAATTTTCGGGCGAAACTTGATAAAAAACGAGGAGACTCCTCCGTATATTGATCATCCTCCATCCGAAATCAATCACAGACGCGTTGCTACTGACGAGAATCAAAATAGTCACCTCATATAAAACTGAAGCACAACCACGCTTATCGAAACGCAAGAACTGCTTTACGCTAAAAATAGATGTGGCAGCAGTACCGCACCGGTCGTACTATCTATATATTAATACGTGAAGTGAAAAACTTGTGATTCGTTTGTAAGATACTTGCCGCAGGCGGAGGGGTATGAAATTACGCATGATTATAGTTGATGTAGAGAAGGATTACGCAATGCTAATATTTTTTTCAAATAATGCATAAAACACACATAAAATCAATTAAAACGCATTACACACACTACCTTGTATATGACACAAACACGTAAATAATAAACGAAGTAAAACATTCAATGTCTTACTATTAAAACACTGTCAAATATCTTTGTCAAAATACCCGCTATTGATTTTAAATGCAGCTTAGTAAATTAAACCTTTTTTTACCTTTAATGAGTGTTTTCAAAATAATTTGATAATTATGACAATTAATTATTTGAATTCGAGAAAGATTTGTTTTACTTTGGACAGTAAAAAGTTTAGTTTTTTTAACTTAAATTACGGTCGAATTTCGACCGTTGCGACGGGTGACTAGTATACATTATACTACGTCGATAATTATCTATATTTTACCTGTACACATCATTGGCACGGAAAAATCTAAATTTTAGTTTGCTTTAAAACTAACAACCTAAAATGTAACAAGATATCCGTCTTTTCTGTTTTGTTTTTCGGTTCTACCCATTCAAAATCATAACACGACACGGCACAATATCGCTTTTTCAAATCCTCACATCGTCGTAAAATATTCTACATACGATACAAGTGTCATAACGTAACCAGTAATGCATTTCTGACGAGCGTCCTCGAGAACGCAATAATAGCGAGGAATAATTTCGCTAAAAATACGAGTAACCGAGTCGCGGTTTAACTCTAGAAGCACACTTTTCAAGAATATTATGTGGATGTTTTCTTAGAGACTTAGAGTTGATTTTTTGTTTAGGTACTTAATACAGCGTCCCTGTAGCCTCTGGGTCAGAATAGGGCTACGGTATCCCCTGCCTGTCGTAAGAGGCGACTAAAAGGGGCTTCCGGGGTTGCAGACGGATAGAGTGGGAGCTCGAACCTTTTAGTCAGGCATTCCCGGGAAGGACGGCGGTATGTGTGGTCGCATACCGTCGTAAAGACTAGACGGAGCGGTGGGCCCAGCCGCCCATCTGGGAGGAGCCCGATGAAACGAAGAGTGTGGCTCTATCGGGATATCATCACACCTTCACAGCAGTTCTTTAGGGAACATCGTAGTTATCAGGAGTAACAACGCATCACGCGCTCAGAGGATTTCGATTGCGTTCCTTTGGAGATCTCGGAGACCTCTTTGTAGCGCCGAGGAAGGCCATCGCGGGGGTTTTAGTGCGATTAAAATCTACATAACCCTTCTTCGCTCCCACGGCGTCAGGTACCTTTTAAAAGTTTCCCCCTCGAGAACAAAAAAAAGAGTGTGTGTGTCAGCTCCAACGCACGACTGGAGTTTACTCGCATTTCAATTAGATGGCGGCACACTTCCACACTAAAGATACAAATAATACCAATACATGGTTCATTCTGAAAAAAAAATGTGTTCTTTGTTATCTTTACTTTTTTGATATAATAAAGAGTTTTATTATTATTAAACCGACAATTCAACAAGAAATAACACGAAATGTACATATAGCTATTACTATTATGATACTTTACAGTCTTTCAACGGCTTTAAATCATGATTTCAAATATGGACCATTAAAATAAATCACATTAAAAACTAAGCTCACATAGCTTCTAAAAACAATACACCATAGAAAACAGCAAATATTTAACTATTAAATAGTAGAACGCTAAACCGTTTATGCAAACTAAAGCCGTGCTTGTACAAGTAATTCCGTTTTACATAAAACTCTACGTATGAATAATCGTACTCGTTAATAAATGTAGTATTTAAGCATGTGAAATTATTTGATATAAACTGTGTAACATTATAGATAAGGCGATAATATATATTTGACATATTTTTGACATATTATATTGACTATGATGACTATGACATTGATATTCAAATAATTCTGATGTTTCATTAAGATAATTTTGTGATTGCATTGTAATTAATAATCACTCAATTAGTTTATATAATTATTTTTATAGACTACTCTATCGTATTAGGAAATCCTCTAACGTTAGATGTAGGACCTTTGTTAAAAATAAATAAATCAAAAATAATAAAAAAAATGTATATATACAAACAAACAGTAAAGTAAAGTGCAGTAAAGTGCTTATGAATATAACAATGTGTTATATTTTTTTGTATATTTTTATTGCATCTATTTATTTTCAGCTTTCATTTTTTTCTGTGCAGTAATATAGCACAAAATCTAATGAAATATAACTGGGTATCCATAATAATGCCTCTTTATCCGTCTTGTACTTCCATGACATGTAAAATACGATATTCATAGCTCTATGATATTATCCGAGTTCCGTCAAAAGTAACTAGTTTGGGATAACCTAACGATTTATCATATAAATGCCTCTTAGTTTGGAATGAGCGCCACCTGGTTCACCATTTTTACAGTATTTTTTTTTAAATTCTATAACATTTTGAAACTAATTCGAATATCGGATTATAGATATTAGTAACCAGAGGGTTAGATTAAAAAAAACGTAATCAAAAAAAGAATCTCCATAAACTACAAATTAGTTTAGCAATTCAGCGAGGTAATGCTGTTAGTGTTTTGGGTAAATTTCCACGGGGCAGCGATTTGGCTCATTTATTCTATTTATAATTTTAAATTTTTGTAAATAAAATCGTGAATTTAGGTTAAATATTGTAATATGTATATTAACTTTTATGTTAAATTGTTAACCTAAAGTTATTTATTTGTTTATTTTACATAATCTTACTATTTATTTGCATACAATTAACAATACGGTTCAAATAAAAAACTATTTACAAAATGTACATATATACAAAAAAGAAAAACAAAAACATATAAACAAAAACACTACCATAAAAAATTATCACCATCGCAGTCCCTGGGCAAGGTTCCCAAGATGCTGGCAGCATTTCCTCTTTGAATGGCAATACCAATTCGTTGAGCAAAATGCGTGCCAGCTCTCGGGTCACCAGTAACGTCGACCAAATAATAAATTAACCTAAATAATAAATTATAACTAAGTCGAATTCCTTAATTTAATTTGTAACTTATTCAAAGACTGGATTATAGGTCACTTTTTTAATAATTTAGTGGTCTAGATTGAATTAACGAAAGCAACAAAATTGAGCTATAAAACTACTTCTATATGAAGATATTTCAGTAACATCAAATGAATATTCCAGCCGTGCCCTACCTATTACCGATGCGGCAATCAATATGCTATAATTAACTGTCTATAATAATTTAGATGTTAATTCTGTGGTCGAGGTATAGTCCGCTATTTCAGACGTCATATTTTTGATTTATGGAGTGATATTAGAGCAGAATATAATAATTATTAGTGTAGCGGTGATAGTCAATTTCATTACATTGGTACCTCAATTATGTTGAGATTGTTCGTATTAAATTTTGCTCAGATCCATGTCTGTGATTTCTTGGACTAATCTAGCTACAAGCTTTTATATGATAGAAAATTAAAAGTACGAAGCAACAAAATGATGGATTTGTCTTCTACCATTTTTTTTCCTTTTCATTGCATTGATGTGAAAGCTTCTTTTAAAAAGTTTTTTTATTATTTTATTCAATTAAAGTAATGTAAATCGTATATTGGCAGTCCGTCGGAGTTAGCGTGAACAAATCCGAAATTGCGCATTAGATTTATCGAAAATAAACTTGTTAAATGCCTTGCACTTGCATTGCAAGTTCACATTTTGATACAAGCATGAATCTACATTAAACAAGCCCTGACTTATAAAAAATAACCGCATGGACATCTGTCTGCACAATACGAAAAGGAGTAATATTAATGACAGATGAGTAGCTACTTCTGAGGATCATGTGGCTTCATATGAAAGTCGCATGTTAAATTAACAATTCTCTTTTAATACAATACAATACAAAATTTCTTTATTGTACACCAATATATATATATATAACAAAAACAAAAGATACATAATGTTGGGTACAAAAGGCGGTCTTATCACTTGGATAGCGATCTCTTCCAGAAAACCTTTGTGGCTGAAGGAAACATTTAAAATGCAAGAGAGGGTAGGAGTGTACAAAAGTAGGTATAATAGAAACATAAATATATCAGCAGCTAATGTAGACGTTAGAGAAATAAAGGATAGAAATAAAAGAAGAAGTGCAGGGACAGGGTAGATACAATAAAATAAAGAAACACGAAGATCAATAAAATAAGAAGCAGATTATAGGGAAAGATAAAAGTCCTTAACTTGTTTTTTTAAAACAACCTGAGTTAAAAATTTCTAGATCGCCAGATACTCTGTCGATGAGCCATCTCCTTTGTAGTCCGCCATCCGTGCATAAATCGGCATATGTTCGGATCGCGGGAAATCCATTTCAAGACAGGAAAAATACAAATTAATTGAAACGGTACAGAATGTCATCTCAAATACACAGTTAAAGATATACAACAAAAACCAATCTATCCAGACCTTTAATCCCTTTCTCTGTCGTATCTGCGATAACAATTTGGCGTGAAATACGATTCTAGAGTACAACAAATAATGTAAGCTGAGCTTTATCTTGCGACTAGTCATTACGTTTTGTTTTAATACGTCTTTAATTTATTATGTGGTATTATTTGATATTATTTGAGCAGTGATAACCTAATGGTTGAAACTCTATCGGGAGGTCTGAGGTTCGAACCCCGGCACGCACCACTGATTTTTCTAAAATTATGTGCGTATTAGAAATTAATTATCACTGCTTTTCGGTGAAGGAAAACATCGTGAGGAAACCTACACACCCGAGAGTTCTTTAAAAAAAAAGTTCTAGAGGTGTGTGAAGTCCACCAATTCGCATTTGACCAGCGCGGTGGACTATGGTCTAATACTCTTTCATTCTGAGAGAAGACCCGTGCCCAGCAGTGGGACAATAATCGGTTGACGACATTATTTGATAATGAAATGAAATGTCTTTATTTTGCATAGGCCTTCGGGGGCGCTTACAAATTGTCAGTTACATTTATATATATTTTTTTACACTACCACCGGATCGGAACACGACCTAAACTGAGAAGATCCGGCAAGAAACTCAGTGGGTTTGTCTTTTTTCTTTGTATATCTTTTTTATTTATTTTTATTTGCCATCTTGTTTTAACATGGGTAACAAAAGTTAGCTCCAGTATCCTGTCCTACATTTGGCCTAATAAGGAGCACATTTGGCAGGATACGCTACACTTTGACATTTTATTAATTACGTATTGTTCAGTCCCAAGCTGTTTTATCATCTATATAATCAGAAATTTTGTAATATGCTTTACGACTAAGCTTGATCTTAATAAATGCTTTAAAGTTATTGATTGACAAATTTCTGATTTGAATTGGTAGTTTATTATAAAAGCGTATACATTGATCCATAAAAGAATTATTAATTTTGTGGAGACGAGTAACATGTGCGGAGAGATTTTGTTTGTTCCTTGTATTTATATCATGATTGTCACAAAGTTTACTGAATTTATTAATATTTTTCTTAACATAAATCAAATTCTCATATATAAATTGGGATACAACAGTAAGAATATTTATTTCTTTCTTCCTTTGAATATTTCTCTAAGTGAAGATTTCGGACTTAGATTAATACAATATTAGATACTAAGATATATTTGACGACCGGCATGGCAGAGCTGTCACTATACCGGCCTGTGAGTACACATGGTTCGACCTCCGGGCAGACTGAACCTTTTCATCCATCCATCCATCCATCAGCCTTTTGATGTCCACTGCTGAACATAGGCCTCCCCTAAATGGCACCACTCCAACCGGTCCTGTGCCCTCTGAATTCAACGGTTTCCAATTTTTTACTCGCCTCAAACTTGGCTAATTATTTATTTTTATATTGGACATTTTCAAAATCAATTCATAATTATAACCTCTTTAACATAACCCTTGTTTAATCAATATGGTGGAATTCTTCACATTCGAAGACAAAACCTGTGACCAAAAGTAAGAAAAGAATAAATCGATGAGAAAAACAATATAATGAAATAAAATGTATTTACTTTGTATAGGCCTACGGGGGCACTTACAATCTATCAGTTACATTTTTTTTCTTACACTACCACCGGATCGGAACACGACCTCAACTGAGAAGATCCGGCAAGAAACTCAGCGTGTTTGTCTTTTTTGTTATTTATACCTTTTTTTTTAATATAATAACAATCATGTTTTTTACATCGTAATGAAAGTTATAAAATGAAATGCCGACAGTAAATTCTATCTCATTTTCCAAATTTTATTCACTCTATTAGTTAATTGACGACCCGCGTGGCGCAGCGGTTACCATACCGGTCGGACGCGCAATGGGTCCCGGGTTCGATTCTCGGCCAGACAGGTATCTGAATGATGAGTTTAGATTCTGTTCTGATCTGGGTCTGGGTGTTTGTGTATTAGTCTTTGTGTGTGTCCATGGCACCCACGACACAGGAGAAAATCCTACTGTGGGGCTATGAGTGTAGAAAGCGTTAAAGCGTTAATTATTCTCCTAAAATAGTCCTAGTTTAACAGGCATCGCGCTCAATCAAATACAACGGGCCAGTTTAAAATGGTAATGAATATACATGCAAAGAGCATTATTCGAATTGTTAATACCAAAAGAAGTGGGTCGGAGCGAAATTATATTTAAAATGCAAAGTCCCTGTTTCCCAACGGTCCGGGCACAGACATCTTTATGTTTCCGCTTTTTTATTTATCTTACAGCTAAATTGTTGGCACTGAACGGATTTTATTAAATGGATTCGTGGCGACTGCGAATAGGTAGATCATTTTGGGAGCTTAAATCGTATTTTTTGTAATGTAATGATTTTTGGCACCCGTAGATTGTAGTCTCGTCTGTCTCGTCAACCCATGACTCACTGCTGGGCACCGGCCTTTTCTCAGAATGAGAGATTTAGGCCATAGTCCACCGCGCTGGCCAAGTGCGAATTGGTGGACTTCACACACCTCCGAGAACTTTTTTTAAAGGGTGTGTAGGTTTCCTCACGAAGTTTTCCTTCACCGAAAAGCAGTGATAGTTAATTTCTAATACGCATATATTTTTACAAAAATCCCGGTCAAAAGGGCAAGTTTCGTCCATTAGGTTATCCTAGAGTTTTAGTATTAGTAGGGAACTAGTTTGTAGACATGGACTTAATGTGTAAGCAATAATCTACGATCAAAGCTTCCATCTGAAATCAATCACAAATACGTAGCTATTTCCGATAACTTAGATGGTAACTCATAACAGCAACACACTCTTTGTCTAAAACGCAAGAAATGCTTCAATCAAGAGAGAATATAGCATAGAAATAGGTAATGCGATGGTACTCCCCGGTCGTACCACAACGGTTCCACCACTTAGTATTGTTCCCGAATTATTCGTCAAAATTATGAAAAAATATTTGTTCAAGAATGCTACTCGCGTTTATATAATTATATGAACAGTTAATTGCAATTCAGATTGTCCCATAAAATCAGAACGAACGCAGAAGTAACGTCGTTATAATTATTCAAATGCCCTACAGTCTCAAGTGTTATTCAATGAATTATTCATGTGTGTAAGAATTCATTGTTAATAACGATGTGGGTCAAGTTTTTATTGCAAGCCGTATTTATCACAATATTCTGTATTCATGGTAGTATCTTTCCTACCCTTGTAGGTTTGCATTTTACACTTCGTTTTTTTATTTTTATCATATGTAAATACTAAACAAACATAGTCTACCTTTTTAATACTTGACGGGTACTCACGATATGCGGTTTTTGAATTCTTTTCGAATTATTTTGCCGATGTTTTATGTAAGTCACATAGAGTTCTAAGTTAATACTTCTCAGGTGGAGCAGTGCTAGTCTAATAGTTGAAATTTGCCCTCGCGATCAATTTATGTGCATATTAGAAATTAATTATCATTGCTTTTAGGTGAAGGAAAAAGTCGTGAAGGAACACACCCGAAAGTTTTTTTAAAAAAAGTTCTCAGAGATGTGTGAAGTCCACTTTGCACTTGGCCATCGCGGTGGATTATGGTCGAAAACTCTCATTCCGAGAGAAAACCCGTGCCCAGCAGTGGGACAATAATGGGTTGACGATTTGACGATACTTAACATACTCTTTATCACAGGAGCGTTTCTCAATGATGTCACTAGTTTCAAGTGGCACAGAAGCCTAAGATGATTCAACTCCGGAGACATGAAAGCCACACCTACTATTACATTTCAGAACTGTCTTCTGCATTGAAAGGGCGTCCCAAATTAGCCTTCAAAAATAAGATTTAAGATTTAAAGATTTTTAAGATTTAAAGATTTTTATTGATCAAATATACATGATACACGGATTTTATTATCGTAAACAGCTACAATAGTTAAAAAAACTGTGTCGCAGCCATTTACGCCCACCTTCAGACACATAATAAAGTATATTTAATCTTAGGTCTAATTTATAACGAATATATATTACTAACAAAAACAGAAAACAATGCTTAATTGAGATTTTGTAATTTTATACGTGGTTTTATGTCTAAATTGCTATATTTAACTAAACTTAATTCTAATTTTTGGGTGTAAGTATGTATAAGTGTGTGTGTGTGTGTGTGTGTGGTGAGCGTGAGTGTGATGGGTGAATGTATGCAGATGTGTGTGAGGGTGAATGTGTATATGTATAATGTCACAAACTTCTGCATTTATAATAAACTACTGTGATGTCTGTGATCCAGTAACAATTTTTTCTGTTTCATAGTAAGTAAGCTTTTGTAGGTAGTCTGAGATAACATCTTTGCATTTTAAAAATCTTTGCAAATAGCACAACTGTGGCCTACCTGAGGTATAATAGGTGGTAGAACCAGTGTAGTTCGCTGAGGCAAGTACCACCGCCACACCTATTTCTAGCGTGAAGCGGTTTTTGCGTTTCGATGGAAGGGTGTGGTGCCGGCACACTTTTGTATGAGGCGACCATCTTAGTCCGAGTAGCGACGCATCTGTAATTGACTTAAGCTAGAATCCCGTGTTCTATTTAGTTGCTACCAGATGTCCATGGGCGGCAACGACCACTTACCATCAGGTGGACTGCATGCTTGTTTGCTACTTCAATCTTATAACAAAAAAATCTAGAATTTATTAGTGATATCGATTCCGACAGTATAGATAAAGTGGATTATGTTCGGCACATCCTAAAAAAGAAAAATACCCAGACCAAGACAGCTGGCCTAGATACGTCTGGCTTAGAACTGAACGCGAGAGTATTTGTCAATCTTAATATTACGCTTACTACTCATATTTTCGATTGTATCTGATTAATACAAAATTCATCTTATATCAGGACTCAAGTTCGAATTCCAGTGAATGTTATTTTTGTATTATTTTTCAAAATATAATGCTTAATTTAAGACCTATGTACTACACTATGTTCTGGCAAATAAAGTGAATTTGAATTTGAATTTTGTAATTATATTCCCATTACGGATGATTTCCCATAATGCGGAACGACATTTTTATAAAAAGCCTAAGGACCTCAGAGTTTTCCGGTTCCGATCGTAAATTAGGAAATTCTCTTGGTAATGAAAATTGTAAACGATATTTTTTTACACAAATAAGCCGCGGTAGTCTATTGGGTGAATTTAAGCGTCTTAAACATAGACTGGAAGTGCAATCCCAAGCACATATCTTTAATTTTTTCAAATTAATTTATTGAGTCTTACAACTTACTGCAGTTATAGTTGGAGGACGACAATATAACAAATAACACATATGTATATTTTTGACAGATTTTTGAGAAAAGTTCTCAAGTGTGAAGCCATTTCCACTTAGTATTTGGGAATGTGTGAATTTGGGAATTGGGAATGTGTATTTGTGAGGAGTGATAACCTAATGGTTGAAACTTGCCCTCTCAATCGGGAGGTCCGAGGTTCAAACCCAGGCACGCACCACTGATTTATGTGCGTATTATATATTAATTATCACTGCTTTTCGGTGAAGGAAAACATCGTGAGGACCTACACACCCGAGAGTTCTTTATAAAAAAAAAAGTTCTCGGAGGTGTGTGAAGTCCACCAATTCGCATTTGGCCAGCGCGGTGGACTATGGCCTAAACTCTCTCATTCAGAGAGAAGACCCGTGCCCAGCAGTGGGACAATAATGGGTTGATGACGACGACGACGATTTGGGAATGTGACCAAAACTCCTCTCATTCTGGGCAGGGGGCCTTGCGCAACAATGGAATAGTACTATGTATAGATGTACAGATCAAAACATGCGTCATGTTACTGAACCATAACTTAATGATAAGTTTAGATCAAGTACTAACATTATGTTAAGTTTATAATGTAATACTAACACTTATGAGTTTTTGTAACTTGAAATAAAGGTTTATGATTATTATTATTTTTTGCAAGTTTTTGCTATTTCTCAGCTAAAGCTGGTAATATTTGCAATATTTACGGGTAAAACGAAGTAAATATTGCAGTATTTATGGGGTGCTATGGTTTGAGTAGGACTATATGGACCTATTTCCTTTTCCTCTATTTGCATGAACTTTCTCACAATTCGACAAGTATTTAATATTGCTGCTTTTATTTTATTATTATTATGTTTATATAGGTCTTCTGCTCTGGGTATATATTATTATTATTATAACCCTTTTTAGTATCACACATGGGAGCAGCATGTTGAAGAAACTCAAAACTATTACACAAAATTCGTAGCGTTCACATGTCTCAGGTTTGGTCTATAAAAATATTAACAAAGAAAAAGAAATACTACATCTTAATTACTGATCCGTAAATCAAAAGTAAATCCTTATTTTATTAGGTCTCAAGGAAAATGAAGATAAATGGTGTGCGCCTTGATTTTATTTTATTCCAGCTCTTACGGGGCTTTGTTTATTATGAAAATGAATTATTAATTTGCTTAGTCCTTGAAAATATACTTATGTGTTTATATAAACAGAAATTGTGTTGAGTGAATTCGAAGATTTTAATAATTAACGGCTACTAACGATATGCAGGTTTTTAAATTCTTTAGGAATTCTTTTTGCCGATATTCAAAAACCGCATATCGTGAGTACCCGTTAATTACTAAAACGTATCAATTCCGCGATAATACTAGTCTAAAATCATGAATTCGAAGATGTTCGAACTCTTTGTGCCTTGACTGGAAACACCATCACACCTATTTCTGCCTACTAAAAACAGTTCCACTAATTCACACTTGAGCAGCTCGGTGGACTATGGCCTAAAATCTCTCATTCTGGGAGAAGACCCCGTACCCAGTGAGACAATATTGGGTTGACGAGAGAGAAAGAGAGAAAGAAAAGCGAGTGTATGTTCTGGTCTGAAGGGTGTTTTGGAGGACATACGAGTACTTATTAGTTTCAACTTAGTGCCTACTATAAGGGTAAAACTCTGATCCTATTTTGGGTCAAATACACATGTTAGTAGGCGGCTGTGGCCATTTACTATCAGGTGGATTGCTATTCATTTGTTACTTCGATATTATAAAATAAATCCGTAATCCACTAAACGGCAATTAGAATACTACTCTAAACTAGCCACAGTGCTCTTATCGAAGTATAGGTTGGAAACGTATACTTATATGTAAGCACAATTGCCTAACTGCCTTTTTTATCTGATTGAAGTAACAAACAAGCATACGGTCCACTTGATGGCTATGGTCACTGCCGCCCATGGACATGTGTAAGCAACTTTATACAGAACATAGGTTCTACCTGAAGTTAATCACAGATGCGTTGCTACTTGCTACTGAGGACTAAGATAGTCGCTACGTATAAAAATGTGCCTACCTCTAATAAAAACACAGCAGTGCTTTACTGGCACTAATATATAGAACAACTATATTTTTATTACAGCTTATATAATAAAAAAGTTGTCACATATACGTACCGCAAAGTTATTCCATTCTAAACCCAAACAAAACTCATCCATTAGCGCAAATCCAAAAATAGATCCAAAAAGGGCAGTTATGTGAGCTTTTAATTTGTAAATCCCTTCCCAAAACAAAACGTACTAAACATTTTAAAATGTTTCCGAAGCGATAAATAACTTCTAATATCCATCGTAAAAGTTACAGCCAAAGTTATCAAGTATGGACATAAAGGCGAAGAATAATAAAAACATTTGAGTTTTAAACAAAATAGGAATAAACTTGTTCAAACAAGTTTTATTCTCGGTTGCCCTCTTAAGATGACAGACGTGAGGTTGTTATACTGAGTCCCTAGTTCTGAATGCTTCTGTTATAAACCGGGGTTAAGTGGCTACTAATAAACTTTTGCTAAAGTACCCATGTAACTGTACAGTCACGAGCAATAAGATGTGACTATGGAACGTCAAAATTATGTGATTTGACGTTTATCTACATAATTTTGACGCTACTGCATTATGCTGCCTTTCAATGTCAGATATTTTTGCTGCGTTCGTGTAGACAGATATTATTGAACTCCTTCTTGGGTCAGATACTTTTGCTAATCTGTTCGTAGTCACATCTTATTGCTCGTGACTGTACATAAAATAAAGTGTTGTAAAGGAGAGTCACTCTTTGGAGCGGTTCCATCTTAATCCTCTGGGGTGATAACGAGCGACAACGACACGACTACGTTTTCTTTTTGTAAGATTGAAGTAGCAAACGAGAATGTAGTCCATTTGATTATAAGCGACTAGTTGTTCCGGCGAACTTCTATCCGCCTAAAAGTCAAAAATCTAAAACTATCAGTGTTGATCTACTATGTTATACATGTATTAAAAACTTTCCTCTTGAATTACTCTATCTATTAAAAAAAACTGCATTAAAATCCGTAGCATAGTATTAATAATCTAAGCATACATAGGGACAGACAGCGAGAAGCGACTTCGTTTTATACTATGTAAAGATTAATGAAATGAAATGAAATGAAATGAAATGTCTTTATTTTGCATAGGCCTTCGGGGGCGCTTACAAATTGTCAGTTACATTTATATATATTTTTTTACACTACCACCGGATCGGAACACGACCTCAACTGAGAAGATCCGGCAAGAAACTCAGTGGGTTTGTCTTTTTTCTTTGTATATCTTTTTTTTTTTATTTGCCATCTTGTTTTTACATGGGTAAAAAAAGTTAGCTCCAGTATCCTGCCCTACATTTGGCCTAACAAGGAGCACGTTTGGCAAGATACGCTACACTTTGACATTTTATTAATTACGTATTGTTCAGTCCCAAGCTGTTTTATCATCTATATAATCAGAAATTTTTTAATATGCTTTACGACTAAGCTTGATCTTAATAAATGCTTTAAAGTTATTGATTGACAAATTTCTGATTTGAATTGGTAGTTTATTATAAAAGCGTATACATTGACCCATAAAAGAATTATTAATTTTGTGGAGACGAGTAACATGTGCGGAGAGATTACTGCCGCCCATGGACATTTGTAACCAACTTCAAACATAACAAGGATTCTTCCTGAAATAAATCATAGATGTCACGCTTCTCCCGAGAACTGAAACGGTCGCCTCAAATGAAAGTGAGCGGGCTACCACATAATTCCACCGAAACGAAAAAACTGCTTCAGGTTAGAAAGAGGCAGTCGCCACGGCCGAACCATGCACGTTGCCTTACAGCCGCTTAACATCTACAAGCGACTTAGTACTTTAATCATATCTCGGGTTCATTTAAATATAACCTTAGATTAGTCCTAATGTTAAATGGAAGTTAGTTACAGATAAGTCTATTCCGAAGGACTAATTTAGTATCCCTCAGATAACTACATCTTACATCTATTCTTGCATACAACTTTGGTTTGCTATTTCTACGGCGAAACAAAATCGTACTATTGATGCTATGTTGCTATTAAATAGTACAATATCTGTAAAATTCAACCTAATCAAACTTTCGTATAAGGTAGTTTAAAAATATATTGAATTTTAAACTAAAATGGTATTACATAATGTATAAAACAATACTAATGGTATTTTCATTTTATCTAACGAAGAGAGATGTGATGTGACGTCAGGATGGTCGAGGTGTCTTCATTACTGTCCATTCTTGAAGATTTTAAGTAAAACACAAGAGTAAACTTCTTCAATTTGTTCTCAATTGAGGAATTCCGATCGCTTCGACGGTTAAACAAGAATCTTTTTCTACCGGCGTTCGCTCACATTTTTATAACAATATTTGGTGGTGTGACAATAACAAATTTATGGAGGGTACACCAAATTACAATTCTAAAAATCATTAAATGTTTCTAATTCAATAAACAAACAATTTTCGATCTTTAAACTAACTAAAATAATTATTATATCATATCTATATAACTTCAATTCATGTTTTTCGAGATACGACAAATCTGTTTACTGGCGTCCATATTGTCTCAATCTAACTAGCTAAGTTTCACGTTAGACTATGCTATTTGACTTATAACTGCGCCCAACTAAACCGATTTCTCAGATTCGTTAAGCACACTTCTCTCGGGAACCGTTGCACGGTGCCCCGAGCAATACTAACCCCGAAATGAGATCCACAACTTCCAAAGAAAATAAAAGTGTCAGAGTTTTTTCCCATTTACTTATATGTACGCGCGATAAGCGTTTATACGCATTTTTTCTAAGCCGATATGAGGCTCGGATACTTAATCGATGTTCCAGAGTTTAAATCCCAGAATTGGATCACTCTCTTAATCTAAAATCATGTAGGAATAATAAAGAACAACAGCCTCGAACACTGCTGTTAAAAAACAATAAGTGTATTACTGGTATCTGAGGACTCTAACGACACAGAGTTATACCAGCGTCATTTCAGGAATATAGTTATCGCTTATTATATGGTGGATGGGCCTACATTACACATCGATCTGACATGCAGTAGATTCTGGGTTCGGTCCCCGGATAGACAAAGCTTTTAAAGGTGGTAGAAGCAGTGTAGTTCGACTGGGGAGTTACCACCGCTACACCTATTTCTAGCGTGAAGTATTTTTTTGCGTTTTGATGGAAGGATGGATGTGGTTGCCGGCACACTTTTATATGAGGCGACCATCATAGTCCTCAGGAGTATCAACGCATCTGTAATTGACTTCAGATAAAAACCGATATTCTATTTGAAGTTGCTTACAGATGTCCATGGGCGGCAGTGACCACTTTTCATCAGGTGGACTACATGCTCGATTGCTACTTCAATCAGATCACAAAAACAAATATCTGATAGGGTGATTTAGATTCCTATTCTGGGTCTGAGTGTATTCGATTTTGAGAGTGTACATGGCATCCACGATACAGGAGAAATCCAAGCTTAGAACTACGAGTTTAGAATGAGTTACGAGTTATGCAACATCAATTAAAACGGAGCACAGATAAGAGCTGTACTAGAATACCATTTCTAATTTCTCCCGAATGGTATCATTTGGGGCTATCAGGTCAACTGATATTTGCGATCATATCGAAAAGTGTTATTGAGCGTATCTCTGCCGATATGCAATAACCGGAGATTCGGTGCGAAGGTTTTCAATAAGGCCTCTCGAGGTCAGTATTAAAATTTGGCTTCGATTGTAAGATTGTTTTAGAAATTTGACACAGATTTTATGGGAGACATTATATAATTACTAGCTTACTCCGGCTTTGCCTGCTTTGGTCATGTCTACCTATGGAGTATCATATGCCTTAATTTAGGTCGTATGTCTTTTTTATTTGACTGAAGTAGCAACCGAGCATGCAATCCTATCTGTTGGTAAGTAGCCACTGCCGCTCATGGACATCTGTGATCAACTTCATACAGAACATCTGAAGTCAGTCACAGATGCGTTGCTACTCCCGAGGACTATAATGGTATTCTCATATGAAAGTGTGCCGGTAACCACATCCTTCCATCGAAACGCAAGAAATGCTTCACGCTAGAAATAGGTGTGGCGGTGGTACTTTCCCCGTTAGTTCAGATTTGTTAAATTTCATAAAATGATTGCTGCACGGAGTTTCTTGTAATTTTGCTCGGACACAGTTTGAAATGAAATTAAATGAAATGTCTTTATTTTGCATAGGCCTTCGGGGGTGCTTACAAATTGTCAGTTACATATACATATATATATATTTTACACTACCACCGAAACGGAACACGACCTCAACTGAGAAGATCCGGCAAGAAACTCAGTGGATTTGTCTTTTTTCTTTGTATATCTTTTTTTTTATTTGCCATCTTGGTTTTACATGGGTAACAAAAGTTACAACCTGGATTATCGTATAAAATATTAGTAAACGATACCGAAGCGTGTAGAGCCGCGGAAACAAAGCAGAAAAACATAATTAACAAAAATCTAAGGCACGTGATTAGATCTCGAACCTAAGACTTTTAGATTTATAAGTCGAGTTTCAAACTACTACTATCACTCAGCATTATTTTACCAAAGATTATGCTTCGGGTTATTTTATAGCTAATATTCGTTCAAATGACACATAAAGTCATCGATCGCAATCATAAGGATCCCTATTGGGTAGTTACCCTTCAGTAGAGTAATAAATACGCTGGGAGTACTTCAAGGTCGTTTACTATGGCCCAACTTATTGGGTCACTTTCATATGAAATGTACTTAGCTAAGTCTCATCGTTAGAAGCGAAGCATCTGCGTGTGAAGTTCAGATAAAAAATATTTGTAAAGCTTCATACTGATGTCCATGGTTGACAGTGGCTTCGTAAAACAGTTAGATTGCTGATTTGCTGCTTTAACGAAAGGACTGCTACTCAAAGGAAATATTTTTTAAAGGTCGATTTAGTACATTAGCATTCATTCCACCTATGTAAATTAGCATTTAGTCCACCTTTGACTACCATTGACTCATGTAATGAACACCATATAAGATTAGAGTCTTACATAGATGCGTTTTTATCCTTATATAAGGGTGGCTATAGATACGTTTTCTTCACTTAGGACTAAGTTGCAATGTCTCTAATAAATAAGTCTTACTTACTAAACCTTTCAAATTATAATACAAAATATGTGTGACGGCGGCACCCTTAGAGTAAAACTAGAAAGGTTCTACCACCTTTGAAGGTATGTGAAATTTATGTACGTCGTAGATAAACCTTTACGATTAAAAATAGTAGATAGTGATACAAAAGTATATCATATATAATAATAACGATTAGTTTAATAATATAGCACTTTCAAAACTCCGTTAAAGTCCTCTGTTTAAATTTCTGTAGTACGTACGTATTTTTTATTTTAACGTTATATGTATAAAAAATGTGTCAGAAAATAGAGTCTTCAATATTTGGAAGAAATGTATTTGAAGTAAACCTGTCTGTATCTATAGTAAACCGACGCCGAAGGATAAGAATCTATTTAATAATGACTATAATGATATCAAGTTACTATAAAATAATTTAAAACTTTAAGTATGTAATTCAATATTTATATAACAAATAGTAACACTAATCTATATATGCTTCATTCAAGCCTAGTTGAATTACTATTTTTTGTGTTTAACGTTTAAATAATATACTAATGAATTATATTTAACACTTGAAAAAAAGTTTTTACGCAAATCGATTGCTCGAAATTTTTACGGTTTATTTGTAACAAACGCGTTAAAGTAATATACATAACAACTGTTTTTGTGTCATTGTAATAAAATTACAAAACATACAGCATAAAAGTTCCCGGATTAATCTAAAAAAAACACGTGAAAGCATCAAAAATAATGGCCGAGAAAATTCCGGTCCCAAATTAAAAATACACAACTAACCTGTAAAATGGGAAGGTCATCGCTTGTTGTTTCTGCAAATTGGACAACGGTGGGCGAACAGCATTGTTATTAAAACTTATTCTACACTTACACTTCATAGAATTACACAGTTAAGTAGTAACACTTCGGAAAGTACACGCGTAGTGAAACAACACAAACACTTATCTAACTTTGATTTCCCGTGTGCGATCGTAGACCGGTCGTAGGCGACATGTAGCACGCCTACGCTGTAGCGTTCGTAGCGACCGGCGTAACACGACTGACTGCTACGCCGGACTACAAACGGCGCAAGTCCAAACTTAAGATCGTATGGAACTTAATCTTGTAAATAGAACGAAAAACTTTCACGAAACACCGAAATTGGTACATCAACGCAAATAGCTGCGGTTAACGTAAACTTTTTACTTTACGATTGATGTAATGTAATATTTGGGTTCCGTTCCGGTTCGTACAAATCGTTTCGGCGTCCGTAATTTTTTTCAGTGCCTCTTTTATTGGGCACTTACTCACAAATATTGATGTTCCGGCCGAAGTGAATAAAAATGAATGTTCTCGTTTGATGTAAAATTTACTGAGTTACGTTTCAGTGTTTACAAATTTTAATATTCTGACCAATAAATCACTTGGATATAACAATATATTTTTTCATAAAAGTATTTAAAAAATATATACGATTGAAGTAACAAACGAGTATGCAATCCACCTAATAGTAAGTGGTCACTACCGTCCATGGAGACCAGTAGACATCAAATAAATACGGAGTTCTGAAGTGAATCGCAGATGCGTTGTTAACTTAATAATCTCAAGGACTAACTCAAATGACCGTAGCCGGCAACCACACCCTTCCAACAAAACTTAAGAAACTGCCATACTGACTTCTAGCGTAAAGAACTGCTTTACGCTGAAGTCAGTATGGCAGTGCTAATTCCTATAATTATATGCTATTTTTTATAGAATCACATTAATTAGCTAATATTATATAACAGAACAAAACTAAATTTTCTTTTGTTTAAATTACTTCTATAATATTAGGTTTAAAAATTACTTCTACTATTTCTATAACTTTATGCATTGAGTTCCTAATTCATACTAACGTAACCTATTATGGTATGCTTGATACACACACCGGGAAAGTTCAGTTCCCTATATTACAGATTCTCGCCCAGTTTAAGCTACTGAAGACAAACATTATGTTCATTCTTACTATAATGTTACCCTACAACTAATAATATTGTGTACTAGTATTGTGGTATTTTATGAAATAAATATCAATATTTTTATAAAGAGAAAACTTTGTTGAAGAGAAAGGAGAAACTGTACAACCTGTTGATTTTTTTTAATACTGACTTTCATGTGACTTAGAATAGAATAGAATAGAATAGAATACTCTTTATTGCACACTATAAACACATACAAAAAAAACAATAACATACAAAGTAGATCTGTAGTATGCAATAGGCGGTCTTATCGCTAGGCAGCGATCTCTTTCAGACAACCTATGCATGGAATTGGTAAAGATAACAGGAATGAAGAGTGGGAAGTGTGTGTAAAGTTAGAAAAGGATTAATGAAGGACAGAAATTATAGTAGGATAAATAAGTAATATTAAGTACACAGTGTAAAAAATTTAAATTAGAGAATAAACAAATTAACAAACACAAAGAGAAATTGAACATAAGACAGAAAGTGAGAGAAATAGAGAAACAAAAAGACGGCAGAACAAAAAATGTATTGTGACATAAATATGTGCAAATGACTTAATATTCACTCTGCCAATAATTGCTTGAGTTTAAATATTCACATATTAATTGTTACGACAGAGTGCTGGCAGGCGTTAATTTGCACGCTATAGAGTAGAAAGTTAAACGATAAAAGTGACTAGAACACTTCGTAGTTCAAATGTAACGGTATTACTGTTCCACATGCTTCTCTTTATAACAATTTTGTTAATGTAAGTTGTTGTTGTGTTAAAGGACCTACATAGTTCGCTCAAGATGCCACCGTCATACATTTTTTTTATATCGAGGGGGAAGCCTTCGAAAGCTACCCGACGACGTGGGAGCAAGAAGAAGACAGCGGGAAACCGTTGGATTCAGAAGGCACAGGACCGGTTAGAGTGGCGTCATTTAGGGGAGGCCTATGTCCAGCAGTGGACCTCAAAGGGCTGATGGATGGATGGATGGACGTGGGAGCAACGCCGAGTTATGTTGGATTTTTACCTCACTAAAACCCCCCCGGTGGTCATCCTCGACTCTGTGAGGACACCGGGATCTCCAACGGACCGCTGCCGGTGTCCTCCAAGTGCGATGCCCTCTTCGGGCTCTTCCCAGTGAGCATTGTACTCAATGCGTCCCTCAGTGCGCGGTGTTTACGATAGCATGCCGTCATCCTACACGGGGTCGCTTGGCAGGACGGTTCGAGCTCCAACTCTTACCGCCCGCAAACCCGGAAGGCCCTTTTAGTCGCCTCTTACGACAGGCAGGGGATACCGTAGCCATATTCTGATCCCGGAACTACAGGGATAGCCGCCGTCATACCTACTTATAGAGTTAGGCGGGTCTTAAGTTCAAGGTGGTAGAACCAGTGTAGTTCGCCCGGGGAAGTACCACCGTCACACCTATTTCCACCGTGAAGCATTTCTTGCCTTTCGATAGAAGGGTGGTTGCCGGCACACTTTTACATGAGGCAACCATCATAGTCCTCGGGTGTAGCAACGCGTCTGTGATTGACTTCAGGTGAAACCCATGTTCTGCATGTAGTTGATTACAGATGTCCATGGGCGGCAGTAACCATTTACCGTCTTGCGTACCTTATCAAGTCTTGCTTCTTCTCCTTCAGTCAGATAAAAAAAGGTTCGGTGGAAGGATGTAACAGTTACAGTATAAAACTTCATATAAAACGAGTTTTATACAGATGCCCATTGGCGGTAGTCACCATTTCCCATCAAATGAATTGTACGTCCGTGTGCTACTTCAATTCAACAAAAAATACATGTGCTTTGACAATGATATCTGGTGTTTGTCCACCAATTCGCACTTGGCCAGCGCGGTCGACTATGGCCTAAAACTCTCTCATTCCGAGAGAAGACCCGTGCCCAGTAGTGGGACAATAATGGGTTGACGACATCTGGTGTTTATATGTAAATAATCTTATCTGCCTACCGACACTGTTAAAAATGCAAAATTATGTTACTATGTGTATGTTTATCACAATTTTATGTTGTCTACCCTACTTAAGTATTTCGATTCTTAAATTTTAAATTATAAAAATTGTTAATTACCTACTAAATACGCTCATGTATGCTAAAAAGTGTTTAGTAGCATTTAAGTGAATTATTTGAGTATAAAGAATCTTTAACCCCAAATAAGAGGAGGTTGTCAAAAAACTTAGTAATTGACGTCAGGTAGGATAGGTGTTTTAATTAGGTTCCATTTTATACTATTTAACATTAGTAAAAAGGCCGTATACAAAATTAACCATATTGCTATTTGGGGTGTCCGACTCAGAGACCATTAGACGACCCCGTGGCGGAACGGTCACCAGTCCAGGTCCCAGTTTGACATTTAATGGGTTCCGGGTCGGATCCCCAGCTAGACAGATTTCTGAATGATGAATTCAGATTCTTGTCCTGGGTCTGCGTGTTTGTGTAAACGTCTATGTGTGTGTCCGTAGCACCCACGACACAAGAGAAAATTCTTATGTGGAGCTATGAGTTTAGAAAGCTTTATTTATTTATTCTTTATATACTATCTTACTAATGTGCCAAGTTTAGAATACAATTTTGAAGCTCAATTAAGCTAGAACGGTTTAATCAATCTGGATTATATTTAGCACGCAGAACACAGCCTGAAATAGCATGTAGCCGGAGTTGGAATACCGGAGGAGGGTTTATGTAACTACCGATCAAACTTACCGGACCAACCTAAGTTTCTTTTATTGACTGAACTAGCAAACGGGCATGCAGTCCACCTGATCGTAAGTGGTCACTGCCGCTCTGTAATCAACTTCATACAGAACATGGGTTCTATCTGAAGTCAATAACAGATGCGTCGCTACTTCCGAGGATTATGATGTTCGCCTCATATAAAAGTGTGCCGGCAACCACGCCCTTACATCAAAATGCAAGAACTGTTTCACGCTAGAAATAGGTATGGTGGTGGTACTTCACTGGTCGAAGAATACTGGTTCTACCACCTTCCAAAAAGTGATAAACTTATGACGAATGTTTAAAAGTCACAAATTTTCGACAAGCTATATATAAATTGTTAATAATAATATATCAAAAATAATATAAAAGCGCTAAAATTATCTAGACTTTTACTCATTTGTATGCTCATGTGTATGCTCATTTAGATTATAGAAAAAATAAACAGTTATCAATATCGTCTTCTGAAATTCCCTCATTAGTAAGACTAATGCCTTTAACGAGGTGTTTACATTTCAAGTTCAGTCGTTTCTAGTCTACCCTTGTCTTTGGCAACGCCTAGGGCATTTCTGTGATAACTTATTACAAGCTTATACTCGCGACTTCGTTCCTTTGACCTAAGATTGCACTAACTTAGTTGTAACCTAAATAGAACAATAATAGTAGCCTTATACCTTACACACGAGGCGACTATCATAGTCCTCGGGAGTAGCAACGCATCTGTGATTGACTTTAGATGAAACCGATATTCTATATGTAGTTGATTACAGATGTCCATGAGCGGTAGTGACCAACTACCATCAGGTGGACTGCCTGCTCGTTTGCTACTTCAGTTAGAAAAAATTAAAAAATAAATAATAAATAGACAGCTTGGTGGTTGAAACTCTGTCTGTCTAACGGGGGACCGAGGTTTGAATTTCAGGCTCCTCTAATTTTATGTTATAGATTTAATAACGTTAGAGACATTTTTTTACTATTGCCATGTCGGACCGACATGCAATGGGTTTTGGTTCCAATTCCTAGCTATACAGGTATCTGAATGATGAGTTTACTTTCTTGTTTTGGGTCTGGGTGTATTCGTCTTTGTGTGTGTCCATGGCACCCACGACATAGGAGGAAATCCTTCTTTGGGGCGATTAGTGTAGAAAGCGTTTTAAGTTTCTTAAGTTTTAAGTTGTTGTAATCAAAACAGGCAGCTTGGCGGTTGAAACTCGGTCTATAAGAGAGACCAATGCTCGAATGTCAGACACCTCTATATATTATGTTAGATTATAAAGTTATAGTTTTAATTAACATTAGACATTATCTAGATATAGAACAGTGATAGCCTAATGGTTGAAACTTGCCCTCTCGATCTGGAGGTCCGAGGTTCAAACCCAGGCACGCACCACGGATTCATGTGCGTATTATAAATTAATTATCACTGCTTTTCGGTGAAGGAAAACATCGTGAGGAAACCTATACACCCGAGAGTTCTTTAAAAAAAAAAAAGTTCTCGGAGGTGTGTGAAGTCCACCAATTCGCACTTGGCCAGCGCGGTGGACTATGGCCTAAACTCTCTCATACTGAGAGAAGACCCGTGCCCAGCAGTGGGACAATAATGGGTTGACGATGAGACATTATCTATTGATATAACGATGAAAACGCCGAAAAAAATTATACGCCTAAGTGTTCTTTAATAAATTGTTCTCAACATTTGTGAAATTTAGCAAATTGCGGTTGGCTCGTGCGATGGACAATGGCCAACTCCTATAAAATATGTTTCACTAATTAAGATGAAACAAATAATGTTAAGTAAAAATATACGTCGGCGCGACACCGCGTATTTATGAAAAACACGTCGCCGATAATAATTATTTTAGTTAGTTTAAAGATCGAAAATTGTTTGTTTATTGAATTAGCAACATTTAACGATTTTTAGAATTGTAATTTAGGTTACCCTCCATACATTTGTTATTGTCACACCACCAAACATTGTTATAAAAAGGCGAGCGAACGCCGGTAGAAAAAGATTCTTGTTTAACCGTCGAAGCGATCGGACCTCCTCAATTGTGAATAAATCGAAGAAGTTTATTCCTGTGTTTTACTTGAAATCTTCAAGAAAGGAAAATAATGAAGACCTCGACCATCCTGACGTTCCTGATATCACTTGATTCATTTCGTTATATATTTTAGCTGAAATCAAGATGTTGTTATAAATAAGATCTAATATTTTAATTATTCAATTTTTTCTCAAATTAGAATCAGTTTCTACGAAGTTACCCTTATTTATATAAATACATAGATCCCTCTTACTCCAGTTTCTATTATTATCGGTTCAAGCTGAGTGGTTAGAAGGTGATTGGTCTGCAAGTTGACTGTATACATACTTAAGTATATATATTGTCGTCAACCCATTACTGGCCAGCTGTTGGGCACGGGACTTCTCTCAGAATGAGAGAGTTTTAGGCTATAGTCCACCGCGCTGGCCGAGTGCGAATTGGTAGACCGTATGTTTATATGAAGAATGTATATACTACGATACCATAATACATTATCATGGTATTTTTTGACTTGTTGTAAAATATTAATTCCTATGAATATAAAATTACACTACAAATTAAATAACAAAGAAACCTCGAATAATTTTTATGAATTCATCGAAGTAGGAATATCGGGTATTTATGGCACATATTAACATAATGAACCCCAATTGAACCCCAATGTGCTATTAGTCGACCTTTATACCTATTAACTGTCGGTTTTCGAATGATACAGCTTACTTATCTTTCCTTCGTGCTAATCCTAAAAGCTATTTCGACAACATTTTTATGGTTACGAATTCTCGTCGTTTGAATTTCTACAGGCTTTTCATGTTTTCCCAAAGCTCTCGTTTCGAAGCTATTGATAAAAATTATCAAAAATGAGCATTAAAATGTATTTGTATATCATTTTATGACAATAATTTAGATCATAATATAAATGGATTAAAAAACGCACTTTATTAATATCTTTCTTTTCTTTATATAACTATCTTTTCTTATATCTTTTACCAGGTGGTAGACCCAGAGTAGTTCTTCGTCACACTTATTTCTATCGCGAAGCAGCATTTGCTGCAACGCAAACTACATGTGCGATAGAAGAGTATGGTTGCCGGGTACGGTTGCTCGCATACTTTTATACCGGCTTGGCTTTATTATATGTTAGATGGGTATAGACGGGTACCTCTCACATATAATAAAGGGAACATCTTAGTTCTCGAAAGTAGCAACGCAGATGTCCCCGGGCGGCAGTCACCATCAGGTGGTCTGCATGCTAGTTTGCTATTTTAATTTGCTAAAAGAACTCCCGTTGCTACGTTGCTACTCCCGAGGACAATGATGGTCGCCTCTTGTGAAAGTGTGCCGGCAACCACACCCTTCTATCAAAAAGCAAGAACTGTTTCACGCTAGAATTAGGTGAAAAAGGTTCCTTTAAGGGTTCTTCTGTCCCGCTGAGGCCTATCTTACAAATGATGCGAGCTTCTAAATTTTTACATATCTACTAATATGATAAAAGGATTTCTACACGAAAAACGTAATTTAATCCGAAGATTTATAGCAACTTTTTACCAACGCCTCTGTTATCCTACAAACTTTCCAATATTTTCGACAAAAACTAATTCTCGTTACGGTTTTTATGCGAAAGTTTTAAGAAAAGCTAAAGAACCTCCCAATTACAAAGGCTGTCGGTCTTAATTGTCTTCCTCTTCCCAAAATCCAAGTTTCCTCTCTGATTAGGACAGTTTCCTTTCTATTCATAAATTATTATTTGTTCCTGTAATCTGCTTGTAGTAATAAAAATAAAACAAGAATAAGAACTTTTTTAAATCTAGACGTAATCAATTCCAGACAAGATAAATTTTACCTGAGATTGATGACGTTTCTACTTCCAAAAACAAAATGGCAAAACACGATTTGCAAGAATAAAGACAAACCCACTGAGTTTATTGCCGGATCTTATCAGCAGAGGTTGTGTCCCGATCTGGTGGTAGTGTGAAAAAAAAAATGTAACAGACAATTTGCCCCCGTAGGCCTATGCAAAATAAAGACATTTCATTTTACTTCATTTCATTTTAATTTGTTTCATTTTATATCATTTCATTTTTGGGGATTTATTTGGATTCCCTTAAACAAGTGTCTTTCTCAGCACACCCTTCCAACCAGAAGCACAAAGGCATCGCTTAACACTGGTGTTATCAGTTGGAAAAAGGTGTCGGTAGTGTCTGTCCATTCATTAACGTCAGATAGAACCAGTTTTCTATATGAAATTTTCGCAGATGTCCAAGGCTCGCAATGACCATATACCATCAAATAAACTACATGCTAGTTCGCTACTTTTTTAATAGTAGGCGAGCCCATGCAGGAGTTCGGGATTTTCTACACCGCGGCAGATTAATATACAGGCACCCTGTAGTTCCGGGACCAGAATAGGGCTACGGCATCCCCTGCCTGTCGTAAGAGGAGACTAAAAGGGGCTTCCGGGGTTGCGAGTGGCTAGAGTGGGAGCTCGAACCGTTCAGTCAGGTGATATCGGCAAGGACGGCGGTACGTGTGGTCGCATACCGTTGTAAAGACTAGACGGAGCGGTGGGCCCCTCCGCCCGTCTGGGAGGAGCCCGATGGGGCAACGCGCTCGGAGGATTCCGGTTGAAGTCGTTTCGAGATCCCGGAGTCCTCCTTTTTAGCGCCGAGAACGGCCACCGGGGGGGTTTTAGTGCGGTAAAAATCCCACATAACCCTGCGTTTCCCCCTCGACAACAAAAAAAAAAAGATTAATATACCTTGAACCCAGTTAAGTATTTCCACAGCCTTCCATATATGGCCGTCAAGGATAAAGGATCAGATTAGTAAAAAAAGTGATCATCAGAAATGCTCGAGCGCGTCAGATTAAGGTAGGGTGAGTCAGTTACATGTAGAAACGTAGATATTTCACTATAAGATGATCTCAGATGAATTGACAACATTTCAAGATTTATATCACGAGGAAAAATATTTAATTTATTAACACTTCCTCTTATTTATTCTTCTAGCTACTGATAATGACAACGTTATCTGGATAACATTTTTGTTTTTCCAAAAGTTTTCCTCTAGTTGTTAAAGATAAATCAAAAATGACAAGAGCATTAAATATCCTACGATGTTTTTTCAAGTGCTCTTAAATATTAAACGAAAAGTTTGAATCACTACGTTATACCCGCGGCTTCACCCACTTTTGCAACTTCTAATATGGTGATGAGTATTCTGTGCTTATCTAGTATTCAAGATCATATACTCGAATGGTAACCACGTCTCGGCAAAAGGAGTGCAGGCCGCCCCCCTGGATCCTGACCTGACCTGTTGAAGACAGCGGGTAACCGCTGGATTCAGATGGCTCAGGACCGGTCGAAGTGGCGCAGATTAGGGGAGGCCTATGTCCAGCAGTGAACTTTCAAAGGCTGATGGATGGATTGATGAAACTACATGATTGCTAAATGTCAGCGAACAACTAACAGACACTTATTTCTAGCGTAAAGCAGTTCTTCCGTTACAATAGAAGGGTGTGGTTGCCATCACACTTATATGAGGCAATCAGGAGTTCTCGGGAGTCGAAAGTAGAAACGTATTTATGATTGAATTCAGATTGAATCTATGATCTATTTGAAGTTGGTCACTGATGTCCATGGGCGGCAGTGACCGCTTACCATCAGGTGAACTGAATGCTCGTTTAGTACTAAAATCATAAACCAAAAGGAAAAGGTTCCACGACCTTTAAAACATTTTAAAAGTGGTGGCAATTTATCTACTCTGATATCAAAATATCATATTGACGACCCGCGTGGCGTAGCGGTTACCATACTGGTCTGACGCGCAATGGGTCCCGGGTTCGATTCCCGGCCAGACAGGTATCTGAATGATGAGTTTAGATTCATGTTCTGGGTCTGGGTGTTTGTTGTATTCGTCTTGTGTGTGTCCATGGTACCCACGACACAGGAGAAAATCCTAGTGTGGGGCTATGAGTGTAGAAAGCGAGTTATTGTGTATTATTATTATTTTAAAGGTGGTGGCAATTTATCTACTCTGATATCAAAATGTTTATTTGCCTTACATTATAAAATCTGTACATTTGCCAACATTAAACATGGCCCGATTAAAAAATGCTAAACCGAGCTCCCGGAAAAATAACTCGTTCCAAAATATTTACGTTACATTCATGTGATTAATGCCGCCATGTTTGATAAGGGTGGAGGGACGGAGAAACGTCAAAGTGTACTTAAAACTGATTGATGACAAATAAATTATTTCTTGAGTTTAATTTCATTGTAGTTATAATTTTTTTCTGCAAAATTATGGTAATGATGCTGGAAGTATGATATTGGTTGTATTTAGTGATTTTTTATAATATGAGAATAGCCGGTACATAGTATTTATAAGCCACTCAGTGGCAGAATAAGTGATTGACCAAAAATTTATGAAAACCTATGTTACCTGTCGGTGGGACACCGCATATTTATGAACAAGGCGTCGTCGAAAATAATTATTTTAGTTAGTTTAAAGATTGTAAATTGTTTGAAATGAAATGAAATGAAATGTCTTTATTTTTGTATAGGCCTGCGGGGGCACTTACAAATTGTCAGTTACATTTTTTTTCTTACACTACCACCGGATCGGAATACGACCTCAACTGAGAAGATCCGGCAAGAAACTCAGCGGGTTTGTCTTTTTTTCTTATTTATATTCATTTTTTTAATATTATTACAATCATGTTTTTTTTACATGGTAATGAAAGTTAGCTCCAGTATCTTACCTTACAGTTCAGTAAAAGAGAGCCCTGTTTGGCAAGATACGCTACACTTTGTTTGTTTGTTTATTAAATTAGCAATATTTAGTGATTTTTAGAATTGTAATTTAGTCTACCCTCCATAAATGTGTTATTGTCACCTCACGCGATTTTATTATAAAAGGCGAGCGAACGCCGATAGATTCTTGTTTAACCGTCGAAGCGATCGCACCTCCTAAACTGTGAATAAATCGAAGAAGTTTACTTCCGCGTTTTACTTGAAATCTTCAAGAATGGACAGTAATGAAGACTCCTGGCCTTCCTGATATCACGCCCCAATTCGTTTTACCTTATTAACAAATAAATTGGTTTGATTTAGCGAATGTGCATGCAGTCATTATAATAGCAGGAGACCAATGCCGCCCCTGTTCATATGCAATCAATCTCAGATAAGATTAGAATCTTACCTAACGTTACGTAACGCTCGTCCCTGTAGTTCCGGGATCAAAATAGGGCTACAGTATCCCCTGCCTGTCGTAAGAGATGACTAAAGGCAAGAAATGCTTCACGCTGGAAATAGGTTTGGCGGTAGTACTTCGATAGAACTACACTAGTTCTACCACCTGTTAAAACGTTTATTGCCAATTACGTTTAATTTTTAACGGTTTATATTTAACAGCAGCATTATGCACTGCTGTTTAATCATTTGGTAGGTTTGTAATGTAAAGGGTTTTTGTACTTATACGAGGCGTTCAAACTTTGACCTTGGGGAAAGGATATCTTTTAACAACTTGGGATGAGTCTAATCTTATCTGGAGTTCTTGTATTGCAGTATTCTTGTATATCATTTGGCCATTTGGGGAGCAACCCATTATTGTCCCACTGCGGGCACGGGTCTTCTCTCAGAATGAGAATGTTATAGGCCATAGTACACTGGCCAAATGCGAATTGGTGGACTTCACACACCTTCGAGTTTTTTTTTTAATTACTCTCAGGTGTGTAAGTTTTCTCACGATGTCCCTGTAGTTCCGGGACCAGAATGGGACTACGGTACCCTCTGCCTGTCGATAGAGGCGACTAAAAGGGGCTTCCGGGGTTGCCGGCGGGAAAAATGGGAGCTCGAACCGTCCGGCCAAGCGACCCAGGGAAGGACGGCGGCATGTGTGGTTGCATGCTGCCGTAAAAACCAAAAGGTGCGGTGAGCAGTTCACGCCCACCAGGGAAGAGCCCGATGGGGCACACGCTGAGGACACCGGCGGCGGTCAATTGGAGTTCCCGGAGTCCCCTTCGCAGCATCGAGGTTGGCCACCATTAGTGCGGTAAGAATCCCACATAACCCGCGTCGCTCCCACGACGTCGGGTACTTTTTGAAAGATTCCCCCTCGAAAACAAAAAAATAAATTTTCTCACGATGTTTTGCTTCACCGAAATGCAGTGATAATTAATTTCTAATACCCACATAAATCAGGGGTGCATGCCTGGGTTTGAACCTCGGACTTCCCGATTGAGATCGACAAGTTCCAACAATTAGACTATCACTGCTTTGGCCATTTACCTTCTAGTAAACTTCATGCCCTTTGTTACTTCAAGATAAAACAAAAATAAAAAGTTACACCTTGTTCCTTGTTCTCTGCAAAACAATTTACAAGTTAATATAAACGAACTAACTTTACAGTTTGGAGAAAGTTTTAAGTAAATCGACGAATCTGTGCCAGCGTAGCCTATGGCCAAAAGCCTTTATTCTCAGAAGAGACTCTACCTCGCAGTGGAACAAACTGGGGTCCAAGCTTGTCGGGTCGTGAGAAAGCTTGCCAACAACGACCCTCTAAGGTCTAAATCAAAATTCCAAGTTGGCAAGCTTTCGACGGATGGTCGAAAAGTCTAGTTCGACTGGGGAAGTACAACTTCCACACCTTTTGCTAGCGTGAAGCATTTCTTGCGTTTCGATGGAAGGGTGTAGTTGCCGGTACACTTTCATATCAGGCGACCATTATAGTCCTCGAGAGTATCAACGCATCTGTGATTGACTTCAGATAACCCATGTTTAGTTTGAAGTTGCTTATAGATGTCCATTGGCGACAGTGTCCACTGACCATCAGGTGGACTGCATTCTCAAGTGCTGCTTTAATCTTTAATCTTCTATATATCTTTGAACGACTATTTTTTTGATTTTTGAGTAGTTAAAACAATAAAAAGAATAAAATCTATATAATCTATATTATATGTATGTATGTATGTATGTATGTATGTATGTATGTATGTATGTATGTATGTATGTATGTATGTATGTATATATATGTTATAACAAAAATTGCGTTTAATTTGCCATTATCGTTAAATCAAATACCATTTATTTTCCATGCTAATATATTTTTCCATGAGAATACTACTTATTATTTCCTACGAAAATACACCATTGTATTTGAAATAAAAGGAGGTATTCCGCGATGCTACAAACACGGAGCATGTTATTAGAATTATTGTATACTTATACTGATATATCTTTTTACTCTGCGCTGAGTATGAAACATAAATAATCCTTATAAAATAACCCTGGCATTTTCATACACATTTGTTCCAGGATTTTTTGTCACAGCGCTGATATATTTTATTTAAGAGATGAGTTATATTCAAAGGCAATTAAATGTTTTGACGCTCAAAGAATATTGCTTTTGATTTTTTACGAAGCACGCTATCCCCTACGGTTTCTGTAGATAACACATAGATTTTAATTGTTTTGCGTGTTTTCGTCTTTTTTTTTATCTGACTGAAGTAGCAAACGAGCATGCAGTCCACCTGATGGTAAGTGGTCACTGCCGTCCATGGACGTCTGTAATCAGCTACATACAGAACATGGGTTCCATCTGAAGTCAATCACAGATGCATTGCTACTCCAGGCAAATAAAAAAAACAAATATTAAATACTATCATAGTACTAACATTAAACCGAATGACCTTGCCAGTCTGTCTCATTGAACAGCCCGACTGTACTTGACTCACAAAACAATAGTAAATATATTCGATACTATGATAAAGCAATGTCATATTGACACAAGAGTTTATTCGTCTTGAACCTTAAATACTCCGCTGAATAAACACTATCTGTATAGCAATATCTGTATTGTTTTTACTCGGAGCAATTTGTCGCAATCTCAAGTATTCTCGAGGGAAAGCTCCTAATAAAATTAGGCAAAGATCCAAATGTATTTTCATTATAACATAAAGTAAGTCAATTCTTCCGTCTGCCAAATAGCCTATGCGCCAAAACCATGGCACATATTTTGTGCTACTTTCGCCCGCAAGATCTCTACTGTTGGATAAGGCTAGGAAATTTATTTTACCAGGTTTATTTGTCCCTGTAGTTCCGGGATCAGAATAGGGCTACGGCATCCCCTGCCTGTCGTAAGAGGCGACTAAAAGGGGCTTCCGGGGTTGCAAGTGGCTAGAGTGGAAGCTCGAACCGTTCGGTCTGGCGATCCCGGGAAGGACGGCAGTATATGTGGTCGCATACAAAAATTCAACATAACCCTGCGTCGCTCCCACGGCATCGGGTACCTTTTGAAGGTTTCCCCCTCGAGAACAAAAAAAAAAGGCTAGGAAAGTTTCACTTCTTCGTTTGATACAAAACAGGTCGCGTCAACTACATACATATATATCGTCAACCCATTATTGTCCCACTGCTGGGTACGGATCTTCTCTCGGATATAAATATACTCTCTCGGATAAATACACTATGTACGCACAAACTTTCAGTGTGATTTTATTATAACAATATTCTTACGATACGTGCCGAGGTTATTTAATCGGGATGTCATGACGGCATAAATATATCAAAACTGGCAAGGCATTGTATGCATAATTAGTAATTCTTGCGACATCGTATCAGAAAAAATGCATTTTTTGAGATAGGTGAAGTTTGAAAATCTTTTAGGGGATAGTGGAACTTGCGAGTGGTAGGACTGGTTACGGTTATTACTAGTGAACATTGTCAGATGTAAAACTGCCCATAAAGCAAGGGCTTTACCTACCTGAAACAATTATGCTTTTGATTAATTCATATTTATGTAATTTAATACATAAAAATTTGTTTACCTTTCCCGCTCTCCTAGAAAAAAATCGAAAAGGTCTTTAAACTTATTTTAAAAAATTGGTAACTCGTAAAGTTACAAAAAAAAGTCCCATAATCATTATTGTTATTTCTATAGCTGTCAGTTTATTTTTAGGTAGACTATAGAATTGTTATATATAGAATGAGCAGTGATAGCCTAATGGTTGAAACTTACCCTCTCGATCGGGAGATCCAAGGTTCAAACCCAGGCATGCACCACTGATTCATGTGCGTATTAGAAAATAATTATCATTGCTTTTCGGTGAAGGAAAACATCGTGAGGAAACCTACACACCCGAGAGTTCTTTAAAAAAAAATAGTTCTCGGAGGGGTGTGAAGTCCACCAATTCGCACTTGGCCAGCGCGGTGGACTATGGCCTAAAACTCTCTCATTCTGAGAGAAGACCCATGCCCATCAGTGGGACAATAATGGGTTGACGAGAGATAGAATTGTTAATTTCTATGCCTGCTCAGTTTTACGTTTTTCAAATTTCCCTAATCCTGCAGCAAAATGGAATGCAACATGCGACATACAGATCTTAATTATAGAAGTCTGAAATAAGTTTCTTAAAAGGTAACCATTTGCCGCTTCCTACAGGAACAATATACCCCAGAGCATTTTTCAACTTACGAGTATATTGACAGCTTTAAAAGACCCTTGTGTAAAACCCTCTTGTATCGAACTCAGTAATAAATCTCCTGGCAGATAAGAAGCATGGGGGTGAAACTCTCATAGAAACATTATCTAAGAAAAAATGTATGGAAAGAGGCTCCACCTAGTGGTCAGGGTACAAATATTGAGGCTTCATTTTATCATATTGTTAACAGATGGCGCTTCTGTAATTAATGCCAAAAAATACCAAGTTTTTTGGTTTATTTTTGCAATTGACTTTCATCATAGATGTAATATTTTTTTAAATATAAACTGTATTTAGTTATAAGATAATATAAATAAAGAAACATTATTTTAAAATTCGAATAAATTTTGCGTTTAATGAAACTTTTCATTACGTCCATGTATAAAAACATTGCCAGGTATATTTAAGACTTTGTGGTACGAATTATGGTAGAATTTGTAGATACAGTAAAACTCCAAAAATATTTATACCTACTTAAGATTAATCAACAAAAAGTATTTGAAAATATTTTTTATTGTTTTATAACTTCATATTTTTAATAAAGGTCAACACTACAGTGAAAAGAGCATTTTGCAAAGTCTGCAGCAATTGCATATTTTATTTATATTATTTTGTATTAATTTTAAAATCCTAATGATCAATAATGGACTTTTAGGCAGAACGAAGTTCGCCGGATCAACTAGTTTAAAAATAAATTATAAAATAATGGTAGTTTTTGTGTGTAGTAGAAATGGCAACACAATAGTTATTCTGTCATCTGTCAGAAAAGTTTTGAATTTGGTGCGATTTGTTAGCGGTTTAAACTTTTGCAGAAATATTTTCCTTGTGCTTCATTTTGATAAACAATAACCTGAACCTTTTACGGATTTACTGGGACTCTTGCCTTTATGATTACTTGGCTTTTTGGATCTTGGACTTGGAAGATTACTAAGACGATTACCTGGCAATTTTTTATGGACTAATAAAAACTTATTTTTATGAATACTTTGTTTTATTTATTTTACATAGAATGCTTGTTAAGATGTTAAGGCTGTATATAATGTTATTTATTCTTATATACAGCCTTAACGTTTTAAAATAGGCCTATAATTTTATTGGAAACAATAATATGTCTACAAAAGAGCGCCACCTAGCGGTCACTCCAAAATAATTGAAACAGAGACATCTATTGATCAGGGTACATAGTTATTTGGAACGAATCGAGAGTTGCACATCTATCTCTAGTATATTAGTATTTATCTATGATAAGAAGGGTTTTCCATTCAGCGCGTTGAATGATAAGGAAACAGCTAAGCACATGCCACATGGCTCCTTCTGGTCCAGTTGAGAATTACAAGAAATACAGTTGAGAAATAATCCATTAACTTTGTGCTTACTTCTGCTCGACACTTCGCGCAGAAATTATGTTTTGAGCGAAGGAAGAGAGTGGAAGTTTCACATGGAAAACAATTATGCATTTTTTATTAAATATCAACTAACAATTATATATCGTCAACCCGTTATTGTCACTGCTGAGCACGAGTCTTTCCTCAGAATAAGAGAGTTTAGGCCATAGTCCACCGCGCTGCCCAAATGCAAATTGGTGGACTTCAAACACCTCCGAGAACTTTTCTGTTCTATGTTCTATGTTTGCACATAAATCTGTGGTCAGGTACGCACCACAGATTTATGTGCAAACATAGAACATGGTTTGAACCCAGTTTCATACATTAGGTTATCACTGCCCTGATGAATATTATAGTGTGAGGTAAAATATATAGAAAGCGCCAGCGTTCATTACCTCTCCGTAACTATTCATTTTTACTCCCAGAACTCTTTGCAATTTAACTTCAAAAGCACCCCCACTACAGCCAGCAAATTCTTCTTTACGACGGTATTCGACCACACATACCGCCGTCCTTCCCGGGATTGGCTGACCGAACGGTTCGAGCTCCCACTCTAGCCGTCTGCAACCCCGGAAGCCCCTTTTAGTCGCCTCTTACGACAGGCAGGGGATACCGTAGCCCTATTCTGACCCCGGGGCTACAGGGACGAGCAAATTCTGCTTAACAACGCAGTCACTGTTTTGAATCATTTTTAACACGGTTTATTGGGTGTTGTAAAAAGTCGAAATAAGTTGTTATATATTTAATTTTATCACTATTTCTGCAGTATTGTGAAATGATTGCGTGATGTATGCCTGAATAATTAATCGTAATGTGTAATATAATTAATTCTAATTATTTAATTTATCAACATTATATTATAATAATTAGTGCAATTGGTTGTCAGTCGACTGTGTTATTATCAATAAATAAATAAATAATTTTATAGATTTAGTTCTGTTAAGTAGAATAGCCTAATAGTATAGCCAGCAGGCACATAAATAAATAACCTATGAGTAGTTTAGTGTTGAGTCTTAATTTCCATCCAATTTTAATTGCAAAATCAGATACGAACCGCTATTAAATTCGATGTGCCGTTACTCTCGTTAATTTACCGCGTATCTGCGTTGATTGCGATATAGCAATGGATTTTAGTGTAAAATTATTTGAGTATTTCGTGCAACGAATTTTCAGTGCAATTTTATTACTTTTAACTTTTTACTGCTTTTTTGAACATGATAGAGGACGCTTGAAACCTCTCTGAGATGGTCAGTGTCCAGAATTGGGTTATAAAACATGTCAACTGGTATAATAGTTAATTTAATTTACTTTCCCAAAAGTAAAACGTTTACTGTAATAAAGTAGTTACAAGAGATTGCATATCCACATAATAAAAAAACACATACGCTTTCTACACTCATAGCCCCACACTGGGATTTTCTCCTGTGTCGTGGGTACCATGGACACACACAAGACGAAAACACAAACACCCAGACCCAGAACATGAATCTAAACTCATCATTCAAATACCTGTCTGGCCGGGAATCGAACCCAGAACCCATTACGCGTCATAACGGTATGGTGACCGCTGCGCCACGCGGGTCGTCAAAATACTGTTATGTTTATTGTCCACTTTTATATTTTATTGCAGGCATCTACCTTCGCTACTGGCATCTAGATCATGCTAACATTATGTTAATTTCTTATATATCTATATGATATTTACTCACCAGGTGGTAGAACCAGTGTAGTTCACCCAGGGAGGTACCACCGCCACACCTATTTCTAGCTCGAAGCATTGACCATCCTAGTCTTCGTGAGAAGCGAAGAGCTTACCGAGATTATCTCTTAACGTGTTAAAGTAAAAAAAATGTATATGACAAAAATACTTCTTTTATAAAATTGTAAAAGTAAACGAGCATGCCGTCCGCCCGACGGTATGTGGTCACTGCCGCCCATGAACATCTGTAAGCAAACTCAGATAAAACAAGGGCTCAATGCGTTGCTACTTCCGAGGACTAAGACGCCTTATACATTAACAGTATGCCGGCAACGGCTACCACACACCCTTCCATGGAAATACGAGAATTGCTCCACAGTTAAACGAGTTTTCCATATTTACCCCGTTTATTTCCTAAATAAAACAAACACAATTGGTTGTGAACTAATAAATTTGTGTTTTGATTCAAATTACGTTCATTAGAACCAGTTACGCTGATATCATATCAGATTTATCATTAATGTCAGAAATTTACGATCATTTTGGTTGAACACAATAAAGCGATGAATTTTGGGTTGAAATTATTTGTGCTACTTTACGATCGGTGTTTCATATTGATATAATCGTAGCAGTTTAGGAAGGCTTGCTCCGCCATTATATTTTATTACGAATCATTTATATACTTTTGCGTGTAAATCTATTCCGATATTTTTGGAAGAGTAAGTAAGTTTCCTTGTATTCAATCAAGCGAAGTACGCTGCTGCTAATGCTCGTCATCAGTGCTCTAATCAACGTAACTGGTAGGACGCAACTTTAATCTTGTATTCCTAATGCGTTATAAGTAAAAATAATGATGACATATATTTTTTTCCTTATTATAATCGTAATGTCCATCAATTCGCACTTGGCCAGCGCGGTGTTTTATGGCCTAAAACTCTCTCATTGTAGAAGAAGATGCCGTGTTTGACAATCGTAATGCAGAAGTAGAAAACTACAATACGTTCCCCCTAATAGTTAATCAACTCTGGACAAATTCATCCATCCATCACCCTTTTGAGGTTCACTGCTGGACATAGGCTTCTCTTAAATGGCGCCACTCCGGTGCTGTTTAGAGAAATAGTCATAACCGTGGAGTCTCCAGAATTGAAACACAAAGGATCAACCATCCTTAATTTCATTTTGAGATTTTTGACTTTTAGGAGGAATGAAGTGCACCGGGTCAGGGTCAACTAGTTTGATATAAATGCTATATTTTAACACCTATTACAAGAACTTATCGTAGAATTCAGGCAATGTAGCGATGACAATAGGCAATATTATGTGAATATTTGGGGTAATAGTACGCATTTTGTTCGGAGTCTTGACACAAACAATCGCTTTCTTTAACGTAGATAGATAGTCGGAAACATCTTGATTTCGATGGCAATCCTTCAGGGGTTTTGGTGTGGTGCAAGCTACAAGAAAAGGTCTAAAGTATCTAGTCCATAATATGCGTATAATAAAGTTATACAAACTATATAACGAAGTGATAGAGAGTGACGTGACATTAGGATGGTCGCGGTCTTCATTACTGTCCATTCTTGAAGATTTCAAGTAAAACACAGGAGTAAACTTCTTCCATTTATTCACAGTTGAGGAGGTCCGATCGCTTCGAGGGTTAAACAAGAATCTCTTTCTACCGACAGGCGCTCGCCTTTTTATAACAATGTTTGGTGAGGTGACGATAACAAATTTAAGAAGGGTAAACTTAATTATAATTCTTAAAATCACTAAATATTGCTAGTTTAATCAACAAACAATTTTCGATCTTTAAACTAACTAAAATAATTATTTTCGGCGACGTGTTTTTCATAAATACGCGGTGTCGCGCCGACATATATGATTTGTATAAATGCAAAATTCAATATATAATTGCTTAAAAAGCTACATATTTCATATAGGACAATCACTGACTCAAGTCACGACAATAACGACGTTATCGACGATCGACATCGACGAACCACGATAAAACATAAATTTGGCAATGCTGTCGCGAATGCGATATAATATTATATGCAAAAAGTTTTATTACGTTTTATTTTTCTTATTTTAAAAAATCTATGACGGTGTCAAGGGGTCGTGGCATTGTCAGCGATGTAAAAAAGATGAAGGGATTTTTCTGAGCAAAGGAGTAAGTTTTTATATTTATATTCTCAGTGAGAACAATATCAGATGTCTGTTGTGTTTATAATCAGTTTGCGCGACCAATAGTATCAGTGTGATAACCGATGCGTTGGACTAATTGCGATCAGTATCAGATTTACAGTATCAGTTCTCAGGCGAGGCACGGGGTGGCTGTAGGGGAGGTTGGAGGCCACCAGGGGCAGTCAGTCCCCGACATTCTGTGTGACGAGTAAGAGCATCTGCATCTGAGAATGGGATGATATCAGGCAATCAGGTAGAACCAGCCCTGCATTGCAGTAGCTCAGTATCAGGCAATCAGGTTGAACCAGCCCTGTATTGCATGAGCTCAGTATCAGTGTATCAAGTAATGTGTATGTGTAGACATCAGGCATTCAGGTTGAACCAGCCCTGTATTGCAATATCTCAGTATTATCGTATCAAATATTGTTTATGTATATATAACCCAGTGCAATATACAGTTAAAATGTATTCGCCGTGTACTCATTTAGAGTTCTTTGGCGACAAATGCTAAAACTAAAGCAACGATATTTATTTGAGTACAACACGCGGAGACGAAATAAAGAAAAAATGATATTAGACCCAATACGCATTATTACATACATTTATATTTTAAAATATGTCTATAATTATTTTACTTAATTTCTCAATAAATGATACGTTACATAATTTTTAATGCATCTCATTCCTATCCGAGATATTTCAACTTAGTCCTCAAAGAAAACCTATCTGTGGTCAAATTTATGTATTAATACGTGAAGCAAAAAATTGGGATCCGTTTTTGAGATATTTGCCACAGACGAAGGGGTATGAAATGACGCACGGTTATAGTTGACGTAGAGAAGGATTACGGAATGCTAATTTTTTTTTCAAATAATGCATAAAATTGCAAGCTCGTTTGCTACTTCATAATATTAAATCATCCATCCTTTTTCATCAGCCTTTGAAAGTCCATGGACATGGACTGCTGGACATGGGCCTCCCCTAATCTGCACCACTTCGACCGGTCCTGAGCCATCTGAATCCAGCGGTTACCCGCCGTCTTCTTCAGGTCATCAGTCCACCGGGTCGGGGGGCGGCCTGCACTCCTTTTGCCGAGACGTGGTCTCCTTTCGAGAACTCTTCTACCCCATCGGTTATCTGTCCTACGAACGATGTAGCTTGCCCACTGCCACTTCAGCCTACTAATTCTATTATTAAATAACCTTATAAAAAAATAGTCCCATGCTAGTACTTCTTAGAGTCTAAATACTACTAAGATCAGTGTAACTTGGTAGAACTAGTGTGATTCGCTCGAAAAGAGATCACCGCGGAAACGCCTTCTTTCAGACCAAACCACTGCAATGCTTAACACTGCTGTTACAATTAGGCTAACATCTATTTTAGCCTAGGTGATGCTTTTGAAGTTAACCTATAAAAAGTGCTACAACTTTCAAAAATTGTACTCAGTGGTACCACGACGCTTAGCAGACAAAACGCTACATCTTCATATTTGACCCACTGCCCTTATTACTTGCACCACACCCTATATCGTTGACACGGAAGTACCTTCCAGCTTTATTTCCGACACCGTAAAAAGGCTACAAGGCAAAAGCCGGGAATTTGTTCGCGGCTTGTTTATGTCCGTGGTGGAAAGGGTTCTGCATGGGGAGGACGGGGTAAATTGTAGCATCATTTTTAACCCGCGGTTATGATGTTACGAACATTTTAAGGGGTGGTTCGGTTGTGGCGTTGTTGATGAAATTTGAAGCAAATTGAGACTAACTTTCTGATTTTAAAATATAAGCTACTTCAGCTTAAAAATAAAGAACAACTAAAGAAATCTAAAAAAGCGATAAAACCTTTGTGATTTGACTAAGAAGGTAAACTGCTACATCGACTTACACCTGTTAATAATTATGCAGTTAAGTTCGACTGTATTCTGGTTCGAAAGACGCGGCAAAGCACAGATACATACGATAATGGTTTATTAAGGATCTGAAGGCATTTATTTATTTATTCTTATATATTTCCATCTTAAAAATATACGAGGAATGTCAGAAAACTTATAAAATACAGTGTGATCGCAGTGTAAATTCTCTGTGATTTGTATTATTTTTTTTCTTTATGATTATTTTTCTTTACTTGTCATTCCTGTTCTGTTCTTTGAAATCCTTTAATATCCTAACGTTAATTCGTGTATACATTAGTTTTAGTAGAAACTTTGCTAATTTTTGTATTAGTTTATGAACCCTGTTATCTGTACTACAATTATTGTATGTTTCCCAAATATAAATAAATGAATCTTACCATCAGATGGACTGCATGCCCATTTGCAACTGCACAGTTATAAAAAAACTTACTACTTGTACTAGGGAACTAAATAAAAATCTTAAACCAAAATTAAAACTTTAGCGTTCAAAATGTATGGTCTTATCTCGAAGCTTTAACTCAAAAAACGGGACATTTATCACGCGTTAGCGTTGTTGGTCACGCTCCAAATCTTCTTACACAAAGAGCCTCGCGGGTAGGCAGAGTAAATAGTATTTTGTTTCACAGCACTTATAGAACACGGTTACCTGAATGCTTACTGTGATCCAATTTGATTGGTTCTTTGGCAAAGGGAGATCTCCCGCCAGGCTAGGTAATCATGCCTGGGGAGCGGCCGTGCTCCGACAGTCGTTGTTCGGAACTTGCGGGATATTGAAAACACTTCGATAGCGTGTTTCAGACTACTAGTAGCGCCATCTCTAAATGATTTGCGGGAAGTTGTCACCATAGCGCCATCTGCTGGTGAGTTGCAGGAGGACGCCACAGTCCTAAGACTCGTTTGGTATTATGCTTATTGATATGTTACATACTTTTATTTCAATAAAATGTAGGTTGGTTTGTTACAAATATATCAATTCATGCCGTTTGCACCTTAGGTTGAGATGATACTTGTTTAAATATAATGTACATATATTGCATGGTGTATAATTTATTATCATATAACCAAACTTACTCTGAAGAATATTTACTAGGTGCAAGAAATAACCTTGCCATTTTGGGAAATAATAATCATTATCCAATTTAAATATTTTTAAAGTAACATTTATTTAATTTGGTTGTGATTCTTCCCTTTTTTAATATAATGCGATGGTGCCCCCAAAGCCAAACCATAAATCCTACTACATCCTTCAAATTCGATTTAACATATAAAAAATCCACTAAAACTCACTTTAATGAATGACTTGCAACATGCAACTCAAAATGAAAACTATAGCCTTCAATTGTATGATCCTATCTCGAAGGTTTAAGTCAAAAAACGGGACATTTATCACGCTTTAGCGTTGTTGGTCACGCTCCAAATCTTCTTACATAAAGAGCCTTGCGGATAAGCAGAGTAAATAGTATTTTGTTTCACAGCACTTATAGAACGGTTACCTGAGCATCTACTGTGTTCGAAATATATTAGTTCTAAAATTCATTTGGTATTATTCTTACTAGTCACCCGGCGCAGCGGTCGTAATTCGACCGTAATTTAAATTAAAAACTAAACTTCATATTGTCCAAAGTAAATAATTTTGAAGTTAGTTTCAACGCACCCGTTAAAGGGGAAAAGAGGTTTATTAACTAAGCTGCATTTAAAAGCAATACCGGGTATTTTGACAAAGACATCTGACGGGTTAAGTGGGATTTTTACCGCACTAAAACCTATCGAGCTTCTCCCAGATGGGCAGCTGGGCCCACCGCTCCGACTAGTCTTTACGACAGTATGCGACCACATATACCGCCGTCTTTCCCGGGATCGCCTGACCGAACGGTTCCAGCGCCCACTCTAGCCGCCTGCAACCCCGAAAGCCCCTTTTAGTCGCCTCTTACGACAGGCAGGGGATGCCGTCTGATCCCGAAACTACAGGGACGAAGTTTTTAGTTAATTTTATGTAAGTTTTATGAATTATTTGAAAAAATATTAGCACCGCGTAATCCTTCTCTACATCAACTATAACCGTGCGTAATTTTATACTCCTTTGTCTGCGGCAAACATCTTAAAAACGAATTATAAGTTTTTGCTTCACGTAATAATTATTCTTATTATTAATGTGTTAGTTACTTTTATATACGAATTTAATTTAATTTGTTTTACTAATAAAATATGTTAAAATGTATATATTAAAGAATGCAGTTTTCGTATTTTATAGCGTTGACACCTGGTATATAATGTATAAACAATATTACTATGAGATTGCAAGTAATTAATTTGCCATGTACTAAAATTACTGTTTGTTTTCTTTGAATTACGTGGTTGTGAGGTTTTTCTTTTTTGGACGTAAGTTATATGAAATAATAACATGGGTATTTTTCATTTTCCTTTTACTCACAATTTAGGAAGTTGTTAGTAGAAGAAAAATAAAAAATACTTACTTATTATACTTACAACTTTAGTACTAACAAAAGCAATCAAATTAGCTGTGTTACTATCGGTAGTAATACGGATAATAAACCAGAATACTTACGAAAGCTTGATACTTTTGTTTTATTGGTTAAAATGATCATTATTCTTTTAAAAATATATCTTTATTACATGTTCCTCACAATTTAATACGGTAACCTTAGTAAACGATTATTATTTTTATATTATAATTGGTGTGAACTATGTAGGTAATCAAAAATAAATAAATAAAAAAGAAACAAATCGATAAGTAGAGAAATCAACTTAGGTTTTGCATGATTTTCGGTAGTATCAAATATACGACAAACTGGTTAAAATTTGTATATATTTATTATATACGTTTTATGAACCCTAGTAAATTAAAACTTTTTTAAGCTCTCCATCTGATGGTAAGTGATCACTGCCGTCCATGGATACATAAGAACTTCAAATAAAACAGTTTTACATATTACTGATGTGTTACTACTTTAGAGAACTAAGACCGTTGACTCATATAAAAATGAGTCACCAATCACACTCTTCACACAAGAAAAACCTCACAGTAGACATACATAGGTGTTGTACATTTCTGGTCAAACCATACTCTTATTTACCCCCTTTTTTTTGTTTTCGAGGGGGAAACTTTCAAAAAGTACCCGACGTCGTGGGAGCGACGCGGGTTATGTGGGATTCTTACCGCACTAAAACCCCCCCGGTGGCCGACCTCGACGCTGCGAAGAGGACTCCGGGAACTCCACTTGACCGCCGCCGGTGTCCTCAGCGTGTGCCCCATCGGGCTCTTCTCTGGTGGGCGTGAACTGCTCACCGCACCTTCTGGTTTTTACGGCAACATGCAACCACACATGCCGCCGTCCTTCCCGGGGTCACTTGACCGGACGGTTCGAGCTCCCACTCTTCCCGCCCGCAACCCCGGAAGCCTCTTTTAGTCGCCTTTTACGACAGGCAGAGGGTACCGTAGTCCTATTCTGGTCCCGGAACTACAGGGACAAACTTTTATTTACCCCTGTCATTTAGAAATTACTTCATAATCATGTCTAAAAGTATTCGACTTTTTAATTCTATCTTAGTATGTTTATAAAAATTATACATAACAAAGTGGGTGCGTGACGTCAGGATGGTCGAGGAGTCTTCATTACTGTCCCTTTTCAATTAAAACACAGGAATTATTCTTCTTCGATTTATTCACAGTTTTGGAGGTGCGATCACTTCGACGGTTAAACAAGAATCTTTTTTACCGACAGGAGCTCGCCTTTTTTTATAATAAAGTTGGGTGAGGTGAAAATAACAAATTTATGGAGGGTAAACTAAATTACAAATCTAAAAATCACTAAATATTGCTAATTTAATAAACAAACAATTTTCGATCTTTAAACTAACTAAAATAATTATTATCGGCGACGTGTTTTTCATAAATACGCGGTGTCGCGCCGACATACATAATTATATTTAGTGACAATACTCATATTCATAAAGAAATATTGATGCATATTGCACTAAATAAGCGAATCAATAAACTGTAAAATAGTTTTAAATATTGTAAATCTATTTTAAACATTGTTACACTTTAAATACCCTAATAATTAAATGTTACAGTTAATTACATTAACTTAACATTTTACTAACTGCCGTTGAATTAAAAGAATCTTTTACACTGGAAGTAACCAGTTTTAAAAATCTACTGAGAAATAGTTTTAAAAATCTTAATTCACTTAAATTTAAAATTCCCAGGAAATAAACAATCTGTTTGTTCATCAACATTCTTAAGACTCTCGTAGCGCAGGCGTAGCATCGGCGTAGAGACTCGTAGCGCTCTACTAAAACTCGAAGGCTCGTAGCTCTTTGTAAAATGCTATGTAAAATTTTACTAAACGTTTTTTTAAGCTTCTAAGCAAATGAAGTACGTTAAGCTTGGTTGAGTTTTCGAAATTTTATCAGTTGAACTACTTTTCCACGGTTAACTACTTTTGGAAGAACCAATGTCACATCTATTTTTAGCATTAAGCACTTACTGCGTTTTGGTAAAAGGTCTTAGCCTTCGAAAGTAGCAACTCATAAGTGCCTACCGTTCTATAAGAAACTACTTATCTATCTTAGATTTCTAAGGGCTGTATTGACCACTTGCTCATCATTGATCAGGTGAAATGCATGCTTGTTTATACCACGCTCTTGTGTTCTTGTGTTATAATGTGAGGGAGACATGCTTATCTGAAGCATTACAACTTACACTAAGTCCAACCTTGTCTGAGGTTGTGTATAAATGTATGATGGCAGTGGCTGATATATGAACTGTATGCTTGTTTGTTAGTTCAATGATCTAATGTATTGTATAATAAATGTTTCATCTGTCGTCTATAAATCAATTAAAATTTTAATGATGTAGTAACATAGTAAAACTCATCTGAAATATTGAACCCAGAACCTAACTGATAACTAGCGAGCTTAATAAGTACGGTCTGAATGTAAAACGAGTTTAAATTATTCGTAGAAATGTAATTTATACCTTACTGAAAAAAATCACTCATTATTATAATCATAAACCGTTAACATGTAAAAAAACATAAAAAATAGTTACATAACAATCAAATAATAATTCGAAAGATGATATATCTTTTTCAAGCCAGACTGAAATTGGAACTTATAATATCCGTGAAAAAGGCCTCTTCCAAACTAGACAACATTCCAACAAACATTGTTATCATATGTAATAGTATAATCGTGTATCATATTATTATATGCCGTAATACATTATTGCAACATGTTCTTATTTCGACATTATTCTTTCTCTGACCATGGGTGTCATAGAAAGAAGCTAAGAGGCTTTATGCAGAAATAGACTACAGTATTTATTTGCATTATATCAGTCATCATCTATTATTAGGGGATTTTTATCGCACCCAAACCCACCTGGTGGCCATCCTCAGCGCTACAAAGAAGACTTCGGGATCTCCAAAGCAACGCAACCGGAACCCTCTGAGCACGTTACCCCCTCCGGCTCCTCCTACATGGGCGGCTGGGCGCATCGTTTCGTCTAGTCTTTACGACGGTATGCAATCATTCATACTGCTGGCCTTCCTGACCAAATAGTTCAAGCTCCCGCTCTAGATAGAACTTAGAACGCAACCCCGGAAGCCCCTTTTAATTGCCTCTTACGACAGGCAGGGGATGCTTTAGTCTTCCTCTAATCCCAGAACTACAGGGACAAATAAACCCAGTAAAATATTGCGAAAATCACTCTCAAAAAGTAGTATTTATTAAGTAGACAATAACTATCACAATTTCAAATGTTTTAAAACTCTTCAATAGTTACTAAATATATCATGTTTTTATACTTAAACAAAAGACATAAGGCAGACGGGTCACCTGCTGAAAAGTTGTCATTGCCTATTTATATTTATCCAAGTTTTGTTAGAGGCCAGATGTTGTAAATCGTTATTTCATGTGTAAACAGCCTAACAAATAAGCAAGTCAACCTTTGTACACAGTTCGCTTAGTGGTATTATTGGAGCAATAAAGAAAATCCAGTAACTACAAATAAATATTACGCGACCACTGTACCCTGGATTTTATTTCTAAGCGTTCCGTTATATAAAGGTAATTTTGATACTTTAATATTATTTATAATACTTTATTACATCTCTCAACTGGCGTTATAGACTATGACTTAAGCTCATTTTTCCATGATGGAAGGCTTGTACTTTTTTTTTTGCTATCGAGGGGGAAACCTTCAAAAGGTATCCGACGCCGTGGGTGCGACGCAGGGTTATGTGGGATTTTTACCGCACTAAAACCGGTGGCCGTCCTCGGCGCTATAAAGAGGACTCCGGGTACTCAGTCCGACCGCAACCGGAATCCTCTGAGCGCGTTGCCCCATCGGGCTCCTCCCAGATGGGTGGCTGGGCCCACCGCTCCCTCTAGTCTTTACGACGGTATGTGACCACATATACCGCCGTTCTTCCCGGGAAGACTTGCACTTAGCACTAGAGCAATAATAGGTTGATGAGATGGGTTATACCATTATTGTCAAAAAAACAACTGTTGGAAAAAAGAATAATAATAAAAATATAGTCCTGAATTAAAAAAACACGAATAATAAATAACAAATAAATATTAAACTTAAGAAGAAGATGGTATTACATAGTTGTCCTACAAGCTAAGATAAGGTTTTTAGTAAGGCCGCCGCTGTTGGGTGCTTGGGACCCAGCTTACACTACACAGTTGAGGGGGATGTCGACGGCGAAGGCTCATAGTAGAGCTGTAACAATGGTGTAAATACAAAAATAAAACTAAGCTAATAAGGGCACGGACGATCCGTTTGTGGAGTTGTAGTTAATAAAAAAAACATTAATGTCCCACTGCTGGGCACGGGTCTTCTCTCAGAATAAGAGTTTTAGGCCATAGTCCACCGCGTTGACCAAGTGCGAATTTGTGGATGATTGGTTGACGAGATATACTTAATTATGTACAAACTACTTTAACCGAGCTATGATAAAGGATAGAGGCTAAAGTAGGTGGAATATGGACTTAGCGAATCTTGTTCTCATAGCTTAGCTTCGCTCCAAAGTTTAATCTCGTACAGCACTATAATATCTAGCAAAAGATTCTCTAGCGAGAACACATTAGTCTATGTGGTGGTGCCTTCCGTATTTTTTTATAAAATAGGTAATTCTCTTGTTGCCAGTAGAACATTTGTTCTATAAAAACTTGCTTATATAGGTCCATAGACGACAGTGGCCACTTACCAAAAGGTAAATGCAAGCTTTATTGCCCGTTCAGCCTTAAAAAAATTGAAGTAATTCTCTTGTGCCAATAGAACATTTTTTCTATAAAAACTTGCTCATGTATGTCCATAGATGGCAGTGGCCACTTACCGAGACTTTTTTGCCACTTCAAAATAAAGCAAAAAATATTTTTTCTTTAGCACGAAAACAAAAGTGCCTCTAAACTATCTATGATGTATGGGAGTTTCACAAAGAGCCACATTACGTAGGTATGAGTAACGGCTCCGTGCGAGTGCAACTTGATTTATTAAAGGCAAATTGTGGGAGCCGGCAATAATAGCCGGAAGTGACGTCGTTTACCTCGGGCGCCCGGGATACAGGAAGTGCGGGTTGGATGCGGTAGTTCAGTTGTAATGGATGCGGCTATTTAATTAATTTAATTTTAAGTATGTTCACAATTATGGTTAATCCATACTAATATTATAAATGTGAAAGTGTTTGTTTGTTCCTCTTTCACGTCGCCACATAGCTATTATATGATATGGTTTATATATTGGGAGATGGAAGGGCGGAGAGTGACGTAGGCTTTTTACCGCGCATTCCCATGAGAATATCGATGTTTTCTTAGCTGATACATATTTAGTAGTTCCAGACGTTGTTAATAGATGGCGTTAGTAAAATTCATTTGCAAGTTCTGAATCTCGCTATCAAATGCTAATGTTAATTCCCTTTGACCATACGGACGAAGCCGCGGGTAAGAGCTAGTATGCACATAATAATTCTTCATCATCTCATTATTATCATCTTAAAAGAGAAGAAATTAAAGCACATTGTAGTCCCCACACAGCTTCAAAATCGTATCTAAAATTTTTTCGAGTGCTCACAATGTTTCACTATCAAAATAAGTAAGAAATTATTTCTGATCCCGTAGTGAGCCCAAATGATAGCTCTTAGCATTTAAGATCGGCTAACAATTATGTCATGCGGGATGTCTAATATTCCAGCACTTTTAAGAGTTTTTTTCCTGTCACGCGGGGTTGTTTTCATATTTGATAGTTCACAAATGTATCTCTTAAATCCTGTAATTTTAAAGATATTTTCCTGTCATTCGTGTCAAACAGGCAACAACGACTCCATCTAAAAGTGAGTCATGCAGACGGACATAAAGCCACATGGCAGGAAATACGTTAAAAGATACCTATACCCAATACGCGGTTTTCATGTATATGGGTTATATTCAAAGAGATATACCTCGTCCATTTGAGCTAAGCTATAGTGCGTGGTTTCCGCTATCCTCAGTGGGAGCGCCGAGCCTTGTTTACAGCCGCAGTGAAACACCGCCACTGTTAGCCACTTGTTCTACCACAAACTATAAGTGATACGCGATAACACTATTATGGCGAGTAATAAAGTAACTTAATATATTTCAGACATAATACTTGTGGATTAAAACCCAATTTATTTCTCACTAAGTTGTATCTTCCGCCAGTTGGGGGAGGTCTAGTGGTTCGGCATATCACTCAATTTGCTGTTGATGATATTCTATATTTATGACTATCTCTATTACTCAAATCACATTAATTATGTAATAATAACATTAATGAAGTCACTAATGCAAATTCACGCAGCTTGTCAAAAGTTGGCACATCCTGTCACATCATGGTATCCTGACTCACGCTTTTACTGAGACTAGAAGCATGCCCACTCTCCAAACATGACTACTTAGTCAGACTAGATATCTTTATTTCCTATAGATTTAATAAGTCACAATAATCAAATATTTCTATTATTACTTAAATTTATTATTACTTTACTTAATTTCATATTTCTATTTTGTTGCCATTGTGATTATGTGCAACTTTGTTGAAATATCCACAGTAAGAATACTATACTTAAAAAAATATAACTGGCTCATTGAATTATTTTACTACTAGCCTTTGCCCGCGGCTTCGCTCGCGTGGAATTTAGTCTGCCACAAAAGTAAAGTGTGCAAGGTGGTAGAGCAATGGTTCAACCAGGGAGGCATCACCGCCGCACCTATTTGTACCGTGAAGCAGTTCTTGTGTTTCATTTGAAGGGTGTGCTTGCCGGCTCACTTTTATATGAGGCGATCATCATAGTCCTCGGGAGTAGCAACGCATCTGTGATTTACTTCAGATTGAACCCTTGCCCTACTTCCTAAGGCGATTAACATACGGTACCGCTCACAGCCACGGTAGGCGGTGAAGCGGATCTCATGTTGTATTGGGGTCTAATAAATCCGTTAATGCCTCACAAACGTACACCGACTGGCCGCGCGGTCCAGCGGTGTTCTCATCACCACCGTGTCTCCGCGCGAACGACAGTGCGGGGGGTCGGCGCCTCACACACGGGCTGGCGCCTAACCGCGTGGATCATCGTTGAAGCAAAAATGCATTTCGATGTCGAAAAGTTTATTTTGATGATCGGTCCATCCGCGCGTACAGGTGCGTAAACCGCCTTACCGCGCGGGGCACCGCTATTCGCGGCGGTGCGCGGTGCCGTGTGTTAATCGCCTAAATCAGTGTGTTCAAATTTCAAATCACAGGCACGTATATTAATTTGAATTAGTTTTGTCGGCAACAGATATTAATGCTTACTCTGAAATTAAAAGTTTTAAGAAAGGGTCTCAAAACCCGTGACGGTTACCAACGCGCAGTTGGCTAGCGTGGTCCACTACGACCTAAACTACTGCTAATCTGACATATGTGCCGAGTTGTGTTACATTAAAAGGTCGATGACGATTGAATAACATATTTAACCTTTCCGCTGTTTCAGTCTCATTGACTTTTTTTCTTTTTTGTCGAGGGAGAAACCTTCAAAAGGTACGCCGTGGGAGCGACGCAGGGTTATCTGGGATTCTTATAGCACCAGGACTCCGGGATCTTCAAAGGAACACAACTGGAGTCCTCTGAGTGCATTGCCCCATCGGGCTCCTCCCAAGTGACCGGCTGGACCCACCACTCCATCTGGTCTTTACCACGATATGCGACCACACGTATGCCATCGTCCTTCCCGGGATCGCCTGGCTGGACGGTTCAAGCTCCGTCCATCCTGGCTCTCACGATAGCATGCGACCACACATGCTGACATCTTTCCCGAAGTTGCTGACTGGGTGTTTGGACCTTTCCTAGCCGCCCGCAACCCCGAAAGCTCACTTTTAGTTGCCTTTCAGCACAGACAGGGGATACCGTAGCCTTATTCCCGTAACTATAGAGACGTCATTGTCCTTTCACATTTTGCTCCGTGTTTTATAACCATTCAAATATTAATATCATACAACTTTGTTGTATACGGCGGCGGCGGCGGCGCACGGCGCGTACTGCCGGTCAATCAATTGACTACGCAATATGTTATACTCGTAATATCTTCTAAACTACTTATCCAATTTACATGGTGTAAAAGGCAGATTCAATCTTTATTAGATGCTTGATTTTTTGAAATCATTTATTTTGATAAGGATTAATATTTAGTTTGTATAAAACCGATGGAAACATCAACATGATATTTTTAAAATTTTCAAAGTATAAAAAGAGTTATTGTGGGTTATGCATAAAATATAGACATATGCTGTCGCGGACTTTTATTTAGATCTATGTGAGCCAAACAATCCCACGGTACATTATATTTGGATATCTCCAACGGTTTAGGCAGCGTACGCGAAGATAGCTCTCAGAGCACAACTTTTTTTCCGACTAACCTGATATTTCTCGTTATATTATAACCTTATAAAAAAAAATCATTACAAATTATAGCCCATGTGTTATTCTGATGTATAACCTATACTACTGTAAAGTTTCAACCTAATCCGTTGAGTAGTTTTTGCGTGAAAGAATAACACATACACATACATCCTCACAAACTTTCGCATTTATAATATTAGTAGGAAGTAGGATTTACTCGCTGGCTGTGCGGCCAGTACATTTAACCGCTTCACCGAATATATCGCTGACTCGATAATAGAGTGGCTTAAATCGAAGTGTTTTATGTAGATTTAAAAACTTGTATTTTGAATTTATAACGCCATTCATGCACGATACTACTTGTTACGGACGACGGCGTCAATACATAAAATAAGTTAGAATAAGATAGGCATGTATTGTTATCCCACTCTAAATATACGCAATGTCAATAGATGTAAGAAAGAGACAGCGCTATAGGAAAGAAAGAGATGCAGAGTGGTGCCGTGTGCAAAAGTGGCTCGCACGTGATTGGTGGAGAGGCCGGTACCGCTGACTACCATACCCTGCTAATGTAAGAATCTTAATAGTACTTAAGCACGCCTAATGCATTGTTGATCATGTTGGGTACTTGGGATACATCAATAAATAAGATTGAAGAGCGAAATACGAAGTTTTTATTGAGACGCTACAATCTACACTCTACAATTTGGTCCTTCGAGCCGGATTCTGAAGATTTGGCACTCCACGACGGATTCAGAAGCGAATCTGTACTGCGGGCGATTCAGAAGCGAATCTACTCTACAGCAGATTCAGAGGCGAATCTGCGCTACTCGAGTAAGGACTGCAGCGCGTCGGATTGGATACGCCGGTCGCTATGAACACGAGAAGCCGTGTTCGCTCCGAATCTGGATACAGCGAGCCGGAGTTACCAGTAGGCACTAAGAGTGTGCTTGCACCGTCACTGCACCGCATTTATGAAGACTCGCCGCAATCGCCGTCAACTGTAGCAGGAAGTATTCCCCAAGGGAGAAGATTGGAGTACTCTCCGCCACGAGCAGCGAGAGAGACCGCGCCAGAGGCGTCAATAGGGACGTCCATTATGGGGCCGCCTGCACAACCAGTTAGCACTCCAATGAGACGTGAAGCCGCATCACCAATACGAAGACCTACGTCACCGGCGTTGAGCATTCACACTAACACGTCGAGAAAAAGCGCTGATGCAAGAATGAAGATGGCGCAATACGAGGCAGAAAAGGAACTCGCGGAGCTAGAAGAAAAGCGACTGCGCATCAGAGAGAAACTCATCAAGGCACGACTAGCCGCCGAAGTGACAGCGATAGAAGCCGAATCAGAGTACAAATCCAGCATATGCAATGAAAGAGTACGGGACTGGGTCGATAGAAGTATAGAAGAACAACGACCATCAGCACCGAAATTCAGGGAAGAGCCACAAGAGGCTCACCCCCCCGTTAAAGAGCAACGGGGGGAGAACGCCAAGTACCAGGGCATTCAACGACTAGCCGACGCATTGGAAAAAATGATTACGTCTAGGCCGCTGCCGCGTCAGACAGCAGAACTACCTATCTTTACGGGAGCCGTCGCAGAGTGGCTACCATATAAAGCCGCTATGGAAGATTCTACGAGACTCTTCAAATTCTCTCCGACGGAAAATCTTCTGCGTCTACGAAACAGCCTACGAGGGGAAGCACGAGAAACTGTACTTTCGCAGTTATTCACCGCCTCCAGTCCAGAAGTAATTATGCGAACGCTAGAAATGAAGTATGGAAGGCCAGAATTTATAATTGATCGAGCAATGGAAGAACTCAAGAAGCTCCCTAAGCTAGGAAGTGCGAGTACTGATCTATACGAGTTCGCAGTCAAGATTCAGAACATAGTCTACACAATCAAGAGTATAGACAGAAGAGGCTACCTACAGAGTCCGCTTCTTGTTCGAGACGTCATGGACAAATTGAGTCCGCATCTCGTCAGCAAATGGGCGGAGTACGCAGCCAATAATGAAGCTCGTATTATAGAAGAAAACGAAATGATCGTCCTCTCAGAGTTCTTGATGGCCGAAGCGGATCTGATGATCAGATATACCCACACAACCAGACGAGGTGTTCCAGTACCAGTAAAAAAAGAAGTGGCTCCAAAACGGGCAGCTACTAGAGGCGTATACACTGCAGAAGGCATCACATATGAAGATGAAAGAAGATGCTTTATGTGCCAGTCCGAGGGACATTACACTCCCGATTGCGCCAAACTCAAGGCACTCGACACCAACGATCGCTGGAAATGGGCCAAGGATAACAGAATGTGTTTCAAATGTATGAAACGGAAGCACAACCGATTCTCCTGCAAAGCTAAAGCCTGCGGAGTTCACGGATGTACCTACCGACATCATGCGCTTCTACACAAGGAAAAGGCAACGGAATCGGCTCCTACGGTCAGCACTCTGAACGAATGCAAAACAGCCGACTCAACCGCACTAGTAATGAGCGTTACAGCAAAGAAGACATCTGCGGTATTGCTCAAGACCTGCAAGGTGAAGCTCAGCGGTCCACGGGGGGAGATAATTACGCACGCCCTCTTGGACGAAGGGTCCACGGTGACACTAATAGATGAAGTATTAGCTAACCAACTCACCGATGGCGGATCGAAGCAGCCTTTGAACATTAGAGGTATCAACGAGCAAAAAAGAATAGAGAGCAAGGCGATCGAGATCCGAGTGAGAGGTCTAAGAGAACAAGAAACATACACCGTCAAAGCCCGCACCGTACGAGGGCTACAGTTACATCAACAACGTATACCGCATAATTTAGAGCGGTATCCGTACCTGCGCAGTATACGAGAGAAGATCTGCACAGGAGAAGCCAAGCCTCGCATACTAATAGGGGCTGACAACTGGCACTTAATAGTATCGCGACAGCTACGCGCTGGCAAGAAAACAGAACCTGCCGCATCTTGGACAAAGCTGGGTTGGGTGTTGCATGGATCAGCACCAGGAAGAGCGATTTATCAAGACCAAGCAGCCGTACTTCACATCTCCACAAGTGACACACAATTACAAAAGCTCGTCGAATATTATTTCGACGTAGATTCCCTTGGTGTGTCGACCAAAGAGAGGGTTAACAAGTACGAGAAGAGGGCCAACGATATTTTCGAAGCAACTGCCAAAAGGAAGGAGGGTTATTTCGAAGTAGGCCTTCCTTGGAAGACCGACAACACCACACTCCCCGATAGCTACGAGTCAGCTTTAAGAAGACTACACACGTTAGAGAAGAGGATGACTAAGGAGCCCGCCTTTAAGGAAGTATATACGGCTCAAGTCACGAACCTTGTACAGAAGGGCTACGCGACCGAGTGCGATGGCAGCGAAATGAATAGCAATCGCAAATGGTTCTTACCTCACTTCGCCGTCACGAACCACAACAAGCCAGGGAAAGTGAGAATGGTCTTTGACGCAGCGGCCAAGGTGAAAGGAGTCTGCCTTAACGACTTCCTGCTAGAAGGGCCAGACTTATTGACTTCACTCACAAGAATACTGTTCAGGTTCAGAGAAAAAAGAATTGCCGTAACCGCAGACATCGAAGAAATGTTTCTCAGGATTAAAATAAGACCTGAGGACCAGCCAGCACAAATGTTTTTATGGCGGGACAAGCCCACCGATCCCCCAAGAAAAATGAAGATGGTATCAATGATATTCGGAGCAAGCAGCTCACCGTACCTCGCTCATAGCGTGAGGAATCGTAACGCCACAGACTTTGAGCAAGAATTCCCAGAGGCAGCTTTAGCAATTAAGGAGCGTCACTATATGGATGATTACTTAGACAGCTTCCAATCAGAAGACGAAGCTATTAAGATGGTCAAAGAAGTAATGTACATCCATCAGCGGGCCGACTTCAACTTGAGGGGGTGGAACTCAAACAATAAGAAGGTTCTTGCTAGCATTCCAGAAGAAAAGAGATCCCAGAACGTCGACGTACAGCTAGTGGCACATCACAAGGAGAAAACGTTAGGACTTCGATGGGACCCAGACTCCGACACTCTTACATTCAACACGGATATTAAGAGAGTTCCCGATGAAGTCAGGCTGCGACTAAGAGCTCCTACTAAGCGCGAAACCTTAAGCGCAGTTATGTCAGTGTACGATCCGCTGGGGCTCATCAGTCAGTACACCATCGTCGGCAAGATAATATTGCAACAATTATGGCTTAAGAAGGTGGACTGGGACCAAGAACTACCGCAAGAGGAAGCCTATCTTTTCGACGAATGGATAAAACGACTCCCAGATGTCTCAGCGCTAGCTATACCAAGGTGCTACAGTATGAACTTAACGCCGCAAGCCCATATAGAGCTTCATATTTTCGTCGACGCGAGTGAACAGGCGTATGCAACGGTGGCCTATTGGAGGATCGTATACAAAGACTTAACAGAAACCATCCAAGTAATGGCCAAGGCAAAGGTAGCTCCGCTAAAGATGCTCACCATTCCAAGACTGGAGCTTCAAGCGGCGTTGATTGGGGCGCGACTCGGTAACACGATAATAAAGGAACATACCTGGAAGCCCAGACGAGTCACCTATTGGAGTGATTCTAGAACAGTTCTGTGTTGGATAAGAAACGAGAAAAAGAAATACACTCCATTTGTCGCACACCGCCTAGCAGAGATCGCCGAACTCACACAAGCGGCTGACTGGCGGTGGGTGCCTACCACGCTCAACGTGGCAGACGACGCCACCAGATTTCAGAGCAATAAGATCGACAGTCATGATAGGTGGTTCACGGGGCCCCCATTCCTTAGGGCACCGGCAAACCAGTGGCCACAGGAGAGCGAGGATAACGAGACCGAGGAAGTGGCATGCTACGCCTATTCAGAAGATGACACTTACCCAGAGGACTCACTGCCCGATATCCGAAGGTTCTCCAGTTACTTAAAATTAATAAGAACTACTGCGCTAACACAACTCTTCATTGAGAAGCTGAAAGCCAAAAGGAAAAATAATATACATCTAGAAGTCGCACACCTGAGAGCGGCTGAACGACGTTGGCTTCAGAGAGCGCAGAGAGACTCCTTTAAAGAAGAGTTAATAAGGCTAAAACAGAATCAGCCGCTACCACGACGTAGTAGATTAAAGAAGTTGGACGCCGTATTAGACGACAACATAATAAAGGCAAGAGGCAGAATAGGTGCTCTAAATAGTACAACGCACTCGAACCAGCCAGCGATACTCGACGGACGGCACCCGTTCACTCGTCTGCTCATCGAGAATTATCATCGCCGGGCGGGTCACGCGAATAACGAACGAGTCGTCAATGAACTCCGACAGCAATACATTATTCTACATCTGAGGCCTACAGTCAAGAAGATAGCTAGAGAATGTCAGTTTTGCCGCGTATACAAGGCGGCTCCAAAAACGCCACCGAAGGGAGACCTGCCTAAAGTGAGGCTGGAACCGGGTCACCGCGCCTTCACCTACTGTGGGGTCGATTACTTTGGACCTATGATGGTGACCATCGGACGAAGACATGAAAAAAGGTGGTGTGCATTATTCACTTGCCTTACAACGAGGGCAATTCACTTAGAAATCGTCCAATCACTCTCCACGGACTCTGCTATTATGGCGCTAAGAAGGATGGCCGCCAGGAGAGGCTGGCCACGCGTCATATACTCTGACAACGCCACCAACTTCAGGGGAGCAGACGTTGAATTAAGAAATGTTTACGAGTCCTGGATTACGGTGCTACGAGATTTCAGTCTGCAATATAACACCGACTGGCGTTTTATACCACCGGGCGCGCCGCACATGGGGGGAGCTTGGGAGCGCTTAGTGCGTTCAGTAAAAGTAGCACTTAGCACTACGCTTAAAGAAAAGGCGCCCAAAGAAGAGGTACTGCAGACATTAATCACTGAGGCAGAATACAGCGTGAATGCACGACCACTCACGCACGTCTCCGTAGAACCCGACGATGAAGAAGCCCTGACGCCAAATCACTTCCTTATCGGCTCATCTACAGGACTACCACGAACGGGGCCTTGCACCGAGGCGGACCGCAGCACCTGGCGAAGAGCGCAAGCGCTAGCGGACCAGTTCTGGCAGCGATGGCTTCGAGAGTACTTGCCAACACTCATCCCGCGGGGGCAAGCGAGCACTGTAGTTCCGCAACTTCGAGAAGGCGATCTCGTCATGGTGGTCGACAGCACGCTGCCCCGCAACACTTGGCCAAGAGGAGTCATCGAGCGAGTGCACCCGGGATCAGACGGCATCATCCGGTCTGCAGATGTCCGCACTCAAGGAGGCGTATTCAAGAGACCTGCGACTAAGCTCGTCGTCCTACGGATGAAAGAGGCTACGACGTGTCTGCGCCGGGGGGAGAATGTTACGGACGACGGCGTCAATACATAAAATAAGTTAGAATAAGATAGGCATGTATTGTTATCCCACTCTAAATATACGCAATGTCAATAGATGTAAGAAAGAGACAGCGCTATAGGAAAGAAAGAGATGCAGAGTGGTGCCGTGTGCAAAAGTGGCTCGCACGTGATTGGTGGAGAGGCCGGTACCGCTGACTACCATACCCTGCTAATGTAAGAATCTTAATAGTACTTAAGCACGCCTAATGCATTGTTGATCATGTTGGGTACTTGGGATACATCAATAAATAAGATTGAAGAGCGAAATACGAAGTTTTTATTGAGACGCTACAATCTACACTCTACACTACTATTACTTACTTTTACTCATACTGACTTTCTTATCTATTGTATGGAACTGTTTATAAATTCAGCGATAATTTAAACAACTCATAGCAAACATCAAAGATTCTGAATGTAAATCTTGTAATTGTAAGGAAACATTTTTTAAATCTTATATATAAAAACAAATGTATGTCCTATAGAATCGTAAACTATTCATTTGATCATGTGATGATCTTTAGCAGAGTTGTTATTCATGAGCTCGCGAAGGTTTCTGGTGTATTTTTTTTTGTGATGGCGTGGCAACGTGCGCAGAGTACAGCTAGTCTTCTTTATAAAAATGAATATTTTCCTCTATGGAATTGTAAACTATTCATTTGAACATGTAATGATCTTTGGCAAAGTTGTTATTCATGAGCTCGCGAAGGTTTTTATAAGTTTCTATAAGAATATAATTTATAACTAAAATCAATAAAAATTACGATACCGGTTTGACGCGCAATGGGTCCCGGGTTTGATCCCGGCCAAACAGGTATCTGAATGATTAATTTAGATTCACGTTATGGGTCTGGGTGTTTGTCTATTCATCTTGTGTGTGTCCATGGTACCCACGACACAGGAGAAAATCCTACCGTGAGGCTATGAGTGTAGAAAGCGCGTTTTTTTACTACTTCACTTTGTAAAATACATTTTAAAACAGTGAATTTCAAAAACAAAATTCCGTTCTTTCCCAAGAAGTTTGTTCAACACCATAAAATAATATATTAGAAATACAGCCAAGTGTTAAACAAAAGGTGCCTTATGAATAAATTGTTTATGATGTCGTAAATTATGCTGCCTTCGCCTTATTATATTTAACGTGAATTTGTCGGCGTAACTCATTTTATATTTAAGCTAAATCAGGAATCAAGAAAATGTATTACTTAATGCTGCTGAAATCCCGAGGGATATTATTCCAAGTACTTAAAAGGCTTTGCGTAGTTTCTCGCCGCACAGGATGTAAGTTGATTTCACAGTCGGCTATAGGCAGGCATATAGGATATGTAGGAAAAAACAAATCCTTCTTTTTTTATTTGACTGAAGTTGCAAACGAGCATGCAGTGCATCTGATGGTAAGTGGTCACTGCCGCCCATGGACATCTGTAATCGACTAACATGGGTTTCATTTGAAGTCAATCACAGTCAGATGTCACACATCACATGATGGTCGCCTCATATGAAAGTGTGCCTACAACCTCACCCTTCTATCGAAACGCAAAAAAATACTTCTCCGGTCGAACTACACTGGTTTTACCACCTTGAAAATTTCCTTCTGTATAAACTTTGCCACTTACAAGTGACTTGAGTGCTTCGGGGGTATTATAAAGATTTTCTTACTTACTTAAATAGACAGTAAATGATAGGAAAAATATGTGTCAATACCCTCAAAATGCCGCCATTTCTGCTACCGGCTATTATCTCTCCGCTCTGAGCGTAGCAATACAAGCAGTAGGTACTTTAGGTGCTTATGCTAAGACTCTTGACATCCCTATAATAAGCATGTCTCTTTGAGTGAGGAGTGATATTTTCACATCTCACTACTGAGATTAGTGAGTATGATTATATATAAAAAATAATACACACCAAGAAGATACTGCAGTGCAAATTAAAATCAAGATGGTCACTAAAACATGCTCTTATGTTTTAGTGACCATTTTCAGCTGCCTGTGACGACTGTCGTAGACTATTGCCATCAGTAGTCTGCTATTGTCGACGGCACAGTCCGCGGACTGTAGTCCACTGTCCCAGTCTGCTATCAACCACCAACAACTGACCGCGATCGCGGTATCCACCTTACATTTTCGAAAAAGGTAAAAATAAACGAAACTGATTAAACTAATATATTGTTGTAAACTAAGACCAAGTAACATTAATCCTATCTATCTCTGGGTAGTTTCCAAATAACCGCCTCATATATCACAAATGCAACATAAAGTATTTATTAATTAGCTTGTTTACTGCACAATGTGCCCACAATTCACTTAAATGTGCAAATAAGCATACGTTTTCAAATTTATTGCCAACTTTTTGGTCGTCTAGCAAAGCCAGTTTTGTAGATGCGAAAACTATTAGTCCATTTTTACCATTAATACTGACAAGTTTTGACCATCACATATATTTTTTTATAATATTAAAGTAGCACACAAACATGCGGTTCACCTGATGTTAGTGGCTATTATAGAGCAGATACTTATCCGAAGTCAGTCAACAAGGCATTGCTAATCCCAAGGACTAAGATGATCCTCGGGAGTAGCAACGCATCTGTGATTGACTTCAGATGGAACTCATGAATGGAACTCAACTACATACAGAACATGAGTTCCATCTGATCACAGTCAATCACAGATGCGTTGCTACTCTCGAGGACTAAGATGTTCGTCTCGATGGTGTGGCGGTGGTACTTCCCCGGTCGAACTACACTGGTTCTACCCATCTGGTAATTTTGTGGTATAAAACATACCTCATAATATTCAAAGTAAGTATTCTAATTAGTTCTATTTACTTTATTTAGTTGTTTTTTCCAAATGACAATTATAAATAAAAACCTAATCATAGTAAAAGCAATTTTCTTTTAATCTTCTCCAAACAAAAACGCTGATTATGCTATTTAAAATCTCATTTTAAACTGATTTCAGATAAGATTTCTGGCGTTCTCACAAAATCATTTTAAGAGCTTAGTTTCAGATAAATAGACCTGTTTAATAACAATCTGGATTAACTTCTAGCCCCAAATCTTCTATCACAGCGGCATTGCACTCTGACCGTACGTTGAACTTTTAATATATTTTGGGGTTCAGTATAAAATTAAATATATGAAAAAGCCTTTCTGTAAAATATATTTATTATTTATTAAAGATCGCCAACGGAAAGTACACATCACTAAGATTATATAAAATAACTTATCAGGCGCCTTTACAATAATATGCGAAGCCTAAAGCCTTCCTCGATAAATGGTCTACTCAACATAAAAATAACTTTTCAATTCGAACTGTAGTTCCTGAGATTAGCGTGTTCAAACAAACAAACTCTTCAGCTTTATAATATTAGTATACATTACTTAATGTAGTTCTTTAAATATATTTAAAGGTGTTTTAAGTTTTTGTTATACTTATTTTTAAGTTTAAGGCACCTTTTTTTCGAGGATTTCCCACTCTTACCCCCTACAAAAGATATCTCCGTGATAGTGATTTGTAGATTATGTGTCATGTTTTACTCACTAAAACCTGATACTATGCGAGGCATTCCAACTTAGACTGGCCATTCGCTATCGCTGAAGCATTGTCGTTAACGCCATTGCGAAAACAGCTGTCAAATTACACAGCAACTATTTAGGATGCTAAATGATTATGTGCATAATATTAAACGTCTATTTATATAAATAGACGTGAAAACAATCAAATGTGGAAGGATTTTTAAAATAAAACTACACATAAAAATCGATGATGGGAGTAACAAACGAGCATGCAGTGCATGCTGGTAAGTGGTCACTGCCTCCCATGGACATCTGTAACCAACTTCATAAATAACGTGGATTCTATCTGAAGTCAATCACAGATGCGTTGCTACTCCCGAGGACTAGGATGGTCGCCTCATATGAAAGTATGCCGACAACCACACCCTTCCGTCGAAACGGAAAAAATGCTTCACGCTAGAAATAAGTGTGGCGGTGGTACCTCTCCGTTCAAACTACACTGGTTCTACCATGTGGTAACTTTGTGTACGATCTTCATATCTCTTTATGTAAGGACTAAACCTGACGATAATCCAAGAAATTTCTTCCAAATAATGATTCTCAGGTAGAACATCAACATTACTTAAAACTAATGTCTTTTAAAAAAGTGATGTAATATCTAGTATTCTCCAATCGCACTTAACCTGCGCGGTCTTTAAATAGCTTTACCTCTCACTGATAAATAATAGTTCTGTGTCTAGCAGGACAGTAATGAGTTGCTGATAACTCACTTATTAATGACAATGATCACTTTTCAGCTAGACTTAACTCATTTGCTATTTCATTTTCACTAAAAAAGAAAGATTAATCACTACCAGCTGCAACTGACACGCCCTCAGTACTAGAAGTCCTGAGTTCATTCGAAATAAGTTCATTTGTTAGACAAGATAAAGGGCCGCTGTCTCTTTGAGCCGGTAGAAAAACTTTGTTTTTTTATTTTTATATTTGAAGTTGTAAAGGGCTTTGCGCACCTGATGGTGAGTGTTTACTAGCGCCTATGAACATCTAGTACACAACAACACATTTCTTACTTGATTGCAATAAATACTTATTATACGTAATCTAATATTAGGTGGAGCAGTGATAGCCTAATGGTTGAAACTTGCCCTCTCGATCGGGAGGTCCGAGGTTCAAACCCAGGCACGCACCACTGATTTATGTATTAGAAATTAATTATCACTGCTTTTTGGTGAAGGAAAACATCGTGAGGAAACCTCCACACCCGAGAGTTCTTTAAAAAAAAGAGTTCTCGGAGTTGTGTGAAGTCCACCAATTCGCACTTGGTCAGCGCGGTGGACTATGGCCTAAAAACTCTCTCATTCTGAGAGAAGACCCGTGCCCAGCAGTGGGCCAATAATGGGTTGATAAGAATATTAGGTTCATATTGTCGTAGATATATTTAAAGTCGTCCCTTTAGTTCTGGGCTTAGAATAGGGCGGCGGTACCCCTTGCCTGTCGTAAGAGACGACTAAAAGAGGCTTCCGAGGTCGCGGGCGGCTAGAATGGGAGCTCCATCCATTCGGTAAGACGACCCCAGGAAGGACGGCAGTATGTGTAGTCGCATTTCGTCGTAAAGACTTGAAGTCGTAAGGAGCGGTGGGTCTCACCTTGGGGGAGCCCGATAGGGCAACACGCTCAGAGGACTCCGGTTGCGTTCCTTTAGGGATCCCGATATCCTCTTTGGATAGCACCGTGGACGGCCACCAGGGTAATAAATGCGGTAAAAATCCCACAAAACCCTGCGTCGCTCCCACGGCGTCGGTTACCTTTTGAAGGTGTTCCCCGCCAAAGAAAAAAACAAATCTTAAGTAAGTTTATTTCCAAGGATCTCCAAGAATTTCCAAGGATTCAAATTACAATAATGAGACGTTCCAAAATAATGTTCCTGATAAAGCTCCCCTCACGAATTTTTATTTGTTATCAGAAGACAAAATTCGAAGGCTTTCCAAATCCAAGGATAAAAACCCAACCATTAATAAATTCCACAAAACAAGGAAATCAGATTACTAAAAGCTTTTTACAGTATCGGATGAGCACAAAGCTCTGAAAAGTTTAAGCTCGGCCGTTGTTTGAGAGCAGAATTAGCCAACTCCGTACTTAGTGGTTATTACCATGTACCGGAGTAAATGTAGCAATGAGCTTTGCAACTTTTGGTACAAGCCTCTAGAGTATCCGACGGCTTGTCTTAGGATAAGGCAAAATCGAGCTTATTATTTGGGATATGAAATTTATTTCCCGACTGTGTTAGAGGGTGGATGCTACTTTGCAAGCGTATGTGTCTATCTTTTTATGCAATATGCATGCTGTACGCGCTACAGCTGAATCGACTTGACGAATTTTATTGTGTTACATGACGTATCATTGGGATTCGCCAGTTTTAAAAGTAAAATAGACTATATCATTTTGAAATATGGCTTCTGCGATCATACTAGGTGGGTGAAGTTACATGCCATGTCCTTCGATTGTAGATATTGGACGTGCTCCACGATTTTATTTTTAGTTTAATCAATGCATATGTTTAAAATTTGTATATTACAAAAACGACATCGTTTGTTGTTCGTTGACCATAGATATTTTCAGAAAGTGAGTAGTTACTTTGTTTTGAAAATATTACGATGTATACATATTGATACCCATGACTGTATAAATTAAATTATTTTTTGGCTTTTAGTACATTTATCTGTAATATAAAACCGTTTAACTTATTTTTTTTACTTTTTTATTTAATTATTAGTATCAAATTAAAGCTAGTAAACAGACCACTCCAAAAAAGACACATAATGCCGTCTAAATAACCGATTTATCATAAAAACTTAATACCCAACTGTTAAAAAACAATCAGAAGGAAATAAAAGTAATTAACCAATCGTTTTTTTTTAATAATTTAACCTTGTTACTTGTTTTTTCGGCCGTGTGGTGTCGGCCTTTTAGAATAGCACCACTCCCTCTCTTCCCGTGGATGTCGTACGAGGCGACTAAGGGACATAAATCCAAGAGATGGGCAGCAGCATCTCCTTGTGTAACTTACACCTACTGCGGTCACCAACACGCTTGCCAGGCGCGGTGACTATCGGCAAAAACCCCCAATGGAAGGTGCAGAAGAACCCCGGCCCCCAGTCCCCGGCAGCCCCGCTATTCCAGGCTACGGTAGCGGCCTAGGTAACGGCGGGGCAGGGGGTGCTAAGAATCTCCGGCAGAGATCCGGCTACCGCAACCGACGACTTCTGCACCTGGCAACATACAACACCAGGACACTGAGGACCGACGAGAAGATACAGGAGCTGGAAGAAGAGATAGACAAGTTGAACTGGAGTGTTTTGGGATTGTCTGAAGTCCGAAGACAGGGTGAGGACACGATAATCCTCAAATCGGGCAACTTGTTCTATCACCGGGAGGGCGACCACCTGTCTCAGGGTGGTGTCGGGTTCCTCGTCCACAAATCCCTCGTCAACAACGTGGTAACAGTCGACAGTGTGTCGTCAAGGGTAGCGTACCTTATACTCAGAATATCTAAACGGTATTCGCTGAAGGTCATACAGGTATATGCGCCGACTTCGACACACCCAGACGATGAGGTCGAGGTTATGTATGAGGACGTAAGTAGAGCCATACATACCTCAAAGACCCACTTTACCGTTGTTATGGGGGATTTTAACGCAAGACTAGGCACGCGGAACGATGGCGAGCGGAAGGTGGGGCCCTTTGGAATTGGACAACGGAACCACCGAGGCCACTTGCTTGCCAACTTCTTGGAGAGGGAAGGCCTCTTTATGATGAACTCTTTCTTCAGGAAGAAGGCACAGCGAAAGTGGACTTGGATAAGTCCTGATGGTTCATCTAAAAACGAGATAGACTTCATTTTGGCAGACAAACGGCACATATTTAATGATGTCTCTGTGATCAACAGGGTGAAAACCGGAAGTGATCACCGGATGGTAAGAAGCACATTAAATATCAACGTAAAGCTGGAACGGTCACGCCTAATGAAGTCTACGCTCCGACCAACACCTGTCCAAATCCAGGGCTCCGAAGAGTTTCAACTTCAGCTACGAAATCGTTTCGCGTGTCTCGATTCTTGCGTTTCTGTGGACGAAATTAACACCAAGGTAGTAACAACTGTCCACGAGGTGGGGTCTAAGTACTTTAAGACCCACTCCAGTGGTAGGTCTCGGATTTTCTCAGAACATACTCTCGGTCTCATGAGGGAGAGGCGAGAACTATGTGTGCAGTCTCCAGCCTCAATGTCTAAATACAGACTGCTCAATAAACAGATCTCTCAGAGTAGGCGACGCGATTGGCGTGCTCATAACACCCATCGCGTAAAAGACACTATTGAGCGAAACCAGGGCTCGAGAGTGTTCGCCAGGGATCTGTGCGTTGGGCAGAGCCTGCTGACGAGGTTGAAGACCGAATCGGGCACCATGGTTTCGTCTAACTCCGATGTTCTGAGGGAAATTGAGAAATACTACGGACAGTTGTATGCTTCCGCACGAGCTCCCGCCCGTAACAAGGCGGACGACAAACGTGCCAAACTGACCCGACACTATACTGAGGACCTCCCGGACGTCAGCCTGTACGAGATTAGAGAGGCTCTCAAACAGCTGAAAAACAACAAGGCACCGGGCGATGACGGAATCACAACAGAGCTGCTAAAAGCTGGCGGTAAACCCGTACTAGTGGCGCTCCAAAAGTTGTTCGATTCCGTCATTACTAGCGGGACAACCCCGGAAGCGTGGAGCAGAAGCGTAGTGGTGCTGTTCTTCAAAAAGGGCGACAAAACTCTTTTGAAGAACTACAGGCCCATTGCGCTTCTGAGCCACGTGTATAAGCTGTTTTCGAGAGTCCTCTCTAACCGCATTGTACGCAGGCTAGACGACTTCCAGCCTCCCGAACAAGCCGGTTTCCGAAAAGGCTACAGCACCATAGACCACATTCACACGCTGCGGCAGATTATACAGAAGACCGAGGAGTATAATCTGCCGTTATGTGTTGCTTATGTGGACTATGAGAAAGCCTTCGATTCTATCGAGACCTGGGCGGTGCTGGAGTCCTTTCAGCGATGCCAGATCGACTATAGGTACATCGAGGTGCTGAAGTGTGTATACACTGCCGCCACCATGTCAGTCCGAGTACACGACAGAAGCACAAATCCAATCCAACTGCAGCGGGGAGTCAGACAAGGTGATGTTATATCGCCGAAACTGTTCACCGCTGCGTTGGAAGATTTGTTCAAGCTGATGGAGTGGAAAGGTCTTGGCATTAACATCAATGGCGAACACATCACGCACCTTCGATTTGCCGATGATATAGTCATCTTGGCAGATTCGCTGACGGACCTCAACACAATGCTAGGCGACCTCAACAGTGCCTCACAACGGGTGGGTCTTAAGATGAACATGGACAAGACGAAAATCATGTCTAACGTCCATGTCACACCCGTACCGGTAGTTGTTGACGGCACTCCTCTCGAAGTTGTCGACGAGTACATTTACCTGGGACAAACGATCCGGATGGGTAAGTCCAACTTTGAGAGGGAGGTCACTCGAAGAATCCAACTCGGCTGGGCTGCGTTCGGGAAATTTCGTAGTATCTTCTCGTCCACAATTCCTCAGTGCCTGAAGTCGAAACTATTCGAGCAATGTGTGTTGCCAGTGATGACCTACGGCGCCGAAACGTGGTCCTTCACTGTAGGCCTCATTCGGAGACTCAGGGTCGCTCAGCGTGCTATGGAGAGGGTTATGCTCGGAATTTCGCTACGAGACATGATTCGCAACGATGAAATCCGTAGACGAACGAAGCTTACCGACATAGCTCTCAAAGTTAGTAGGCTGAAGTGGCAATGGGCCGGCCACATCGCTCGCAGGACCGATAACCGATGGGGAAGGAAGGTCCTCGAGTGGCGACCACGTTTAGGCAAAAGGAGTACAGGTCGCCCCCCTACCAGGTGGACCGATGACCTGAAGAAGACAGCGGGAAACCGTTGGATTCAGAGGGCACAGGACCGGTTGGAGTGGCGCCATTTAGGGGAGGCCTATGTTCAGCAGTGGACATCAAAAGGCTGATGGATGGATGGATGGATGGACTTGTTTTTTAATGAGCAGTTGGAGCCTCATGTCATTCCTCGCATGGTACTTAGAGGTAGAACAATTTCCGCTTTAACTTTATAATCTAAACTGCCGTGCCTATTTCTGCCTAATGACGTCAGTTTGCAGCGCGAGGGGGAAACCTTCATAGGTACCCGACTCCGTGGAAGCGGCGCAGGGTTATGTGGGATTTTTACCGCACTAAAACCCCCCGGTGGCCGTCCTTGGCGCTATAAAGAGGACTCCGGGAAGTTTGCAGCGCTACCGAGGCGTTTTACTTTAATCCTCAATAATAGCTATGAATCTATTATCTCAGGTAAGACTTTAATCTTATATTTCTCTGATCCGGATTTACTGATGTCAATGCAATTACTTATATTTTATCAAACTTGTGTGGTTTAAACTAAGCAAATCCTCCGTAGTAGAGGTTACCTAAATAATCAAATGATAAGAGTAATTTTTCTAAAAAAATTAAAGAAGAATTTATAAAATTTAGTGCTCTATGAAATTATATATATTAATACGTGAATCAAAAACTTGGATTCCGTTTTTAAGATACTTGCCGTAGACGGAGGATGATTCAATGTCTTTCTATGAAAATACATAACGTCAAAAATGTCAGATGTCTTTGACAAAATACCCGCTATTGCTTTTAAATGCTTAGCTTAGCTTAGCTAATTAAACCTCTTTTTATATATTACGGGTGCGTTCAAAATAACTTCAAATTTATAACAATTTATTTGAACATGAGAAATATTCGTGCTACTTTGGACAATATGAAGTTTAGTTAAAGTTGTGTGACGGGTGACTAGTTCTTTATAACATACCACATAAAATTAAATATTTAAAAATCAACACTTAGAACCTCAACATTAAATCCGTATCACGCTTGACCAAACAAATCTGTAGCCAAAGATTAAGAGTAATACAAGCTTATTACATTGGCATCAAGGAACGCTGTCCTTCGGTTTCATGAATAATTCTACCTAAACGGGCACACAGAGCGTTCAGACAACGTTTATGAGTTTCGTCTGAAAGAGCCATTATTATACTTCTAACTATTATAACTTTATGGGGCTAGTTAGGTTAGTGTCTTATTAGTAGCGAGAAACGATATTTTATTGGACTGAAAGCATAGGAGTCTGCAGTCCATCTGTCATTAATTCACTTGATGACTACCGGGCATTTGGCACACACATATTTTATGTCAACAAATTTGAACAATTCATACAATTGTAGATGTGATTGAAGCGGGCGAAGCATAACCGAAAATGAAAATGAAAAATGGAGTGGCGCCATTTAGGGGAGGCCTATGTTCAGCAGTGGACATCAAAAGGCTGATGGATGGATGGATGGGACATTCGTTATGTAGTTTAATAACTGTGTTAGGATGTCTAAATTGAAACTAAATTGATGACTAAATTGAAACGTCTCCTATTATGCCACATTTCTTAAATAAAATACAGTATTACACTGGTGTAAAGCAGAATAAAGCTATGTTATTGTATTGCATCACCGTAGTCAACTCACATAGGATTGTTCAACTTTTAAAAAAAACAATATTTTTAAAACTATACACAGATAATTTCATTCTATTTATATAGAAACTCATTCAAAAGATATTATACGTAGCAATCATCGCTTATCTTTTAAGATAAGTCACACAAGTATCATTATAATAACTTCATCGTTATAACTTTATATTGTTCTTTCGGCCATAACTTCTAAAAGGTTGGCTGGAACTATTAACAATATTTCCTAACTTTTGCACGAGTCGTTTAGTGCTAAATATTCATATGGAACAAAAATTAAGCGCTTTTAATAAATATAATGGTGTCAATGCAATGAATTGCAATTGCAATTTTGTTGCAATATATTGCTTATTGTTTAAATTAAATTAAATGATTCTCGTCAACCCATTACTATTGTCCCACTGCTGGGCACGGGTCTTCTCTGAGAATGAGAGAGTTTTAGGCCATAGTCCACCCCCGCTGTGTTTTCTCCTCGCACCGGTAAGAGTCCGGCATAACCCAGCTGCCGCCCCAGGAGGCTGGGTATCCATGAGGATTACCCACTTAAAAAAAAGGCCTTAGTCCACCGCGCTGGCCAAGTGCGAATTGGTGGACAAATTAAATGATTAATAATAAACAATAAGTTATCTGTCCCACGATATGAGTGTATTTGCATTTGATGTATCTGTTCAGTTTATGGTATTTAATTCGAAGTTAATTTATTTTTAAAGCAATACGTTATGGATAATTTAATATTACTCCTTTGATAATAATTATCATTAATATTATCATACTGTTCAAACTTTCATACTCATATTATAAAGGCGAAAGTTTGTGAGTGTGTATGTTTGTTACTTCTTCACGTCTAAACGGCTGGAGCGACTTTTATAAAATTTGTTAGGGAGTTAGCTGACACTCTGAATTAATATTTAGGCTACTTTTCATGTGGCGAAAATATCTTACTCCCACGTGTCAATTGATAGAGCGATTTTTTTAACACGGGCGAAGCTGCGGGGTTCAGTTAGTATATAATATTTTTATCTACACATTTTTACAAATTATCTGTGAAAAAATCTCAATTTCACTGGGCTTGTATTGCTAAATTCATAACAGTCTTATATTAGTTTTATGAAGGTACGAAAACTTACGAAAAATTCATTAAATTTGTGAAGGTCTAAAATTCATTTAATTTATATTAATTTACACGCAGTTTACTTTTTAGTTTAATAACGCAACCTAGTAGAAAAGGTAATATTTCATGTTACCGAAAGAATAGCGTGTTTCAAAATAATAAATAAATAATTATTAAAAAACCCATAAAATAATTAATGAAGTACGAGTAGTTGATTTATAAAAAACGTAAATCTTACGTATACGAATTTCTTTTAAATATAATGTTACTAGAGTATTCAGCGGCTTCACCCGTTTCGGTTACGTCTACCACGGTAATGAGTAGCCTGTGTTAATATTTTGTGTGTTAAGCTATTGCATAGTTTTTATGACGGGCTTTGAGCGCGGCGACCAAATCAAGAAATTCCGTAACGAAAAAAACCTAGCACCCTCCCACTTCGCTTACCATGTAGCGCGGTCAAGCGTTCGCTTAACGTGTATGTATGGTATGACAGTGCGAAGCTCGCACGGATCGAGACGAGCTGCTCGTAATCGGACGAATATGTAAGCAGCTATTTGTAAGAAAGTATATAGTATCAAAGAAAACAACTTGAATTAATATCAAAGAAAAAAATCTGCATAAATAAATAAATAATTATAATTGCAAAAGTTGATAAAAAATGCTATGCAATAGCTTTAGCGCGCCAGTCCCACATAACCCAAAGTCTCTCCCATGACTTCGGGTTATGTGGGACTCTTACCCACTAAAACCTTCTCGGGGGCTTTGCAGGGGTTCCCGGTATCTCCAATGGAACGAACCGGTGCCCCCTAGCACCGGTGCGCGTGCGCGGTGCTCTTTACAGGCCCATCTCTTGGGGGACTTGTAACTATCCCCCTATACCTTGCGTTGTCTATGATGACATGCAGCCACGGTTGCCACCGTCCTTCTCGGGGTTCCTTGCTTGGCAGTTCGGGCTCCCACTCTAGTGGCTCGCAACCCCAGAAGCCTATAAGGATAGATAGGAAACTATAAGGATAGTTTCCTCGTACGATTGTTGATTAATATGTTCGTTTTCATTTACTATAAAATGATAATAATTTTTGATTTTCTTTATAAACTTCTGCTCTAAATAATTCCTTAGCTCTATTTTGTTAATCTTCTGACTAAAACATACTTATTGCACCCAACCTATTCTTATATTTACCACTTACTTTAACTCCATACCTTTAGGTTGTCTGGAAGAAATCGCTGTTTAGCGATAAGACCGCCTTTTGTATTGTTTTTATTTTGTATGTTTTATGTTATCTGTACTATCTGGGTACAATAAAGAGTATTATTATCATTATTATTCTCCTGAGTATTTTTTTTATATTACAGGAATAGCAAACCATGCTAAAGCTATAGCAAGCGAGCATGCAGTTCATTTCGAATCTACTGCCTCAAACACCTATGATCAATACCAGATAAGATTGGAATCCTATCCAAGTTAAATAAGGATGCGTTGTTGTTGGTTTTTATCCGATTAAAGTAGTAAACAAACATGCAGTCTACCTGATTGCAAGTGACTATTGCTAGCTAGCTAAGAGTATAGCTCTCTGCTTTATATAATTGTTAGAAAGTTTCCAAAATTATAACGCAGCGGTCACGTTGGACGCAGTCTACAACATGAACCATAGAATACCATATATTGAGTTCCAACTTTGATGTTTGTACCATATCAGTAATTATTTGAATTATTAATCTATTGAATAGCTTTTATCGTGGGCTTAGAGCGCGGCGATTGAATCAAAAAATTCCGTAACGAAAAAAACCTAACACCGGTGTTATTCCGCATACTATGTAACGCGGCCGAGCGTTCGCTTAACGTGTAAGTATATGTAAACGGTACGACAGGACTAGGCTCGCACGGATCGAGACGAGCTGCTCGGAAATCGGTCGAATATGTAAGCAGGTGTTTGTGAGAAAGTATATAGTATCAAAGAAAAAACTTGAATTAATATCAAAGAAAAAGAAACTGCATAAATAAATATATGATTATAACCGCATACGTTGATAAAAAAAATGCTACGCAATAGCTTTACCGCGACAGTCCCCGAGTGCCGCACGTTTTTATACTTAATAGTGGCATAGATCGTCCACTGATTCGTGAAATCCTAAACATTTTAAGGCATTTGCGTATCATAACTATATTCATATAACGATGAGATTGACGACCCGCGTAGCGGAGGGGTTACAATATCGGTGTAACACGCGATACCGAGTTCGATTCCCTGCCGGACAAATATCTGAATGATGAGCTTTGATGCTTGTTCTGAGCACCCTCGTGTTTGTGTATTCGTTTTTGTGAGTATTGAACACAAAACACAGGAGAAAATCATAGTTTGGGCTATGATGAAAAAAAATGGATATAAATAAGAAAAAAGACAAACCCGCTGAGTTTCTTGCCGGATCTTCTCAGTTGAGGTCGTCTTCCAATCCGGTGGTAGTGTAAGAAAAAAATGTAACTGACAATTTGTAAGTGCCCCCGTAGACCTATACAAAATAAAGACATTTCATTTCATTTCATGAGTGTAGAAAGCGATTACCGATTAAAGTTTAGCGTTCATACAAGAAAGCATTTCATAACCGCTTCATGATCTCGTCAGTAACAAACACAACACCCGATCTAACAAAGACCCAGTAAATTCAGACGAACAAAGTAAGGGAAGTTGGTACAACCAATCTTGTGGGCATAGGGAAACACGTAATCCGCATACAAATGAGCCGTCGGGCGTATGGAAATGCAGTAGCGATGATTTGATAAATTTTTCCAAGTCCGATGTAGGTCACCGTTTGCACGGTCGAGGAAGTAATTTCTTGTGAAATATGAACGTGTAATGAGCGTAGGGTAGTATAGTAGATAGTCGTAGTCACAATCGTATAGAATGCTTTATGAGCACATATTCCACACTTCAATGTTATGAAGAGTTTATGAAGGAGGACGTACGATATTGCGTACATAAATGTATATGTGTTTGCGTGTCTGTACGTACGTATGTGTGTATGCATGTGTAAGCATGAGTGGGAGTATATCTATATATTAATTTGTGAAGCAAAAACTTGTGATCCATTTTTAAGATACTTGCCGCTGACGGAGGAGTATGAAATTACACATGGTTGTAGTTTATATAGAGAAGGATTATGCGATGCAAATATTTTTTTCAAATAATGCAGAAAAGATTCATAAAATCAACTAAAAACACATTACACTACCGTGCATTGGACACAAACACATACATAATAAACGAAATAGAACATACAATGTCTTACTATGAAAACAAATAACGTCATAAATTACAGATTTCTTTGTCAAAACACCCACTACTGATTTTAAATGTAGCTTAGCTAATAGACCTCTTTTTACCTTTCACGGGTGCGTTCAAAATAACTTGAAAGTTATTACAATTTATTTGAATTTGAGAAATATTCGTGCTACTTTGTGCAATATGAAGTTTAGTTTTTTAAGTTAAATTACGGTCGAATTTCGACCATTGCGACTAGTGTATATATAATTCCAATTTAATAAGTAATCAGTCTCCAGGATCAACGTAGGTAGTTAAGAGCTAATCTTCTTAGGGGTTATTGCTCAAGTAACGGTAGTGCAATTATAACCAAAAAGATTTATAGTATTCATACTATAATCTTTCTTTAAAATCGATGGAGCTTTAAACAAACTTTTAAATTTTATTGAACCCCATCAGGAATAGATGTTAAGAAATTTTTCATAAATGGGTATCTGTGTCTTTAGTTTTCTGAGATAGCATCTGCGGGTCAAGCGACGGTAAGCAACTATGGAACAGAGGTTGTACTCGAAGTTAATTTTGACGACCCGCGTGGCAGAGCAGTTACCAGTCCGGTCTGACGCGCAATGGGTCCTGGGTTCGATTCCCGGCCAGACAGGTATTTGAATGATGAGTTTAGATTCATGTTCTGGTTCTAGGTGTTTGTGTATTCGTCTTAAGTGTTTCCAAGGTACCCACCACACAGGAGAAAATCGTAGTGTGGGGCTATGGCGTGTGTGTTAATTACAAATGTGTTGTCATTCGTGAGGACTAAGATATTCGCCTCTAATTTAAGTCAGCTGGTATCTATACTCTTTCAAGAAATCGCATGAACCCGTTCCTTACAAATTCTACCACCTGATAGTAAGTGACGACTGCAGAATGGAAATTATTTTTTTTTCTGATTCAAATAGCAAACGAGCGTGCAATCCACCGGATCGTAAGTGGTCACTGCCACTCATGGACATCTGTAAACAAGTTCTTCTAGAACATGGGTTCTATCGGAAGTCAATCACAAATGCGTTGCTACTCCCGAGGACTATTATGGTCGCCTCATATAAAATTGTGTTGGTTACCACACCCCTCCATCGAAACGAAAAAAATGCATCACGCTACAAATAGGAGCAGCGATGGTATTTCCCCAGTCAAACTACACTGGTTCTACCACCTATTAAATTAATTAATTATCACTCATTTGTAATTTTCAATCTATAAATTACATATCTCTTCTATCTAATGAAAAGTCACCACTAATTTTACAAACGATTTCATCGAATATTCATCTCATTGGTTTCCGTAGAAAGCATTTCTCATAAATTGTTCTTGCGAAGAGAATTCGGAAGGCGACAGGTATAAATTGATCATGGACTCAGAGTTAGTTTAATTGGTTTTTGTAACTTTTGAATGGACATAAAATAACATGTATATATTTTGTATGATACACGTGCTTATATACGTATATATTTTGTATGATACACGTGCTTACTTTTTATGTTTACAAGACACAAATAGATTTAAGCAACTTTTTTACAGAATCTTATCAAACGAGAAATTACTTTTGTTGTTACTTTGTTTGTATTTTTCTTTCGAAACCTACAAAGATACGGCAATATTTATATCCCACTTCTAGGAACGGGTCTTTTCTCACCTTTGGATAGCAATCTTTTATCCCACTTCTAGGAACGGGTCTTTTCTCACCTTTGGATAGCAATCTATTATCCCACTTCTAGGAACGGGTCTTTTCTCACCTTTGGAAGAAGTTTGAAGCATCCTTGGCTACACTGCTTCCATTCGTATTGGTAAAAGAAAATACGGATCTGTCGCAAACTTGTGTTTTTTAAGGTTTAACAACTGCTATTTAACGATAGAAATTGAGTGCGAGACCTTTATCTATATTGAAGACGCAAACGAGCATAATAAAATGTTTATATATTTTGTATGAAACACGTTCTTATTTTTTATGTTTAGAAGACGCAGATCGATTTAAGCAACTTTTTTACAGAATCTTATCGAACGAGAAATTACTTTTGTTTTTACTTTGTTTGTATTTTTCTTTTGAAACCCACAAAGATACGGCAATATTTTTATCCCACTTCTAGGAACGGGTCTTTTCTCACCTTTGGAAGAAGTTTGAAGCATCCTTGGCTACACTGCTTCCATTCGTATTGGTAAAAAAATACGGATCTGTCGCAGACTTGTGTTTTTTAAGGTTTAACAATTACTATTTAATTATAGAAACTAAGTCCGAGAGCTTTATTTTATATTGAACACATACGAGCATTATGTCCATTTGATAGTATGTGATCACTACCACTCATACAAAACTAGTAATCTAATCAACTTTATACAAAATAAGGAATGTCTTACGATTGAAGTGGCAAGCAAGCCTGTAGTCCACCTAATGGTAACTCATCGCTACCACCTAAAGACACTTGTTAGTAAATGTATATAGAAAAGGGATTCTTGGTGCCAACCCATTATTGTCCCACTGCTGGGCACGGGTCTTCTTTCAGAATGAGAGAATTTTAGGTCACACTACACCGCACTGGCCAAGTGCGAATTGGTAGAATTCACACACCTCCGAGAGCTTCCTTTTTTTGTTTTTAAAGATCTCTCGGGTGTGTAGATTTCCTCACGATATTTTCTTTCGCCAAAAAGCAGTGATAATTAATTTCTTATGTGCACATAATTTAGAAACATCAGGCACGCATGCCTGGGTTTGAACCTGGGACCTGCCGATCGAGAGGGCAAGTTTCAAGCATTAGGCTATCACTGCTCTACCAAGAGTGATTCTACCTGAAGTCAATCACAGATGCATTGATACTCCCGAGGACTAATATGGTCGACTCATGTGAGTGAACTGTACCGTGCAACCCACATTACCTCTTATTTAATATCAAAGTACATGTTTTTTTTTGATATCGTGGAGTAAGGCCGGGTTATATGGGATTTTTACCTCACTAAAACCCTCCCGGTAGCCGACCTATGATGCGTGAACTCCGGGATCTAAAATAGAACACAACCAAAGTATTTCAAGCGCAATGCCCTATTCGGGCTATTCCCAGTGAGCATTTGCGCTCACCGTGCGTCCTGGTTTTTACGACGGCATGTGGCCACACTTGCACGGCCCATTCGGGGCCGCTTGACTGGATGGTTCGAGCCTCTTACAGACCACTATTACCGCCGTAGCATCCTAGAAACCCCTTTTAGTCGCCTCTTACGACAGGCAGGGGGTACCGTAGCCCTATTCTGTTCCCGGAACTACATGGTCAGAATAATATCAAAGCACCTACACTTTTCCATCCATCTACATCTCGAAGATCGATTCATGAGTTATCGTCGGTCCGCGCCGTCTCAATTATTCATGAGATCTCGTAACGGCTAGGAGCAGCTTTTATTATCACTATTTTTTCTCGGTTGACTGCTGGGACGATCTGATTTATATATTACATAATACTTACAGAATATCTGATAGGGGAATTCTCTGGACTCTTCAGGATGATTGATCGATAAGAGTGATATAGCATCTGTAGTATTTGATTAGGTGATTACGTCTGCCGTATGGATTGCGTTTTTGATTGTATTATATTGTATGTTACATTGCGTTATTGCGTTACATTACAATGTAATGTAATCGTGGAATTAATTGATGTAGGTGGGTTTAAATGGATTCCTATTATTGTTATGTGAATGGCATTTTGTATATTTCTATATTCTACCGTTGTAATGGAAAATGCAGCATTTGTAAAATGATAGTTTTGAGATGAATGCGTTTGTTGTTTTTTAATCTACTTCACCTCATTTACAAGTTTTGTTATTTATATGACGAAACATTGTACGCGAGCTAAATGTTATTATAAGTCTGGTTACTTAAATAAATAAATATTATTATTATTTATATTGCCGTAAGATATAACTGGTTAGATAATCGTTTTTTTTTCAAACATGGCATTTTATTCTTATATGATTTACTGCATTTACGTTAATCATGTCTACCTAATGGCCTTATCTAGCGCAAGTACTATTCATTAAAGGAGATGGCTAAATACAGTATGGACTACTGCCCCAGCAATGTATAAACATAGGACCTAGCAATATGTAACGCCGAATAGCGTAATATTTGTATTTTATATAAAAAAGTGGATTGTGAATTGTAGTAGGATTGTGAAGATTTGAAAAGTTCCTGTACTTTTCAAATCTTCACAATCCTGAAATTAAAAAAACATATAACACCTACGCTAACTTACAGGCTTCCAATAAAAATGTGTTTTTATCCAAACTTACCTTTTGATAACAATCTTCTTTTGCAATTACTGCAAGTAATTCTTAACGAGTGCTGTATTGTATTTCATTGCTCTGTTACATTGTATTGCATTTCAGTACATTCTATTGCTTTCCGTTGTAACATTGTATTGTGCTTCGTTTCACAGTAATACGACAATAAATATAAAATTATTGTTTTTAATATTTGATAAAACTTTATACAGCCATCTTAACTGTTTTCCAGTTACATTTTAGAAAGAAAGAAAAGCTATTTATTTCGGTCCATCGACATATGAAGAGATTAGGCACATACATGTAAAATAAAATATTAAAATTTGTAATAATAATATTCGAAAAATAATATAAAAACGCTAAATAGGACACAATATAATTAAACAAATATATGGGTGAAGTTAAAAGCTTCACAATAGAAATAAAAGTAAATCAACATATTATATTACATTTTGAAGTGAAACTTCTTTATCGGGGTTGGAAAAAAATTTAGTGTAATATTTTTTCGTTACGCGCCATCTTTTTCCGTCACGCGCCATCTTTTTCCGTTACGCGCCATCTTTTTCTTATCCCTGCCACGCGTGATATTAGATAGATTATTATAGATTAGATTATTAGATAAAGTTTAATAAAAGCCTTTTATTAAACTTTATCTAATTTAACTTTATTTAACCAATTTATGTAAAGTTACATATAGTAAATTATTTTTTGAAAAATAACGTCATAAAGAAGTTTCACTTCTTACGAGTGTACGCTAGTACACGCACACATTTTTTTTATCTGATTGAAGTGGCAAACTAGCATGCAGTCCACCTGATGGTAAGTGGTCACTGCCAACCATGGACGCCTGTAAGCAACTTCAAATAGAACATGGGTTCTATCTGAAGTCAATAACGAATGCGTTGCTACTCCCGAGGACGCCGATGGTCACCTCGTAGAAAATTGTGCCCGCAACCATACACTTCCATCGAAACGCAAAAAAAATGCTTCACGCTAGAAATAGGTGTGGCGGTGGTGCATCTCCGATCGAAATTGAATGTATTGATGGAGACCGAAAAAGGGGTTACACTCAGCCTGTGCCGTGGAACCCACGACTGCTGATTTTCAGGAAACCCCCTTTCTATCTTTTAACCCTCTTTATTTTTATCGTGTAGTCAGGACCACATAAGAACATTTTAAAGACAAATGTTTGTACGGATAAATGCTTCAATTCAAACATAATGGAAGAGCGTACTAAATTGATACGTCGCAAATTCAGTACGCCGCTAACAGTGTGCCTACTAGGGAGACAGCCTTGGTGATGCAACGAATATTCTCATTGTCATTGGTAAATATTCGCATGTTTTTACTCATTCACATTCGCAATTTAGAGTGAATGTTTTTGGAATGTAGAACTGCAGTTCGCCGGCAGGAAAAAGGTCGCCATTTTTTTTAATTTAACATCCTACACTTCTATAACGGAATCCATGATGACGTCAGATTAAAAAAAAAACATGCGTGCTTACAAAGTACACATGTCAGAAGTGAAACTTGTTTGGCGAACTAATTTATAAATCTTGTTTATATTTATACAAATCTAAAACTTTAAATTTCCAAGATTAAGAGGAAGGGAAAAAGGCGTGATACGACGTTCGCTCTGTCTCACTTTTTCTCTCAATCTTTCTCACTCGCTTGCTCCCTACTCTCACTCCACGGCTAGTTGCTCATGCTACGTTCGCCCTGTCTTACTCTCTCTCAATCGGTCTCGATCACTCTCTCTCTCTTTTCCAACACTTCCGTTGCATACCGGCGTGACGTTTAGATTGCTTTATGTATTGCTCATAATAAACATGTGGACAATATTTTAGTAGGTAACAAATTTCCAAGACATGTGTTTTTTTAAATTTCTTTTGCCCATGTTTTTTTTTTTTTTTATTGACGGGGAGGAAACCTTCAAAAGGTACACCGGAGCCTTGGGAGAGACTCCGGGTTATGTGGGATTTTTACCCACTAAAACCTCCTCGGTGGCCTTCCTCTGCGCTTGCAGGGGACCCCGGGACCTCCAACGGATACCACCGGTGCAATGAATTGTGGTCACGAAAAAACTGTGGTTCATTCTTATTTCTTACTTCAATCATAACATTTTGTTGGTAACTATAACATTATTATATTGGTTGCCGGTTTACTTTTATACAAGGCAACCAATATAATAATGGGCAAAATTTTATACGAGGTGACCATCAGTGTCCTCGGGAGTAGCATCGCATTTGTTATTGACTTCAGATAGAACCCATGTTCTATTTGAAGTTGGTTACAGGCGTCCATGGGTGACAGTGACCACTTACCATCAGGTGGACTACATGCTCGTTTGCTACTTTAACAAAAAAATAAACAATTTTACGTACGTACTCGTATGGTTCATATATTGATAGCATTCATTGCTTTCAATGTATCAAACATCCGTACAATTTAACAAACAACGTAGCAATTTTATAAAAACGTGAACTAAGAGATAAGAAAGCTGACTTAGCTAGTTGTCTCCAGTGCACATATCCCGTTTAGCTTGTGACACAATGTTCGGGGATTGTTTCCACGGTACAGATTCTTTGGGATGTAATTTTTTACATCAAACTTAAAAGTTAAAATATCCGACTTTTAGAACAAAAAATAATAGATACATGTTGTTCCAATAAATTTTACAACGTTATTAATATTTTTATATAGGTTTATTCACATGGAGGACTCTTTATGAATGAGTTTACCTTTCAGATCTTCATGAGATTTATTAGACGAAGGAAATGGAAAACATAGTGACACCTAATATCACGATGTATTCATTTCAAGTTGCAGGAAAACTTAAAATTCATAATTTTAGGTTAATATATGGCGTAATTAACCCATTTCAATACGTAACACGAGTATTTACTGACAATACCTATGCGTTAAACTTCCATATTACCGTACTTCAAGCCACAGCGTGTTCACACTGAACTGTGACAGCGGAAAACCGTTAGCAAGTACAATTACCGTCGCAGTCGTAGTCGCAATATCATCAATTAAATACTTACAATTGCATATAGTAAGTATTCGACTAAAATAAATCATAAAGTTTATTTATGCCCAGCATCGAAAAAACAAGAACTAAAATGTCGTGACGTATCCACCAATGAGAACGAGCTTTAATTAAATTACCAGTCGCCATGTTTCCGTCCCCTAATTGTATCGTATTGGACTGCGCTTAATGTTCCAAGTTTTTAATCTTTGTATTTTTTGCGTTCCGTTAAAAACTTTGAAGCGTTCCGTGCAGAATGGTTCTTACTAGACAATTGAATAAATTGAAGTATATTTAACCACGCTACTCATGAGGTACCCAATTTTCATATTATTTTCATTTCTTTTTTATATATAAAAATATTGTAATTGTCAATGGATAAAATATTAATTCAAGTTTTTTCTTTGATACTACAATTTTATTAAACTTTCTCACAAACAGCTTCTGACATATTCGTCCGATTTTCGAGCAGCTCGGCTCGATCCGTGCGAGCTTCGTACTGTCGTACCATATACATACACGTTAAGCGAATGCTCGACAGCGCTACATGGTAGGCGGAATGGCGGGTGTTAGGTTTTTTTGTTACGGAATTTCTTGATTTGGTCTAAAAGCTATGCAATAGCTTAAAAATATTTAGATGGGACTCTCATACAGCAAACATGTGTTTTTGCCGTATTTTGTAGATAATCGAACGGAACCCTTCGTGTGCGATTCCATTGTATTAAGCCGGTTATTTGTTTTAAAAGACAAATTTAAGTTAATTGCAGAACCTCTATTAGCTGAGATATTCTCGGATCTCTTGCACTGGCTTACTCTTTATTATTTGGTTAGTTGTCTTGTATGTTAGCGTAGTTCTTAACGAGCTTAGGAATGATTGTAGCTACAGCATTTGTTGTAATGAACCAAGGAATAGAAGATGTGTTACATTTTCTTTTAACAATATCATCTAATTTTAGTACCTAACAAAGGAAAACCGTTTCTATATTTAGTTTTCAAAAGAATATTGAATTACCGTACTTTGGAAAAAATCACTTTAACTTTGAATTTAGTTTCTTGTGTCCCATTTTTTCTTTAGGTCGTACGTGTTTATTCAACGCGTTCCGACTTAGACCCTTAGTAAATACATTAAATATTGGTCACAGAATGATTGTAGACTAATATTCGTTTATAGCGTTTATAGCAGTGATAGGTTGAAACTTGCCCTCTCAATCGGGAGGTTCGAGGTTCAAACCTAGGCACGCACCACTGATTTATGTGCGTATTAGAAATTAATTACCATTGCTTTTCGGCGAAGGATATCATTGTGAGGAAACCTACACGGCCGAGAGTTCTTTAAAAAAAAGTTTTATCGAAGGTGTGTGAAGTTCACCAATTCATACTTGGCCAGCAAACTATGACCTAAAACTCTCTCATTCTGAGAGAATTCCCGTGCTCAGCAGTGGAACAATAATAGGTTGACGATATACTGGTTTATTTTAACACAAATGTACGTTTCTTTATTTATCTGATTGAAGTAGCAAACGAGCATGCAATCCACCTGATAGTAAGTGGTCACTTTTTTATTTTATTTTTATTTTCACTGCCGCCCGTAACATCTGTAATCAACTTCACAGGTTATTAGAACATAGGTTCTCTCTGAAGTCAATCATATATGCGTTGCTACTCCCGAGGACTAAGATGGTTGCCTCATATAAATTGGTGAGACGGTAGTACCTTCTCCGTTGAACTACATTGGTTCTACCACCTTTTTTTTTTTTTTCTAGGGGGAAACCTTCAAAAGGTACCCGACGCCGTGGGAGCGACGAAGGATTATATGGGATTTTTACCGCACTAAAACCCCCCCGGTGGCCATCCTCGGCGCTAAACAGAGGACTCAGGGATCTCCAACAAACACCACCGGAATCCTCTAAGAGTGTTGCCCCATTGGGCTCCTCCCAGATGGGCGGCTGGGCCCACCGCTCCGTCTAGTCTATACGACGATATGCGACCACACATACCGCCGTCCTTCCCGGGATCGCCTGGCTGGACGGTTCAAGCTCCCACTCTAGCCGCCCGCAACCCCGGAAGCCCCTTTTAGTCGCCTCTTACGACAGGCAGAGGATACCGTAGCCCTATTCTGATCCCGGAACTACAGGGACGACCTACCACCACCAGGTGGTTCTACCACCTGGCAAATTAAATGTTGCTCACAGGTATTTATGAGCGGCTGAGTTTAGATATGGTATCTAGTGGATTCCATGCACGTCTTCGACTCCTAAAACACATTTATAAAAATGGATGACACTACTAATGTGTACGACACGTAGGAAGAAACATGCTCGTGAATCTTCAAGGACTGTCTAGTATACTAGAACTGTGTGAACCGCAGTTTATAAAGTTCAAGTTGTTACAGCTTCGTTAATCCTAAGTAATCAAGAACACAAGGACGGACTAGATGAAAGCAGTGTGAGAGTGCGTGAGTGTGTACTAGACAGTGACTTACGCAACAAGATGAAGAATAAGAAAAGAAAACGAAAAAAGAAGTGTTATTTAATGAGACCAACAAAAATATATATATGAAAAATAACAACTAACCCGACCCGAGATTAGATATATGTATTAACCTATATCCAATCTCGGGTCTGCTGGAAGAGATTTCTTTAGAAATAAGCAGTACCTACTTATAGAAGCATTACTTATATTTTATTGGAACTTTGGTTACCTTTTATTAGCAGCAGCTGCTTATAGAAGCATTACTTATATTTTATTGGAACTTTGGTTACCTTTTATTTGATTCTTTGTGTGTCTATAAATAAATAAAATAAATAAGTAACTAAAAATAACATATCGACTTTTAAACTAACAAAAATAACGTTGGAAAAAAATTGTGACAAAAAAAACAAAGCAGGATTAATCAAACGAGACGAAAGTGAACTACAAGTAATGAAAAAAAGTTACAGTAAAAATTCTTTAAAAAATCCATTATAAGAATTGGTATGATGGAGCTATTGATATTTCTTATCTGACTGAACTCAAGTATTGGCAGTCCTTTTTAAGTAGCTGTCGAAGGTACAGTCGTCCTGACAGTAAATAATAATTATAGACAATGAATAAGATGTCTACAGATGCCTTAATAACCTATTTTTTTATCTGATTGAAGTAGCAAACAAGCATGCAATCCAACTGATGGTAACTGGTCACTTCCGCCCATGGACATCGGTGAGCAACTTCAAATAGAACATGGGTTCTATCTGAAGTCAATCACAGATGCCTTGCTACTCCTGAGGACTATGACGGTCGCCTCATACAGAAGGGTGGCGGCAACCACATTTTCCCTCGAAACGCAAGAAATGCGTCACGCTGGAAATAGGTGTGGCGGTGGTACTACCCCGGTCAAACTATACTGGTTCTACCACCTGTGGAACCCTGAGGACTAAATTGAAATGTGTATCTTAACACATCTTTCAGCGTTCCACTGTCATTACAAGGTATAATTTACTGTAGTTATGCGGATGGAATTGAATCACGAAGGTCTACCGTAAAATATTCCATCTTATCGCCCTATTGTTTTATACATATCTTGTCGGGCGCGAAATGAGAAAAGTTTGCGCGTTGTTCAGGCCACGGCGCTCTTAATAACGAGTATTTAAATATTAAGTTTACTTATTACATCTTGACCTTATTTTTTGATTAAGTTGCGCCCTAGAAGCCAAAGCGTGGACAACCGCAGTAATAATTAATAGTTGGGATTGTGAAGCTTGTCTTTTGTTTGGCGAGCCGTTGTCAGAGCGGTCATTTTTTTTACAAGATTTGATTCACCTGTTTTATGTACATTTTTTTGTTTTAGTGCGGGGATAGTATTGTCTACATCGACTTAATTACAGAAACTTATAATCTCGATTTTTATGGTACTATTACTCAAATCTTCCTAACAAATCAGTGTTATTTCACTAGCAATATTATTTATCACGGGACATACAATAGTAAGAACAACATTGTAATATTACTGCTAGATCAAATTATGAACAACAAAAGTCTGTGTAATATCTAAAGAGGCGTATCGTACAACTTTGATACAATGTTTTAGATTAAATGATCTAGTATATGGCAAATAACAATGTACAGCAGGTAAAAACAGATTGAAATGCCTTATCTTTAATGCTGTATCTTTATACTGTATAAATCTAGTAATTTCTGCATAGCTAGAAATATCGTAAAAATAAAACGTAAAACTTTACGTTATCTTGAAATAAAATAAGTCATTTTAATAGTAAAAACACAATTTATTTAATTTTTTATATATTTATTGCACCTTTACAAAAGTTACAATAGGGCAAACTTAATGCCTGATGGCATTCTCTACCAGTCAACCCTGGGTGGCTGGAAAATTTGTGGCAGGTGTTAATTTTAACCGCGAGCAATAATAATATTTAATATACCTACTTAGCCATAAATACATATACATATATCATAAATAAATATTTATTATTGTAGTATGTGTTGTCTTGCAGAATTTTTTTCTTGATTGTAAAATATTGTAATTATGTAATTTGTATATTAAATACACGAATGCACGAGCAGACAAAGAAATGAACAGACTAACACATAAATGAAGTGCAAGCTCTTAGCCAGGCACTTACAATACTAACATCACGTCCACGTAACTAACTCCAAGGAAGTGCTTGAGATAAAAGCGGCTCCAACGACCGCGACGCGAGATCGATGTCGGCTGCGTGCATACGAATGAGGACATGGACCATTTGCATAACCTATCGAGGATAAAATGTCTCCAATAATATATGTCGGAAATTTCCGTATTGTGGCAACACCGGAACGCCAGCGCCATCTAGTGGCGTTCGATGAAGTTAGGGTTATACCAGTTTAATGGCCGACACCTCAGTCTATCGTTGACGGTCGGCCGAAGCAGAGAACTCTAAAATCATCCCGCGTTCTTAGTGCTACGATTACTTGCCTACTTAATTTAGTTCGATTAATTCACTGATTGTAACAAGTTTAATTCGGCAATATACTGGGTGTTAAAATCAAGTCTGCTATTTATTCTCGTGCTAACATTCCCTATCAGAGCCCACAGTAGGTTATCCTGATACGATGAGCGAAAAAGAACCACCCCCTCCGTCATATACATATTTCCAAGGAGTAAAATTTACAATATATTTATTTAAACTTAGCAGATTCGATGGTATATTCTGCAACAAGCAAGATGAACATCTTAATTTTGATTTGGTTTTCGAATGTTTCAAATTGTTTTTTTTATCTGACTGAAGTAACAAACGAGCATGCAGTTCACCTGATTGTAAGTGGTCACTGCCGCCCATGAACCAGGTGTCCAGCAACTTCAAATAGAACATGAATTCTATCCGAAGTCAATAATCAACTACAACACCCATGTTGGGTTCCATTTAAAGTCAATCACAGATGCGTTGCTACTGCCGAGGAGTACGATGGTCGCCTCATGTGAAAGTGTGCCGGCAACCACACCTTTCTATCGAAATGCAAGAACTACGCTGGAAATAGGTGCGGCGGTGGTACTTCCCCGGGTGAACTACACTGATTCTACCACCTTCACCACCACCACATATTGCAGTAACGGAAATATTTCATTATGCTAACCACGATTCCGTTTGAATTGTGCAAAGCATAATAAAATTCCCTAATAAAAGTTTACATTACATTCTTTTAAAAAATATAAAGCAACATCGTAAATCCTTCTTAATACAGACGGAAATCTGCAGTAGATGTTTGTTAAGTAATTAAAGCTCTTACGACTCTATGAAGCTATAAAAATACCTACTTTGCTCAAAGAGAGTAGTGAACGCATAAGCTACCCATTTCTCAAAAGCTTATGCAAACGGCGCCTAATCCCATCATTTTCTTAAACTATCTTTTTTGGTCCTTGAAAATCTGTAATTTATGTCCCTACTGAAAATTCGTATTTTTGCAATTGAGACATTTTTTATATTTCTGGAGGGCGACGTCTTTCTTAACAACTGGGGGAGGCCCGGACCGCACTCCATCGTTTATCTCTTATATTGCTTGGTTAAGTAATATAGAACTAACTAACTAACGTCGGCGCCCTCCACTGCTGGTACCGACAACCAGGACTAACCTTTTAGCTAAGGCACCTTTCACCCAAGCTCAATCAGGTACATGAAAAGCTAGATATCAATTCATGTAGCTTGAGTGAATTCGCAAAAGTTGTTTTTAATATTTTATCTTACAATAATATATAGTTATATTTAGTAATAATAGAAAATAATGTTAACCTTTTAAAAAAATGAATAATTGTCTACGCTATCGTATTGGGTGCTACCTGTAATGATAGACGTAAGTCTGAATAAATAAATAAATATTCAAGAACTAGTCACACGTTGCAACGGTCGAAATTCTACCGTCATTTAAATTAAAAAAACAAATTTCATATTGTCCAAAGTAGCACCAATATTTATCTAATTTTAATAAATTGTAATATTTTTTTACGCAGGTTTTTTACTAAGCCGTATTTAAAAGCAAAAGCGGGTATTTTGACAAAGACATCTGACATTTTTGACGTTATGTATTTTCATAGTAAGACATCGAATGTTATATTTCGTTAATTATGTATGTGTTTGTGTCAAATGCAAGGTAGTGAGTGTAATGCGTTTTTAGTTGATTTTATGCATGTTTAATCCATTATTTGAAAAAAATATTAGCATTACGCAATCTCTATATCAACTATAACCGTGCGTAATGTCATACCCCTCCGCCTGCGGCAAGTATCTTCAAAACGAATCACATTTTTTTGCTTCACATATTAATACATAGATACTAGCTAGAACTGGTAGTCTATGTTTTCAAACCTAGGAAATGATATCTATGGGGTTCAATCACCGCTATGCAACTTAATATTCGAAACTATGCGTTATTTAACGACAAATGACATCCACATTTTGACCACGATGCTTAACTCTTAGGTCACTTTAATTTCCTCTAATATAAATATATATACACATACATGTGTCGTTTTTTTTCTTTATGATATTAAAGTTGATTACGAACATGCATTCTCCCTAATTGTAAGTATAAATGAGCCTCTCCATATAGGATAGAGTTCTATTTAAAACCAGTCGAAAATACGTTGCTTCTCCCGAGGTCTAAGATGGTCACTTCATATGATAGTTAACGGGCAACCACGCCCTACCACCGAAAGTCAAGAACTGATTCTTGGTACAAACAGGTATTGTAGTACCTTATATGCGTGCGCGCGCATGTGTGTGTGTGTTTGTATGTATCACACATATGATGGTTGTGTGCTCATTTGATAGTTCCTTTACCCAAAAAAAAAACTTTTACCCAAAAAAATAATAAAAATAAAAGTAGCAGTATTATAGATAGGTACTATAATACTGCTACTTTATATTGTATTGTATAATAGTATCAGTATTTTAACTCAGCCCTGTCTTTAAATTATATACCTACAGACGCGCTGGACGAGAGTTTGCGTTTGGGCTACCCGCCTACAGTATATTTTAAATTACATCTGCATACTTGACTTTCTTTATTGCTTACTATGTTTTTTATTCAGAAGATTAAGATAATAAAACCGTATTCTTTTAATAATTGAGAGCGTTAATAATAAATCGTACACAAATAATAGTAGCAAAGTTTATTAATTTGAATATGACAAAATATGAAATAATAAAAATTAAATTAATATAATATAAATTAACATAATTACACGTGTATACAAAATAATAACTTAAATTTAAAAAGAAACAAAATGCCAAATTAAAAATAAAAATCTGCATCCAAATTACTGTCCATAGGATGAGTTCCCAAAATGCTGGCAACATTACCTCGTTGAATAGCAAGGCTAATAATAGTTATAAATTTTGACACTCAATAATATTTTGTCAAGCAATAATAAAATAATTAATACTCTACGTGTTTATGTACAATTAAAGCATCTTAAAACAGCCTAATATAGTAGTACAATAACCCTTCGCTACATTATTATTTAAATAAAAAAACCACTGCTTAAAAAACTATCACACAACTCGCTTGTGACTACGGCAAATTCACTGGCTGTTGCGTACCGAGTGCATACCGAAATCGAGGCGCGTAGGTACAACTTGCGTTTCGTGCATTTGTATGAAGTTAGAATACTGTATAGATACTATTGCCGTGGTAGGTAGTGTTCGTGTGCGTTCGTGTACGTGTATATGTGTGTGCGTGTGTATGCGAAAACAAAAATAATAATAGTGATTTCATCCACAATGCTATCATCATAGTGATTTCATCCACAATAAAATCAAACATTTAACAGCATACTTAAGTTAGTTGACGAAACACTAAGATCAGGTTAGAGGCAAGCCGAAGATAAATGGCATGTACGTGTGCACGTGCGTATGAGTTTGCTTCTAAATGAGAGTGTGTCTATGTGAATACGTGTGTGTATGTATGTTTGCATGCAATGTATCAAAATGATAATAACGATTTCACCCACAATTATGTCAAACTAAACACCATACTGAAGTAATTCGACGAAGCACTAAGATCAGGTTAGAGGCAAGCCGGAGATAAGTGTCCCCAGCGCGAGGAGATCGGTGGCGGCCGCGGGAATACAAATGAGGTACATGACGAAGGAGCATCACGGTCGTTTGCATAATTTGTCACAGAAGCATCAGTTACGTACTACGTAATCTTTGGCTCTATGCTCATTCTTTTGTATTTATGCGAGAACTATTTAACGATAGAAATAGCTATGGTAGTAGTACATGCCCGTTCAAACTATACTCGTTCTACTACCATGTAAGTGTGTGTGTAAGTATGTATGTGTGTTTGAACATGTGCTTTTGCATGTAGGTGTGCATGTGTGTATGAGTTTGCTTCTAAATGAGAGTGTGTCTATTCGTGTACGTGTGTGTGTTTGTTGTGTATGTATGTGCGTGCAGTGTATCAGAATTTCATCCATAATGTTGTCAAACTAAACACCATACTAAAATAATTCGACGAAGCACTAGGATTAGGTTAGAGGCAAGCCGGAGATAAGTGTCCCCAGCGCGAGGAGATCGATGGCGGCCGCGGGAATACAAATGAGGTACATGACGAAGGAGCATCACGGTCGTTTGCATAATTTGTCACAGAAGCATCGCCTCTACGTAACCTTTGGTACTCTTGTCATTCTTTGCGAAATATATCATATATAAAAATTATAGAATGTGAATTATTAATCCTTTGCAACAAAGATACCTTAAATACCACACTTATATCTAGCTTAAAGCGGTTCTTACGTTTTGGTGGAAAGGAGTGGTCGCCGGCCAAATATTATACGAGGCGACCACTCCTTGGCTCTTTACTAGCTCTTAGGAGTAGATATGGGCGTTTTCAATTTTTTTCACTTTGAATTTAAGAAATATTCTTGCTACTTTGGACAATATGAAGTTTATTTTTTAATTTAAATTACGGTCGAATTTCGACCGATGGGACGGGTGACTAGTATGTTATTAATATCTTTTTTTTGTTCTCGTGGGAGCGACGCAGGGTTATGTGGGATTTATACCGCACTAAAACCCCCCGGTGGGCGTCCTCGGCGCTATAATGAGGACTCTGGGAACTCAGAACGACCGACGACTCCTTCCAGATGGGCGGCTGGGCCCACCACTCCGTCTAGTCTTTACGACGGTATGCGGTATATGTGATACCGCCGTCCTTCCCGGCATCGCCTGATCCAACGGTTCGAGCTCTCACTCTAGCCGCCCGCAACCCTGGAAGCCCCTTTTAGTCACCTCTTACGACAGGCATGGGATGCCGTAGACCTATTCTGATCCCGGAACTACAGGGACGCAAGGACTTTAATAATATCTAACAGTATAATTTGGCAAGCTATTTAAATCATTTTTATAGCATAAATAAAACTTTTGTCTAACTCTTTCTGTTTAATATTCAAATAATAATGCAAAAGTTTACACAAACTTTGATTCAAACAAATAACTAATAAACAAGTTTTTAGTTGAAACAGACTCGAGCAGAATGGAGTTGGATGTATTTTATTTGTTTAGCGTCTCGGGAAATTAACAGTCAATATTTATCTAAAAGTTTAAAAGCAATTTATTTCTGAAATACAAGTACTCAAAATAACAATGTAAATAATTTCTACGAATGTCCGCATTTAAATAAAATGTACAATTTTAATTGTTATAAGGATAGCGTATATGAGTGCTATTGAAATAATAACTCAATTGTATGAATGTAATTATTGTGAGTTACCCGTAAGAGATAGAGACATGCTAACGCGGACATATTTGTATCATATTTGTAGATATACAATTATCTAGTATGACACTTTAGTGTTACACTGCTGGTTTACGCGGCGTACGGGTGTAAATTTCCCCGCAGGCGATATTTTTTAACTTCAACAGTTATCCTTCTATTTCAGTCAATTGACATAAATCCATAATGTACTATTAACACAAATCTTTTTCAAGAATTGCATTTTTTAGTAAATACCGCACAAAAATCCGTTTAGTAGATTTTGGGAAAAACGATTATACCAGCCGACAGTTTTTGGGAAATTTATTTTGTAATAGCTATAGAAGTACTGTAATACATATATATTTGTAATGATCTACTTACTAGCTTTTGTTTGATATGCATATTGTTATGGGTTATACATACAAAATCGTCCCTCCCCTTAACTCTGACCGAACACACCATATTAAAAAAAATTATAGCCTATGTCACTCTCACAACTGAGTCGTTTCAAATCATATGTCATATGTTACAATCCGTCAAGCCGTTTGGGCTGTAGCGCGTACCAAAGAAACAGACATACATACAAACATACAAACATACAAACATGCATACATACGCTCGAAAAACATTACCCTCCTTAGGTAGTCGGGTAAAAATACCTAGTAGTTATGTAAGCCCGAGTTAACAAGCATTTAAAACCCGCTACTATAAGTAACCATTATATAATATATCAGTTATTCTTACACAATCTTAAGAAACATGCGCATATTAAGCTCTTAATTTGCCATACATTTTGGACCCAAACGTGTGTGTTATCGGAGGAATTGGCTCGAATCCAGGCCCCGTTCTGGACAATGCTCATACATAAATTACGATTTCTGCGAATGCATCGCTGGGAACACAGCCATCGTTGGGCACTTGTCTCATAACTAATGTATGGCGATTATTAATCAATTACTAGTTCTCTTACAGAAGCGATCACTTAGCTTATAGCAGCAAAGACAAGCACTGCTGTGTTGTGCTATGTGTGATTTGAAAGGTGTGGTAAAGTACTTCGAGCCGTTTCGCAATCATCAGGAGAACGCTATTATATTTAAGCTTTTGCATTGCTTTTATCGCGGGCTTTGAGCGCGGCGACTGAATCAAGAAATTTCGTAACGTAAAAAACCTAACACCTCCCACTTCGCCAACCATGTAGCGCAGCCGAGCGTTCGCTTAACATGTATGTATATGGTACGACAGTGCGAAGCTCGCACGGAATGAGACCAGCTGCTCGAGAATCGGATATGTAAGCGGAAAGAAAAAACTTGAATTAATATAAAAAATACTACATAAATAAATAAACAATTATAATTGCGTACGTTGATAAAAAATGCTATGCAATAGCTTTACCGCGGCAGTCCCCGAGTTCTGCACTTTTTTTACCTGACTGCATCACAAGGCAGTGTCTTTTAGCATATGCATGTACATATGTAAAGCATGTATGTTTTGAACAATGATCATACATAAATTACGATTTCTGCGAATGCATCGCTGGAAAAACAGGCATCGTTGGGCACTTGTCACATAACGATTGTGGCGATTATTATATCAAATTACTATTTTTCTATTCACGACCTGCGTGGCAGTGCGATTACCGTACCGGTCTGACACGGCGGGATCCGGGTTCTATTCCCGGTCAGACAAGTATCTGAATGATGAGTTTAGAATCTTGATCTGGGTCCGGATGTTAGTGTATTCGTCTCTGAATGTATCTATGGTACCCAGTACCTAGGAAAATATTTAAAAAAATATTGAACACTGTTTTGTTTGAAGGACGTAAAAAAGTACTCCAAGCCGTTTTGAAGTATTTTTCAGGGTATGTATCTCGTTTCCTACTTTTTACTTATAAGATTGAAATAGTAACCTACAATGTAGTCCACGTGGTAAGGGACCTCTACTGCCCAAAAACAAATGTAACTTCGTATAGTTTCGTTTCGTGAACTAAGGTGGTCAATTAAACTAATTGTGGAATTAATAAATGAATAAGATGGATAATAATAATAATGACCAGGTGGACTGATGAAGAAGATGGCGGGTAATCACTGAATTGAGATGGCTCAGGACCAATCAAAGTGGGCAGATTAGGAAAAACAGAAAGGCCAGCAGTGGACTTTCAAAGCCTGATGGATGGATGAATGAATGAATAAGAAGAATTTAGCATAGTTAGATATCATACCACTAGCCACGTTTACTTCTAGCGTTCTTCCGTTTCGGTGGAAGAGTGTGGTTGCCGGCACTCGTTTATATGAGGCGACCATCTTAGTCAACAGGAGTAGCAACGGATCTGTCATAGACTTCAGATGGAATCTGTTCTATATGAAGTTACATACATGTGTCCGTGGACGGCAGTGACCATTTGCAGATGGACTGTCTACTCGTTTGTTATTTCAATCGAATAAAAAAAAATCGAAATTTTGGAAAAAATCTTAGGTTTCACGATGTTTGTATTTATCAAAAGATCAAATGATAATTAAATTTAAATGCCAGGTACACCCAAAGACTAAGATAGTCGCCTTTTATAAAACTAGCAGAAGCTAAAAGCTTCGCACGCAGCTTTGTCCGGCGAGAATAAGATATTTTCTCACAGTAAAAACTAACCTATACTACATTGTTAATCGAGAGTGTCAGCTAACTCCCTACCAAATTTTACAAAAATCGCTCCAGCCGTTTATACGTGAATAGGTAACAAACATACACACTCACAAACTTTCGCCTTTATAATATTAGTATGATATGATTACTAACTTCAACCAAAATATGTTTAATAATATAAGATTCATATATTTTACCAGTACCCGTTGGCAAGGTCAGTTGAAATATACAACGAATAGTTTCATCTTTATCACAATCTTATCTTCGCTTGTAAAACCATTGCCCAACTAAGAATAAAAGTCCATAAAATTGTGATATTTTTTATGGACACCAATATTATATCACCCAAGTAGATGGACTGAATAAATATAACGGAACTGTGCAGATATTTTGCGAGAAAGCATTTTTATCGACCTCATGAAAAAGAATTATCATCGAATAGATTTCATCGACAGTAAATAATGTAATAAAATCCGTGAATGAAATGTTTTAGCGGGTTTTACGAGAATTACCACTAACGTTTTGTGTGATTGAGATTAAAGTTTACTTTAACAGATACAATCAACGCCAGACTCATCTACGTTTAAAGTTATGAACAATGACGGTAACTACAATTTCTGTAAATTAAATTATGTATGAAAGGTAGTAACGCAAATGAACAAACAATTAAAGTTATATTATTATATTTTAATTATATATTATTACGTGAAACAAAAACTTGTGATTCGTTTTTAAGATACTTGCCGCAGGCGGATGGGTATGAAATAACGCACACTTATAGTTGATGTAGAGAAGGATTGCGCAATGCTAATATTTTTTTCAAATAATGCTAAAAACATACATAAAATCAACTACAAACACATTACACTTTACCTTGCATTTGACACAAACACATACATATGACCGAAATTGAACATTCAATGTCTTACTAGGAAACACTTGACGTTAAAAATGTCAGATGTCTTGGTCAAAATATCCGCTATTGCTTTTAAATGCAGCTTAGTTAATAAACCTATTTTTACCTTCAACGCACCCAGCGCTTAAAATAACTTGAAAATTGTTACGATTTATTTAAATTAGAGAAATATTGATGCTACTTTGGACAATAAGAAGTTTAGTTTTTTAATTTACATTACGGTTCAATTTCGACCGTTGCGGCGGATGACTAGTTATTATAAATTGTTAAATATTTCACAGTATACTATTATTTGATGCCTCATATCTAGTAGATGATTGAGCCAATTTATTAAACCACGTCAAAAAGCTATCGATTTTTTTACACCATTTTTTTTCTAACCAACAACCCGCATCCAAATCGATTCATACATTTGGGAGGTACGGTGCCACAGACATAAAAGCACACAGTCAAACACAGATGGGAGTAAAAAGTAGCTCAAAATCTATTTCGCCAACTTCTATACCCTAAAATCATGTCGAACATAAAGGGTAAGAAAAAGGGCGAATAACAGGTGTTAAAATTTAAAGGGTGGGTTAAAGCAAATGTACGGAATGAAATGTGCTAATATGTTTAAGGATAGCGACGGTTTGAACTACTTCGGATTATCAATGTCACAATTATAGGGTATACAAGAAAGACTGCGGTTAAAAATATACATCACCGTTGCAGGATTTAACACCACCAATTTTTTAACCGAATGCGTCAGAAGGAGTGTAATGTTTTCAAGCGTACGTACGTATTTTTGTGCGTGTGTGTGTGTATACCACCCGCCACTCATATTTCTAGTGTGAAGAATTTCTTGCATTTCGATGGATGGGCGTGGTGTCCAGCACACTTTTATATGAGGCGACCATCATAGTCCTCGGGAGTAGCAACGCATCTGTGATTGACTTTAGATAAAACCCATCTTTTATTTGAAGTTGCTGATGTACATGGCCGGCAGTTACCACTCTCACCATCAGTTGGACTGCACGCTAGTTTACTATTTCGATCACATAAAAAATGTACTTCAATTTTTTTGCACACGGTACAGCTCAAAGGCTAGATGGGTGACATGCCACTGATATCGACTAAATTTCAAGAGTGACATATAAATAAACAAGGATCTAGGAGCTAGGATCAGAAAAAAAATACCATTTTAAACTATTTTAACGAAAACTAATGAAATCGTTGTTTTCGGGGTGGATACGTTTAAAAGGTACCTAACGCCGTGGGAACGACGCTTGGTTTTGGGGAATTCCTACGAATTTATCAAACAAAAATCTATTAACATGCTACATATGTTAACAACTATTTTATTTTCGGATAATTTAGAAAATCCTATTTTTAAACAATGTAGTTCTAAATTATGACCTTTGAAAATGCTAACAATATTGCCGGAACTTGCAACACATTCATGACGTCCGTGCATTTATTATGTAAATATGGTTTCTCTCTACACGGGTAGATGGAGTCCATTGACTGGGTTATTATGTAGGTCGTAAAATTTTACGTTCGATGTCCACTCGTAATGTTCATACTTTGACCATAATAGCTATCTATAGGAATTTGATGTAACTGTGCGACATGAAGCTATGCTCTGGAAGTATTCGGGGTATTTGTATGTTTAATTTTATGAGATGTTCCAGCGCCGTCGAGCCGAACGATTTTTACTTGACTGCGTTATAAGGAAGGTGATGTTTTTCGAGCATATGTACCATAAAGGCACACTTTTATATGAGGCGACCATCATAGTCCTCGGGAGTAGCAACGCATCTGTGATTGACTTCAGATAGAACCCATGTTCTGTATGAAGTTGATTGCAGATGTCCATGAGCGGCAGTGATCAGGATTTTCTTCTGTGTCGTGGGTGCCATAGACACACACAAAGACGAATACACAAACACCCAGGCCCAGAACAAGAATCTAAACTACAACAACAACAAGATACCTGTCTGGCCGGGAATCGAACCCGGGACCCACTGCAAATCAGACCGGTATGGTAACCGCTGCGCCACGCGGGTCGTCAAATCCCAATGGATCCCGGGTTCGATTCCCGGCCAGACAGGTATCTGAATGATGAGTTTGATTCATGTTTGTGTATTCGTCTTGTGTGTGTCCATGGCACCCACGATACAGGAGAAAATCCTAGTGTGGGGTTATGAGTGTAGAAAGCGTGTGTGTGTGCGTGTAATTTACAGCCGATTCAAAGCTAGAAATATTAGAGATCTATTGCAGTATCAGTCTGGATTCCCCTGAGTTTTTGATCAATCAACGTCTACTGTAGAGCTGCAATCATGTATTTGCACTATCAAAGTAACAGTTAAGAAAGTTTTAAGCGGTGATAGCCTAATTATTGAAACAGCCTCTCAAACGATGATCCTATGTTGGATTCTCAGGCACTGATTTTCCTAAAAAGATTACCAAATTACCAAAATATTGTTGAATTATTATAACAAAAATCCGACCGCTTTAAAAGTATTGTTTTAAGTTTCAGTTGGTTAATTTTTAGCTGTCGCGTTTTTTGCATTTACAATAGCTTTGTTTACGCTCTTTTCATTTTCCGTCAAAATAGATTAAAGTATTATAATTAATATATATTTGTATCACTACATAGTATACAACAAAGTCGCGTCTCGCTGTTTGTCCTTATGTATGCTTAGATCTTAAAATTATGTTTCAGATTTTAACGCAGCTTTTTTTAATAGATAGACTGATTCAAGAGAAAGGTTTTTATGTAAGATACATGTATAATATAATGGAAAAACATTGATAAATTTAGATTTTTCACATTTCGGCGGAACCAAGTTCGCCGGTTCAACTAGTTTGTTTATTAAGGAGCTTTCATTTTGTACCTACGTTGTTATGATAATATTAAAATAATTCGAAAATTATAATTTTTCTCCCTATTTTATATGATCATGGACGTTAAAAATTATATAGTCTAGGTCTCTGACAACTGAATCGATTCGAATGATATGTCATATGTTACAATCCGTCTAGTCGTTTGGGCTGTAACGCGTGCCAATGAAAGTGATCTCGAGGGGAAACCTTCAAAAGGTACCCGACGCCGTGGTACCTTTTAAACCACAACCCTGGAAGCTCCTTTTAGTCGCCTCTTACGACAGGCGGAAGATGCCGTAGCCCTATTCTTATCCCGGAACAACAGGAACGAAAGAAAGTGGTATTATGCACCTATTACGCAGCCGAGTAAAAAGGCAAACTCAAGGTTTGAAAGAACCAAAACGATAACAAAGGAAACCATAATGCGCAGTCAAAATAGACAAAGCAGAATAGAAACGATTTCGAACCTGCATCGCTTAGATTCTTTATTGAAATCCCTGCAGTTTCATTTACATATGAAAAGCCGGAAGCGGACAGTAGAAGCAATCTTCGTCCATTGAACAATGCCATTATGGAAAAACTTGGTGCATTCACCAATCCTGGGAATCCTTTAAACAGTAATTCTGCGGTTTGCAATTCTATGAATGCGTATGGTGAGATTTCTGCTTTTAGTAATGACGGTATTAGTGTTCATGTGTATATTTTGTTTAAGATTGAAGTAGACAACGATGCAGTTCTACTGATGGTAAGTAGTTACTGCTCATGAATATCTGTAATCTACTCTCAAAAGCTCTCTCTGAAGCTAAACCGAAATATATGTACCTACTCTTAGTAATGGATTATTAGGTTTTCTCAGAACAATAACTGTTTGCATTTTCACACATAATTTCATAGTATGTGCATTGTAAGGTAGGGCCGTGAGAGCAGTGATAGCCTAATGGTTGAAACTTGCCCTCTCGATCGGGAGGTCCGAAGTTCAAATCCAGGCACACACCACTGATTTTTCTAAAATTATGTGCGTATTAGAAATTAACTATCACTGTTTTTCGGTGAAGGAAAACATCGTGAGGAAACTTTACAGCTGAGAATTCTTTAAAAGGAAGTGTGTGAAGTCCACCAATTCCTACTTGGCCAGCGCGATGGACTGTGGCCTAATCTCTCTTATTCTGAGAGAAGACCCGTGTCCAGCAGTGTGACAATAATAGGTTGACGAGAAGGTTGGGCTAAAAAAGAAAACGTACAATATCCATTGCAATGTATGAGTCAAACCTTAAACATAAAAAATCTTAATGCCTCAGTTAAATGTTCGCAGCTTAATAGCTGAAACTTAACATATGAGACGACCAAAGTGTTACCACCAGCGCCAACTTACTAACGTAACAGAGGTAACGTAACGTAACGTAGCGAAACAGAGGTACCGCATACTTTCTAACGTAAAGCAATTGTTGCGTGTCGGTGGAAGTGTGTGGGTTTCGGCTTACTTTCATATGAGGCAACCATCCAGACGTCCGGAGTAGCAACGCATTTGTGACTGACTTTCATATGAGGCAACCATCCAGACGTCCGGAGTAGCAACGTATTTGTGACTGACTTTCATATGAGGCAACCATCCAGACGTACGGAGTAGCAACGCATTTGTGACTGACTTTCATATGAGGCTACCATCCAGACGTTCGGAGTAGCAACGTATTTGTGACTGACTTTCATATGAGGCAACCATCCAGACGTCCGGAGTAGCAACGCATTTGTGACTGACTTTCATATGAGGCAACCATCCAGACGTCCGGAGTAGCAACGTATTTGTGACTGACTTTCATATGAGGCAACCATCCAGACGTACGGAGTAGCAACGCATTTGTGACTGACTTTCATATGAGGCTACCATCCAGACGTTCGGAGTAGCAACGCATTTGTGACTGACTTTCATATGAGGCAACCATCCAGATGTCCGGAGTAGCAACGCATTTGTGACTGACTTTCATATGAGGCAACCATCCAGACGTTCGGAGTAGCAACGCATTTGTGACTGACTTTCATATGAGGCAATCATCCAGTCGTCGGGAGTAGCATCGCATCTATGACTGACTTCAGATGGAAACCCTGTTTTATACGAGGATGCTTACAGATATATATTGCAGGTGGTAGGACCAGTGTAGTTCAACCGGGGAAGTACCACACCTATTTTTAGCGTGAAGCATTTTTTGCGTTTCGATGGAAGGGTGAGGTTGCCAGCACACTTTTATATGAGGCGACCTTGATAGTCCTCGGTGTAGTAATGCATTTGTGATTGACTTTAGATAGAACCCATGTTCTATTTGAAGTTGACCGTGGGTGGCAGTGAACGCTTACCATCAGGTGGACTGCATGCTTGTTTGCTACCTCAATGAGAAAAAAAAATTTTTTTTACTACTTTTTTTGCTACTTCAATCAGATAAAAAAATGTCTTTTTCATCTATGGACTATAGTGATCACTGACCATCAGGTGCTCATTTACCACCTCAATCAGATGAAAAACAGAGTTCTAAGAAGCTATATCACGTTTTATACAAGCTTCTCTATCACGTTTCAGTCGTGATGTTTGCTTAATCTTTAATTTCACTTTAGAGACACATGAGAGAAATAATAAAAAAAAAACATATGTCGCTTTCTACGATCAGCCATTAAATTAACGCTAGCCATTTAACTAATTGGCGTAATTGAAACCTCCATTACATTCAGTTTAATTAAATAGATGAAGCGAATACTCAAATGTTACCGTTTAACTTGTTCGATTGCGAACTAGTTATTTCAAATTAAAATTATTACATTGCTATGGAACATTTGTCCATCCATCCTTTAGCTTTTACATGTCCAATGTTGAACTAAGGTCTAATGGAGTATTTTTTTACGCTTTCGTACTGAAAATGTAAAAACGGAACCCTATTACTCAGACTCTGTCTGTCACCAGGATGTCTTGAATTGTGACAGATAGATATTTAAAATTTTCACTGATGTGTTGCTCTTGCCGCTATAGCAAAAAATACTAAAAACAGACAAAAAAATAAGCATTCAAGGAGGATTCGTATACAACAAATGTGATTTGTTGCCCGATCAAAACCATTTTGCAAAGTTTTCTGAAAATGAGAACTCCCATGTGACAAACATGATTTTTTTGCCGTTTTTGGCCTCCTACTACTACGTTTTGGCCTGGCCGTTACTAGATAATCGTACGGAAATATTTGTGCGCGGATCCGGCTCGCATTTGGTCAGTTTTTTCTTAATAATCGTAGCACCTGTCATAAGTACACCTTGAAGACTGTAGTGGGTGTTGATGTCAAAAGACGTTACTGCACAACTCAAGAACTTTATCCCGCACGAGAGATCAGTCTCAATATCAAATATTTAAAAGGTAATATCTCCGATAGAATGTCGTGTTGGCACCTCAATTTTTCATGGTTCGTATACTACCCACATTCTAAGCTTAGCTGTTGCCATTAACTCGATGCATATTTCAGACCATTCCGTCGTCAGTTGCCTCCCATGACACCCACAGAAAGAAGGGAAGTAGTGTTATTCAAAACCAATATCACACAACACGTTTTGAAACATTAATATTGGTACATATACACAACCAACATGTATGATTGGATCAGTGTATCTTCCAGCATTACCTGCGATACAACAAAAAAAATTAGAGGGTCGGATGATGAATCACCTAAAATATATGTTTTTATCTGACCGAAGTAGCAACCGAACATGCAGTCCACCTGATGGTAAGTGGTCACTGCCGCCCATGGACATCTGTAATCAACTTCATACAGAGCATGAGTTCCATGGGAAGTCAATCACAGTCCCATTGCTACTCCCGAGGACAATGATGGTCGCCTCATGTTAAAGCGTGCCAGCAACCACACCCGTCTATCGAAACAAGCAAGAACTGCTTCACACTAGAAATAGGTGTGGCGGTGGTACTTCCCCGTTCGAACTACACTGGTTCTACCACCTTGACTGGTTCTACTTCTGACCACACTCGTCGATGTTTAACTTAGTGTATCAATAGCAGGGCGCATCGATAATGGTCTAATTCTTCTAATCTAATGAGCTAATATATGGGAACTATAATGAGCTGATGATATGGCTACCGAATTATTTCATATTCTTATTATATAACAATGACCGAACGGTGATCTAACCTGGAATGTTCTACATATCAGATCATTTATGACTGCGACACGTGTATATAGTATTTCATTCGGGAAAAATTGTATCAATGCATAGTTATATCAATACCTATATTTTTCTTACATCATTATAAACAGTTATTGCAATTGAAAGTTTATCAAAACAGCTTCAAAATCGCAAATTTAGTTACAAATTCGACCCAAACAAAAATGTACCTAAAAGCTTTTTACGTTTATTTAAAACCAGAATTTTCAATCTCAAATTACTAACTTTTAGGACGAAAATAAAACACTCAGCCCAAACTAGTTCTGCCAACGCAGAGTAAACAATTACTGGAATTTCGACTATGACTGTTTGTTTATGTCTATATTTACTCGACAGTTTTAGAAGTAGAGTAATGTTTTTCGAGCCTCTATATGTACATATGTGTGTCTATTTCGTTAAAGCACTCTTAAGGCCAAACGGTTTGACGGATTTAAACTTTAAGATATTGTTGTCGATAACTCGTTATTGTCTCACTGCTGGGCATAGGTCTTCTCTCAAAATGAGAGAGTTTAGATCATAGTTCACCGCGTTGACCAAGTGCGAATTGTTAGACTTCACACACCTCTGAGAACTTTTTTTTTCAAACAACCGAGAGTACTTTAAAGAAAAATCTCGGATGTCTGTGAAGTCCACCAATTCGCACTTGGCCAGCGCGGTGGACTATTGCCTAAAACTCTCTCAATCTCAGAGAAGACCCGTGCCCAGCAATGGGTCAATAATGGGTTGACGAGAGGTACAACTTTCAATGGACTTAGTTGATGAGCGAAAACAAAAACAATGCTCTTTTAGAGGAAACAATAAACTTGTACTAAGGGCACTGAGTCAAGTCGTAAAACGTGACGTGTGGCGCCATCTATACTACTTCATAACACTGAAGTAGCAATCAACCATGCAGTCCACGTAATGGTCACTATAGGACACCGTCCTTGAAGATTTGTAAGCAACTTCATATAGAAATTAATTATGCGTTGTTTTTCCCGAGGACTTGCGAGTAGAACGTCGCCTTATGTGTGCCAGCAACCATACTGTGCCACCAAAACGTAGGAAGTTCTTCACTCTCGTCAACCCATTATTGTCCCACTGCTGGGCACGGGTCTTCTCTCAGAATGATGTTTAGGCCATAGTCCACCGCGCTGGCCAATTGCGAATTGGTGGACTTCACACACCTCCGAGAACTTTTTTTTTTTTAAGAACTCTCGGGTGTATAGGTTTCCTCACGATGTTTTCCTTCACCGAAAAGCAGTGATAATTAATTTCTAATACGCACATAAATCAGTGGTGCGTGCCTGGGTTTGAACCTCGGACCTCCCAATCGAGAGGGCAAGTTTCAACCATTAAGCTATCACTGCTCTTCACTACGAATGACTAATAACCACCATAACCAAACGTTTAGGCGAATAAATTTGATAGCGTCAAGTCATGATACGTGTGGCACTGGGGGTACCTCCCGTATCGAACAACTCGTCCTGTGGCGTCAGTGACCAGTTACGATTAGGTGGACTGCATAGTCATTTATGACTTCAAAGGCGTAAAAATATCTATATCATTGTTTCAATGTAACAGCATATAATGATAATCACTTGAAAATAAGCACGTTACTTTCTAAATAGTAAGTTAGATATCCTTGTCTAGGATCTAAGCACTGAAACTCCCGTGAGAGGCTGAATTTTAGAAATAAATTAGTTTTGTTTATAGGGAATCTGAATAAAGTTACAATATAAAAAATGAATGCAAATTAAAAATACTTGATACAATTGTGTCTCAGCCTGAATGAAAGAATTAACGCTTTCTTTTAAAACCAAGTTCTCAGTGTCTGAATATTTAAATCTATGTTTGGGCTTTCGTAGCATTTCGCAAATTAAATACATTTCTGCAGTTGCCAGAACTTTCATGAGACGGAGCTTTTTGAAAGTTTAAGACAATAGTTTGTAGATAATAGAAGTTGTACTGAAGTAGTTGAATGTAAATGTCCGTAGCTGACTGTTTCTATGAGATTCTTTTACATTGTAGGACGTTTTGTAAATTGAGTTTGAATCTGTTTAAAAAAATTCTGCCAAGTGCGAGCTGGATTCGCGCATAAAATGATTCCGTACCATTATCTATAAAAAATGTCAAAAAACGCGTTTGTTGTATGGTAGCCTCAGTGCTGCGTAAAGGACCCCAGGATCACCAACGGAATGCAACCAGAGCGCGATGCCCTTTACGGGCTCTTCCCTGGTGAGCATTTTTTTTTTTTATTATTTAACCTAACGATAAGGCAGACGGGCTACCTGATGGAAAGTAGTCACCGTCGCCTGTGGACATTCGCAACACCAGAGGAGTCGCCAATGCATCGCCGGCTTTGTAGGAGAGCCCTTTTCGCACCTTTCTTGAAGAACCCCATGTCATAGCGCTCCGGGAATACCTCAGGAGGAAGCTCATTCCACAACTTGCACGTCCGTGGCAAAAACGAGCGTGCAAACCGAACCGTGGAGGACCGCCACGAGTCCAGTTGGTGTGGATGGTACTTCATCCTTCGGCGAGTGGTGCGGTGAAGAAAAGGTGACGAAGGCACCAGGTCAAAAAGTTCCTCGGAACACTCGCCATTGTAAAGCCGGTAGAACACGCAGAGGGAGCCTATGTCCCTCCGCAGGCTTAAGGGTTCTAACCGATCGGTGATCGTTGGGTCGTTGACGATTCGGATCGCACGTTTCTGCACGGAGTCAAGTGGGTTAAGTTGGTATTTGGGCGCCCCTGCCCAGAGATGCGAGCAGTACTCCATGTGGGGTCTCACTTGAGCCTTATAAAGCAGAAGGAGTTGCCCCGCAGTGAAGTACCGCTCGGCCCTGCTCAGAACGCCCAACTTTTTGGATGCCAACTTGGCTTTAACATCCAAATGACTCCGAAACTGCACATCACACGAGATGTCAACGCCCAGGATCCCTACGCTTTTGTCAATGGTGAGAGAGGTCCCTTGGAACTTTGGCGCCATGACAAATGGGGCTTTTTTAGCGGTAAACGCGCAGACTTGTGTCTTCGTGGGGTTGAACTCAACAAGGTTAAATCGACCCCATTCTGACACCCGCTCCAGAGAGTGCTCGATTTCAGACACAAGTCGAATTCTGCTTTCCTGCACGAGTGTCCGAGAGGTGTTTGCACGGCCCGTGTACAAGGAATCTCCCGTGCTGTCATCTGCATAGCAATGCATGTAACCGACTTGCTGCAACATATCATTGATATGCAGAATGAACAGCGTAGGGGAAAGAACGGAGCCTTGAGGAACACCAGCATTGATGGTCTTCATGTCTGAGCAGCACCCATCAACCACAACTTGAATATGCCGGTCAGACAGAAAACTGGCGATCCATGCGCACAACCTCTCGGGAAGACCGTAAGATGGAAGCTTCGTGAGAAGAGCCCTGTGCCAAACCCGGTCGAAGGCCTTTGCAATGTCCAGGCTAACCGCCAAAGCCTCCAAATTTGCGATTACTATGCTTTTGTTGTGTTGTTGCGACCACACATGTCATCGTCCTTCCCGGGATCGCTTGACTGGACGGTTTTAGCTCCCACTCTTATGACCCGCAAGCCTGGAAGCCCCTTGTAGTCGCCTCTTACGACAGGCAGGGGATACCGTAGACCTATTCTAGTCCCAGAATTACAGGGACTTTGAACCTGCAGTTTAAAAAACTTCCTAAAATACGAATAAAATATTATTTCCCATAAAATATAACTTTCGCACTTATCTTTTACTTGCGTGCGAGTTAGAAGTATAATAAGTACATGTGTTATTGCAATCATAAGGAAGTCAACTGTCTATCTTACCAACTTCAGTTCAATCGATTCGTTACATAAATTGATTTAGCGTTTCTTTAAGTTCCTAGATACTATACACACTATATAATGAAGGGAGTGAAGGGCTTACTTTAATTAAGTAAATGAAAGCCAAATGGCGAGTAACGAGACTCTGGGCAAGAGACGAGCTACTTTGAACTTGCTTTAGTTTATGCATTTTCAAACAATTTTAACTATGCTTTTCGTACGACTTTAATCAAATTAATTATTTGTCTGTGTATTTTACTTTATAAAGCAATTTATTATTATAAAGCAAACCAAGTCGTTTGCTAGTTCAATTTTAATTAACAGTGCCCGAATTTTGTCTTTACAAATACTCAAACCTTTATAGATTTACATTTCAAAATGAAGATTTTATGAACTCATACTGTTATGTTTATAAATATAAGTAATTGAAACACGAAAAAGATCTATAACAAAGAAATATACACCTATATAGAAATCAAATATATGTCGGCGCGACACCGCGTATTTATGAAAAACACGTCGCCGAAAATAATTATTTTAGTTAGTTTCAAAGATCGAAATTGTTTATTAAATTAGAAATATTTAGTGATTTTAAGAATTGTAATTTAGTTTACCCTCCATAAATTTGTTATTGTCATTGTACCTCACCAAACATTGTTATAAAAAGGCGAGCGAACGCCGGTAGAAAGAGATTTCTTGTTTAACCGTCGAAGTGATCGGACCTCCTCAATTGTGAATAAACCGAAGAAGTTTACTCCTGTGTTTAACTTGAAATCTTCAAGAATGGAAAATAATGAAGACTTTAGAAATTAAAATTAAAATTAAAAAAGAATTTTATCTATCACTTCGTTATATATATTAAAAGTGCTGACTTAAAAAAAGTATTTTAGAAAATACTTCTTGGAATTTTTATTTGATGATTTGAACCGATTTTATACCAGTTCCTAAAAAGTTAAATTTTAAGTAGTCTGCATCATAACGGTAACAAAAAATTATCTCATATTATTTATTTTTGATATGGTCAATGAAATAGCTTCCATTAGATATCCATAATGTCGTGATAAGAAAAACACTGTTCCTTCAAATATTTTTTTACTATTATATATTTTTTAAATTGATATGGCTTGCGACACTGAAATTTATATCCCTCAAACCGTTTGAGCAGTACTAGCTTAATGGTTTGTAACTTATTCTCCCGATTGGGAGGTCCGACGTTGAAATCCCAAGCGAACAACAGATTTTTCTAAAATTATGTGCGTATTAGAAATTAATTATCACTGCTTTTCGGCGAAGGAAACCATCGTGAGGAAACCTACACACCCGAGAGTTTACTCACGATGTTTTTGTTCACCGAAAAGCAGTGAGAATTAATTTCTAATACGCACATAAATCAGTGGTGCATGCCTGGGTTTGAACCTCGGACCTCCCGATTGAGAAGGTAAGTTTCAACCATTGGGCTATCACTGCTCTATACCACCGAAAATAAAAACGTTATTGTGGAAGGCACACTGCAATGTATGAGCGGAAACAAGAATGATACTTGCTTCGAGCTAACAATAAATTCGTACTAAGGATTTTTCGTCTAATATATTCGTACTAAGGGTACTATTTTTTGTCTAAACGTTCGGACCATCCCAATTCAAGCGAGTAGTAAAATGTTTATGATGGAATTTATTATGAGTCATTCGTATTCCGTTGTTTCAGATATCCGCGATATTGTGTCTGGGAAGCTGGATGATGTACGATTGTGAGTTATGACCATGTACAACATCAGCAAGAAAATATATTTACATGTAAATGATAAACAAGTCAAGAAAATAGACATAATACGTATATAGGAAATAATGTGGGCCACTAGAGAATCCGGGGTCTGATTATTGCTAAATTGACAATTTAACCAAAATTGTTAGAATAACGGAGATCTGGGTATCCATGAGGATTACCCACTTAAAAAAAATGTCCATCAATGCTCTCATAATCGCTGGAAAAATGGAGATCTATATAAATTTAATTTTTATTTTTTGTAAATTTCAATTTGGCAAACATTCGATTTAGGTACATACCCGTTATTCCAGTTGCGTTCCTTTGGAGATCCCGAAGTCCTCTTTTTAGCGCCGAGGACAGCCACCGAGGGGGTTTTAGTGCAGTAAAAATCCCTCATAACCCTGCGTCGAACCCACGGCGTCGGGTACCTTTTGAAGGTTTCCCCCTCGAAAACAAAAAAAGATTACATACCCGTTTTCACTAAGATCAAAGAAATTAGAATCAATGTCCCATAAACTTTCAGATTTATCAATCTTATTATTTTTAATATAGGACTGAACTAGCAAAAACTATGCAGTCCATGAAGTAGTCAGTGCTGGCCATGAACATCTGCGATCAGTTAATTTTAAAACGGGGGTTCTATGTAAAGTCTATCATAGATACATTGCTCTCCCAAAGACAAAAAAATATTTCAAAAAGCACCCCCGTTCTATATGAATTGCTTACAAATATCTTACAATTGCGATAGGCACTTACTATGCGGTTCCAAACTTGTAAAAGAGAAGACAGTTTAATGGCAAAATATCTTATCCTCTTTGGTAAGTTACAAGAATAATGTAATAAACATAGTATTATTATTATCTCAAGGTGGTAGAATGTAGTTCGACCGGGAAAGTGCCACACCTATTTCCAGCGTGAAGCATTTTTTGCGTTTCGATGGAGGAGTGTGGTTGCCGGAACACTTTGTCTTTGAGGCGACCATTAGCCCTCGGGAGTAGCAACGCATCTGTGATTGACTTCAGATGGAACCCATGTTCCGTATGAAGTTGATTACAGGTATCCATGGACGGCAGTGACCACTTACCATCGGGTGGACTGCATGCTCGTTTGCTACTTCAGTTAGTTAAAAATAAAAAATGATAAAAATAAAATATTCTGTGAAAACCTACCTCGATATATACTCGAGTTCTTTTCAGCGGAACTTATTTAAAAACTGCCAGAAACCGGGCTATTAGCCAAACAATAGCCGTTTTCTTCAGATAGGAGATAGGTAATTTGCAATTTCACGATATTGTATTCAAAAGCCAAAGCTTAAGTACCGTTTTACAAAATTGCACGGGTTTTATTTATCTATTTCCTTTTGAGGCTAAGAACTCACGGAGCGTTTATGTCCCGTGCCCGCCGCGGTTATACAACTGCGGTTTAATTTATAAACTCACGAGACCGGTTATTTGCGTGGTTACGCTGCCGTCGCGGTTGAGATTATCGCCCGCAAACGTGGTGGGCGAAAATCGCAAGACGGGCGGTTGCAAGACGGGCGGTTAACCATCACTTGAGGACCAGACCACTGCACTCGCCCGCCAACTGATCGTAGAGCGCGCGGGCGCAACCCGCCGCAGCTACGGGTGACCGCAGCCCGCGCGATTCTACGGTGTGCTGAAATAGCAACCAGTGGCTACTGGTTGTCTACGGACATCTGCATATGATTAGGCCCAGATAATATCAGATTAAGGTTTGATATACAGGGTGTACTTTCTACTATCTCATACTCAATGTATGGCAGTGTTTAATGTAATGTTTTTGGATATTTCTCGTTTTATTTTTTAAAAGTTATTATTGACGTTTTACTTATTAGGTATATATAGTACTTTCGAGATCAGCTTAAAGTTTTTGGATATTTGTAATAGTTACGGAATAATCGCCTGTGCACACTTAAAGATTATACCCTGTATATATTAAATAGGGATGCCCATAAAAATGTTTCATTTAGCTAAAAATAGATGGTGAAAATTTTGTAATCAGGTTTAAAACTAATAGATTAATTCTTCTTGATTTTCATTGGACAACAACTGTAGTAAAAATATCATAACTAATTTTCAAGATGTTCACTAACATCCCTATTCGCTACGATTTTTAAACTCAATTTTTATCATTAAGTACATTCTTCTCCAACTAGTACGGCTTTCTTAACATTTAAAATATAAAATCATCTTTGCATTAAAATATTTTTCTATCTTCAATTTATTAAGGAAATACAGAAAGCATTGATAAAAGAAATGGATAAAGCTATGAAACTGCTTCATTAAAACTCTGCAAAAATGCAAAGTCACTTGACCATTATCTTTTATTGTTTATTTACCTACCTATTGTATTTCCTATTATACTGACTTAAAATAAAGTAATATAAAATAATATTTTTGTACGAACTCATCTAAAAGATATTAAATACCATTTAATGACAATTTTTAACCGACTTCCCAAAGGAAAGAGGTTATCTATTCGTCACGTATATATATATATATATATTTTTATGTATGTTCGGGCGAAATGGCCAGAAATCGTCGACCTACCGACACGATTCATATGACATTGTATGCGGCTAGTTTCACAGGCAGTCCCATATTGAGGAAAATGAAAAATACTGTATGAAATGTACTAAGTACTGTGTTTGCTCTAAACGAACATGTAATTAAATTATTTTTTACTTTTATGTGGCATGGAAGTCGGTTGTATTTTTTTGTTTAAAATTTTTTTTACTCGAATATAAAGCACTAGGTTACTCCCACAGTTCCCCTTCTTTAAACCTACGACATATCCTCTACTAATACACATATATGTAATGTGTGTGCCAAATTACAGCGACATCCGATTGGTAGTTTTTGTGTAAAAGAATAATTAACACCCTAACTAACTTTTTCACTTATATAATATTAATAAGACAATACATATACATATTGTCCAAAGTAGCACCAATATTTCTCTAATTTAAATAAATTGTTATAATTTTCAATTTAATTTGAACGTGTCCAATAAAGGTTAAAATAGGTTTTTTAACTAAGCTGCATTTAAAAGCAATAGCGGGTATTTTGACAAAGACATCTGTCATTTTTGACGTTATGTGTTTTCATAGTAAGACATTGAATGTTCTATTTTGTTTATTATGTATGTATTTGTGTCAAATGCAAGGTAGTGAATGTGTTTTTAGTTAATTTTATGTATGTTTTATATATTATTTGAAAAAAATATTAGCATTGAGAAATGCTTCTCTACATCAACTATAACCGTGCGTAATTTCATACTCCTCCGCCTGCCGTAAGTATCTTAAAAACAAATCACAAGTTTTTGTTTTAGGTAATATATAGATTTTTCCGGAAACAAACAACATTTTTACTTTTAAAATATCAGGACATTTTGTATAAAATTTTACAAAAAATTCACGGTTATTGGAACCTCGTAACAGTGAAGATACAAAGTAATAGATTGATATCAGTTTTGGTGGAATTTTTGATATTATGGGCGGTCGTGCCCAAATTTTACTATCTCCAGATCTCGAACACGCTGCCAAGAAATGATTCAAGACATCGGCCGACGCCGCTCTGACGTCTTGAAAAATGTATTGTGTTAAGCTGGATCTTAAGGAGTCTTATTTAGACTATACGATTTGGTACACGACGCGAGTAGTCTTACGACGACCCACGTGGATAATCATTATACTAGTCTGACAAGCAATAGGTTCCAGGTTCATGTCTCTGACTGAATTTTATTATCTCTAGGTCTCGAACACGTTGCCAAAAAATAATTCAAGACATTTCCCGATGCCGTTCTGACGTCTCGAAAAATGTATTATGTAAGCTACTAGGGAGTAGCAACGCCGTCCCTGTAGTTCCGGGATCAGAATAGGGCTACTAGGGATGCAGGCGGCTAGAGTGAGAGCTCGAACCGTTCGGTCAGGCGATCCCGGGAAGAACGGCGGTATATGTGGTCGCGAACAGTCGTAAAGACTAGACGGAGCGGTGGGCCCAGCCGCCCATCTGAGAGGAGCCTGACGGGGCAACGCGCTCAGAGGATTCCGTTTGCGGTCGGTCCGAGTTCCCGGAGTCCTCTTTATTGCGCCGAGGACGGCCACCGGGGGGGTTTTTAGTGCGGTAAATCTCCCACATAACCCTGCGTCGCTCCAACGGCGTCGGGTATCTTTTGAAGTTTTCCCCCTCGAAAACAAAAAAAAAAGGGAGTAGCAACGCATCTGTGATTGACTTCAGATAGATCCCATGTTCTCATATTCTGTATGAAGTTGATTACAGATGTCCAGAGTAAAAAAAGTTGGATCTTAAGCAATCTTGTTTTCTATACGAGGACCTTACGGCGATCCGCGTGACGGATCGAGGACACATTGGTGGCACGCCGTCGACCTGTGTGGTAGAACGGTCATCATGTTGATCTGTCAGGCAGTGGATTCCTGGTTCAATCCCCGGCCAGACAAATGAATGATGAATTTTCTGTTTATGTTCTGGGTGTGGTTGTTTGTGTATTTGTCTTTGTATGTGTAAATGGCGCGCACGAAACAGGAAAATGTCCAAAAAATGTTTACATCCTTGTCGACTCTTTATTGTCTCACTGCTAGACGCGGTTCACAGAATGAGAGAGATTTATCTACAGTCATTTGCGCTGGCTAAGTGCGAGTTGGTTATTTTGACACACCTTTGTAAGGTTTCCTTCGCTGTAAATAAATAATAAATTTAATAAATGTAATAAAACAAATAATAAATTAATATAATATATAATTATAATATGTGTAAATAATTTTCCAATACGCATATAATTTTGATATAAAAACAATTATCATTAAATCACTGAAGACTGATTTGACTGCATTTGACTCACAGGTAGGGGATACCGTAGCCCTATTCTGACCCCGAGGCTACAGGGACAAGGAACTGATACCTATAAATAATTAATAACCTTTATTTTAACTTACAATTAAACATTGTTAAACTCAAAAGAAATAAAGATCGTCTGGTCGTAATCGTGGTCGCTGTCGTAAAGTAAAAAAGAACGCACATGCTCTTAAAGTAACTCGCTCAACTAGATTGCAGATAGTAGATCACGCAAAAGGATAAGTTTCGAGTTTTTCTACAGCCGCATTATGTCAGAGAAAGCGTAAGGTCTCCGCTCTTTCGAGGTTTTAGCGAATAAGAATCGTAAAAGAAAATAATATTACATAGAAAATATGAGATTATAAAGAAAAAGCTTCATTACTTTTCTGCTTAGAAATACTTATATTCGATTCGCTGGCGAGTGAGCATGCCGAGCTGACGCGTCGCTAAAATAATATTCATTTTTGCTACATTAATAGTTTGCTAAATTAAATTACAATCTTATAGCAATTACGTTAAAGTGCAGTGTTTGTCAGTCGATAATTATTCCACTTAGTATTTAACAATCTGAGCCGCATACGAAACCAACGCTAAGAGTGTACGAGACAGATATAGTCCAATCAGTCTAGCAGTGCACGCGACAACCGCTCTAATTGCTGTACGTATTTAACTTACCATTACGAATACTTTCCTACTATGAATGTACTCAGATCACCGGACAAAGCGACCGGTCGTGCCAGCAGCACACCGGACATATCTCGGATGAAAGAAAATATGGATACGCATGTTACGATGCGCTCCAAAAGAAAACAGTGCGACCGAGATGACGATGTAAAGGCAGAAATCTTAGATTTTCGTAAAGAAATAATGAGTTTTCTTACTGAATTTGACAGAAAACAGGATGATAAAATGAACTCATTACATGCAGACATGACTAAAGTAATACGCGAGGAAGTAAGCTCCCTCAAAATATCTATTGCTGAATTAAGTCAAGAACAACAGGAGATGAAATTAGAGATAACGAGTATCAAAGAAATACAGCAAGTTCAAGATGAAAAAATGAAAGATTTAGAGTCGGAATTGCAGGAAATAAAAAATGAAACACCTAAATCGAAAACAACTCATCTGGTTTGTGAAGATATTGCTACAGAGCTTTATGATCGAGCACAGAGAGAAAAAAATATAATTATAGTTGGCCTAAAAGAACCTGTGTCATCAATCATCTCAGATCGCATCACCGAAGAGAAATACAATGCTCTTCATACTCTTAAGAAAATTTATCCTGATTGTCCTGAGCCTATCAAAACTATGCGCCTTGGCAAATACGACTCAGAGAAGCAACGACCACTAAAGGTGTGTTTTGAAACAAGTTTTCCGTGTAAACAACTACTGCGCAATAGAAATAAAGCACGAGATGTTAAAATATATGCCGACCAGACTCCGCAACAACAAATTTATCTTAAAGAGCTAAAAGTCATACTGCAAAAGCGTCAATCAGAAGGAGAGACCGATATTGGAATTAAATACTACAATGGAGTGCCCAAAATAGTGAAACTACGTTCAAAAAACTTAGTCAGCAACACAACTCCAAAGCCTACGTAGATAATCCTAAAGAAGATCTAGTCTCTTACCAACAAGTTATTAAATATTCGGATATACTGTCGAACAGAAATTCACTCACATTCTTCTATGCCAATGTAAGAAGCCTAGCTAAACCAGGAAAAATAGAGGAACTTCAGTGCATACTCAAAGCTTTCCCTCACCCTATACATATCATACTTCTAGCGGAAACGTGGATAAAGTCGGAGGTGGAAGCACACAGATTATCTTTACAAAAATATACGCACTATTATAGCTATAGAAGTGATGCCAGAGGCGGCGGTGTTTCCATATACGCACATAATAGTATAAAACACTCCCATGGTGAAGACATATACAAAGATGGAAACAATTATTTATGGATTAAATTACCCCGACTTGCTCTAGATATCGGAGTAGTCTACAAACCTGGAGATACTAACCATGCTAGCTTTATGGATACATTTTCACAACAACTAGAAAAACGAAACAGAACCGTTGTTTTCGGCGACTTTAATCTGGACCTCCTAAGCAAAACAACGAATGTCACAAATTATAAAGGGATGTTATTGGAGAATGGATACACATTATTAAATAAAGAAGAAGAAACGTATTACACTCGTGAAGGTTTAAATACAAAAACTATTCTCGATCATGTCTGCACCAACCTACATGATAGAACCTTTCATTTTGCTCTTGTAGATTCGAGTATGTCTGATCATAGACAAATATACCTGGAAGCAAAAAACATTAAACCGTTTACTAAAACCAAAACACGTTACGAAGCTATCGATTACCCTCAATTATATAAATCCATGAAAGATATAAAACCTAGTGTAGAAATAAAAACTTATGAATGCCTTGATATTACTCTAAAACAATGTATACGTAAATCTAAAACAGTTAAAACAAAAATTTTAAACTTGCCGAAAAAAGACTGGATTAATAAAAACATAATGCATGATATAAATCTTAAAAATAGTCTATATAACCTTCATAAAAAGAACCCAAATGATGAAAATATCAAAAACGAATTTTTAACAACACGAAATAAGCTAGGTGAAAAAATAAAGGCCTGTAAAAACAACTATTATAAAAAAGCATTTCTGAATTGTGCAAATAAACCACTTAAGATGTGGAACTTAATTAATTCATTATCAATAAATAAAATTAAAAATAGCTATGCTCCCTCTAAACTTGAAACCTCCGAAGGAACAATTACAGATGAGAAGTTAATTTGTGAGAGTTTTAACGAATTCTTTTCCAACGTAGGAAGTAACCTAATGGCTCAAGCACCACAGTTACCTTACTCATCTGTCAGTACTCTTGCCCCAAAAAAGTATCCCGATAGTCAGCTAACAGATTTTGATCCGTGTACGCAAGACGAAGTAGCTCAAATTATTGACAAGTTAAATTTAAATACAAGCACAGGGATCGACGGAATTTCCACAAAAGCTCTCAAATGTCTGAAAAATCTGATCACAAATGATATTGTCAATTGTATTAATATAAGTCTGCAAAATGGTATCTTCCCTGACAATTTAAAGGTGGCTAAGGTCTGTCCTATTTATAAGTCGGGGCGTAAATGTGATCCTGGCAATTATCGGCCAATATCTGTATTGCCAGTAATCTCAAAAATCTATGAAAAGATTATTTATAGGAGACTCGATTCTCACCTAACTTCAATTAACTTTCTTTTTAATAGACAATATGGATTTAGACCTAAGTCTAGCACTTTATCTGCAACTATTGATCTTATCTCTCAAATTAAAACACATATTGATCGGAAGGATATAGCACTTGGTGTCTTCATTGACGTAAAAAAAGCATTTGATACCGTGAGCCACAGCATATTATTACAAAAGTTAGCACATATTGGTATCACAGGAAATGCTTACAAAATTTTGAAGTCCTATCTCAGCTCGCGATATCAGGTTGTCAGAATCGGTAGTTCAGAAAGCACGGCACGTCCAATAACATGCGGAGTACCGCAAGGATCGATCCTTGGTCCGTTACTCTTTTTAATTTATATTAACAGTATCAGTGATATCGGACTTAACGGTCATTTATCACTGTATGCTGATGATACTTGCTTGTTTTATTTTGGCCCTTGCATAGATCAATTAATAAACGATGTTCAATTAGACCTTGACAAACTCAATTCGTGGTTCCAGGCTAATCGACTTACCATAAATATCTCGAAGACTAGTTATGTAATTTTTGCCACACCTCAGAAAAAAGTCCAACTTCGTAAGAACCTTATTATAAATGGACAAATTCTAAATAATAAGAACACTGAAAAGTATTTGGGACTGATATTAGATAGCGGCCTAACTTGGAAACCGCACCTAGAGCATATCAAATCAAAATTGCAATCATTATGTGGATTACTTAAAAACATTGCCGGTTGTTTGTCACGTGAGGTAAAACATCTAATTTATAATTCTCTTGTGAAACCTCACCTTGAATATTTAATTGAGGTATGGGGATGTGCTGCTAAATCAAACCTACATATGGTTCAAGTAGCACAAAATAAAGTGATCAAAACTCTATTTCATTATAACTATTTAGAATCGACGGCAAAAATCTACAGTGAGACTAAAATTTTAAACATAAAACAAATATATATCTCTAATACATGCATTCTAATAAGAAAGATCATAAACAAAGAAGTAAATTCCGACATAATTTTCCACAAAAAAATCGAGGTACATAAATTAAATACTAGAAATGCGCATAATATTTACCTACCATTTCCTAGAACTAAATACGGTAAAAGGACAATATTATATGAAGGTGCACAGTTTTTTAACAATCTACCGAGAAATATTAAAGAAAGCACATCACTCATACAATTTAAAAAACTTCTAAAAATCTATATTTCACAGGACCCTTCCATATAGTCCTAGTTAAAATACCTACTTTCGGATTTTTCTTTCGTATATTAAAATTTCCTGCACCATCAATAAAATCAAAAATATTTTAACCTATTATATTAAAATAACAATAAATATACTTAAATAGTAGAAAAGTGAATCATAAAATATAACAAAATAATTGTTTCTGATAGGCTTATCCATATTACATCTTTTATTTGTGCGAAGCGGTATGCTTATCTGCCTACCGACAATGTTCAACACGCAAAAATTTTACTATGTGCTTGTTTATCATAACTTTATGCTGTCTACCCTACTTAAGTACATGTATTCGATTCTTATATTTTAAATTATAGAAATTGTTAAGTACCTACTAAATACGCTCGTGCATGCTCAAAAGTGTTAATTAGTATTTAAGTAAATTATTTAAGTTTCCATGTAAGTGAACAATGTTCTTTTTGGAAATAAAGATTCTTTAACCTCAAATACTTATATCCATTCATATAGTAAAAAGTACCACGTGTATATCAAGAAATATTAAGCAATGATAGAATTTTTTAAATATTTCTCTATTCGCTGGTGCTGATATGATTCTAATGACATGTCATAATTATGGTAATCCGTCAAGCAATTTTGGCGGTAAAGCGCGTCAAAAATAGACATAGGTATTTCTATCTGACTAAAGTAGCAAACGATGGTGTAGTCCACCCGATAGTAAGTGGTCACAACCGTTCATGGACATCTCTAATCAACTTCATGCAGAACATAGATTCCAACTGAAATCAATCACAGATGCGTTGCTACTCTAGAAGACTTTGATGGTCGCCTCATGTGAAAGTGTGTCGACAACCACACCCTTACATCGAAACGCAAGAAATGCTTCACACTAGGAATAAGTGTGGTGGTGGTATTTTTCCGGTCGAACTACACTGGTTCTACCACCTTGAAAACATACTCGTAAAACGTTACCGTCTTTTTTATATGATTAAAGTAGAAAACGAGCCTGCAATCCACTTGGATGGTAAGTGGTCACAGCTGCCCATGGATATCTGTAACTAACTTCATAGATGACAAGGGTGCTATCTGAAACCAATCGAAGATGCGTTGCCGAGGACTGAGATGGCCGCTTCATATAAAAGTTATCCAGCAAACACACCATTCAACCGAAGCGCGAGAACTGTGTCACAATAGGTAGTACCGCACAACCCCCCCCCCCCCCCGGGTGGCCGACCTCGACGCTGCGAAGGGGACTGCGGGAACTCCAGTTGACCGCCGCCGGTGTCCTCAGCGTGGGCCCCATCGGGCTCTTCTCTGGTGGGCGTGAACTGCTCACCGCACCTTCTGGTTTTTACGGCAACATGCAACCACACATGCCGCCGTCCTTCTTGGGGTCACTTGACTGGACGGTTCGAGCTCCCACTCTTCCCGCCCGCAACCTCGGAAGCCTCTTTTAGTCACCTCTTACGACAGGCAGAGGGTACCGTAGTCCTATTCTGGTCCCGGAACTACAGGGACATATGCGTTCTACCTGCCTGATGAATTTAAAGAATAATAATTCCGAAGCGTTCATAAACTGCACTCTCGCTCAATTTCTCGTCAATTTGTACCCTCTCATGCAATGCAACGTTTTCAATTGAACTCAAATAACGGAATGGAAATTGTAATTGCAATGGTAATTAGAAATTAAGTATTCGGACGGTTCTCTGTGTAACGCTTTATGATCACTAAACAGTACTTTGTAATAGGAAATGAGTGTGTCGATTTGCCAATTCGCACTTAGTCAACGCGGTGGACTATGGCCTAAACTCTCTCACCCTGAGAGAAAACCCGTGCCCAGCAGTGGGCCAGAAATGGGTTGATGAGAGAGTGTCGGTTTGATGGTAAGTAGTCACCATTTATCGACACACTAGCTCTTACCCGCGGCTTTTGCCAGCATGGTCTGCACAAATTCAAAATTCCGTTGAATTAATCGGTTGCTTTTGACTTAAGTAAATTACATGTAGTATCGATAGCGTAATTCAGGACTTGCAAATAAATTTTACTAACGCCATCTGTTTACAACATCTGGACCTACTAAATACGTATCAACTAACAAAACATCGATATTCTCATGGGAATGAGAGAGCGCGGTAAAAAGTAGCCTACGTCACTCTCCGCCCTAGAAACTCCCAGCATATAAACCTACATATAATAGCCATGTGGCGACGTGAAAGAGAAACAAACAAACACACTTTCACATTTATAATATTAGTATGGATTTAGAACCACGTTTAGTATATTGTAACGTAGCTTTGAATTGTAGCTATTTCTATCGCGAAGCAATTCTTGCATTTCAGGTGCGGTCGCTTACTTAAGCAATTAACATCTTAGTCCACAGGAGTAGCAACGCATCTGTGAATCATAACAGATGTCTATGAGATACAGTTAAACCTGCCATCTTACACTACTGCATGCGCGTTTGCTACTACAATTAAAAAAAAAAGTTATAAACACTTTTGGAAGACTAGATGAATTTGAATGATATAACATTGATTTACATATTTTCCATACTTTAAATAATATTTATGCAATTATACATATACACCAATATACCAATATAATCGGCCACAGTTATGTTTGTTTCGTTAAGGGCTAAGAAAGGCGTCGTAAAATATCTCTTGCAGAACACAAAACTTCTTCTTTGAAGTTATTAGATAGAAATAGTGTATTAATGGTGTCACTGGATTCAAACCCCGGAGAACTTTAGTGGTTAATTAAAAATTAAACATAAAGATGCCACAAAACGATGTATTTGAATTGCTTCGTATTAGCTGGTTTACTTCACTTCACTCTCAATTGTTACTAGGCAGAAATACTTGCAGCAGTGACTCCTGATCTGAACCGCAAAGAGTTAGTTTTTTATAATTTTGAAGTAGGAAAAGAGCATGCAGTCTACCTGATTAAGTGGTCACTGCCGTCCATGGACATCTGTAAGCAACTTCATATAGAACATGGGTTCTATCTGAAGTCAATCCCAGATGCGTCGCTACTTCCGCGGACAAAGATGGTCGCCTCATACAAAAGTGTTCCGGCAACCACACCCCTCCTATCGAAACGCAAGAAATGCTTCACGCTAGGAATAAGTGTGGCGGTATTACCTCCCTCTACCACCGTGTGAATAAGAGTATAATAAAGAGTTCAAATTATCTATCTCCTGTCTTATAAACATATAATTTATTAACATATAAACCATAACTTCGCTTAGAAGTTACTAGCTTCGCATAATCCTAAAACACAACAAGACATTTACATCCAAAGTTCCTTATTTCGAAACTTCGTCACCATAACCTTAACATGTCTCCAAGGAGTTATTGACCGAATTTATCAGGAGATAACAAATGTATTTCGGAAATTGTTCAACTTTAACGTAACTCAAGCAATTTAAATTTTTCCCAAACAGTTTGTTTATTCATAAGTCGCCCTGCTATCTCGAAGAGAATTTAATATTCACTGCGGAAAGGGCGTAAGGTCGTGAATAAGGTACTAGTCTTACATCAAACGAAAAACGAGTGAAATCAGTCAGTATCATCCATATATACATCCATGAGCCCTTTGATATCCGCTGCTGGACGTAGGCTTCCCCTAAATCGCGCCACTCCAACCAGTCCTGTGTCCCCTGAATTCAACGGTTTCAGGTCATTGGTCTACTTGGGCGATCTGTACTCATTTTGCCTAACAGTCAATATGGATTAGCAATAAACTATCACTTACTGTGGTGGTGAAAGTTGTGGTCAAAATTAAGAGGTCAAAGCGATGAAATTTGCTAACAAGTTGTAACAGAAGATGTCCGCTAAAAAAGAGAGAAATACTCTGATATATCTATCTGCAATCGTAAAACTAAACAGAAAGGGAAGAAAGGTTGCTTGTGGCTATTTAGGCCCACGTAGGTCATATATGACATACCTAAAGAAACTCCAGCTTCACAACGAAAAGAGATTAATTTAACTGCTCATAAACTTTTCATATTAAAGAAAAGAAAGAAAAAAAAGAAAAATAAATGATTTTAGACTAATATTATCGCGAAATTGATACATGATGATGAATTGATAGGGTAAGTACTCACGATATGCGGTTCATGAATTCTTATAGAATTCTTATAGAGTTCTTATAGAAAAAAAATCTATAAGAATTCATAAACCGCATGTCGTGAGTACCCGTTAAGTATTATAATGAAAGAAAAATTAGTTTCACCATGATAACTACAACACATAATTGGTAGAACTATAGTAGACTTAATTAAAATATATACTATCATAAGACACAACAGAACAATAGGTGTTATTTGAATGTGTAATACATAAAAATATCAACCGTTCTAAAAAAAAATACTTGAATGTAGTTCAAACTATTCATCTTATCGCTCAACGATTTCATATCTCGTAGTACAACACTTACCTATCCGAAGCCATACTTTTTGAATAATGACCCGTAACTTTTGTAATTTTTCCGGCGAACGGGCTGACGCAGTGTCTCTTGTAGCGAGCCTTCTGGCCACCTTTTCGGATTAACTTGTAATTTGTGGCTTTTGATAACTTGTAACAGGATCGCCGTTCAGTTTGTTACGTTTCTTTGACGTCGAGAACGGTGGTAATGGAATTATTCAGCTCGCAAGTTTGAAGGATTAATTTGGGGTACATAAGGTTGGACGCGTCTTTTGTTTGCGGTTTCTTTGCTGATCACAGTAAATTTTATTGTTATGTGATTTTCTTTATTGCTCTTTTGATATAGCGGATTTTTATGAGGCATCCAGTGGTTTTACCCACTTGTAAATGGGTAAGTTTAAATTGAAACGTTTTATACAGTATATGGACATGGATTTTATGGGTTAAATTTTATTTAAAAATTGAGGTTTTTTTTAAAAAAAAAACTTATTTCAGTAGTTTTGATTTGGTATGATGATAATAAATCGCACAGATAGAAAATAAAATTCTTATTTTTTTTAGTCCTTCAAAATTTATTTTACAAACAAATATGATGTAAAGATACGAGAAACTTTCATTTGTAGGGTTCCATACCCAAAAGATAGAAACGGTATAGGGTACCGTATACGGTCTAATGTTCCGCTGTCCGCTTATCCGTCACCAGGCTGTATCTCAAGAACCGTGATAGCAAGACAGTTGAAATTTTTACAGATGATGTATTTCTATCGCCGCAAATACTAAAAACAGAATAAAATAAATTTTTGAATGTGGCTCCAATACAATAACCCTGATTATTTTGCCGTGTTTATCCACAATGGCAGGGAACCCTCCGTGCACGAATACGGCTCGCACTTGGCCGGTTATTATTATATATATATGGAAAAAGATAGTCAAGTAGCAGCACAACTGGCATTAATTTGGAACAGTAAATGATCATTAGTAAGTTAGTTTTTCAGCATATGCTTATAAGGGTATTTGTAATACCGCAAAAAACTTACGAGGATACCGCAAAAATATCGAACAAAATATCGGCAAAAAGAATTGTATAAGAATTCATAAACCATATTTCGTGAGTACCCGTTAAGTATTATAATGCATCAATTCCGCGATAATACTAAAATCTTATACCGCAAAAATGACGATTACTGTGTTCTTTTTCACTGGCATTACTACCATAACAAGTAAATATCTGAATATCATCTCTATTTCATATATCCTAAACTAGAACTCTGTAGCGCCTAACAAGGTCACAAGGACGAAATAATATAACTTTAACAAAGACAAACTTTTTCAAGAGCGTACAGAAAATGGCGGACATCTGGCAGAGTTCCCGTGCGTGTTTGGAATCTGCTAATTGCTTTTACAGACTGGATGGATGTTTGCTTAGTTTTATATCAATCAATTGAACGTATATGAACATATAATATGATATAGTATATAGTTGCCAGTGAATTTGTGTAGTATATACTTAATTTTAGGTATATTCATAGTTATAAACCGTTGCAAAGTTATTCGCTCCCAATAGTGCCTGAAAATCACATGTTAAATTTATTTTGAAATATAGTTCAAATTTTATATATTAACATTGGTTTGAAGTTATAATTAATTTTAAAAAATTAAACCAAATGTTGTCAACCCATTATTGTCCCACTGCTGCTAGGCACGGGTCTTCTCTCAGAATGAAAGAGTTTTTAGTGGAATTGGTGGACGAAACCAACCAAATAATTACACCAAATTCAAGGTTTGCAGCATAAAAAAAAAATTAAAAACAAAATAAAAACAAAAAATGTGTTTGCAAAATCTATAAGTGATCCAAACTTTTTTCAATATCAATCTCTATTCAAGATCCGCATGTAACATACACATGTAAGTGGATTGAAAATGGCGGACATCTGGCGTAATTCCCGAGCGTGTTGAGTTTTTAATTGCTTTTACTAACCGTAAAAAGCGATCCGCGAAGAATATTGACTCAATGTCTGAAATTTGTAAGGTTGTTTTAGTTGTCTACTTCTTGTTTACTTTTTAAGAAAATTTATCGTACACCAGTCATTCTAAATAGTCTTAAAATCATAGCAAATACTTTTTGACCTAAAATAATAACTAAAAGTATTTCTTTTAATACCTTCACAATAATGTTATTCCAATCTACGTCTGTACCGTACCTACATTATTTGTAATTTGTATTTCTCATGTTAAATTAATTGTATTCGAATGAGAAATAAATATCTTAAACCGTAAAGTAGCTTACTGACATTTTACATTATTTATGCTGACAAATAAGGAATATTTACTTTACAAATTTAAAAACTCCGAAAAGTGTTATCTTTCATTGCCCAAGCATTTTAAATAACAATTGAAATAACCATGATCATTAAGTAAACACAATTTCTATTCTTAACAGCGTTTTACATTTTACGTATTTTTTCGAAGAATCCAAAATGGCGGATTACTGGCACGATTCCCGCACGTGTTTGAATCGGTTAATTGCTTTCACAAAGCGTGAATGCGGGTGCGTTATTTGGTTTGTGGGTATCGAACGGATAAACTTTTTATAAAGCAATTGATTGAGAATTACTCGATGTCTTGAATTTTGTAAGATTATTTTAAGTGTTTATTTAAAAGTGTATCTAAAATATCTTTAAAAAAAAATAAAAGAAACAGCCATTATCGTCGAATAAACACAAAATAGAGCAGTGATAGCCTAATGGTTGAAACTTGCCCTCTCAATCGGGAGGTCCGAGGTTCAAACCCAGGCAACAACAACACACACCACTGATTTATGTGCGTATTAGAAATTAATTATCACTGCTTTTCGGTGAAGGAAAACATCGTGAGGAAACCTACACACCCGAGAGTTCTTAGAAAAAGTTCTCGGAGGTGTTGAAGTCCACCAATTCGCACTTGGCCAGCACGGTGGACTATGCCTAAACTCTCTCATTCCGAGAGAACACCCGTGCCCAGCGGTGGGACAATAATGGGATGATGACAAACACAAAATTAGATTCATAACGAAAATTTAACATCGATCAACATAACTATTGTAGAAGGATCGAAAATAGAGTAAAAAGAATCGTAGTCATCGAATATACACAAAATTATATTCTTAAAATAACCTCAATACCGATCTACGTGTAATTTTTCTGAAAGCATTGAGAAAGGCGGATTTCTAGCGAAATTCTCGCACGTGTTTGGATCGGTTGCTTTCACACAGCATGAAATGTCCGTCGTTTAATATGTGGGAATCGGACCGATGAGTTATATTTATAAAAAAAATGATATACAAAGAAAAAGGCTGAGTTTCTTGCCGGATCTTCTCTGTTGAGGTCGTGTTCCGTCCCGGTGGTAAACTTTACTGTAATGTCTACGATTTTAATGTCTACTTTAATGTCTACGATTATCCAAGGTCGTTCTTAACGAGTTATTGGTCTCGAATAATTGGTTATTCTTAACGAATTGGCATCATAAAACTAAATAAAAAATAAAAACAAAAGACAACCATTTTCATGAAGTCGACACAAAATTTCTATCAGTTACATAAACTCAACACTGATCTACATGTAACTTTTCTGGAAGAATCGATAATGTGCGGCTAACTGATGCGATTCCCGCACGTGTTTGGATCGGTTAATTGCTTTCACACAGCGTGAATGCGGGTGCGTTATTTGCTTTGTGGGAATCAAACCGATGAGTATTTTATAAAGAACTTCATGGAGAATGTAACATCAATGTCTGCGATTGGCTAAAGTTGTTTTAGGTGTTTATTTTTCGAATTATTGGTATCTTAAGAAACGAAAAATAAAAGATTTATCTTCAATTATGATCAAGCTGACACAAAAATTCCATTTTTTCACAAACTCAACACAGATCTACATGTAACTTTATGAACGGACCAAAAATGGCAGATAACTGGCGCGATTCCCGCGTGAGTTTGGGACGGTTGATTGCTTTTAAAGATTACACAAAAAATGGCCTCAGTACAGTTGGTAGTAGATGATGCAAGACAATGGCAAGAAATGGCAACCGTCGGCTAGAGTCGAGTCGGCAACAACGTTGAATCGACTCTCCTCAACCCATTATTGTCCCACTGCTGGGCACGGGTCTTCTCTCAGAATGAGAGAGTTTAGGCCAAATTACAACGCGCTGGCCAAGCGCGAATTGGTGGACTTCACACACCCTCAATTTTTTTTAAGAACTTTCGGGTGTGTAGGTTTCCTCACGATGTCCCTTCACCGAAAAACAGAGATAATTCATTTCTAATACGCACATAATTTTAGAAAAATCAATGGTGCGTGCCTGGGCTTCATCCTCGGACCTCTCGATTGAGAGGGCAAGTTCTTGAAACATAAGGCTGTCACTGCTCTACTAAATCGACTCATCAACATATTATTATACTGTAGCTCATATGTAAGCTCCGGTTGTGGAGCTCACACAACTTCACTCAACACAGTCTCATTATGTAAACTGAATTTTATAATTAATCTCAAATTAAAGTGTTTTTAATTAAAGTCAACGTTATTAAAACTGAATTTTATTAAGAGGAACTGCCAGAACAATTTCCGTGAATCAGTTACGAGTCGGTGGAATCGAATTCCATTTTTAAAACAAATGAGTTCCTAAGTTGAACCAATAGGATCGCTTTATTAGCATAATGGCCACGTTATTGGTGGATGGAAGGCGACATGATGGCGGGACGGATAAATTTTAAATCGAACGGCTTGTACCTGACTGGAGGGCCTCTTGTAAGCCTGGCTTGGGTCCAGCTTGAGTTAGAATAGGGTTGCCAAAAATATTGACTAAGAGCAAATAAGATTTTTAAGGCCCCAGATATCATATTTGCGTATAAGGAATATGCTATAGGTATGCATTCTCCATCTATGTGCGAGCTGCGCCTCGCATCTCATTTCCGTTTATTAAAACAGTACGCTTCCGACTATGGTCGTTGTCTGTTGTTGTGTCCGCGCTCCCTTTTACTATGCACATGCACTTAATTCACAACATAATACATCTCAGTAGGAGGCTTAAGCAGTGATAGCCGTTGAAAGTTGCCCTATCGAACGGAAGGTCCGAGGTTCAAACCCAGGCATGTAACACTGATTTTTCTAAATTATGTGTATATTATCGTATTAGAAATTGCGTGAAATGCGTATTAGAAATTAGTTACCATTGCTTTTCGGCGAAGAAAAACATCGCGCGGAAATCTACACACCCTACAGTTCATTATAAAATTCTCGGAGGTGTGGTAAGTCCACCGACTCGCAGTTGGCCAGCGCGGTGGACTATGAACTCTTTCGAGAAGACCCGTGCCCAGCAGTGGCACAATAATGTGTTGACGAGGGACACCACTGTGAAGAATCCCTCTTGAGATGTGGCTTGTGTTAACACCAACGCCAATGTTATACTTACACTTCTTGTGACCTTGCAAAGAATGTCCAAAGAAGTTTTAGTCGGCAAAAGCAAAAGGAGCAAAAGGGGCACGTTGGACTTAAGAGTCCAACGTTCCACCAGGTGAAAGGGTTTCAATGAGGATTTATCAACAAAAAATATCGAGTTGCTAACATTTTTTTTAACTCTCTTAGCTTTGCTGAGTAATACGAGTAGATGTTTCAGAAAATAAAAATATGTATATGTATGTATGTGTATGTGTATCATTACGCACAAAGAAGCATCTCGCAGAGTGTAAAAAAACTCAGTATATTTGAGCTTCTTAATATATATAACTGTGATCTACAAAATTACGGTGCTTTCTTACTTCTGAAGTGTCATTTTCTCTATTTTGGCCTCTAGGTGGGATAACCAGTATTTACCGACTCTTTTCGTCAAATGCCGCTTATAAACTTATCAAAGTCACCGTATTTTGTGAACTAAAATAGTATTAGCTCGCAATTATTAAAAAAATAAAGTCGAAACAGTATCACATAATATTCTGCTATTTTTTCAAATGATTATTCATAAATGTAAGTTGACAACCCTAGGCATTGCAGTATCGGAAGTTCGAGAAGCTATCGAATGGTGAACAAATTTAAAAAAGAGATATTTCAAAAAAGTTAAACCGTGAAAAATGTCGGAAGAGTGACACTTTTATTTCTTTTATGGCCTCGAAAGAACAGATACGTTTTATTTATTGTTTGTTTTATTTATAGTTGGAAAATTTTAAATTCAAATTTGTTAGTACGAACTTGAATGCTATTGTTCTATGGTAATAGATCTTGTGGCGATTTTCGAAAAATATAGGAGCTGGTTTTTAAAATATTGCTTTTTGCGAAATGAAGGCGTGTTTTATATGAACAACGCAAAGCTCTCTTAACAGTAATGTACTACAATACAAAGTTAATCTTTACTAATACTTTTATTATTCGCTTTCTAATAGTTTTTTTAAAGCTATTGCATAGCTTTTATCGCGGCGACCGAATCAAGAAATTCCGTAACTAAAAAACCTAACACCCCCACTTCGTCTACCATGTAGAGCGGCCGAGCGTTCGCTTAACGTTTGAGTATATTGTACGACAGTACGAAGATCGCACGGATCGAGACGAGCTGTTCGGTAATCGGACGAATATTTAAGCAGCTGTTTGTGAGAAAATATACAGTATCAAAGAAAAAAAACTACAAATAATATCAAAGAAAAATAAATAAATAATTATAATTCCGTGACTTGATAAAAAAATGCAATGCAATAGTTTTACCGCGGCAGTCCCCGAGGGCCGTAGGTTTTTTTGGTGTTTTTTTTTTCGATAAAATATTATTTAATTTTGCTAAATTGCATATAACGGAACACACAAGAGTAAAAGTAAAGATTCGGATATACCTACCAAATCACTTCAGAACAAGTTATATAGCTGGCTAATACGCTTTCTGCACTCATAGCCCCACACTAGGACTTTCTCCTGTGACGTGTGGCCCTTGGAAACACACAAGACGAATACAAAAACACCCAGACCCAGAACATGAATCTAAACCCATCATCCAGATACCTGTCTGGCCGGTAATCGAACCCGGGACCGATTGCGCGTCAGACCGGTATGGTAACCGCTCCGCCACGCGGGTCGTCAAAGTTAAGGCTAAGTTGGTACGTTGTCAAACTGTGGGTTGATCGATCTCGCACAACTTTGTAGACGTTCTTTTAATTGAACTCTCAGACATACAAGTTCTCTCATGAAGTTTCATTTCACCGGTTGCTTTTACCGTTAAAGTGGATTATAAATATTGAGTAGAAAAAATTCTCGTCAACCCATTGTTGTCACACTGCTGGGCACGGGTCTTCTCTCAGAATGAGAGAGTTTAGGACATAGTCCACCGCGCCGGCCAATTGGGAATTGGTGGACTTAAAACACCTCCGAGAAGTTCTTTTTTTACAGAAGTTTCGGGTGTGTAGGTTTCCTCGCGATGTTTTTCTTCACCGAAAAACAGTGATAATTTCTAATATCGACATAATTTAAAAAAATATCCCTGGGTTTGAACCTCGGACCTCCCGTTGGAGAGGGCAATTTTCAACCATTAGGCTATCACTGCTCCCAGAAATAGTTATACTTTCTAAAATCAGAGGGATTTTTTGGAAATAAAAGAAAGGGAGAGATGCCAGGAAATTCAAACTCAGAAACTCATATGGAGGTGCCAAATTTCAACCCACTAAACTATAAATGCTATTGTTATTCAGTTATTCATTGTTAAATTTCAAAAGCTGCATGTATACTTTTTAAACAAATAGAAAACTGACATAAATGATTTATTGTTGAAGGATTTATTTGTTAACCAAACAATGAATCAAGGTTTTAAATGCAAAACATGCGCTCGTAAATATTACAAATCCGTAGAGATTTATTTAATCTGCTTAAAATATCAATCGTAATATTACTGATTAAATAAACTTACACTCTGATGTTTGTTAACGCTACAGTAAATAATTTTAGCACAGTTTGGTATCTCTTTAAATTAATGGATTTATAAATCTAATATATAAAATTCTCGTGTCACAGTTTTTGTTGCCATACTCCTCCGAAACGGATTGACCGATTTTTACCAAATGTTATATGCTTATTCAGTAGGTCTGAGAATCGGCCAACATCTATTTTTCATACTTCTTAAGGGCTGTCTACCCTTAACATTTTTTATATGGCAAAACAACGTTTGTCGGGACAGCTAGTTATTTTATACATATAACTTTCTTTTGTATTACTCTGTGGTGATAGGTGATATAACAATACAGTAATCGATCTTGAAAAAGATGAAAATGCAACACTTCTAACCGTCGAAACACATAAAGTTTAAGAAAGTATGACAAAGTTTCGCGTATGACCATTCATATGAAGTTTTGAAAAGTTTCAGGAAGTTGGAAGTCCACCTGTTAAATAGCCAGGTTGTCCACCTGTTCATATGTAACTAAAAATTGTAATTCTTATAGAAGCGAGGCTATTAAGAGGTCCTCCTCTTTAAAGCCTTGCTTCCACATGAGTAATTACACTTTGGTGACAAAACTCAAGCAGCTAATAACTTATAGTGCACAATTTATAGAGTCAGTCCATAGACATCGGTAACGGACTCTATAACTCGTAAAACTATTTGAAAAAGTTTTACTTAAAGTTAAAAAAAATATATTTCAAGCTACTGTAAATGTAGCGAAGTATGGTCCACCAATTCGCACTTGGCCAGCGCGGTGGACTATGGCCTAAACTCTCTCATACTAAGAGAAGACCCGTGCCCAGCAGTGGGACAATAATGGGTTGACGACGACATGGTTCTTTCCCGGCAAGTCAGACATAGGGTGATAGAGAGTCGGTCCAACCATAGCGAGGCAGAAATTTAAGATGTTTACTGGACAGCTCACATAAATTCAAATCTTGTTTAAACAAGACGTGGACGTACGTAATAAGTAAGAGTGAAGTTAACTTCACTCTTACTTATTACGTACTATTGTTTGAGCATGCGATGATTGCCTTAATAAGTTATATATTTAGTTTTTTTAAAAAAGTTAAGTCAAATTTGTAAAATTAGTATTGTATCCAATTGCAAACGTTTTTATAAGTAAACAAATATATATGATATTTATCAACATTTTTAATTCATATATTTATTTTAGAAAATTTTATTTTAGTTTTTTCTTTAAAGTAGTTTTAATTTGATGTAATTTTAATCACATAGACTAATATACAGACCAAACAAAAAAATATAAAAAACATGCAGAATATACACACAAAGATCCTCGGATGTTTATTTTTTATAGTATGTGTAAATAGAGACTAAATGTAAAACATTACAAATCTCACAACCTAATTTTAAACAGCTACAACATGCTACCAAGCAATCTTGAAGTATTCGAAAACCGGAAGATTTTAAGCTTCGCAAATTTCTACAAACTTCCATATTCGTTTTAGACTTGAATTACTTTGAATGAAGTTAAACTTAATACGTACTCGTTTTTGCATTCAGCAAACATAGAAGGTAATGGTATTTCTGAAAAATGAAATAACATTTTCTGTCGTGCATCACAGACCAACAACTTAGACTACACTTAGCCGTCCGGTCTATATATTAAATCAGTTTTGCCGATTTCCGTATGTGAGTACCACTCACACACCACATGAAAGCATGTCATTTGGGTTTTATCGGAAAAATAATATCAAAAAAAAAAATAGATAAAATTAAATAAAAATTGCGCTGAGGCGAAAAAAATAAGTTTAAATAATACGTAATTCTAGTATTAAACTACAAGGAACAGTGATAGCCTAATGGCTGTAACTAGACCTCTCAATCGAGATTTTGAGGATCGAATCCTAGACACTAACCACTTAATTACCTTTTTTTGTACAAGGGGGAAACTTTTTAAAGGTACTCGACGCCTTGGGAAGTTGGGAACGACATGGGTTATGTGGGATGCTTACCACACTAAAACCCCCCTTGGTGGCAGTTATCAGCGCTGCGTGGGAGACTCCGGGATCTCTAACGGTACACAACCGGAGTCCTCCGAGCGCGATGCCTATTTCAGGCTCGTTCCTGGTGAGCGAATACGCTCACCGCACCTTCTGTGATTTACGGCGGCGTGCTTGGCTGGACGGTTCGAGCTCTAACTCTAGCCGCTCGCAACCCCGAAAGCCCCTTTTAATGCCTCTTAGGCAGGGGATACCGAAGCCCTGACTGTACTCAGGACCAACCACTTAATTAGCTAAGGTAATGTACGCATTAGTAAATAATTATTACTCATTTGCGTTGAACAAAATCATTCTGTAGAAAACACACACCTGAATGTATGCATGCATGTTTACCAAGTTGCAATTGATCAACATGGTGGACAACAGCCTATAACTAGCTTTTTTATATGACTGAAGAAGGAATCGAGCATGCAGTCCACTTGATGGTAAATGGTGACTGCCCCCCATGGACAACTGTAAGCAACTTCATATAGAACATTGGTTCTATCGGAAGTCAATTACAGATGCGTCGCTATTCCCGAGGACTATGATGGCCGTCTCATATAAAAGTGTGCTGGCAACTGGTGTGGTTATATCAAAACGCAAGAAATGCTTCACGCTAGAAATAGGTGTGGTACTTCCCCGGTCGAACTACACTGGTTCTACCACCTACAAAAATTTGTACTGAAACAATTCCTGAGTCCAACCGTACGACATAATGGGTTGACGGCTTGAAGGAGCATCACGAGTATTTAGCCTCTAAGTATTCAAACAACGGAAGGTATTTAAGCACCGTAAACTTTGCGAACTTCGCAGCCTTCCGCGGTCACAGGTCTGGATGGCTGCCAGATAACTTTGAATGATATTTGTATCCGTAGTTACCATACCTAGGAAGAGTAGCACCGGGTTTCTCTTTATAATTATTAAAGACGTGAAAGGTATGATTTTAGACTAGTATTATCGCGGAATTGATACATTATTGATACATTAGTGGTGGTTAGTTTATGTAAATCTAAAATAGTGCAAAATGTGGCGCGTAAGGATACAGTTAGTGTGTGTCGTGATATGGAACCTAAAAAAGAAAAACGAACTAGACGTAGGGTAGATAGGTTAATTTACCACTAGTGCTTGTCAACGGTTTCTCCCCGCTACCGCAGTTTGGCCGTGACCACGATCCATGCAACTGGGTCGAAATATCGGCAAAAAGAATTCTATAAGAATTCATAAACCGCATATCGTGAGTACCCGTTAAGTATTATAACGTGAAAGGTATTTAAAGCCGACGATCCAGTGGCGAAACCAATGGTCGCAAGTGTCAATGGGCGACGGTATCTATTTTCCATCAGATAGCCTGCCTAGTTCCATATTAGGTATATACAATATAAAAAAAACGTGTGGCACTCGGGGACTGCCGCGGTAAAGCTATTGCATAGCATTTTTTGATGTGTCGTAATGTAATAATTCGATATGCTGGTTAGGCTATCACGCATGCCATTTATCATACATACATACAAACATATTGAAAATATTACCCTCTTTACACAGTCTGGCACATAACGTCAACCTTTTGATATCCATTGTTGGACATAAACCAAGAAATAAAAACGTCCATGTCAATATGGATGTTTAAAACTACGCTACGGATTTTAATGCTGTTTTTTAATAAATAGAGTGATTCAAGAGGAAGATTTTTATGTATAGTACATGCATAATATAGTGGAGAAACACTGATAATTTTAGATTTTTGACTTTTAGGCGTGACGAAGTTCGCCGGGTCAACTAGTACATGATAAATCTTAAATATAAATATATTTATATCGTAAACACACTTTATAAGACCGAAGTAAAAATATTAACATGTCACTTGTGTTACTTAAAATAGCTGCAACATAATATTTAGCCAAACTTTAAGCTGTAAGTATTCAAAATTCGAAGAGCGGAAGTTATTTAAACTTTACAAACTTCGAAGCTCGCTATGCGAAGTTATATCTGGCCCATTGCCAGCTATTAAGCTCGCGTGAAATCCGTATTTGTATCCGAAACTATAGTACAATTTTTAGTGTAATTGTTGAAAATTTTACCCATTATAAGCATTTGGAAGGTGGTAGGGCTTTTCAGTTCGTTATCTGATATCTTCAATGCCTTGCTGTTTTTAGTGTGAAATTGCGACGTATATTTCTGCCAAATAAAATCAGTATTTCAAATTTTCTAATTTAAGGGGAATTGTTAAAAAATTCACCCATTATGATCAGTTATAACATATTGTAAGTTTATATATTTCTATTACTAGTATCATCAAAGCCTTTTGATGCACTTAGTGTCCCATATTCACTCCTATTTTTTCCAAAATAAAACAGTAGTAAGCGCTGCTGTTTACAGATCGGAAAAATGTAAGGGCAAATTTTAGTAGGACGTTTGTCTGACTGAAAAATCCTTACGATTATTATGTCCCTTTAACTTGTAGTAGTAGAGCAGTGATAGCCTAATGGCTGAAACTTGCCCTCTCAATCGGGAGGTCGCAGGTTTAAATCCAATCACCACTGATTTATGTGTGTATTAGAAATTAATTATCACTGCCTTTCGGTGAAGGAAAACATCGTGAGGAAAACTAAACACCCGAGAGTTCTCAAAATAAAAGAGTTCTCGGAGGTGTGTGAAGTCCACCAATTCGCACCAGGCCGGCGCGGTGGACTATGGCCTATAACTCTCTCATTCTGAGAGAAGACCCGTGCCTAGCAGTGAGACAATAATAATTAGTCGAGAATAAGTATTGTTATATAAATTTTGCACGTCCAGTATGGTAGAGCATAATGCACTCACAATTATTTTAAGGTCCTTATAAAATACTATGTTCTTGCAACAAATAATTTTAACTTTAATTTGAATACGAGGTAATAGTTTCCGTACACATATACGTACTCTACGAGCTTGTTCGATACTTTGAATGCAGAAAACAAGTAAAATTGTCAAATTATTGAAACACCCGAGTGCATAATAAGGAATCAATCTGTAATTTAGATTTTGTTGTAATTTATTTAATAAAAAAAACGTGCGGCACTCGGGGACTGCCGCGGTAAAGTTACTGCATAGCATTTTTATATAACAAGAACTTTTTGTAAATACTATGCTCACATGTGCATAGTTACAGCAGTGATGAAAGCCTATAAATTTCCATCCATCCGTCCATTCATCATCCTTTGAAAGTCCACTGCTGGACATTGGCCTCCCCTAATCTGCGCCACTTCGACCGGTCCTCTGAATCCAGCGGTTACCCGCCGTCTTCTTCAGGTCATTAGTCCACCTAGTCGGGGGGCGGCCTGCACTCCTTTTGCCCAGACATGGTATCCATTCGAGGTCTCTTCTACCCCATCGCATATACGCACAAGGCTCACAGTAAAGCAAAGCTCTATAAATTTAGCAAACAAATACCTCTAACACCTGGTTATAATCTATTAACCGCCTGTAACATCTACAAAGACTGGAGTGAGTTGGAGCCGACACAATATTCGGTCTGTCTAGATATTTACTAAGGCTTGTAAGTGTCATGCTCATATCTCTCACACTGGCAAATTGATAGCGTTCCAAGCAAGCTTGCGGTGGCGGATTTACGTGCATGAGGTGTGCCACTTTAGGCCTAAGTCTAACATATATTAGGTAAATTTAGGTACAAAATGACACTGAAGCTACAACGAGTGATTTAATATAAATGACAATTTTTACTTTTAAGGAATTTTAAGGAACAACATACACAGTTCGACCGGGTTACTTCCCACCACACCTATTCTAGCATGAAGCATTCTTTGCGTTTCGGTAAATATGTATGGTTTCTAATACAATTTTATACGAGGCCACCATCTTATTCCGCGGGAGTAGCAGCGTACATATAGCAAGCATGATAACTTCAGATAGAACCATTGTTCTGTATAAAGTTGCTGAAAGATTGACAGGAATAACCACTTAACTAACATGAGGTGGATGCTATGTTTGTGTGCTTGTCACTACATCGTATAAAAAAAACTGTCTGTCCCTATATATGCTTAAACTTTAAAACTACGCTACAGATTTTAGTGCAGTTTTTTTTAATAGATAGAATGATTCAAGGGGAAGGTTTTTATGTATAATATGGTAGAGAAACACTGATGATTTAAGATTTTTGAGTTTAAGGCGGAACGAAGTTTGCCAGGTCAACTAGTAGTGAATAATTAACTAGTAAAAGTTACGCACGTAATTTTTGTTTTAAAGATTATCACAAAAAAAAATAAGTCAATACTCTTAAAAAGTTAGTATTAGACATATTAAAATGAATGATATTGCTGCGTTTATAGAGAAAAATATATAAACGAAACTAAAAACGTGGAGATATGTGTGTAGTACAAAAAAACAAAGTGATGTATACTGATATAAAATCCATAACAAACACTCAATTAGTTCTAAATTAAAATTTATTTAAATTCAGTTTCTTCTCTACTAGACATGGAATCTAGAACGCTCTTTATAAATCCACATAATATATACTATCTGCCTCAGAAATTGGTACGAAAATCGCGTATTTTTGTCGAAACAAAACTTTTATCTCGTTAAGTGTTTCACGGCTTGCGGCAAAGCAGATGTGGAACTTTAACTATGAATGCGTCGGAAGTTATTTAAACTTCGCCAAGCTTCGTCAAACTTCGGCACACCTCGGCAATGTTCGGCGGTTGACCCTTGGACTGCCGCCAGCGAAACTTGTTTAATATTATTTTATCTTTTAATAAAAATAAATATTATAGATAAATTAATATTGTCAAATAAATTTTATTTTCTAAGCTGATATTATGCTAACGGTGCCAAAAACAGAGCATTTTGTTTTAGACAAACCAAGTCTACTAATAAGGAATCCTTAACGTAAAATTCAATTAATTACAATTTTAGAAACATTTAAATTCAGATATCGCTCTATTGAAGATGGAATCTTGAACGCTTTTATAAATCTACATATACCATCTGCAACACACATTGAAACAAAATCACGTATTTTTGTGAAAACAAAACTTTTATCTCGTTAAGTGTTTCACGGCTTGCGGCAAAGCAGATGTGGAACTTTAACTATGAACGCGTCGGAAGTTATTTAAACTTCGCCAAGCTTCGGCAATCTTCGGTACACTTCGGCAATGTTCGGCGGTCGGCCTCTGGACTGCCGCCAGCAAAACTTGTATAACATTTATCTTTTAATACAAATAAATATTATAGATAAATTAATATTTTCGAGTTAATGTGATTTTCTAAGCTGATATTATACTAACGATGCCAAGAAAGAGCATTTTGTTTAAGTAATCCACATCATTATATTTCTTTAATTATATTGTATTTTACTTATTGTATAACATTCTGTAATTTAGTTTCTCTCTTATAAATTATTTCTCTTAATTATTTACTCTTAATGCGTATCACCCTTGAGGACTGGACAGATGGTGTTATGATTGGCGGCTACAAAATTGCAAACTTGCGTTACGCAGATGGCACCACCCTGTTCGCTTCTAGTGCTCAACTAATGGAAAAACTGCTCCAAAAGATGGAACAAGTCAGCCTCGAGTTTGGATTGAAGATCAACCGCACGAAGACCAAAATCATGATTGTTGACCGAGCTAACAATAACTCGCCAGAAGTAACTAATATAGCGAAATGTGAAGTGGTCCAATCCTACATATACCTGGGAACTTCAATCTCAAACAACGGCGGATGCGTGGAGGAGATAAAGCGACTTAAGGCCATGACCGGGAATGCAATGGACAATCTAAAAAAGATCTGGAAAAATCGAAACATCACTAAGACCACTAAGACCCGGCTTGTTCGAACCCTCGACGAGACGTGGACCCTGCGTGAGATCGAAAAGAAAAAGATTGACGCCCTAGAGATGTGGTACTGGAGGAGGATGCTCGGAGTATCATTGACGGAACACCGCACAAACGCCTCTATACTTAAAGAACTTGGCATAAGAGTACGACTATCAGCTCTAGTGCAAAGTCGCATTCTAAAGTTCTTCGGCCACGTCACTAGGAGAGGAAACGACTCCATCGAACGTCTGGTAGTTCAAGGCAGAGTGGAAGGCACCAGATCACGAGGTAGATCACCGATGCGATGGACCGACCAAATCAAGTCCGCTGTGGGCGGTCCATTGTGTGAATGTACCAGAATGACCTCGAATAGAGCGAAATGGCGTGAGATAGTGGGGAAAATTACATCTGCCAATAATGCGACTGCATTATGATCACGGATCACGACCGCTCTACCAAGAGCGAAACGGAAAAAGAAGAAGAAGAATTATTTACTTAGTTATTAAATGTACGTTTAAAAAAACTTTGTCAAACCACTCGTAGTGAGCTAATTAAATAATATTAGCGTATGTAACTCACAGATAACTTAAATACCACTTTGAGAAGTTGATATTATTTTAAATTAGTTATTCTAACACTTTATTTCAATCAGTAGCTTAAACTATTTTGTTAATGGTATTGGATTTGTATAATAAAACTTGATATTAAGACATGCAGTTCGCCTTTTGTTTAATATGTAGGTAATAACATATTAACACCAAGTTCAACGGCAAATAAGACAAACTTTATAAAACAAGTTTTTACGCACCACTTTTTGAGCATTGACACAACTAGTGGTCGAAGTACACTGTTTCTACAGGTGGTAGAACAGGTCGACCGGGAGAATACCACCGCCACACCTCTTTCTAGCGTAAGCCATATCTTGCATTTCGATGGAAGATCAACCACACTGGCACACTTTTATATGAGGCAACCATCATAGTCCTCGGGAGTAGCAACACATCTGTGATTGACTTCAGATACAACCCATGCTCTGTATGAAGTTGATTACAGATATCCATGGGCGGCAGTGACCACTTACTATCAGGTGGACTGCAAGCTCGTTAGTTACTTTAATCAGAGAAAAAATATTACGATTCAATTAATGCTATAACACTGCTATAACACTGTTATACCGATATCAATTTTTTTTTTGGGCTTCAGGGTAAAGGTCTTTAACATCGCCTTGTAACGCAAAAAAAACATGTGCATTTGAGACAACTGTAAACTTTAAAAGTAGCGAAATGTAATTAGATTGGCATCAGACAGACCTCTTGTAGCGCATACTTTCACGCTATTTCTTATAAATCTAAAAGTCAAAACCTTAATCCAATAAAAGCGAATAGAAACATAAATTAAAATGAAAAACATCTGATACGAAACATATTAATTTATTTGTTATCATAAATCTAATCCCCTGGAGTGTTTTCCAAATACGTTGCGAATTTTCAAATAATATTTTCCCAATCAAAATCATTTCGCAAACATTGGATTCATATATCATTCATATTTGCCGTCCATTTCAGAATCAAGTGTTAATCTGGATAGGTTTCATAACTTTATTGCGTTATCGATTAAAGATAAATGGTATTTGCGATACCAGTATTATTTGATGATATATTTATTTATTGAATCGATTGGTAGTAGGATTATTTATGTTTGTTCCTGTAGTTCCGGTATTAGATTGGGGCTACGGTATCCCCTGGCTGCTGTAAGAGGCGACTAAAGGGGGCTTCTGGGTTTGCGGGCAGCTAGAGTGGGACCGTTCGTTCAATGACCCTGAGAAGGACGGCGGTATGCGTGCTCGCATACCGTCGTAAAGACCAGATGTCACTTGGGAGGAGCCCGATAGGGCAACACGTTTAGAAGACTCCAGGTGGAAACCTGCCCTTTCAATTGGGAGGTCCGAGGTTCAAACCCAGGCACACTCCACGGATTTATGTGCGTATTACAAATCAGTTATCACTGCTTTCCGGTGAAGAAAAACATCGTGAGGGAACCTACATACCCGAGAAATCTTTAAAAAAACAGTTCTCGGAGGTTTGTGAAGTTCACCAATTCGCACTTGGCCAGCGCGGTGGGCTATGGCCTCTCATTAACTCTCTCATTCTGAGAAAGACCCGTGCCCAACAGTTGGAAAACAAGGGGTTGTACCCACAAGTTTTAAAAAAAATCTATGCAATATCTTTACCGCGGCAGCCCCCGAGTGCTGCAGGTTTTTCTTCTGTGTAATCGGTAAATGTAAATTATTTTGTGTGTATACACTGTGTTGTACTGCAATCTATATTGAAAATCTGAAGGTGAGGCATGATTTGCGAATGAAAATTTTCAAAGCTATAGTTTATACCTCTAGCCTATCACTATAGTTTTTTACCGTTGCAAAGGTAAACTAAAAATCTACGCGTTTGTATTGTCGGCAATCAAACACAAAAATCTAACACCAAAAAAATGTTACTAGTAAACTATAGCAATAACACTTGGATAAAAACTAGTGCAGAGGCTTTTATGCACAACTGTAAGGCACAAGGTTGGTATGTCGAGGACTATATTCCATCCATCTATTCATCCATCAGCCCTTTGAGGACCACATAGGTCTCCCCTAACGCCACTCCAACCGGTCTTGTGCCTTCTGAATCCAATGGTTTCCCACTGTCTTCTTCTGGTCATCGTTCCACGTGGTGGGAGGGGGGGGGGGCGACCTGTGCTTCTTTTGCCTGAACATATAGTACGTTTGAAACTCCTCATAGAAATCTCCCTCTTTCACACCATTTTAATATAGTAATTTCATGCTAATTCTGATACTTTTTTACAACACAAGATTGTGCTGTAAGTTTCTCGAGTGGTTTAGAAGGATAATTATATTTTTTTATTCTCTTTTTTAGTATTATAGGAACAACGCTCCTGTAGTTTCAGGATCAGAATAGGGTACGGTATCCCTTGCCTGTCGTGAGAGGCGACTAAAAGGGGGCTACTGGTGTTGCGGGCGGCACGAGCGGAAGATCGAACCGTTCGTTCAGTCGACCCCAAGAAGGACTGCGGCATACGTGGCCGCATATCGTCGTAAATACCAGACCCGCTCACCTGGGAAGAGCCCGATGGGGCAACGCGCTTAGAGAACTCCGGTTGCGTTCCTTTTGAGATTCCGGAATCCTCTTTATAACGCCGAGATCGGCCACCACTTAGTGTGTTAAGTAATCCCACATAACCTTGCATCGCTACTTTGGCCATCATGTCCATCTAAGGTGTAACGGCAAGTGGCCACTGCCGGACAATTGACTGGTGTTGCAAATTTCTATAGGCGACGATGACTTATTTCACCATATCTTTAGATTTAAGTATGCCTACAAAAGATAAAGAATTCCACATTTTCTAAAAGATATACCTTCATTGCTGTCAAATATCTACAAAAAGAGACAAGACAGATCATACGCAGCATTCAATTTTCTTAACCATTACTCAACCGGCCAACGCAATTCTTGCTTACATTGAAAAAAATCAGCTAAGTGCGAGTCGAACTTGCGTACGAAGGGACCCGTATCAATAACTGTAAAATTTACGTACCATCTATAAAAACAAAAAAAAACATGTTTGTTGTATAGGAACCCCACTTAATATTTATTATTCTGTTCTTTATTTGTTATAGCGGCAACAGAAATACATTATCTGTGAAAATTTCAACTGTCTAGCTATCACGGTTAATGAGATGCAGCCTGGTGACAGACAAACAGCCAGAGGGACAGCGCAGTCTTAATAATAGGGTTCTGTTTTTACGCTTTGCGTACGGAACCCAAAAAAACGACAAATGACCACACCGACGCTCTGGACAGAACAATAAATCACGGTGACCGCAAGATTAAATTTCGACGTGCCCTGATCTTTGGTATGCCAGTGAGGAATGACAAGTTACGAAGAAATGGTCTAGAATATAATGTAAGAATAAATAAAATTTGAATCTTCGCCATTTTCAAAATTCAAATACTTGCAATAATTAAATTCTTTGCCTCTTTTTTGACGAGGCTGACTCCTAGTTTGAAGTATTCGCGTTATTAAGTATTTTATCCATCAGCAATTCTCATAAACCTTACAGAACTAAGCTTGGTTACCATTCACTAATACCTAGACTAACTAGATTATAGGAAGTCTTGTCTAAAGATAACACTGTGCCTACCTATTATTGTAGTGTATCTTTTATGAATGTAAACAAATCGTTGTCCATATCGGGAGCTAGAAACAGATCGATATTCGATATGTTTAATTTTATGTATTATGTGGTAGTCGCCTTCCTAACTCTGTACTGTAAGATCGTCGCAACAATTGTATATTGTAAAATATAATATTACAATATATACATCTACACTCAATTGCCTTTTATTTCATTCGCCACAAGTCGAAGAGGCAAAACACTATAGACCCCTTTAGCGACAGTGAAAGGAAATTCGAAGATAAACTAACAAAATTATTCAGTGTATAAAATATTCGTTTTCATTACTTTATTTAAACTCACGTAAACTATTTCAACTTTGTTATTGTATTCACTTATTTAATCGCATGTTGTGACTGTAAGTAGAATTATGTGCATTTCAATACCTTATATTACTTTTCTCTATTTTTGTAGTCCATGTAATTCTGTTGGTGATTCTAATAAAATAAATAAATTTGAGGTTTCATACTGGACATAGGCCTCCCCTAAATGGCCCCACTTTAATTGGTCCTGTGCATTCTATATCCAACTCTTTCCCGCTGTCTTCTTCAGCTCATCGGTCCACCTGACGGGGGCGACCTGTGTTCATTTTGCGTCAATGTGATTGAATATTAATGTTCCTATTAAGTTGCAGGTGGTGGAACCAGTGTAGTTCAACCGGGGAAGTACACCGCCACACCTATTTCTGGTGTGGAGCATTTCTTGCGTTTCGATAGAAGGGTGTGGTTGCCGGCACACTTTCACATGAGGCGACCATCATAGTCCTCGAGAGTAGCAACGCATCTGTGATTGACTTCAGATGCAACCCATGTTCTGTATGAAGTTGATTATAGATGTCCATGGTCGGCAGTGTCCACTTACCATCAGATAGGCTGCATGCTCGTTTGCTAATTCAGTCAGATAAAAAAAAAATAACAATCGTAGTCCTCGGGAGTTGTAACGAATCTGCGATAGACTTCAGATTCAGAGCGCTTGTTCTATATGTAGCCGCGTACAGCTGTCCATGGGTGGCAGTGACTATTTACACCTGATTGATGGTAAATGGATTGCATGTTCGTTTGCTTCAATGCGTTAAAAATATCTCCATTGTTGATACAATGGAACAGTTTTTGATAAGATTTAGCACTAATATACATAATACTTATTTTAATAATTAACGGGTACTCACAATATGGGATTTGAGTTTCGCCATGACCATGATCCATGTAACTAGGTCGAAATATCGACAAAAAGAATTCAAAAACCGCATATCGTGAGTACCAGTTAATTATTAAAATGTATCAATTCCGCGATAATATTAGTCTAAAATAATATACATAATACTAAAATGAATTCTACGTATACCATTAAAACTTTTGAAAGTGAGTTCAAATCTTAAGGTATATTAAAAAAAAATTACAAAACCAAAAATGCCACAGCCATACCACAAATAGCTCTAACGCTTTGAATCTACAACCTAGCCCTAAATCACGAAATGCCTGGACCTAGGACCCTTCAACTGCCCAATCTGTTGTTATTGTGTCTGCGAACGTGGCTAGAATACTCACGGACAGACAACTCAATTTTATTTGTGAGTAGATATAATTTCCAAAATAACGTTGTTATAGTACCCATTTTTATCTTTTTGATATCTTTAAATATTAAATTGGGCTTGACAGTCGGTGTCTCTTACTTACCCTTCAAAGCATAGCATAGCGCTTAACACTACTATTATACAACGTAATAATTTGACTTTGAACTTAAACAAAGAACAGCTACCTTTAAACGTCCCTGTAGTTCTGGGATCAGAATAGGGCTACGGTATCTCCTTGTTGTAATAAGAGGCGACTAAAAGGGGCTTCCGGGGTTGCGGGCAGCGGAGCGGTGGGCTCAGCCACCCACATCTGGGAGGAGTCTGGTGGGGCAACGCGCCAAGAGGATTCCGGTTGCGTTTCTTTGGAGATCTGGAGTCTTCTTTGTAGCGCCGAGCACGGCCGCCGGGGGGGTTATATTGCGGTGAAAATCCCACATAACACTGGTAACATCGGTACCACGGCGTCGAGTACCTTTTTACGGTTTCCTCTCGAGAACAAAAAAAGCTATCTTTAAAACCTGTTATAAGTAGTAGTACATACATGACAGCGTTTTTCAAAGCGTTTATCCATAATACGTCTTTTCTTAGTATCCATTGTCCATCTAAGGGGGTCCGAACCTTAATAATTAATTATTACTAGTGACAATCAGCTTTCAGACCCTGCTCAAAATAAATTAAGTCAGATGATAAATTACGATATCAACTAACGGAGGCCTAAGTTATTATTTGGCAATATTTTATCAGCAAGTACAGTCAAGGAGTAAAGTGTAACGACTGCTAATAGTTCCTTTTGAAATCAGTCTAGTTCCATCGATCCAGTTTTTCTGTTTCGTTAGTAGGATGAACTATGGTGTGCTTACTAACTCATTTTCATATATGGCAACAATATTCGTCCTCGGGAGTAGCAACGCATCAGCGATTGACTTCAGATATAACCCAAGTTTTGTATGAAATTACTAAAATCAGCCCATCCATGGGAAGGAGCAACCACTTATCATCAGGTGGACTTCATACTCTCCTATTCACGTCAACCCATTACTATCCCACTGCTGGGCACGAGTCTTCTCTCAGAATGAGAGAGTTACTCTCTGCTACTATGATACAAAAAACTTAATGGACCTGCCGTTCCCAAATATATACTTTTCTCTTTGAATGTACGCGAAAGCAGCAAAATGAAAACAGTAAGTTATAGCAGTAAAATGTAACCAACTTAAATAAAAACCACTCACCATTAATATCAATCTAAAAGTGATTTACCTTTTTCACTATAAAAGTTTGCATATTCATTATCGTTGTATATTTTACGATATAACAAACACAGTGAAAGAAAACTTCGTATTTCGAACTTCTCTTTTAAGATTGAAGATTGATCTCTTTTTTTGTTAATTGAAGTTGCAATTGAGCATGAATCCTGCATATGATGGTAAGTGGTTATTTCAGGCTATGGATATCTTACAGGTATCTATGGGCTGCAATGATTACAACATTTTGCAAAAGGATAACCTTCATACTCATACATGAGGATACCATCTTAATCCTAAGGTAAGGTGGTAGAACACACCTATACCTAGCGTGAAGCAGGTATTTAATTTCGATGGAAGGGTGTGGTTGCCAAATATCTAATAAATCATCAAATATATAAATAAATAATCATTGACATCTGAAAGCAACTTTATCTAGAATACGGATTCTGATATCAATCAGAGGCATTGCTACTCCCGAGGTCTAAGATGATTGGTTCTTATATTCACCAACATTTGCAGTGTAATAATTAGTTTTTTTTTAATACTTTATTCAATTAAACGCTTTTTAAAGTTTATTTCAAAGTAACGACATAAAAGTGATAAAATATATTTACTTTGTAATGGTCCATGTATTAATAAAAGAAATCATTACTCTCCCCTTTCCTTTTTCTGATCGCAGGCGACATAATATTTTTAAAAATTATAAAGCCTATGTCACTAGCCTATGCGACTAAAACGAGTCGATTCCATTGATATTACAATCTACCAAGTCGTATGTTGTATCACGTGCCAAAGAAATGGCCAAAGAATGGAAATGGCAAATACTCTCGAAAAACATCAACCTCCTTCTGACGAATTTAGATATAAACTAGTGACCCGTCGAAACGGTCAAAATAAGACCGTAATTTAAATTAAAAAACTATACTTCACATTGTCCAAAGTAGGAGGAATATTTCTCAAATTCAAATAAATTGTACTAATGTTCAAGTTCATTCGAACGCACCCGTTAAAGCCAAAAGGTTTAATTAGCTAAGCTGCATTTTAAAGCAATAACGGGTATTTTGACAAAGACATCTGCCATTTTTAACGTTATGTGTTGTCATAGTAAGACATTGAATGTTCTATTTCGTTTATTATGTATGTGTTTGTGTCAAATACAAGGTAGTGTGTATAATGTGTTTTAGTTGATTTTATAAAATCAAATCATATTTATTTTGCAAAATAAGGTACAAAATGGTGTTGGGTTTTACATTTCCTCTTATTTTTACCTATAAGGCATGTAATTTACCATTTATATTCTAAAGTCAATTATTTAATATATTAAGTACATTATTATTACATTTATGCATGTTTTAAGCATTATTTTTAAAAAAATTAGCATTGCGTAATCTTTCTCTACACCAACTACAATAACCGTGCGTAATTTCATACTCCTCCGTCTGCGGCAAGTATCTTAAAAACGAATCACAAGTTTTTGCTTCACGTAATAATATATAGATAAGGCGAAAGTATTACTGACTATATTGAGTGGTAAATGTACACACTAATCACCAGTTACTTGCTCTTTTCAATTTCATATTTACAAAAATCCATCGACACAATACAACAATCAATCAACATTATCAAAAATCCTTTCAAATACTAGACTGGTTCTGAATGCGCTAAAAATATTTTAATATCACAAAAAGGTAGTCGGGCGCCGTCATCAATCACCATGAATATGGTATCAGGTCGCACCTGCGCTCAAATATCGGGCCGTGACATATCGGGTACTGAGGCATCGGGCCTCGATCGGGCCGGGGCATCGAACCCAGAACTTGTTTTGAGTTATATTTTTAGTGATTAGTATTCATTGAAGTTTAGCATGTCTGTATGAGATAATCTGGAGGATTATTATTTAGGATATTTGTATTTAAAGGTGGTAGAACCAGTGTAATTCGACCACGGAAGTACCTACCACCACATATTTCTTGCGTTTCGATAGATAGGTGTGGGTGCCGGCACTCTTTCACATGAGGAGACAACCGTAGTCCTCGGGAGCAGCAACGCATATGTGATTGACTTCAGATGAAACGCATGTTCTGTATGAAGTTGATTACAGATGTCCATGGGCGGCAGTGACCACTTACCATCAAGTGGACTTCATGCTTGTTTGCTACTTCAGTCTGATAAAAAAGGCCCCGTAGGCCTATACAAAACTTCATTTTATTATTTATTGATGCACAACAAATAAAATACCAGAATCAAGATATGCAACATACATCAAATAAATAGTTATATTTTTATTCGCCTCACATTCTAACCCTTCACTTTCTAACAAGTGTCCGGCATTCAACCCCCGGCTGATCAACAGAGCCAATCTGTTGTCGTTGTGTCCGGGCACGTGTCGCGAATACTAATGTCCACGTGCACGTTGTATTTCGAAACTTGGTATTTTACGGGTTAAGTTTTCATGTTTTGACAAACTAGTCTTTGGTTGTTTTGTTTTGAAGTGCTTATTTTTTTGGTTCTGTAGCCATAGAGTAAAAACGTAAAGAGCATTGATAGCCTAATGGTTGAAACTCGTCCTTTCGATCCAAGGTCCGAGGTTCAAGCCCAGGCACCACAGATTTATTCTAAAATTAGGTGCGTATTAGAAATTATTTATCACTGCTTTTCGGTAAAGGAAAACATCGTGAGGAAACCTACACACCTGAGAGCGCTTTAAAAAAAGTTCTCGGAAGTGTGTGTAGTCAACTAGTTTGTACTTGGCCAGCGCATTGTACTATGGCCTAAACTCCCTTAATTTAAGAGAAGACCCGTGCCACTGCTGGGCACGGGTCTTCTACGGCACAATAATGAGTTGACGTGAGAGTAGGTAAAACCGGGACCGTATTACTAAAAGACAGCAGTCTGTCTATCCGTCTCTCCGCCACCGTAACCATCATAAACATTTCGTGACCTGTTGTAGCTATAGCTAAACAGTTGACATTTTCAGATAAAGTATTTCTGTTGACGCTTCCTCTTTCATGTGATCGCAGGTGCCATGCTTAGGAAGACGCCGAAAGGGCCAGAGAGCGCGCTGAACCCTCTCGTAGAAGGATCCGCCGCGGCCGCCGGCAACGGCGCCTCGTCCCTGTAGCCTCGGGGTCAGAGTAGGGCTACGGTATCCCCTGCCTGTCGTGAGAGGCGACTAAAAGGGGCTTCCGGGGTTGCAGACGGCTAGAGTGGGAGCTCGAACCGTTCGGTCAGGCAATCCCGGGAAGGACGGCGGTATGTGTGGTCGCATACCATCGTAAAGACTAGACGGAGCGGTGGGCCCAGCCGCCCATCTGGGAGGAGCCCAGTGGGGCAGCGCGCTCGGAGGATTCCGGTTGAAGTCGTTTCGAGATCCCGGAGTCCTCCTTTTCAGCACCGAGGACGGCCACCGGGGGGGTTTTAGTGCGGTAAAAATCCCACATAACCCTGCGTCGCTCCCACGGCGTCGGGTACCTTTGGAAGGTTTCCCCCTCGAAAACAAAAAAAAAATGTGCCATGTTTAAAAAATACTTATATAGATTATGTCACTTTGCTAAGTAGTACGATGCGAATAAAATAGCATATGTACAGTTCGTCGAGCCGCTTGGGCTGCAATGCACCCCAAATAAATAGACATACACACAAACATATATACTCTCTCGTCAACCCATTATTGTCCCGCAGCTGGGGACTGGTCTTCTCACCGAATGAGAGAGTTTAGGCCATTGTCCACCGCGCTGGCCAAGTGCGTATTTGTGGACTTTGCACACCTCCGAGAACTTCTTTCTTATTTATTTTTTTAACTCTCGTGTGTGTAAGTTTCCTCACGATGTTTTCATTCACCGAAAAGCAGTGATAATTATTTTTTTAACGCACATAATTTTAGAAAAATCAGCTGTGCCTGGGTTAGAACTTCGGACCTCCCGATCGAGAGGACAAGTTTCAACCATTAGGCTATCAATGCTCTATACGTTTTTACTTTATGGCTACGGACCCAAAAAAATAAGCACTTCAAACCAAAACAACTAAAGACTAGTTTGTCAAAACATGAAAATTTAACCCGTAAAATACCAAGTTTCGAAATACAACGTGCACGCGGACATTAGTATGTACATACGCTCGAAAAATATTAAACTTCCATCGCAGTTGAGGAAAAATAACTATACTTAATATTAATAATATTTAAGGACAAAACTAAATCGAGCTAAAAGCATAAAGAAAGTATTACAAACGGGCCAAACGAATCTTTCTAAACCTACTGGCATGAAAACGATTGTGTACATGTTTGACATTGGAGAACCGTTGAGAAAAGGTCTGATTTACTTCGACTACAAAGAACTTGAAGTATAAACTTCACGTGCCCTTTATTTTATTATTCGTAGCAAGCGTGCCTTTTTATTTCCTTCAAATAGATTTCTGTTGTATGCGTTGTTTATTCAATCGTTTTCTTTTAATTTTAAGGAAAACGATACTTTTGATAAGACGACGACGACCCGCGTGGTGGAGCGGTAACTATACCGGTCGGACACCACTGCGTGTCCTGGCTTCGATTCCTAGACAGACAGGTATCTAAATGATGAGTTTAGATTCATGTTCTGGGTCTGGGTGTTTGTGTATTTGTCTTGTGCGTCCATGGTACCCACGACACAGGAGAAAATCCTAGTGTAGGGCTATGAGTGTAGAAAGCGTGTTTTTTAAAGCGTGTTTGATAACACGGATCTCATTGATAATACTGAAACTGAAAATGAAAATGAAAATATTCTTTATTAACTAAATAGACTTATTACAGATGAAGTACACCCCTGTTAACTTCGCGGAACTTGTGTTAGGGGTGAACGCTCTTTCCTGATTGCATAGAACCAGTGTTGTTAACAATATTATAAAGACATTCAATTTTAAACTACGAGGGTAAACACAAAATTTACTTATAAAAACAGAATAATCGCCGCATGATCCGATGGTCAAGAACACACAATTAAGCAAGGAACTTTGTTCTTTAATACTTTACCAGTAAAGGTTAGTTAGGTGTGACGTTGACATGTAAACAAACGGACGATGCGACCACTTACACTGTAGACTTATTATACTATAAAAATATTTTATTTGCGATACAATATTATTTAATCGTGAAATAAGGTAAGTACAAAATTATCGTTTCAGATATAATAATATATATATTTAGTATATATAAGTACTAGTAATTATATATTAATAAATACTGGCTTTTCTTTTTATATTTCAGTAAGATATATTATTTTTTAAAAGAATTGTGTCATGATTTAGAGCGAGTGTTATAAGTGCTGTGTAGTCAGTCTTGAAGCATCACTCCTTTTCCCGTTGATATCGTAAACTTAGAAACAAAATTCTGGAAAATAATAAGTCTACCATAGAATGATATGTTCTGTGGTGTTATAGTTTGAAAGATGTACTTGTTAACAATTTCTAGAAAGATACAATCACTACATAGTATAAAACAAAGTTGCTTCCCTCTGTCTGTCCCTATGTATGCTTAAATCTTTTAAACTACGCTACGGATTTTAATGCATTTTTTTAAATAGATACAGTAATTCAAGAGGAAGTTTTTTATGTACAATAAAATGCATAATATAGTGGAACTGATACCTTTAGATTTCAGTTTTAGGGTCAGCTAGTTACTTTATAAGTGACAGATACATTTACTACGCTAAATAAATAAGTAAGACACATTCTTACTTAGTCATATAATACGACACATATACACGCATCGATTACCATATCGTTACGTTTATTTAATATATCTGTGACTAATTTCCAGTATAACCCTTATTTCGCTAGGAATTCATTAGAGTTGTTAAAGGCAGTATAATTTGAATTATTCATTAAACGGTTACTATCGTTGATTGTAAACTAGTTTGTAACTACAGTTTCATAAAAAAAAACCTAGATAGGTGCCACGCAAATATAGAGCATGCTTTTTTAAACATAAAATGTATAAAAATAAAATTAAATGAATTATCTATGTCTTAAATACAACCTTAAAAACACATTTGTAAGTAAAGAAATGCCAGCGTGGTGACCACGATTAGGCAAAAGGAGCACTGGTCGCTCCCCACCAGGTAGACCAATGACCTGATGAAGAAAGCGGGAAAACATTGGATTCAGAGGACACGGGACTGGTTGGAGTGCCATTTAGGGGATGCCTACGTCCAGTGCACATCAAAGAGCTGATGGATGGATGAAAGTAAAGGAAACAACATTAATGTTTGTTTTTTGATATGTCCATTAAATTCATTTCAATGTATTGTTTATTTATAGTATTGTAATATTTTATATTTCTATTTGTAAAGTATCATGTATTAATTTGTCATATTGTTATTTGTATTTGTGTATTATTTTCTATGGGCCCTTATAGCCTAAAATAAATAAAATAAAATAAATAATGTCCCTCTACACCATTTTACATTCATTTTTTTTTCAAAAAATATACACTGTTTTTCCATAATAATCAAATTTCCAATTTTCAAATTTTCTATTTAACGGAAAACTAACTACTATTTAAAACATAAATAAATATAATATCTCTACAGTAAAATTATCATTTCATATAATAGAATCCGGAGAAAAAACAAACATAAAACATTTTTTTCTCAGTTATCTTTTCATGCCTTCCACAAGGCCTATTTTAGACATACCTAATATCTCTCTTATTCTTCACGATCAATGTGTTCATTGAAAAACCACATCTTGGAAATTCCTTACATCATGAAAAGAATATAATCTCCAAATTCCACTCGAGTAAACGCAGAAATATTGTGTAATCTTTATTCTTCACCAGAAGGCCCGTCTATATATGTATTTTTTTCGCAGACGATACAATAATAAAACCGGCCAAGTGCGAGTTGGACTTGCGGGTTGAAGGGTTGATTAAGATTTCCGTACCATCGTAGGGGAAGGGTTCCTCACGCCCTTCTCCTACCACCATAACGGAGGCACTGGTGCAGGATACGGGGGTATCCTGTGCCAAAGTGTGCCTCGAGGTGGCGCGCGCGGTGTTCCCGTGCGCATCTCAAGACGGAGGGATGGAGAAACTCCAGCTCCATCCCTAAGACGCCTCAGACGCCCTCGGGACCGGGGACGACTGCTATTAACGTACCCACAGATTTTTTTATCTGACTGAAGTAGCAGACGAACATGCATTCCACCTGATGGTAAGTGACCACTGCTGCCCATGGGCTTCTGTCGTCAACTTCATACAGAACAACTTCATACAGAACATGGGTTCCATCTGAAGTCAATCACAGATGCGTTACCACTCCCAAGGACTATGATGGTCGCCTCGTGCGAAAGTGTGCCGGCAACCACACCCTTCCATCGAATCGCAAGAAATGCTTCACGCTAGAAATAGGTGTGGCGGTGATACTTCCCGGATCGAACTACACTGGTTCTACCACTTCGCGAGTCCCGGTAATGGGCGTACAGAGGAACACCGTGGGGTCTTAGCCAGTAGGAGTCCGGCATATCTTCTCGGCTGCCCCCGCGCAGAGAGGAACCCATGATGGGTTTCACTATAAATCAAACTTGGAACATAACGTAGAATTGTATCATTATGCTACTATCAGCAAAATTTATAAGCTTTTATACGTAACAAACTTTAATTACAACAAAATCCTTCATACAAGTTTGGATTTATTAACAAACACACGTACCCCGTTTTTAGTTTATTATATTTCAGCTAAGTAAACTTTAATAGATCCTGGATGATAAACTTCCACAAAATGTATTTATGTTCCATCCATCCATCAGCCCTTTGATATCCACTGCTGGACATAGGCCTCCCCTAAATGGCGCCACTCCAACCGGTCCTGTGCCCTCTGAATCCAACGGTTTCCCGCTGTCTTCTTCAGGTCATCGGTCCACCTGGTAGGGGGGCGACCTGTACTCCTTTTGCCTAAACGTGGTCGCCACTCGAGGACCTTTCTTCCCCATCGGTTATCGGTCCTTCGAGCGATATGGCCGGCCCACTGCCACTTCAGCTTGCTGATTTTGAGAGCTATGTCGGTAACCTTCGTTCGTCTACGGATTTCATCGTTGCGAATCATGTCTCGTAGCGAAATTCCGAGCATAGCCCTCTCCATAGCACGCTGAGCGACTCTGAGCCTTCGAATGAGGCCTTTAGTGAAGGACCACGTTTCGGCGCCATAGGTCATCACTGGCAACACACATTGCTCGAACAATTTCGACTTCAGGCACTGAGGAATTGTGGACGAAAAGATACTACGAAATTTCCCGAACGCAGCCCAGCCGAGTTGGATTCTTCGAGTGACCTCCCTCTCAAAGTTGGACTTACCCATCCGGATCGTTTGTCCCAGGTAGATGTACTCGTCGACAACTTCGAGAGGAGTGCCGTCAACAACTACCGGTACGGGTGTGACATGGACATTAGACATGATTTTCGTCTTGTCCATGTTCATCTTAAGACCCACCCGTTGTGAGGCACTGTTGAGGTCGCCTAGCATTGTGCTGAGGTCCGTCAGCGAACCTGCCAAGATGACTATATCGTCGGCAAATCGAAGGTGTGTGACGTGTTCACCATTGATGTTGATGCCAAGACCTTTCCACTCCATCAGCTTGAACACATCTTCCAACGCAGCGGTGAACAGTTTCGGCGATATGACATCGCCTTGCCTGACTCCCCGCTGCAGTTGGATGGGGTTCGTGCTTTGGTCGTGTACTCGGACTGACATGGTGGCGGCTGTGTATACACACTTCAACACCTCGATGTACCTATAGTCGATCTGGCATCGCTGAAGGGACTCCAGCACCGCCCAGTGCTCGATAGAATCGAAGGCTTTCTCATAGTCCACATAAGCAACACATAACGGCAGATTATACTCCTCGGTCTTCTGTATAATCTGCCGAAGCGTGTGTATGTGGTCCATGGTGCTGTAGCCTTTTCGGAATCCGGCTTGTTCGGGAGGCTGGAAGTCGTCAAGCCTGCGTGCAATACGGTTAGTGAGGACTCTCGAAAACAACTTATACACGTGGCTCAGAAGCGCAATGGGCCTGTAGTTCTTCAGGAGGGTTTTATCGCCCTTTTTGAAGAACAGCACCACTACGCTTCTGCTTCACGCTTCCGGGGTTGTCCCGCTAGTAATGACGGAATCGAACAACTTTTGGAGCGCCACTAGTACGGGTTTACCGCCAGCTTTTAGCAGCTCTGTTGTGATTCCGTCATCGCCCGGTGCCTTGTGGTTTTTCAGCTGTTTGAGAGCCTCTCTAATCTCGTACAGGCTGACGTCCGGGAGGTCCTCAGTATAGTGTCGGGACAGTTTGGCACGTTTGTCGTCCGCCTTGTTACGGGCGGGAGCTCGTGCGGAAGCATACAACTGTCCGTAGTATTTCTCAATCTCTCTCAGAACATCGGGCTGAGACGAAACTACGGTGCCCGATTCGGTCTTCAACCTCGTCAGCAGGCTCTGCCCAATGCACAGATCCCTGGCGAACACTCTTGAGCCCCGGTTTCGCTCAATAGCGTCTTTTACGCGTCGGGTGTTGTGAGCACGCCAATCGCGTCGCCTACTCTGAGAGATCTGTTTATTGAGCAGTCTGTATCTCGACATTGAGGTTGGAGACTGCACACATAGTTCTCGCCTCTCCCTCATAAGACCGAGAGTATGCTCTGAGAGAACTTGAGAGCCACCACTGGAGTGGGTCTTAAAGTACTTAGACCCCACCTCGTGGACAGTTGTTACTACCTTGGTGTTAATTTCGTCCACAGAAACGCAAGAATCGAGACACGCGAAACGGTTACGGAGCTGCAGCTGGAACTCTTCGGAGCCCTGGATTTGGACAGGTGTTGGTCGGAGCGTAGACTTCATCAGGCGTGACCGTTCCAGCTTTACATTGATATTTAATGTGCCTCTTACCATCCGGTGATCACTTCCGGTTTTCACCCTGTTGATCACAGAGACATCATTAAATATGTGCCGTTTGTCTGCCAAAATGAAGTCTATCTCGTTTTTAGTGGAACCATCAGGACTTATCCAAGTCCACTTTCGCTGTGCCTTCTTCTTGAAGAAAGAGTTCATCATAAAGAAGTCTTCCCTCTCCAAGAAGTTGGCAAGCAAGTGACCTCGGTGGTTACGTTGTCCAATTCCAAAGGGCCCCACCCTCCGTTCGTCACCATTTCGCACGCCTAGTCTTGCATTAAAATCCCCCATAACAACGGTAAAATGGGTTTTTGAGGTATGTATGGCTCTACTTATGTCCTCATACATGACCTCAACCTCATCGTCTGGGTGTGTCGAAGTCGGGCATATACCTGTATGACCTTCAGCGAATACCGTTTAGATATTCTGAGTATAAGGTACGCTACCCTTGCCGACACACTGTCGACTGTTACAACGTTGTTCACGAGGGATTTTTGGACGAGGAACCCGACACCACCCTGGGACAGGTGATCGCCCTCCCGGTGATAGAGCAAGTTTCCAGATTTGAGGATTATCGTGTCCTCCCCCTGTCTTCGGACTTCAGACAATCCCAAAACACTCCAGTTTAACTTGTCTATCTCTTCTTCCAGCTCCTGTATCTTCTCGTCGGTCCTCAGTGTCCTGGTGTTGTATGTTGCCAGGTGCAGAAGTCGTCGGTTGTGGTAGCCGGATCTCTGCCGGAGATTCTTAGCACCCCCTGCCCCGCCGTTACCTTGGCCGCTACCATAGCCCGGAATAGCGGGGCCGCCGGGGACTGGGGGCCGTGGCTTTTCTGCACCTGTCATAAGGGGGTTTTGCCAGTAGTCACCGCGCCTGGCAAGCGTGTTGGTGACCGCAGTAAATGTTGGAATTTCACAGGAGATGCTGCTGCCCATCTCCTGGATGTTTCATCCCTTAGTCGCCTCGTACGACATCCACGGGAAGAGAGGGAGTGGTGCTATTCAAGACCGACACCACACAGCCAGTATTTATGTTCACTGCTTACAAAACTTTCCAAATTCATCTAAAATATAAATTGAAATAATTGGAAAATCTCAAATCAACAATGAATGGAAACAGTTAATGTGTTTTTTATCATCTCGTCAACCCATTATTGGCCCACTGCTGGGCACGGAGGTCTTCTCTCAGAACAAGAGAGCTTAGGCCTCCGAGATCTTATTTTTTTTAAAGAACTCTCGGATGTATAGTTTTCCTCACGATGTTTTTCTTCACCGAAAAGCAGTGATAATTAATTTCTAATACGCACATAATCTTAGAAAACTCAGTGGGGCGTGCCTGGATTTTAATGTCGGACCTCCCGATCGAAAGGGGAAATTTCAACCATTAGGTTATCACTGCTCACGAGTTAAAGTATTTGCTTTTATATTTTTATGTTAAGTTTTATTTAATATTAATTTTGAAGTTGTTGAACGTACATGGTTCGACCTGGGAGATACCACTACCACACTTTCTACTATCTACTTTCCTTAGTTCTCGTACAACCTGTAAATCCTGTCTAAACAAACCTATACCTACTTCTAAACATCTACAAAGTCACGCGAAGGACAGCCCTCAAAACAAGCAACAGCCAAGTTGCCTTCAAAAACGATAATGAAATAGAAGATAGGATCTTAACAAAGAGTTATTATGGAACCCAAGACCCTTTGCAGGCATGATTGGATTAATTACTAACGAAAACTCGGATCAAATGAAATTTTAATATCCAGGTATCATTTGGCAAATTGAGCGTCCAATTAATATTTTCAAAGAAAGCCCAAATTGTGTAAAACGGGATCTTGGGCCTTTTGTAAATCTTTTAAGTGCTTGCCAGTTGGAGAATTGTTGAAATGTTTTTTTAATATTAATTGTACGAAGTGCTTGTAATGTTATTTTTTTATACTTCATACGGGAGGAAATCGTAGTGTCAGCGGCACAGATAGTGATATTAAGAAAGCATTATCTGTAACTAGCTCTTACCCCGGCTGCGCCCGCATGGTCAAAGGGAATTAACAATGACATACATGACACATTTCTGGTGTATAAATATAGTTATTAAGCGTATGCTTTATTATTTCTTAATTCTTCACAATATTAGTATAAAACCAAAATAACAATTTATCCAGCACGAATTCAAAATCCAGTTGAATTTATTAGTTGTCTTACACCTAAATAAATTATATGTAGCATTTGATAGTGTGATTCAGAACTTGCAAATGAATTTTACTAACGCCATTTATTACCAACCAACGTCTGGAACTACTAAATATGTATCAACTAACAAAACATCGATATTCTCATGTGAATGAGAGAGCGCGGTAAAAAGTAGGCTACGTCACTCTCCGCCCTCCTAACTATCTCCCAGCATATAAACCATGTCATATAATAGCAATGTGACGACGTGAAAGAGGAACAAACAAACACACTTTTACATTTATAATATTGGTATGGGAGTATAGATTGTACGAAGTACTCGTAATGTTCATTCTTTATGCTTCACGAGCGTGCGACGTAGCGGTCGCCATGCCGGTCTGACACGTACGGATCTGGGTTCCACATCGTTTTCAGTCTGAGGCCTAGATGATAAATGTATACATTTTGTGTGTTCAGGTACCTTCACACAGGAGGAAATCGTAGTGTCAGCCGCACAGATAATTATAGTAAGAAAGCATTATCTTTTATTTAAAGTTTTATTTTTATTAATAGATCTACTAGCAAACAATATCAAGGATTATTATTATAAAGAGAATATATTATGCTGCTTTATTTTTACAAAAAAAAAAAAAACAAAACAAGTTTTGATAAATTACACATAGAAAATTATTAGGAGTAGGTACTCAGAGAATTTTTTTGCTTTTTAATTTTTCATTAAATCTAAAGCCTTATCTGAAGGAAATTCCAATCGATTACTTAAATTTTGATATCAACACGTCATAAATCCCTATTTTTAAGGCGGTAGAGCTGTTTGTGGTTCAACTCTGTGGGCACTACCAGAATTTCTCCTATTATATGCTGTTGTCTTCTGATCTGAAGGGTGTATTTAGGAATACATGCTTATCCGAAGCGTTCCGACTTACATCTTAGTAACGCATCTGTGGCTAACCTCTGGTATAACTTTGATCTTAATACACGTTGGTTACAGATGTCCATGGATGAAAGCAGCCACTTACAAATTGTCCGTATGCTCGTTTCCTACTTCCATATTATACAAAAGAACAACATTCGCTATAAACTCGTAAAACACTCACCACGTTCTGTATTTCAGTATGATTACCACCCTTCAAAGTTATTATAACATTTCTCTGGGCTTCCTGTTCGGTGTTAAGAGAAAAAAACAAGAATTCCGTAATCTCCTCACCGATGTATTTTACATAATGGTTTATTTGCACAATTTGACGAATCAAAATATATTTCGTGGACTTCCACCGGAAATATCGACCGCCTCTAAATGACTTGTTAGATCACAGAACGTATACGTAATACTATATAGAGTTAATTAGCTGGATATGGGTGCAATTTTAAGTTTGGACTCATTTTCTGTTTCTGTTTCAAATACAACAAGAATAGATGTCAAAAATGAGAAAACATACTCGTCTGAAATCAAAACCTTCACACAACACACAACACAACACCTTTTATAACACACACACTTATACGCTTTTTACACTCATAGTCCACACTAGGATTCTCTCCTGGGTAGTGGGTACCATGGACACACACAAGACGAATACATAAACACCCAGATCCAGAACACGAAACTAAACTCATCATTCAGATACCTGTCTAGCCGGGAATCGAACCCGGGACCCACTGCGCGTCAGACCGGTATGTTAACCGCTCCGCCACGTGGGTCGTCAAAGTTTCATGTTTTTTGAATCTTCGAAGATTCTGCACTCGACCACGTTGTTCGTATGCAAATTATCTAGTATAAAGTCTAATTAAGTAAAATCTAGTTAGTTTAAGTTGATACCACAACTTCAACAAGTTGAACAAGTTTAAAAGAAAACTTGCATTTATTTTCTCAGCATATGATTTCACTATCACTGAGCATCTCTCCTTCAGCTGTACAGAAGAATTTTAGGATATCTCCAGCCAGAAGGTTACCAAATATTTTACGTACCATCAAAAATCCCATGATCCCTGTATGTTTACAGAGAAAACAAAAACAAATGGACAAAAAGTTTTATAATAACCTGATGCCAGGTAAAAGTTTTCTCCCCACAAACACCCGCAAAGTTTTGAACAAAAGTTGCGTTGAAATTCTGCGGATCAGTTTGCATTCTGATAATATGACAAAATAAAGTAATAGCAATATGGTTCGAAATTTGGTTCTTCTCGGTGGAAACTTGGAAACCAAATCCGAGAACACACGTCACTTTGTAACTACGTGTGTATAAGAAATGATCACAAAATTATCATCTATTTAAGAGTGAAGGAGATACCTGAAATTTCTCAAAATAAGTTATATCACGTATGTAAAGCCTACCAATTCAAAATTCGTCATTTTGATTTACTTTTGTTTTATCTATCTTTTTGACTCTAAGAGTGTACCAGTAACCAGTGATGGAATGTATAAATGAATTAATACGTGAAGCAAAAACTTGTGATTCATTTTTAAGATACTTGCCGCAGGCGGAGGAGTATGAAATTAAACACGGTTACAGTTGATGTAGAGAAGGATTGCCAATGCCAATATTTTTTCAAATAATGCATAAAACATACATAAAATCAACTAAAACACATTACACACATTACCTTGCATTTGACACAAACAGATACATAATAAACAAAATAGAACATTCAATGTCTTACTATGAAAACTCATAAGGTCAAAAATGTCAGATGTCTTTGTCAAAGTACCCGCTATTGCTTTTATCTTCAACGGGTGCGTTCAAAATAACTTGAAAGTTAGTAGAGAAATATTGATGCTACTTTGGACAATGTGACGTAGGTATAGTTTTTAATTTAAATTACGGTCAAATTTCAACCGTTGCAACGGGTGACTAGTGTAAATGGATCGATAATAGTGAAATGTTAAAGCGACGTTGGGAATGTAAGACAAGTTTCAGGATATATATTAAATCAAAATAAAGTTAACGCCTGTTATTTAATCTTTTACGGAGAGACAAGTGAGTGAGGGTGTGGTTAGATGGAACAAAACGAAGCTAATCAACTGCTTTTTGCCGATTCACGCCAATTTGTCGACGTCGAAGATAAATTCACGAAAGCTGTCGATAGGTTGATAAAGGGCAGATAATTGGCAGAATCTGTAGCGAACTGAGTAATTATGGATTTGTTTTAAGGGAATTGAGAGCGAACGATAATAATTCAACAATTTCATCCATTTTCGGAGTAATGGAAGAAACAAAACACGTGTAGTTAATCGAGTATTTCGAGGATTTTACGCAGTAACTGATGTAAATGATATTCTCTCCCAAACAAGAATCAAATGAGGTTTGAAATTCAAGACAAGATCAAATATTCAAATTGTTTTAGATACTCGAAAGTGACATGATTAGTGAAATGACGATAAGAATTGGAAATGTGCTCCTAGCTAAAACCTTAACTATAGGCTTAGTATGACTTTGTTACGCTTGATAAACAAAAACGTTTACGTTTTGTTCCATCATCGCAAATTATATTGCAAAGTATGGCTAAAAACAGAAATGTAAGCCCGACACTAGGATTTTCTCCTGTGTCGAGGGTACCATGAACACACACAAGACGCATACACAAACACCCAGACCCAAAACATGAATCTAAACTCACCATTTAGATACCTGTCGGTCCGGGAATCGAACCCGGGACCCATTGCACGTCTGACCGATATGGTAACCGCTAAGCCACGGTCGGTCTTCTAAACTGTTTTAAGTAAACGTATAAATAATTATAATAAGAGTACAGCTAGCTTAAATCATAAATTTTTGATTTCAAATAAATAAACGCTTTACAACGTAATTATTAATTTTATGGACAGTTAAGAGAATTACAGCGACATGCGATATAATACGAAATTCACGCAAACGCTCAAGTATGCAGTCTACATTCCTGAAGATTGCAGTTTTTAGAAGGTTGTATAACTTGTATATGTTTTTTCTAAAATATTTTACCATATTAACCTTGCACTTTAAAAAACATGTCAAATGTAAGTGTTGTGTGTGTAGTTATACAACAGCGTGTGATCCGTTGTATCACTACGTAGTATAAAACAAAGTTGCCTTCCGCTGTTTGTCCCTATGTATACTTAGATCTTTAAAACTACGCTACGGATTATAATGCAGTATTTTTAATAGATAGAGTGATTCAAAAGGAAGGTTTTTATGTATAATATACGCATAATAAAGGAGAGGACCACAGATTCTTTTTTATCTGACTGAAGTAGCAAACGGGCATGCAGTCCACCTGATGGTAAGTGGTCACTGCCGCCCATGGACATCAGTAATCAACTTCATACTGAACATGGGTTCCATCTGAAGTCAATAACAGATGCGTTGCTACTCCCGAGGACTATGATGGTCTCCTCATGTCAAAGTGTGCCGGCAACCAGACCCTGCTATCGAAACGCAAGAAGTGCTTCACGGTAGAAATAATTGTAGATTTTTTAAATTAAAGGACGGAACGAAGTTCGCCGGGGCTGCTAGTCTCTAATAAAAGAAACAACCTTAAACCATAAATATCAGCATGACACTACTATTGCTCGATATAAATAAATGTAGCGTGTAAGGTTCTACTACTTTGTAGTGACATCATTATGACTTAACAACTACCGTTCGAGTATCAAGGGTCCTTCGAAGCAACAAAGCCTTACGTTACGTGTGAACTCGCCTCCATTACCGGCCGTCACTGTACGCGGCAATTAGTTACGGCGATCGTGTTCTCGTGTGGGGCCATGAAACGAGCGAGGTTTCTGAAAATATATAAGAAGGACTTTTTAACTACTTTTAAATTACAATCTTTTTTAGATGATACATTTGTACTGGAGTCTATCCCCATAATTTGTAGTTACTTGGCATGATCACTGCGCATTGAATAGGACATAAGGATAACGTATTTTAAAATTAATAGAATCACAAGTTACGTACGGTTTTTTCCACTTTTCTTTGGAAATAGTTATTCTTCACATAAGGCTGATTGCATCATACAACCGCGATTATATAATATGCTACTACGATTCAAATGTTCCCGACGATATATTTTACGTAAGTTTGCATTTGATCTTGCATGTCATGAGACATTATAAAAGTAGATTCGGATATTCCTCACTAACCACTTGTAAATGAGAAATAACACAAGTATGTGTAACGAAAGATGTAAGTAAACAACTCATGAACAGAATATTGCCACTAGTTGACCACTAATTGGGTGACAACCTATGTAACCTTTTCTATGCATGACCTGTGTATATTGCAACCTCGCTTCATTACTTTAATGCAAGGATGAAAACTATACTTAAAGATCAATGAATACTAGATTCAGAGCCATGATATTTGTCACGTTACTTTAAGTGACAATACATGTACACATCAAATCCAATATAAAACTTTATAAAGTAGTACCTGTGTAGTTCGACCGGGGAAGTACCACCGCCACACCTATTTCTACCGTGAAGCTGTTCTTGCGTTTCGATGGAAGGGTGTGGTTGCCGGCACACTTTCAAATGAGGTGACTATGATAGTCCTCGGGAGTAGCAACGCATCTGTGATTGACTTCAGATGGAACCTATGTTTAATATGAAGTTGATTACAGATGTCCATGGGCGGCAGTGACCACTTACCATCAGGTGGACTGCATGCTCGTTTGCTACTTCAGTTAGATAAAAAAAACTATCATAAGTTAGCGATCCTGTGATATGAAGAAGATGAAATATATTCAATGACAAACGCTGTTTTCATAGCCCCAACTTGAGACCCCACTAAAGTGCACACGTCCAGCCCATATCTCACCCATCGTTATCAGATAGGTCCTTGTCTTGCCACGTTAATTTGGGCCACTTTTACCAACCAAGAGGTTACTTAACTAAATATGGGTAACTTTATATCACTTCTTTTGGTTAACTCTTTTGCTACTACTTTTTTAAGTACCAAAAGAGCATGCAGTCCATCTACTGTTAAGTGTTTTGAAGGTGATAGAATCAGTCTAGTATGACTGGGGAAGTACCACCGCCACATCTATTTCTAGCGTGTATCATTTCTTGCGTTTCGATGGAAGGGTGTGGTTGCCGGTACACTTTTATATGAGGCAACCATCATAGTCCTCGGGAGTAGCAACGCATCTGTGATTAACTTCAGATAGAACCCATGTACTGTATGTAGTTGATTACAGATGTCCATGGGCGGCTGTGACCACTTACCATCAGGTGGACTGAATACTCGTTTGTTACTTCAGTCAGATACAAAAAAGTGGGTATCTGTCGCTCATTGATATCTTTAAGCAACTTCATACAGAACAACGGTTCTATATGAAATTAATTAAAAATGCGTTGTTACTTCCGAGGACTATGATAGTCGCCTCAAATGAAAATTGATAATAACAGACAAGCTGCATATTTATTAACGACTTCCACAACACAATAGTAATTCTTTTTAAACAACCCGATATTTTCCCCAAAACTTCGGATGTCTTTTGAAGAAGAGTTGTCACTGCTCAACTCTTATTCGTTTACATTGAATTTGCGTGAAATCACGACTTTTTGCGATAGGAAAAGAAATTTACACGTTACGTATTTTGTATCTCGGCTTGATGTGAGCGGAATACAAATTTAGAAAAATATAGTTAACCTCGGTACAATAACAAGTAGATTTTTCTGCTCTGTGGATTCGAAGAGAGGTTGTTTACCAAAATCTGTACGTTAAGGTGAATTTAAACAGATTTTGTTTTCTCTTTCTTTACTCTATAAAGGTTGAATTGAAGTTGGTGTTGGTTTAATGTTGAGGCGTTGATTTGATTTCCTTGTGTTTTCTATGGGTTTTATTTTGCTCTGATTTCATTTGCTTATTTTTTCTCTATAGGTTTAATTTTATTTAAACACAGCCTTTGTTTTAAATGCTTATGTTTTTCTTGTAGTTTATTTTTATACTTAAGAAAATTTACAAATATAGATTTACAATCCATAGTACTGGAATATTTTTAAGTACAGGAGTCCCTGGCGTAGCAAACAAGTAAGATGTGCTACGCTCATCATAAAATTAATATTAACAATATTGCAATTATAAAGTGACCGATTTAAATATCAGTGGCATCCCATCTGTTATTTAGCTTCAACAATAACCTTTGATTTATAGGTGCAGATGAACTGAGTGTTAGTTTTCTAGTTTAACAATAAAATATAACAAAAATACGCTTTCTACACTCATAGCCCCACACTAGGATTTTCTCCTGTGTCGTGGGTATCACGGACACACTCAAGACGAATACACAAACACCCAGATCCTAAACATGAATCTAAACTTATCATTCAAATACCTGTCGGGCCGGGAATCGAAACCGTGACCCATTGCGCTTCAGACCGGTTTGGTAACCGCTCCGCTATGCGGGTCGTCACATAATTTAAAATAAGTATCAATTATCTTAACAATTTCTTCTAGGAATATACCGAATATTAAAGACGTTATCGAGCACCTTATAATTCTGATCTTATGATTACTTCACAAGTCAGTGAGTCCGAGCAGTGGCAATCGGGCGTCAATCTCAAATCAAACGGAACATTCCGGGTCATTAGCCGATGTTCTCTCAAGTCAGACACTACACAGAAGACACTATAGCTACTCTATACACTTGTGAAATGAAATGAAATGAAATGAAATGTCTTTATTTTGTATAGGCCTACGGGGGCACTTACAAATTGTCAGTTATATTTTTTAGCTTACACTACCACCGGATCGGAATACGACCTCAACTGAGAAAATCCGGCAAGAAACTCAGCGGGTTTGTCTTTTTTCTTATTTATATCCATTTGTGTGTCTTTGTGTCTCGATTGTTGTATTTTTATTATGAGTATAAATTTAATACAAGGTGGTAGAACCAGTCTAGTTCGAGCTGGGAGGTACCGTCGTGGCGGTGGTATTTGTTTCTAGAGTGAAGATTTTGCGTTTCGATGGAAGGGGGTTGTCGGCACATTTTTACACGAGGCGACCATCTTAGTCCTTAATAGCAATGCACGTGTGATTGACTTCAGATGGAACCCACAGTCTATGTAAAGTTGCTTACAGATGTCCATAAGCCGCGATGTCGAAGCAGAGATATTTATTTCATCGTCTCTGTGTTTTTTATGTTTTTTATCTGATTGAAGTTGCAAACGAGCGTGCAGTCCATCTATTTGGAAGTGGCCACTGCTGCCCATAGACGTCTATAAGCAACTTCGAATAGGACAGGGATTCTATCTGTAGTCAATTACAGATGCGTTGTTACTCCCGAAGACTATGATGGTCACCTCATATAAAAGTGTGCCGGCAACTACACCCTTCCCATTGAAGCGCAAGTAATGCTTGCCGCTACAAATAAGTGTGGCGATGGTACTTGCCCGGTCGAAACTTACTGCTTCTACCACCTGTAAATATTGTGTGTATCTGTTTGACACTACACGACCCTTATTGTAAGGTTATTAATATGTATGAAATGTAAAATGCTCTTTCCTTGTTACATAATCAAAAATTCCAAATAATTAATATACATATTAATATTTGTAAAATCTGTAATAATACGACGACCCGCGTGGCGGAGCGGTTACTATACCGGTCTGACGCACAATGGGTCCCGACTTCGATTCTCGGCCAGACAGGTATCTGAATGATGAATTTAGATTCATGTTCTGAGTTTGGATGTTTGTGTATTCGTCTTGTACCCACGACACTGGAGAAAATCCTAATGTGGGACTATGAGTGTAGAAAGGGTGTTTTTTTAATACGCTTCAAAAACGTTATCCTGCTTAGACGCAGTGGAGTAAAAAGTTGTACGTTTAAATGCAAAAAAAAGTTCTTATATTTATGCAGATTAAGAATCACGCTACAAAAATTAAATGGAGGCCTATAGATGGTCTGGAATATATCTACTCAAAATTAATTTATGACCCATTACATTATTAACAACGACTAAGACTCAAATGGAATATTAATTTATTAACAGGTATTCTAACGCCTGGCTGGAATGGGAATGTATCTTGCGGTCTAGATTTTCAGGCTTGGTTGAATTAGCAAAGGCTTATTCAATTACTGTATGAGATCCAACTAAATGGTACTTGAGGTGCTTCGTTGAATGTCTTGCATATTGGCGTCGTAATGGGAAAATATTTATATGTATTTGTAAAATGTAACGCTGTATTTGCAAAATGATAGTTTGCAAAAACTCCTTTAACCTTTTTAGCAAACGCGATAAGTCTACCTTCCTGTAATGCAGTACACGTTTTTTTTGTCTGACTGAAGTAGCAAACGAGCATGCAGTCCACCTGATGGTAAGTGGTCACGACCGCCCATGTACTTCTTTAATCAACTACATACAAACCAAGGATTTCATCTGAAGTCAATCACAGATGCGTTGCTACTACCGAGGACTATGACGGTTGCCTCATATAAAAGTGTGCCGGCAACCACACCCTTCTATCGAAACGCAAGAAATGCTTCACGCTAGAAATAGGTGTGGCGGTGGTACTTCCCCGGTTGAACTACACTGGTTCTACCACCTGCAAAAACACATTAACATTAACACATTGCAGATAATGGTGGTGCCAACCCATTATTGCCTCACTGCTGGGCACGGGTCTTCTCTTAAAATGCAAGAGTTGTAAGCCACAGCCCACCGCGCTGGCCAAGTGTGAATTGGTGAACTTCACACCTCCGAAAACTTTTTTTTTAGAACTCTCGGGTGTGTAGGTTTCCTCACGATGTTTTCCTTCACCGAAAAGCAGTGATAATTAATTTGTAATACGTTTTCATTACAACTTCATTTCATCTTTTAAAAGAGTAGTTTTTAGTTTTTTACAGCGACTGAAATCACGAGGCTTAGCTAGTTTTGATATTGTCCAACTATTTTAGGGTCCGGGCATTGTTTTGTTTCCATCTCTATCCTTATATTAACTTATTCATAACAAAAGAAAACACGGAAAAAAGGTCCATTATGTTTGAACGTTTGGTCCTTGGAAAAAGAACATAGATTGAAATGTACAAACGTTCTTGCTTTTTCAAATAAATTGACACATTATATATGTCGGCGCGACACCGCGTATTTATGAAAAACACTTCGCCGAAAATAATTATTTTAGTTAGTTTCAAGATCGAAAATTCTTTGTTTATTAAATTAGCAAAATTTAGTGATTTTAAGAATTATAATTTTACAAGAATTATAATTTTTAGAATTATAATTAGAATTAAACATTGTTATAAAAAGGCGAGTGAACGCCAGTAGAAAAAGATTCTTGTTTAACCGTCGAAGCGATCGGACCTGCTAAACTGTGAATAAATCGAAGAAGTTTACTCCTGTGTTTTACTTGAAATCTTCAAGTATGGACAGTAATGAAGACCTCGAGCATCCTGTCGTCGCATTCACTTCGTTATATATGTATATTTCCTGTTCCTATTTTAACCACTAACATTAACAAGTGCGAGTCACTAGTATTAACGTATTATTATGAAGAATACACAATTTTCGACTTTTTATAATTACAAATAGTTCGGAAACGATCACTTTAGTGAAAAAGTGCAGTGACAATTTTTTATATAAATGCATAAGCTACAATTTTTTTCTGATATATTGTCATGGAGATAGGCCTCCCCTAAATGGCACCACTCCAACCGGTCCTGTGCCCTCTGAATCCAACGATTACCCGCCGTCTTCTTTAGGTCATCAGTCCACCTGGTCGGGAGGCGGCCTGCACTCCTTTTGCCCAGACGTGGTTTCCATTCGAGGACTCTTCTAACCCATTGGCTGTCTGTCCTACGAACGAAAAAATCTGTCGGTTTGCGTTAACTATCAAAAATTCAGTAGCTAAATTTGAAGAAACGAACCAACAAGGCAAAATATTCATATATCTCAAAAAACCTGACGGAAATGTAAACTTCCTTGTTACGTCGGTAAAAAAATGACTAAGATAAAATATGACATGAGTCGTCGTTTTCCTGAAGATTGACGGGTAAATCCTCCAGGAATCGGAAAATCGCTAGTCATGCGTAGTCACAGGCCAGGGGAATCGAGGTCATGTTTAAAAGCACAGTCAATAAACCGAATATTAATCCGTAAGAATTGAGGAAGTAACTCTGTCTTTCTGTTTTTTTTAATATTTATTTATGACTGAACTGCTAGGCCGATTATGATACAGTTTAATGTAAGGTATAGATTGAAGCTTTGATGTAAAAGTTTACAACTTTATTATATATTAGGTAAAAAATGTAATCCATACTAATTTTATAAATGTGAAAGTGTGTTTGTTTGTTCCTCTTTCACGTCCGCCACATAGCTATAATATGATATGGTTTATATGTTGGGAGATTGTTAGGAGGACAGAGAGTGACGTAGGCTACTTTTTACCGCGGTCTCTCATTTCCGTGAGATCGATGTTTTGTTAGTTGCTCGATATGTAGTAGTTCCAGATGTTGTTAATAGATGGCGTTAGTAAAATTCATTTGCAAGTTCCCTTCGACCGTGCGGGCGAATAAAGTAGTTCATAATAAAGTAGTCAAGAAATCTATGTATCGTTAGATAAAACGTCTAAATATTGAGCTTGTTTGACAAGATCACAGATACAATGGTGCAATTACAACTAACAACTATATTGGGTCTCAGTATATTAATAAACAGATACTTATAACCCGTAGCATAGCAAAGACCGGAAATTTTTGCAAGCAAAAAAAAAGAAAATACCACCGCTGCCTAACCACTAAATATCCATAATTATATAATTGCTAAATATTACGTCTTCAAAAATTCCATATATGAAGCCAAGAGTTATTGCCAGTTTTATAAAAATATTGTGTTGTCAAATATTTCTTCTAACATAATCGAAAAGTAAGGTACAGCTTGCCAAAGTCTGATTATGTATGTTTGTGTTAACACATCTACATTTATGTACGCAGTCAGTCAAATTAATTTTTGAAGTGAAATCTTCTTTAAGCGCACTTAGCACTTTTTGGGGAAATAAATACCATGGAAATCATATTTTCTCTTTGAAAAGCAATAACACGTCTGTATTGTGATGCGCATGACGACGAAGAATATCATCTTCCACAAGCAGCAGTAACCTTTTACCATCAAGTTGACTACCTATTCTTTTGCTACTTCAAACTATTGCTAAGGTAATGACCACTTATCATCAGTTGTACTGCTCTCTCGTTATTTTAATATTAACAACATAAAACAAATACAAGAAGCGTTAAATTTTCCATCAAATAAAAGTTATTACTTGGTTCCACTCATCAATTAAGTCAACGTTGACAGTGACATGCTGTAAGTCAAACTCAAAGATAACAGCACCAACATAGAATAACACAAACACAAACATAATAATTTCAACACAGGGGCATATAAACTAAGTCAGTGGCAAGTTGGCAGGAGCGCAAACAATGCATAGTAATAACATTCTTGTCTGCCGTCCCCAGGGTGCGTTTATAGACATGCTGATTTAGAAAAAAACATGCGTGCGTACAAAGTACACATGTCAGAAGTGAAACTTCTTTGGCGAACTAATTTATAAATCTTGTTTATATTTATACAAATCTAAAACTTTAAATTTCCAAGATTAAGAGGAAGGGAAAAAGGCGTGATACGACGTTCGCTCTGTCTCACTTTTTCTCTCAATCTTTCTCACTCGCTTGCTCCCTACTCTCACTCCACGGCTAGTTGCTCATGCTACGTTCGCCCTGTCTTACTCTCTCTCAATCGGTCTCGATCACTCTCTCTCTCTTTTCCGACACTTCCGTTGCATACCGGCGTGACGTTTCATCTGTAAAAAATTTACCCTCATGCGCCTAAAGAAGTTTCACTTCAAAAATGTGTTTTCTTTATTATATTTTTATGTTCTTTAGTTTTTTTGTCTGTAGCCGTACTTAATCCTTTGCATATGAATATCTTATCACAACTGGATATCAGTAGAGAAAAGAGCGATGTGAATTAGTGGCTAAACACATCCTATGTTTTTATGCCTAATACGGCCTACTATTACACATCCAAGTTCCGGCATTGCTTTACTTTGTAAATCAGTTACGATTTATAGAAACTTTACTGGGTAGGTTTAGCCTCGAAAATATTAAATGTCGTTACGTAAAAATTCGGAACCGAAATAGAGAAAGTTATGTAAAAACTGCAAGCTACGGCAACGGAAATAAGTTGCCCAGTTTGTTATTTTATTTCCACTTTGTTTTTTGTTTGTTTCTCTGTGGGGATAGCTACTCTCTACATCGGTAGATATTGTACAATGGCAAATCGCTTAAAGCTGTTAAACCGCTTATGAACAACAAAGAACACATCATGCCTGTGTAACGTCTTATAGGGACCGTATCGTCTGAGAGCTGAAAATCAGGCTGTATATAAACGCACCCTTTATAGAATTGACGTTAGAATAACCGAAGGGCGTGCATGTCAAGGCAAAGTAAATAAAAAATTAAGCGCTCAAACTGTTTACAAGCAAAACAAATTAAAGCGATAGTTTGCTGTGCGGCTAATGGCTGCGACCAATGCGGCTTGTGCGGCTTACTTATATTTCTATTGATTTTATATTTCTAGTTGTATTTATTGACCTGTCGGTCTGCAATCAGATGCGAGGAGGTGGTATAGATCTCTAGCTAAGATGTACCACCGTTGCATGTATTTCTAGCGTGTAAGAGACTTTGCGTTTCGGTGGAAAAGAGTGGTTGACGGATCCGTTTCATATGATCTTTATTTTTTTTATCTGAATGTAGTAGCAAACGAGCATGCAGTCCACCTGATGGTAAATGCACACTGCTGCACATGAACATCTGTATTCAACGTCATACAGAACATGGGTTCTATCTACAGTCAACCACAGATGCGTCGCTACTCCTGAGGACTATGATGGTCGCCTCATATAAAAGTGTGCCGAGAACCACACCCCTCCATCGAAACGCAAGCAATGCTTCACGTTTGAAATAGGTGAGGCGGTGGTACTTCTCCGTTCGAACTACACTGGTTCTACCACCTTTAATTGGCATTTGATAGAAACCTGGGCTACAGATGCATTGCTACGCTTGAGAAGTAAATTGGAACGCCTTGGAAAAATACGTATGTCTCTTTTAAGATACTCTTCAAGCAGAGCACAACATTTTTTCTCGACAGCATCAGAAGGAGCGTAATGTTTTTCAAATGTATGTATGTTTGTATGTATGTCTACAGCTGAAACGGCTTGACGGATTATAAAATATGATATTTCATTTGAAACGACTCAATTGTGAATGGACAGCCTATATAACTTTTAAATATGGCGCCTGCGGTGAGAGAAAAATAATGATGAGGGGGATGATTTTTTTTGATTACCATAGCATTATAGGTATCAAAAGCTTGTTATTAGACATGTTACATAACTCTAACGTTGATGCATAGTCCTAGTGCCAGCCAGTAACCCGAGGAGCTGACGCAGCACCTCAAACGTTCCCACATATGGTGAGAATACACGACATTCCGAGCTCTAACATCGACTCGGTTTCGCACCTTTAGTTTTAAGACAAAATGTAGTTGTAATTTTTAGTTTAAATTAAATATTAAGTATGGTTTTGTGTTTCTCTGCGACCTCCGGCCGCCACCAACATGACTGACATGAACAGTATTGCGACCACAATCGAACCATAAAGGGACCGTTAAACATATTTAAAAAAAGCAAACCTAACACTTAATCGCTACCATAAACAGAAATCGCGGTAATGACAGGGTGGGTATAGGGTAGTTAGGGGGTGGTTATGACATCCCTAGCAATTAACGGACGGGGCTGACAAAATAACAAGTGTCAAATACATTTCAAATGTTTGACTCGAAATAACAGGCATTGGATTTCATGTTTGTTTACGTCAAATGTTGGATCAAAAATTAGATCGATGAAAATAAACTTTGTTTTCTTGTTTATTTTCATCAAACAATATATTACTTACAGACTTCCATTTACAATAACTCATTACTTCACAAGTGATATGTGATGTTTTGGAGTGATGTTACATTCCCGAATGCAATAAGATATTTTCATTATTTTTCGATAACGGTACAAGAAAAGGTAATGGAAGTAACTCCTTAAGACGACCCGCGTGGCGGAGCGGTTACCATACCGCATACCGGTCTGACGCGCAATGAGTCCCGGGTTCAATTTCCGGCCAGACAGGTATCTGAATGATGAGTCTAAATTCATGTTCTGGGTGTTTGTGTATTCGTCTTGTGTGTGTCTATGGTACCCACAGGAGAAAATCCTAGTGTGGAGCTATGAGTGTATGAGTATAGAAAGCGTGTGTGTTATTTATTACGCGTTTATAGTACATATTTATTGTTCCTTAAGAAAATAGATTTGAAGGGTGGTAAAAGGTTAATAAGAGATTATAAATTAGTCTTACTTAGGGTTGATCCATTAGTGGCACTGCGTATGAGAGTGTGATCTCTAACACATAGACAAAGTTAAAAAGAAATTTGCTTTTTCACTCTTTCTCAGCCCTTCAGATTTTCCTTTTGGAATTATTTGGGAAATTCAGACATATGCGAGTTTGCAAAAGTGAACGAACATAAAATCAATTACATTAGTAGATATTAAAATGGTTTCATTGATAAGTAAATAATATTCTTTACTTGAAAATTCAATATTTAAAACATAGGTTACTACTAAACTACCATTTTTTTATTTATTTGATAAGTAGCTTTTTTAGATCTCGTGTAAATTCGCATTTTTAAAGTTATAGCAAAATTGCTTCCCGACATCAATATGTACAAGTACGCAAATTATTCCACGCAGGCTTCGTCTATAAAAATATCATAAATAGCACACACAGGACATAAACCTTAAGTTATCAATAAAAAGACGAACATGCATATAGGGACACCGCTCAATCTATTGAAGAGACTAAAAGCTGCCGTCCATAACCCACTCTGTTACATCACCTCATAAAACGACAAGGAAAAGGTCGAAACGCGTCCCTTTTCTCCATAAAAACCTTCTATTACGTAGGGGCTTAACAATAGAAATTTTATGGGTACAGACGGTGATCAATTGTGAACAGTGAATATCTTACCACGTGTTGATATTGTGTGTGCTAATGGTTCGTGAAAAAGAACTTGAATAGTTTTGTGTTAAAAGAACTGTTTGTAACTGCATTTATACATGTTTTTTTTTCTCAAGGGGAAACCTTCAGAAGGTAGCCGAACCCGCCGTGGGAACGTTGGGATTCTTACTGCACTTAAACCCTTCCGACGGCCGTCTTCGGCCCTACGAAGAGGACTCCGGGATCTCCACAGGAACACAACCGAAGTACTTTGAGCTCAAAGCCCCATCGGACGCAGAAAATCACGAGGGCATCCTGGATAACAAATTACTCTTTTACTGGTCTGCTACTAACCTGTTTTTTTTGTACTCGAGGGGGAAACCTTCGACGCCGTGGGAGCGACGCAGGGTTATGTGGGATTTTTACTGCACTAAAACCCCCCGGGTGGCCGTCCTCAGCGCTATAAAGAGGACTCCGGGAACTCGGTCCGACCGCAATGACCCAGATGGGCGGCTGGGCCCACCGCCCCGTCTAGTCTTTACGACGGCATGCGACCACATATACCGCCGTCCTTCTCGGGATCGCCTGACCGAACGGTTAGAGCTCCCACTCTAGCCGCCTGCAACCCCGGAAGCCTCTTTTAGTTGCCTCTTACGACAGGCAGGGGATGCCGTAGCCCTATTCTGATCCCGGAACTACAGGGACGGTCTGCTACTAACCTATCAATCTAACACCGTCGCATAGATACTGAAATATATTTTCATTAATACGGGTAGCACTGTTAACTGGAACTGTTAATGGTTGAAGTTTGCATAATATGCTCCACATAAAAGTTACCCAAAGTGTGATAAATTTCACTCATTCACCGCTTATGCAAGAATGTACTGGAAATTTCACATTAATTTCCAGACGTATAAAATGTTAAGAACCTTAAAGTCTTTACATTCTTGATACTTTTTAAATTTTCTTATACAGTTTTATTTAATTGCCTGAAGTTTTCGCTTTTAGCATAAATTATATATCTGAGTAACTTTCTTTGACTGCCTTTAGAACAACTTTTCTTATTCAAGAACGTAAGGTTACCTTTAATTGTCAATCTATCTGCACTCCAAAAGTCAGGAACGTAAAAACATATATAACAAAATTAAAATAGGAAACGAGCATGCAAACCACCTAATGTCAAGTGATCACTAACGGTCATGAACATCTGTAATCATTTTTTTATTATGTAACGATACGATATGCGATTTTTGAATTTTTTCTGCCGAAATTTTGACCCAGTTGCATGGATCGAGGTCACTGCCAAACATCTGTAATCAATCCGAGATAATACTCAAGTCCTATTATAATTTTAACGTTTTAAGTTTTCGAGGGGGAAACTTTAAAAAAGTAGATTATGTGGGATTCTTACCGCACTAAAACCCCCCTGGTGGCCGACCTCGACGCTGCGAAGAGGACTCTGGGAACTCTAATTGACCGCCGCCGGTGTCCTCAGCGTGTTGCACCATCGGGCTCTTCCCTGGTGGACGTGAACTGCTCACCGCACCTTCTGGTTTCTACGGCAGCATGCGACCACACATGCCGCCGTCCTTCCCGGGGTCGCTTGGCCGGACGTTTCGACTCTTCCCGCCCGCAACCCCGGAGGCCCCTTTTAGTCGCTTCTTACGACAGGCAGGTACCGTAGTCCTATTCTGGTCCCGGAACTACAAGGACAATAACCTAGCATAACCTGTCCTGTACAAAAATCGTAACGCCTTTCTTCCTCTTTCGTGGAATATCTTATAAATATATCTCATATCCTGGACATAATGTCTTAAGACATTTCGCTTCAAAAACACATTTCAGCAATTTGTACATTTTCCACTTAAATTCAAAAATTTTCTTACTTCAAATTCAAATGTAATTCCGCTGAATTCAAAGTTTCCTATAAAAGTTCCGTGTAGTAAGAAGTTTTAATTTCGCTCGAGTCCAATGTGCAGTTTTCTGTAATTGCCACACGTTTTCGCTTTGAGTATTTCTGCTAATTTCCTTTACGACTTGCTTTTTGGTGTGTTTAGCCTTTTGAAGTGTAAAAAAGTGTTAAAATGCTAAGTAACAGTGTTTCTAAGGTTCCGTATGTAAGAACGTAATCCATATAATATCTATTTTAATAAGATTGAAGTTAAACGAGCATGCAGTCCATCTGATGGTAAGTGGTCACTGCCGCCCATAGATATCTGTAATCATCTACACACAGATCACGGATTCCATCTGAAGTCAATCATAGATACGTCGCTACTCCCGAGGACTATGATGGTCGCCTCATGTGAAAGTGTGCCGTGTGCTTTCTCTATTCTAATGTCCCTCCGACCGATGAAGTTTAATGTAGGTAGACTTTTTAATTTCTGTGACCAACACCCACATATAAGACGTTAATAAATTAATTCTTAATCATATTGGTACTACGAGTATATACCATATCAGGTGTTATTGTAAGGGTTTTGAATATATTTTTTATTAAATATTTAATCAGTAATACTCATGCTATTTTAGAGGATAGACATAGATAATCCTTTGCCTCCACTCCACAAACACTGATTATAGAATACTAGCTGAACCCCGCAGCTTCGTCCGCGTTAAAATAAGTCGATGTATCGATTGTCCCGTGGGAATGATACTTCCCAAAGTAAAAAGTAGCCTATATGTTTGAGAAAATCGCTCCAGTCGTTTACACGTGAAGAAGTAACAAACATACACTCACAAACTTTCGCCTTTATAATATTAGAATCATATGATTAAAAAATATAATTAGGTATTAGTTCTACATATAAAGATTACGGAAAAATCCATATATTGGCTATGGTCCTAAAATAGTTTGATATATCTGTCAAAGTTGTGAATTTGCAATCTAAATGTAATGTATGTTTTTACACCTCAATGTGGTAGGACCTGTCATGTTGTATGCCAGACAAACCCAGGATGTCAGGTTGGTTTAGTTTAGAAAGTTGGAATCAGTGAACCTAATAAAACTGTTCGTTCGATAAAATGGAAAATAACTGTCCACTCCAAATCTGCGCCAAAAAGTCATTCAAACGACAAACTGTCGAAGTACTCGAATTTTGTCCCAAAAAAATTTTGCCAGAGTGAGTTGATCTCTTGCATTTAGTGTTCCGTACACATCTTTGTTCGGAGTAAAAGTACTTTTGTTTTAAAGTAGCTGTACCTACTCTGCGCGCGTTGCTACGCCACCACATCCGTACACATCTTTGTTCATAATAAAAGTACTTTTATTTTAAACTATCTGTACCTACTCTGCGCACGTTGCTATGCCACCACAAAAAAAACAGAAACATTCGTGGGCTCATGCACAATAACTTTGGTTAAGATCATCATATGATAAAATCCATAGTTTACAATTCTTTAAAAGATCTCTCTCAACCCATTATTATCCCACTGCTGGGCACGGGTCTTCTCTCAGAATGAGAGAGTGTAGGCCATAGTGCACCGCGCTGGCCAAGTGCGAATTGGTGGACAAGAATTGGTTAAAAGATAAACGGACAAACATTCATTTTTATGTATATACATACAGAGTACAAGTTTTATTCAAGTTTCAAATGCTTTTATTAAGGCCCGTGTAGCAGATGGAGGAGCATAAAGCACATAGCAGTTTGACACGTTATACCGGATTCGATTTCCGGTCAGACCAGACACACTAAAAGATGCATTTAGATGTCGGTTCTACGTCTGAATAATTGTGAAGCCTTCACATACACATATTCGCCCTACGATCACAAAAAATCGTAGTGTAGGGCTTTCAACACTCAGGTTTTCCAACCGTGCTTTTTCACACAGTAAATATGGTTTTGTACACAGAAAACGATTTTTTTTTTTATATAATGGTGGTAGAACCAGTGTAGTTCGACCGGGGAAGGACCACCGCCACACCTATTTCTAGCGTGAAGCAGTTTTTGCGTTTCGATGGAAGGGTGTGGTTGCCGGCACACTTTCATTTGAGGAAACCATCATAGTCCTCGGGAGTAGCAACGCATCTGTGGTTGACTTCAGATAGAATCCTATGTTCTGTATGAAGTTGCTTACAGATGTCCATGGGCGAAAGTGACCACTTACCATCAGGTGGACTGCATGCTCGTTTGCTACTTCAATCTTATAAAAAAATATATAAACGATATCTTTTTTACTAGACAAGGTACACAGCATCAGGAACACTGATAATAATTATATAGATAATCTGCATAACAAACCTTTAGCATAACTACCCAGTGGCTACTGTCAAATGAGCAATAGTTACTTAAGTTACGATCGTTTAAGCTACTAAACTGTTGCTGTAGCTGCTGCCCCTCGGGGTTCCAAATTGTTGCTTAAGCGTCCGATGACCTCTCCAAGTTGTATTTGGCAGAATCTGTTAACTATCGATTATTTACGCGTTTACATGCATAAGCCATTAAATAGTTCGTCCATGTATTTCCGGGATCAGAATAGGCCTACGGTATCCCCTGCCTGTCATAAGAGGTGACTAAAAGGGGCTTCTGGGGTTGTTGGGCGGCTAGAGTGGGAGCTCTAACCGTTCAGTCAGATGATCACAGGAAAGACGGCGGTATGTGAGGTTGCATACTGTCGTAAAGATTAGACGGAGCGGTGGGCCCAGCTGCCCACATGGGAGGAGTTCGATCGGGCTACGCGCTCTGAGGACTCCGGTTGCTTTCCTATGGAGATCCCGGAGTCCTCTTTCTAGGGCCGATGACGGCCACTGACCGGGGCGCTTTTAGTGCGGTAAAAATCCCGCATTACCCTGCGTCGCTCCCACGGCATCGGGTATCTTTTGAAAGTTTCTCCCTCGTAAAGAAAAAAAAGCCACTAAATTGCACATACCAAAAGTTTTCTACCTTGAATGTGATTCTATCACCACAGTATTTGAATATCAAACTAGACTACTTTTACACTAACAATATGTCGGTCTTTAATAGCACTTCCATTTTAATCCCTTAGATATTGTAGGACGAGGCTAAAGGACATACGCAGTAGTTTCTTCATGAGTAAAATCACCACTGCGGTCACAATCATGTATATCAGGCGCGGCGGCTATTAACAAAAATCCATTTTCGAGGAGTCTCATGTTCAGCAGTGAACCGCAAATCTGGTGAATGATTGGGTACCTATTTTCAATTTACTAGGAAACAAATCAATAGAACATCGTATTCCGGTTCCGCGATTGCACTACGGAATACCAAAAAGTTACCAAATGCTTTTAAGTCGATTCCTAACGTTTCAGAGCCGGCTTAGTGCGTCCACGCGTGAAATCGTTCTCGCTTGAATACTTCGTGTATTACGTCATTCTGATGCTGTATTACCCCTGAGGTCGGGCCTGTTATAATTCCAGATTGGAACTAAAACGCGGATAATGGATTCCATATTCTAGATAGAATTTTATCTGTGAAACATAAATATGATTTTAGACTAGTATTATTGCGGAATTGATACATTATAATACTTAACGGGTTCACGATATGCGGTTTATGAATTCTTATAGAATTCTTTTTGCCGATATTTCGACCCAGTTGCATGGATCGTGGTCACGGCCAAACTGAATACATAAATAACATAAATATGATGATGAGTCTCAGAGGTTTGATTATAAGATTAGTGTCAGCAGCCGCAGATGCATTGCTACTTGCCACCAGGTGAACTTGATGCTTGTTTTCTTCTATATATTATAAAAAATGAAGAGCAAATGTTAAATGACCTTTAACCTTGTATACTTGTTCTTCAAAGGTCGAATTCTCAGAATTCCAATTATCCGTTCAATTTCATATCTGAAATTGTGATAGGATATTTCCAGAATCTGTCACTTCATTCGCGCCTCAGGAATTACTCAGAATCCCAAAAATGATAAAACTAATAAATCTGTATTTTACATCACATTATCTATTAACACCAAAGAGTTGTTATACCGTAGAAATAGTGACATTGATACTTCCAGAGACGACCGATAAAGATTTCTATAACCCCCTTCTTTTTTATTCAGACATATTTATAACAAATATGGTTCAAAATAAATCACCACTACATCTTTTTATAGCATGAATCGGTTCTTGGACACCCTTAACTTTATGTGGCAACCATCTTAGTACTCAGGGACAACTACGTTATCGTATCTATCATTAAATAAAGATAGACCCCTGATTTATATGAAATATTCCAGAAGTAGGATTGGATGGCCAAAGTAAATGACACATTATGTACAACACTGGTATATTTTCACATACAATTTCAGAATACATTCGGACAGAGTAACGTCTTACACTTGTGAATTATTAGAATGATCCATATTACGATAATGCCCGCCCTTTTATACTAAAAATGGCAGGCGTTAAGGAAACCGTCACAGAGACAAAAACATTACTATTAATCTATTACATTATATGAAATTAAATATATGCATTTATAATATTTATTTATATAACCATTTATATTTATTTATATTGTGACTTCTATTGATTTATGATATTTATAACTAATGTAGTCATGAGTTTAACAGTAGTGTCCCCAGGCAAGCTACTTGTTGGTTTGTAACAGAAGCTTTCTCCGTACGCTTTTCTACGCTCATAGTCCACACATGAATTTAAACTCATCATTCAGATACCTGTCTGGCCGGGAATTAAACCTGGGTCCCGTTGCGCGTCAGACCGGCATGGTAACCGCTCCGCCACGCGGGTCGTCAATGACACTGGTTACAGATATATGATTTTAAACTAATACTATCGCGGAATTGATCCTTTTTTCAACATGTGAATACATACAGTATATACGGGACATAATACGTGGATCAGGGATCATAATACGTGCAAAACACAAAATTTCATGCGATCCTTGATCCACGTATTTTCTTTCTTCAAACGCATATAATTCTGATTTTCATTTATTTTTATGAAGAAAGAAAGAAACAAACAAACAAACAAAAGAAAGAAAAAATCGTTTATTCGTAATGCATACACACATACAGTTTAAAGACATAGTAATAGTATAGTACCAACTAACATGCGATACGTGAGTGGTATACATCACAAAACGATTGAACCTTCTCATAACAAATTTCAATCAAAAATATACAAAACGAGGAAAACGTTACAAATGTAACATAAAAGTAACGTCACAAACAAAGACGCTTTATAAACTTCTTTTGAACAGTTGCAAATTAAATCTCACGCGGTTTTCAAAAGAGCTGAATGGAAATAACATCCATTCATATATTCAAAGGTGATACTTTATGATGTTTTAAAAGGTATGAAGTAATTTCAAAATCTGGCCTTGAGGCATAACTAAGCGTATATTCTCAAATGCTCTTTTTATGAAGAACTACTTATTTATACTACATATGTGCTTTTAGACTAGTATTATTAAGAAATATTTGCAAGCGCCAGCCAAAGAAGTTGTCCACTTGGTGCTTACGTATAGGTAATGAGATTACTAAGCAAAGATGTGACGTGAAAATTTGATCTTCAACTGCCCAACCCTGATGATTCAGGGGTACTTCAGACTTAAACCATTGATGCATTGGTACATAATATATCTACAAAAAATTTTTAAACAAAAAATACAACCGACTTCCATGCCACATAAAAGTAAAAAATAATTTAAATACATGTTGGTTTAGAGCAAACACAGTACTTAGTACATAGTCCCGAAGTCGGCGCTCATATAAGTTTCGTCATGATCCAGCAAAATATGGTAAGCGCCGACTTCGGAACTATGTACTAAGTACTGTGTTTGCTCTAAACCAACATGTATTTAAATTATTTTTTACTTTTATGTGGCATGGAAGTCGGTTGTATTTTTTGTTTAAAAATTTTTTTTTCACGCTTTTCAGTCACGATAAAATCAGTTATGGCTGTTGCTAGTCGTCCGCTAACCGGATGAATAAAATTAATTATTCGTCCGATTTTCGGATGAATAAAATTATGTGCTGACGTCATCATCTAAAAATAGACTTCTTTGACACAACCGGTCGGGGGCGCTACCGCGCCCCCTCCCTTAGATTCTGAATTAGAAAAATCTGTTCGAACCTAACCTAACCGAATAAAACAACTTTTTCTGAGTAAACATTTATTTAAAGAATAGACCTATAATTATCAATATTTAAAGTAGAAAAAGTAATATAAACCTTATAACTAAGAGTATAATTCAACTGATACTGATAAAAATAATTTTGACTACCTATCCTTAGTTGGAAAACCAATACCATCAAAACCAATTTAAGTTCGGGCAGCATGGTCGTTATTCACTACATCAGGTGTACCCATAGCTTTACACAATTTATTAATCTCAGTAATATGATTTAACTCACCAGTTTCAATACGTTTTTTATTACGAGGATAATAAGTATGGTTAATATACAGACCATTTTTATTACGAATTTACCGTTTAGCGGACGATTAATTTATTTTATTCATCCGATTACGGGACGACTAGACACTTCGATCAGTTATACGAGACCGTGTAATACATAGTATCCATAAGACTGCATAGTGCATACATAAATGGAAACGGTAATTTAAAATCAACCTTAAATGACAAGTCAAACAAAAGCCTAAGCGATATCTTACATTACTGTCACAGTGCATGTGAACTGAGCGCAACCGCTCGCAGGGCGCTGCCGCGCCCTGCTCGCTTAGTTTCAATATTTTCTTTTAAGTTCCAACCTAACCTAACCCATCCTATGTAAAAAGGTTGGCAGTACTCCTGCATCGTCCAGGTAATTGTATTCAAAGTGGAATTTGTGATCATAATTATGTCCTTTCCGGAACTCATTGTTTGTATTGCGAACAATAATTACCAAACACACATAATTTAGGCAGGCTGTATACCTATATTATTAGGGTTAAAGAGGTGAAGGTAACTTTATTAATCGTTGCCTCTGTTTATGGAACTCCTAATATATTCATAAGGGCCATATTACTATCACCTGTGGGTTAGATAGGCAGTACCACTGAATAAAAGCCCAGTTAAAGATAACGGTTTTCATAAGTCATCTCTTCTTAGCATTTCTTCAATAAATCCTTAAACACTAAATAGCCAACTTCTATGGCTTGGGCTTACAGTACCCTGCATCATAAGGGTCGAGGAGTTAAAGGTCAATTTTCTTATCATACGTCTTTGCTTTGTTAATATATTACAATTCCATAAGTATCAAATGGCCAACGCCTATGCTTTAAGCCTGAAGTACTCGTGCATCATCAAGGCTGAAGAGTTGAAGGTCAAAACTATCATGTTATATTTTTGCCTAGTAATCTCATTACATATACGTAAGCACCATATGGCCAACGCCTATGGTTTAGGCTTGAAGGACCCCGGCATTATCAGGGTTGAGGAGTTGAAGGTCAAATTTTTCATGCCATATCTTTTCGTAGTAATCTCATTACATACACGTAAGTAACAGATGGCCAACTTCTATGGCTTGGGCTTGCAGTACCCTGCATCATGAGGGTTGAGGAGTTGAAGATCGATTTTAATATTATACGTCTTTACTTTGTAAATATATTACATGCCCATAAGCATCAAATGGCCAATACCTATGGTTTAAGCTTGAAGTACCCCTGCATCATCAGAGTTGAGGAGTTGAAGGTCAAATTTTTCATCTTTTATCTTTGCTTAGTAATCTTATCAGATATACGTAGCGATCATGTAGCTAACGCCTATAGTTTAAGCTTGAAACACCCCAGCATCATAAGGATTGAGGAGTTGAAGGTCCAATTTTCCACCGTATACAACCATTTTTCTAATGTTCTACCTCACATTTTTTAAATATCATTTTGAATGCGTAAGGATGAAATAGCTAAGTTTTATGGCTTAGGCATTCAATACCCCTGCATCATCAGGATTGAGAAGTTGAAGGTCCAATTTTTCGTCGTATACCTTTGCTTAGCAATGTTATTACAAATCCGTGAGCAACAAATGTCTAACGTTTATGGTTTAAGCCTGCAGCACCCCTGCATCATCAGGGTTGAGGAGTTGAAGGTCAAGTTTGGTATCGTACATCTTTGCCTTGCTATCTTATTATATATCTGTAAGCACCAAATGGCCATCATCTACGGCTTGGGCTTACAGCACCCTGCATCATCAGGGTTGAGGAGTTGAAGGTCATTTTTTTTGTCATATGTCTATGCTTAGTATTGTTATTACACATCCATAAGCACCAAATGGTCAACCCCTATGCTTTAGGCTTGAGGCACCCCTGCATCATCAGAGTTGAGGAGTTGAAGGTCAAATTTTTCATCTTTTATCTTTGCTTAGTAATCTTATCAGATATACGTAGCGATCATGTAGCTAACGCCTATAGTTTAAGCTTGAAACACCCCAGCATCATAAGGATTGAGGAGTTGAAGGTCCAATTTTCCACCGTATACAACCATTTTTCTAATGTTCTACCTCACATTTTTTAAATATCATTTTGAATGCGTAAGGATGAAATAGCTAAGTTTTATGGCTTAGGCATTCAATACCCCTGCATCATCAGGATTGAGAAGTTGAAGGTCCAATTTTTCGTCGTATACCTTTGCTTAGCAATGTTATTACAAATCCGTGAGCAACAAATGTCTAACGTTTATGGTTTAAGCCTGCAGCACCCCTGCATCATCAGGGTTGAGGAGTTGAAGGTCAAGTTTGGTATCGTACATCTTTGCCTTGCTATCTTATTATATATCTGTAAGCACCAAATGGCCATCATCTACGGCTTGGGCTTACAGCACCCTGCATCATCAGGGTTGAGGAGTTGAAGGTCAATTTTTTTGTCATATGTCTATGCTTAGTATTGTTATTACACATCCATAAGCACCAAATGGTCAACCCCTATGCTTTAGGCTTGAGGCACCCCTGCATCATCAGGATTGAGGAGTTGAAGATCAAATTTTTCATCACATGTCTTTGCTTAGTAGTCTTGTTACATATATGTAAGCACCAAATAGCTAATGTTATAGTTTAGGATAGCTGTAACCCTGCATCATCAGGATCGAAGAGTTGAAGGTCAAATTTTTTGTCAACCTATATAAGCATAGATATATAATACATATTCCAAGTTTCATAAGAATCGATTCGGCAGAAGCCGAGTTATCTCAAATTATCTAAAAAACTTGAGGAGTGGTGGTGGTTTCCCCCCCATAACTCAAAGAGTTAAGCATCACAGCATACCCATGTCCAAGAGAAAAAGTTGCGTGACAAAATTTCCTATCAAATGAAAGAAAGAAAATGGAAATCGGTTTAGAAACACCCAAGTTATTCAAGATTTTAAGAAACCGACATTTTCCAATTTTCCGGGAAAACCGCCGGAAGGTTTTCATTTTCCTCAATATGGGACTGCCTGTGAAACTAGCCGCATACAATGTCGTATGAATCGTGTCGGTAGGTCGACGATTTCTAGCCATTTCGCCCGAACATACATAAAAAAAAAAAAATAAAAAATAAAAAAAAAAAATATACGTGACGAATAGATAACCTCTTTCCTTTGGGAAGTCGGTTAAAAACAAAGACGTATGATAAAAAAAATGTGACCTTAAACTCCTCAACCCTCATCCTTATCGTAATCCAGAGTAATATGTTGAGCGCCGACTTGGGGGACTTTAGAACATACTAAGTACTGAGTATGTTCTAAACTAACAAATGTTTCAATTATTTTTTACTTTTTTGTGGCATGGAAGTCGGTTGTTTTTTTTAATTAAAAAATATTTTTTTAAAAACTTGGTAAGTATAACTTCGATCTTCCGGTTGCAGTCGGTCCGAGTTCCCGGAGTCCTTTATAGCGCCGAGGACGGCCACCGGGGGGGTGCGGTAAAAATCCCTCATAACCCTGCGTCGCTTCCACGGCGTCGGGTACCTTTTGAAGGTTTCCCCCTCGAAAACAAAAAAATATATAACTTCGATCCTATTTGGATTTAATTACAGTTCCTATAGGTTGCAGTTAACCGTTATTACGTCTACATGCATTTTCCGCTTAATTTTTTGATAATGGATACACTTATTTTAATAAAACTTTGTACCCAGTAACTTGGGTGGAAGTTAATCTAACCTTATCCCGTTTATATGACGCCGTACAATATACGGAAACCTTGCATTCTTTTGCGGGAATATTCCCTTTGAGGTAAATATTGGCGAGGGGTTTATCTTGCTTCCACGAAATAGACTACAGGAGAGACAATATATGTACTTCATGTAGATTGGGATGCGCCCTAAGTGACTTTGAGATGTTCATATAAAATTGAGTTTCAGGCTTAAAGTACATAGGTAGCAAATGTTCTTTTTTATGTTCTTCCTAACTCAATCGATGACCCGCGTGGTGCAACGGTTACCATACCGGTCTGACACGCAGTGGGTCCCGGGGTCGATTCCCGGCCAGACAGGTATCTGAATGATGAGTTTAGATTCTTGTTCTGGGTCTGGGTGTTTGTGTATTCGTCTTTGTGTGTATCCATGGCACCCACGACACAGGACAAAATCCTACTGTGGGGCTATGAGTGTAGAAAGTGTTTTAAGTTTAAAAAAAAATCCTGTGTCCGTCACATCTACCACCGTAATGAGTATTCTATGTAATAATTTAGGTCATAAACTATGTTTGCGCCAAATTTTAGCGAAATCGACTCATACTTTAGGCGTCAAAAAGTAACAAATACAATTCACAAAAATTCGCATTTATAGTATTATACTATAGTTACGTTTCAATTATGGTCAATCGAATAGGAATTCTCCTATTCGATTGACCATTGCATTCGTATTTATTGTGTGATCACCAATATATATATATATATATATTGTATATTATGGATACAGCAAACAAGTATGCTATTTACCTAACTAGATGGCCATTGTAAGTGTCCACTGACTCATGGACAGTTAAAATCAATCTCAGATAATATCAGAATAGATATAGCACAGCTGCGTTACCACTCTTACCACTCTCGAGTGCTAAATTGAAACACCTTGGATGCTCCCTTACAACACTCTTCAAGCAACACTTACATAGAAACAGAACTTTTATCTTAGTAACGAATTAATAACACCAGATTGAACCACAAAATCGCGTGACCAAATTTATAAGGTTGAATATAATATTTATTTCATGAATAAACTTTTAATTATATTCCTGAATCAATTTGAAGCGCGCCGCGTAACTATTCAGAAACGTTGAAGCTATTCAAAAGCAAACTATCGCTCTCGTGGCTTTCAAAGCGGCTCGAGATTACCTTCGACTTGTATATCGTCTTTGTTACTGCGATCATTTTTCTATTTTCATTTGTATTTCATATCTACTATTGCTATTAACTGGCAACGTGGCAGATTAAATTCCGTTCAGTATGTTCCGATTACGGTATAGTATGTTACAAATAATTAATTTGAATAAACAGCACATTTACATGATGTTGTTTTATGAAACTAAAGTATTTTACAAGCATTCTCAAGTAATAAGTTTAGCTTGCCTTTCGTTGATGAAGGGGGTGTGTTAAAAAGATTTTAAAGTGCCTTGGGAGAGACAGTGGGTTATGTGGAATTTTTACCATATTCAATCCCCCTTTTTGGTCTAGAGAGGGAAACCTTCAAAAGGTATTTCACACTGTGGGAACGACGCAGGGTTATGTGGGATTTTTACCGGATACGCTAAAATAATAATAAAATAATACCGGGGATACACTAAAATCCCCAAGTGGCCTTCCTCGGAGCTACGTAGTTGAGTCCGGAACCTCCAACAGTACGAAACCAGAGTCTTTTGAGCGCGTTGCCTTGTTGCCTATCCGGGAGATCAGTTACGTCCTTTCTGACCGAGTATTTTTATAACGACATGCTTACACAGATACTGTCTATAAAAATTAGTTGAAGACAGATTCTGCTGCCTTCATAATGTTACCTGTGTGAACCAAAAATAGTACTACTAGCGTAGTAATTTAAACTTCAAAGCTCTTGCTATTTTCATTTATTTCGATAATTACATTTTATATTAAGGTATTATTTAACTTATATTAATTTATCAGCATTTTCTTTTTTAATTACATGCCCGGATCGATTTCAAATGCGCCGTGCAGCTATTCAGAAACGTTGAAGCTATTCAAAAGCAAACTATCGCTCTCGTGACCCTCAAAGCGACTCGAGATTACCCTCCACTTGTATACGCTTCTTTGTTACTGAGATCATTTTTCTATTGCCATTTGTATTTCATATTTGCTTTACTTGACCACTTCACTTGAAATATTTGAAAATCGAAATTGGTATTCTGTATTGAGCTTATGCTTGTTTACCATTATGATAACATATTTTCGGTTAGATCTATGTTATTAAAGAGACCAGCGAACACAGGATTTTTGCTTTATAGGGCTTCACTTGGATGAATTTATGACAATTTTCACTTCAATTTCTTTGTACAATATTATATAATACCATAAATTGATAATAAATTATTATTAACGTAAATTTACTAAAATATCAGACCTTGAAAGCAAAAATCTCTCTCATATTAATTTTAAAGCCCCATGCGCGAATTTTATCGCCGAAAACTGGAGATAGCAAAATAATCAGAGCGTGAAATATTAATTATTATTAAAATGATATCATTTTAATAACGGAAAATGTTGCAGTAGGGCATTGCTATGAACAAGTTTTTTAATTAATGGAAATATTCAGATATTTCAATCATTTTGCGCTTAACACCTAATAAAACGCTAATTAAAGCAGCCAAAAGGTATTTTTGTACGATAAGTATCAAAAGTGGTTGCAGCTCACCTGGTGGTAGGTGGTGGTCCTGGTAAATGGAACTCTAAAATCAACAATACAGATTATATGAGAATCATGAATAATAAAACGACTGACTGATGACCTGAGGCCACAGTCCACCGCGCTGGCCAAGTGCGAATTGGTGGACTTCACATACCTCCGAGACCTTTTTTTAAAAAACTCTCGGGTGCGTAGGTTTCCTCACGATGTTTCCTTCGCCAAAAATCAGTGATAATTAATTTCTAATACGCACATAAATTTAGAAAAATCAGTGGTGCGTGCCTGGGTTTGAACTTCGGACCTCCCAGGGCAAGTTTCAACCATTAGGCTATCAGTGTTTTCTTATATAACACCAATACCCTCTGTGCTCACCAACACATGGCGCAGGGATTATTCCGCAATAAGAGGACTATATCCAGCAATAGGCCTTAGACGGCAAAGCGATGGAGTCAACGTTCCCTTACTTTTAAGTTTCTTTACTTTCCCTTACGTTCCCTTTACTATCGAAAGATTTCGAACAAATCCTATCGTACAATCTTCTATCGTGAATTCTCAGCTAGCCAGTGTTATTCAACCGGCAATAGTGGAGCGCTTAGTAAAACGTTGTTCCAAGAGATTTCAAACTTCAGTTAACCAAGTTTCCAGTAGGTACCTACATAAAGTTGTAGATTCAGTTACTCCACCTTTATTAAAGGTCAATATTCTCGTTATAATAACAGTTGGTTTAACAGGATAAGCAGTTTTTTCTTTTACTCCTATATAATGCTTTTTATACTTATAACCCCACTCTCGGAGTCCTCTTCGCAGCGTCGAGGTCGGCCACCGGGGGGGTTTTAGTGCGGTAAGAATCCATCCAATAACAGTCGGGTACTTTTTGAAAGTTTCCCCTTCGAAAACAAAAAAACAAAGACTTCTTCCAGTGTCGTAGCTGGCATTGATACCTACACTAAATTTATCGATCTATATTCATAACCGGTATGATAAATTCCATCAATCCGCACTTGGCCAGCGCGGTGGACTATGGATTAAAACTATCTCATTCTGAGAGAAGACCCGTGCCCAGCAGTGTGACAATAATGGGTTGTTTAAAATCACCTTATCATAGAGCTCATCATATAGGTAATGCGCAATATCGTCGTCAACCCATTATTGTCCCACTGCTGGGCACGGGTCTTCTCTCATGAGAGAGTATTAGGCCATAGTCCACCGCGCTGGCCAAGTGCGAATTGGTGGACAGTGCGAATTGGTGGACGGTGAATGCGCAATATATTTGTATGTAATACGCAAGAAGTAATCACAACGATTCTTCGGGAAGATTAAACTCCTAGTCCCGTACCATATCGCGATGATATTACATTTACCAGATACTTGATCACTATATTTGAATAATAGCTCACAAAGAAACCAATAGAAAAAATAGTATAGTAAACATATTTTTTAGTAGTGTTATATCAACTTGCTTTCATTTGAAACACATATTGTAAACAAGAAATTATTCGTCCATCCATCTATCAGCCCTTTGAGGTCCACTGCTGGACATAGACCTCCCCTAAATGACGCCACTCCAACCGATCCTGTGCCCTCTGAATCCAACGGTTTCCCGCTGTCTTCTTCAGGTCATCGGTCCACCTGGTGGAGGGAGTAAATTTGGTCGCTTATAATTTTAAATCTCGGATATGTTCTAAAGCATTTATTTGATTCATATAGTTTAAGGTAATAGTATATTTCACTCCATTAACGAACTCGTTTTCAATGATATGCCATACTTATAAACCGGCAAGACATATAGGTTTTCGCGTGCAAAAAAATAGGCATACATACTTACAGCCTTACATATACTCGAAAAATCATTACCCTCCATCTAACGCAGTCGCGTAATTTTTTTAAAATGAATATGGTATTTTTTTTCTATTTCAATAGTCTTTGCCAGTTTTATTAACACTCTTTATACCCTCATAGCCCCACACTAGGATTTTCTCCTGTGTCATGGGTACCATGGACAAGACGAATATACAAACACCCAGACCCAGAACATTAATCTAAACTCATCATTCAGATACGTGTCTGGCCGGGAATCGAACCCGGAACCCATTGCGCGTCAGATCGGTGGTAACCACCCGCCACGTGGGTCATCAAATACCTTAAGTAGAAATAAGGCTCCCATTTCAATGTAGAGTCATAACCATAATATCGCATTAGCATTTCGCCCTCAAAAACAAAAACCTTGTCCGAATAAAAAGTTCCGTCGTTATTTCCGAGTCCGGTGTTGGCAGCGAAAAGCTGAATTAAATTTTTAACGCCAGTTAAAATTGTATTGCCAAAAATGTTTTTATGTTTCTTTAAGTTGAAATAAATTGGATTTATCTGCGGGGTGTTGTTCTCGCCGTGAGGAAAGCTTGGAGGTTACTCCACCTCGCCACTCCGATACAGAATAGTAACAATAAGAACAAGTATCTAGAACAAGTAACCATTAGGCTATCGGAGCAGTGATAGCCGGTTGGTTGAAACTTGCCCTCTCGATCATATTGTCCGAGGTTCAAACCCAGGCATGCACTATTGATTTTTCTAAAATTATGTGGAAAACATAGTGAGGAAACCGAGAGTTCTTTAAAAAGTGTTCTAGGAGGTGTGTGAAGTCCGCCAATTCGCACTTGGCTAGCGTGGCGGGCTATGGCCTAAAACTATCTCATTCTGAGGAAAGACCCGTGCCCAGCAGTGAGACAATAATGGTTTGACGACAGAGAACAAGTATCATTTGACAAGGTGGGTTTTAGTGTGAAGTAGTTCTTGCGTTTCATTGAAAAAGTATGGTTGTAGCTCACTTTTATTTGAAGCGGCCATAATAATCCTCGGGAGTAGCAACTGTGATTGACTTATTAGAACTCCAGTTCTTTGTTGCTTACAGACACGAATGGACAGAAATTACCACACACAAGCTGATAGACGGCGTACTCATTAGCTTTTTTAAATCTTACACTAAAAACGTACGGATTAATACACAAATCGTTTCAAATCGTCCACAAGGCTACCTAGACAAGCTTAATCCACTTTTGTCTAGCTACAACCAACAAAATGTAGCTGGCTGTAGTCACCCATCTAACAGCGACTCACTCCCAAAATTGTTTGTTTTAGTAAATTTAATGTACAAGAAACATATTATGGACGTTTATTACAAAAAATATGTAAAGACACCATTGTAGTATAGAGATAATTACGTATGTACTTATGTATAATCATCGAATCCTGTTAGTATTTAAGCAGTACTGTTTAATATTATCAGCATAATAAATTTGGACGTGAATCCAATAACATCTTTTATTTCGCCTCGATCTCCCATCCTTACACCATATTCTAATCATACTAACATATAAAACCGTCATATATTTGGCAATTTTCCTTTCCTTTCGGGCCCATTGTTTTTAGTTGGCAGGCAAAGTTAAAAAGCAAATTGAAATGCGGGTACAGTTACAACTGTCCGGTTTCGTTTGTGGATTTACGGACATTCCGGAACACGGAACAACATGGAACCGGAACGATGTCATTCTTTGACAATATATTTTGGGTCGCCGCTATGTATGGGCATCAACATTTTAATTGAAAATCTTTTTTATGCTGCTTTTGGGGAAGACAATGATTAAACGAAAGTAATGATTGTCCTTTATGAACGTAAAGTTACTAATAAGTGAACATTTTTCATATAGAATTTTATGAGTAGTGATATCAAGTCGAGGTTTATAGTTGGTAGAACCAGTATATTTCGCCCGGCGAAGTACCACCGCCACACCTATTTCTAACGTGAAGCAGTTTTTTAATAATAATAATAATAATTCTTTATTTGCCAGAATAAGGTTACATAAAAGCTGTTATAATTATTTACAGTGTTCTCTTATTCTACCTTGTCGGCATGCAAATTTAAAGTGGTCAATCTATTTTTTACAGCTAAGTATATAACTTCGATAAAATAAGTGCAACATTTAATATTTAGCTAGATTACAATTTTCCTAATCAAATATAAGAATTCGTCATAATTAAGATTTCATCGATGATACATAATGTCAAATTTTTAATGCTATAAAATTGTCCTTACAATATATCATTCCTTATCCTCCCAATCTAAGTACTCATTTTTTCCCCCAACAGATCATTTACAGAGTAGATTATTCTTGTTATAAGCCATTTTTTCGCGTTTCGATGCAAGGGTGTGGACTGCAGGCTCACTTGCTACTTCAATATTATAAAAAAAGTTACAATGATTAGGTTATCCTAATGATTGTAACTCGACTTCTCGATCGAGATTCCAAGGTTTCGAATTCCAAGTAACAACAAGTTATTTTCCTTATTTAAGTGATGGTTAGAAATTATTTACGATATCACTGATTTACAGGGACGATAACATCGCGAGGAAACCCTCGCGATGTCGATGAAAGAAGTCTCAGGTATACATATACGTTTGTATATGAATACCTGAGAGTTATTTAATAAATAAAAAAAAATCTGATGAAGATTGAAGTCTACAAATTTGCACTTGGACAGCACGGTAGACTGTTGTCTACCTCTCATTTTGATAGACCCGTAGCTAGCAGTGGAACAATAACGGTTTAGTGATAAATATTTTTAAGCTATTACATAGCTTTAATTGCGGGCTTTGAGCGCGGCGACGGAATCACGAAATTCCGTAGACCAGGGATTTCTATAGAGTTGCTTAAAAATATCCATGAGCGACAGTGACCGTTTACCATCAGAAGGACTGTTTTCGTTTGTTAATTCAACTTTATAAAAAGCGTATGGTGAAGGCCTATAAATAAACTATTTCAATCTTATTAAACCACATAGCCTAATACTAAAAACTGTAAACAAAATAACCATAAATACGCTGTCATTAGGTCATGGCATCAGTCCAACTGATAATACAATGTGTATTGCGTAAACGTTTTTAAACTAACCAGAGTACATTCATCAATCAATGCTCTCTGATCTTCACAACGACGAAGCCAATCTGCATGAAGTTACCTGTTCATCTTCAATAGCAATGTGGATCACGTACTCTGGAGCATCGAATCAAGAGTCATTCGTAACAAGCGCATTGTGCCGTCTCTTACTCAATTATGAGCATTACATTTGCGGTTTTTCTGCTCAGTATTCATTTGTATTTTTCCCTCTATTCGTTATAGGTTGGCTTTTAGACTTATTGTTAGTTCAAAATATAAAAAAATCTGTTGTCTATAAAGTCGGTTTACTGACGACAGTTGGACGTGACATCGTCATAAGAAAATACTGATGGAATGGTTGCATTTTTCAAAAGTAAATTTTAATTTTATTTGTTTGATAGATATTTTGAAAAGGATTGATAGATAGAGAAGGAGGTAAATGGAATTGATCAAGTTACATTTATTTGTACGCGTAAATACAAATAAGTAATTTTTTTGACATAATTGTATTTATGCGTATTGCCCGATTGCGCCTCTTTGTCGCTCGTTCCGCAATCTCGCTTGCACTTCTTGCCTTAAATGGAACGCCTTAGACCGAGGTAACGCTGCATGAGTCATCGTTTTTGGTGCATCGGTTGGCTCCATCGAATTATAAGACGTTGTCACGTCATAAAATGTTATTTTAAGATAATTTAGTAGTTTTGTTTACATGCTATTTGAAACACATAGATAAACAAGACTGTGAAAATGTTACAAATTTTTGTTATTTAGTATTTAGCGTGGTCTAACATTTGCAAGAAGATATACTTTATTTCTTTGTAAATAGAATATGATATACAAACATTTAGATCCGGAACCAAACTTTAATTAATCATTTGCATACCTAACATAACACTATTCTTTTTCTCTCTCTTCTCATAAGCATTGTAGAAGTGGTATAGGTATAGGTATATAGTAAGCATATATGTATATTTGCACTGGTGTACTAACTAGCATTCATTTGATACCCATAAAAAAAAACATCCCTCCCCTCTTCATCGGACTTCTGGTACCATATTTAAAAATTATATAGCATACGTATGTCAAGCTTGCCAGGTTGGCTTGGTCATCAGGTGAAGCGTAAAACAAGTAGTGAACTACAAAAGGGTAATGATGGATGAATTCCACCCCTGAGTCTTCCAACTGCATCGTCATTAAATTCAAACTATCATTAAATGTCTTAATGAAACCAAAATCACTTACTCTCAATTATTTCTCACTCTTTATAAAACCAAAATCTAATAAAACCGTCTAAGCGTTTGACAATTTGTAATAACTGAGCTCTTTTTAAGTCAGTCGATAACTTTGAGAGCGGTGACAGATCGACAGCTCTCTAATGAGCTCTCCTAAACACTTTAAAGTGCTTGAAACACTTCGCTTAAGCTTGTTGAGATGTCGATTGACACTTTACACTTTAGTCAATAACAAGATAAACAATTAGAAGCGTTTTTAAGGAGTATTGTATTCTTATGTTTGGCTGCATTTTATGTCCCTATGACTCCAGATTTTTTATTTAAAAGCTTTTATTTAACTTTTTTTTTATAACTATGAAGTAGCAAACGAGCATGCAGTCCACCTGATGGTAAGTGGTCACTGCCGCCCATGGATATCTGTAATCAACTACATACAGAACATGGGTTCCATCTGAAGTCAATCACAATGGCGTTGCTACTCCCGAGGACTATGATGGTCGCCTCATGTGAAAGTGTGCCCGCAACCACATCCTTCTATCGAAACGCAAGGAATGCTTCACGTTAGAAATATGTGTGGCGGTGGTACTTCCCCGGTCGAACTACACTGGTTCTACCACCTGGAAACTTACAATGTATGTAAGTATTATTCACATTAAATGTCGCTCAGATTTATGTCTGTGGTTTCCTGAACTAATCTCGCGACAAACTTTTAAATGATAGAAAATTGTACGATGCAATAAAATGATGAGTTTGACTACAACAAAATTTATTTTTTCTTTTCCGTTTTTCCTTTTTTTTATTAAAACTAAATTGAAATGACAAACGAACATGTAGGTAAATGGTCACAGCTGCCCATGAATATATCTAATCAGCTCTAGGGTTTAGAGTGAAAGGACGACCTTTTCTATTATTATAAAATATGGGTGTCGAATGAATGGTGAAATTAATATACTGCCGAAATAATAATCCCACACATTTTAAATTAAATTAGATGTTTTGAAATAAAAAACCCGACTGCTTAAAAAAAACACTCTTTCTACACTCAGCCCCACATTAGGATTTTCTCCTGTGTCGTGGGTACCATGGACACACACAAGACGAATACACAAACACTCAGACCCAGAACACGAATCTAAACTCAATTCACATACCTGTCTGGCCGGGAATCGAACCCGGAACCCATTGCGCATCAGATAGTTATAGTAACCGCTCCGCCACGCGGGTTGTCGAAGAACAATCAAAACCGAATTTATTTTAGACACATCTGAAACAGTCTCCCATATTTCCTCTATCGATCCGAGCTGGGTCAGTGGACTGATTGACAAACGGGCGAACCAATGAATATACATACGTAAAGATGACAAGACGACATTATAATATTGGGTCAGTAGATAGACTAACAAACGGACGACCGAACGAACTAATATGCATACGGAAGGATGACTAGACGAACATAAGGACGACGTTATAATATGTCCATTTTTCGCATTCTCCCACAGAATCTTATAAGGAGGCCACGAGCAACCCCGAGTAGGTAATAAATCAGGTCACGCGCTATTACCACGTCAGGTGGAAGTGTGTCAAGTGGACGAGTGACGTCGTCTAAGAAATATTTTTCACTAGTTGAATCCCGCAGCTTCGCCCGCGTTAACGAAAATCGATTGTTCCGTGGGATCAAGATATTTTACCTTAGTAAAATGCAGCTTATATGTTTGTCCAGAGTATCAGCTAACTCCCTACCAAATTTTATGAAAATCGCTCCAGCCGTTTACAGATGTATGTTTGTTACTTCCACAAACATACACACTCAGAAACTTTCGCCTTTATAATATGATACTATTATATAGTATATAGACTAGTATGATAATACTTTTTACGCATCTCTACTGAAACTAATCGTCTTGGGCTACTAAGTATCTTTTGCAAATGTCAAGAACACGCGTAAATGAAACAATGTTAGATTATTCAGAACGCGAATGCTTAAAAACGGATTGCCCTCAGTTGACAAGGTTGTTTTAAATACTCGGGTATTTATAATTATTTTGGTTAATAATATAATAAGTGGTTAATTACATATTTATGTCTATGGGCGGCCGTCACTATCAGGTAGATTGCATCAGAAGTTTCGATATTACTCCGATTTTCTGACACAGAGATATATTGATAGAAACATTCAGAAAAATTAATAGCTATTAATAAATCTCAATTTTCTAACAATTAAGCTATCTAAAAAGTCACTTTGACAAAAGTCAGTCTTATAACGGGGACGCCGATATATAGGTTCATCGTTAACCTATAAATTCCACTTCCCTAATCTTAACAACCACAAAGTAACCTATAACAAACACAGAGCCAACGATCCAACTATTAATAAATCACGCACACAGATAAACATAAATTGCTATCCAATACAAACGAGCGTTTTGACCTTACACAAAAAACGGCAAGTAAAATGCCATCAGAAACTGACATCGTTAGCAAGGACCAGCTCGTTTATCACCGCACATCCGACCTACATGACAAAGACGTGGCATTGTACCCGATAAATTATCACATCACCGTCTAGATTTAGCTGAACCGAGCCTGCCCTAAGCCTTGTAACGGTTTTAGGCGCGGTACAAACGCGGAGAAAATATGCTCGTTGAAACATTGCGTATGCAAAGGAATTGCCATCTTAAAATTAATTCAATTTAATTTAATGTTTTGTGTGATCGTGACTGTTTTGTTTTTTGTCTTAAAGAGCCTGTGTCATTCTCAAATTAAACGTTAGGAAAGTACAGAATACTTAAGTACGACAAACGTATCAGAAAGTTGGCAAGCTTTCTAATACGTTCGCGTTTATATTTAAACAAATTCTTGATCATTAAGATTCTCAAAATAATTAGGCTTAAAAAATATATACAAAGTTTTCTTACATGATTAGTAACAATGTTATTAATACTATGAAGGCAAAAATTAATACGTGTATATGTAAGTTTGTTATACTTTTATGCAAAAACTACTCCCCGGCATTCATAGAACATTAGCACTCAAGTGTATCACCCTGGTAAACTGAAGCGAGCCGCTGGACTAAGCTAGTCCTGCATATATTCGTCTCGTCAAAACCAAGTTCCCATCCCAAAAAGATTACAATAGCATTTTCCCGTGAAAACTAAATCGGAACACTCAATAAATCTGCCCTATAAGACTCTTTAAGCCAGAGCGAATCAGCTTATTATGCTACTATACTAAAAGGTAGAAACACATGTGGCGTTGGAGCCGCCATAACTATATATATCTTGCGTTTCGATAGAAGGGTGTGATTGCCGGCACATTTTCCCATCATAGTCCTCAGGAGTAGCAACGCATCTGTGATTGACTTCAGATGGAACCCATGTTCGGTATGAAGTTGATTACAGATATCCATGGGCGGCAGTGACCGCTTACCATCAGTTGGACTGATGCTCGTTTGCGACTTCAGTCAGATAAAAAATATATATCTACCAGATATCACAACGAAACGTGCGGTGAAACGATTCTTGCGTTTCTAGTGACCTTCACAGCTTCACCGGGTTTATTATAGCAAGTCTAAAGCTTAAGCCGGGACAGGAAGACTCGGGGGGGAGAGAGAGATAGCTTTCATCTCCGTTGCTGTGTTCCTAGACCTTCCTCCTTTGCTAGAAGAAGAGAAGCGGAGGTGGGATATGGTTGCGAGCTATACGCGTAACGTATTCTATAAGTCCGAGTATCGAGTCAATGATAATTTTTAAATCTTACCCTCAACATATTAGAGTAGAAATGTTTCTGTACTTTTTGTCTTGTGTAGTGTAATAATTTATGTTATTCGTAGAATTCTCGTGTAAGTGAATATTGTATATTCTTATGAGAATAAAGATATCTCAAACCTCAGCTATATACGATGCAACCATCATGCTCGTTGAGAGTAGCAATGCATCTGTGTAATTAATATCGAGAATAATTAGTATCGAGTAAAATTAAAAGGTAGTGTTAATTTTATTTCATAATACAATAATTATGTAACATTAACCTAAAATATGTTCGCCTGTGGTTATACAAATGAATAATTAATAATTTAATTAACAAAATCATTCTAAAATGTATACCATTACTAAACATTTAATTGCTAATTTTAAATGATTGCGGTGTTTCCATGATGATAATTTCCATGCTACATTGTTTTTTATTAATTATAGAAATTTAAATTATTGTACATAACTTGTTTTCAGATTTTATTTAGCAAGGAAATGCAAAGAAGAAATGTAATTATTTTGGTCACAAAGACATTATTACCCTGTAATGGGAACGCCGCATGTAGCAATCTCGACGCTGCTGTTATAAGTCAAAATAAGACGTAACATTGGTATCACCGAAGTCGGATTATACAAAACCCTTCACAGTTAGACTTCGACAAGGTACAAACCTTGTCGGATTTTTATCCAACACATTTAGGTCACTCACCAATAGTTTTGTGTTTTTATAAGTGTTTTCATAGCAAACGAGCAGTCCACCTGATATATGATTTCTGCTGTTTCTAAACCCCAGCAACTCCAAACTCAGGTGTTGTAAACTGTATATAATCGATTATTGCTACACATAAAGATGGCCACCTCATAATAAATGAGTGGAGATTAGAACTATCTAGTATTAAGAAGGGTTGCACTGTATAAATAAGCCTAATTAATTACCACTTGACGTTACTAATCTTTGCGTAAAATAAATTACCCTGTCACATTGAAAACCGCCACGTGCGAACAGAGCCTTAATTGAATAAGCCGTTTAATTAGTCAGTGCAGTCGGGTGTCAAGTCAGATTAGCCACTTGACTTGTCCTGCCTTTTGTTAGACCCGAGCAACGTTATTAGATTTTTGTGGTAATTTGATTAGGCTGCTTTTTAAATAGTTTATAAATTTATTTCACTGGTTTTGTATTTTATAAAGTTAGTGTTCTTCCTGATTCTAATCTATTTGCACTATTGCTAATTTTATTTCTACTTTGAAACTATTATGTAGTGTGTACCTATTATAATTTTGCTACTGTTTACTGTTTGCTGATCAGCGTTATGGAGTAGGAATAAACCTGCTCATTGCATAAGCTGAATCCGTCCCCTTCGCGGATTTTGCAGCAAATATTATATTACATAAGATTATTTATGACTTCCTCTTATTATTGTATAGTTTTTTGATTCTCCTGTGTTGTATCTTGTGTATTTTCTTTTTTATCTTATAAGCTTGTGTTGTAACTTATGCGAATAAAGGTTATTATTATTATTATTGTGGTTACGCTATATTTAATATTTAAATTTTACACTACTGGTAACACTACTGAAATGAAATGACAAGAAATGTCTTTATTTTGCATAGGCCTACGGAGGCACTTACAAATTGTCAGTTACAATTTTTTCTACACTACCACCGGATTGCAACACGACCTCAACTGAGAAGATCCGGCAAGAAACTCAATGGGTTTGTCTTTTTTCTTTGAATATATTTTTTGCCATCGTGTTTTTACATGGGTAGTAAATGTTAGCCCCAGTATCTAGCCTAACATTTGGTTAAACAAGAAGCATGTTTGGCAGGATACGCTACACTTTGACATTTCATTAATTACGTATTGTTCAGTCCCAAGCTGTTTTATCCACTATATAATCAGAAATTTTGTAATATGCTTTACGACAAAGCTTGATAAACTATAATAAATGCTTTAAACTTATTTATTGACAAATGTCTGATTTCAATTTCCCATGTTCTGTATGAAGTTGATTACAGATGTCCATGGGCGGCAGTGACTTACCATCAGGTAGACTACATGCTCGTTTGTTACTTCAGTCAAATAAAAAAAAATCTTACATGTATGTACCAAGACAATGTATAATCCAAAAAGTCTGAGCTTAGGCACGCCTTGTGTATGAAACCTTAATTCATTAATCCGTTCAATTAGTCGATGCAGCTGTCAGGTTGGATTAGACTCCTAACTTGCTATTCCTTTGTGCAACCATACTCCAAAGCTTTGTATCATGTTTGGATAACTCGCACAAAGTGATTAACCTCATACGAGCACTTGCAATTTAAACAGAAAGGCCCCTCTGAGTATTAATTTAGAATGCCATAAATAAGGAATTATAAAGTGATAAACCGCGTATGGTTTAACTGCGGTACCACGGCCACACCAATTTCTAGCATTAAGCAGTAAGTGAATACCAAAGAAAACTGGTAAGAGAATACCAAAAATAAGTAATTACGATGCGGCAGAAAGAGTTTGACTACGGATGTTACCACCACCATACATATTTCATTAAATTTGCGTTAAGCAGTGTGTGCGTTTGGACGGAAAAGTGTTGATCACGACTTACTTTCGTAAGTGGTAACCATTGTAATCCTTAGAGTAGCTAACAAATGTAAATGACTTCAGATGGAACCCCTATTCTATATGTAAGTGGACTAAATCGCTACATGCTTCTTCGTCGTCAACCCATTATTGTCCCACTGCTGGGCACGGGTCTTCTTTCAGAATAAGAGAGTTTAGGCCATAGTCCACCGCGCTGGCCAAGTGCGAATTGGTGGACTTCACACACCTCCGAGAACTTTTTTTTTTTTAAGAACTCTCGGGTGTGTAGGTTTCCTCACGATGTTTTCCTTCACCAAAAAGCAGTGATAATTAATTTCTAATACGCACATGAATCAGTGGTGCGTGCCTGGGTTTGAACCTCGGACCTCCCGATTGAGAGGGCAAGTTTCAACCATTAGGCTATCACTGCTCTATACATGCTTCTTAGATACTCCAAATTATGAACCAAAATAAATTGACAGTCGTATTGCTGTGTCGTCTTGACGATCCTTCACTGTTCAACGGCTAGGCATTAGTTTCAGAAGAGATTGTTTTAATCCACTACCAAACTTGACATACTTGGTAAGTTGCCTGAAAATTTTAGCTCAATAAAATTCAAGGTTAAACTTTTTGAGCCAAGTCTATAAAAGCAAAGATTCTACCCACCTTTTGCAATCAGGTCAGCCAAACAGAATTGGATCAAGGCGTGAAGAAACATTAATATTACAATTATTCGAATACAGCGCGGAATGGCAAAAAAAACGTTCACTCTGTTAATATTTATATCTAGACTGAGTGTGGCCCGCGACATTGTGTGCTAAATTATTAAGACATTTATTAAGTTGGTAATAATTAATGTTCCCCATCGTAGTTCGTGGCATCACAATCACATTTGACAGGTGGTAGAACTAGTGTAGTTCGACCGGGGAAGTACCACCGCCACACCTATTTCTAGCGAGAAGCATGTCTTGCGTTTAAATGGAAGGGTGTGGTTGCCGGCACGCTTATATGTGGTGATCATCATAATCCTCGGAAGTAGCAACGCATCTGTGATTGACTTGAAATAGAACCCATGTTTTATTTGAGGTTGCTTACAGATGTACATTGGCGGCAGTGGCCATTTACTATCAGGTAGACTGCATGCTCGTTTGCTACTTCAAACAGATATAATATTGCTGTATTCTTTTAGACGAATATTACCATGAAATTTACATATTTTACTTTGTAACGGGTATTTCGAATATGCGATTGTTCAACTTCTTACGGTTTGGTCTTGGCCACGATCCATACAACTGGGTCAAAATATCGGCAGGAAGAACTTCAAAATTGGCGTATACTTAGTGCTCATTACATAATACAATGTATTGCTGTATTGTGGTTTGGTAGGTGTGGTAAAGGAGACACACGGCAATGAAGCTTCGACTTCGACTGTAACAAAGCATATGTGATTCATAATAGATAGAGCTCCAATCCTATATCTATAACCTCAATTAATCCGCAATAGTAAGGATAATAATATAGGATACTTTGTTATAATTTGAGATTTTTATACAAATTATCACTCTTACGATTACTCTTATTGTTGCCCTCATTTTAGTTTTCACGTAAAATATAGTTTAGTAAATTTACCAAATTTTCAAAAACATTTTAACACTTTCGCCGTCGATAACAATGTCTGCAAATTAACCTAAAATACAGTCAGAATAAAAATCTATTTCTAAGTCATATTTTAATTAGTTTTTATTTTTAATTTCGAAACTGTCTTCATCTTTAGACATTTCGACCCAGACGGACAAATAAAATTAAACGAGTTTTCACATTATTACAAGCATTTACATCGTATAAATAATTCTATTGTTACTTCAAGTCGCAAATATTCGATCAAATTTATTCCTTTTTACAGACGAACAGAAGAAATTCGTTAACACTAGAGATTATTTATTTTATATCTGAATGTTTGAGCGGCAAGCAAATTCGGTCGTTAGCCATTCAGGACTGTTCGCCTGCCGTAATCATCTCGAATTTAAATGTCGCCTTTGATTTGTACTTGCGTTGGTACGCCATTATTTTAGTAAACGAGGGATAAATCCGAAATTGAGATTTACGATACACAAGATGTACAAGATTTGTTAAAAACATGCGGCACTGGGGGACTACCGCGGTAAAGCATAGCATTTTTCATCAACTTATGCAATTATAATTATTTATTTATTTATGCCGTATTTTTCTTCTTTGATATTAATTTAAGTTTTTTTCTTTGATACAATATACTTTCTCACAAACAGCCGCTTATATATTTGTGCGATTTCCGAGCAGTTTTTCTCGATCCGTGCAAGCTACATACTTTCGTATTATATACATAATCGTTAAGTGAACGCTCGGCCGCGCTACATAGTGGGTGGAGTGGCGAATGTTAGGTTTTTTTCGTTACGGAATTGGTTCGGCCGCCGCGCTCAAATCTCGCGATAAAAGCTATGTAATAGCTTAATAAGATGTTGGTCATACAAATAAAATAATAATTGAATATCATGGTATCAAGGCTGCAAATATTTCATCATCATAACATCACCACTATATGAGAATAAACTTGATGGATAAGGAAGAATTCAAACAGTTATTCATTGGTGCAACTACATTCATTTATTCCTAGACATTCGATCTTCAATCTCATTTCAATTTGACTACAGATATCTAGAGATAGCATTAGTTATGCATTATTAAGTGCTATATATACTTCTATTTCATATAAAACAAAAGACCTACTTAAGTTAGTGTTCTCTCTAAAGCACAATTAATTGTACAAAATCGGCAGTTTGACTGTACACAAATTCCTAGCGTAACGCATTTCTTGCGTATCGTTATCATATCGAACGTTTTCATATTATTAAAATATTTTTGAAGGTGGTAGAACCAGTATAGTTCGACCGGGGAAGTACCACCGCCAAACCTATTTCCAGCGTGAAGCTTTTCTTGCGTTTCAATGGAAGGGTGTGGTTGCTGGTACACTTTTATATGAGGTAACCATTATAGTCCTCGGGAGTAGCAACGCGTCTGTGATTGACGTCAGATAGAATCTATGTTCTATTTGAAGTTACTTACAGATGTCTATGGATGGCAGTGCACACTTAACATCAGGTGGATGCATGCGTCAACGCACGTAGAGCAGTGATATCTTATTGCTTGAAACTTGCCTCTTGATCAGGAGGTCCCAGGTTCAAACCCAGGCATGCACCACCGATTTTTCTAAATTATGGGCGTACTAGAAATTAATTGATACTGCTTTTCGGTAAAAGAAAACATCGTAAGGAAACCTACACACCCTTCAGTTCTTTAAAAAAAAAGAGAAAGTTCTCGGAGGTGTGTGAAGTCCAGCAATTCGCACTCGACCAGCGCGGTGGCCTATGGCCACTAAAACTATCTCATTCCGAGAGAAGACCCGTGCCCAGCAATGTGACAATAATGGGTTGACGGATGCACGTTTGCTACGTCAATAAAAAAAACCAAAGCTTACACATTCAGTTGATCAATATTTTTCAACAATTAACAATTATCCGATTGTTTCTTTGTCATAATGAATTAAGGAATTTGTCCTGTACCGCCAAAACGCGTGGTATCTGTCTGTTTACCTAATTTTTCATAAATTATTTATTGGCGCTCTTTGATCCGTGTGGAATAATTTCTTCTTTGGTTTTGTTTTGCTGACATAAGTATTTTCTGCCGATACAGAAGATGTTCTTAAGAGGCTTTCACCAATAACAGAGAATTTTCGTGATTTCGTGTAACAGTAGGTACCGACAAAAGATTATTGTACTTGTTTCGCTGATATTATCTTTCCCATTTAATTCGACCTTCTTTACTGGAAATATTTTTGGTATATCTTTACTTTGTTAGTTATTTATATCTAAAATTATTTCGCTTATATCAACAACAATAGATACGGCCTTAAGAGGAATTTGTACTGCCCACGCCAAAATTGTTAATAAAAGTTTATTTCAAGCCGCTCGTGACTGGTAACATGTTCAATTATAATTTTGTATCTAATACTTATCCAACTGTGCGTCGTCAACCTATTGCACTGCCTGGCACGGCTCTCCGGCTCACGGCTCTCGAAAGGAAAGTGCTACATAAATTACAATAATATATTTAAAAGAACTATAGATGACATCCGTGTGGCCAAAATGTCTATTGTCATTTGCACCATTACAATTTAACAAAATACTCAACAACCCGAATTTTGCGGATGTATGTTGTTTGTATGTATATTTTTTTTTTGTTTATTTTGTTTTTTTTTGTACGCTGGATTCATATGGCTCAGGACCGGTCGAAGTGGCGCAGTTTAGGGGAGGCCTATGTTCAGCAGTGGACTTTCAAAGACTGATGGATGGATGGATGATGGATGATGTTGTTTGAAATAATATTTTTTTTAAAGTATTATTATTCAAGTAAGGTTTTAAGTGGCACTATCTTACCCCTTGATGAAATTATTAATAAAGAAGATGGGTAATCGCGGCATCAGCAATACATCAGGAAAAATAGGATGAATTCCGCAGCCCCTGCATAGGACTACGGAATTCGTCCTATTTTTCCTAATAACTCAGGCTCACTCAATAACTCAGCTTCAGGGCTCTTAAGTCATGTCACGCAGGCTTGTGTCTGCAAGGGGATCTACTTTCCACGCGTATCACTTGTATTATTTCCTTTATAGATACTTTACTTGTCATCTGTGTTGCTGGTCATTAAGATACTGCATCGAATGTATACAAATATAAGCCCGCGTGACAAGAAAATGCTCCTAACGTCGTAACATGTAATAAATCTTTTAATCCTAAATACACAACTAGAATTTTAAATCTTTTCCAGTCATTTTTCAAAGTAGGTCGCAGAAACTGTTTTCAACAATACAATTTCATTGATATACAATTCAATTGGTCCACAATATAGGTCGCTGCAGTTAGAATATTTGAAAATATACTTTCAAATCTTAGATCGTTCCAAGAAAATAGCGCCTTGGATATTGTACGCCCAAATTTTCGATTGTCTTTGCCAATTCTCGCCAAGGTGAGGCCATCGTAAAACAAATAAAATGAAATGTTATTGAACTGACAATATTTTTGGAATGTATGTCTGTCTGTTTTGTTTTGAAACGTACTAGTTCGTCGAAACGTACTACATCTCCATATATCTCCTGACTTGAATCCTTAAGGTTCGATCCTTGAACAAGCAACTTTTTTTTATCTTACTGAAGTAGCAAACGAGCATGCACTCCACTTGATGGTAAGTGGTCACTGCCGCTCATGGATATCTGTAATCAACTTCATACACAAAATGGGCTTTATCTGAAGTCAATCACAGATGCGTTGCCACTCCCGAGGACAATGATGGTCGCCTCATATAAAAGTGTGCCGGCAACCACACCCTTCCTTCGAAACGCAAGAAATGCTCCACGCTAATAGCACATCTCTTTTGGTCTAAGGAGGCTGCTAGTGGACAAATGCCTGGTGATTGGAAGCTGTGTATTCTTGCAATTACCAATATTTTGCCAAATACGGCGAGTATTGGCAATATTTTCATTAGATGACCAGCGTAAACCAGCCGTGACCAGATCTCAAAAGCTGATTTATGGACGGTTTTCGATAAAAACTCATACAATGGTACCTCTCTATTTGTGTTTCAATCGCACCTATCACGGATCCTAGCATTATCAATGAAGATGGATACTATTTTTTAATTTTCATCACTAAAGAAAGTTGCAAAATTTAGGTGATAGAAAGATATAACACTTAATTATTAAAAATCTATCCTTCTATAAAACTTTCATCTTATCCAATTTAGGGTTTTCGCTAATTAATGGTATAAATTTAATTCAAAAAACCTAAAAGATGATTATTTAGATAACATCATAAACTCATACAAACTTCACACATATAATGTCGAGGACGTAGTACAAGACAAACAAACTCAATATGCCATACTTTATGTGATAAATCTAGAGCATGTCTCTCCTAAGCATTGTCACGATCATAAGCTAGTGAATGTAAACAAAACATTCATACATATTTATTCAGATTCACTTGCTTTTCCATAGAGTTATGGATAGTCGACATATAGCTGACCGCCGTATTATAAAAATGGTTTACGATGCTCTATGCCAATCTCTCATAGATTACTGCATAGTGACTTGGGGTGGTTCGGCTAAAACACATATGTTAGAGGTTGAGAGAGTCCAGCGTATTATACTAAAAGTAGGGGCGGGTCTCCCTTACCACCACCCCACCGCTGATCTATATAAGCTATGGGATATATTATCAGTACGTCAAACATTCATTATGTCTACTGTGCTCAGGCAACATTCTCAGTTAATTTATGACCCAGAACTTGCAAAACATAAACGACGGAAAGGAACTGTAGCCCCCACCACATCATTCCACAAGTCCCGTTCACGTAATTTCTTCTGTTTCCTTGGTCCTTTCCTCTACAAATTATTAAACAATAAACTAAATATTTACCCATGCAACTCTCATAACTGCAAGATAACTGTTGCCAATTACCTCAAAACCCTTACCTATCAAGAAACTGAAAATTTACTGCATCCGATAAAATAGTCCTTCCTTTTACTGCCTTAACTTCTGTGTCGCGCCTATACATTCCCTCTCACATTTACCTCCACACATATACACACCCACATACACTAACTCACACCCATACACACACACTCACTTATAATTTAATTTAAAAAAAGTTCTCTTCACGCTAATATTTATAAATCTTTTAGTATTACCTAAGTAACTTTAGTTTCTATGGTTAACAGTATGTATAAAATTTATTCTGAAATCTTTCCGCGGGAGGGCACTGGTGACCTGTAACTCAGGTTTCTACCTACTTCAGGCACCAGTCTCTCACAACGTAAGGTCGAAAGATACTTTTATGCCACTTTTGTTACATATCTATAGCTTAAGTCCTTATTGTGAGAGAAAATAAATAAATGTTATTATTATATTATTATTATAGTGATATAAATGTTATTGCTTTTCAAGGACATGGTTGATAACATTGATGTAGTTATGGGGAAGATTTCACTTGTAATAATTTTAAAAATCTTAAGATTGTTTAATTTAAATGGAAGTAGCAAACAATCGTATGTATTACCTGAAGTGGTGGTCACGATCACTGTGACAATGAATGAAACCTTATAAAGTCCATCGGCAGTAACTACTTACCACTAAATGGAACGTATGCTTGTTCGCTACTTTATTTGAATAAATAAATTAAATCAATTTGCCTGAAGCTGAGCAACAACGCGTTGCCTTATGATGATATGATGATTGGAACATGTCTTATATGTAAGCTGGACAGCATTTACGTCTTTCATACTATAAGTAGTTTCTACTATATAGCTCAAATATAGCTCAAATCTCTTTGTGCTATATTTGAGTTTTTATCTGACTTGAGTTTGTAGCAAACTCAAGTCAGATTCTCTCTCATCATCTCAAGTCATCTTCTTCAGGTCATCAATTCTGCTGGACACCTGACGATCTGGTTTCAAAATTTACAACTTCTCTATTATAAAAAGCAATCTTCTTGTTAGAATATAAATGATCTTGGTATAAAAATATAAATTTTGGAAACTCACAGAGATGGTTTGTATTTTGCTGCCGTTGCAGTAATAAATTTCTACTACGAATGGAACTTTCAATTTGCAATATGCAATGTTCAATATTTTTGGTATTTCAACTATTTATTTAAAATGAAAAACCGTTTCTGTGTTACATTTTATATTTTAACTAAAAAACGTGAACGAATTTACTACGAACTAACTTAAAGTGAATTATGATACCCGTTATGCAGATTGTGGCGGGGTTCCACTGAAAACTAGTTGCGATAATATGATAAGTGATTTCTAAATCAACATAAAAGATAAAATATTTTTATTAACAAGAATTGTAGTAATGTCCATTTTGTTATACGTATTCTGAGAAGACCTTTTCAATTGATATTCATGTACTGGGATTGCAAAAAACACGATTGAATAAAATAATGATACAACATAACAAAAAAGGCAAACCCGCTGAGTTTCTTGCCGGATCTTCTCAGTTTAGGTCGTGTTCCGATCCGGTGGTAGTGTGAAAAAAAGTGACAATTTGTAAGTGCCCCCGTAGGCCTATACACAAAAAAAAACATTTCATTTCATTCCAAAGATCAACGACGGTCCACAATCGCGGGGTATCTGGGGGCACGGTAGTGCGCCCGCCAAGTCGAGCAAATTACACAGTTATATTGGTAGTTTAATAATTAGTGTACCAGTATATATGTAGTATAATATAATGGAATAATAGGTGTAGGTCTTAGTAATGGTAGATCAATGGTTCGACCGGGGAAGTACCACTGCCACACCTATTTCTAGCGTGAAGTAGCTCCTGTGCTTAGATGGAAGATTATGGTCGCCGGTACAATTTTATATAAGGCAACAATGTGAAATACAATACATTGTGTTTTCATGCGATTGCCGAATCAACTTTTTTATTAAAAACGTTAAATATTTTTAATATTGATATGGTCACTTTATGATGCTGTTAGATTAGAACATTACGTAACAACTTAAGACAGAAAGTTCCTTTAAGCAAGGACTGAATAAATTAATAATCGACTTGGTATTTATTGCATGGATCTTAAAATTTTTTCGGTAGAAAAAATGACTTGCGAGGCTTGGATTTTTTTTCAATTATTGATTTTTATTGTGTAGACTTTTCCAGATGGTTCTACTTCTAACGCGAAGCATTTTTTGCGTTTCTATGGAATTGTGTGATTGCCGGTGTATTTTTATATGAGGCGACCATCATAGATCAAGAGTAGCAACGCATTTGTGATTGATTTAAGATAGAACGTATTTTCTATATAAAGTTGCTTACAGATGTCTATGGGCAGCAGTGACCACTTTACATCAGGTGGACTGCAAGGTTGTTTGCTACTTGAATCAGCAAAAAAAATCCATAATGAATTTAAAATCACGTCACTTAGCTAATTATACATAGTCGTACAAACCAAAAATGTAAGTATGAAAAAACTTAGCTCAATCGCTTTAAAATCTTATTGTAGATTTAGCATAAATACGTAGCAAAGAGAGAAGCCACCATTGTAATACAAAGAAAATTTTAAAGAGTGACAATGAAAGTATGTGACAGTAAAATTGATCAAGTTCGATTAGTAAAAAAATGCTATGTGTAGAGTATATTTTTTTATATTTTTACGAATTTAAATTAGCAAACGAACATGCAGTGGTCCTTGCCTCCCATCGCACTATCTGAGGATCTAACTGAATTCAATCACAGGTGCGTTGCTTCACAAGGCCGAAGGTACTTCATATAAAAATGAGGCAGTTAATCACAAAATGGAAATACATTTTGCAAATAAAATATATTCTATGTAATGCTCTCTGAAACACGCTTTAAAAAGGGTACTAACCTAACTGGCATAAAAAGATCTTGCAGGAAATATATATCGAAATAGCCCTAATAAAAAGTGAAAAGCTTTAAAATTTGTCATTGTGAATTTTTACTGCCCTCAACGGGAAAAAGGTCTTCGTGTAGGATATATAAATGAGGCAACAGGAAAAATGAAAAAAGCTTTTCATTTTAAATTTAGATTTCAAATATTTAAAACATGAAAGAACCAGTACTTGCCACCACCCTAAGCACACACACGGTATATAAAAAACACGCTTTCTACGCTCATAGCCCCACACTAGGATTTTGTCCTGTGTCGTGAGTATCATGGACACACATAAGACGAATACACAAAAACCCAGACCCAGAACATGAATCTAAACTCATCATTTAGATACCTGTCTGGCCGGGAATCGAACCAGGGACCCATTGCGCGTCAGATCGGTATGGTAACCGCTAAGCCACGCGGGTCGTATATGAATAACTTCATTAGTAAAATAGTACAAGCCAAGTAGGTTTAAGTAAGAATTAATTCATTATAAATTAACTTTAAGATTATTGAAAAAAGACACCGAAATAATATGCTCAAAATAACAATCAATATACTTGAGAAAATTTTATTTATTTATAATTTAATTGCAGTGAGTGATGTAGTATTTCTATACCCGACGACTTAATCCGTACCAAAAATGTAATTTCTTTCATTACAAAATACCGAAATATAGGAGAAACAATTAAGAAATAGAAGTTTATAAATAAGACAAGTAAATCTGAAGCCTCGAGTTTCAATAAGGGTCTGTTAAATTGTAATTGTCTTTTAGAATTGAGGTTCTTCGACGATGACACCGGTAGAGAGCGACCACAAAGAAGGAGGTACCGAAACGCCGCGAGGCTCAATAAATTAAATTGCTGGGAATTGGAAATACAAGAAACTGTCTGCTTGGAAGTAAATACTAGTAAGAAATGTGTTGATATTGCTTTATTAATTATGTCAGTCAATATCAAATCAAGTCAATATCAACACTATTTAGCAACTTACAATACCGTCTTCCAATTGTCAATATTTCAATGTAACCACTACTTAAATTGTATACCAAACTATACATTTCAGCTCGTATAAATTACACTAACGTTGCTCAATGCTAAAAGTCTGTGAAGACACAATTCGCACATAAATTACATTCTCTTTTATCCCACTGACCTTCGCATTCAATAAACTGTAGTAGAATAGCTTGTCACGTTTGTTGCCAGGACATGAGACAGTTTTGCGGGATATCCAAATAATTACATTAAATGCTGGCTGGCTGCCGAGTGGGAAACATTTTGAATTCTGAGCTCGCTAATGATAGTTGTCTTTGAAGTTAATACTTCTTAGGTGCATTTTAAGGTGGTAGAACCAGTGTAGTTCGACCGGGGAAGTACCACCGCCACACCTATTTCTAGCGTGAAGCATTTTTTGTGTTTCGATAGAAGGGTGTGGTTGCCGGCACGCTTTTACATGAGGCGACTTTAACTTCAGATAGAACCCATGTTCTGTATGAAGTTGATTACAGATGTCCATCAGGTGGACTGCAAGCTCGTTTGCTACTTCAGTCAAATAAAAAAAAAATATAAATACTAGTCACCCGTCGCATCGGTCGAAATTCGACCGTAATTTAAATAAAAAAAACTATACTCCATATTGTCCAAAGTAGCACGAATATATCTCAAATTCAAATAAAATGTAATAATTTTCAAGAAATTTTGAACGCGCTCGTTACATATATATAAAGATATTTAATTAGCTAAGCCGCATTTAAAAGCAATAGCAGTATTTTGACAAAGATATCTGACATTTTTGACATAATGTCACACATGCTTTCATAGTAAGACATTGAATGTTCTCTTTCGTTTAATATATATGTGTTTGTGACAAATGCACGGTAGTGTGTGTAATGTGTTTTTAGTTCATTTTATGTATGTTATATGAATTATTTGATTTTTTTTAACATTCTGCACTCTTTCTCTACGTCCACTATAACCTCGCAAAATTTCATACTAATCCGTCCGCGGCATTTTACTTAAAAATGCACCACAAGTTTTTGCTTCACATATGCATATGTAGAGATAACATCGCAAAATTTAAAAAACTTAAAAACGCTTTCTACACTCATAGTCCCACAGTAGGATTTTCTCCTGTGTCGTGGGTGCCATGGACACACACAAAAACGAATACACAAACACCCAGACCCAGCACGGAATGTAAACTCATCATTCAGATACCTCTCCGGCCGGGAATCGAACCCTGGACCCACTGCGTGTCAGACCGGTATGGTAACCGCTGCGCCACGCGGGTCGTCATTCAAAACGAAATTGATATTACCATAAACATGTTTTAAATACCAGTAAATTTAAATTAAATACAAACATGTAAATCTCATTTACACGGATATAGTAAAAACGATACACTTCAGGGTCGCTGTGTTTGGAAATAATTTATTAGCCTCTAAATTTAGAATACTAACGAAAGTGTCAGCTGCCAGAAGTTTAATTTGTAGACATACGTATATAAACTAAATTACAACAATTGCGTGAGGTGCTTCTAGATATTATCATTTAAAAATTAGTATTTGATTTCCTTACACTCGTATACCGAAGTTGACTTGTGGACGGATGTCCATAATTACATTTTCAGGAGAGGCAATGCATCTGGTGTCGGATTTTTTAGAATCACAGTTCGACGTGGAGTTGATTGCAGATATCTGTGAATGCCCACCTACCATCAGGTGATGCAATATAGAGGGTTATTTTAATACTCATTTATATGTTATAATAAGCCCCTAATTTTAATATTCATTTTAGTTTTAATACTCATTTGTGTGCTATCACAATGAAAGGAAATGCAGATCATTGTGGCTCTATTCAGTGATCTCTAGATATACATATAACCCTTTTCTGTTTTCTGTCATGTAACGGAAAGTCCTCGTTACACATCACAGGAGATCTGCCATAAACTGATAAAATACTAATAACCTCTCTTGAAGACGCCACAATGAAAGACAGCCTGTAATTACATCGTTCTTCCGAAACGCAACGTTTCCCTCTTTCATCCCAGGCAAAGCATACTGATTCTACCACCTTTTACATGTGTGACTCAGTACCAAAATTAGGGTTCCAGAACTCTAAAACCGCAAAAAATATATATCGGAGTGAGTGAGTGAGATATGTCATCAGGATGGCCAGGAGTCTTCATTATTATTCATTCTTGATAATTTGAAGTAAAACACAGCAGTAAACTTCTTCGATTTATTCACAATTGAGGAGGTGTGATAGCTTCGACGGTTAAACAAGAATAATTCCTTCTACCGGCGTTCGCTCGCCTTTTTATAACAATGTGTGGTGGTGTGACAGTAATAAATTTATGGAGGGTAAACTAAATTACAATTCTAAAAATCAATAAACAAACAATTTTCGATCTTTAAACTAACTAAAATAATTATTATCGGCGACGTGTTTTTCATAAATACGCGGTGTCGCGCCGACATATACCTTATTTCGAACGTATTTTCCAACTTTAAGCTAACAAAGTACCTTATTAAAGCAACAACTCTGGATCTACCACATTGGTGGCCTAAACTCATTTAGGTCCAGCCGCCGCGCGTGCCTGCCTCGTCCTGCAGTGGATTAGTCCAATTCAGCTCGATGATTACTTTATTAGCCGGTCCGTAGGAAAGTTTGTGCTCTACGTTGTTCCTGGTTCAAGAGTAAACAACCTTTTTGTGCAAAATATAATGTAGCTAACATATGCTTAATGTAACGTAAATATATACTCGTATGAAACTATTTTTTATCCGCGACTTCTTGCGCGTAGACATTGTTCATGTTTAGAGAGTAAACAACATTATGTATTGAACATAATGTAGCTAATATACTATGTAACCATTTATTTGTACAATACTACTTATTTGGCGCGATTTCATGTTCGTTAACAATTATAAAAAGATTTATTTCCTATTTAAGCTCCTTTGAGGTATAACATCAAAAAAACATTTCTTAATACGTGAAAATATCTCTACGTTTTTGCTTTAGAAAAATACGCTTTTTCCCAATCCCCTCCCCCCACTACCGGCACTCTTTCAGCCCGCATTCAGCCCGCATAGCCACTTATCAAAAGAAGTAAAGCCATGCATCAAGGAAAGTTATTCGAAATCCCGATCAGAGATAGTTTTTCCCGGCATTGTTGCTGGAACCATTACAAGTATAATTCATAGCGCCATTAGCACTGCAGTCGCCATGTTGTCTCTGCCTAAAGCTGTGGCTTTGGTTCACTAAAAGATTATCTATCCGTGGCCATTATTTGTATTAACATAAGTTAAATAGATAAATGAGGAGGCGGAACTTTCTATTTCGTTACAAGGTATTCACGACCCTCACGCAAATTGTTAGCTCAGTCCTAAATTTTTTATGTATATGAACTTCATAACAGTTAATTTCCACGTAATATTTTTATTTTATCTCTGTAGGCGAATATAGATTTAATTCATACTAATATTATAAAGGCGAAAATTTGTTGTTACTTCTTCACGTCTAAACGGCTAGAGCGATTTTTTTAAAATTTGGTAGGGAGTTACCTGACCGTCCCTGTAGCCTCGGGGTCTGAATAGGGCTACGGTAAAAATCCCACATAACCCTGCGTCGCTCCCACGGCGTCGGGTACCTTTTGAAGGTTTCCCCCTCGAAAACAAAAAAAAGGGAGTTACCTGACACTTTAGATAACATATAAGTAACTTTTTAGTGTGGGAAAATATCTTATTCCCTCGATACAATCGATACATCGATTTATATTCGATAATCGAAACATCATTTTAACGCGTGCGAAGCTGCGGGGTTCAGCTAGTATAATTTAAAAACGTCGTAAAACTCAAAAAATTCCGCTAAACTACGTAATTTCGTTTACAATGCATATCACGGGACATAGAAGCAATCTAATATCCCTGCTATATAAATTACCTCATCGGCAAAGAACATCAATGTCAAGTTTTGTCTAGCTCAAAGAGTGTTGTAAGAAAGATGCGACACTCGTAAATCCTATGCCACTCCTCGAGGTCAATGCATCTATAACCGTTATCGGGTAGGCGTTTCATCCTCGTCCCTGTAGTTGCGGGATTAGAATAGTGCTAAGGTATCCTCTGTCTGTCGTCAGAGGAAACTAAAAGAAGCTTCCAGGGTCGCAGGCGGCTAGAGTGGGAGCTTGAAACGTTCGACCAGGCGCCCCGGGCAGGACAGCGTGTGTGGTCGAATACCATCGTAAAAACCAAACGAAGCGGTGGGCCCATTAGCTCACCTGGGCGGAGCCCAATGGGGCAACGCGTTCAGAGGAGTCCGGTTACGTTCCTTTGGAGATCCTGTGGTACTCTTTTAAGCGCTGAGGACGGCCACCGGAGGGCTTTAGCGCGGTAAAAATCCTACATAACCCTGCGTCTCTCCCACGGCGCCAAGTATCTTTTGAAGGTTTTCCCCGTCGAGAATAAAAAGGAAGGCCTCTCATCCTACATGATATTGATAAAGATGAAGATGTCCATATTCAGCGCCAAAATGAAACAGCACCGTAAAACATATACAAAATATACTTCCTATTTCAAAAGATTCGATACACAAGCATCATACATGGGATCTATACGGAAATACCCGTAAAACTATTCATAAACAACTTAATCTTGGATCAGAAAAAGATAAAAAGGAAAAATATCGGACAGTATTTCAGCATACTCGCCCATACTCTAAAATCTCAATAACAAAGGGACAACCGATAACCTTCCATCACGCTTATCATAGCATACATAATGTTGACGTGAAAAGGTACGCGATCTATGAGACGAGATAAAAGAATTGTATGGAACTGACGTATGGGTTATGTATAGTCTTAAAATGATATTTTTACATTTTTACGTGTTTTTTCAATATGTAAGGAGTATATATGTCGCAGAATCCAATGGATTGTTATCTGGATGGTCGCCATTGTCGCCCAACATATCGATATTTGTTTAATTCTCAATCAGTGTACGTATTTATTGACAAAACCATCACAAGCGCTATTGACTGATTCCTTGACATTGACAACTGACGTAGAAATATTCTTATAATATGAATGAGGTCGTATACCATGGTAAATTGATTAATTATCTCTAACATATATTAAAATGAATTCATTTGATTTGACATTAAATTATATGTAATTTTAACAATATCCGATGATTTGTATAAAATAAGTAATATATATGTCCTAAAGAGACTTGTATACTTAGATGGAACATTTGTTATTTTCTGATTGTAATGTAATACCACGTAATAAGTACCTATTGTAATATAAATTTTGCACGCCTAGTGTGGTAGAACATAAAGCACTCACAATTATTTTAAGATCTTTATAAAATACTATGTTCTTGCAATAAATAATTTGAATTTGAATTTGAAAAAAAGTATTTTTTATTAATGACAGGTACTTTTTTTAATGTGCTTAGGTTAGATTAGTATCGGGTGGCTAGAGTGGGAGCTCGAACCGTTCGTTCAGGCGATCCCGGAGAAGACGGCGGTATGTGTGGTCGGATACCGTCGTAAAAACTAGACGTGGCGGTGGGCCGAACCGCCCATCTGGGAGGAGCCCGATGGGGCAACGCGCTTAGAGGATTCCGACTGCGGTCCGTTGGTGGTCCCGGAGTACTATTTATAGCGCCGAGGATGGCCACCAGGGGGGTTTTAGTGCGGTAAAAATCCCACATAACCCTGCTTTGCTCCCACGGTATCGAGTATCTTTTGAAGGTTTCCTCTCAAAAAATAAAAAAGGGTTAGATTAAAAGGTATTTTTAAAATAAGCCGTCACCGGTGTAACGTGTCGTCACCGGTTGGATACTGCAGAAGATCAGCGCTGGCCGTCTTCGGATGCCAACATAATGCTGAGCAGTATCCATCTCGTGATGCTTTGCACCCTCTTTTCTGTTTTTTCTCTTTTGTTATATTGTACCCTTGTATAATAAGCAAATGTGTGTAAGCAGATCGAATAAATGATTATCTTATCTTATTTTATTATATAGGCTTACTTTGAGGCTTAAAGCACACGCACATACACGAGTGCACGCATAAACACAGGGACGCTCGTATGCACGCACACACGCATACACGATTACACACACAAACACACATACAACCACACATGCACCCACATACACAAACTACAATTCAACAAACAAAACTGCGTACATAAATACCCGGATCATTATCATTAAATCATCTTCGTTACCGAGTATCAAACCCGGAAGTGTCTGAGTATAAACCAGTATGACAACCGACTAAGTGAAGATTAAGTTTGCAGTAATGCATAATTATAACGATTTAGGTGAAAATTGTCATTTTTTTATTTGACATAGGTCTGGAATATTATAACCTAAATCAGAGTCTCGCAAAGTGGGTTATGCGAACCCCTAGGGGTTCGCCATTCGGTGGCAGGAGGTTCACGAAAAGATTTAGGTAATAAAATACAAAATTATTCCTAAATTTGACTCCATTTGTCAATAAACAAGCTCACCCATCATATCAACAGTAATAAAAATACATTTCTTTTGTAATTGTTACCTTTTATTGAAATTAAAACATTATTTTCCTCAACAGTTAATGTTATTGCTATCTTTGGGAGGAGGGGGGATTTATTTAGTTAAGTTCGCTGTCACTTGGTAACTTTAACAGGGGTACGTGGACTCGAAAGTTTGAGAAACCCTGACCTAAATTAACACAATATGAAAAAGTCATTACCATAATAGACGTGACCAAAGCGAGAAAAGTCCAGGAATAACCTGTCCTTATATAAAAACAACATCTTAAACAACATTCAAAGTCGACGGTAATAGTACTTTACAAACAGCGTAAGAAATATGTTATCTGGCATTTACATTCGTAGAAGTAAGTTCTACAAATATTTACCAACATCAAAAGCCTCGAACAAAGCTTTCGGCGCGGTTAATGAAAACAAGTCGAACATTTTCCGAAATAAACCTGCGACAATGTTTGAGCTTTTGAAATTCATGAATAATCTGAATATTTATTCGTTGCTGAAGAATTTATTGGTATATTTGCAGTTTGGGCTTTGTGGGGCCAAAGCTTTGTATTTATGCACCGCCTGAGTTTTTGAGTGTTTTCGGGGAATATGTATGACGGTCCCTTTGCATCCCTCAGTTCTGTTTTTTGTACTCAATGCACACATTAATAGTGTTAGCCTAATTTCTATATTGGCATGAATTCTTTGTATTCAATGTACACATTAATAGTGATAGCCTAATTTCGATATTTAAATGAGTTCTTTGTACTTAATGCACACATTAATAATGATAGCGTAGTTTCGATATTGGCATGAATTCTTTGTACTCAATGCACACATTAATAGTGATAGCGTAATTTTGATATTGCCATGAATTCTTTGTATTCAATGCACACATTAATAGTGATAGCCTAATTTCGATATTTACATGAGTTCTTTGTACTCAATGCACACATGAATAGTAACAGCCTAATTTTAATATTGGCATGAATTCTTTGTATTCAATGCACACATTAATAGTGATAACGTAATTTCGATTTTGGCATGAATGCTTTGTACTCAATGCACACATTAATAGTGATAGCGTAATTTCGATTTTGGCATGAATTCTTTGTACTCAATGTACATATTAACAGTGATAGCTTAATTTTGATGTTGCCATGAATTCTTTGTATTCAATGCACACATTAATAGTGTTAGCCTAATTTCTATATTGGCATGAATTCTTAGTATTCAATGCACACATTAATAGTGATAGCCTAATTTCGATATTGGCATGAATTCTTTGTAGTCAATGCACACATTAATAGTGATAGCGTAATTTCGATATTGGCATGAATTCTTTGTACTCAATGCACACATTAATAGTGATAGTCTAATTTTGATATTGGCATGAATTCTTTGTACTCAATGCACACATTAATAGTGATAGCCCAATTTCGATATTGCCTTGAATTCTTTGTATTCAATGCACACATTAATAGTGATAGCCTAATTTCGATATTTACATGAGTTCTTTGTACTCAATGCACACATGAATAGTAACAGCCTAATTTCAATATTGGCATGAATTCTTTGTATTCAATGTACACATTAATAGTGATAGCCTAATTTCGATATTGGCATGAATTCTTTGTACTCAATGCACACATTAATAGTGATACCGTAATTTCGATATTGGCATGAATTCTTTGTATTCAATGCACACATTATTAGTGTTAGCCTAATTTCTATATTGGCACAAATTCTTTGTACTCAATGCACACATTAATAGTATTAATAGTGATAGCCTAATCTTGATGTTGGCATAAATTTATAACTTGATAGTTCTTATCCTAGGCACACGTTTCAAGGTGGTAAAACCAGTGTAGTTCCACTGGGGAAGTACCACCGCCACACCTATTTCTAGCGTGAAGCATTTCTTGCGTTTCGATAGAAGGGTGTGGTTGCCAGCACACTTTCACATGAGGCGACCATCATAATCCTCGGGAGTAGTAACGCAGATGCGTGGTGCTGTGATTGACTTCAGATGAAACCCATGTTCTGTATGAAGTTGATTACAGATGCGGCAGTGACCACTTACGATCAGGTGGACTGCATGCTCGTTTGCTACTTCAGTCAGATAAAAAAAAACATATTGTTGATATTTCTTACTTAAGTGTATGTAACCTACCTCGCGGTTTCAACCGTGTTTAAAAATGGTTAATCTGAAATACAATCGTCGTTTGCGGGTTTTAATAAAAAAATGATATATGGATGATATGATATAAACGATAAATGAACCCCAAATGTATTTTCAATCTTTTAAAATTTTAAACAAAAAAATTACTTGGACATCACAATTATGTATGTTTGAACACTGCTTAAAATATTAAAGATTAATGACGAAGGTATCAAAATATTAGAAGTATAAGAAGCCGCACTAAACAATAATAAACTACATAAACCATTCAAATCCTAAGAGGACACCCATGCCCAGTTGTGACAATAGAGGGTTTCTGTGATGAATTTTCTGGTATTTTAGCCAACATACAAACAAGTGAAAAGATGTCTAATGAACAAAACTTTTATAGAAAATTAAATTAAAAGTAAAATGTATTTTCTTTCTCTATTCTATATTGTCAATAAGCATCGTGATGTCCAAGTAAGAAGGGCTCTGCTAATGTGAAGTTTTATTTAATTTCAGTCGTATGAAGTGTATCTGTTGTTATACAACACTTAGAAATATTTGAATATGTGATTATAACAACACGCATTTTTGGAAAAGTAATACGTAAACGGAAGTACGAGTTATATTGTTTCCTGATCGGTGTTTTATATCTTAGCTCATACCTGACACTTTCGTTTTCGATTTTGTTATATGGCTTCTAATACTCTTTGCAATTAATTCTCAGCAATTCCACACAGGGAAACAATATCAATGTTAAGTGAAAATTACTTAATTATTCTTATAAATATTTTTTTAAGTTCTCAAACAAGGAATCACTCATAAAATAACCTGTAAAGTCGTACAGATGCCACTGATCGACGCGGTTTCTAATTAAATTATCATAAATTATCGCATTATAATCAAAGACATTTTAATCAAACAATTGACTCTCTATTCTAAAGGACACCTATGTACAGCGGCCCAGTTAATAATGACACAAACATCCATCAAAGATGGCCTACAGCAGTGACGTCAGCCCTCGGGCAGCTAAGTCAGAATGATTTACGACCACACTAAAAACTTTAAGTGAACGAGAAATAACCGAAATAAAACTCGCCCAAAACCACCCACCTGACAAAGAAATCAGCATCGGAATGGAAAGTTCCAACATTTATTAAAAGTATTGAAAAATATCCTTTTTTCTCCAACTGTACTTTATTATGATGATGAGTAATTTCTCTTCAAGTTTCGAAGCGAATTTTCTTAAACTGTACTATAAGAGACATTGAAATATCGACTTTTTTAATGAATATAAAATGAGCAATATAACTAATCGACACTTAATGGATTGATTGAATAATAACACGATACAATAACGCAAATTATACAGGAACGCCAAGAAAAATAAACAATGTTTTTTTATGTTTTTACTAGCTGGCGAACTTCTTTCCGCCTAAAAGTCAAAAATCTAAAATTATCAGTGTTTCTATACTATATTACGAATTTATTATACATAAAAACATTTCTCTTGAATCACTCTATTTAAAAACTGCATTAAGATCCGTAGTGTAGTTATAAAGATCTAAGCAAACATAGGGACAGACAACGGGAAGGGGCTTTGTTTTATACTATGTAGTGATTCATTATTTTCTTAATCAATAAAGTTACAATTAAGTTCAAACCAAGGTGTACCTAGCGAACCAAATTTAAACGATAACCACTACACAGGAGAAGATCGTGGGTCCATTAGGGTAGACATGTTTTTTTTATTTTATGAAACTGTATCTTTAACTAAAATTGGCGATGTGTAGTAGTAAGTGAATATTTCTTGTGAAGAGCCGCAATTAACTTCATGTAGGGATGCATAGTCCTTTATAAGCGTATCGCATGTCAATCACATCGCAACCCCATTATATTCCATAATTGTAGTTTATAAGTCCTTATATTGTACAGTATGCCATCTGACCTATTTCTATACATACGAGTCACCCGGCGCAACGGTCGAAATTCGACCGTAATTACAGTTAAAATACTAAACTCCATATTGTCCAAAATAGTAAGAATATTTCTGAAATTCAAATAAATTGGAATAATTTTTAAGTTATTCTGAAAGCACCTGTTAAAGGTAAAAAGGGGTTTAATTAGCTGAGCTGCATTTAAAAGCAATAGCGAGTGTTTTAATAGAGACATCTGACATTTTTGACGTTATGCGTTTTCATAGTAAGACATTGACATTCTATTTCGTTTATTATTTATACATTTGTATCAATTTCAAGGTAGTGTGTGTAATGTGTTTCAGTTGGTTTTAGTTTTTATGCATTATTTGAAAAAAATATAATCATCGCGTAATCCTCCTCTACATCAACTTTACCGTGCGTCATTTCACACGCCTCCGCCTGCGGCAAGTATCTTTTAAAACGGATCACAAATTTTTGCTTTATGTATTAATATTTTAGATAGTTAAATTCACTAAATACCATTGTAAGATGGTCAAACTAATTTGGTTCGACCGGAGATGTATATGGGTGGAAGTATAAATAGCTAACTTAAAAGGTTAAAAACAGACACAAGTGTAATTAAAACTGCACATCACGAAACTAGTTCGATCCCAACTTGTGTTTAAAGTTCACCCCGAGATAAACCAGACTAGCCGCACTCTGACATAAAAGTTCTAACAACTTCACAAAGTTAAAGGTATCGCATAAAATAGTTTAACCTCCGAGATCTACTGTTTGCTACAAGCGGTACGTGATACTTCGGACTCTTAGTTTTTTATTTACACTAAAGTGAAGACAAGTCAAGTATGTATCTTGACTTGTATGTGTAGAATAAACCCGGCTAATTGCGAATCGAACTCGTGCGCAAACTGCTCCGTATCATTATGTAATATGTTTTTATCTGACTAAAGTAGCAAACGAGCATGCAGTCCACCTGATAGTAAGTGGTCACTGCCTTTCATGGACATCTGTAATCAACTTCATACAGAACATGGGCTCTATCTGAAGTCAATCTCCCGTGGATTATGATGGTCGCTTCATATAAAAGTGCCGGCAACCAAGCTCTTCCATCGAAACGCAAGAACTGATTCACGCTTGAAGTAGGTGTGGCGGTGGTATGTATTCATGTTTAATTAAATAATTGGAATAGAAATACACATACAAGTTACCTAATTTGTTTTTTTTATCATTAGTTTATTTATAACTTTATCGATAATTTAACTATTTAGAAGTAAGAAATTTAATATTAAATTAAATTATTAATTAGCAATTATTTTTGTTGACTATACTTTTTTGTTTCGAGTGACGTCATACTAACGATAATGCCACACGGTTCCAGCGCAATAACAATTTAGGGGGACTATATCTCTTAACTTAACAATGAAATTTAAAAAATATATGAAAAAGTAGGTATAATCCTTCTTACACCGTACTCATGTTAGCGGCGCAGTAGGTAGTCCAACAAGGTGCTTCAATAAATCCGGACATTTGAATAAGTTTTTTACAAGACAGCTGTCAGATTTTACGCCGCTCGTAAAACCCTCAGTGAGGAATCCGCCAAATATGTCCCGTTTTATGTTTATGGCTCCCTTTGGAAAACTGTGATTATATAAAATTAGATTTTTACCGAGCTACCCTTAAATTCTTGGCATCAGCAATTTTCCTAAGTGTGTTGTTGTTTGTCTTTTTTTGTATAATTTTGAGGTAACGGATCTATATGCCTTTGGATTATGACTTTTTGCATATTCCTCTTTTGGGACAATCTCATGATCTCTCAGAGCACCCTTAACCATAAGCATACCGCACCAAATTTCTTCAAGATTTAAATGTAAAATATCTAATTTTAGGATAAAAATATCAAATATATCTTATCAAACACAACAAAGCATGTGACACTTAAAGTTTTGGTGGCATTCGTCTTTGTTCTGTTAAATCCCATCTACTTTGTCAAAAGTTACCATTTAAACTTGTACCTTTTTAAACGTGAGCAAAACCGCGGAGCACTGGCAGTAAGTAATAAAATAGGATTCATTAAATTTTTACAAGGCCGCTATTACAAACATCTCAGAATTCAGAAAATTCAATATCTTGTAATTGGAGCTTAGAATTTCGGGTCGTCGGTTTAATAACAATAAAGTTAATATTTTATTGTTATTATCTTGGCACAAATATTCCGGAAAAAAATAAATATTTAGAACATTCTCATTAAACTATTTAGGTGATAGAATTTGTTGTAATATCTACTTACTGACGAAGCCTTTCTTTGATCTGTGATTTTCTTTCTTTGAAAGTGTTGTAAGGTAACTGTACTTACTTTGAATTTATCTCACTTATTTTTACGTCACATCCCCCTCCCTCTCAGCGCTGCGTGGAGACTCCGGGATCTCCAATGGATTACAACCGGAGTCCTCCGAGCGCGATGCCCCACTCAGGTTCTTCCCAGTGAGCATTTGTGCTCACCGTGCCATTGTTTTTACAACGGCATGCGACCATACATTCCGTCGTCCTACTCTTGGTCGGTTGGCTATACGGTTCAAGGTTCCGTTCTTACCGCCTGTAACCCCGGAAGCTTTTAGTCCCATCTTACGACAGGCAGAAGATACCGTAACCCTATCCTGGTACCGGAGCTACAGGGACTAATTACTTCGAACTTAAGTCCATAATCTACCGTACTGGAAACATGCGAATTGGTAGGTTTGCTGGTTACCAATACTTAGAAAGTTATGAACAAAAACTTTACTTCGCTATTGAGTCTTCAATCAGACGAATCTTGGAATTTCCCCAAATTTACAAAAGTAAAATTATTTTGCTTAGGGAAATACTAAGCATGACTACATTCATAGGACGCTGAAAGAAGTTCTTATCTCTTAAATAAAGTCTGTACTAAACGATCATTCCACTTTATAGTTACTGGTGCGCATAACTCCCAATTTATTGTCATAAGGATCTCTGGAGCTCTGGACGAGAATTTTCCTAACTCGAGCACATCCTGACTTTTCAAGATTTCCGACTGACTAAGATTCTACGATTGATCTTTTTTGTAGACTTATCGGAACTTGGACTTGCTATAAACTCAATATTTTTTATCACAGGTTCGCATGCATTATACAAGTCCACCAATTCGCACTTGGCCAGCGCGGTGGACTATGGCCTAAAACTCTCTCATTCTGAGAGAAGACCCGTGCCCAGCAGTAGGACAATAATGGGTTGTACCCCATGCAAGTATCATTAAACTTAGATTCTTTCAACAGTTCTTCTCATTATGACCCGGATTAAAATGTTATTTGACGTCAGTAAAATACTACGTTCATCTAATTTAAAAAATATATCAATGATTTTGATTATAGTTCGATTACGATTTTAATTTATTATTAGCTGTGACATATCACATGGTGAAAAAAAACCTAATCTTAATATTTAAAAATGTGAATTTTGCATTTTGTGGAAATAACAGAATTGTGTTAAATTGTTCTTTGAAGTTACGTTAAATTTGTAAATATGTAGCAACAATTATATTAATAATCCCCTTTATTTTAACCAACAAAACAAGTATAAAAATAGAAGATATAATTTTAAATTAATACAAAAGGCGGTCTACTAGCAAGAAATCGTAATTTTTAAAATTCGCTACACGATAGTCTCAATTTGCCAAAGTTTTAGTTCGGACTCATTCTTTCAATGATTGTCAAGCGATAAACAACATCAACGCTTGAAATTTATAAGTCATTTTGATAGCACTGCATATATTATCTACTATTGAAATCAAATACCTAAATCTTGAAAGTTCCAACAGGAAAGCCAATTTACCAAATCCGCTGGGATCAGCCCCCTTAGTTAAACATGCAAATGCGATAGAGAGTTATTGGCTCCACTTGGCAGTCTTTTGGGATCTGCCAATTTCGCTAATCATTCTTGTATAGAGAATTAACTTTGTCCGTACTTACAGTCGCGTGTTCTGCCTAAATTGCGATATCCCTGCCGATTTATCGAAGGTTGATTGACGGCCATTACTTTTTCTGGTTTTTTTTTTAAAGATTGAAGTAGCTTGGCAACGGGATCTCCCTTTGCCAAGCTACTCGCCGCCTCTCCCGCCAGGCTAGGTGATCATGCCTGGGGAGCGGCCGTGCTAGGACAGTTGTTGTTCGGAACTTGTATATATACGGGGTACCTACTAAGAATACTTCGATAGCGTGTTTCAGAATACTAGTAGCGTAATCTCTTAATGAGTTGCGGGAGGTCGCCACAGTAGCAAACAATCTTGTAGTCTATCTATTGATAAGTGATCACTGCCGTCCAAGGACATCTGTAAGCAACTTTATGTTGAACAAGGGTTCAATTTGAAGATAATCACAGAGGGTTTGCTACTCCCAATAGCTAAGATGGTCGCCTCATATAAAAGTGTGCCGGCAACCATACCCTTCCATTGAAACGCAAGAAATGCTTCACGCTAGAAATAGTTGTGGCGGTGGTACCTCACCGGGCGAACTACACTGGTTCTACCACCTAGCTGGTATTTGTTGTTACACGTAAGTATCCAATAACAGCAATAATCATGAAATTCTAGAATGTATGCGCATGGCATTTATGATAAGAACAAAGCTTACCTTATATTGTATAATTGGATTAAACACTCCGAAGCCATCCAATAAAGTTCGAACAGGCAAAACGCTTAACAACGATCCAGAGGGAATTGTCCCTTTTGTGGAACATGCAAATTCGATCGGAAGTTATGGGCTCCGTTTAAAGGTGGCCTTTTGAGACTTGGCAAATCCTGTTAATCGTTCTTGGAAGGATTGAAATATCACCCACATTAGTCTAACAATGGTCGTAGTTACAGGATATAGAAAGACGAATATTGTGGTTTGATTTTGATGTTCTGAATTTGATTCTGCAATTTGTCGGTCGGTTCTAGAAATCTGATTATTTATGGCGAAGAACAATGCATAACGAATTCTACGTTCATAAAGCATTTTCTCATGTGACATAGTTACAATGGATATTCACAAGGACAAACACACAAACACCTAGACCCAGAAGAAAAATCCAAATTCCTCAGTCAGATTTATGACTGGTCGGGGATTGAACCCGGAACCCACTGCGCGTCAGATCGATACAATGACCGCTCTATCACACCAGTTATCAAAAGAAAGAAAGATGGACTGATGATTGAATGACGATATTTTTAAACATCTATTAGGAAGAAGAGCGCTTACTTTAGGGCCAAACAACATTTGTTAAAAGCGCTATTCACCTGACGCCGTAAGCGCCACCATTCAAAGCATATATAAAGATTTGACCTCATGAAACCTACAAGCTATCTCTCTCTTCAACTCATTAATGTCCCACTGCTGGGAACGGGTCTCAAGATGAGAGAGTTTACTTAGTCCACCTCGCTGGCGCAAATTAGTGGACTTCACATACCTCCTAGAACTATTATTTTAAGAATTCTCGGGGAACCGAAAAGCAGTGATAATTAATTCCTGATACGTACATAGTTTTAGAAAAATCAATGGCGTGTGCCTGGGTTTGAACCTCGGACCTCCCGATCGAGAGGGCTAGTTTCAACGATTAGGCTAACACTTCTCTCTCTTCACAAGCAATTCATTAGAAGTCGTAGGGAAAAATAGAGAAATTCGCTTAATTATTAAATAAAAATTTGATATGACGCTTAACACGGAAGTTTCGTGAACTAGGGGTTAAACCAATTGTGATAATAGTCTTCCGTGCTCGCGAAATGTTTATCGATTACTTGGAGAACATACATTACATACTTAAGAGAACTTTTTGAAGAAATTTGACGCCCAGCTTGGCGAAACATTCACTATTCCGGTCTGACATGCAGCGGGTTCATTCTCGGCAGACAGATTTCTGAATAGTGAATTTAGGTTTCAGTTCTGGGCTTCGTTTCTTTTGTGTATTCGTCCGTGTCCATAGCACTCACGACACTGGAAAATCCTAATGTGAAATAATTAGTACAGAAAGCTTTATTTTTATTATTTCAAGAAATATCAGGCATGCCCCTTACTTGTCCGATCCTGGCGGAGATTGAATACATCCACCTCTAGCGTGATAACGGAACTCATACCACTCAACGTTTTACCAACCAATTATACGTAAAAAAATAAAACAAAATTACAACACTTATACATCTATGTACAATGCACCGAATTATACATATCACGTAAATAAAAATGATAAATGGTCCTATATATATGTCGGCGCGACACCCCGTATTTATGAAAAACACGTTGTCGATAATAATTATTTTAGTTAGTTTAAAGATCGAAAAATGTTTGTTTATTGAATTGGCAACATTTAATGATTTTTAGAATTGTAATTTAGTTTACCCTCCATAAATTTATTATTGTCACACCACCAAACATTGTTATAAAAAGGCGAGCGAACGCCGGTAGAAGGATTATTCTTGTTTAACCGTCGAAGCGATCACACCTCCTCAATTGTGAATAAATCGAAGAAGTTTACTGCTGTGTTTTACTTGAAATCTTCAAGAAAGGAAAATAATGAAGACTCCTAGCCATCCTGATGTCTCATTTCCCTTCGTTATCAGAAGCGGGATCGGAACAAGCTCCGATCTGAGACGATTCCTCATCAGCTGCGGTTCCACCTGTCACATTTGGATCATCACAATAGCATATTGCGATTTGCCGTTTCACAAGCAACGTCGCCTACGCCATGGAGCGTGCGCTGCAGCCGGGTGAACAAGATGCCGTGTCGGCGGGAGAAAATACTGAGCTTCCTCAAAGTACTGCCACAATGGCCGAGCTAGCCTGCTAGACCACGACAACAAGCACACGCCATCGGATTAAAAGTTAAGTTAAAATTTATTTAGTTAACCTCTTAATACCTACGAAAGTGTTACCTTTAATTTTGTTATGTATTGCCCTTGAGCTAAACCATGGGTTCTTAGTGTTTCCACTGTGGAACCATGAGATACTGTTGTGAAGCCTTGTGGAGCCGTGGTAGACATGTATACACCACAGAGTGATACCTCTGAGCTAACCAGGCGTTACCCTCGCGCTAAGCACGGGTCCTTGATGTATCCACGTTGCAACCATGAGATACCGTTGTAAGCCTTGTGGAGCTATAGTAGACAAATTTAAAACACAGATCTACGAGAACACGTACATACTATAATCTGGAGAGTGATACCTCTGAGCTAACCATGCGTTACCCTCGTGCTAACCTCGGATCCATGATGTATCCACAGTGAACCATGAGATACCGTTGGGACGCCTTGTGGGGCCGTGGTAGACACGTATACACCACAGATCTATGAGAATGTTTAGAATTAATAAATGACCTAGAACACGTGTTGCACCTGTAAGCAACATGTGTTGTTTACAGATAACTACCTCAAAGAAAAAAAAAATCTTTGTTTCAGAATTCGAACTTTACAACTCAGGCAGGTGCAGGGCTCGCACCGCCTGTCAGAATGGCCGTGTCGGCGCGACACCGCGTATTTATGAAAAACACGTTGTCGATAATAATTATTTTAGTTAGTTTAAAGATCGAAAATTGTTTGTTTATTGAATTGGCAACATTTAATGATTTTTAGAATTGTAATTTAGTTTACCCTCCATAAATTTATTAATGTCACACCACCAAACATTGTTATAAAAAGGCGAGCGAACGCCGGTAGAAGGATTATTCTTGTTTAGCCGTCGAAGCGATCACACCTCCTCAATTGTGAATAAATCGAAGAAGTTTAATCTTACCCTCAACATATTAGAGTAGAAATGTTTCTGTACTTTTTGTCTTGTGTAGTGTACCTAACCAATATTGTAATAATTTATGTAATTTGTAAAATTCTCGTGTAAGTGAATATTGTATATTCTTATGAGAATAAAGATATCTCAAACCTCAAGTTTACTGCTGTGTTTTACTTGAAATCTTCAAGAACGAATAATAATGAAGACCTCGATCATCCTGATGTTCACGACACCTCATTCTCTTCGATATATATATTAAGCGTAATTGTAAGATTTATTTAATTGCCAACGTTGTCACCACCGCACACGACAGTGTGATGGTGACAGCGATGGCCTAACGTGGAGCTAAGAAATAAAGACTTATTGTTAAAAAAAAGAAGAACTATTGTGACAAAAGGCACGGACGATCAGTCTGTGGAGTTTTTGTGTTATAATAAAAAAAAAACGTTTAATTTATTTGAATGAACCTGGAGCCTGCTGCTGATCGCATTACTGGTCGCCCATAACAATAATGAAACATTATCATAACGCCCCTTAAACGAATTGGGTTTTTTCATACGCAAATAAAATCTAACGAAACCTTTTTACAGGCAGATAACGTAGTTTATATTCCATGAAAATTAGACCATGAAGTGTGAAACAGATATGGATAGGGTAACCATTATTTTAGTAGTAGCGAATCATTAGGTTTTTTTGATAAGTCTTAGGTGAGGTTAGCCATAGACGCGTTAATATCTTTAAGGACTAAGTCGGAATGCTTCTCTAAAAAGAAGCAATGTATATATGCTCCAAGCTTCCTCCGATTGGAAGAGCCCTACGACAAGCTAAACCAAAATTTTGTATCCTTGTCCTTATTTTTTGTATACAATTGCAGTAACAAGCGAGCAGGATCCATTTTCAAGGTGGTAGAACCAGTGTAGTTCAACCGGGGAAGTACCACCGCCACACCTATTTCTAGCGTGAAGCATTTCATGTGTTTCGATAGAAGGGTGTGGTTGCCGGCACACTTTCACATGAGGCGACCATCATTGTCTTCAGGAGTAGCAACGCATCTGTGATTGACTTCAGATGGAACCCATGTTCTGTATATAGTTGATTGCAGATGTCGATGGCGGCAGTGACCACTTACCATCAGGTGGACTGCATGCTCGTTTGCTACTTCAGTCAGATAAAAAAATGATGTTATGTAATCTTCCATCAAAACGCATAAACTGCATCACGCTAGAAATAATTGTGGCGATGACACCTTCCAGATCGAACCACACTAGTTCTACGACCTTGCAACATTAATATTAATGAAATTTTATACATCCATGTGACATTTTCGAGTTATTTGTACGAACAAAAACAATTCATTGGACTTCGCTCTCCGTAATTAATTGTTTGTCTTTGATGTTTGTATTCGAAATATTAAAATATGAATCGTAAAGTTATACTTTTATTTAGAAGGTTAATTAAAATTTTGATTCGATGGTTTCGAAAAGTAAAAGTAATAATATTGTTATAATATATTACTTGTTATAGTAATATATTATAACAATATTATTATACTAAAGAAGTTATGGTCTTATTTGTTTCATAACTTTAAGAGTCTGAAAAATTATTCAAATCTTACAAAAAAGTAAAAGTTTGCGAGGAAAGATGGATGTTTGTTACTTTCTCACGCAAAAATTGATTTAATTTGGGAAAAAATGGACACATATGGTTAATAGTTTGAATTAACATGTGGTATACTTACTATGTGGTATACTATGTGGTATACTACGTTTCATCTCGTAGAAAGTAACCCAAGCGGGAAGTCTAGGAAAAAGCTAGTTATTAATCCAAAATTCTAAAATTAACAAAATCTCCATCAGCCTGTGAAAGTTTACTGCTGGACATCTGTCTCCTCTGCGCCTCTTGGACTGGTCCTGAGCCATTTGAATCCAGCGGTTACCCGCCGTCTTCTTCAGATCATCAGTCAACATGGTTGGAGGGCGGCCTACACTCCTATTGCCCAGATGTAGTCTCCATTCGAAGACTTTTCATGCTTAAGCAAGAGACTCAAATGTATACAACACATTTTGAACGTCAACATGGAAGGTCGCTCTAGAAAAAAAGCAGCGAAAGAAACTCCACTTGTACGAAAAAAGACGTGCGGCACTCGGGGACTGCCGCGGTAAAGCTATTACATATCATTTTTTATCAATTTAATCAGTTATAATTATTCATTTATTTATGCAGTTGTTTTTTCTTTGATATAAATTTAAATTTTTCTTTTTTTTCTTTGATACTATATACTTTCTCACGAACAGCTGCTTACATATTCGTCCGATTTCCAAGCAGCTCGTCTCGATCCGTGCGAGCTCTGCCGCGCTACATGGTAGGCGGAGTGGGGGATGTTAGGTTTTTTCGTTACGGAATTTCTTGATTCGGTCGCCGCGTTCAAAGCCCGCGATAAAACCTATGTAATAGCTTAAAAATGCGACTACGGAGGCACTACAGTGACACCTATTTCTGCCTAATAACCGTAGTGTGTATAACGCATCTGTGGCCAATCTCAGGCTCAACTCTGACTTACCATCAGGTGGACTGCATGCTCGTTTGCTACTTTAAACATATAAAAACATGCTTGAGTAATTCTTCAATCAGTATCAATGTAGATTTTAGTCGAATGTATATTTTATTAGTTTACATGCAATTAAATGCTGCTGAGAGTCGTTAGACTAAAAAGTGACGTTCTCTTATAAAATATAGTCGCCTAGTAGGTATTTGTAATAATTGTGACGACCCGCGTGGCTGAGGTGTTACCATACCGGTCTGACGAGTAATGGGTTCCGATTACACACACTAAGATTTTCTCCTGTGTCGTGGGTACCATGAACACACACAAGATGAATACACTAACAGCCAGACCCTGAACACGAATCTAAACTCATCATTCTAATACATGTCTGGCCGGGAATCGAACCCGGGATCGGTCCGGTAACCGGTTCGCCACGGGGGAGTCAAACTTCCTTATTGAATAATTTTGAAACTTAAGACCTTAGATCAATAGATTTTAAAGCTTTTGCTGCTAAGACTTGGTAAAACTTAGAATTTCTGGTATATATCTATGGATTTTTCAATACTTTGAGCTTGTACAGTAAGATATAGAAATTTTTCCTGACAATCAAGAAACTCTTCCCAGGATTTTTTTTTCTAATTTCATAGGATTTTTTCACATATTTTATTTACTTACTTAATGAAAATAAGCGATAATTGCTGGTCTTACAACTTTATAGTGGTATAATCATCATGAATGCTGTCTTTGGATTTCTCTATCCCATTAACATGAACAAAGAAAAATGTTATTGCCGGCGCTCTGTTGTCCTGTAAAGGTATTAATGTTCTCTATATAGTTTTCAGTACTACAGTTTCCTTGAAACAATAGTAGCAGTTGGTGGTCGGTTATAATAAGGCTTTTTCAGATGGAACGGTTTAAATGATGTAACTGTTTTGGAATTATGTTTTTATATCTCTGTCACTGTTTTCTTTGCACTTCTTCTATGTACCATTGTTAGGGTTCCGTAAGGCTAAAACCGAAACCCTATTACTAAGACGGTGAAGGTGGTAGAACCAGTGTAGTTCGACCGGGGAAGTACTACAGTCACACCTATTTATAACGTGAAGCATTTCTTGCGTTTCGATGAAAGGGTGTGGTTGCTGGCACACTTTTATATGAAGTGACCATCTTAGTCCTCGTGAATAGCAACGCATCTGTGATTGACTTTAGACAGAACCCATGTTCTATACGAAGTAACTTACAGATGTTCATGGGCGGCAGCGACCACATATCGTCACGTCGACTGAATGCTCGTTTATTACTTAAATCTGATAAAAAATAAACAGAAAATTGTGTTTACTTGATAGTCTACGTGGTGTGCTTTTAAATAAAAACAATATTACCAAATTCCAATTTCACGCCCAGTATGAAGATATCCGAAATCTCTTCGCAGCAACTGCGTTGAACTCAGCTCCCAGTATGTGTTCAGTACTAAATCTAAACAAACTACAACTTTAAGAACTTACGGGAAAATAGCGCTCTTACTGTTGTAATGCCTCCGTGAAATATATTTCTCTGTTACTTCTCGAATTTATTTTGAGCCATGTTTTAGAATTATCATTATTAGATACCTTACGATGTAGCAGTGACCAAATGGTTGAAACTGTACCTCTCAATTTAGGATACGACGTTGGAATCCCACGCATGCACTACTGATTATTTAAAATAAAAGTTATACGCTTTCTGTACTCATAGCCCCACACTAGGATTTTCTCCTGTGTCGTAGGTACCACACACAAGACGAATATACAAACACCCAGACCCAGAACATGAATCTAAACTCATCATTCAGATACCTGTCTGGCCGGGAATCGAACCCGGAACCCACTGCGCGTCAGACCGGTATGGTAACCGCTGCGCCACGCGGGTCGTCAAAATGATACCCCTATCAGAAATTGATTGGTTCTGCTTATGGTAATGGATAACAATGCACGGAAACCTACACACAATGAAAGTTCATAATAATCATAAAGATGGGTAGAATTTGTACTTGACCAGAGCTATGTAACTCTTTTATTCTGATTAGCAACGCATTTGTAGAAAACCACGCATAAGCTCCCTCTGCTGGGCTCGGGTCTTCTCTGGAAATGAGAGTTTTAAGCCATAGTAAAGTCCACCAATTAGCACCGCGCTGGCGAAGTGCGAATAGGTGGAATTCACACGCGTCCAAGAACTTTTTTTAAGTACTCTCGGGTGTGTAGGTTTCCACACGATGTTTTCATTCATCGAAAAGCAGTGATAATTAATTTCTAATACACACATAAATCAGTGGTGCGTGCCTGGGTTTGAACCTCGAACCTCCCGATTGAGAGGGCAAGTTTCAACCATTAGGCTATCACTGCTCTAGGCTATTCTGATCTTATTTGGGAATTATTCTAGATGCCCATTGGCGATGATGATTGACTGCGTCCTCGTTTGCTAGTTCGATATAAAAAGTGAAGATATTATTTTTTGAAAATTCTCCCGTAAAATCAACATTAAGGTCAAAATGATAGGAAAAGTAAGAACAATGTTAACATGTGCAAACTGCAAGCATTGTGTTTCTGCTCTAATGAAGCAATTAATCACGCAGAAGCTAACACGTGGCAGTTACAGGGCGTAGCTGTGCTCTCACTTCTCAGTACGAGTTCATTACAGGTTCTAAAAACAATAATTGTTTACGTTTTATGGCCAAAATCGTATGGAAAAAAACGAGGACGTTGCTGTAGAACGTAAATTGCGGGAAAACGTAATCCGAGATCGTTTCGATTTTTTTATATTAACTCGTACTAAGGGCAATGTTAATAAAACGATTCGGTTTATTTAAGTAACTTATAATTAAAAAGGTTACTTACTGCAAAAACCCTCAAATGATCATCGCGACGATGATATATCGGCATCCTGCGCTCGATTTGCGATCCGATAGACATACAAAAATAAATCGGTTTCTTTGACTAACTTTTAACAAAACCAAGATTACGACTGCAAAAAATGAACAATCTACACGATAAAATAGATCCTTTACTCGATTTCCACTTAGATAAAAATACATTGATAAAACAAAATGCTAGTATAATATGGAAAGTTGAATAATATGGAAGTTTTTTGTGGCACGATCATTCAGTCCACCTGATTGTAAGTAGTCATTATCGCAAACGGATGTAATCAACCTCAAATAAGATCAAATTCTTACGTGATGTTAGCAACAGATATTTTGCTATTTCTAAGGACTATGTCGGAACGCCTTGGTAAAGTATGTCCCCTATCGTTAGACTAGAACAAAACAGCGCGTAACACTGCTGTTATAAGGCAGAAATAGGCGTGGTGGTTTTTTTTTTTATTTGACTGAAGTAGCAAACGAGCATGCAGTCCACCTGATGTTAAGTGGCCACTGCCGCCCATGGACATCTGTAATCAATTTCATACAGAACATGGGTTCCATCTGAAGTCAATCACAGATGCGTTGCTACTCCCGAGGACTATGAGGGTCGCCTCATGTGAAAGTGTGCCGGCAACCACAACCTTCTATCGAAACGCAAGAAATGCTTCACGCTAGAAATAGGTGTGGCGGTGCTACTTCCCCGGTCGAACTACACTGGTTCTACCACCTGGATGGATGGTGGTTTTATTGAGTCAAAAAGAGTTGTATTACTGTTAAATATTCAAAGATATCCAAAAATCCTGGGATATTTAATGTAAATGATATCGTTTAAATCAAAATCCATGTATCTATTACGGTCTACAACACATACGAGAACTTACTTTACCAAAAGTGGCTAAGTCAAATTTTCCTTCCTAGGAAAAGCCTGTGATTAAACTATGACTTTTTCCTCAATGTCACATCTGTATCAACTATTATTACAATCAATTTTTTATCTCTATCATAAACATAACACTACTAGTTACAGATTTTCCAGGTGATAGTACTAGTGTAGTTTGACCGAGTATGTACCACCGTCACACTTATTTTTAAAGTAAAGCACTTCTGGCCTTTCAAGTGGAACGATGTGGTTCTCATTATATGAGGCTTAGTCCTCTAGAATAAGAACGCATCTATGATTGACTGCAGATAGAACCCATGTTCTGTATGTAGTTGATTACAGATGTTCATGGGCGGCTGTGACCACTTCCCATCAGGTGGACTGCATGCTTATTAGAAATGTGCGTATTGGAAATAATTAATTTGCTTTTCGGTGAAGGAAGACATCGTGAGGAAACCTACACACCCGAGAGTTCTGTAAGGTGGACTGCAACCTCGTTTTCTACTTCAATAGGATAACAAAACAACCAATCTACATAATCTATACGACCAAATCTAAAAACCCATTAACATTTTATCTGCTTGCGTTACGCTTTCAGCGATTACATTAAAACATCGCTTTCGCAAATGTTAAGTCACGAGAAATAAAAATATGAAAGCTAATGGCGACTGGACGCGAAATTAAATTCAAATCGCATCAAAATACGAGAAACAAAATAAAACAGCCACTCTACGGAGCCCTGGCAAAGTTTTCACCCTCTTGGCATGAGAGAGCGGACGCAAAGTGTGATGTGAGACATAAGCGAAAGCGAATAAAGGTGTGAGTAGTCTCCATTCGACTCCAGATGAGCCACCATAACTATTTCTGCGTTATAGTATCAGTATTTAGCGTGTGTGTGAGCTGGTTTGAATAGTGAAGTAAAGAAAAATTAGACCATACAAGATTTGATATATATACAGATACTGAAGTAAACTGTAAAATTAGGTTATAAATTCAAAGACAAAAGTGACATATGGTGCTATAGAATACATTTGAATTAAATACCAATACTATGAATTAAGTTCTTTAAACACCCTCCCGTAAAGATAACTTTTTTAGACTTAGCCGATTCCGCATTAACGCAAACAGTACAAGCGAGGTCGTTAGAAATGAAACAATCGTTTTTAGTTTTTTGTCTTTTAAATGAATGAAGTTAAAATAATAAAAATACATAAGATAACAATTACAAATGAAGACCTAATTTTGGATAAAACTCTATCTCACTTAAAACTGAAGATCTTCGAATTGTGCAGTTCAGAATTCTTGCAAAGCAGCGATATTTTATAAGTTGTAGATCTATTAGTTGTTCGACGCCGCACCACCGCCATACCTATTTTTTCCAACAGCATTATCCGGAGAATTCCAACTTAGCTCTCAAGGTTAGGTTAGAGCAGCGATAGCCTTATGGTTAAAACTTGCCCTCTCAATCGAGAGGTCCGAGGTTCAAACCCAGGCACGTACCATTGATTTATAGAAATTAATTATCTTTTCGGTGGAAAACCTACACACCCAAGAGTTCTTTTAAAAAAAAGTTCTCGGAGGTGTGTGATGTCCACCAATTCGCACTTGGCCAGCGTGGTGGACTATGGCCTAAAACTCTCTTATTCTGAGAGATGACCCATGCTCGGCACTGGGACAATAATAAATTGTATCAATCAAGGTTAGCAACACATTTAGGAATCCCAAAACGATGTTTGCCTAATAACTATAGCGTTATATATACGAAGCGTTCTAGTACAGTCCTTAGCGGTAACAACGCGGAGACCTCTCCGCTACAGCGCATCACTTACACCACGAGCGTTCACAGTCCGCTTGGAGCGGCTCCAACGTTGACCGATTATAAAATCTATAAAACGTGTCCAAGTTTGTTTGCCGCCGAGCGATTTGGACGCGCCTCACTTAATTCGACTGTTAGGTTAACGGGACGAATGGGACTTACCGAATGACAATTTGACCGACTGACCGTATGGTTTATGTTACGTTTTCAAACCGCACATCATGAGGTACCAGTTAAGTATTAAAATGTAGTTACCCGTCGTAACGGTCGAAATTCGTCCGTAATTTAAATTAAAATACTAAATTTCATATTGTCCAAAGTAGCACCAATATTTCTCTAATTTAAATTTTATTCATGTTGTTAATAAAAAGAATAAAGAAGAAAAAAAATAAATAAATTGTAATCATTTTACTAGCGTAATAATTTACTAGCGTAATTCAAAGCAATAGCGGGTATTTCGAGAAAGACATCTGACATTTTTGACTTTATTTGTTTTCGTAGTAAAACAATGAAAGTTCTATTTCGTTTATTATTTATGTATTTGTGTCAAATGAAAGGTAGTGTGGGAAATCTGTTTTTAGTTGATTTTATGTATGTTTTATGCATTATTTGAATAAATATTAGCATTGCGCAATCCTTCTCTACATCAACTATAACCGTGCGTAATTTCATACTGCTCCGTCTGCGGCAAGTATCTTAAAAGCGAATCACATTTTTTTGCTGCACGTATTAATATATAGATTATGATTAATTCTGCTATATTATTATTCTAAAATAATATACGACGTTTTGTTGCAGACCCTATGTGTTTATGTAAAATTCATAAAAATATCTGTTAAACAAGTAATCCTACTATTTAAAAATGATTGTTTTCCTGCAGTGTCCATTGATTGTTTTAAGTAGTCAATCAACCAATTCAATCAATCAGTAGTATTTATAAAGTGCATTTTAAAATTTAATTTGTAATCTTAAAACTTTCTTTAAAACTTTCAAACAAACTGCAAGACGTTTTTCTAAGTAATCGTATATTTTTTTAGTTTAATCCTTTCTTAACTTCTATCAAAAATTTTTGAATAAATGTGATAATCTCTCCAATTAATAAATTGTATTTATTATACCGAGTAATTTATTAAACCACTTTAATCACTAACTACTTAATGAAAATAGACAACGCGTTGATGACGACGATTTGATGTTTTGTGCGTTCTTAGATATAAATTGTGTAAGTGCTACGAAAAATGAAAACTCATATAGATCGTGCCTCGAAGGCACTATTCACGACTTATAACCACTTAACTTTAACACAAAAAGCGCAGATACGTACATTTACGGATAGCTCAACTTACATTGGACATCGTTAATATCGGCTCGAAGGACCAACTTTATAGAAACCGGCGTCTCCCACACGTTGTATGTAGTATTCGTAGTGTATTCGCGCAAAGGCGTCTTAATTTCCGCCACACGATGTACGAGGAAATTCACCCCTTTTAGAATAAAAGACTTTTCGCTCAAGTGACAAATGTGTTAAACTTTTACAAGCGCTATGTTGAGCAATTTTATGGCATAGTGCAACTATAAAACTATATTAAAGATATAAAATTTACATTATTTTACACTACGGTCCAAAATTAGGATAACTTTATATCTAGGTTTTTATGGCACACACATCCATCCATCCATACATCGATCAGCCTTTGAAAGTCCACTGCTGGATGTAGGCCTCCCCTAATCTGCGCTACTTCAACCTTTCCTGAGCCATCTGCATCCAGCGGTTACCTGCCTTCTTCTTCAAGTCATCAGTCCACCGGGTCGGGGGGCGGCCTGCACTCCTTTTGCCGAGACGTGGTCTCCATTCGAGGACTCTTCTACCCAATCGGTTATCTGTCCTTCGAACGATGTGGCCTGCCCATTGCCACTTCAGCCTACTAATTCTGAGAACTATGTCGGTAATTTTCGTTCGCCTACGGATTTCATCATTACGAATAAACACACACATCCGGTAAAAAAATTGACTATATGCCTATTGTACGGGCTACGACCGTACACTTTTGAGCATCAGCAGTTTACGCTGCATTGATGCATTTGAGTCAGTGCGTTCATAAGCCCAATTAATATCGGTCGCGTGCTCCTCTATCATTTCCTATCATTCAAATATTGTATTGGGTCACGTCTCAACTAGGGATTGTAATCCGGCCTCATTTTCAATCCGGCCGGTTTTTTTTTCTCAATCCGGCCGGATCCGGCGGCATTAATCGAACGGTTAAAACAGTGTAAAAAAAAGGTTCGATTTCTAACGGTAATTATTTTTGTAATGTGAAATCGTTGTCAAAATATACAATCACTGGATCCGGTGGAGGTCCGGATCCGGTTGTGAATTGGTACCGGATCCGGTTTTCCGGATTGCAATCCCTAGTCTCAACCCATACACCTATTTTCCTACGTAGTTACGTAATGCGAAACCTTTTCAATTTGGCAGAACTTATAATTCGAACGGAGAGATACCATTGCTATGAAGCGACAATCTTAGTCCTCAGTAGCAGCGCACCTGTTGACTTTTCTTCTTAGATGGGTATATAGAATCATTGGTCCAAATAAAGTTGCTTACGTATTTCATCAGTGGCACTAACCATTTAAGAAACTTCATACTGAACTTCATTAAGACTAATCTGAAGTAGATCACAAACGCATTGCTACTAAAGGGAAATGGTAGCCTCAGTCAGTGAGCAGTATTAGTTTCTATAAGACAACACACCAGACAAATTGTTTGATGTACAAACTTTGCTCTATTTGTAATTTAAAAAAAACTTATCACTGGATTCCGCTAACTTAAAACCATCTTCTCTGTTAAAGTTCTAAAGATAGTTTTTGTCTCTGTTGCTTCACTTCGTAAACACAGCAAGTAGTGACGCTTAGCGGACATCGTTGGGTGATCTCCGCTATTGCATGCATAACTCATCTCCTGTTACACATCTCCCCTTGTATAACCTGGTTCTACCTGGTTTATGCTAAAGACTACGATATCATGCATCTCCCTAAAAAAAGAAGTATTTCGTTTTTTTTATTACACCAAAAGACATTTTTTATCACACATAGGCTACTTTTTATTTTATTTATAATGCACCAATTTTATCTTGTTTATCTTCCAAGACGCAGCTATATGGACTCTTTGTTTTATTTATTATTTATTTTTATTTATACTTTTCTAATAATATTTTATAAAAAAAAATGTTTTATTTATTTTTAATATTTGTTTTGAATATACTGTTTATTGATTTTATCTTATTCCATTTATTTAGTTGTGTACTTTAAATTTAATGTAGACTCCTTAAAAATGTTAAATAGTACTAACTTACAATGTTTAAAATACGTAGTTAAATTAGCTAACCAGGAAGTACGAGACCGCTAATAGGTTAACTTTTATGAACTCTGAAACGAAACTTAAGTAATTTTACCGTATAATCGCTCTATTATTAAAGTTAAAAGTTCGATGTTAAGTAGCGGGAGTAACAAGTTAGTTATTGAACTCGTTTTCGTAAAGTTTAACGGCTGCTGCAACATTTATTTAACTTGCAACCAAACACCTCTTAGTCTTCGGCAGTAGCAATGTGTTATTATGATGTTATGTGATAACGTATGTGTGATTAAAAGGTAGAACGTTAGTTCGATCACCACCACACCTATTTCTAGCGTGAAGCATTCCTTGCGTTTAATGGAAAGGTGTGGTTGCCGACACACTTTATATGAGGCGACCATCCTAGTCCTCGGGAGTAGCAACGCATCTGTGATTGACTTCAGATAAAACCTATGTTCTATATGAAGTTGCTTACAAATGTCCATGGGTGACTATGTCAGGTGGACTGCATGCTCGTTTGTTACTTGAATCAGATAAAAAATATATGCACTTTTATATTACAAAATCTCATAATGATACTGATTCATTGTAGAATTTGCTGTGGTACGAGAAAGTGGTTTTCTCATATAAAATGTCCATACATTTTATATGAGAAAACCGTTTTATAACTACGAAGCGATGGAATAGTCTAATACATATTTTAACAATGTATGTATAAAGAAATGAAATAAAATATCTTTATTTGTATAGGCCTACGGAGGCACTTACAAATTGTCAGTTATAATATATTTACACTATCACTAGGTCGGAATACAACATCCTCACAGAATCTGACAAAAAAATCATCGTCTTTCGTCGTTGTAATCATTTTTGTGCACCTCATTATTACAAAGTCTCACAATATACTTAGAGTTTCAAAAGTAAAGATTTCCACATAATTATATGAATTTTCTTTACAATATATTAAAGGCAGATCTTACAATGAAAGGTTGTCACATGGTTTCATTTTATTCTGCAAGAAAGGAAGAAATGCGCGAAATTAAAACGTCACAAGCATTAAACCAATTCCGTGAATCACTTACCCAATTTTCATTCTATGAAGAGGTACGTGATTAATTTTAAACTTAAATAATTATTTTATATAGTTGCCCGTCTGCATCAGTTGTATCTATGTATATAAACTCTAACCAAAGTGGATAATTGGAGGGATATCATTATTATTAAAATGTCATTATCAGTCATTATTATTAATAGTCATTTTCAAATAACATTTCTTAACTGATAAATACACTTCACATTTTTTACACTTATTTGAATATGTAACGGGTACTTATTCATAATTTGGGGTTTTAAAATTCTTTTTGCACATATTTCGATCCTGTTGCATGGTCACGATAAGCCTGCAGGCAGAAACCGTTCATAAGCACTAGTATATAGTATAAAATATATAAGTATAGCATATAGTATAAAACTATGTCTTCGTTTTGCGGTGAAGAAAAACATCGTGCGGAAACCTACACATCTAAAAGTTCTTTAAAAAAAGTTCTCGGAGGTGTGTGAAGTCCATCAATTCGCACTTGGCCAGCGCGGTGGACTATGGCCTAAATTCTCTCATTCTGAGAGATGACCCGCATTGGGACAATAATTGGTTGTGTAAGCGACGTCTTCCGCGTAGTATATAAGCATTTTTGAGTTATATCAGTATCACGTAGCATATAAGTATTCAATTGTATTGTAAAATAAGCGTTTTGTAGTATGTAAGTTTAGTTTATTACTGAATAAATGATTATTAGCATAGAGTAGGGATAAAAATGTATTAGCTAGGTTGTTTTTTATTTTAGTAAGTATTAAAAGTAATGAGTAGATAGTAGCTATACATATGGAATATTTGTGAGCCCCGAAATAGGTCGAGACACGTCCGAACCTGTCACGACAGGTAAGGAATTTGTGAGAGCAGGATAGCGAATTGCGAGAGCGGGATGGCAGAGAAATCAAACGCTATTGGCCGAAAGGGCCATTTTACTAGTTATAGTAGTTGACATTTGTTAACCTATTTCGGGGCATATATATAGAACCCAAATGTAGGACCAGCATTCATTCGGAATGCGACATCAGACAAGGAAACAAATAAAAGAAGCTAAGAAAAGGAGCACTGGAGGTTTTATTGGAGAGTATTCTTCGGTCGAGCCGGCACCCACGTATTGCACTTCGGCCTCACACGCCATAAGTGCTGGTCCATTCGAGCGCCGGATAGGAAGAAAGAAGCAAACCGAAGATGCCCATCCGTTCAAGATCACCGTCACGCTCCAAGCAAGAAGAACGAAGCTCCGAAGAATCAAGAACAGACTGGTCGATGTATACGCCTGCAGATACAGTAACCGCATCAACGTCCACGGAAGCAAGCACCGCTCATCACACAAGCGCCACCGCCTCGACCGCCGCGTCCAACGCCGCCTCGACTGCCACATCCGCCACCGCCTCGACCGCCGCACCCGCGTTAACCCGCGGAAGAAGAACACGCGCCGCGACGGCCGCGACCACGGCCACCGTCGAACCCACGACGACCGAAGCACCGAGAGCGACGACGACCGCGACGACGACAACGACTACGACATCGAGTAGGACTACGCGCACCGCACCGACTGCGACTACGTCGACGCCCGCAACGATGATGCCCGCACCTGCAAGCACCGAACCACGCGCGCACCTGAAGAACATTGGAAGGCCTAATGTCCCACCGTTCGCGTCTTCAGAAACCGTGGTTCCCCGGACGACCAGATCCTCCAGATCCAGGAAAGCAGAACTCAAAGCGCAAGCGGAACTTCAGAAAAAGCAACTGGTAGCCGCGGAGACCGCCGCGGCACTCGCACGCACCGAACTGGAACTCGCCCAGTACGACTCCGAGGATGAAATGGGGAACGAATATGAAGTCGAACACCAATCGCACGTAGAACAATGGGTGCGACACACGACGTCGTATGTTGAACACGCCGAAGAAAAAGAAGTACCTTCGAGCAAGAGCGAACTCAAGGACCTCGCCGACGCGATCATCACCGCCGCGCGGACAGTACAACCGACATCCGCGCCGCACAAGATATGGGACCTACCCGATTTCAACGGCGCTAATGAAGAATGGCTGCCTTTCAAGAGGTCATATATGGACAGCGCGGAGCAGTTCAACGACGTACAGAATATGGCTCGCTTAAGAAGAACGATAAAAGGAACCGCAAGAGAAGCAATACGAAGCCTGCTCTTCGCGTCGTCGGAACCTCAGGAGATCCTCGCCGCTTTAGAACGCCGCTTCGGAAGACCAGAGCAATTGGTTCTCGTCGAAGTCGAAAAGCTGAAAGAATTATCGCGCATCGGCGATACACCGAGGGACATCTGCGCATTCGCGAGTCAAGTCAGCAACGCAGTAACAACAATAGAAGCATTAAAGAAGGCCCAATACTTGTATTCGCCGGAAATCGCAAGAATCGTCATTGAAAAGCTGTCGCCCATACTTCGGTATCGCTGGTTCGACTTCAATGCCAGCGTGGACCACGACGAACCGGAACTAGTGAAGCTCAAAAAGTTTCTGAACTCCGAAGCGGACCTATGCGGATCGTTCGCGCTGCCGGAAATCAATAAGAGAAGATTCGCGCAAAGAAGATTCCCCGTTCATGCGGCGCGAGAAGAAGAAGAGACCCATACGGTAGCAACGTCATCGGAAACGTATAAGAAGAATTGCTTCCATTGCAATGGAGACCACTGGCTCACCGAATGCAGGAAGTTTAAAGAAGCTGCTACCAATGAGAAATGGGAAATAGCAAAACAGAAGCGTTTATGTTTTAAGTGTCTGCGATTGAGACACATACGAACGAATTGCAGAGCGCAACCGTGTAGAAGATGTAAGAAGCCGCACCATACGTTGTTGCACTCGGAGCCTACTCACACAATAGCACCGTCTACGCAACAACAGCAGCTCACGCCGTCACCGTGTAATCAAGCGAGAGAAATTGAAGAAGCTCGACCCGTCTACGCCGCAGCGGACGGAACAAGAGTCTATTTGAAAATGATGCCTGTCGAGATCTATGGACCCAAAGGATCAGCCCGCGTGCTAGCACTACTGGACGAGGGCTCAACGGTTTCACTAGTAGACGCCTCCATCGCCTCACGCATAGGGGCCACCGGGGAAGAAAAGGAACTCATACTGGAAACCGTTGGTGGGAAAATAATTACCAAAGAGAGGTCACAGAAGATGGATCTGAAGATAAGAGGCATACACAGGAAGGACAAGCGAGCTTTGAGAGGCGTGCGCACCGTCGAAGAACTGAAGTTGTCACCCCAATACGTCGACAAGAAGTCAATTGAAGAATGTAACCATTTGAGAAGTCTGAATAACGAATTGGTTTACGAAAAGGAAAGGCCCGCACTGCTCATCGGTCAAGACAACTGGGACCTCATAGTCTCTAGGAAGATCTTGAAGGGAAAACGAAGCGAACCTGTAGCTTCTCTCACGAGCCTAGGTTGGGTACTTCATGGGGGCCACGCCGGGATAACTTCAGTCAACTTCATAAACCACTGTCGAGCTGCTAGCAACGAAGAAACTATTGAAGAATTAATTAAGAAGCACTTCGCGTTAGACTCGATCGGAATACAAGAACGACGTCCTAGCAACGACGCGGATGAACGAGCGCTGACAATACTAAAAGAATCTACAAGGCAGTTACCAGATGGAAGATACGAGTCCGGACTTCTATGGAAATCGGAGAGCGAGACGTTACCAAACAACTACACTCAAGCTCGAAGCAGGCTACTCGGCGTTGAGAGGAAACTGGATAGGGATGCTACACTTAAGGAAGAATACAGCAAGCAACTGAGCAACCTGTTGTCAAGTGGATATGCCGAAGAAGCACCTGAGAATATTACAATAGGTCGGACATTCTATCTCCCACATTTCGCCGTGACGCATCCATTGAAGGGGAAGATTCGCATAGTATTTGACGCTGCCGCCAAGCATGAAGGGAAGAGCCTAAACGATGCATTGCTCCCCGGCCCGGATCTGCTCCAGTCTCTATTTGGGATACTCATACGATTCCGAGAGGGGCCCGTAGCAGTCGTCGCCGATGTTAAAGAAATGTTCCTGCAAATCCAAATTAGAGAGGAAGACCGCGACAGCCTGCGCTTTCTCTGGCGAGGAGAGGACCGAGAATCGAAGCCCAAAGAATACAGAATGAAGTCGGTAATCTTCGGCGCAGCGTCTTCTCCAGCAACCGCCATATACGTAAAGAACACCAACGCGGAGAGACATGCAAGGGAACATCCCAGAGCGGCCCGAGCTATCGTCCGTAACCATTATATGGATGATTACCTACAGAGCTTTTCTACCACGGAGGAGGCGGCATCTGTTGCTGACGAAGTAAACCGAGTGCACAAAAGAGCTGGATTCATTTTGAAGCAATGGGCCAGTAACGAAGCGGAAGCCTTGGCCAAGATCGATGCGAGCGAAAACATAGAAGAGAAAAGACTTGGCCAAGAAGAGAAGACATTGGGTATGAGGTGGCTCGTACAAGGAGACGCATTAGCTTTTAACGTCGGCCTTAGAAACATACCAATAGAAATCAAGAATGGCAAGAGGAAGCCAACAAAGAGGGAAGTCACCAGCGCCGTGATGTCCACCTTCGACCCGCTGGGACTCGCCGCCCCAGTCCTGGTAATGGGGAAGAAAATGATACAAGACCTCTGGAGATCCGGAGTCCAGTGGGACGAAGAAGTCAACGAGGAACAACATCACGCCTGGGAAGAATACGCCGAAAGCATCGAAGCTCTAAATCATGTCAAGATACCGCGATGTCTGGCGCTTACTACGAGATCGGGCGAAATACATACCTTCGTCGACGCCAGCGAAACCGCATACGCCGCCGCCGTGTATTGGAGATCTACGGTTGACAACGGAGAAGTCAACATCAGGCTGGTGGCTGGGAAGGCGCGAGTGGCACCCGTCAAAGCCACATCGGTTCCCCGCCTAGAACTGCAAGCTGCGCTATTGGGCGCAAGATTGGCCGCGTCCGTGTGCGAAGAAACCGACCTCACGGTTACTAATAGAGTGTTCTGGTCGGACTCCACGACGGTTCTACAATGGCTGAAAGCAGACCCGCGACGCTTCAAGGTGTTCGTCGCGCACAGACTCGCCGCCATAGAAGAGCTCTCCAAGCCGAACGAGTGGAGATGGGTACCAACCAAGGACAATCCAGCTGACGACGCGACTAGGAACGCCCCGCGAGACTTTAACAAAGAGTCAAGATGGTTCAGAGGTCCTGCATTCCTTTACGGCCCGAAGTCTGACTGGCCCGTGAAGGAAATACGAAAGCAAGAAGGCGACTCAGAAATAAAAAAGAAGAACGCCTGCACCATCGCCGTAGTCAAAGAAAAAGAAAGGTTGATAGACTCCAGCAAGTTCAGCAATTGGTGGCGCCTGCTAAGAACAATGGCGAGGGTACACATGTTCATAGATATGTGTCGAAGTAAAGTCGACAAAGAACGCTCCGAAAATAAGAATGATAAAGCCCGCCTGCCCATTGACAGAAACTATTTGAAAAGGGCAGAAGTGACACTGATAAGAAGCAGTCAAGAGGAATCGTTCGAGCGCGAAATAAATAGCGTACGGAAGAATAAACCGATTGAACGCTCAAGCCGCCTAAGAAACATCGACGTCGCGCTTAGTGAAGATGGGATTCTACGACTTCGAAGCAGGACGTCGAAGATCGAAGCCAGCAAACAAGGACTGCCGATCCTAGATGGAAGAGAACGCACGACCCGACTCATCGTAGAACACTATCACCGACATTTGTTTCATGGCAGTCACGCTACGGTCATTAACGAGCTACGGCAGAAGTACTGGATTGTATCGCTACGCGAGGCTGTAAGGAAGATCGCCTTCGAGTGTCAATGGTGCAAGATGCGAAGAACGAAACCGCAGATTCCACCACTGGGCGACTTACCACACGAGCGACTAGCACATCACCAGCCTCCTTTCACCTGCGCAGCCGTGGACTACTTCGGACCGATGCATGTAACAATTGGTCGACGACGCGAGAAACGTTGGGGTGCTCTCTTCACGTGCCTTACTACTAGAGCAATACACCTAGAATTAGCCTCGTCTCTCAGTACAAGCTCTATGATTATGGCCCTACGAAGGTTGGCAGCTCGGCGGGGAAGCCCTCGCGTCATCTTCAGTGACAACGGCACGAACTTCGTTGGAGCGAATAACGAACTGAAAACTGAAATTAAGAAAATAAAAAACGAAGACCTCGTCGAGTCCGCGGAACGAGAAGGTATAACATGGAAATTCATCCCACCAGGGGCTCCACACATGGGGGGAGCATGGGAGAGAATGGTGCGCTCGGTGAAAACCGCACTGATCGCCGTCCTCGGAGAGAAGAGTCCGCCTGAAGAGGTCCTTTACACCCTGCTGACCGAAGTCGAACACACGGTCAATTCCCGTCCTCTAACACACCTGAGCGCCGATCCCCGAGATGAAGAAAGCCTGACTCCGAACCACTTCTTAATGGGCAGATCCTGCGGTGCCGCGGTCCTCGGGGAGTTTGACGACTCCTGCCTCGTGGGGAAGGCGGACTGGAAGACAGTACAGCATATGGCGAATCATTTCTGGTCCAGGTGGATGAGGGAATATCTTCCTACCCTCATGCCGCGGAAGATCGACAAATCAAAGAATACAGACTTCCGCGAGGGCGACGTGGTTATCATCGCAGACGCTACGCTCCCGCGCAACACATGGCCGCGGGGACAGATCGAGAGCACGTTTCCGGGTCCTGATGGGAGAGTCCGCATCGTCAACGTACGCACCAAGGGAGGAGTGCTGAGACGACCGGTGTCCCGCCTCATCCTGATGAACAAGACGCCGCAACCCGAAGATGAAGTGTGCGGACCGCCGGACACTGGGGGGAGATTGTAAGCGACGTCTTCCGCGTAGTATATAAGCATTTTTGAGTTATATCAGTATCACGTAGCATATAAGTATTCAATTGTATTGTAAAATAAGCGTTTTGTAGTATGTAAGTTTAGTTTATTACTGAATAAATGATTATTAGCATAGAGTAGGGATAAAAATGTATTAGCTAGGTTGTTTTTTATTTTAGTAAGTATTAAAAGTAATGAGTAGATAGTAGCTATACATATGGAATATTTGTGAGCCCCGAAATAGGTCGAGACACGTCCGAACCTGTCACGACAGGTAAGGAATTTGTGAGAGCAGGATAGCGAATTGCGAGAGCGGGATGGCAGAGAAATCAAACGCTATTGGCCGAAAGGGCCATTTTACTAGTTATAGTAGTTGACATTTGTTAACCTATTTCGGGGCATATATATAGAACCCAAATGTAGGACCAGCATTCATTCGGAATGCGACATCAGACAAGGAAACAAATAAAAGAAGCTAAGAAAAGGAGCACTGGAGGTTTTATTGGAGAGTATTCTTCGGTCGAGCCGGCACCCACGTATTGCACTTCGGCCTCACACGCCATAGGTTGAGTTTGTATTTTTTTATTTGTTCCATAACGCAACTTTTATCTCTTACTAATCCTTACACAGCAAACTTTTCACTCTTTGTGATTTACATAAACTAACCACAGGGTTCCTCGTTTGCTCAGACTTAAAACCATTTACCCTGTTAAAGTTCTTAAGGTGATTTTTGATATTTATTGCTTCTCTTACTAAAAGAGGAGCATGAACGCTCAGTGGATGTCACCTGAGGTTTATGTAATTCGATCTAGTTGCTAGAACCTATAAAAAGAAGAGCGAGAGAAGAGCTAAGAAAAGAAGAGCAGTGATAGCCTTAATGGTTCAAAACTTGTTCTAAAGGTGGTAGAACCAGTGTCGTTCGACTGGGGAAGTACCACCGCCACACCTATTTCTAGCGCGAAGCATTTCTTGCATTTCGATGGAAAGGTGTGGTTGCCGGCACACTTTATATGAGGCGACCATCATAGTCCTCGGGAGTAGGGAGACCTCGGGAGGACGCATCTGTGATTGACTTCAGATAGACCCCATGTTCTGTATGAAGTTGATTACAGATGTCCAGCAGCGGCAGTGACCACTTACCATCAGTTGGACTGCATGCTCGTTTGCTACTTCAGTCAGATAAAATAATAGAACTGGAATTGAGGATATGTTCAGCTACCGCTGATTTCTTCGGGTGATTCATTTGACTTGTTTAATGTGTTCCTAATACTAGTATTGTCGCAATGTCAACATAGTCGTAATGACCCGTCCCTAAGTTTCGGTATTAGAATAGGGCTACGGTATCTCCTGCCTGTCGTAAGAGGCGACTAAAAGGGGTTTATATTTATCATTTAGATTGTGTGATTTCACGTCAAAATATAATGTAATTTGAAATGGAAACGCGCATTCCGTTCCTGGAAACTCTACTTCCCCGAAAGGCAAGTAATGCGCGAAATTGGTATGTCAAGAGAATGTTATCTCTGAGAATTGTTTCCATATTTCCCATTTAATTGGGAAAAATATTTCTTAACATTATTCGGCTCGAATCGTATCTTAACAAGATAATATCTCATTATTTGTACATTTCCGGAAACATTATTTTTAAATTACTAGTACCGAATTTTCCGATTAGAAATTAGAATTCTGAGAAATTACATTGTTAAAACAGCGTTATGTCGGATTGGTTATTCGAAAGGAATAATTTTTATTATGCTCATTATTATTACTATTGTACAACCTCCGTATTTTTTGTTCTGCAATTAGCGTTTTCAGTATTTGCTGATTTAAAAAAATACCATTATCTTGAATTCGCGGCAAAAAGATTCTTAATATGTGTATGTGTATAGAAATATATAGAAAATTGAAACAAAAAAATGTGTGCGTGTACTAGCGTACACTCGTAAGAAGTGAAACTTCTTTATGACGTTATTTTTCAAAAAATAATTTACTATATGCAACTTTACAGAAATTGGTTAAACAAAGTTAAATTAGATAAAGTTTAATAAAAGGCTTTTATTAAACTTTATCTAATAATCTAATCTATTATTATTTATCTATCTAATATCATGCGTGGTAGGGATAAGAAAAAGATGGCGCGTAATGGAAAAAAAAATATGGCGCGTAACAGAAAAAAGATGGCGCGTAACAGAAAAAGATGGCGCGTAACGAAAAAATGTTACACTAAATTTTTTTCCAACCCCGATAAAGAAGTTTCACTTCAAAAATTATTCACCTTTTGTTCACGCGTCAGTTTTCTTTGATTGCTGCTCTTTTTTGTAACATGGGCAGAACATAGCCCTCGCAAATAATGTTTTCACTTTATAACGAACAGTTAAAGTAGATTTACCAGGATTTACCAGAAAAAGGTGGTAGAACCAGTGTAGTTCGACCGGGGAAGTACCACCGCCACACCTATTTCTAGCGTGAAGCATTTCTTGCGTTTCGATAGAAGGGTGTGGTTGCGGGCACACTTTCACATGAGGCGACCATCATAGTCCTCGGGAGTAGCAACGCATCTGTGATTGACTTGAGATGGAACTCATGTTCTGTATGAAGTTGATTACAGATGTTCATGGGCGGCAGTGACTATTTACCATCAGGTGGCCTGCATGCTCGTTTGCTACTTCAGTCAAATAAAAAAAAAAAACCATCTGCAAGCACGTACAGGTAGCCTAGACTATAAACGAGATGGATGCTCAACGGCGCAGTCTAATAAGCGTGAAGAAAAGCGCGTGATAGTCCCATCTGCCCTACAAAACTGGGAAGAACTCCACAACTCCTCTTCTACAAAGAAGGTCCAGAACTCACCGTTAGGTTTTAGCTAAGAAGAATCTGACTTCCGCCGTCCCCTGACAAAAGAGTAGTACCTACTCTTAATGGGCTCCTTACGAAAAAAAATCTTGACAACTTAGGGTACATTGCAAATGCTCATGATTGGTAATGATCATTTTATTAAACAACTAGCTGTACCCGCGGCTTTGCCCGCGTGCAAATCAACGTGTCACAAAGTTTTTCCCGCGCAAAAATCGACACTGTGGGAATTCTATGATAAAAAGTAGTAACATTAAAATCGGTTTGGCCGCTCAAGTATTACCTGGTCAAACACAGAGTGAAAAAACTAATTTAAAGTGTATTTGTGGGTAGGAACGTATTGATATGTATTTTTTTCTTAATTAGACGAATTCTAATATTGTAAACTGCTTTTTTGAACCAATTTACATTCTTAGTGGTCTAATTCACAATATCGGGATACTTTTTTTCAATCAACACCACATTTAAACCAAAACATATCGATTATAAAGATTGATTTGAACTTTTCCGAATTGGAAAATACTATTTGAAGTAATTTTGGCGGATTCAAATTTATAAGTAAGATTATAAGTAAACCTACTTTTAATATTAATTTGTGTTCAGGAGTTCCGGAAGGCATTAAGGAATTCAAAAATTCTGTTGGATAATGTACTGCTTCCTCCATCTCAATGACTGTGTCTACCGAATAGTCTGTAGGTCTGTGACGCTGCTTTAAAATTTGAAAAAAAAAAACATTTATTTTATCGACACGTTCATTGGTGAGTGGGTATATAGCCGTCTTTTGGAACCAATTTATAGTGTTATTGGTTGTATTAACAATATCGGGATATACTTTTTCAACCAACTCCTCAACATTTAAACGAAGACGTATCAATATAAAGATTGATTTTAACTTTTCCGGATAACAAAGCACTATTATCTACTTGAAGTAAATCATTAGAAAACTGAAATATCACTGAACAGCGACATATATTCTAAGTTCATATTTTGTTTCATGTGGCCAAAGATAAGATCTTCTAAGAGGTGCATCGGACTATTTGTGTGCGTAAATCCCGCATTGTTCTTTGTAAAGCAGAAGACATAATCAAAACACTTTTACAATTCATACGAACAGGGCGCACCCGCTCGCAGGGCGCTACCGCACTCTGCTCGCTTATTTTTTATGTTTCCTTTTATGTTCCAACCTAACCTAACCCATCCTGTTTAAAAAGCTACAGCTAAATCCATCTCTTAACAATAACATGACAATACTCCTACATTTTCAGGATTTAGGTATTCAAAGTGACACTTTTCATCATAATGTTCTCTCAGGAACGGGTTTTAATCTTGTATTGTATTGTAATCAGTAAGTACCAAACTCATACGGCTTAAGTAGGTTGTGTACTTAGATCAGGGTTGATGAATTGAAGTTTAATTTATTAATCACATTTCAGTTTAATGAGCTGTCATTAAACTTATAATATATACTAAAAACAACCGTAAGTATTATGTGACTACCTTTTATAATTTATTCTTGTACTATCCCGCATCATCAGGGAGGAGTTGAAGGTAAAAAAAATATCCCATGTCTTTGCTTAGTATTCTTATTATTTATACGTAAGCACTTGCGAGCCAACTTCTATAGCTTGAGCTTGCAGTACCGTGCATTATCAGGGCTGCGGAGCTTAAGGTCAAAATTGTCATCATGTGTCTTTGCTTAGTAATTATATTACATACCCGAAAGCATTAAATGGCCAACTCCTATGGCTTACGCTTGCAGTACCCTGTGTCATCAGGCTTGAGGAGTTGAAGATCGAAATTTTCATCTTGTGTCTTTGCTTAGTAATCATATTACATACCCGAAAGCACTAAATAGCTAACTTCTATGGCTTAGGCTTGAAGCACCCCTGCATCATCAGGGTTGAGGAGATGATGGTCAAAATTTTCATCTTGTGTCTTTGCTTAGTAATTATATTACATACCCGAAAGCATTAAATGACCAACTCTTATGGCTTAGGCTTGCAGTACCCTGCATCATCAGGCTTGAGGAGTTGAAGATCGAAATTTTCATCTTGTGTCTTTGCTTAATAATCATATTACATACCCGAAAGCACCAAATGGCCATCTCCTATGGCTTAGGCTTGAAGTAACCCTGCATCATCAGGGTTGAGGAGTTGAAGGTCGAAATTTTTATCGTGTATCTTTGCTTGGTATTTTTATTACATAACCGTAAGTACCAAATAGCTAACTCTTACGGTTTAGTCTTGAAATACCCTTACATCATCAGGGTTGAGGAGTTGAAGATCAAATTTTTGTCCCATGAATTTGTTTAACAATTTTATTATATATCCATAAAAACAAATTGACTTACTTCTACGGTTCAGGCTAGCAGTACCCCTGCATCATCGGGATTGAAGAGTTGAAGGTCAATTTTTTTAGGAAATATCTGCTTAGTAATCTCATTCTACATTCAACCCAATTGGACTCCTACAGCTTAGGTTTGGCCGAGTATCGCTAATTTCGTTAATTTACTTCAAAGAATTGGAGCCTATGGTCAGAACCGTATCAAACTCATCAGAGTACCCTTGAAGTACATTCTTTCAAATAAAAGAAAAATCATCAAAATCGGTTGGCGGGAAATTGAGTTATTCATCTATTTATCGCGCACATCGTTAATGCAAATATCAGACTTATGCGCTTTTCTATGGATGCCACTGTCAAAAGTGAACTAAAAATAAATGGGACCCCATGACACGCACTACCTTTCAAATTAAAAAAAAGTCATCCAAATCCGTTCACCCAGTGCGGAGAAATCGAGTAACAAACATAAAATTAAAAAAAATAAATAAAAAAAAAACAGACGAATTGATATCCTCCTCCTTTTTGGAAGTCGGTTTAAAACTATGTTATAATATAGAAATCAAAGCGAAATACTAAATTTTATCGAGGTGGCTTCAAAATTGACTGACTTTCATACAAACTTACATCTCCTATTTTGGTTAAACGGGGGGAGGGGGGGATCAGAAAATTCTTTCTTAACTGACGTTTACGTCATAAAAGGAACCCCTAGTAAAAATCATATTCGTATCTTTAGCAGTTTAGGCTCTACGATGTTTATTCAATAGATGAGTGAGAGAGCATCCTTTCGTTTTTATATAAGTATATATAGATATAGAGATATAGATTTGTATAGTATCAAATAACATAGGTACACACTTAACCAATAAAAATACATAACAAAGGAATACATTTTACAGACCATAACATGTTTAGTTTCGACCAATTCAACTATGCAGTTACTTATCTTATTAACACTTATCGAACACAGAATAAATACTGCGTAGTTTAAAATTGACATAACTTTTTTATTTATAAACCGATTTACATAAAATAAACACTAAATGTTAAGTGAAGTTTCCCACAACATATCCGTGAAAATTATATTCAAATTGGATAAGCCGTTTCTGAGATTAGCGTTTTCAAACACACAGACAAACAGACAAACAGACAAACAGACAAACAGAAAAGATTTCTAAAAACCATTATTTTGGGTTCTATATCGTATTAAAGACCTCTAGAAATGGTTTTCACCTAAATTTATTCCATGTACAGACAGCGACCTCTTACAGATTTATTATAGTATAGAAGAAGAAGATAGATAGAACGGATTGATATTACACTGTATTCTATCTTCCATGCCTCAATTTCCTAAAAATATAACTGTCCAATAACACATTATTAAGTCACGTTCGTATCAAAATGTACTTATAAATAACGTAGTATTGACTTATTTCATATCATGCTTGGATAAATATAAAACCTAATAATTTTACTCCAAGAAGTACCCTAAAGAGGTAAATAAAAGTCACCTTTCAATTCCATTAAACAGGTAACTTTGTATTTGAGTATTATTTGATTGGTGTTATATTACTTTGTACCTCTTATCTACGCTAGTTTATTTGATAAAGTTGTGTTATTTAGTTTTTTATAGGATTGAAGTAGCAAACGCGCATGTAGTCAACCTGGTATTAAGTGGTCACCGCTGCCCATGGATATCTGTAACAAACTTTGTACACAAAAAGTATTCAATCTTTTTTTTTATCTGACTGAAGTAGCAAACGAGCATGCCACCTGATGGTAAGTGGTCACTGGCGCCCATGAACATCTGTAATTAACTACATACAGAACATGGGGTCCATCTGAAGTCAATCACATATGCGTTGCTACTCCCGAGGGCTATGATGGTCGCCTCATGTGAAAGTGTGCTGGCAACCACACCCTTCTATCAAAACGCAATAAATGCTTCACGCTAGAAATAGGTGTGGCGGCGGTACTTCTCCGGTCAAACTACACTGGTTCTTCCACCTTTAAAAAAATGCATGGCTACTTCCAAAGTAACTTTGATGACTAACTTGATTTTCATATATAAAAACACAATCCACACCTTTCCACTAAAATAGAAATGGGTGGAGCGGTACCTCGTCGGTGACAACGGTCTCCAATCTTACTTTGTTAAATCGTAGTATGTAGTAATCTCCACAAGTACCACTGCCACACTTATATATGAGGCGACCATCTTAGCCCTTGGAAGTAGCAACGCATCTATGACTTACTTGAGATAGAATCCATTTTCTATATGAAGTTACAAATGTCCATTGGCGGCAATGAGTTACCATCAGTGTTTTGTTTCTTCAATCTTATAAGGAAATACCACTTGCTATAACGGTAAAGGTGAATATAGCACTCTAAAAGTTATGAAAAATATATAAACCGTGGAGGTGTCTAGCCTAACTGCTTCCCACTCTGAGAGACATTGCATAGCATTGTGGCGGTAATTTATCTTATCAACTTAGGTAAAGTTGGCCACAGATAATTAATCCCCTTTCAAGCAAATAAAAAAAATTGCTTGTTTGCTATTTCGAAACACCAATACAGAAACCACAAATTTTACAACTTAACTTATTTTTGAATAGTTCGTCTGCTATTTCAAAAAAATATGGGGAAACCACAACAAATCGCACAACTCATTTTATATAGGTAATATGCGTAATTATGTCACATCGCCATACAGGCAACACACATTAACTACGCACGCTACATATGAACCGGTTCGAGTGGAAATAGTGAAGGGGAGTGAAGTTAATTATTTTCCGCAAAACAAGTTTCGGATTTGTTGTTGCAATATATATTCATTTCCTATCCCATTTAAACGCATATTTTTGTGGAAGTAGAAAACATGCAGTCCACCTGATGGTAAGTGGCCACTTAATGCATGCATTAGTCTCCCTGAGGTTAGCAACAGATGCGTTGCTCTCATCAACCCATTATTGGCCCACTGCTGGGCACGGGTCTTCTCTCAGGATAAGAGAGTGTAGGCCATAGTCCACCGCGCTGGCCAAGTGCGAATTGGTTTACATCTCTGATGCCTAAATTGGAACGCCTCGGATAAATATGTTTCGCTTAAACGAAAGCCCTTCAGACCAGAACATTACATCGCATAATACTGATGTTATAGACTGAAAGAGATTCCACAGTGATGAATCCGAGTCCCTGTAGTTCCGGGATTAGAATAGAGCTACGGTATCCCCTGCCTGTCATAAGAGGCGACTAAAAGGGGCTTCTTGAGTTGCGGGCGGCTAGAGTGGGAGCTCGAACCGTTCTGTCGGAATACCCCGGGAAAGACGGCGGTATGCATAGTCGCATACGGCCGTCATTCTATTAAAACAACTATCATTAAAAAAACTGCATTAAAATCCGTAGCGTAGTTTTAAAGATCTACGCATATATAGGGACAGATAGCGGAAAGCGACTTTGTTTTTTACTATGTAGTGATGTCAAGCGCTGTGCTCTGGTTTAAGAATGTTCTAAGGGCTAATTAATATATATAACACCGATGCCGACTTCAGGAACAAAATCCATAACATTTGTAACTGTTCAGATACGTCAGCAAGCCCTCACTACTGGATGTACTCCGGTTTTGATAGCTACTCAAAATTTCCAAAAACCTTGTGATTTTACATCTTTTCAGATCATATACGGATGTACATAACATGAACGCATGGATTGGTAGCAACTTGGCTCGAAAAGACTTACACCAAATTTAGCTCGAAAAGTTAGTTCAACCTTGAACGTCTTCTGAAAACTTGCTGGCTTGCTTATACTTCAAGCTTTCGCGACCTTTGCTAGAAGCTTATTGAACCCAATTTTGTGTCACGTTTCATGTGCATAATAGTTTGCTGTGTGTGTTTGCTTGCGCTGCGTAAATAATAATATTTATTAAGTAAATATAATATTTAAGTAGACTTTTTGCGAACTAAATATTTATATGAAACTTTATGAAGCTGAAATATATGGAGTTCTTCTTAGCACCTGAACGCAGATATTACTAAATGCATGACTAAAACAACGTTGATTAAATCACATTTTTATAAAAAACAAAATGGCGTACGAGTATGCATTTTACTCTATCGTAAGTGGCTGCTCTTCATAGACTACTTTAAGCAACTTCATACAGCACAGAAGTCCATATTAAATATATAAAGGTGAGCGAACTCTTTGTGTACTTTGGAAGCACCTCTGACACACCTTTTGCTGCCTAATATATATATATATATATAAATAAAGGTGAGCGAACTCTTTATGTACTTGGGAAGCACCTCCGCTACACCTACTTCTGCCTACAGCAGTGTTGTGCTTTCGTTTTCTGGTTTAAGTGTGGCAAGAGAAACGTCGTCCACCCATTATTTTCCCACTGCTGAGCACGGGTCTTCTCTCCGAGTGAGAGAATTTTAGGCCATAGTCCACCGCGCTGACCAAGCGCGAAAAAAAATCATGACACCTTTATTTTTTTCGGGATCATGTTGAGTAGTATGAAGTCCCAACAACAAGATAAGTCTGACTGATTTTTTAAAGTGAAACTTCTTTAGGCGCATGAGGGTAAAATTTTTACAGATGAAACGTCACGCCGGTATGCAACGGAAGTGTCGGAAAAGAGAGAGAGAGTGATCGAGACCGATTGAGAGAGAGTAAGACAGGGCGAACGTAGCATGAGCAACTAGCCGTGGAGTGAGAGTAGGGAGCAAGCGAGTGAGAAAGATTGAGAGAAAAAGTGAGACAGAGCGAACGTCGTATCACGCCTTTTTCCCTTCCTCTTAATCTTGGAAATTTAAAGTTTTAGATTTGTATAAATATAAACAAGATTTATAAATTAGTTCGCCAAAGAAGTTTCACTTCTGACATGTGTACTTTGTACGCACGCATGTTTTTTTTCTGTTTTCGAGGGGGAACACTTCCAAAGGTACCCGACGCCGTGGGAGCGACGCAGGGTTATGTGGGATTTTTACCGCACTAAAACTCCCCCGGTGGCCGTCCTCGGCGCTGAAAAGGAGGACTCCGGGATCTCGAAACGACTTCAACCGGAATCCTCCAAGACTGATCTTATCTAGAGTTGATTTCAAAGAAAAACGGGCGGAATTTGCCAATTCCTGTCAGGTAGACTACATGTTTGCTACTTTCACAATTTTTTTTTTTGGTTGAAATAGCTAACGAGCATGCAGTCCAGCTGATGATAAGTGATCACTGCGCCAATGGACCAGATTTCTATGAGCGACAGTGACCATAAGCAACTTCAAACAGAAATCAAATGTGTTGCTACTCCCGAGGACTATTTATGATGGTCGCTTTCCATCGAAACCACACCCTTCCATCGAAATTAATAAGAAAAAAATCAGAAATTAATGTGCCGGGAGTTCCAGTGGAGTCACGCCCTGCTAATTGTTAAGGACTCAACTATAATACCGCATCACTATTATTTAATACTCTTTGTACTAAAACACAGAGCCGAATACTTCTTTCAACCAGAATTACGTGACAATAGTGCCCTTATAATAAAAAACGTAATAACCATCATTTTTAACCGACTCCCCGCAGGAAAGAGGTTATCTCTTTGTCACGTATATTTTTTGTGTAATCAAGTTTCTTCTTCTTCTTGCAGTAATCGCACGTAAAGAAGAAAGAAGAACTAGACGTGGGCAAAAGAAATAAGTATGTTTCTTGGGAGTCGGTTGAAACTCAAAAAAACTTCCATCCATCCATCCATCAGCCCTTTGATGTCCACTGCTGGACATAGCCAAACCAAAAAAACTTAACTTAACAAAAAATAAGATGCAGCATTTACGTCTTTTTTTAATATGTATATATCCGGCTGATAAACTAGATATATATTTACACTCTTACTTAATGAAGTGAAGAAGAGATATGAAAAAATTCTTTAAAGCTTTTACCTCAAGCTATAATTTTGCAAATACTGCATTTTCCATTGCAAAGTACCACCAAAATTACCAGCGTCCTTGTAACCTAGAAGTCCTATATTTCGTGAAATACAGAAACAGATGAAAATGCGACCAAAAGCTCGTTATAACAAAAACTTTAAGCATCTAATACATAAAGGCACAGACCTCAGCTCCAGAACTAGTAAAGCAAGGTCGAGAGAACTTTGTATGTTGTGTGTAATTATCGTCATATTTACGAAATTGCGTTAATTGCATTAGAAAAATACTAATAGTGTATAAGAAAAAAGTTTTTTTTATTAGGTGTCGATCAAAGCCCAACGAAAACTATACCTGCGCTAGATTAAATACACATTCTTAGGTGATTTGGCGATCGCTGTGCACATAAATGTAGTAAATCTGATTTATACGAATAAATGCAGCATTTACGTCTTTTTGCAAAAAAAAATATACTATCTGGCTGTCAAACGTTTATCTCAAACCATCATTTAGCAAATACTATATGTTCCATTGCATAATGCCACCAAAATCTTCCACGTCTTTGTAACCTAGTAGTCCTATATTTTGGTGAAAAAAATAAACAGATGAAACTACGAACAGAAGCTCGTTATAACAAAAACTTTTGTCATCTAATACATAAAGGCATAGACCTCAGCCCCAGAACTAGTAAAGCAAGGTCGAGAGAACTTTCAAATTCGTTATTCAATTTGCGATCCGACTGCGTGCGGTCCCTTGGTGCCGTAAACCTATATTATAGTAATTTCATAGTTGGAAAGAAATATAATATTTTTATCCACTGCAAACATTTACTTAGTAGGTAAGTTATATATATATGTGGGTAGAAGATAGATTTTTTTTATTAGATCTCGATGATAACTCAACGAAAAATATTCTGCTTTAAACGATAACTAGGTATGACAATACTATCCGTATTTTATAGAACTCTTAAGTCATTTTTGCAAAATTATCTTTTTGCGGTATTTTTTGTCCACCTGATGTTAAGTGGTCACTGCCGCCCATGGACATCTGAAAGCAACTAATAATAAAGCCTTTTATTCTGAATTCACATTTCGAATGTATAGTAAAAACAAAAACTAATATAACTACAAAATGTCTCGTAATTCAGTGTGCCTCTTAGCATAGACCTCCTCTAACGATTTCCACTGAGTTCGATCTCTTGCCACCCTTCTCCAGTGGTGGCCAGCCGTCAGTTTTAGGTCATCCTCCCATCTTATTTGTTGGCGTCCTCTGCTGCGTGAGCTCTATTTCCTTTGTGTATCCCTAATCATATGCCCAGACCATATCCATTTCTGCTTGTCGATGTGAGTGAGAATGTCAGTGACTTTGGTTTATTCCCTTATTGTGGTACTTCTCACCTTCTCCTGCTTTTTTATTCCTGTTATACTCCTTTCCATAGCTTTCTGACATCGTTACAGCTTTTCTCTGTGGTGTTTAGTAAGTGCCCAGGTCTCACACCCGTAAGTAATGAATGGGAGTACACAGGTGTTGAAAACTCTGAAAGCAACTATCAAACTGTAGAAAAGTATCATGTGGCAAATACTGCATTTTTTATTGCATAATCTCTCGTCAATACATTATTGTCCCACTGCTAGGCACGAGTCTTCTCTCAGAATGAGAGAGAGAGAAGCCATATTCCACCGCGCTGGCCAAGTGTGATTTGGTTGACAATCCTACAATTTGATTTTGGTTGTCCTACTAAATTAGTAGTCCTATATTTCGTCGAATACAGAAGCGGATGAAAATACGAACAGAAGCTCGTTCTAACAAAAACTTTTAGCATCTAATACATAAAGGCATAGACCTCAGCTCCAGAACTAGTAATGCAAGGTCGAGAGAACTTTCAAATTCGTTATTCAATTTGCGATCCGACTGCGTGCGGTCCCTCGGTGGCGTAAATCTATATTATAGTAATTTCATAGTTGGAAAGAAATATAATATTTTTATCCAACTTATATTATAGCACTTTCATAGTAAGAAAGAAGAAGTATAATATTTTAATTCACTGCCTACATTTACATAATAAATAAGTTATCTATAAATGTGGGTAGAAGGAATATTATTTAGAACTCGTTCAAAACTCAACTAAAAATGAACCGGCGCTAGATATTGTGCTCATTGTTAGGTGTAACTTAATTGCTGTAAATCAGATTTATAAGAATAAATACATCATTCACATTTTCTTTTGCAAAAACAAAATACATGTCTGGCAGTCAAACGTCTATCTCAAACTATCATTTAAAATCAAACTGTAAAAAAGTATCTCGTGGCAAATACTGCATTTTTCTTTGCAGAATATCACCAAAATCTCCCGCGTCCTTGTAACCTAGTAGTCCTATATTTCGTGAAATACAGAAACAGACGAAAATAGAAGCTCGTTATAACAAAAACTTTGGTCATCTAATATATACAGGCATAGACCTCAGCCCCAGAACTAGTATAGCAAGGTCGAGAAAACTTTCAAATTCGTTATTCAATTTGCGATCCGACTGCGTGCGGTCCCTTGGTGCGGTAAACTTATAGTAATTTCATAGTTGGAAAGAAATATAATATTTTTATCCACTGCTAACATTTACTTAGTAGGTAAGTTATCTTTATATGTGGGTAGAAGACAGTTTTTTTTTATTAGAAGTCGATGATAACTCAACGAAAAATATTCTGCTTTCAACGATAAGTAGGTATGGCAAAACTGATCGTATTTTATAGAACTCATAAGTCATTTTTGCGGTATTTTTTGTCCACCAGATGGTAAGTGGTCACTGCCGCCCATGGACATCTGAAAGCAACTATCACACTGTAAAAAAGTATCATGTGGCAAATACTGCATTTTTCATTGCAGAACCTCTCGTCAACCTATTATAGTCGCACTGCTGAGCACGGGTCTTCTCTCAAAATGAGAGAGTTTATGCCATATTCCACCCCGCTGGCCAAGTGTGAATTGGTGGAAAATGCAGAATTGCAGAATACCACCAAAATCTCCCGTGTCCTACTAAATTATTAGTCCTATATTTCGTGAAATACAGAAACAGATGAAAATAGAAGCTCGTTATAACAAAAACTTTGAGCATCTAATACATAAAGGCATAGACCCCAGCCCCAGAACTAGTAAAGCAAGGTCGAGAGAACTTTCAAATTCGTTATTCAATTTGCGATCCGCCTGCGTACTGTCCCTTGGTGCCGTAAACTTATATTATAGTACTTTCATAGTTGGAAAGAAATATAATATTTTTATCCACTGCAAACATTTACTTAGTAGGTAAGTTATCTATATATGTGGGCAGAAGATAGATTTTTTTTTATTAGATCTCGATGATAACTCAACGAAAAATATTCTGCTTTAAACGATAAGTAGGTATGACAATACTACCCGTATTATAAAGAACTCATAAGTTATTTTTGCAAAATTGTCTTTTTGCGGTATTTTTTGTCCACCTGATGGTAAGTGGTCACTGCCGCCCATGGACATCTGAAAGCAACTTTCAGACTGCAAAAAAGTATCATGTGGAAAATACTGCATTTTTCATTGCAGAACCTCTCGTCAACCTATTTATGTCGCACTGCTGAGCACGGATCTTCTCTCAAAATGAGAGAGTTTAGGCCATGCAAGCCGCGCTGGCCAAGTGTGAATTGATGGAAAATGCAAAATTTCAGAATACCACCAAAATCTCAAGTGTGCTACTAAAATAGTAGTCCTATATTTCGTGAAATACAGAAACTGATGAAAATACGATCAGAAGCTCGTTAAAACAAAAACTTTTAGCATCTAATACATAAAGGCACAGACCTCAGCCCCAGAACTAGTAATGCAAGGTCGAGAGAACTTTCAAATTCGTTATTCAATTTGCGATCCGACTGCGTGCTGTCCCTTGGTGCCGTAAACTTATATTATAGTACTTTCATAGTTAGAAAGAGGTACAATATTTTTATTTACGGCTTACATTTACTTAGTAAGATTTAGATGAAAAAAAAAGATGTGTGCAATACAAACTTTATTTATACTTAAACCTAACGATAAGGCAGACGGACTACCTGATGGAAAGTAGTCACCGTCGCCTATGGACATTTGCAACACCAGAGGAGTGGCCAATGCATCGCCGGCTTTGAAGGAGTCTTTTCGCACCTTTTTAAAGAGCCCTATCATAACGCCTCGGGAAAACCTCAGGAGGAAGCTCGTTCCACATCTGGCACGTCCATAGCAGAAACAAACGTGAGAACTGTGAAACTCGCAGAGTAGAAGCGAAAGTTAATAATAATGAAAAATATAATATTAAAATAATAAAAAAAAACAATCTGGGGACAACTAGATTGGAACCGAAGACTTGTTTCTAGACCGCCCGAATTCACCAGAGCTATCGTGATTATACAGATAGTGGCGAAATTTATTTTTGTACTTTAATGATATTGTAGCAGTTTTTCTAAAGTATATTATTGACTCTCTTGTGTTATTTGCGTAAGCCAATACAAAACGTCTCACATTATCGTGTCGCATTCCACCCGTAAACATTTTTGTCTCATACGCACAAACGAGTTTCACTTCAAATAAATAATAGTTTAAAAAAACTAAAAAACACGCTTTTTATAGAAAACCGAACTAAAAAATAGAAAATAAATTTAAATGAATTTAAATTAAGAAAATAGTGATAAAAATTTCAATGAATATAAATTAATAATAGAGTGAATAAAAAAAAAAAAATATTTAAAAAAAAGCGTGGGTTGCATGGTGTCAATGGTTATAGATATTTTATTGACAGATATGAGTAGAGTGATTATCATTTCGATAATATCTTAAAAAGCACCCCACGCTTTTTTTAAAATATATTTTTTTTAATTACACTATTATTAATTTATATTCATTGAAATTTTTAACACTATTTTCTTAATTTAAATTCATTTAAATTTATTTTCTATTTTTAAGTTCGGTTTTCTATAAAAAACGTGTTTTTTAATTTTTTTTAACTATTATTTATTTTCTACTTTTTAGTCAAATTAAAAAATAAAATAATTTTATCAAATTAGTGTATTGTCATCGGTCCTCAATAAATCTACAAAGTTTGAATGAAATCTGGCCGTTTAAAGTGGGTCAAAATTGCGCCCAAAGAAATCGGTTACAAACATACAAACATACAGGTGAAGCTAATAAAAAATGTGTCAATTAGAAATATGTTTAATACACAATAATGTGTGTTTGGTAACGCAGACGTTGTTAATGTTAGGTTTCTTGCGTGAGATTTATATGGGTCGATTCCAGCAGCACGACTAGGCCGCATCACGATAAATATCCGAGGCAAATTTTTCAAGTATGCGTGAATAGCCGAATCCGAAACTATAAAGTATAGCGATTAATTTTAATAGAAGTTGTAGGTCCTTTAAGAATAATAAGATTTTAAAAATGTTAAATTTCCTAATCGGGACCCGGCCAAATTCATTCCAAAAAAATACGTACAATTTTAAGAAGAATTTACATATGCTAAGAAGGAACTGCGGTCTTTTCAAATATAATAATATATGACAATCCAATTTCTCGCAACCTATACATTTGATTTTTAAGGTTCCATACTCAAAGAGTAAAAATGAAACTCTAACTAAGACTCCGTTGTCCGTCTGTCCTTCTGTCTGTCACCAGGCTTTATCTCATAAATCAGGACCGCTAGACAATTGAAATTTTCAAAGAATGAAGTATTTCTGTTACCGCTACGACAATAAATACTAAAACAGAATAAAATAGATATATTTGAGGGCTCACATGCTCACCTGGGAGGAGCCCGATGGGAGAACGCGCGTAAACGACTCCAGACTGAGGTTTTAGAGCGGTAAGAATCCCACATAACCCTGTATTGAAGGCTTTGAAGGTTCCCCCTTGATAAAAAAGGGGGGCTCACATGCAACAAACGTGGTATCTTTGCTCGATGTTCGATTCTTGAAATATTAAAATAGCCTTTACTCAATCGAAATACGCAACAGAACGCTGCCAAGTTCTTGAATAACACCTACACTATAAACTTGTTTTTTTGGCGTTTTTATAGATTATATACCTACCTCAAATTATTGTACATCCTTAATTTATTTAACATACTTTTAATACATACTTTTAATTTTGGTATGTTGGAAAATTTTAACGTTAAAACATTATTTCATCATTAGAATTCAGTTCATTTTAAAGTGATTTTGTGATTGCTTCCATTGGTTTTAACACTTTTATGTTAAAAATAAAAACCTTACTTATCTTTCACAGTGTAGTTTTTTGTAATTATGATTATGGATTTTGCTCATCGCTCAGGACAATGAAAACTGATATCTTATTTCAGTACTCTACCCATTTTTTAAGACTATTAAATTGAGTACTTCTTCATAAATATTCTTTCTGAACAGGTACTCGACACCGACTCGATTCTAGAAACCTCAATTACATTAAAACGTTGACTTATCCATAACTTTGCCAGGTGGTGCACTTATCGACCAGGGATGTGCACCGGCGTGCTTATTTCTAACTTGAAACATTTTTGGGTTTCAATGGAAGGGTGCGGTGACCGGGACACTATATGAGGTGACCGTTTTAATCCTCGGAAGCATCAACATCAGTGATTGACGTCAGATAGTATATATGTTCTATATGAAGTTGTTTACAGATGTCTATGGGTGGCAGTGACCACATACCATGTGTACTGCATGCTCTTTGCTATTTCAGTCAGTTAAAAAAGGTACCCGACGCCACCGGAGTACCTTGGGACCATCAGAATCAAGGGTCCGAGATAGAAATCCCAGGCAAATTTATAAAAAAAGGCTTGACATAGAACCTCTATTATGTATGAAGTTGCTAACAGAAGTCCATGGGTGGCAGTGGCCACTGCAACAGGTACACTGCATGCTCTTTGCTACTATAATCAGATAAAAATATCACGATCACGACATCACATTCAAATCAAACGTTCACGTTTAAAGGTGGTAGAACCAGTGTAGTTCGACCGGGGAAGTACCACCGCCACATCTATTTCTAGCGTGAAGCAGTTCTTGCGTTTCATAGAAGGGTGTGGTTGCCGGCACACTTTCATATGAGGCGACCATCATAGTCCTCGGGAGTAGCGACGCATCTGTGATTGACTTCAGATGAAACCCTTGTTCTGTATGAAATTGATTACAGATGTCCGTGGGCGGCAGTGACCACTTACCATCAGGTGAACTGCATGCTCGTTTGCTACTTCAGTCAGATAAAAAAAAAAAGTTCAAAGCGAGAAATTATAGATTCAAGTAGAGAAGGAAAACCTTACCGTATAAAGTAATAACTCACTTTATGTACAACTAGCGGCTAACCCGTACACCTGTATCAACTTCTGTAACAGTTTTATTTGAACTGTGGTTCCTATCTGATAGTAAAGTTGGGGAAATTTATATTAAACTGATTACAGAATAAATACGACACAACTATGGCGTAGAGCAGTGATAGCCTAATGGTTGAAACTTGCTCTCTCAATCGGGAGGTCCGAGGTTCAAAGCCAGGCATGCACCACTGATTTATGTGCATATTAGAAATTAATTATCACTGCTTTTCGGCGCAGGAAAACATCGAGAACAAAACCTGTGTAAGTTTTGTTTGTTAATGATGTTTTCCCGAGAGTTATAAAAAAAGTTATCACAGGTGTGTAAGGTCCATCAATTTGCACTTGGCCAGCGCGGTGGACTATGGCTTAAAAACTCTTTCGTTCTGAGAGAACACCCGTGTGGCCCAGCAGTAGGACAATAATGGTTTGACGACAATAGGGTACAACCCATTATTGTCACACTGCTGGGCACGGGTCTTCTCTCAGAATGAGAGAGTTTAGGCCATAGTCCACCACGCTGGCCAAGTGCGAATTCGTGGACTTCACACACCTCCGAGAACTTTTTTTTTTTTAAAGAACTCTCGGGTGTGTAGGTTTCCTCACGATGTTTTCATTCACCGAAAAGCAGTTATAATGAATGTATAATACGCACATAAATCAGTGGTACGTGCCTGGGTTTGAACCTCGGACCTCCCGATATACATATACCCTATTATGGCGTATTTATTTGTAAGAGCAGTACGGTATATTTTTAACTTGCTTATTTCAATAGTATTTCAAAATAGTTCGCTTGACGTCAAAAAAAACGTCGTCAAACGTATACTGATTTAAGTTTCTTTACTGATTTAACTTTATATAGTTTAAGCGATATAAAACTAAAAGTAAGGCCGCAGTTCTATAGCTCCAGGTGCTTTGGGAATAGAACTTGTTGGTTAATTGAATAACATCGGGAAAGTTCGTTAGTCCTTGATTAGTAAGTCGATTCGGAGTTTGAAATACTCTTCAATACTTATTTTTCTAACCAATTTATTAAGTGATAAAATATATGTCTTTAGATAATAAAAGTTGGTATCTAATTAGGTATGTATGGAAAATTGATGGATACCTATGTGATATGCAAATATTGTTTTTAATTATTGTAAACACATTTTGACAGCCAACTCTCAAGACATGGCAGATAAGTAAGCACTTCAACCCTAATTATCTGCCTTTTTTGTATCTTACTTTCGAGGATACTGTTGTAGTAAGACAGAAATATTTGGGACGGAGGTTCTTCCTAAGACGAACCAAAATTGACCTTCAAAATTTATATGTAACAATAAAAAAAAATAGGAGCAGTGTTAGCCTAATGGTTGACTTGCCTTCTCGATCGTGAGTTCCAAAGTTCAAACCCAACAGCACTGATTTTTCTAAAACTATGTGCGTATTAGAAATTAATTATCGCTGCTTTTCGGTGAAGGAAAACATCGCGAGGAAACCTACACACCCGAGAGTTCTTTACAAAAAAAGAAAGTTCTGGGAGGTGTGTGAAGTCCACCAATTTGCACTTGGCCAGCGCGCCACTATGGCCTAAAATGACGCTTGCCCAGCAGTGAGACATTAATGGGTTAACGAGAAGAATGAAAAAAATCTATAACAACGTGAGCATATCTTATAACTATAACTAACTCGTATTTTTTGAGATTTGGTCCATTACTCACGTTACAAAGCAGAGGACAATGCCGCAACCGGGAATGTATGACAATATAACAAATAACCCCATAAGCGATTTAGTTTTTCCTGTACATATTTTATCAACCGCCCATAACAGTATATTGCCCTAAAATTATTATCATATATTTTGTACACTAATGTGCAGGATATAGTATACGCAAAGGATAAATGGTTGAAAAACCGCCTTTCAATAGAAGCTCCCAGGTTTTAATCATAAGCACGCACAACTTATGTTTCTAACGTACTGTGGATATTAGAAAAAAAGTACTTAATTAAATCTGCTTTATTTTTACAACCAGTGCTAGAACCAGTTATTAGAACCAGTGTAGTTCGACTGGAGAAGTATCACCGCCACACCTATTTCTAGCGTGAAGCATTTCCTGCGTTTCGATGAAAGGTTGTGGTTGCCGGCACACTCTTATATGAGGCGACTATCATAGTCCTCGGGAGCAGCAACGCATCTGTGATTGACTTCAGATGGAACCCATGTTTTGTATTAAGTTAATTAGAGATATTGATTAATTCTATTGGAATGTAATGATGTATCTTTAAGAGCTTTTACGCGAGTGAAGCCGCGGGTAAAAGCTAGCTATAAATAAAATATTGTTTGATACAAGCAAGACTTATTACAAGAAATAGAATTTCCAGGAAATTACATTGAGGTCTTGATCCTCCGCTCATTAAAAGAAATTCGAGATAAAAAGAAATATGGAAACAAACAGCCAATTACGATTTATATCATTTCAATCTCGTTACTACGTTTTTTTATTAATTCCCTTATTTTTTCTTTACAAGCTATTGTCTTAAAATAGGTAAGTAATAAGATAACCGTATTGTTATATTCTAAAAAAATCTTCGATGGTTTAAATGACACTAGTCACCCGTAGCATCGGCCGAAATTCGACCGTAATTTAAATTAAAAATCAAATGTCATCTGACATTCTTGACGTTGTGTCTTTTCATTTTCATTTACTAAATACATATGTGTTTGTGACAAATGCAAGGCAGTGTGTGTAATGTGTTTTTAGTTGATTTTATGTATGAAAAATGCATTATTTGAAAAAAATATTAACATTCTGCACTCCTTCTCTACGTCCACTATAACCGTGCAAAATTTCATACTAATCCGTCCGCGGCATATTACTTAAAAATCCGTCACAAATTTTTGCTTCACGTATTAATATAATAATTATTGTTATGTTCTAAATCTTCGATGATTTAAATTGTAATACCGTATTAAATCACTGTAGTATATTTGTTAGACCTAAGAGGGTATTTACATAATAAATCAGTGTTAAACCAACTGACGTGTGTTTCACTACATGGTGGCAGCGGTGTGTCTTATTATAGTTATTATTACTAATTATACCGTTAAACATTGCTATAAAGTGGTTTAAAAGTACTTTTGGTGCTGTCAAAAGTTATATTACGTGCCCACAATGGAACACGCGCGTCCTCCGGCGGAATTATCACTCGAAGGTGGTCCGGCCGCGCGGTCGGAATCATGGCGGCAATGGCGTAAACTGTTCGAGGTGTTTTTAAAGGCGTCCGGAGTGAGCAAAGAGCCTAAGGAAGTACAGGCTAGTTTGTTGGTTAACCTCATTGGACCGGCAGGATACGAAGTTTATTCCACATTCACGTTCGGGGAGAATGAAAGCGAGGATGACATCAAGTGCTTACTACAAAAGTTCGAGAAATATTTTGGTGCTAAGTCGAACATCACAGTGAGACGGTACAAATTCTTTACGCGTAACCAGGAAGATCAAGAAAATATCGACCAATACGTTACCGCTCTGCGAATATTGAGTCAACAGTGCGAGTTCGGTGATTTACACGAGAGCTTGTTGCGCGATAAGATCGTATGCGGCATCGCCAACAACACCGTCAGGGACCGCCTGCTTCGCACGGACGAGTTGACCCTATCGAAGGCGATTCAAATATGTCAAGCAGCGGAAATAACCAAAGAAGAGAGTCTTTGCATCGACGGTGGCTTGGGAGAAGTGCAGGTGAATGCAGTGTCAAGGTCACGCGGCGGCGTGCGGCCCGCGGCCCGGCGCGAGCGCGGACGGCGCGGCGGCACCGCGCGGGCGGGGCCAGCGCGGGACAGCTCGGTGCTCGGCGGCCCGGCGCGGAGCGGCGTGAGCGGCGCGCGAGCCGGCCCAGCCTGTGCCCACTGCGGAAGCGCGCGCTGCTCCTCTGGGAACCGGTGTCCCGCTCGTGATGCGGTGTGTTTTGTGTGTGACAATATCGGACATTTTTCCCGAGTGTGTAAGCGAAAGGAATCCATGCACAAGGTACTGAATCTAAGTGTAGATCCAGCGGAATGTGATAGTGACGAAGTGTTTTACGTTAACACCATAGCCGAGAATGAACGTTTGGGTGAGTCTTTAAGAGAATGGATTGAATATGTAACGTGCAATGGCAATCGTATTGTACTTAAGATAGATACAGGTTCCATGATTAATGTGATTTCAAAATGTAAGTTTTTAGATTTGGGATTATCAGTTAGACAACTTAAACCGTTTAGAAAGAGGGTTCAATCTTTCACCGGAAATCGATTACCTATTATGGGGTCGTGTAATCTGAACGTTACTTACAATAAGAAAACTTACATTTTGCCATTTGTGGTTGCCGATTTAAACTGTCAAAATGTATTAGGTTTAGAGGGATGTATTAAAATGGGACTTGTAAATCGCATAGATGGAATAAATATTGATCAATATTCGGATTTGTTCCAAGGGTTGGGAAAATTAGCCGGTAAATATAACATTGTAGTAGATAAAAGTGTACAACCGGTTATGTCTCCCACTAGAAAGATACCACTGGGCCTTAAGGATAAATTATTAGTCGAGTTAAATAGAATGGAGGAGCTCGGGGTAGTAAGAAAAGTTTCGCATCCTACCGATTGGGTTAATGCTATAGTGTTGGTAGCTAAAAAGGACGGCAGCATTCGCGTATGTTTGGACCCTAGGCCTCTGAACAAGGCGGTGCGGCGCGCGCAGTTCACGCTGCCCACGGTAAGCGAGCTGGCGGCGCGGCTGCGCGGCGCGAGCGTCTTTAGCGTGCTGGACGCGCGCTGCGGCTTCTGGATGGTGCAGATCGATGACGCCAGCGCCGATTTGTGCACCTTCGGTACGCCTTTCGGAAGGTATCAATTTTTGCGCTTACCGTACGGTATAAGTTGTGCACCGGAAATATTTCATGCCAAGCTTCGGCAACACTTGGAGGATTTGGAAGGAGTCGAATCGTTTATTGATGACGTCATAGTGTGGGGCAACACTAAGGAGGAACACGATAGTAGACTTAAGTCCTTATTGCAACGAGCGCAACAAATAGGTATTCGTTTTAATCGGGACAAGTGTAAGTTCGGTGTCTCGGAAATAGTTTATTTGGGACATAAATTTGACGCGAACGGGATGAGAGCTGATGATTCTAAGATTAGGGCCATACTAGACATGCCATGTCCCACGGATAGGAAGTCATTGGAACGATTTCTAGGCATGATTAATTATTTATCAAAATTTATTCAAAATTGTTCGGAGTGTGTTAACGTTCTTAGGACATTGCTTAAAAAGGACGTCGAGTGGGTGTGGGATAACCATCATTCTGAAGCGGTGGATACGCTTAAGCGTAAAGTGGCGAGCGCCCCCGTCCTGGCGTTGTATTCGGTGGAGGCGCCTGTGGTGGTGTCCGTGGACGCCAGCAGCGTCGCGCTCGGTTCTGTGTTGCTGCAGAATGACCGTCCGGTTGAATTTGCATCGCTCACTCTCACAGAAACGCAAAAGAGATGTTAGCCATAGTTTTTGCTGTAGAGCGTTTCAGGCAATACATTTATGGCAGATCTGACGTCATCATTCACTCTGATCATAAGCCATTGGAAGCTCTGTTCGATAAACCGTTAGTTGCTGTGCCGGCCCGCTTGCAGCGCATGATGATGCGAGTGCAAGGTTTCGACGTCAAGGTGAAGTACGTGCCCGGCAAGTACATGTATATCGCAGACACGCTGTCGCGAGCCCCTTTGGAAGACCTAATGCACGATCGGGTGTCCGATGACGTAGGTGTGCAAGCGTGTTTCATTATAGAGAATGTACCATTCAGTGATGAAAAACTCAAATTAATTAAAAATGAGACAATGGTGGACGGCGACTGCAAACAGTTGTTCAGGTACATACAGAATGGTTGGCCGCGAAATAGACGTGACGTAAACGGAAACGTTACCGTGTTTTGGCCCTATCGCGAACAACTTCATTCCATAGATGGAATCATTTTTAAGGGGGATTGTATATTTATTCCCAAAGCCCTACGCGAGGACATGTTGAAACGTGTGCACGAAGGCCACTTGGGCATCGAGAGGTGCAAAAGGCGTGCGCGCGAGGTGATGTTCTGGCCCGGCCTCAGCGAGGACGTGGCGCGAGTGACGCGGCACTGCGCGGCCTGCGCGCTGCACGCGCCGCGCCCCCGCCGCCAGCCGCTGCTGCAGCACGCCGTCCCGGATTTACCATGGCACAAGCTAGCATCGGACATTTTTGAGTATCGTAGAAAAAAATATGTTATCCTGGTAGATTATTTTTCAAATTACGTGGAGATTGAAGAGATGACCGGCATGAGTAGTAAACAGGTTATTAATTTTATGAAAGCGCAATTTGCTAGACACGGGATACCGGCTGAGTTAGTGACCGACAATGGACCCGCTTATAGCTCGATGGAATTCAAAAAATTTATGCGGGATTGGGAAGTACGGCACGTAACATCGTCTCCTTATTATCCCCAGTCGAACGGGAAAAGTGAAAGGACCGTACAAACTGTCAAAAATTTATTGAAAAAATGTATCGATTCAGGTGACGATTTCAATATGAGTTTGTTAAATTTTAGATCTACGCCGAGAAATGGCTTGGATTCCCCGGCGCAAATGCTTATGGGTAGAAGGTTAAGGACAAAATTACCGATTAATATGAAGTTATTGCGTGAACCAGTAAATAATATTAGCAATTATCAAGCCCTAATGGTTCAAAGAACTAGGAATAAGCAAAATTATGATAAGACCGCGGAACCATTAAAACCTATTTCTTCAGGTGATAAGGCGACGTTACTGGACAACGGTTGTAGGAAACCGGTTTCTATTATAGCACGCTCTTCGGAGCCACGTTCATTTATAGTGCAAGATTGTAATGGTAATAGATTGCGGCGTACGCGCGGACATCTGGTAATGCGCATGGCAGAGCCAGCAGGCAATGGAAAGGGCATGTCGGTACAACTACCTATATCGTCGCGATCGCCATCAGTGGGTTTTAGTTATTCTGTAGGAAAAATAATTCCTCGTAGACGTAAAAAAGATGCAAATGTTAGCAACCACGACTTGAGTTTTGATAGGACATCTAAATCAAGTTCTGGAAGCTGTAGTTTAGACAGCTCGTTTAACAGTTTTAAAACGAATAGTGGTAACAGTGCGCCGCCATCTCCGCCTAAATTTATCACTGAGAGGTCTGGAGAACGAACTGCACGAATGCTGAAAACCTTAATTTTTGGAACGTCTGAAGAATAATAAATTCATCCATTACATGACATAGTTAAAATGTTTATACACAGATAGATACTGGAATTATTAGGTACATTTCTATAAACAATAGCACAGTGGTATCTATTTAAAATAGGATATATGAATAACGTATTTCTTAAAGTTATTAATATTAAGTTATTAGTATTTGCTTGTTTAAAGTTTTAGTTAAAAATAAAATAATTTTGTTACCTTATTAAATTTTTATGTACCTATTTTATGTACCTATGTTTTTTTTTCTTTAGGAAGGGAAAGATGTAGTATATTTGTTAGACCTAAGAGGGTATTTACATAATAAATCAGTGTTAAACCAACTGACGTGTGTTTCACTACAATCACGATTCTACGATGCTGTCGCTAACCTGATTTTGAAGTTAACTCTTACGAAAATACAACAAAAATTAGTTAAAATTCAAGAATTCAATTCATGTAAGCAAAAATATAACTTTACCATAAACCTTTCCTTTCGTATTTGTATGCGTGAACTCTGCTCAGCAGTTTTCCCGTTTTCCAGCCGTAGACCATAAAAACAGTTGCAGCCAATTCAGCTATGGCCACATAAAAGTTCCATTCAAGTTTAGCGATACTGTTTGGTTCGCAAAAATGGCCTGAGAGGCTAAAAGAAAAGGACTGAGAGGCCTTAATAGCCGCTCAATAGAACCCAGTGTTAATACCCATGTAGAGTGGACGTTTTACCCCATATCCTAGGCCTAGGGCATTAGAAACCAACGAACCGTATTCTAGAGAGCTCGGAAATGCGTTGTGATCACTGAGCCAGTTACCAAATAGACTGCTCATTTTTAAACTTGTTATACATTCGTCTACTGGACCTTGTGTTGAATTGTGTACAATGTAAGTCTGTTAGCAGAGCAGTGATAGCCTAATGGTTTAAATTTGCCCTCTCAACCGGGAGGTCCGAGGTTCAAACCCAGGCACTCACCACTGATTTATGTGCGTATTAGAAATTAATTATCACTGCTTTTCGGTGGAGGAAAACATCGTGAGGAAACCTACACACACACAAAGAAAAGTTCTCTGAGGTGTGTGAAGTCCACCAATTCGCACTTGGCCAGCGCGGTGGATTATGGCCTAAAACTCTCCCATTTTGAGAGAAGATCCGTGCCCACCAGTGGGATAATAATGGGTTGTACCCCAAGTCTCTTAAGTCACATATTTCAACTGACGTATGTACTTGTGAAATCATGAAATATTACTTTATTTCCGCAGCTCCCCTTTGATTACTTTTACCATAGCGATGAGTATCTCATAATTATGTTAATCCACCAGGTTTTATGACCTATCTGTGTGGCAAATTTTAATTAAATGCGATCTGCAGTTTTGTCGTGAGCGAGAAACAAAAAGACATATATCCTCACAAGGTTTCGCATTTATAATGTTAATGTATATATTTAAAAAAATGTATAAATTATTTCCTTTGTCCGTGTCTGTTTAAAATATTTTTGCAGTAACACTTACACGCGTCATTTTTCTGTATGACTAAAGAAACTTAGAAAAGCATTGAAAGCTCAAAATCAATTGGAATCAAATAAAATAGCGCTGTAGTTTTCTATTATAAAGCACGAAATACATGTTAATTTTCTATTATAGCATAATAAATTCCCTCTTTATTTTGTTTGTTTTGAATTTCAAACGTGCATAGTTTAGTTAGCATTAGGAGTCTATAAAATAGCTCCTTCAATGTAGTAACATCAGAGCACTTATATAAAGTGTCTCTCATCTCGATAATGATGCTATCCTCGCCAGAAGTAGAGCATGCTAAGAAAATAGCTCTAAGGAATTTGCCCGATAACAATGATTATTAAGTAGTACTGTATGATTGTATGAAATACTTACACGTAGCTACAAAGATAAGTACATATATCTACTGCTTTAAGACGAATTAAATGAAGCCAATTTTTATATTAATAAACGGAACGTTTGAGATGTTAATTACATACAAATGTAAGAATCCGTTAATTCTCATCTCAAAAATCAAATGAAAGAAATAAAATATTAATAGGCAATGGTACTAAAATTGATCAATTTAAGGGTCATTAATAGACATCGAATTATATGCACTATCAAAATGCCAAAATATGCATGCAAATATACACTTCAAAAGTGCGAAATATGCACAAAAATAGTAAATGTACCCAAGATATGCATTATCAAAACACCATTTTTGGTGACTGAAATTCGTATAGATTTGATGACCTTTTTTTGGTCGTCAACCTGCAATCAGTATATATGTGACGACCTTTTTTTGGTTGTGAAGCTTGAATTATGATAGGAATTACCCAACTAAAAGAAGGAACTGCGAACAATTTTGCCCAATACTAATAATAAAGTACCAAAATATGCAATAACGCTATAAAACTGTCATTACATGCATTTGCATAGGCAAGTATGCATCGTCGTCGTCAACCCATTAATGTCCCACTGCTGGACACGGGTCTTCTCTCGGAATGAGATAGTTTTAGGCCATAGTCCACCGCGCCGGCCAAGTGCGAGTTGGTGGACTTCACACACCTCCGAGAACTTTTTTTTTAAAGAACTCTCGGGTGTGTAGGTTTCCTCACGATGTGTTCCTTCACCGAAAAGCAGTGATAATTAATATCTAATACGCTCATAAATCAGTAGTGCGTGCCTGGGTTTGAACCTCGGACCTCCCGATTGAGAGGGCAAGTTTCAACCATTATGCTATAACTGTTCATTGCGAATTTGCAAATGCATATAATCCGATGTCTTGTCCTGACGGTTTAAATACGTCCTGCCTTCGAGAAAACATTGTGTAACTACTGGACAAATAAAGTACAGTCATATATGAACAGGCTTTATTTCAGCAGTGCGGCTGTAAAGATGTCACGGGCTGCAAGTGAGATACAGTACACCAAAGACTGCCATTCCCCATTTCACACATATGTAAAGATACGAGCTTCTATCCGTTTTCGTTAGGGGTGTGCTGCTCGTATGTACTAAGTTGTCATGTACGAAAAAATGTATGCGACTATTTCTAAGTTCATATAGGTCCTTCCGAAGGATATATTTTTACAACCATCAACTAATTGTTGTTTCACTGCTTGGCATGAGTCTCCTCACAAGGTAAAACGGTTTTGGTCCATAATCCATCGCGTTTGTTAAGTGCGAATTGGTCGACTTTATACACCTTTTTTTAAATATCTTATGCATGCTTACAATGTTTTTTCTGCGCCTTAGAGCAATGAAAAACTGAACCGCAGACCTCTTAATCGAAAGCACGAGTTTCAATAATTGGCCTTTGCTCTTATCATATTTTTTCATATTTATACATAAAGATTGATTTTTGTAATTTTTGTATACTGATATATCGCCATCACCGCATTATTTCTGCTATCTTGACATAATATTCTGCTTTTTTATGGTCTGAAGAATGTAAGATATATAATGAAGAAATGCTGCGCGTTTACGTTTTCGAGGATAATTTGCAATGTGTCTTGCAATTATAGGCGAAAACATTAACAATAATTGAAATAAAAGAACGTAATAAATTCGTACTTAAGAAACTTATATAAGTGATATATATCACTATGTATAATTATATCCTACTAGTCACCTGTCACATCGGTCGAAATTCGACCGTAATTTAAATAAAAAAAACTAAACTTCATATTGTCCAAAGTAGTACAAATATTTCTCAAATTCAAATAAAATGTAATCGTTTTCAAGTTATTTTGGACGCACCCGTTAAAAATAAAAAGAGGTTTAATTAGCTAAGCCGAATTCAAAAACAATATCGGGTATTTTGACAAAGACACTGACATTTCTGACGTTATGTGTTTTCATAGTAAGACATTGAACATTCTATTTCGTTTATTATTTATGTGTTTGTAACAAATGCACGGTAGTGTGTGTAATTTGTTTTTAGTTGATTTCATGTATGATATATGCATTATATGAAGAAAATATTAACATTCTGCACTGCTTCTCTACATCCAGTATAACCATGTAAAATTACATACTAATCCGTCCGCGGCATATTACTTAAAAATGAGTCATAAGTTTTTGCTTCACGTACTAATATATGTATAGATAATATCGTACAATTATGTCCTATATATCATATCCAGCAGTGCATCCCTAATCCCTGAGAAATCTCTGCGTAGTCAGTAAAATATGGCATCAATTCCTCAAGTGTATCTTTGGGCGCGTAGGACGTATCTCTCGGCGTGTACAAATGTTTTTTGTCGTATAAAATAGTTTGGGCTTTCTCTGATACGGATAAGAGTTTAGAAATCAGGAGAATAGGTTAAGAGCATTATTCGTTATGGCAACTGATTCGATCAAAGGAATTTTTCATTGGATCAAACTAATGTCTGTACTTATGAAGAATCGGACAATTCTAATGTAATTTGGGAACTTCAATCTATTGGTAAGTATACGCATAGGCGTCAGTACCACTTGAAACAAAATCTGACTTTCTTTTTTTATCTGACTGAAGTAGCAAACGAGCATGCAGTTCACCTCACGGTAAGTGATCACTGCCGCCCATGGAGATCTGTAACCAACTATATACAGAACGTGGGTTTCATCTGAAGCCAATCACAGAAAACAGATGCATTGCTTCTCCCAAGAACTATGATGGTCGCCTCATGTGAAAGTGTGCCGGCAACCACACGCTTCTATCGAAACGCAAGAAATGCTTTACGCTAGAAATAGATGTGGCGATGGTACTTCCCCGATCGAACCACACTGGTTCTACCTGAACTTAAAACAGCACGGTTATACGGTGTTTTGTTTTGACTAGACGGGTGTGCCAGGGCTTACTATTTTGAGCTATCAAATAGATATTTTAATAGATGTATCTTGCTAGACAAGTTTCGTTCTATTTCTAGATTACAACATAACCGTTGCAAGAGATGGTCTCTAAGTTGTCTAGACAGTAATGACCGCATGTTGTCTCTTAGATAAGTGTTTATTAACCGACTTCCAAAAAGGAGGAGGTTATCAATTCGTCTGTATTTTTTTTTTTTTTTTTTTTTTTTATATTTGTTACCTCATTTCTCCGGACTGGGTGAACCGATTTAGATGATTTTTTTTTTATTTGAAAGGTAGTGCGTGTCATAGGGTCCCATTTTTTTTTAGTATTTTTTTGACTAGGGCATCCATAAGAAAAACGCATAAGTCTTAAATTTGCATTTTCAATGTACGCGATAAATGTATGAATAACTCAATATCCCGCCAACCGATTTTGATGATTCTTTTTTTATTAGAAAGGATGTACTCCAGGGGTAGTCTGATAAGAGTTTGATAAGGTTCTAATCATAGGATCTTCAACTTTTTGGAGCAAAATAATAAAATTAGTGATAGTCGGCCGAACCTTAGCTGGAGAAGTCCAATTGAGTAAAATATAGAATAAAATTACTATGTAGGTATTTACTATGAAAAATTTGACCTTCAACTCTTCAATCCTGATGATGCAGGGGTACTGCTAGCCTGAACTATAAAAGTTGGTCGTTTGATGTTTGCGAATATATAATGAAATTGTTAAGCAAATTCATGGGACAAAAATTTGACCTTCAACTCCTCAACCCTGATGATGCAGGGGTACTTAAAGCCAAAACCATAGGAATAAGCCATTTGGTGCTTACGTATATGTTATAAGATTACTGAGCAAAAACATAAGATGAAAAATTTGACCTTCAACTCCTCAACCCTGATGATGGAGGGGTACTTCAATCCTAAACCATAGAAGTTGGCAATTTGGTGCTTACGGTTGTGTAAAGAAAATACTAAGCAAAAATATAAAATCAAAAATTTGACCTTCAACTCCTCAACCCTGATGATGAAGGGGTACTTCAATCCTAAACCATAGGAGTTGGCAATTTGGTGCTTACGGTTATGTAAAAATAATACTAAGCAGAGGCACAAAATTAAAATTTTGACCTTCAACTCCTCGACCCTGATGATGAAGGGGTACTTCAATTCTAAACCATAGGAGTTGGCAATTTGGTGCTTACGGGTATGTAAAAATAATACCAAACAGAGGCACAAAATTAAAATTTTGACCTTCAACTCCTAAACCCTGATGATGCAGGGTACTGCAAGCCTGAGCCATAGAAGTTAGCCACCTGGTACTAACGTATATGTTATAAGATTACTAAGCAACAATATAAGATGAAAAATTTGACCTTCAACTCCTCAACCCTGATGATGGAGGGGTACTTCCAGAGGGGGCGCCCTGTTTGTATGAATTGTAAAAGTGTTTTATGTTTAATTTTTGTGAATATGTAGATGCACAAAGCAAACTTAGAGGCTTTATTTAAATACAAACATAAAAATATAGTCACTAAAAAGTGTAAAATAAAAACTTTTTAACAAAAAATATCTACCGACTTCCATGTCACAAAAAAGTAAAAAATAATTTAAATATATTTTGGTCTAGAACATACTCAGTACTTAGTACATAGTTCTGAAGTCGGTGCTCATATAGGACATAGTTACCGTCGTCCAGCGAAATATGTCGAGCACCGACTTCAGGACTATGTACTAAGTACTGAGTATGTTCTAGACCAAAATATATTTAAATTATTTTTTACTTTTTTGTGACATGGAAGTCGGTAGATATTTTTTGTTAAAAAGTTTTTTTTCTTAGTCTTCTCACATGTACTTATACATAGTAAACGAAATTATTATTAAGAATTTGTGTGTCATTAATAAATTATTAGTATATTGTTAATTGTTAGTATATTGTTGTGTTTTTAATATTGTAATACTTTAAATAAGTTTTCATATAAAAATATAGTAAATGTATATAATATTAATATCGGTATTTTGAGAACGCTAACAGTATGTACATTTTTAATTTAACAGATTAGTATTAACATTGCACATCTCTAACGCGAAGCTTTTGAAATAATGCTCTACTCTCGTTTAATTAATGGCAAGGAATTTTATTGACTTTAATTTCTGACATTTAATTTTTAAGATATTGCATAGCTTTTATCGCGGGTTTTAGGCTTGGCGAACGAATCAAGAAATTCCGTTTCTCGGAAATTGGACGAATATGTAAAGAGCTGTTTGTGAGAAAGTATATAGTATCAAAGAAAAAAACTTGAATTAATATCAAAGAAAAATATTGCATGAATAAATAAATAATTATACTAGCACGTAAATGGAAAAATAAAATGAGTAATTAAAAGGGAAATATTCTCTTTTATACCCATGTAATGTCTGTTATCCAAATGCTACTTAAATCACCGAAGGGCAAAACAAATACATTTCTGTATTTGATTCCGTAATTTGTAAAGTAAATTTTTCTGTAGCCGGAAGTCGTAAACATTAAATATTTACCTACAAAAAACGTCCAAAATGTATCCCGTGAATTAAAAGAAAATAAATTAATTATCTCATTTTTGAGGCTCATTGCCCTCAAATATGTATTTAATTTGTTTCAAATAAAGAAGCTCTCAGTCAAATACAATCTACTTCAGACAACTTAATGAAAATGAACTTGTAGTTGTTATCATAACAAAACAGCGTTGAAGTGTAATTAACACGTGCTATATTAATAATTACATCACAAAATTACTCCGCGATTACTATCCACGTTATCGATATTAATAATTGGAAAGGTTCGACATTAAACGTGCCTCGGGCATCACTATTAATATCGGATTTCAAAGATGGGAAATTGAAGGGATTAATATTGTTTAATCAAGGAAATAGTGTTTTGGAAGCACTATCCTAATTGAATCTACCTATCTATCCGAGTTGTGCGAATGCTGCGTCATTTCATCAATTTGGAGATACTTTGCTGATAGAGAATTGATTGCGGCTTTGATAGAACTAACGAGATTATCGACTATCAAAGGGGCTGAAATATTGCGCGCACTTTGTGTTCATGGGCAGTGCACTTTGGTAAATCTGGTTCAATAACCCATGTTACACATATACTTCAAACACGTATGTGTATGTGTAATTTGAAACAGTCCGGCTAAAAGAGTAAAATTCACATTGAAAACTCATTTCCGATTTGGTTTTTCAATGATTACGTCAGAAGTATACAATGCTCTTAGTACATACTAGGTGACCCGGCGAACATCGTTCCGCCTAAAAATCAAAAATCTAAAATTATCAGTGTTTCTCCACTATATTATACATGTGTTATACATTTAAACCTTCCTCTTGAATCACTGTATCCATTAAAAAAACTGTATTAAAATCTGTAGCGTAGTTTTAAAGATCTAAGCATACATAGGGACAGACAGCGAACATTTTCATGGCCAAGTGCGAATCGGTAGACTTCATACACTTTTGACAACTTTTTATAGAACTCTCAAGTATGTAGGCTGACGATGCTTTCCTTGGCCGTAACGCAGTGATATATTATATTATAATACGCACATAATTTTACAAAATCGGTAGTGCATACCTGGGAATTGAAGTTCGGACCTCCCAATCGAGAAAGCAAGTTTCAGCCACTAGACTATTACTGCTCAACATATCTACATATGTATTACTTTAGCGCGCTCTAGTGTTGAGTAGAATAGGTATGAAATGAGTTTGTAACAGTAGTCTCTTTTTGTACTTGCCAGTACAAATGTCCTACTTCAAATGAGGCGAGGTGGACGAGGAGAATAGAGGCTCGCGGTACATTTGACGTAAAGGATATAATTGTGTCATGCCAGTGACGTCACCGTGGTAATTTGTTTGCTCTACAACCTAAATAGTTTAACGGATTATAAAGCATTTATTACTAACTTGCTTTGTTAGTTTTCATGTAGGATTTTTTTTTATATTAAGACCTAACGATAAGGCTGACGGGCCACCTGATGGAAAGCCGTCACCGTCGCCTACGGACATTTGCAACACCAGAGGAGTCGCCAATGCATCGCCGGCTCTGGAGGAAAGCTCTTTTTACACCTTTCTTAAAGAACCCCATGTCGTAGCGCCCCGGGAATACCTCAGGAGGAAATTCATTCCACATCTTGCACTACCACGGCAGGAACGAGCGCGCAAACCGAACCGTGGAGGACCGCCACGATTCCAGTTGATGCGGATGGAACCTCATCCGTCGGCGAGTGGTGCGATAAAGGAAGGGTTATGTGGGCACCAGATCAAACAGTTCCTCGGAACACTCACCATTATAAAGCCGGTTTTAAATTTGATCACCCCAAAAGTCACCCCATATGTGGTCTGAAGTAAACAAAGTTTTATTTAATAATCTTTCATTTAGAAATTACTTAGAAACAAAGATTACAACGTATTTCCGTTTAAATCACTATCATAGATCAAGATCTCAAATGGATTGGTCCATTAGAAGCCTTACGCCTTAATTATTCCTTCACACCACTCCACTGCGAATTGATGAAGGTTTAGATAAAACAAATGAAACTTGGCAACTAATCGAACTATCCAAGGATTTCCGGAAAGGCTAACGACTGTTTAATACAACCATATAGGAACGGTGAATTAATAAATTCGTCTATATATTAATACGTTAAGCAAAAATTTGTGATTCATTTCTCTGACGACCCGCATGGCGGAGCGGTTACCATACCGGTCTGACGCGCAATGGGTCCCGAGTTCGATTCCCGGCCAGAAAGGTATCTGAATGATGAGTTTAGATTCATTTTCTGGGTCTGGGTGTTTGTGTATTCGTCTTGTGTGTGTCCATGTTACCCACGACACAGGAGAAAATCTTCGTGTGGGGCTATGAGTGTAGAAAGCGTGTTTTAAAAGAAAAGAAGAAAAAAACACCTTTTTTTGTTATCGAGGGGGAAAAGATGGCATGCGGCCACATATGCTATCGTCCTTCCCTAGGTCACTTGACTGGGTGGTCCGAGCTCCCACTCTTACCACCGGCAACTCCGGAAGCCCGTTTTAATCGCCTTACGACAGGCAGAGGATACTGTAGCCCTATTCTGGTCCGGGAACTACAGGGACAAAACTGGATTACCCCGGACTTCTCGATTTTACTCCGCCCGACTTCGCAGCAGAACGATTGTGATTTTCAGCAACCACACCTTATCACCGAAATGGAGGAACTGAAGAAGAAGTTTTAAAGGAGAGCAAATTTTACACCTTGAAGAGTTCCGTGTCAAATATATCTTACTAAGAAGCTTGCGTTAGCATTTTTCATCCAATGTTCATATTATATGTGTATCGTAAAATATAGCAAAGTTAGTCACTTAACTTATGAACGTTTCACTTAACCCTGAAAAGAAAAATACCTATCACTAAAGTGGTGCTTAAAAGAAACTTTGTACAAGCCACTACGGTACAGAAATTGGACGACAAATTGGAGAATTGGCCTCGAGGTATACCAATGAATGGAAATCCATCCCCGGATGAAATATAGAAAATTCATGTTTCGTGATTTCTCGCCGAGTTTCTTGAAATTTATATTTAGTATAAGATTGAATTGAGTTTCTCGTAGTGGTTGAAATAGAGTTGTTTATTTGTTGTTCAAGTTGTTTTAAGATATCAATTGTTTTTGGGATACACAGAAGACGTAGGAGTTATATTTAACATTTACAATTTAAATATCAAAATAACAAACTCTGTATAAATTAGGAATTCTACCAGAAATTAATCAAAAGTGCGTTGCTCCTCAGAACTATTTTAGAACTTGGAAAAGTTAATTTTCCTTACTCTCTCGTCAACCCATTGCCCCACGGGTCTTCTCTAAGAATGAGAGAGTTTAGGCCATAGTCCACCGTGCTGGCCAAGTCCCAATTGGTGGACTTCACACACCCCCGAAAACATTTTTTTTAAAGAACTTGCGGGTGTGGTTTCCTCACGATGTTTTCCTTCGTCGAAAAGCTGTGATAATTAATTTTCTAATACGCACCTAATTTAAAAAAAAATCATTGGTTTGAACCTCGGACCTCCCGATCGAGCGGGCAAATTTCAACATATACATTAGACACGAAATATTTCAGAACTAAACTAGCAAAGTTAGCTCAAATTGGATAATAAATCATCCTTACTAAGCGGGCCCTCTGATTCAGCTTAATTACAGCCCTGGTCGCTAGCGGCAATTAAAGGGCTCCCCGTGACCCTATCGCCTGCGTTCACATATGGTCACTAATTAACTGCTGCCATTATTGAGGGGCCATTCATCATTACTTTGGATTGATCTGACCATTTATACGAATATATATGGTTCTATAAAGTCATCATCAGCACGGGTCTTCTCTCGGAATGAGAGAGTTTTAGGCCATAGTCCACCGCGCTGGCCAAGTACGAATTGGTGGACTTCACACACCTCCGAGAACTTTTTTTTTTAAAGAACTCTTGGGTGTGTAGGTTTCCTCACGGTGCTTTCCTTCACCGAAAAGCAGTGATAATTAATTTGTAATATGCACATAAATCAGTGGTGCATGCCTGGGTTTGAACCTCCCGATTAAGAGGGCAAGTTTCAACCAATAGGCTATCACTGCTCTTATAGAGAAAGAAAGAGAGGAAGTGAAGAATTAGAAATTAGAAAAGTGCCATCGCACATCTATTTCTAACTTAAAGCATTTCCTGCGTTTCGGTGGAAGTGTAAGTCACTTTTTTATAAAATTGAAATAGCAAAGTGTTTTTTTTTATTAATTTTATCTAACTGATGTAGCAAACGAGCATGCAGTCCACCTGATTGTAAGTGTTCACTGCCGCCCATGGACGTCTGTAATCAACTTCATACAGAATTCATGCTTCCATCTGAATTCAATCACAGATACGTTGCTACTCCCGAGGACAAGATGGTCGCCTCATATAAAAGTGTACCGGCAACCACACCCTTCCATCGAAACGCAAGAAATGCTTCACGCTAGAAATAGGTGTGGCAGTGATACTTCCCCGGTCAAATTACACTGGTTCTACCACCTTCATAACGATTTTTAACGATGGTGGGTGGTCACTGCTGTCCTTGGACATCTTAAATAAACTTCATATAGGACAATCGTTCTATCCAAATTCAGTGCTAGATGTTGCTACTTCCAAGGGCTAAAACGGTAGCCTTCCACAAGAATGTAATGTGTGTTGAAATAATGTTAATTTTTCATCCTACTAATATTATAAAGGCGAAAGTTTGTGAGGGTGTATGTTTGTTACTTCTCACGTGTAAACGACTGGAGCGATTTTCATAAAATTTGGTAGGGAGTTAGCTGACACTCTGGATTAACATATAGGCTACTGTTTACTGTGGGGAAATATCTTATTCCCACGGGACAATCGATACATCGCTTTTTTAACGCGGGCGAAGCTGCGGGGTACAGCTTGTTGATTATAGCTGTTATGCTACACTATGAGATTTTTAATGAGATTGATTACGGTTGATAGAGATTTGTGATAGCAAGAGTTACACATTTGTGTGGGGGTTAAATAAACACAGTGAATAAATAACTTTTACTTTGAAAAGTTGATTAAAAATAGACTCATAATCAAAGTTTTGATACATTAAAATGTGGTTCTATATTTGTGAATTTAAAAAGTGCAATAAAGGAAATGAGAAACTACTTTTGTCTAAAAAACGTCCGACAAAATCGTGGCCCGAAACTCGACAATGCACGACAAAGTTTTTCAACTAAATAACGAGGACGAAGTTATATGAAAAACTATATTTATGCGGGAAAACTCCAAGAGTAATCGTACGTCTTTTTATTGTTTTTTTTTTTTTTTGTGCTGTACTTGTTAATATGCTTATTTTTTTTTCGTTTTCGATTGTGTACTTTATGTTACCTAGCTGTCCCATATAATTTACTCTCTTACTTCACTTACACTTCCCACTTTCTTTTTCCTGTTATCCTCACCTTTTCCATGCATAGGTTGTCTGGAAGAGATCGCTGCCTAGCGATAAGACCGCCTATTGCATACGACTAATCTGTATTGTATGTTTTTGTTGTTTGTCTGTTTCTAGTGTGCAATACAGAGTATTCTATTCTCTCTATTCTATTCTACGTCGTTAATCGTGTAACTATTAATGGTCTGTAACCAACACTAAAAGAGTTCTACATTTTTTTATACATGAAAGGGCTGTGGCAACATCCGGCAACTCATCAAGAGATGGCGCTACTGAAACACTATCGAAGTATTCTCAATTCCCCGCATATATACAAGTTCCGAACAACGACTTTAATAGAACAGTCAAAAGTAGGTAATATACAACGCCCCACTGCCACAAACATAGGAATATAATCAAGTCAATCATAAACTAAATTAGGATGCGCCATTGGCACCTTCTATACACGAACCCGACTTCCTTAGTAATCAATGTTTTATTTCGTTCCCCGTATCTCAGTAAATATTTGAAACGACTTATGTAGAAGGTATACCTACTTTTCTAAGGCGTCAGAAATTAGGTAGCACCGCATCTACTAGCAACCTTAGGTAAGTCCCTAACAGATTCTTGATTTAATTTGAAAGTGAAAGTCACTGCCTTATAAAAATCAATCATAAAAAAATAAGTTAAGTAACTCTGATTTATTGTCACCTTTCTCACCTGGTAGCTGCGCAGGTGTCACCGGGCAAGCTCCACAAACATTCAGGTATTAAAAAGCACACAAGATACTACTGAGAACCGAAAGTTATACGCTTTAGAAAATAATTTGTGTCTTATAAGCTGTGTCATAAGTCCATAGCCAGCAATTTCGACTTATTATGAGGTTGCCTACATACTTCTTAGCCCCTTCTATAGATGTCTATAGCCAGCAATGGCTACTTACCATATGATGATATATTCTTGTAACCCGCTTATATTTTTTAAAGATGCATGCATAACGCCAATGCAGCAAGAAAGTTGCATTTATTAAAACTTCTTTATTATTTTGTAATATTATGCTACAGTTTACGAGGTCGTACAAAGTTTTTGTAGCACTATAGTTATTCTATTTGGGAAGGTTCTTCGCGTGATTTTTGATAATACAAGAGAACTTTAAAAATTAAAAGTATTTTAAAACGGTAAACCATGCCATCTTAATATCAGTTTTGCAAGAATTTAGCCTTTAAAATACGGGAATGAATGTTTATTTATTTATTTATTAAAAATTGCACCAACAAAGTATACACTTTACAAAATTATGTTTACACATGCATAATATACAATAAAAGTGCTACTTTAATTATAGGCGCAAATAGCATGCTTAGCGCGTACATCAGTTACAGATAACAGATTTAATAAATAAAAAAGACATTCGTGTATAGACTAATTAAAAATACATTAAAATACAATTATTAATAATTATTATTAAATTACAGTTATTATTAATTATTCAATTACAATTATTATTAATTATTCAATTACAATTATTATTAAATTACGATTATTGTTGATTATTATTAAATTACAATTATTAATAAATTACATTGCGGTAGAAATTATATCCATAGTTTTAGTCTTAGTCTCCTATTACTTGACTTACAATTTGTTTGAACTTATTTTGGGAGTTTGAGAAGATGTCAAGATATCCTTTAACCTTGTGTAGTTCCGAGTTACTGGTAGTTAAATTGTGAATCAGATTATAGCTTCTTAGTGATCGGTTTATTGGAGCGTAATGTCCCAGATTTGTCTTAGAGGTGTCGATAGCAAAGGGAGGTTTCATAAGTCTCTGTAGTTGTTTAGGTACATATAAATTGATTCGAGACAGAAGATCAGGGGTGTCCAAATTTCCATTTATTAATTTGTACAGGAACATGATGTCAAGCAGTTCCCTACGATGCCGTAGTGATTTAACATTAAAATGTAATAGGCGATCGTTGTAGCTTCTGAGACTATGTCCATGTTAAAAAATATTATATTTTTTTGCATTTAAATTCCGGTAAAATTTTCTATCGTTCCGTGAAAATCTCGTAAAAATAACTAAAGTTATTTTCAATTTTAACGCTTATAATTATAATGAATAACCAGCTTACTTACTAGTTACTTTAACATTTTAAGAAATTTATTGTAATTACTTAATGCCAGGGTTTAGCATAGTCCGACGTACTAATCAAAATGCTAGAGTTCATTCACAATTAACACATTTCCAAAGAAATCAAAAAAATATGACATACGAAAAACATTTCCTCCTTCTGGTGCAGTCGCGATAAAATCTAGGAATTGAACTCTGGACCTGCTTGATCTTTTCTTATATGTATATATATTTTATTTGACTGAAGTAGCACACGAGCATGCAGTCCACCTGATGGTAAGTGGTCACCGCCGCCCTGCGACATCTGTAATCAACTTCATACAGAACATGGGTTCCATCTGAAGTCAATCACAAATGCGTTGCTACTCCCGAGGACTATGATAGTCGCCTCATGTGAAGGTGTGGCGGTGGTACTTCTCCGGTCGAACCTTGATGTATGTATATCATTTTCCTACTAAGCATTTCTCATCCCTACAAGAAACGCTTAAATTAATCTCGCATCCCAAAAGACCAATCACAAACACCAAATAATCGACTCGTCTACGTAAGTTGAAACATAGACTAAAAGTGATTAACTTTACTACAGTCATGCCGGCACATCAAGTCAAAGTTTTATGTGTTGAGGATAGCAATTAAACATTTCTACTGTTATCCTTCCCTTGGTAATACTAAGGGTAGTACTCCGCTTACGAAAACCTTTTTAGTTACCCGTATTTATATTTTTATTTCCTGCTTCTTATTTCATGTTGCTAATGTTATAAAAATATACATGGATAAATTACAATGGATATTTTTTACAAACAAGGGTAAGTATTCATTGCCGCTCATGGACAACTGTAATCAACTTTATACGGAACATGGGTTCTATCTCAATCTCAAATCAATCGCGGATGGGTTGCTACTCCCGAGGACTACGATGGTCGCCTCATATAAAAGTGTGCCGGCCACCACACCCTTCCATCGAAACGCAAGAAATGTTTCACGCTAGAAATACGTGTGGCGGTGGTATTACCCTGGTTCTACCACCTTCAAATGGCCTATCTTATCCTATCTTATTAATTTTATAAATGAGACGGATTATGAGGATATTTGACTGTCCACGCTAAAACTACCGGCCGGATTTCGCTGAACCTTGACACAAAGTTTATAACTTGCATTAACATAATTATAAGATACCGCAGTAGGTACACGGGACTGATATGTGCGCGGGAAATACCCAGTACAAAATAAAAATATTATATCTCAGTTGAATTTAGAGTCATACAGTTAACACATTTGTCCAACGCAATCAAAAACAAAAACAATCAACTCTCGAAAGTAGCAAACAAGATCTGTTTACAGACAGCAACTAGGGGCCTAAAATAAGCCCCAATAAGCCTGAGTAAGCCTCGAGTGATAGTTTACAAAGAGCCATAAACGAAGGGGTAGGCGAGCGCGGAATAAAAAGAGGCCGCAATCAGAGCCTTAGTCCGTTGCCCTGACAAGTTGTTCACGATACCTTGTTGTATTACAAGAGGTTATAGATAAGCTATTTTTGAAGACAAATTTAATTCAAATCTTATAATCGAAAAAACATGCGTGCGTACAAAGTACACATGTCAGAAGTGAAACTTCTTTGGCGAACTAATTTATAAATCTTGTTTATATTTATACAAATCTAAAACTTTAAATTTCCAAGATTAAGAGGAAGGGAAAAAGGCGTGATACGACGTTCGCTCTGTCTCACTTTTTCTCTCAATCTTTCTCACTCGCTTGCTCCCTACTCTCACTCCACGGCTAGTTGCTCATGCTACGTTCGCCCTGTCTTACTCTCTCTCAATCGGTCTCGATCACTTTCTCTCTCTTTTCCGACACTTCCGTTGCATACCGGCGTGATGTTTCATCTGTAAAAATTTTACCCTCATGCGCCTAAAGAAGTTTCACTTCAATAACTTAAATGTTAAGTGATATCATGTTCTAATTTGAAAGATGAAGTGTGTTGCATAATAACAGAGAAACTTATTTAAGGCGTTGAATCATAGTCATTAAAGCAATTTTACAACAAAACCGCTTTTCAAAGAAAACCGACTTAATCCAGTGAGCTTCTACAAGCACACTGATGAGTGAAGAAACTGCAGTTTTTCTATTGAATAACATTTATTCGCATCTATTATATAATATATAGTATTCTCGTGACCGGACTCAATCGAACAGAAAAACAAAAGTAAAATATACCTTTCTGAATCGTCTTTCAATTTCATGTGAAAGTAGATCTCCGTAATTTTCTATAGTTACTCGCTTGTGACATGACATACTTTTAAATTTTCTATGAAAATATGTCAGCATTCAAGTTCTTAAGGATAATCTTACCATGAGCATTACAAACATATATACACACACCATCCATCCATCCATCAACCCTTTGAGGTCTACTGCTGGACGTAGGCCTCATGATATGACGCCAGATAAACCGGCCTTTTGAATCCAATGGTTTCCCCCTGTCTTCTTCAGGTCATCGGTCCACCTGGCGGGGGGGGGGGAGCGACCTGTGCTCTTTTTGCATAAATGTGGTCACCACTCGAGGACCTTCCTTCCTTCCTTCCATACACACAATCCAGACAATTTAAGTTTTTACGGATGGAAGCGCACACAAGTACGCATGTACGCCTACGTGCTCGATGCATGCACACATATAAATAACGTTTACATTTCTTTGATATATCATATCAATCGTCCATCGTTCCAAGTATATACATTAAAAGCACATTTCGATGTGCACTATGTTGTATGTATGTTATTCTATGCACGTACAATAACCGCACTGTATTGTGATTTAATAATTAGACAAAATAAATAATTTATTGGTTGCCACCGAACAATAGTTCTATAGTTGGAATATTAATCGGATAATGTTATCAACAGTTATTGTGTTATTTGGAAATATCGTGAAATATATTCCAAAAAGGTGTGTTAAAAATAGCCTAACAAGTGCCTAAATTGAAAATACGTATTTCTTGAAACATTCTGAAGTCAAAATAGACAAGATTTTACACTTTACTTATGAAAACTATAGAAATATGTTGTATTCTTTTTTTATTTGCTTAAGTATTTAGAGCAGAAATGTGCTAGCGCCCAATAGGGACTTAGAGTTTTTATACGGCAACTGTGTTAAGTTATTGCGTTATATGTAAAATATCAATATTAATCACTGTTGATTGTTGTGTAACTTCAAAAATACCTCAGAATCTCATAATTCCAAAAAAAACATTATTTATCTATAGAGGGATCTGAAGGTGTAGTTCGACCGGGGAATTATCGTCGCCACACCTATTTCTAACGTGAAGCATTTCTTGCGTTTCGATGGAAGGGTGTGGTTGCATGCACCATCATAGTCCTCAGGAGTAGCAACGCATCTGTGATTGACTTCAGATGGAACCCATGTTCTGTATAAAGATGATTACATGGACATGGACATCATGGGCGGCAGTAACCACTTACCATCAGGTGGACTGCATGCTCGTATGCTACTTCAGTCAGATAAAAAAAAATGGCAGAAACACATGTTTGTTGTATGGTAGCCACCTGAAATATTTATTTTATTCTGTTGTTCTGTCGTTCATCTGTGAAAAATTCAACTGTCTAACTATCACGGTTCAAGAGATTCAGCCTGGTGACTGAAAGATAGACAGACGGACAGCGAAGTCTTAATAAAAGAGTCCCATACTTATCCTCTAGGTACTGGGTACTAACCCTAACTTCTCGTACTTTTCGGAGGTGTTAAGTCCACCAATTCGCACTTGGCCAGCGCGGTGGACTATGGCCTAAAACTCTCATTCTGCGAGAAGACCCGTACCCAGCAGTGCGCTAATAATGGGTTGGCACCACATCGTTGGATTGACGTGCAAGATGTAGAATGAACTTCCTCCTGAGGTATTCCCGGGCGCTGCGACATGGGGTTCTTCAAGAAATGTGTAAAAAGAGCTCTCCTCCAAAGCCAGCGATCAAACAAAATCAAAAAAATTCTGAACTATACACTGTATATATACAGCTTAGATATAATGCCCTACGAGCTTGCAAGGCTTAGTCAGCACATATTTACTTCGTTAGCGTGTGTTAGGTTATGTTGTAAGCTAATTTTGACCCACTTTCAAGAGAATCCTTTGACGCGTTACTTATATGTATACTTGTAGCTTTGACGCCACTGTATGGTGACGATGAAATGAGAATGCCAGTACATATTTTTTTTAATTATTTTTCTTTTATTTTAGTAATTTCATTAAGTTCTGTTTCTCTTAAGCTATTGCATAGCTTTAATTGCGGGCTTTGAAAGCGGCGACGAAATCAAGAAATTCCGTAACGAAGAAAACCTAACACCTACTCCGCCTACCATGTAGCGCGGCCGAGCGTTCGCTTAATGGTACGACAGTACGAAGCTCGCACGAATCGAGACGAGCTGCTCGGAAATCGGACAAAAATGTAAGCGGCGGTTTGTGAGAAAGTACATAGTATCAAAGAAAAAACTAATTAATATCAAAGAAAAAATACTGCATAAATAAATAAATAATTATACTTCCATAAGTCAATAAAAAATTCTATGCAGTAGCTTTACCGAGGCAGTCCCGGAGTGCCGCACGTTTTTTGTGTTTCCATCCATCCATCCATCCATCCATCTATTAGCCCTTTGAGATTCCACTGCTGGACATAGGCCTCCCCTAAATGACGCCACTCCAACCGGTCCTGTGCCTCCTAAATCCAACGGTTTCCACCTGGTGAGGGAGTGACCTGTGCTCCGTTTGCCTAAACGTGGTCGCCACTCGAAGACCTTCCTTCCCCATCGATTATCGTTTTGTATTTACTTCAAGCGAATATTAAGCGTTCCATACAGAATATAAGAATCACTCTCGTTTCAAAGTCTGTAATGTCACAAGAATTTGGCAGGGTCTACAATCTATCACGTCGAGGCCACCCATGATAAGTTGCGTCGTTAAGGATACCTTGTACTTAACCCGCAAAATTCTGAGGAAATATTCGGTACAGGTGATAAGAATATAACAGAGCTACAAGGTTGTATTTATGTAAAGTATACATTAATATAACCATGTAACCTCTCACAATATTTCGGTGGATCACGACGAAACTACATGTGTCCTATATGAGCGCCGACTTCTATATACTATACTAAGTACTGTGTATACTCTAAACGAACATGTATAATTCAATTATATATTTATCCGTAATGAAATTACTTATCAAATAAAACAAAGAAAATTAAAAACGGTTCAGAAACACCATAGTTTTAAAAAGAAAAACATTTTACAATTTTCCGGGAAAACTGCTGGAAAGTGTTAATTTTTCTCAATATGGAAATATATACCGCCTGTGAAACAAGCCGCATACCACGTCATATGAATCGTATCGGTAGGTCGGCAGAATCTGACCAAAACGGCCGAACATAATTAAAATAAACAAAAAAATATGTGATGAATAGATAACCTCTTTACTTTGGGAAGTCGAGTAAAAAGAAAACAAACTCTAAGATATGATAATAACAATAAATTAAACACAAAATGTGCAATATACGTATATTAAGGTACAATTACTTACAATGTCTAACGTGCACTTAACGAGCATGATAGAATTTAACCTAAAACCACAGTTTGACAGATCTTTGCTAGCATTGACATCTCTCGTCAACCCATTATTGTCCCACTGCTGGGCACGGGTCTTCTCTCAGAATGAGAGAGTTTAGGCCATAGTCCACCGCGCTGGCCAAGTGCGAATTGGTGGACTTCACACACCTCCGAGAACTTTTTTTTTTTTTTAAAGAACTCTCGGGTGTGTAGGTTTCCTCACGATGTTTTCCTTCGCCGAAAAGCAGTGATAATTAATTTCTAATACGCACATGAATGAGTGGTGCGTGCCTGGGTTTGAACCTCGGACCTCCCGATCGAGAGGGCAAGTTTCAACCATTAGGCTATCACTGCTTATAAGCTTTGACATAAATGGGCAGAAAACGAGACTAATAAAAAGAAATAAAAAGCCCAAAAGGACAAAGGAAAAGAATAAAATAAGGTGAATAGAGCACTGAAATTTATCATCCGACGTCCATAATCTATCACCGCAAGGTCAGGCACAATGTGCTCGCCGCAATAAAACGGGACATCATTTCCGAATTGCTTGCCGCAAGTATATATCGAAGAGAATGCGATGATGCGTGACGTCAGGATGGTCGAGGAGTCTTCATTATTATTCGTTCTTGAAGATTTCAAGTAAAACACAGCAGTAAACTTCTTCGATTTATTCACAATTGACGAGGTGTGATCGCTTCGACGGCTAAACAAGAATAATCCTTCCTACCGGCGTTCGCTCGCCTTTTTATAACAATGTTTGGTGGTGTGACAATAATAAATTTATGGAGGGTAAACTAAATTACAATTCTAAAAATCATTAAATGTTGCTAATTCAATAAACAAACAATTTTCGATCTTTAAACTAACTAAAATAATTATTATCGGCGACGTGTTTTTCATAAAACGCGGTGTCGCGCCGACATATATTTTGGACAGTAAAATAAGTTATTGGTGAGCAAGGTCGTTGACTTTAAGGCTTCTGCTTTAACATTCACGGATAAAGTACGCAGGGTAAATTAGAAAGTATTTCAAGATTGGTTGATAATCGGAGTTGTTAATTTGATTTCAATCGACATAAAACTTTAACATAATAGCATAAGTATAGGTTATATAAACTTTCACTTTCATTACCATGTAAAAAATCATGATTGTAATTATATATAATAAAAAATGGATATGGATATAATGGATATAAATAAGAAATAAGACAAACCCGCTGAATTTCTTGCCGGATCTTCTCAATCTCAGAGGTCGTTTTCCGATCCGGTGGTAGTGTAAGAATAAAAAAATGTAACTGACAATTTGTAAGTGCCCCCGTAGGCCTATACAAAATAAAATAAAATAAAGACATATAAATGGCCAGACAGACGGCTGTGGATTCATATTGCTTGCGCCGCAAATAATGTTTCAAGTAAGTGTATTCAAAAAATATATAGCAAAATTTTAAGATTCGGACTTCTGGATTTGGAACAGATATTAATTTTATAAATTCGAAGGTTTTTGATGATGGATTTACATTATTTACTCTTTCACAAACCTACTAATCGAATTTCGAACACTGGAAATTTGGAACACTGGTAGTTTATGACAAACAAAGAAATATAAATATTCTATCTGAAGTCAATCACATGTGCGTTGCTACTCTCGAGGACTAAGATGGTAATTTCATACGAGAGGACTATGTTAGTCTGTGAGAGTAGCAAAGCATCGGTATTTGACTACGGATGTAATCCTAGTTCTGTATGAAGTTACTTATACATGTGCATATGAACCGTCCCATGAAGTACAACCGTCCCATGAAGTACATACTCGATTCTACTTCAATATTATAAAAAATACAATTTTACAAAATTTTAAGAGTGTTTTTATAAAATTTAAGTTGCAAACGAGCATATTCCACCTGATGGTCAAAACTGAGATTTTATCTGTAGTCAAACCCAGATACTTTTCTCCTTTCGAAGACTAAAATGATCTTGCCTTTAATTGAAAGTGAGCCGGTTTATTATTGAAGATTCAGTCAATGGTTTTTACGATCATAATGCTATAAAAATGTTTAATATGATTATGAATTTGTTAATCAAATTAAAGTTACATAGGTACATTTCATCCATCAATCATTAAAAGTGTATCTCTAAAGATAAAACGGGTAGAAACGTAGATTTTTCGATCAATGCTCTTAGTTGTATTAGATAATAGAAAAATAAAATGTATAAATAATATATACCAGTTGTTAGAACCAGCGTTGTTCAACCGCGGAGGACCACCGCCACACCTATTTCTAGCGTGAATCATTTCTTGCGTTCGATAGAAGGGTGTGGTTGTCGGCACATTTTTATATGGGGCGATTATCTTAGTTCTCGGTAGTAGCAACCCATTTGTGATTTATTTTAGATCCTATGTTCTATATGAAGTTGCTTACAGATGTCCTCGGTGGCAGTAACAACTTACCATCAGGTTTACTGCATGCTTGTTTGCTACTTCAATTCGATAAAAAAAAACGTGCGGCACTCGGGGACTGCCGCGGTAAAGCTATTGCATAGCATTTTTTATCAACTAATTACGTTTACTGCACTCGGAGACTCCAAAAAAAAGCCAGAATTTAAATGAAATACTTTAATTAATACAAGAATTACAATTTAGTCTTATCTCTAGCCTAAGCTATGTCCTATCGATGTAAGATTAGGAATGCTGTAACAAATTTAATAATTATTAAGGAAATCTCGGATTTGACGTCATTCGCAATTACAACATTGCTAAATTGCAATTTTTAGTGTAATGACCAAATTATAATTGTAGGTTACACGTGCCGGTGGCATCAGCAATCCTCGTAGGGTTGTCCCACGTAATTCCTCCACCCTCAGAGCGGCAACTATTTCAGAACGCTAAGTGAGAATGTTGCCGGTAATTGCCTAGGGGATTCTTCTGTGGGTTCGTCTCCTTTTTGATTCTTGTGGTTTCTATTAATCCAGAACTTGTACTTGTATACCAGGATTATGGCGATCAATATGCCTCCGATTGATAGAACCGTATAAAATGGTATAGTCGTATGGTATATAGCGTTGAAGTGCTCCAGCTGCAGGGGGGTCTGTGCCATGATTCTCTCTTGGATGCCGTGAAGATCTTGCAAGTTAATGGTACTCAACTGGATATGCGTGGATGTTGTAGGTTGTGTCCCGACGCTTTGGGGTATCCCGGTAAGTGTTAGGGGTTGACCTTCTATTTCGTCGTTGTCATTAGTTATAGTGAATTCTTCCGTTTTCAGGTGACAGTTAGCTGGAATCGTCGCGAGGTAGCTTCCATGGAGCGAGGTGTAATCTACTCTTCCGCATGTGAGTTGTGCCCGTGTTGGTTGTGGGAAGGAGAGTACGTAGTGTCGATCGTCCAGTTTCTCCATAGCTTCTCTTTTCAGGATAATTCTAGTGAAATGGCAGGATTCTCCTAGATGTTGGCTGGTAATCATTTCTTGGATACAGTCGGTCTTGCTACGGACTCGAAGGTTGACTTGTTGGTCGCACAGATACCAGTTGTTAAACTTCGGACATTCTGTCTCTATGTACACGAATTGTTTCTCATAAGTTGCTATGAAAGGAGAGGGAGGAATAAGGCCTTGGTTATCTTTGTTAGGTACAATAGATAGCTTGAAGAGCTCAAAATCATTCTTAGAAATTATCGGGAACTTAAAAACTATAACTATCTGTCTATTGACGTAATATGAACCTGGTTTAATCAAGTCATAATACTCTCTTAACTCTAAATTTGGAACATAATCGCTGCCGTACAAAGTCTTAATCTTATTTACCATACCCCGTAATATTTTTACATCTATCATGGAATGGTGTGTGGTGGAGACATGAATGAAAGCTAAACTATTTTCAACTCTTAAAAGTTCCTGCATTAGCTCCTCGGTGTTGTCACTAGCTATTTCTAGAAGTTGAGCAAATTTAGCATATTTAATTAAGGAAGTTTCTCTATAAGCATCACTGTTTAATATAAGGTTAAGTGTGTCATTAATCTTTTTCTGATCATCTATTAATTGTGTAAGTGCTTTATTGTGATCTACCATCCATTCTTTACTTAAACTAACATGATTATTAAAGTCAGAGGCCATGCTGTTTTGGTTATCCTGTAATAATTTAATAGCTTCGTTATATCTTACCGCGTCGCTCTGGTCAAGGTTACCAGTTATGCCTTTAATGATTGAACCAAGACCGTCTACAAGACCTCTCTTAGCTCGATTGGGCTCTAATGTCTGCAATTGACTTAGGATTTTATCAAGTCTGTTATGTAGATAATTTATTTGAAATTCATACAAAGCAAAAGTGTCATTAAGGAGTCGGTCCTGGTAGCCTCGTAGCTGCGTCTGCACGAGATTAACTTTCTCTTCAATATCGTCCAATTTAACGTATTGTAGGAAGGTGTGATAGTGGGTGGTAAACTTCATGGTTCCGAGTCTGTAAGGCAATAGTCCTGGTCCGTCTGCTAAGCTCTCAAGTTTTATTTCCAATGTCCATGTCGTTTGAACGGTTAGAAGTAGCAGGATCCTGTAACAAATTTGCGCTTTTGGGAACTCGTTTTAGTCTGGACTTGGCAACAGGACCGCGTTTCTTGGATGTATAGATGTGGATCGGTAAGTCAGCAAGTACGGTATCTTGGGTGTAACGGGCTGCTGTCTTTTGACGGCTAGCAAGGGGATTTCTAATAAAGACCTGTTGTTCTGGTGCATATTCTACCTCTGGTTCGCGACTCTTATTTCTATTCTCAATTAACTTAGTGCGATTAACAAGCGAGGACTCGTTAATTATATTGTATACCGTTTTCATTTGTTCTCTATGGTTTTGCGTGTATTGTTGCAACAGGTGTTGAGTTAAGTCAATGTCAAGACAGTCTCGTGGGTCGAAGTGTCCGGTCAGTAAGTCAAAGGGTCGACATCTTGTAAAGCTATGTATGGAGCTGTTATAAGCGATAATAGCATATGGGACTAGTGTGATAATAGGTTGATCTTTATGTTGTAACTTTAATATTCTAAGATGTTCCAGAAGGGTAGAATGAAATCGTTCAATATTGCCGTTATCGTTCGGGGAATGAGGTAAGATTCTATGGTGGTTAATTTTGTGTAAACGAGTGAACTCTAGAAATAGTTGATTAGTGAACTCAGTTCCGTTATCTGTAATTAATGTTACTGGTATACCAAAGTGAGTGCAAAATGTTAATAGTGCCTGTAATATACTAATTGCTGTTCCGTCGCGAAGTGGGTAGGCTTGACCATATTTAGTGAAAACGTCTATAAAAGTAATGTATTTTTCGCCTTGTACTGTAAATAAATCCATGTGAACAATTTCAAAGGGTTTCTTAGCGGGTGGAACTATATTAAATTGTGGTCTAACCGGATTCCGGTCGTATTTGGCCTGTCCACAAATTGTACATTCATTAATAAATTTAGTTATGTGATCTTTCATCTTGGGCCAGTAATACTTAGATGATAAGGCTAAATAGCATTCGGTTATACCGCGATGGTTGGTTTTACCATCGTGATAGTGCTGAATGATCTCTTGCTGGCGAAGGTATTCTCTTACATTTTCTATTTCGGATTTGGTTAAGACAAGGTTCATGGCAGAACTTTTAAACTTGTCTTGTAAAATAGGTATAATAGTGTACATAGCTAATGTAGGGTTAATTAATAAGGCTGTTTTAACTTTAGGTCTAATGTACTCTTTTACAGCATTTACGAGGTCTTCTTCCAAATTAGATTCAGAGAGTTGTATACTGATTCGAGTGTGAGTGTCAAAGGGTTTGGTAACAACGGGTTTTTTCTTTACATCGTTTACAACAGTGAAATATATCTGTCGGTTAAATTTGTTAAGGGGATCATCAACAACGGGAATTTCTAATATGGGGTTTTCTCTACTAGTGTGGACGGTTTCCGTAGAAGAGTTAACATTTGTAGGTGGAAAGTCAGTAGGGTTTCCTATCAACGAGTCGGCGGTTTCTGTGGCAGAATCAGCTAGTGTTGGTTGTAAGTCAGTTGGGTTTTCCGTCGGGGAGTTAACGATTTCCGTAGAAAGATTATTATCGGGTGTAGGCAGACGTTTAGTCGGTTTGCCTATCAAAGATTCTAATTCAGCTATCTCCGTCATCAACATCTTAACTTCATCATTGTGAATTTCTACTCGCGAGAGGGCATCAGCATTTACGTTATATTTCCCTTTCTTATATACAACCGTAAAATCATATTCACTAAGCCTGAGTCGCCATCGAGTTAGTCGTGAGTTGGGTTCTTTGAGACTCATAATCCACTGTAGTGGTTTATGGTCACTATAGACTTTAAATTTCCTACCAAAAAGGTACGGTCGGAAGTATTTAGTCGCCCATACGATCGCTAACAATTCCTTTTCTATGGTGCTGTACTTCGTCTCACTTTCGTTAAGTGTACGAGAAGCGTAGCACACGGGTTTGTCTGAACCTAAGGGGCCTTGAGATAATATTGCACCGATTGCAACGTTCGACGCGTCTGTAGTTAAATTGAATTCTTTCGAGAAGTCGGGGTACTGTAAAATCGGATCATTAGTGAGGAGGGTTTTACATTTTTTGAAGCAGTTAATGTATTCGGTGTCTAAAGTTATCTTTTTCCCCTTTTTTAAACATTGTGTTAAAGGTTTAGTAATCCGAGCGAAGTCCGGAATGAATTTTCGGTAGTAACCGAGAAGGCCTAAAAACTGCTTTATCTCTTTTGGTGTTTTAGGAATGGGATATTTCTCTATGGCTGAAATCTTATCGGGGTTTGGTTTCACGCCATCTTTACTAATGATGTGACCAAGGTAGGCAGTCTCAAGTTTCAAGAATTCTGACTTGTCCATTTGGATCTTAAAGTTGGACTCTCGAAGACGTTGAAATACCTTTTCCAAGTTCAACATGTGCTCCTGAAGGGAGGTGCTGAATACTATGATGTCATCTAGGTATACTAAACATATGTCGTTTTGTAGACCTCTTAGAACGTTGTCCATGACACGTTGGAATGTGCTAGGTGAGTTCTTTAGACCCATTGGCATTATGAGGAACTCGAAATGGCCTTGCTCGACATTAAAAGCCGTCTTTGGTATATCCTGGGGGTCCATCTCTACTTGGTAAAACCCGTTGGTTAAATCTAAGGTGGTAAAATATTGGCATTTCCCTAACTTGTCTAATACGTCAGTAATATTAGGTATAGGGTACTTATCGTCTAACGTTTTTTCGTTTAACTTACGAAAATCTACGACAAGGCGCCACTTCTGCTTGCCCGAAGAGTCTATCTTTTTAGGTACAACCCAAATAGGTGAGCTCCAGGCGGAATCGGATGGTCTGATTATTCCCTGTTCTAACATTTTCTCGATTTGATCCTTAACTTCCTGCCGATGAACGAATGGATACCTATAACTTTTGGTGTGCACAGGAACCTCGTCCGTAGTTCGAATACGGTGCTTTATCTTATTTGTGAATGTTAGGGGTTCGCCGTCTAAATAAAACACGTCCGAATATCGAGAGCAGAGAGTCCAAAGATTCGCTTTCTCCTCTTCGTTTAGATGGTCTAGACGTAACCGCGAGACTACCTCTTGTGCGCGCGCCGATGGTTGATTAGTGCGCGTGCACTCGATATTAAATAATTCCGCGTGCGCCGGTCGGTCGAGAGAGAATATTATGTCGTTTGATGATGGGTTTTCGACTTCGATGTATCCGCGGTTGTTAATGACAGTGGTGATGCATTCATGAATAATACAATTGCATATAATTTGTTCTTTTATATAAGCGTTGCCATCACTAGTGTCTATCGGTATACGAATAGCTCTGGATGTTCTAGCTGGTATGATGTCTTCGTACAAATTTACATTCCGAGAGTCATACATCCTAATAGGGTTCGAAGAGGAGCGAGTTATTAATTGTCCGTCTTTCAAGTCTATTCTAGCTTCCCATTTACTTAATAAATCTAATCCTATGAGTCCATCGAAATAATTATGGAACCGGTAGATAAATAATTTTATATTATCGCGATCATTGAACTCAGGAAAACACGGTATCGTTATAGAGTAATTGTTTCTAGTTGTTGCGTGTATGTTAGTCACCTCGAAAGGATCGTAATTAAGCGGTAATATATTAAAATAATTTTCGACAGCTTCGGGGCTAATAAATGATTGATTTGCACCCGTGTCAATTAATAATTTTAATGGTGGGTTGGAGATCTGTATATATGGTAATTGTCTCTGTGTCTGTAAGTTAAGTTCTATTTTAGTTTTTGTATATGGGGGTCCTTCCGAAAATCCTGGTTGTCAGTATCAACTTCTACCTGGGTATTATTTTCAACTTGTAGGAGATTGTGATTGGAAGCGTCGTAATATGTTGAGTCACAAGTAAAGTCGGGAGTATAGTCAGTAGTGTAAATATTGTCATAGTTGCTGTAATCGTACACCGGCTCGTAGTAACAATCATATGGATTGTAATATGATTCGGCGTACGCTCCGCATTCGTTCATGTTCATTTCACGTGACTTAAAATAATTACTAGGTGGCGGGTTCCCTGACCTCTTCCAATCATGACCTGTCAACATTGTATGAGGTAATGGTTTCGGGGTAAATCGTTGGACACCGCTCATAGGCTGAGGGGCTGTGGATTGAGGTTGGTATGTTGATGGGTTATTGCGAGGTGGCAATCTAAACACGTTGCTGTTAGGGTTGTAGTTGGGTGGTGGTGCACTGAACATCCTCTGGGTGTTAGTGGGCATGCGAGCGTGATGCATAACTTGATTAAATTTGAAAGGTTGAGGCGGTGGCCTCATAGGCTGCTGACTAGTTGGTAACGGCCACTTAGGTGCTGGGAATTGGAAACCTGGTTGACGTGGTGGAGTAAATGATGTGGATGGAAACAAAGGGACCTTAGGGGTTAGTTGAGGTTTATGGGGTTCATTACGCTGCTGTAGGTACATGATATTGAGTTCCTCCTGAACGTATTCTAGAGCCTTCTCTATAGTGTCCGGGCGCATACAACGTATCCGGGATCCTAGGGGTTCTTTCAGTCCACGTACGAATGCCTGCATGGTTACTTTTCTATAGAGGTCACGTTTCGCAGTCACAGTAGTAGGTAATGTCTCATGTAAAGTCACATAGGTCATTATTGTGCTAAATAAAGTCATACAGTGATCGTAAAATTCTTGAGGGGATCTATTACCCTGGGTAGCTAGTGAGAGGTCATTGTACAGAGTGGTTTCATCACGCTGGTCTGAAAAATTGTTAATCAAAGCAGCACGGACTCCTATCCAACTATCTGGTATTCCATTGGAATTTATTGTGCAAGCGGCCGTTCCCGTGATCTTGTTGAGGATGCCGTTTAACAAACAAGAATTACTAAATTCGCTACCTGGTGCAGCACTTAGGTATTGTGCGGCTACCTGGTCACATATATTAATAAATCTAGTCAATACATTAGGATTTCCATCGAACTCCGGAACAAGGCGGAGGGCCTTAAATATAGTATCCGGATCATGAGCCATTATACTTAATTTATTACTAATAGAATCTAACTGGTTATCTATGTTTAAATTTAAATTTCTTATACTATCGCTAACACTATCGCGGCGAGCCTGACGAGATTCAGACCGCCGGATCCTATCAGATCTAGGGTAAAAAATGGTGAAGGTTTACTAGGAAAAAGGAAAGCAACACGAGATCAATTCAAGTGCACTTACTGATACATCTGGTCTTCTCTGGGCGCTTCGATTTCTTGAAACTTCTCCTCGCTGCAGCAGGTCCGTAGATTCAGGATACTCGGTGACGAGGCTGGACAGCCACTCGGGTGACTCGCGACGCGATCTTCGATTTTAGAAGCCCTAAGCTATCGCGAACCGGCCCGCGAGTATCCTACCGACTGCGCCAATTACGTTTACTGCACTCGGAGACTCCAAAAAAAAAGCCAGAATTTAAATGAAATACTTTAATTAATACAAGAATTACAATTTAGTCTTATCTCTAGCCTAAGCTATGTCCTATCGATGTAAGATTAGGAATGCTGTAACAAATTTAATAATTATTAAGGAAATCTCGGATTTGACGTCATTCGCAATTACAACATTGCTAAATTGCAATTTTTAGTGTAATGACCAAATTATAATTGTAGGTTACACGTGCCGGTGGCATCAGCAATCCTCGTAGGGTTGTCCCACGTAATTAACTTATGCAATTATAATTATTTATTTATTTATGCAGATTATTTTTACTTTAAGTAAAGTTTCTTTCTTTGATACTATATTCTTTACCAGAAACAGCTGCTTACATATTCGTCCAATTTTCAAGCAGATTTCTGTGATTGTCCGCAGATAGAACCCTGTTAAATGGTTGTTTATATAGTTGGTAAAACAAGCGTAGTTCGACCGGAGAGGTACCACCGCCACAACTCTTTCTAGCGTGAAATAGTTCTTGCGTTTCGATCGAAGGTTTGCAGGCTCAATTTTATATGAGGCGACCGTCTTGTTCCAGGAGTAGGAAAACATTTGTGATCGACTTTAGATAAAACCCGCGTTCTATTTGAACGTCAGTGACCAATATCATCATTGATTGCGTGCTCTTTTGCTACCTCATCTTATAAAGAGAACAAATAAATATATATCCTTTCGCAACAATGGTCTTGAAGACGCCACTGAAATTTATCAGCCCATCTATCACACCAAGGTCTTGGACCTCAATGAGGGTTTGTAGCAATAAAACGGGACATAATTTCCGAATTGCCGTCCGTAGTAAGATTATTTATTTATCGGTCCGGAAGGTCAACTGTGTTTAACCTCGTTGAGCGGATTTATGTCGCAAAGGACCGGAATCATTATTTCACCCTGTAAAGCCCCATATACGACTCCCGATGGTTTAATTATTGATAAATAATGATTTAAGATATCTTTTTAAGGGTTCCGTACTCAAAATATTAAAATGGGGTCCTATTACTAAGACTTTGTTGCTCGTCTGTCCATCTCTCTGTCACCGTGTGTATTTCGTTAACTTTGATTGATAGGCAGTTGAAATTTTCACAGATGATGTACCTATTTCTTTTTTTTTATTTCACAGCAAGCAAGCAGTCCACCTGATGGTAAGTGGTCACTGCCGCCCATGGACATCTGTAATCAACTTCATACAGAACATGGGTTCTATCTGAAGTCAATCACAGACGTGTTGCTACTCCCGAGGACTAAGATGGTCGCCTCATATAAAAGTGTACCGGCAACCACACCCTTCCATCGAAACGCAAAAAATGATTCACGCTAGAAATAGGTGTGGCGGTGGTACCTCCCCGATCGAACTACACTGGTTTTACCACCTGTTGTCTATATCAACAAATACTAAAAATAAAATAACTCGACGACTGAACAGGTCACCTTAATTAAAAGTGAAGAGTGAAAACGATACGAATATTAAATAAGAGCAAGAAAATATACTATTGCTTTTTCATAAATATAACTTGTCTAACAATTTTTATAACAAAATCAATGAAAAGCGTTACATGTAATAAATTATTATAAAATCAAATCTCGTCAACCCATTATTGTCCCACTGCTGGGCACGGGTCTTCGAGTTTAGGCCATAGCCCACCGCGCTGGCCAAGTGTGAATTGGTGGACTTCATACACCTCCGAGAACCATTTTTTTTAAAGAATTCTCGGGTGTGTAGGTTTGCTCACGATGTTTTCCTTCACCGAAAAGCAGTGATAATTAATTTCTAATACGCTCATGAATCAGTGGTGCGTGCCTGGGTTTGAACCTCGGACCTCCCGATCGAGAGGGCAAGTTACAACCATTAGGCTATCACTGCTCTTATATTATATAAAATCAAATATTAACCAATAATCTACCATAACAACCTTTGTATCGGTGTTCAGTACTTTAATTTATATGGTAATACATTTCATAATTTTAGTACTTATTTTTAATTATATTTGAATTAATTTTATCATAACTTCCTTCTTGTGTTCAAGGGAATATTCGTAGATATAAGCTACGAGTGTAGAATATTTTTATTCGAAAAGTGTGTCCGAAAACATCGCTTCCTAATTACCAATTAAAATCTCATTACAGGATCACGAAAACAAATCCGGGACCAGATGTTCGGAAATAAAGTAATTGCTCCCGGGACTGTATAAATCTTGGAATTTCAATATTACACTAAATTGAATATTCCCACTCGCGCTGTGCGTTTAATTTCCTGTGCAAATATCTCTTGTCTGTGATTTTGTGGACTCATTCCAAAGGTCGTGGTCATCGGTAATGTATTTAGTATCCTAAGGATGTTTTTTTGGTTGAAGAATGAAGATCGATGTAGCAAACGAGCATGCAGTCCACCTGATGGTAAGGTCACTGCCGCCCATGGACATCTGTAAGCAACTTCATACAGAACATGGAGTTCTATCTAAGGTCATTAAGAGATGCGTCGCTACTCCCGAGGACTAAGATGGTCGCCTCATATAAAAGTGTGCCGGCAACCACACCCTTCCACCGAAACGCAAAAACTGGTTCACGCTAGAAATATATAATTCTTTGGAAATAGTATTTGGGAAAAGAAACGAACTAATAGCCCATCCATATTCAACCCTTGATACGGAGTAGATCTCTCCAGTTCTAGATGTATGACTAAGAATTGATAACTACATATGCTTTGACACGCAGTGGGTCCCATGTTCGATTCCCAGCCAGATTGGTATCTAAATAATGAGTTTAGATTCTTGCTCTGGGTCTGGGTGTTTGTTTATTCGTCTGTGTGTATCCACGGCAACCACGACACAGGAGAAAACCTACTGTGGGGCTATGAGTGTAGAAATTGTTTTAAGTTAGGTGTGGCGGAGGTACTTCCCTGGTCGAACTACATTGGTTCTACCACGTTAAAAGTCGTAGTCGTAGCACAAACAATAGGATAAAGTATCTCAGCTCCTGTATTTAGAACATTTTCCTAGAAAACACGTAACTATCACAGCTTACGCTATTTTATCTACTGAAGGTGGGCAGAATACTAATAAATCCGTTATTTGGCTCGTAACTATCGTGTATGAAACTAGTCTAGAAGCTTCAAGTCTCTAGGGAACAAGGTATAACGGTTTTATCATATGAAAGTAGCAAACGACGTGCAGTCCATCTGATAGGAAACGGCCAATGCCGTCTGTGAACATTTATAACTAAACTCAAATAAAATAAGAGCCTTCGTGGTTGGCCACAGATGCGTTACTACCCGACGCCCATAGATAAATAATTATTAGTATGTAGGGGGGCATAAAAAATATTTTCAATCTTTACTAATGCAATTAAAGTAATAAATAAATAAATTATTATTATTATTATTATAAAATAGGTTTGATTATTATATAATTTAGTTGAAATAATAACACAGCAGCGCTTAACACTGCTGTAATTAGGCAGAAATTGGGTAGGAGTTAGTGCCACCAAGTCGATACGCAAAAGGTCTTAAATCTGATGCAGACAGCACGTTGGGAGACCCCGTTTGAGTGTAATCCTACCACAAATTTCACACGAAAATTACACACGCTTTCTACACTCACAGCCCCACGCTAAGATTTTCTCCTGTGTCGTGGTTACCATGGACACACACTAGACGAACACACGAACATCCAGACTCAAGAGGTGAACCTAAACTCATAATTCAGATACCTGTCTGGCCGGAAATCGAACCCGGGACCCATTGCGCGTCTGATCGGTATGGTAACAACCCCACCACGCGGATCCTCAAAATATACCTGTTATAAAGCGTTAAAGTAAAATTTCGGTTTCTCAATAGAGGGCCCAAGGTTTGAACCTCAGGCACTTACCACAGGTACCACTGATTTTTCTAAAAGCATGTGCATATTAGAAGTTCCTTATGAAACCAACACAGAGAGTTATCGAAAAAAATCTCAAAAATCTGTGAAGTGTACCAACTTGTACTTTGTCAATGCGGAGGGCCGTGGCCTAAAACTCTTTATTTTATTTGATTTTATTTTATTTTGGAGTTAAACAGTAATTTACTGTACAGTGAAGTGTTACAGCTGAAATATACTTAACGCAATACAGTTTCCACTAATAACTAATACTTATTGTTAATTTGGAGCATTATATTTGTATATGTTATTACCATTAGGTATTAATAACAGCATCAATAAAAATTAGCTATGATAACTAATTTATATAACTAATATCCATCCATAGAAATAATATTATTGTGTTTTTTCTTAAGCAAAACAAACCAAATTTAAAGAATAAATGATTATTTTTGTGCAGCATGCCGCATACTTTTGTGTAATTAAAATTTATCTAACAGTTTATTTATTATATTCAAAAATATACAGTATATTAACAACAATCAATTAACTAACCAATTTTCCAAGAGAAGATTTTTTTCAACTCTTATTCTAAAAGAAAGCCCTTCCTCATTAGTGAGACAATAATTGACAACTATGTTACCTGCATCGAAGTTCGAAGATCCACTTACAAACTTCGACGATACTTAATGTAATATCAATTAATGTTCAGATCACACGTGTTCGATACTAATTGCTTTAATTAGAATTTAATGTGGAATTGTCGTGGGTGATGTATTAATTAGATTCTGTGTATAATTGAGATATGGAAAATTGGTTAGTACACTTGAAGCGTTCAGTATTAATTAATTGTTGTTAATATACTGTAGAGATTTTTGAATATAATAAATGAATTGTTGGTTAAATTTTAATTACACAAAAGTATGCGGCAAGAAAAAAAACACAATAATATTATATCTATCTAGCCGAAAAACGCAAGTGGTTACAATCACTGTAGTTCGCCCGGAGAGGTACAACCGCCACATTTATATTTAAAGTGAAGCAGTTCTTGCGTCTCGATTGAAGGCTGTGGTTGGTGGCACACTTTTATATGAGATGGCGTAGACTTTTATATGAGTAGATAAGATTAAGTAATATATTCGTTCCAACAAATTTAAAAGAACTATATTTTTTCTCTTGATGTTTGACAGTTATTAAAAGCATGAGTAAAATACTATTACTTGGTTCAAGTTTATGATTTATTTTTATACTATTACGATCCGTATGGCGGAGTTCGGCGTATGTACCTGTCTGACAGGCAGTGGGTACTGGGTTCGATTGCCAGCCATCTCTGCCGGTATCTAAATAATGAATTTGGATTTCTGTTCGAAGTCTAGGTGTGTGTATTGTCTTTGGGTGTGTCCATGGTACCCACGATACAGGAGAAAATCCTAGTGTGGGGTAATGTAGAAATTGTTGTCATACTAATATTATAAATGTGAAAGTTTGTGAGTGTGTATGTTTGTTACTTCTTCACGTCTAAACGGCTGGAGCGATTTTCATAAAATTTGGTAGAAAGTTAACTGATATTTTGGATTAACATATTATAGTAACATATACTTTTTATTGTGGGATAATTTCTTACTCCCACGGGACAATCGACACACCAATTTTTTTTTTGCGCGGGCGAAGCTGGGGTGTTCTGCTAGTAAAAAGTAAATATGTTAAATACTTATTTGTATGAGACATTTCAATTTACGAAGCTCCAAGACTTAACGCAACCGTACACTAACAAGATGATCATTTAAGCCGTAAAATACAAAAACAGGCATTTAACCCCAAGAAAAGGCAATTTAAACCTGTATTATCCGGCCGAAAGAGGTCTCCTGGACCCTGACGACCTCGGAGGTCCGTATTATCGTTTTCAAACACGTTACATGTCTATTCAAAACATGGTTTTACAACCTTAAGTTACTTTCGTTCGCGAAATTTGCGAAAATATATGCGAAGAATAAGCTAATATAATACGCTTCATATATGATGAAGTTTCTTAGCAAGGCAATTGTTATTGGTCTCCTTTTTTTGAATCTTTATTACTAGAGTATTATAAATGTTAATTTTATTAAATAATTAATTGATATTAACAATATCTACATTTATGATTTCTCCATCTAGCCGTATCCGTACGCATTAAATTGATTAGTATACTCTCTGAGGCATCACTTAGTCCTTAGGAGTAAGAATCTATGGCCAATCGGATGTTAAACTCGCATCGTATCTGGACTTGATCACAGATGTCCGTTGGGCGCACTGGTTATTTTCTATCATGTGGACTGCACGCTCATTTGCTACTTCCACGTTGGAAAAAAGGAGAGCATAGCAAAGAGGCGTCCTGTTACCTCTGCGGCAGTACACGAGAAAAGCAGAAAGTCGAGGAGCAGAGATGTTCATGAACACTGTTCATGGTGCGCTGTGGTCATCACTACCAGGAATCAGTGTAGTTTGACCGATGACCACACAGTGTGAAGCAGTACTTGCTTTTCGATACAAAGGTGTGATGGTCAGATCACTTATAAGGAGTGACCATCTTACTGTTTTATCTGGAGTTGCTTACAGCAGGCGGCAGTGACCACTTACCAATATTTCAAGACCTTATCTTTACTACTGGACCAGAAAACGTTACCTCGTGGACTGCATGCTCGTGTGCTACTTCAATCTTTTACTTAAAACAAAAACACAACGCTTAATTCTTAACAATTAGTAAGAAGTAATAATATAGCGATGGTCCGCAAGGTTCTAAGCAATAATTAAATTTAAAATAAAATGTAAGAAAATTCGAAGATTTGAAGTTCATTAAGAGGTCTTTACAACATCCATCACTCCACACTAACATGTTCGACAATAATTTGTGTATATATTGTCATTAGTCTTGCATTAATAATATCCGTCAAGTTGAACTGCGATCTTGTAATTGCCGTTGACCGGTCAAAGTGCGGTAATTAAGACGAATTAAAGGGCCCGCTTTAACTGTATGATTAATTACATAGTTAAACCTTAACGCAGTAACAATAGGTATAGGTTTTACGCTATTATAAATGTAATACCTGTAACTTGTAGACAGGATGTATAAAATCACTAAATATATCTAATGACTAGCAAAATCGACGTGACTTCGTTCGCGAAGGCTATAATGCAATCTATCCAACCATTATACATTTGAGCACTACTCCTGGACATTTCTTTATTCTATTATCAATAGGTATTACAGTGTATGCAATGAAAAAAAATATTTTAATAATTTTTTTTTACACTTTGAATCACATTACTCAAGTTTTAGCAAAGATGCCTTATATATTCTAGTAATAAATATAGCCTATGTTTCTCAAGGATAATGTAACATTCTAATGGTGAAAGAATTTTAAAAATCGGTTCAGTAGTTTTTAAGTTAATTCATGACAAACATACAAAAAAAACAAAAATACAACGTTTTCCTCTTTATAATATTAGTATGGACTAATGATCAAACTATGTCGCGGCGATGACCTGGCTGCATGGTGCAGAGTCTACGGGCGTCTAGGAACTCCTGTTAGCAGTCCGTGCAATTCTCTCAGTGGATTGAATACCTGCACTGATCCTCGGACCTAAGCTGGGCTGCTCCTTCAAACTTAGCCCCCCTGGTCGTCGGAGGTGTCTTGTTTCTCGATTTCATGAGGGATCAAACTCCGTCCCGTCCCGTTGGGTGGTCGAATAGTTTGGGGCGCGAAGTCTCACAGATGAGAGTATAAGCCGTTCTTGGGGCGCTTATACCAAAACATACGGAGGGCCAACTAAACCACACACTTGTTCAAGATAGGAACCTTGAGGTCGCACTCTGACACATCATTCCGAAGATAACGTTCCGCCCCTACGATCATTCTGTTCTGTATGAAGTAACAGGTGTCCATGTAGACAAATAATGTATGTCATGACTATATTATTTGTCGTTACTTCCAGAACACACACAAAATACAAAAAATCTTAACGTTGGCGTACAACAAAAAAATCCTATCGTAGGCCTACGAATACCAAAACAAAAAACGGAATTCCAATCACAAATATTTCTTAAAGAAAAACTATCCTGAAAACGTAACGTCTCCGCGTCGATAAATCTCAATTATCTAGCACACTTCACTTAATTAGTTCCATTCATTACAAAAGACTTGTTATCCCCACTTTTCGGGTCTAATGTTAAGTAATACGTAATTTGTCGAAGCCGTGACGAGGGATCAATTAGGTGATTACCTCAGATGTAGATGTCAAAGAAAGTTTTGTCTGCTTTTGTAAAAGTTATCGTGTCTGTTATTTGTCTGGAAAACTATGTACAAAGACTTGTCGCTCCATGTAGTTTTTCTTTCATTTCGTGTTTTCTATGAAAATAATTACTGCCTCTTATCAGATGAATAAAAGTAATTTACATTAATATTATTTTATGATTACAATTGTGACTGCGATGATAATCTCGTTAATATTAGAAATGAGTAAATCTGTAAGGATGTTTTTTTATTATAATGATGAAGTAGCAAACGAGCACGCAGTTTATCTGATGGTAAGTGTCACTGCCACCCATGGACATCTATAAGCAACTTCATATAGAACATGGATTCTATCTGAAGTTAATCACAAATGCGTTGCTACTCCCGAGGACTATGCCGCTCATCTCATATAAAGGGTACAAGCAAACACACCCTTCCATCGAAACGCAACTATTTCACGCTAGAAATAAAAGTGGCGTTGACACTTCCCTGGTCGAACTACACTGAGACCTAGTAATCCAGTAGTACATACCTAGTAGTACCCAGGTGTGTCTTTGTAACTTTTTCATACGAAAACTACAAATCGCTTTTCGCTGAAATTTGACTTACAGTCGGTTTATCCGGATTACTATAGAGGATATGTTATTCTTATGAACTAAATTAACAGTCATCTTGTATAAGGGCCTCCTTTTACTTTTGTGTTATTAAAGCATTCACTATAGCGATATCTCTAAGATATAACATTTAATGAGGAAACCAGCGCACATTCCACCAGATGGTAAGTAGAATAATGCCTAAGACATACCATGTGAGAACCAAAATGTGTGAATACAGGAAAAAAGGAAATATAAATTATTATTAGTATTTATTATTATTAGTTATTAGAATTTTATATTATTTGAGATTATTATTATTTTTTTCCATTTTATAATGTACGTTTAATGTTGACAATTTATTTTGACCTTTTTATTAAATTACAATTAATTAATTATATAGATATTTTTGACATTTTATAAGATACTAGCTGTACCCGCGGCTCCGCCGCATTCAAATCAATGTGTCACGAAGTTTTTCACATTTCACCCCCAAGGGTTTAATTTCATAAAATCCCTTCTTAGTGATCACTTACGTCCTTAAAAGAACCCGCATGCAAAATTTGAAACTCCTAGCACTTGTAGTTTCTGAGATATCGTGATGAGTGAGTGAGTGAGTGACCTTTCGCTTTTATATATATAGATGACATATTCTATATTGTAGTTTGACTTCTATTTAATATTAACATTTAAATGAAATTTGCACGCCTTATAGGTAAATAAGAGGACTTGTTAATTTATTTAACATAAAATGTGTACCTTATTTTTTTTAAATAAATATTATTATTATTATTATTATTATAAATTCGGACAAGAACTATTTATCACAACCCTAAATTATACAAATATAAAATGGCCAACGGAAGTTATTTGACGTAGGCTTCATAATATCGTAAATCTTCATAAAAGGTTTCATAAAATCGAAAAAAGTAGATTGATGGCTCAATTTTTTATTATTAACAACAAAATTTCTTTACAGCGTGCTAATAATCTTTTATACCTTGGTTTGTAGATGAAACGTGCTCTTTGTTTGAGTCCATACAAATAGAGATAACATAACGATGTATTGCTGTACTCAATAGCTTACAAGGATACCTATTAGCAACTCTGTATAGAGTAGGAGTTTTACTTGAAGTAAATTGTAGATGCTTTGTCAGTCCAAAGGGCTAAGATGGTTGTCTCATTTGAAACAACCATCTTAGCCCTTGACAGTGACCGACAACCACACCCTTCCACCGAAACGCAAGAACTGCTTCACGTTAGAAATAAGTGTAGCCTTCGTCAACCCATTATTGTCCCACTACTGGGCACGGGTCTTCTCTCAGAATGAGAGAGTTTTTAGGCCATAGTCCACCGCGCTGGCCAAGTGCAAATCGGTGGACTTTACACACCTCCGAGAACTTTCTTAAAGAACCCTTGAGTATGTAGGTTTCCTCACGATGTTTTCCATCACTGAAAAGCAGTGACAATTAATTTCTAATACGCACATAAATCAGTGTTGCGTGCCTGGGTTTAAACCTCGGACTTCGCGATTAAGAGTGCCCCGTTTTCAACCATTAGGCTATCATTGCTCTATTGTAGCACAAATAAATAATGTAGTGAAAATAGTACCTCGCCTGTGGAAACATACTCGTTCTGCATTCAGGTAGTTAAGAAATTTAACAAAGCATATATTTTTATTTTTGAATAAATAAAAATATACTTCTAAGGAAACGCATGAAATGCCGCTATATTTCCATTAGAAATAGTTACCCGAACCGTTTTTTCATTTTTTATTGAAGAACGGTTCGTGGGTTAAGAATTGTGTTGGCCGTATATTTGGTTCACCGAGTTCATGATTCAAGAATAAGTATTTCTGGCGGAAAGGAAAGCCGTCCTTTAAAATGCGAGATTATTCATCATCATCAGCCTTTATCATTCCACGTCTGGACATAGGCCTCATAGGCCTCATAGGCGGGATTATTAAAAGTAAGTTACTTACAGTTTTGTCCTCTTTAGCACAATATCGTCAAATAGCGCATGTAGCGCTAGACAATAAACAGGTAAATAATAAGCATTGTTAGTCGTTTCGAGTATTTAATTGAATTTTAACATTGCTTTCGTTCTGACAGTACGATATTTTACGATACCACATTTCATTTTATTCAATCATTTTAAATTTTTAATTCTCAAAAACAAACTTCAGCAAAGCGAAGGCTCTTCCGAACTTAGGAGAAAAAATAATATTAAGTATATGGTCCCTGATCATAACCAAAATCATAAAAATGACATGTTAAAGCTGAGCTTGTATCCACGTGAGGAAGGTGGTGACTCTGCTGTAGACCGAGGGATATCCTGCTTGGCACGCGTTACCAAGCCCGAAGGAGACTATTCCCACCTGAAATGAGATAAAAAAACATTTATTAATTTGTCTTTTACATTACTGTACCTTGTACAGCTAGCATCATATTTATCATCGCTTACTCATTACTTCTCATTGGTAACGGGTCTTCTCATTAATTCTCGTTAAATCGATAATTCATGAAACTAGCTAAAGACATCGTCGTCAACCCATTATGTCCCACTGCTGGGCACGGGTCTTCTCTCAGAATGAGAGAGTTTAGGCCATAGTCCACCGCGCTGGCCAAGTGCGAATTGGTGGACGAACGAACGTGCACGTTCTAAAGACAAACTGTACTGCTATATGCGAATGTTATACTGCATGCAACTTTATTACAAGCAATTCTTGCTTTTCGAATGAAGATCTTGGCAGGCGACCGTCTTAGTCCTCGGGAGTAGTAACGAATCTGTCATTGGCTTCAGATAGAACCTCAAGTCTGTTGTTTACAGATACTCATTAACGACAGTGACCTAAGAGTATTTTTCTTGCAGAACTTTCACTTCAAAAAGTAAATGATAAGTATTTGCTTTCACTATTAAGTAAAATAAATTACTTCTTATACGCACTGAACTTGACCATTATGCTATGATAGTTAAAAATCAGTCCTTTAATTGAGGATCCAAGATTCGAAATCGAAATAAAATCATCTTAAATGGCCGCATGAAAAGTTCTAAAACACTGGTGGTATTCCCTTGATGTACAGGAACACTCAATGTTTCAAAAAAGTAGCCGCCAACGTTTTTATAATAAGCATGAACAATAAAATGTTTAGAAAAAAGAAATAAATATTCCATATTTCTAAACGTGTTTTATTCTATGTTCCAAAAGATGTTACTAACCAGCATCCTCCTCTGCTTCCAAACCACGGTCAAGGGACCTCCCGAATCGCCGTCACACGTGCCAACTTTCCCCTTTCCACTCGTACAAAGATGGGTGAGTTGTATCGGAACTTCGAAACTCTTCTGACACTCGGCGTTAGACATCACGTTCAGATTGATATAGTGCAGAGATGTTGTCGTGGGGAAGCTGTTTTGGGCTGCAACGAATGAAATGAAATAAATATAATCATTTTATTTTGTATAGCCCCATGAAGCTTCTTATTCTTCTATTTTTTGTTACAGTTTAAAGTTTCGTCAAAGTGGTAGAAGCAATATAAAATTGAAATGTTACAATTTAAGAAACGAATATTGCATTTTTAGAAGACGCAATATCAATGTCATGGGGTCAATAGAAGATTTACCTCAAGATTGTGGGGTCGCCACCTTTGTGTCCCGGCCGCCATTTTGGGATAAGGGGTCAAAACACATTTTTTGCGGAATCTCGGAAACTATGCATCTTACAAAAAAAAATGTTAGGTCATAATTTGTAGCAAATTGTTTTGCCTACGAATTTGTTGATATAAATTTTAGCTCTAAGTTAAAAATTACAGAAGTTATTAGCAAAAAGTAAGAAAATTACTATATCATCCGATAATAAATGAAAGACTATATGATTTGACAGGAAAGGTACCACCGCCACATCTACTTCTAGCGTAACGCAATTCGCAAACAACACATCTATGATTGACTTCACCCTTTAGATATATAAAAACCTAGTTCTATATGAAGTTGTTTACAGATGTCGATGGCAGTGACCAATCACGAGGTGTGATGCATGCGATATATATCCCGCACCGCAAAGAATACATAATATAATTGACGACCCGCGTGGCGCAGTGGTTACCATACCGGCTGACGCGCAATGGGTCCCATGTTTGATTCCCGGCCAGACGGTTATCTGAATTATGAGTTCAGATTCATGTTCTGGGTCTGGGTGTTTCTGCATTCGTCTTGTGTATGTCCATGGTACCCACGACAAAGAAGAAAATCCCGCTGTGGGGCTTAGAGTGTGGAAAGCGTGTTTAAAAAATAATAATAATAAAAATGCGAAAAGCTTAACTCAACTTAAATACCTACTACCCTTTTTATAAGGCACTTACAAAGAGCGGCCCAACAAATTCCCTGAAACAATACAAAATCACTCACCATCGCTCGTTTTCCCGAAACCGGAAGCCGTAGCTGTCATCCCCGCGAAGTTCTGGTTCACATCCGCCACCGAAGGCAGCGGGATCGACTGAATATTATCTGAAAGGTTCAATGGAGCCATCTTGTTTTATTTGTTTTGATAAGACGCACGTCGTACAATACGCGAAAATATTGATTGGTATAAAAGGTCGTCACAGGTAGAGCAGTGATAGCCTAATGGTTGAAACTTGCCCTCTCGATCGGGAGGTCCGAGGTTCAAACCCAGACACGCACCATTGATATGTGCATATTAGAAATTAATTTTCACTGCTTTTCGGTGAAGGAAAACATCGTGAGGAAACCTACACACCCGAGAGTTCTTAAAAAAAAGTTCTCGGAGGTGTGTGAAGTCCACCAATTCGCCATAGTCCACCACGCTGGCCAAGTGCCAGCGTGGTGGACTATGGCCTAAACTCTCTCATTCTGGGAGAAGACCCGTGCCCAGCAGTGGGCCAATAATGGGTCGATGCGATAAAAGGTATTAGGATTAGCATACAATTTCTTCATTAGTTAAGTTTTTTCGTAAAATAAACTTGCTTTCGGTTAATTTAAAGTGTTCCTGAGGATTATTCAAAGAACTTAAACAAACATTAAATGTTGAAATCAAGACCTATTCCTAGTATTAAATATTTATACCACCAAATTCGTACTTCTGTAATAAATATAATGTATGGCAATAATATATTCTAAGACTTTCTATCTTCTTCTTTTCTATCTTCTAGTACCGACAGATTAAGTGGATACTACTCAATCGCTACACAACTAGCCGAATATAAATTCGTAGAATTCACACACATTTAAGGAAGAGCTTTTTGAAAGAACCCTCATGTGTGTAGATTTTATAGCTATGTTTTCCGGTGTATTCAAGCAGTAATAAATTAATGTCAATATACACATAGTTTAGAAAAAATGTGGTACGTGCCAAGAAGTTGACTATAGGGCCCTAAATTGAAACTCCGAGTTTCCATTACGCTATCACAGCTCTATCATACATGTCGGCGGGACACTGCGTATTTGTGAAAAAACACGTCGCCGAAAATAATTATTTTAGTTAGTTTAAAGATCAAAAATTGTTTGTTTATTAAAAAAGCAATATTTAATGATTTTTACAATTGTAATTTAGTTTACCCTCCATAAATTTGTTATTGTCAAACCACCAAACATTATTGTAAAAAAACGCCGGTAGAAAAAAAATCTTGTTTAACCGTCGAAGCGATAGGACCTCATCAAATGTGAATAAATCGAAGAAGTTTACGCCTGTGTTTTACTTGAAATCTTCAAGATTGGACAGTAATGAAGACTCCTGGCCTACCTGACTTCACGTTCACTTCGTTATACATATTTACTTAATAAATGGTACAAGGCAGTTTGTATAATATTAAGAGTAGCAAGAAAATTGATAAATATTTATTCGCTTGCAATGAGACAAGGTAAAAGGCATAGGATTCGCTTTGATACTTATCTGAAGACATTTCAAATGAGCAATGAAGCGAAATAGCGTAAAGTGATATGGGTCTAATTTTAAATGATTCAATTTAATTGAACCTAAATATCATAATTAATGTTTACATAAATATCTAAATATTAATACGAGAAGCAAAAACTTGTGGTGCATTTTTAAGTAATATGGCTCAGACGGATTAGTATGAAATTTTGCACGGTTACAGTGGACGTAGAGAAGGAGTGCAGAATGTTAATATTTTTGTCAAATAATGCTTAAACATACATAAAATCAACTAAAACACATTACACACATTACCATGTATTTGTCACAAGCACATAAATAATAAACGAAATAGAACATTCAATGCCTTACTCTGAAAACACATAAGGTCAGAAATGTCAGTGTCTTTGTACCCGCTATTGTGGGTGCGTTTAAAATTACTTGAAAATTATTACATTTTATTATAATTTGAGTCATATTCGTACTACTTTGGACAATATGAAGTTTAGTTTTTTAATTTAAATTAAGGTCGAATTTCGTGACGGGTGACTTAGTATTCATAATTATACAAAATTGAATAATACAAAATCTAAGGTAAATAATGTTGTATTCGGAATAAATGGTCTACAACATGAACATCAAGTATGTACATATTTGATCGAAGACAACATGCAATATTTATTCAATTCTGAATAACACTTCTAGATCTGAATAGTGCTTTTCTGTGTCAATATAGAGTTCGTGCTAATTCATTTTGAAAAATAATCAGCTAAGCGCGAGCCGGACTTGCGCACGAAGGGTTCCGTACGATTATATACCAACGGCAAAAAATCACATTTGTTGTACGGGAGACCCACTTAAATATTTATTTTATTCTGTTTTTTTACTGACTGAAGTAGCAAACGAGCATGCAGTCCACCTGGTAAGCGGTCACTGCCGCACTTCTTACAGAACATGGGTTCTATCTGAAGTCAATCACAGCGTTACTACTCCCGGGGACTATGATGGTCGCCTCATATAAAGTGTGTTTTTAATGTTGGTTGTTATAAATGTAAATCAAAACAGAAAATCAACTTTATATCTATCACGGTTCATGAGATACATCCTGGTGACTGACAGACGGACACATGGACGGATGGACAGACGTTCAGCGCTATCTTAGTAATAGGGTTTTATTTATAATTGAACCTGGCGAGGAGGCAAACGGGCTACCTGATGGAAAGTAGTCAGCAGAGGAGTTGCCAATGCATCGCCGGCTTTGAAGGAGAGCTCTTTTCGCACCATTTTTGAAGAGCCCCATGTCATAACGCTCCAGGAATACCTGAGGAAGCTCAGGGTTCCGTTATCCTTTAGATACGGAGCAATAAAAACCACTTACTATTAAAATTCACTTCACTGAACCGGACCACAGCAATATCATTTGTGATGTCGTTGGTATTCCACGCCGGATGCACCACCACATCTGATGTCTTGATCCTTGTGCCCCCTGTGAAAACGGTCACGGAACCCAGGACAACTGTGAACTCCTTCGCCTGACTGTGACCGTCGAACCAGCAGTGAGCTGCAGTTAGAACCCTGGTCTTGGATATCACCGCTCCACCGCATACGGAAGTCCAGCCTGTCGTGAGAGTCACGACTATACCGGCCTGAGGAAAAAAAGAGTATTTCAGCCCACTGTTTTTACCAGGTAGAACCAGTGTAAATGTACAGCTGGTAGAACCAGTGTAGTTCGACCGGGGAACTACCACCGCCACACCTATTTTAGCGTGAAGCATTTCTTCCGTTTTGATGGAGCGGTGTGGTTGCCGGCACACTTTCACATGAGGCGACCATCATAGTCCTCGGAAGTAGCGACGCATCCGTTCAGATCCGATTGACTTCAGATGGAACCCATGTTCTGTATGAATTTGATTACAGATCTCCATGAGCGGCAGTGACCACTTACCATCAGGTGCACTGCACTCTCGTTTGCTACTTCATTCAGATAAAAAAATGTTGTTCGACCGGGAGGTATCACCGCCACACTTATTTCTAGCGTGAAGCAATTTGGTTGCCGTCTCACTTATATATGAGGCGACCTAATCCTCGGAAGTAGCAACGCATGTGACTTCAGATAAAGCCCCTGTTCTTCATGAAATTGCTAACCGATGTCCACAGACCACATACCCTCATGTGGACTGCATGGTCGTTAGCTGCTTCAATCTTATATGAAAATGAGCCTTATATAAAAAAAAAATCCAATAGCGTCAGAGGGAAGGTAGTGTTTTTCGTGCGTATGTATGAACTGTACTGCATTTTAGCAGGCAAGGCCGCGGGAATAGGCTAGTATGTTCCATAGAATATAATTAAAATATTTATACATTCCTAAATTATGTCATACGCAAAAATAAGTAATACGGTTGTTCACATTATCTTTTATCTTATTATGATTTTATCTATTATTTTCTAATAATTATGATATCATCCTTCTAAATCGCATGTATGTCATCAGATACTAACAATAGTAATTATCTAAATTGGCATTTAATTACGAAACTTAAAAATAAGTAACAATTCATTCATAATTCATAGGAATCATTACTTGTATTGACTTCAACTATCGTCAAACCATAATTATCCCACTGCTGGGCACGGGTCTTCTCTCGGAATGAGAGAGTTTCTAGGCGATAGTCCACCACGCTGGCCAAGTGCAATATGGTGGACAGACTTCAAATAGAACCCATCTACATATAGGCAAAACTGACTTAACTACTGACATATCTATGCACAGCCCAAACTACTGTATCTAGAAACCTGAAATTTGATTTGATTTTGAACAGGAGTTCCTTTTATGATGTTATTGAGCACTAAGAAAGGATTTTAAAAAATTCGTCCCCTAAGGGGGTGAGAAACGAGCATGGATTGTGTTTTGGTCTTCAAATTGCAATTGAACTAAATTTGTATAGATTTGGCGATCTTTCTTCCTAGAGGCGTCAAGCTGCAGTTCTACATTCTCAAAATGTTCGCGAATGCAAATGTGTACAATAATGCGAATATTCGCGAATGATAATGGGAATATTCGCGAATACGAATACGAATTTTCATTACATCATTAATATAAATATACTGTTCTAGCTAAAACCACCCTTTGGCTCCAAATGATAAGATCGTTGAGGAAGTTAATCGGTAGTTTTCAAACTCGGTCTCTCTATTCCAAAGTTTTAATTCCAAGTAAGCTCGGCCTTTTGTAGGCTATCTGCGTATTGAATCAATTGACGACCCGCGTGGCGGAGTGGTTACCGTACCGGTCTAACGCGCAATGAGTCCCGGGTTCGATTCCCGGCCAGACAGGTATCTGAATGATGAGTTTAGATTCATGTTCTGGATCTGGGTGTTCGTGTATTCGTCTTGTGTGTGGGTGTTTGTGTATTTATCTGGTGTTGTGACGACACAGCAGAAAATTCTACTGTGGGGCTATGAGTGTAGAAAGCGTGTGCGTGTGTAATTACCGCTTGGTTAAATAGTAAAGGAAAGCATTGTGAGAGATAAAAAAAATATTTTAAGATTGAGTAAAGTATATAGTTGTTCATTATCTTTTTTTGCATATAAGTAGGTAAAGAAACATAAATTAATAAGTTTAAGAGTGAAGAGCATAGCCTAATGGTTGAAACTTGCCCTCTCAATCGGGAGATCCCAGGTTCAAACCCAGGCCAAACCACTGATCTATGTGCGTATTAGATATTAATTATCACTGATTTTCAGTGAAGGAAAATATCATGAGGAAAGCTACACACCCGAGAATTCTTTAAAAAAAAGTTTTCAGAGTCAGAAGTCCACCAATTCGCACCTGGCAACAATTGGCCAGCACGGTGGACTATGGCCTAAAACTCTCTCATTCTAAGAGAAGACCCGTGCCTAGCAGTAGGACACTAATGGGTTGTACCAACGAAACCAGACAACCTTACGGCACAATACAATAAAGTGTTTTTTTTATATACTTTAACCTAACGATAAGGCAGACGGGCTACCTGATGGAAAGTAGTCACCGTCGCCTATGGACATTCGCAACACCAGAGGAGTCGCCAATGCATCGCCGGCTTTGAAGGAGAGCTCTTTTCGCACCTTTCTTGAAGAACCCCATTTCATAGCGCTCCGAGAATACCTCAGGAGGAAGCCGGCAACCATACCTTTCCATCGAAACGCAAGGAATGGTTCACGTTAGAAATAAGTGTGGCGGTTTAAAACCCTTTAAATACGTACAAAAAGCTGAGATATTTCGTTCGTTTCCAAGTTAGTCGAACGTAGCGATTCGAAGTCGGTACAAACTGCGGACTCCGTGTGGGTTTAAGTTCAGTCAGTTCTTGGCAGTCTGAACTTATAACTGGCCACTTGCGCTATTTCATATGCGGAATAATTTAAAGTTCAGTAAACGCCACAATTTGAAGCGTCTTCACACAGTTTAACGTCTAACGTTTCAGTTTAACCAGGGCTGCCAACTTAGGGGTTTTCCCCTAAATGTAGGGGATAAAAAGTCGGGTGGGGTTTTTTAGGGATGTTCTATTTGGGTTTTTTATAACTTCAACATATAGCTGTTTTAAAGGGAAATCTCCCGCAAGGCTAAAAAGAAAAAAAGTCATGCACTACACCCGATTACCTTTTTTTCGTCGTTAGGGAGAAACTTACGACCTTATTCAGAAATATGGGAAGTTGCCAGGAATTCCAATTAATTGTGAGGATATATGGGTTTTATATGGAGGCTTTAGGGAGGTACATTTTTTTTTGAGAGTTGGTAACCCTGACTTTAACGTAGTTCTGTAGTTAACGTTGTGGAACATAGTATAGTTGAAATACATCGCCATTGACTTAGAGTATATTCCCACTACCGCAACTGAACCATTTGATAGGTATGAAACGTTCCAAAAAGTGGTGGTGTTTTTGCACATCTTTATCGACTTATTAAAGCCTATTTACATATACCACAAATCTAATCTAATACCACTAATCTAATATCAAACCGTCCGACAGCAACACAATGTCCAATAAATAGTAACGTGTAAATGGTAGCTCCTTGTAAGTGTTCTCTGGAAACTTTTTTCATAATATGAAAGTGGACAACGAGCATGCCCTAGACCTGTATCGGCAGTAGCATCAGGTAAAGTGCATTTGTGGAGTGGAACGTAAAAAGCCACTGCCGTCCATTGACCTCTGCCTTCACTCAAAGTTAAGATCAATAATTTGAAGATTAAATTTGGTCACCGATGCGATGTTACCCCATAAGACAAGGTAGACAAAACTCTCCTCTTATCTGCAGTTTTCCTAAGTTAGTATTTATCATTGACATCGACAAGAAAACAAAATACATTAAACTTACTTGATGAGGAATCACCATCGCATCTGGCACTTTTGTCCCACCGACTATCCTCCCGAGTCCCAGTTCCGATCTCAGCATAGACTCGGCTTTGGGAATCCCAATAATCTGATGATACCCATATCCAGGTATAAACTGACCTTCCACGTAACACAGGATAAAAAACAGAAGAGCCAACTTTAACATTTTGACTTTCTATAGCTTGTCTATCTATAGAACTAAAGTGAAAATTTAATGTCCATGGAGTGCATATATACCTTCCACTAGATAAGCTATCAGGCTAGAAGCACTTAATGAATTAAGATATCAATTAGTTGTATTGTGATATAAATCTATTGATAGGAGAAATAATAGAAAATTAAGGACCGTTTACATGGAGTTTTAATTAAAATATACAATGATAAACATTTATGCTGTTCCGATTTTTTTTACTCCAGGGTGGAACCTTAAAAAAGGACTCGACGCTGGGAGCAACGCAGAGTTATGTGGGATTTTTACCCCACTCAAACTCCCCCCGGTGGCTGTCCTCGGCGCTCCAAAGCGGACTCCGGGATCTCCAAAGGAACGCAACTGGAGTCCTCTGAGCGCGTTGCCCCATAGGGCTCCTCCCAGATGGGCGGGCACACCGCTCTGTATAGTCTTTAGGACATATAGGACCACACATACCGCCGTCCCTCGCTTGACCGAACGGTTCGAACTCCCAATCTAGACGCCCGCAACCCCGGAAGCCCCCTTTAGTCGTCTCCTACGACATGCAGGGGATACAGTAGCCCTGTCCCGGAACTACAGGGACGATGCTGTTCCTGCCTATATTTACTTCTTCTTTTTCCTTTATACGATTAAAGTAGCAAATGGATATGCAATCCGCCTGATGGTAAGGACATCTGTAAGCCACACTATGTAGGAATTCTATCTGAAGTCAAGCCCTATGCATTACTATTCCCAAGAACTGAGCTGGTCGTCTTATATGACAGTTAGGCTGAAACCACAACTTTTCACCGAAATGCAAAAACACCGAATTAAAATTCTTTAATTTCCTAGTAGCACCCAAACCCTAGCACAAAATACCAAAAATTTAATCTACGAACAGAAAAGACAGTAATTTAAGAAACTCGTTTACAAAAGACAGAAATATATAGAGGATAATTTAATTACAGACTTTATTAAATTTCATATCCGCAACACTTAAGGAAGCTTACACACGATCGACCATTGGTAATTGGATACTGACGACACTACCGCCAGTCGACGATATACAGCACGAAACATAGATAATAGATAGATAATGAAAATTTGTGAAAATAGAAAAATGAACGTGATTTAAATACCTTTGATTTCTAGGCTTTTAACATGTCATCCCTGTAGTTCCGGAATTAGAACAGGGTTATGGTATCTCCTGCCTGTCATAAGCGGCGACTAAAAGAGGTTTCACTGGGGGGTTTTAGTGCGGTAAAAATCCCACATAACTACTTCATTCATATAAAAAAATTAAAGCTTTTCCATATTGGTCAACTGGCACCGAGAATTAACGATTCTCAGCGACAATCGGTCGGTCGCAATCTCACTGTCGCTCGTGTGTTCCAACCCTTAACGCCAGCCAGACCGCCTCAAGTGTTCCGTTAATTAATCAATCGAGACGGTTATATAACAGCTGCTTCCTTAACTTTACTAACACTAACTGAAAAGTATCTGGTACTTATATAACACTATTATAACTTGAGTATCTCTTCATAGAGCAGTGATAGCCTAATGGTTCAAAACTTGTTCAAGAGGGGGTAGCTCGACCGGGGAAGTACCACCACCACACATATTTCTAGCGTGAAGAATTTCTTACGTTTCGATGGAAGGGTGTGGTTGCCGGCACACTTCTATATTAGGCGACCATTATAGTCCTCGGCACAGCAACGCATCTGTGATTGACTTTAGATAGAACCCATGTTCTGTACGAAGTTGAATGCAGATGTCCATGAGCGACAGTGACCAATTACCATCAGGTGGACTATATGCTCGCTTGTTACTTCAGTCAGAAAAAAAACTTGCCCTCCCGATCGGGAGGTCCGAGGTTCAAACCCAGACACGCACCACTGATTTTTCTAAAATTATGTGCGTATTAGAACTTAATTATCACTGCTTTTCGGTGAAGGAAAACATCGTGAGGAAACCTACACACCCGACAGTTATTTAAAAAAAAAATCTCGTAGGTGTATGAAGTATAACTATGACATCTCTCATTCTGAGAAAAGACCCGTGCCCAGCAGTGGGACAATAATGGATTGACGAGAGATCTATTAATAGTTTATTAAAATCCGGTTACGTGGAAGTCGGACACGTCATCAAAGTTTCCATCTCTAAAAAAATATAATAATAATAAAGCTTTATTCACATTATAAAGTAACATCTATATATAACTAGTAGTCAGATAACTTAGTTCAATTTAAATATTAATATTATCATCACCTATCTATAAATATACGCTGAAAACGTTAAGAACCAAATTCATATTTTTCAAGTTAACATAAATACTTGAAACTACATCTTGTAATGTTAATGTATCGTCTAGCGAACATCATGTGACGATTTCATGGATTTCATGGAAAAAGAAGGAACAAAAATGTCACTTTAACATTCTTAGCACTTTAAAACAATACCCAAAATGCAAGTCCGGTTTATTTTCCAATTAATTAAAATTAGTTTTGGGCAAGTTTTAATAAAATACGCTTTCTTACGCTTTCTACACTCATAGCCCGACACTAAGATTTTCTCTTGTGTCGTGGGAACCATGGACACACATAATACGAATACACAAACACCCAGAACATGAATCTAAACTCATCATTCAGATATCCCTTAGATTATAAATCGAACCCGTGACCATTGCGCGTCACACCATGGTAACCGCTCCGCCACGCGGGTAGTCGAAATTTCGTTTCGTTTCTGTAGAGTGCAGGTACGAAGTTACACTTAACTTGTTTATTAATACTGAACGCAAACACTTAATGATCTATCTTTCTTAGAACTTTATCATCCTCATTTATATCAAACGTTCTACGAAAAGATCAGTGCCGTTAGCACGAAAATTATCTTCTATATAAAAATACGTGAAGCAAAAACTTGTGGTGCATTTTTAAGTAATATACCGCGGACGGATTAGTATGAAATTTTGCACGGTTATAGTGGGCGTAGAGAAGGAGTGCAGAATGTTTATATTTATTTATAAGGCACTTTCATATGACACTTTTATATGAGGCGACCATCGTAGTCCTCGGGAGTAGCAGCGCATCTGTGATTGACTTCAGGTGGAACGCATGTTCTGTATGAAGATTATTACAGATGTGGCAGGGCGGCAGTGACCACTTATCACCAGGTGGACTACATGCTCGTTTGCTACTTCAGACAGATAAGATAAGAAAAAAGGTAGTTAAGTATTACAAATCAATGTCTACTTTCTAAGTAAGAAAACTACGTGATAATGACGCAATAAATTCATTTTCCAAGCCAGTTTTGGTCCGAAGCCGTAGCGAAGTGTTTCGCAGTAATTAATCAAGACGTTACCTGCGGCTTGGCGTCCCTGAAGAGTTTAATTATCCCCGAGAATTTATTACAATATTCAAACGAAACGCAGAAAACATTTTTAGCAAGGACCCAGGGTTTCAGACTGTGACCCTTTTATGACTTTAAGAAATTAATTGTTTTGCTCCTGTTTCTTTATATGTTTGTACGACCAACATTCTTGCCCACGGTTCATTACTACTCATATGTTTCATCGTAAGTCCATAACGACAGATTTTTATAAATTGTCATCTATTGTCGTTTTATTAATTGACATAAGGATTTACTTTAAGGACGACTACTCATCGTATTGCTACTAAATGCTAAAGTGCCACACTTTCAAGATAGTATAACCAGTGTAATTCGATCGGGGAAGTACTACCGCCACAACACGGTAATGGTATCTACAGTATTCTATCTTCTTACAAACGCACGAAACGCAAGTTGTACTTACGCGCCTCGATCTCGGTATGCACTCGGTATGCAACAGCCAACGAATGTGCCGTAGTGACGAGAGGGCGGTGTGAAGTTTTTTAAGCAGTGGATCTTTTTATTTAAATAATAATGTAGCGAAGAGCAGTTGTAAACTATATTAGGCTGTTTTTGATTGCTTTAATTGTGCATAAACACGTTCAGTGTTAATATTTTTTACTTTAGTTGGTAAAATATTATTCAGTGTGAAATTTATAACTATTATTTGTGTACGATTTGTTATTAAGTATCTCAAATATTAAAATAACGCGTTGTTTAATACCTTAATCTACTGAATAAAATACATAATAAGTAATAAAGAAAGTCAAGTATGCAGATGATATGATTAGATTACTGTATGATACTAGTACTGTGGCCACATCTAGCGTGAAGCATTTCCTGCGTTTCGATGGAAGGGTGTGGTTGCCGGTACACTTTTATATGAGGCGACCATCTTAGCCCTCGGGAGCAGCAACGCAGCTGTGATTGACTTCAGATGTAACTCATGTTCTATATGTAGTTGCTTACAGATGTTCATGGGCGGCAGTCGCCTCTACCATCAGGTGGACTGCATACTCGTTTGCTACAGTCAGATAAAAAAAACTTATTCCTCAAATACATTCATATATGGAAAACGTAAATATAAATACCTTACAAACATAATCTCAAACTTAAAATATCCTTCATAGTTATGCGCTGGAAGTTCCACCGCCCCTTTTTCTGTTTAATAACAACAATAGGTATTAGGCGCTCTCCCCTGTAGTCGAGGAGTAGAATACTAAAAGAGTGCTTGGGTTGTGGGCGGCTAGAGTAGGATCTCGAACCTCCCAGCCAGCAACCTTAAGAACATCGGTGGCATATGTGGCTACATGACATGTCGTAGACGCCGAAATGCAGGGGAACAGTAACACGCTCCCAAGAGATGAGCGCCACCGGAACGTTTCATTGGAGATCTCGGGGTTCCCTGCAAGCGCTTAGGAAGGCCAGCGAAGAAGTCTTAGTTAGTAAAAACCTAATATAACACGAAGTCTCTCTTAAGGCTTCGGTGTACCTTTTAAAGGTTTCCTCGCCAAAAAAAGGTATTAGGCGTTGTGTGTTCTGACATTCTCGGAGTTCTAAATTAGTCCTGATGTGTATCGTCAACCCATTATTGTCACACTGCTGGGCAAGGGTCTTCTCTCAGAATGAGAGAGTTATAAGCCATAGTGCACCGTGCTAGCCAAGTGCGAATTGGTGGACTTCACACACTTCCGCGAACTTTTTTTTAAAGAACTCTCGGGTGTGAAGGTTTCCTCACGATGTTATCCTTAACCGAAAAGCGGTGATAATTAATACCTAATACGCACATTATTTTAGAAAATCAGTGGTTCGTGCCCGGGCTTGAACCTCGGACCTCACAATCGAGAGGGCAAGTTTCCACCATTAGGCTATCACCGCTCAAGCCTTATGTAACGTTACACTATATCGCAGAATGTCCACGGGTTATGAAGACCACTTACCGTCAAATGTATTGCATGCTCGTTTGGTACTTCAGTATTATAAAATGCCAGTTTTTAATTTCTACTGTATATAAAATTAAAAAATATTTTTTGTGCTTAACGAAATATTCACTTTCACAATACGTATCACATAACATCAAACAGAAATATTGCAATTTTCACAATAAATATTTTTACAAATAATAATGAATATTTCTCATCCATTCAGCCCGACGTTTTGCATTGAAAATGCTTCGAAATTTATCTCTTACACGAATTTCCATCACAAAGGTTTAAATTTAAACTTGTTTGAATCAATTTCGATGGTAAATCGAGTTTGTTCAAGAATGGAGATAATTCCGAACAAGTTACCTATTGTTATTACAAAGCCGGAGTTTGGGGTTGTTTACTTTAGTTTGGACATACTTTTAGTCTTGCATCGTTTGGTTAGTGATGTTCAGCTTTGAATCGATAGAAATTCTTAGTGGCATAGAAATATGTAACGAGTTTCCGGGTGTCAGCAATTAAAATATGAAGGCAACGCACCGTCAAAATAGTTGCGCGCTCGTCGTAACGCAATTTTTTTTTATTCGCTCACTAGGTGACCCGACGAACTTCAAGCCGCTTGAAAGTGAAAAATCTGAAATTATATACTTATGTGAACTTGGAGTAACGTGGTTATCAGTCAGTCCCACCTATCGAGTAAGTTCGAGGTATTACAGCACACATATTGTACATGAAAACCTTCCTCTTGAATCAGTCTATCTATTAAAAATTGCATTAAAATCCGTAGCATAGTTAGATCTAAGCATGCATAGTGACACACAGCGAGAAGCGACTTTGTTCTATACTACGTAGTGATATAAGATTGAAAGAGCAAACGAGTCTGTAGCCTAGCTGATGATAAGTGTTCCTGCTTGCCATAGGGGCTTGTAAGTTACTTCAGAATAACAGACCTAGGGAACTATCTGAAGTCAGATACGTTGCTACTTCTAAGAACTAAAGTTGTCGCCACATATAAAAGTGTGCCGACACGCACCAATTCATCGCAACAGAAAACTGCTTCACGCTGGAAATATATATTACTAGTTGACCCGGCGAACTTCGTTCCGCCCAAAAGACAAAAATCTAAAATTATTAGTGTTTCTCCACTATATTATACACGTATTATAATTGAAAACCTATCTCTTGAATCATTCTATCTACTGGAAAAAGTGCATTAAAATCCGTAGCGTAGTTTTAAACATCAAAGCATACATAAAAACAGACAGCGAGAAGAGACTTTGTTTTATCCTATGTAATGATTTGTGTAACGCGCAACACATGGCGATTAAAAATGTTCCGGTACCATTTTAAGGGTTTTACGACACAACATTCGACGCTTAGCGTCGGAATGCGTTGCTCGGGAGACAAAAGACTTGCTCCAAGCGTCAATCGTTCTACAAACATAAGGCGTTGAACAATAAATCAAATGTAATTATCAGATCTTAATCAGATAAATGCAATTGTTTTGTATTTATCTGTCCATAATCAGATAATTAATTTTATTTGTATTATTTGATCTTAAACAGATAAATACATTTGTTTATAACGCTTAATACTGAAGTTTGCAGCAGAAGGCGATTGATGTTTGAAGCTAATATATAGTTTTTTAAACGAAATTTTTGGCTTTTTAAATTAAGACAATATGGAGTGAAAACTCTTTAAATAAAGATATAAAAAAGTAAATTAAGTAAAGTCTTATGCCGATCTCTACTGCTCTCAAATCTTTCTGTCTTTTCTAAAGAACACACTTTGCAACATTCATTTTAGCACTTAACAAGGTGCGAAAAGAGCTCTCCTTCACAGCCGGCGATGCATTGGCGACTCCTCTGGTGTTGCGAATGTCCATAGGTGACGGTGACTACTTTTCATCAAGTAGCCCGTCTGCATTATCGTTAGGTTAAATTATAAAAAAAAGAAAATTTAACAATTAGTGTTATTATGGTAGTATAACAAAAGTCGTACCTTTACTTAATTTTATCGATATTTCAAGGAACGAAACTAGCCCATCCCTATAACGAACTTAAGTTTCAAAAGCCTTGTAGAGCTGCAAGCGCTACATTATCCGCTAAATCCTAATTACTATGCTTATTAATTAGCTTCATAAACAGATTTTACTAAAAGCTTCATAATGTTGTGGTACTTAAGACCTAATTTATTACGATCCGACCATATTTACGACAAATGTAAAGAAAACAGATCTTTTACTTATTAATCGCTTATTACTATTAAGTAATAAACGAGCACGTGAACTACCTAATTAAATTATAATTCACATGCTCGTTTTCTCTTGGTATAGGTGGTAGAACCAGAGTAGTTCACCCGGGGAAGTACCACCTTCACACCTATTTCTAGCGTAAAGCAGTTTTTGCGTTTCGATGGAAGGGTGTGGTTGCCGGCCCACTTTTATATGAAGCAACCATCTTAGTCCTCGGGAGTAGCGACGCATCTTTAATTTACTTTAAATAGATACCCATGTTCTATATGAAGTTGCTTATAGATATCCATGGGCGACAGTGACCACTTACCATCAGTTGGACTGCATGCTCGTTTGCTACTTCAATCTTATAAATAATAATAATAATATTCAGGTAGAATTAGGTTCTTACCTTATGTCAGCTACAGATGCACGGCTTCTCTTGAGGACTGCGTCGTTCTTGCCTATTTCAAGATTGCAATGCTTTGTCATACATACATATGTATCGCCAATCTATTATCGTCCCACTCCTGGGTACGGGTCTTCTCTCGGAATGAGAGAGTTTTAGGCCATAGTGCACCGCGCTGGCCAAGTGTGTATTGGTGGACTTCACACACCTCCGAGAACTCTTTTTTTGAAGAACTTTCGGATGTGTAGATTTCCTCACGATGTTTTCCTTCACTGAAAAGTAGTGATAATTATTTTCTAATACACACATAAATCAGTGGTGCGTGCCTGGGTTTGAACCTCGGACCTCCTGATTGAGAGGGCAAGTTTAACTATTACGCTATCACTGCTCTGCATACGTACATCTGATGGTAAGTGATCCCTACCGATAATGAAATCTATGACCAAATCTACAACACATTAGAATCCTCTCTAACATGTATTGGTACTCCTGACGACTAAGCTGGGACGCCTTGTGGTAGTATTTCTCCCTTACGACACCCTTAAAATGTAAACACACTGGTTACGAAGCAAATAGTTACAGTGTTCGTCCTGAGCCGAAAACGAAAGGATCTCCTGAATCTACCACCGCAATACCTACATATTTCTGGCGTGACACAATTTTTGTGTTTCGATGGAAAAGTGGTTGCCGGCGCACTTTTATATGAAGCAACCATCTTAGTCCTCGGAAGTAGTAACGCATCTGTGATTGACTTCAGATAGAAACCCATGTTCTATATGAAGTTGCTTACAGATGTCCATGGGGGACAAAGACCACCCAACATCAGGTGGACTGCATGCTCGTTTGCCACTTCAATAAGATAAAAAACTAAATACTAAAAAAAAATGTTGCAGTGTTCCTCCTGAGTCGAAAACGAAAGGATCCTCTGAATCTAACTAAAAGCAAACTTGTAGGAGCCGATGGATGAGCAAAATATGTTAAAATATATTTTAAAATATATAATTTTGTAGCTCGATATACAAGACAAATCTCTTTAACAGAACGGAGGGTATTTCCCGTATCTAAGTATTCACAAAAACCCTTAACGGTCCGAGACATAATACGGGCCTTATCTCTACAGCCAGCGCATCCGGATCCCGGGGTGCGGGATTGTTGGTTGCGGGTTTTAAGGAGCCTTTTTAAAATGTTCAATGGTTACCGGTTACTGTAGTAAGGTAACGGATTTATACTTTTATATTGAACTAGTGTTTGTCCGCAACTTCGTATCAAGAGTATAATACATGGTCAAATAACTTCTATTTAACCCCCCTAGAATTGAAACATTAAAAGGTTCTTTCTAAGTGGATGTCTATAATATATAAAGAACCTACTTTCGACGTTTCTTAGTTCTAAGGACTAACAAAATTGTGTGAAGTGTCTGATAAGAAATCGGCGCTTTTTTGAAGCATTCCATCTTAAATCTTAGCAAACAAGCAACGTGACGGAGCTCAATAATTGTGGAAATACAATCAGACACATAAATGCGAAGTGCATTTATGTGTCTGATATAGACCACAAAACAGTGTAATAAAACTAAAGTAATATTATCACAGACACATGAAAAAATAAGAGCAAATTTAAATAAAACGACAAAAATGTAAACAAAACTTCACAACAGGACGGAGGGCATAGCGCATATCTAAATGTTCAGCAAAAAATCCCTTAGCGGTCCGAAACACAATGTCCGGGCAATAACTGCTTATCTCTATAGCTAACGCGCCCGGATCCCGTGTGCTCCGGGATTGTTGCCGGCGTCACATCCCTTTTGTGTTTTCAATTCAGATTAAACATTTATTGTTCGGTAGAACGTTCTTTGTATATTTTTTTCATACGTTACGTTATTTAAAAAATAAGCATAATCGGAAGAAAACACTAGTCAAAAATAACTGTGATGTTGGTGTGATGGCAAATTCATTAAAAATTAAATATTGTAAAATTATTATATATAATATATCCATCATCCATCAGCCTTTTGATGTCCACTGCTGAACATAGGCCTCCCCTAAATGGCGCCGCTCCAACTGGTCCTGTGCCCTCTGAATCCAACGGTTTCCCGCTGTCTTCTTCAGGTCATCGGTCTTTCTGGTATATATTATATATTAAACATATACTTAGTGTATTACGGCAACTAATTTTTTTACTAAGATTAAAGAAACAAACAAGTACGCAATCCACATGATTGTAAGTGGTCACTGCTGCCTTCGGACATCTGTGAGCAACTTCATACAGAACTGGGATTATGTCTAATGTGTACACATGCGTTGCTACTCTCACGGGCTAAGGTAGTCGCCTCATATGTAAGTGGGAACGTAACCGCACCCTTCTACGAATAATACCAACTATGTTCAATGATCATAAATAATAATAAAGGCGAAAGTTTGTGAGTGTGTATGTTTGTTACATCTTCACGTCTAAACGTCTGGAACGATTTTCATAAAATTTGCTAGGAAGTTAGCTGTCACTTTGTATTAACATATAGGCTACTTTTTACCGTGGGAAAATATCTTATTCTCACGCGACAACAGATACATCGATTTATATTCTACAATCGATACATTATTTTAACGCGGGCGAAGCTGCGGGGCTCAGCTAGTTGTTTCATATGTTTGTTTACCGAAAAATGGACGGGGAAAAAAATTTTTGATCAAAGAAAAAAAACGAGAGAGTTGATGATATTAATGATAGGACGAGGACTAACACCAATTTTCATGATGAGGATTATGGAGGTCGTCGTCGTCAACCCATTATTGTCCCACTGCTGGGCACGGGTCTTCTCTCAGAATGAAAGAGTTTTTGGCCATAGTCTACCGCGCTGGCCAAGTGCGAATTGGTGGACTTCACACATCTCCGAAAACTTTTTTTTTTAAAGAACTTTCGGGTGTGTATGTTTCCTCACGATGTTTTCCTTCACCGAAAAGCAGTGATAATTAATTTCTAATACGCACATAAATCAGTGGTGCGTGCCTGGGTTTGAACCTCGGACCTCCCGAATGAGAGGGCAAGTTTCAACCATTAGGCTATCACTGCTCACAATTATTATGGAGGTAAGAGGTGATTACGGTTGGACCGACAATCACAAGATTATTTCCACAGATTTAGTTCGTCTTCAACCCACGTTTGTCCCACTGCTGGACATGGATCTTTTCTCAGAATTCGAGGGTCTTAGGCCACCCTCCACGCTGACCAAGTGTCAATTGGTACACTTCACTCTCCTTTAAAAAGTTTTTGTTCAAGAACTCTCAAGTCTAGTCTAGATTTCCTCGCAGTGCTTTCAGTAACCGTAAAGCAGTGATAATCTGTAAGAGAGAGAATAAGAGAAAAATTGCGCAATTTTTTTTTCAAATAATGCATAAAACATTATAAAACCAACTGAACATGAAACTCACCACTTGCATTTGACACAAACATATACATAATAAACGAAATAAAACATTCAATGTCTTAGTATGAAAACACATAGGTAACGTCAAAAATGGTGTCTTTGTCTAAATACCCGCTTTTGCTTTTCAATGCAGCTGAGTATTTTGAACGAACTCGTTAAATGTAAAAAGAGGTTTATTAACTCATAAACCTCTATTTACCTTTAACGAGTGCGTTCAAAATGCCTTGAAAATTATTAAAAATTATTTAAATTAGGGAAATATTAGTGCTACTTTAAAAAATGTGAAGTTTAGTTTTTTTTAATTTAAATTACGGTCGAATTTCGACCGTTACGATGGGTGACTAGTTGTTTTTAATAAGCCCATCATTTTAGAACAAATTATTGAAAGATAGATGGATAAATTTAGTAATGGACGGAAAAATGAGGAAAAACATATAGGTTAAAGTATTTTAGGTCGTATTCATGCTCAAAGTTACAACGAAGCAACGAAAATCGTGAAATACAATACACCACGCTCAATTGGGAATCGATGAGACATATTCATAGTAGAGTGTAGCGACATAATGTTATGATTCCATTAAAGAGACGCCTTCCTGTGGCGCATGCTGAGAAATATAATACGTATTCTATAGAAAGGATCAACTTTCCGTTCCACTTATAAAGGACTTGCTTATGAATACAGATAATCTTAGTGAAGTCTAGTAAGGCGAGTGTTTTAATTTAAAATTGAGTTTATCAACTCTCTCCTAAGAGAATGTATTCGGCCCGTACAGGATCGATTAATTTTAACTGTAATTTATTATGAAGTAGAGTCTCTATAAATATGTGCTATCAACCTCAAAGACTTAAGTCCTCTCGAAGTCCGCCGCAGCTATGCTAGAGAAGCAGATTAGAATGTCAGACCTGGGTTAAGAAGCCCCTCACTGGGATTTCCTGTGTTTGGACGCCATTAATAAATAGCTAGGGCTGCCCAGAACAGAAATTTAAATTCATTATTTATATATATCTGACTGGGATAGGTCCTAGGCTCGATACCTGGAACCTACCTGTATGATGACCGTTTCTCCATTCGGATCGTCAATGCTATAAATCAAAATATTCTCACGAACATTCTTACTGCAAAGTTCATGGGAAAAGAAAAAATAGAAAAAACTCTCAACAGGTAGACACGACCTGTGTTTTGAACAAAAATAATCAAAACTGGCGCTATTATTATTCTTAAGACAAATTAAAAGGTATATAGGCAGGTGGCCTTTATCAGTCATCGTGGCTACCTCAAGTGGGAGAGGATGTTACGGGCTAGGAGAAATTACGACTCTTTTTAATAACACTCACTTTTAATAATTATTATCTAAAGTAACTTAACAATAGAAATCACGTAAGTAAGACTTGTATTAACGTAGACGAACGCTCCGCTGAGTACGTGTAGACGGTCGCTCGTCCTTCAAAGTAATGAACCCGACTCACTCAGTCGATTCACTTTTATACTTTCCGATCACCCGACCTAAGCTCCGCCCACACCACCCAGCGTTGCGTAAAGAGAAGGCAGGTGCTGCCACCTCTTGACCACATTAATGCATTACAAACAATAAAACCAGATGGCACTAATCATAAAGTAGGGATTGTTTTAATATCAGGTGCGTGGCAGGTCCGGCCACCTGTTGACCACCTGACAGCTGCCGTCACGGCCAACCTGACACGTCGCGCGTCCTCGCGCGACTAATTATCGTGGGAAGTCGAAGGTTCTGTAACAAATGAACAACACAATTAGATTTTGTCCATCGTCCATCCTGACTTCAACTACAGACTACAAGGCACTTTCAAGTGTATTGACATCAACCCTTTGACCATAAATCATCAAGTGGACCGGACATGAGCGTCCCTTCGACCACATCTCCCAGTGGACCGGACATCGGCGTCCCTTCGACCACATCCCCCAGTGGACCGGACATCAGCGTCCCTTCGACCACATCCCCCAGTGGACCGGACATCAGCGTCCCTTCGACCACATCTTCCAGTGGACCGGACATAAGCGTCCCTTCGACCACATCTCCCAGTGGACCGGACATAAGCGTCCCTTCGACCACATCTCCTAGTGGACCGGACATCAGCGTCCCTTCGACCACTCTAACCTCTGGACCGGACATCAGAGTCCTTTCGACCACACATATATTCACAAACGCAATTATAATGAACTTACCTAAGATGAACTTAGATGATGATCACTTAACACACTTTCAATGTCAGAACTAGCACCTAGAGTACTTGAGCTGGCACTCAAAGTACTTGAGCCGGCACTCATGGTATCGCTACACAAGGACACCGTATCACTATCGCCATTATAGTTCGAGACCGCGTCTACTGATTGATTGTAATTTGAAACATCCACTGTAACTGGTTCAACATTATTTAAAATTGCATCAGAGACTTCTATAAAGCCATCATAACCTCTTGGTACTGCGCGTAAATTATCATGAGAGTATTTTAACACACGATTGGATTCAGACATACTTTTCAATTCATAGCGATCATTTTCTAAAACTTTGGTTATAACAAAAGGCCCCTTAAATTTTCTAGCTAATTTAGTTTGATTACGCTCAGTACATTTTACAAAAACAAAATCACCTACCGAAAATAGGCGCACCTTTGCTTTCCCTCTATTGAACCTTTGTGCTTCAGACCTGGCATTTTTCGCTATGTTAGATGAAGCTGTGTTACGGATACTATTGAGGTCTAATCTATTTGAGTCAAAGTGCGGGGATATGCTAGATTCTCCTAAGGAAAGACTAGTAATACCAAACATTAGTTCGGTGGGAGAATACCCTGTTACTCTGGATTTAGTGCTATTCAAAGCAAGTTGGATATCACTTAGGTCGTCTCGCCAAACTTTATTTTGGTCATTTTCGACTATAGTCAGAAGGCTTTTTAGTGTACGCATGACCCTTTCTACCTGACCGTTAGCTTTGCTAGAACCTGTCGCAATCAAGTGAAGTTCAATGTTGTGATCATTGCAAAACTGCTTAAATTCTGCACTTATGTAACACCTACCCTGATCCGAGATGATACGTTTTGGGGCACCAAAGAGGGATACTGCTTTTTTTATAGCATGAACAGCGGCTTTAGCATCAATAGAGATAGTATGCTCTAGTAAAATATATTTAGTAAATGCATCAATTATCACAGAGGCATATTCCTTCCTGTCACTTTTTCCGCTTAGTTTTCCTGTGAAATCTATATGTATGGTGTGCCAAGGACAATTAATTTTAGGTATAGGATGGAGTCTGACTTGTTGAGCCCCCGATGGCCCTTTAAAAGCCTGGCATACTATGCAAGACTCGACAAACTTGCGTACATATTTTGACATTTGTGGGAACCAGTACTGGTCATAGAGCTTGTCTAACGTTTTTTCGTAACCTAAGTGTTTAATTTCGGTATGGACATGATTTATTAAGGACCATATAAGAGACCGAGGTACTACAGGCAACCAAGAATTTCGCTTGTTACGATGTATGTTTCTATATAGAATGCCATTGCGAACATCATACGTAATAGATATGGATTCGGGAAGTTCTTTCGAATGATATTTTTGTACAATGTCTTGGATTTCTGAGTCTCGTTTCTGCTCTACTGACAGCCATGACGACTGTAAATCGACGATGTTAACAACTTTACGAGAAGTTACAGGAGAAACTACTTTAAAGGAGGTTTGGGAAGAATCTAAGGTAGACGGATCACGAGTATTTAAGCTTTCATCAGGAAGAGGGTTTCTTGAAAAGAAATCTGCATGTTCCATGCGTCGACCTTCACGATACATTATTTCAAAGTCATAAGCTTGTAAAATCGCCCACCAACGATGTACGCGGGGTGTGAGATTAGTTTTTGACTTAGATGCTTTTAAAGAATTGCAATCGGTAACAACGAGGAAGTGCTTACCGTAAAGATAATGTCGGAAATGCTCTACAGCGCGTACAACCGCTAGTGTTTCAAGTTCGTATGAATGATATCTAGATTCTGCATCGGTTGTGCGACGGCTAAAGTAAGCTACTACATGTGGGACATCATTTATTTTTTGAACGAGAACAGCTCCATAGCCTTCAGAACAGGCATCTGTATGAACTTCTATAGGTAAATTGGGATCATAAATCATTAGTACCGGTTCAGAAGTTAGAATTTTGACTATTTTACTATGAATTTCTTCATGCTTTTCAGACCACTGTATCGGTCCTTTCAGTTTTGTTAAAGGATATAAGGGACCGGTAATTTTTGAAAATTGAGGGATAAACCTACGGAAGTAAGAAGCAAGACCAAGGAATTGACGTACTTGAGAGGCAGTTTTAGGAACGGGTGCATCTATCAGTGCCTTTATCTTTCTAGAATTTGGTTTCACTTGGCCAGATTTTACAGAATAGCCTAGATAGTTGATTTCCTTTTTCATGAACTTGCACTTCTTAATATTGAAGGAAAACCCGGCATCAGACAATGCTTTTAAAACAGTATCGAGACGATGTAAGCCCTCAGTGATATTTGACGAAAAACAAAGAACGTCATCCATGTATGCAAGAGCAACATTTTTGACAGGTTTTAATGCAGAATTGATACATTTCTGAAAAACAAGTGGAGCATTTCTTAAACCAAAAGGGATTGTTAGATATTCAAAATGGCCCTCGGGCGTGACAAAAGCGGTTTTCTCAACGGATTCTGGAGAGAGGCAGATCTGGTGGAATCCGGATGCCATGTCAATGGAGGAGAAATAATGAGCGCCATTCAGCCGGTCAATCTGTTCTTCAATCCGGGGAAGGGGATAGTTTTCGGGTAATGTATTAGCATTAAGTTCTCTATAATCCACGCACATCCTTTCACTACCGTCGGATTTCTTTACTAAGAGGATAGGACTTGCGAATGGGGACGTACTTTCTCGAATAACACCGGCATCCAAAAGTAACTGGATCTTTTCTCTTACTATTTCCTTTTCTACTTCAGACAGTCTATATGGGTGCCTATGTACAATTTTATGGGGGTCTTTTAAATTAATTTGCATTGTACCCGTTGTAACTCTTCGAGTAGGGACACCATCGGTAAAACATTCTCGATATTTATTTAGTATTTTATGGAGGGTTATTTTATCTTCGCCTATTAAATCAGTGTCTATTTGATCAAAGTTATTTGAAATTACCTCGCACAGATTTGAATCTTCTTTAAATGAAAAATTAATGGTATCGTGACTTATTTCGACATGAAAGCCTAGTTCCAAGATATCTCTTCCTATAATTAAAGGTTCAGAAATAGAATTGTCAGGAACAACATGTAGTAATACCGTTATAGAGATTCCCTGAATTGTTAGAGTTGTAAGTATTTGAGTATCACATAAAACCATTTTACATCCTACCCCCGTTAAATAAATAATTGTTGGCTAAGCTTAATTTTACAAGAGAGCATGTAGAACCACTATCGAACAAAAATGAAACGGTCTCACCCGATGATGACGACAGGATACTCCGCGCACACTGATGTTGGCACAAGTGGACTTCTTTGACGGCTGCATCGCTGGTCTTGGTCGGACACGTTGAGGCGAGATGACCTTGCCTGCCACAGGCATAACATGTTGGGGTTGTCTTGTCTTGGAATTTGATGTTTGAAGCTTCTTCACGTCGCCGGTTACAGTCAGCTTTTTTATGGCCCGGGACTCCGCAGCGGTGGCATACTCCAGAAAATGCGGTGTCGTTTCTTCTAAAACGTTTAACATCACTGTTAAATGGGTCAGGACCATCAGCGCGTCGTTTCGACGAAATTCCGGTCAAAATTCGATACAACTGTGTTTTAGATGTAATAGTTTGGCAGCTAAGTTCACGTCTGATTATTGGATCTTTGTAACACAGCACTGAAATAACAAATCCTGTTGCAATGTCTTCAGGCATTGGGGCACAGGGTATTCGCTCCACAGCGTTCCAGAGACGCATTGCCGCTTCCGATGCAGTTTCCTTATTTGCAATCTGGAACCGCAGTATATAATCGAAATAATCCCGTGGCTGCATAGGTCTTGCAAACTTTGCCAGCAAAAGCTCCTTGACTCGTTCCCAAGTAAGATTAGTCACGTCCAGTTGCGTCAGGCAGTTAGCGGCACGACCCTTCAGACATTGGGTTAACGCAATCAACAAGTCAGCACCTTCCAGCTTCTTGCTTGTCACGATTACCTCCGAAATCTTACACCATCCCTCAATATTGGCTTCGGTTTCGTCAGGGTCAAACTTCAAAAGTAGAGGCACACTGGACACATTGGACGTTCCGGGAAGATTAGCAGCCAGCAGTTGCGTGAGCAGTGCCTCCATACCGCGAAGCACACCAGTGGCGGTAGATTCGGGAGTCTCCTCAGGTCTTTGCCCAGATCCCACTTCTGATATAGGCAGGTGGCCTTTATCAGTCATCGTGGCTACCTCAAGTGGGCGAGGATGTTACGGGCTAGGAGAAATTACGACTCTTCTTAATAACACTCACTTTTAATAATTATTATCTAAAGTAACTTAACAATAGAAATCACGTAAGTAAGACTTGTATTAACGTAGACGAACGCTCCGCTGAGTACGTGTAGACGGTCGCTCGTCCTTCAAAGTAATGAACCCGACTCACTCAGTCGATTCACTTTTATACTTTCCGATCACCCGACCTAAGCTCCGCCCACACCACCCAGCGTTGCGTAAAGAGAAGGCAGGTGCTGCCACCTCTTGACCACATTAATGCATTACAAACAATAAAACCAGATGGCACTAATCATAAAGTAGGGATTGTTTTAATATCAGGTGCGTGGCAGGTCCGGCCACCTGTTGACCACCTGACAGCTGCCGTCAGGTATTTTCCGTTTACATCATAATTTTGTAACAGACTCAAATATTATTGTTTACGTAACTTCCCATTTATTAGGTAAGTCTTCATTCAGGGCATCTTCAGACAGAATTTGCATCTTCTTATCGTTTAAAATTGTTATTGTACGTACTATGAATTTTAATGGTTTGTTACGTAGCTGCTTCATCAAAAGCGAAAAGCGAGGTTTTAACTAAGTTAAAGTGAGAGTTACCTTATGCTTACGCTTTCTACACTCAGCCCGACACTAGGATTTTCTTCTGTCTCGTGGGTACCATGGACACACACAAGACGAATAAACGAACACCCAAACCCAGAACATGAATCTAAACTCATCATTCAGATACCTGTCTGGCCCCGGGACGAACCCAGGGCCCATTGCGCGTCAGACCGGCAAGGTAACTGCTCCACCACGCGGGTCGTCACCTCAACCTTCTTGTCATCGTTGGATTAGTAGCGGCTATTAAATTGCACGCAATTGGTCGTATTTCAGAGAACGCTTTTAGAGTCTGATTTTGACCATTTGAAACAGACACGTCATACAGAGGGAAAATTTCTCGAGCTTAAATACGCATATTTGTATCTGTATATATTTTGTTTTCTTTGTCATGCGACTTGACGGGTTGTAACATAAGACATCATTCTTTTCTTTTATCTGACTGAAGAAGCAAAAAAGCATGCAGTCCACCTGATGGTAAGTGGTCACTGCCGCCCATGGACATCTGTAATCAACTTCATACAGAACATGGATTCTATCTGAAGTCAATCACGGATGCGTTGCTACTCCCGAGGACTATGATGGTCGCCACATATAAAAGTGTGCTGGCAACCACACCCTTCCATCCTTTAAATACTTACACCATACTATTATTATTATTACCATATTATTCTTAAAATATATTGCGCGCGTATCGCTCCCAGTACGACATTAGTCTTAATATAAGAAAATATTGTTTACCCACTTGGTTTGCGTTAGCTTTTCTACCCGGAGCTTTCCTTAAGTTTATTTTCTCTGTCAAGGGTGCTAGGTTATTGAAAGGGATTAAATTATGGAGGTTGACCTAAGAATTCCAATTTTAGCCTAGAAAAGATTATAAAGGCTTTGGCGTAAGTGCCTATTCAGAAGGTAATTAGCTCTCATTTATGTACAAAGATGGTAGTACGAGTCTGGTTCGTCCGGGAAGTTAACGTCCGTTACTGCCGCTTATCGACATCGATGAGCAACTTCAAATAGAACGTGGGTTCTATCTGAGGTCAACCACAAATGCGTTGCTACTCCCGAGGATTTATTTATTTATTTATTTATTCACAAAATCCACAGCTCTTAAAACTATAGAAGTACAATTCTGGTATAGGATTATGAAGTTCGTCTCATATAAAAGGCCGGCAACCACACCCTTCCCTCGAAACGCAAGAAATGCTTCACGCTAGAAATATGTGTGGCAGTGGTACTTCCCCGGTCGAACTACACTGGTTCTACTACCGTAAGAACGAAAAGATTACCTAAAGTACCTTTTTTTTTTTTTTTTTTTTTTTTTTTTTTTTTTTTTTTTTTTTTTTTTTTTTTTTTTTTTTTTTGTTGACGGGGAGGAAACCGTACCTATGTTTATTTACAATGTCTGGTGTATTTTTCAAGCTTATTTAAGAATTTTATTTAAATTATAATGTATTCTTGTGTAAAAATCGATATTGGCATTTATACTTTAACTATCATAAATCAACTATTATTCACTAAAAATACTTAAAAAATATGATTATTTACTATGTATGAGGTCGTATTCCGATCCGGTGGTAGTGTAAGAAAAAAAATGTAACTGACAATTTGTAAGTGCCCCCGCAGGCCTATACGAAATAAAGACATTTCATTTCATTTTATGTACAATAATATAATATTTCTATGTATGTATTTTCTAATTATGTATGTATATTCTCACGATCTGAATTAGGGTTGTGTTAAGACTATTAGAAGTTTAAACAAAGTATTCTTTACAAATTCGTATAACAAAAAATGTAAAATATGAACCAGGAAGAAAATATATACAATTTTGAATGTAATACACTTTACAAAGCGGTCCTTTTCAGTTAGGATGTTAGTAAATGGCGTCATGACTGTGTGGCCGGTTAAAGCATTCCGTTATTAAAAACTGGGTACAAAGATCTAGTACGGCTTGAAGGAACCTGTATAAAGATACACACGCTTTCTACACTCATAGTCCCACAATTGGATTTTCTCCTGTATCGTGGGTACAATGGACACACACAAGACGAATACACAAACACCCAGACCCAGAACATGAATCTGAACTCATCATTCAGATACCTGTCTGGCCGGGAATCGAACCCGGGACCCATTGCGCTTCAGACCGGTATGTTAACCGCTCCGCCACGCCGGTCGTCAAAGAGATATAAAAGAGCGCAGATAATATGGATGCGGAGTCATAATGGTAATATGCATAACATATCTAGACTTAAAACCAATAAAATGTTCGTAGTTTTCATGGTTTGACTTCAGAATCAACTAATCACTAATCACTCATCAGCCACTTCTGCCTAATATCAGTTTGGCGGCGGGAGATCTCCCGCCAGGCTAGGTGATCATGCCTGGGGAGCGGCCGTGCTCAAACAGTCGTAGTTCGGAACTTGTATATATGCGGGCTATTGAGTGCGCTGCTGTGTTATGGTCTCAAGGGTGTGGTAGAGATATTTATCCCAGGCTTTCCAACTTTGTTCTTCTCAGTCTGTGGCTAACTTCAAGTAAAACTGATCTTATCTGTTGATTATAAATGTCCATGGACGGCAGTGACTCACTACCATCAGGTTGATTGTATGCTCGTTACTCAATTCAATCGGATAATAAAAACACTGTTTACTTTAAATAAGAGGTCAAGTACCTCTAAGTAAACATATAATTGTTCAACCAATACGCGGTGATATAGAATGATATAACATGATATAATTGGTTAATCATCACAAGGCTTACCATTTCCTTTTTACTGTAAAACAGAAGAATGCTTTATAGAAATTAAAGTATACATATCTAAAGGCGCCCGACGCTTTTACATACAAAAGTTTCTCAAGTACATCAGCGCTAACATTGTCACTTCCAGCCTAATATGGCACTGGCACTGTTTAGCAATTTCCAAACAGTTTTTTCACCGAACTGCATGCGACTTAAAAAGCAAACTTTATGTTCACTCATTTACATTCAGTCCGGGCCGCTTTATTAAATTGTTCTTACTTTGGTTTTATTGTGCTGATTTTATACAGGCTTTTATATAGCATGTACCTATGACTTCGTCTGCGTTGATGTACTGTATCTAATCTTGAATGTATTGATTTTTTTCTTATCTATTGAATTAGCAAACGAGCATGCAGTCCACCTAATAGTAAATGGTCACCTAATAGTAAATGGTCATTGTCGCCCATGGACATCTCTAAGCAACTTCATATAGAAAATTAGTTCTATTTTTTCTTTTTTACTCAAAAACTGAGGAACGCTGTGTCCAAATTGAAGACTACACATAACTAAAAACGTTTCCTTACAAAATTTCTCCCACTTAATTACATCTGGGTAACTACATGGTCACTTCCAGCCTAATATGGCGTTGGCGCTGTTTAGCAATTTCCAAACAGTTTTTTCACCGAGCTGCATGCGACTTAAAAAGCAAACTTTATGTTCACTCATTTACATTTAGTCCGGGCCGCTTTATTAAATTGTTCTCACTTAGATTAAATTTACTGATTTTATACAAGCATTATATAGCATGTGCCTATGACTTCGTCTGCGTCGGTGTACTGTACCCGTTCTTGAATGTAATGTTTTCTTTCCTTATCTGATTAAATTAGCAAACAAGCATGCAGTCCACCTAATAGTAAATGGTCATTGTCGCCCATGGACATCTTTAAGCAACTTCATATAGAAAATTATATTTTCTTTTTTACTCAATAACTGTGGAACGCTGCGTCCAAATCAAAGACTACACACAACTAAAAGCGCCGACGCTTTTACACAAAGAAAAACCCACTCAATTACATCTGAGTCAACTACATTGTCACTTCCAGCCTAATAGGGCACTGGCACTGTTTAGCAATTTCCAAACAGTTTTTTCACCGAGCTGCATGCGACTTAAAAAGCAAACTTTATGTTCACTCATTTACATTCAGTCCGGGCCGCTTTATTAAATTGTTCTCACTTTGGTTTTATTGTGCTGATTTTATACAGGCATTTATACAGCATATAAGGCATGTGCCTGCGACTTCGTCTGTATTGGAATGCTCTAGCTCAGTGGTTCTCAAACTTTTTGAATGACGGAACCCTTTTGAGAAGCAAAATACTTGATGGAACCCTAAAATAAAACAATTGTTTTTATAAGTGTATTTTTTATTAATCAGCATAATAAAAGTACAATTTAACAGTTACTAATTATTATTTCCTTCACCACTTGGCAAGGACAATAATAGAAAACATGAAAAAAGAAAAAGAAGAAAAAGAAACTAGTGGGAGGTATGAAACTTTTTTTCTAAATTCTTGCGGAACCCCGACCGAGGTATCACGGAACCCTTCCCACGGAACGGTTCCGCGGAACACAGAGTATAGCTGCTCTAGCTAATCTTATGATAAATGGACATCGTTTTTTGTATTCTGGCTGTTATCGACGTGATACTTTTTTTAAATTAAAGTGGTAAACGATCATGCAGATTTTCTGATGGCAAGACGGTTAGTGTTTCAAGATATATTTCAAGAACATAAATGGTACAATCGGAGAGACAACATTGCCACTCTTTTTTCTAGCCAAAACCAGTTCTTGCGCTTTGGTGGAAAGATGTGGTTACCGGCTCGCTTGTAAACGAAGGAACCATCCCGGGACTAACCCGGGAATAGCAACAAAGCAAGGCATCTGTGAATGACTTTAGATAGAACTACCCTATATGACCACTTACCATCAGGTGGACTGCATGCTCGTTTGCTACTTCAATCGGATAAAAAGCACTACATAAAATAAGTAGAGCTCTCCACAAACCATTATTGACCCACTGCTGGGCACGGGTCTTCTCTCAGAATGAGAGAGTTTTAGGCCATAGTCCACCGCGCTGGCCAAGCGAATTGGTGGACTTTACACACCTCCGAAAACTTTTTTTTTAAAGAACTCTCTAGTGTGTAGGTTTCCTAACAATGTTTTCCTCCACCGAAAAGCAGTGATAACTAATTTCTAATACGCACATAAATCAGCGGTGCGTGCCTGGGTTTAAACCTCGGACTTTCTTATTGAGAGGGCAAGTTTCAACCATTAGGCTATCACTTCTCTCTAAGTCTCTAAAATAAGTAGTACAAGCCAGTAATATCAAACCCCACAAGTGCATTGACCTATAGATCCCTCACCCACGTATATCATAATGTCCGGAATATTATCAGTCCGGTTATGAGCATCCAGTGTGAAATAGGATCGCTTTGTGGCCACGAAAAGTGCTGCTAGAATTGAAATAAATTGTTTAAAGAAATATTATGACAAACGCACATCATGGTTGGTGTGTAACGGTGTGTTATGTGTTCCAAGTAAATATAAGAAATCATCTAGCCGTATCCTGAAAATAAATAACAGATCTCTAGAATAGGAAGTCATTACATTACAACGTTATACATATACTCTTTATATTTCGTGATTTTTTTTATCTGACTGAAGTAGCAAATGAGCACGCAGTCCACCTGATGGTAGGTGGACAATGCCGCCCATGGACATCTGTAATCATCTTCATTCAGGATATGGGTTACAGCTGAAATCAATCACAGATGCGTTGCTACTTCCGAGGACTATGATGGTCGCCTCATATGAAAGTGTGCTGGCAACCACCTTCTGTCGAAACGCAAGAAATGCTTCACGCTAGAAATTGGTGTAGCGATGGTACTCCTCCGATCGAACTACACTGGTTCTACCACCTTGAAATGTGACATACATCACCAAACAGAACATAAATTTTACTAAAAGACTTATCTCACGTTATTAATAAACTGTAAGGACAGACACACAACAACAATATTAACAATAATATGGACGATTGAAGCTAAACGGAACCACTTTAAGTCTTCAAGAAGTCTAATGATAAATCTATCACATGGTCCAACTACTCATCCCACAAAATTATTCATCATTTTCTTTATTAGGTTTTCAATCCGCTGTTTTCCTAGCCCCAAAACCTACTTCAGTTACACGAGCGTTGACTGTCTGCGCCGGATGCAATTCAGCGATTTTTTCGACTACGATACGTAGTGCAATCAGAATAACCTTATCAAATGGACTTCTGTTATAGAAAAATACTTGATTTCAATTTAAAACCTTTCGTATGGAATGTTTGTTTATACGTTTATACGAAATATTAATATTCATGAATTGCTTGAAACACAGCCTTTTTTTTTTGATATCGAGAGGGAGACCTTCGAAAGGTACCCGACGCCGTGGGAGCAAATGGTTGAAACTCCGCCCTTCAAATTTGTGTTTGAGGCACAAACCCCGAGCACGAACCACATTTTTTTAAATTATAATATGTGCGTATAAGAAATTAATTCGCACTGGCGAGCGCGGTGTACTATGGCCTGAATCTCTCTCATTCTGAAAGAAGACTCGAACCAGCGGTGGGACCATCATGAAATGTTGACGACACAACCACCATCAAGGCGCGCGCACGACCCGAGTGGTGGAGCGGTTACCGTACCGGTCTGACGTGCTTCCGGGTTCGGTTTCCGGCCGGAAGTATCTGAATGATGAGTTTAGATTCATGTTCTGGTGGGAGTTTGTGTATTAGTCTTGTGTGTGTCCATGGTAACCACGACACGAGAAAATCCTAGTGTGGGGCTATGATTGTAGAAAGCGTATTTATTATTTCTCTTCACTAATAATCGAGATGAACAACTTTATATTACAATTGAAGTAGCCAACGAACCTGCAGTCAACCTGATGATTAGTGGCCTCTATCACCCAAGGATATCTGTCAAAAACTTCATTTAGACCAAGGGTTCTATCTGAAGTCAATCACTGATGCTTTGCTGCTCTCGGACGAATATAGTTGCCTCATATTAAAAGAGCCGGCAACCACTCTCTTCCACCGAAACGCAATAAATAACCTTCTGAAACAAGGAAGATTGCATTAGACTTAAATCTTAATACACACGCACTATAGCAAAAGTCGAACCTGACGTCTACCTGTGATGTATTGTCCAATAAACCACTTTTACGATTGCAACATTCTTTAACAATGCAATAAATAATGTATTGCTGCGGGAATACGTGACAAGAGTCCTCGTACCGCGATACTATTCTGAGACATTGTTATATGGTCTTGATGTAAAACATTTTAAATAAATATACGTTTAAAGAAAAGAAACAAAATCACACACAACTGTATACATTAGTGTAGCTCGAAGGACCAGCAAGCTGAAGTGGCAATGGGCCGATCACATCTGCCGTACAACCGACAATCGTTGGATTTACGGTTATTAGAGTGGAGACGGCGTCTGGGTAAACGTAGCGTAGGACACTCTCCTGCTCATTGGCGTGACGATCTGCGCCAGGCGTCGGGAAGTAACTGGATGAGGACAGCCGAAGATCGGGCTCAGTGGCACCTTAGGAGAGACCTACGTTCGGCAATGGACTGAGATGGACCGATGATGATGATACATCAGTGTGCCATCCATACATAGTACCAATTACACTCTTTACACTCTTTCTTTACTCTTTTCTTCTCTTACACGTATGTTCGCACGCATGCACACACACAGAGATATACACGCTCGCACGCATACAATTACGCACAAAGAGAGAGCGAGAGAGAGAGGAAGAGAGAGACGCATGAACGCACGGCTTAGGTCCCCGGACAGACAGGTAACTAAATAATTTCGATTTGTGAACGAAGTCTGAATATTCGTTTATTAGTATTTGTACGACGATGGCTTCCTAGGGAAAAAAGTTTTCTTAAAGCAATCGAGATACAACCTATTCACCATATGAATGAAGCAGTGCCCTGTAACCGACGAAGTGCTGCCGCCACACTTATCTCTAGCATGCAGCGTCCCGGTGGAAGGGTGTGGTTGCCGGCTCGCTTTTATTTGAGGCAACCATCTTAGTCCTCGGAAATAGCAACGCATCTGCGATTGAATTCAGATAGAATCCCTGTTCTGTGTGAAATTGCTCACAAATTTAGGCGGCAGTGACCACTGCTATTAGGTGGACTACTTGCTCGTTTGATTTGAGTTTGTGTCGTTTCTCAAAGCAATAGAGATTACGATTTATCAATTTTCGAGTTCATGTTGTTATTTCACAGAATAGCACCGTCTTACTGCGACTGCGGGGAATGACAACCGAATTTGATTTGTGCACTGCGCGTTTCCCAGCGTCCCGAATATGAAGATTTTCTTCTTGAATTTAATACAGAAAGGATACAGATTGGATTTGTGTATGCATATTTATTGGGGACCGGCATGATGCACTCCGTGTGCGGTTTTTCAATTCGTATGCAGATGTCTTAGATATTTCGGTGAAGAGTGTTACGTAACTCAAAATAAAATCTTGTCTTTGTACATAACCAAAACTATTTAGCAGTTTTAAAATTACAAAGAAAAAAGCCGGACGTGTGGTATCAGTCTTGAAAAGCACCACTATCTCTCTTCTTTTGGATGTTGTAGAAGACAAATAAGAGAAAAAAAGGAGAGAAGAGAGAGGCAGAAGCTTATTCCTGCATACTCTAATGAGGTTACAACACGCATTTTAGGCGCAGTGACTGTTGACAAAAACTCCAATTAAGGCATTACAATCACAATTAACAGTACACAATTAACAGCACACCTCAAAAAGCTGAAGAAAATAAGATAGACAATAAATAATTTTATGATCTTTTTTTCGTTATTTTAAAAATACCTACTATACAAACTGAAATATGGCAGTTTTTTTAAAAGGTAGGATTTTTAGGTATATATACGTTTATACAAATAAATATATACGTGTCAATGATACATTACATATATGAAAACTAACGCGAGTGATGGAACGGTTACATAGACAGTTCTGGGTTCGAAATTAGGCCGAGCAGAAATCTAAATGATGAATGTTGATTTCTACTACGTTCTGGGTATTTTTATTTACCTCAGTGTCTGTGTTCTACGAAGCAAAAAGTTCTAATCTAAATAAGTGCGGAAATATTATAAGGAATAAATTTCGAGCCTTATATTCTTGGGTTTTGTATATGGGGTATGGGTGAGAGCTAAGTTTTATATTAAACAACCATTTTAATCCCCAAGAGTCAAATATTTGTGGTCAACACTAACCATTTACTTTCAGATAGATAACACGCTCATTGCCCACTTAATTAATCTTTTAAAACATCGTAACAATTCAACTACGTTTAGTTTAATCAGATGGTGATTATAAAATTACGGTTGAAATAATAATATTTTGAAATAAAAAGATAATAAAGAAGTACTCTTTCGTTCAAATAATTTTGTTTATTTTTAATGCTTTCGCGTTGTGACCAAAAGTACCAAGTTCTGATTAAATTATTCCATTAAATGAAAACGAATCCTTTAATTTGATGTGCGACACTGCTCCCTGTTTTTAATTTATTAATTAACGTCGAAGGGCTTTCTGCAACTTGACCGTTAAAACACAGTCGAAGGGGATTATTGATATGGTTGAATATTTTCTCAAAACAAGGATCGTAGATAAATTATCAAAGCTAAAAAACTCGACTGCTTAAAATGATGGATTTCCTTCAGACTCACTTGATTTGAGTTACCCGTGCTTCGCTATGAGACATAAATGTCATTGAAATAGTCGCCATCTTTATATAGTTCAGAATATAGAAATCAAAAGTAGCCTATAGATTTGTTTTAATGAAAGCAGCAAAGGAGCATGCAGCCCACCTAATGGTAAGTGGTCACTGCTGCCCTTGGACATTTGTAAGCAACTTTATATAGGACATGGGTTCTATCTGAAGTAAATTGCTTCTTCCATCGAAACGTCTCCTGCGTTCATGGTTCACGCTAGAAATAGGTTTGGCAATGTTACTTCCCTGGTCTAACTAATTTGGTTCTACCACCTGAAAGATTATAATTAAAACAAGACTTTAATATATTTTTAATAAATAAAGTTAAAATAATTAAAATGAATTAAAAGGCCACGGTGTAGTTCGAGCACCTAGTGTTCATTGCTAGGCCTCGAATAAAACGCAACTGTAGTTCCGGGATCAGAATAGGGCTACGGCATCCCCTGCCTGTCGTAAGAGGCGACTAAAAGGGGCTTCCGGGGTTGCAGAAGGCTAGAGTGGGAGCTCGAACCGTTCGGTCAGGCAATCCCGGGAAGGACGGCGGTATGTGTGGTCGCATACCGTCGTAAAGACTAGACGGAGCGGTGGGCCCAGCCGCCCATCTGGGAGGAGCCCGATGGGGCAACGCGCTCGGAGGATTCCGGTTGAAGTCGTTTCGAGATCCCGGAGTCCTCCTTTTCAACGCCGAGGACGGCCACCGGGGGGGGTTTTAGTGCGGTAAAAATCCCACATAACCCTGCGTCGCTTCCACGGCGTCGGGTACCTTTTGAAGGTTTCCCCCTCGAAAACAAAAAAAAAAAAGGCCTCGAATAAAACTGTATCTTTAACTTAAAATTACTTGTGAATTGTGCGGTCATTCATACAAAGTTTATATATTAATGTTAATTAAATCCACGTAATGGCCTGTGCTATTGATCGCAAGTGTCAGAGTTAATGACGTGTTATCATATTAATTAGGTTAAGCGGATGACCCGACGCAATTAATCGAGGTGGAGATCAAATAGTAATTATACGGAGCTGTGAATAATTTGACATTTCTTTTTAAGGCGGACAAACACGGATGCAGCAAAATGTTTAAGGATAGAATAATGGTTCGACTGATGCTAGAAGTAGATGTGGCTGTGGTAAGGTACCACAGCCACACCTACTTCTAGCGACCATATATAAGGCGACTATTTTATTCTCTTGAGTCCACGCATCCATGCATCTGTGATTGACTTCAGATAAGGCCCGTGTTTAATATAAAATTGCTTACAGATGCCTAGTGGCAGTGACCACTTAGCGTCAGTTGGACTGCATGGTCATTTGCTACTTCAAATCTAAATTGTCATCAGGAGTCACTTATCATGTCATCAACCCATTATCATTGTGTCACTGCTGAATACGGACCTTCCCCCAGAATCAGAGAGATTCAGGCATAATCCACCGCGTTGGGTAGATGTACATTGATATTCACTTCGCATAAACATCTATAATCAACTTCATATAAACAAGGGAAACCTGAAACCAATTTTTTTTATCTGATTGAAGTAGCAAACGAACATGCAGTCCACCTGATGTTAAGTAGCCACTGCCGCCCATGGACATCTGTAATCAACTTCATACAAAACATGGGTTCCATCTGAAGTCAATCACAGATGTGTTGCTACTCCCGAGGACTATGATGGTCGCCTCATGTGAAAGTGTGCCGGCAACCACAACCTTCTATGGAAACGCAAGAAATGCTTCACGTTAAAAAATAGGTGTGGCGGTGGTACTTCTCCGGTCGAACTACACTGGTTCTACCACCTTCTATTCTAACCTTATAATCTACTTCTGAGGACTAAAAATCTATATGTAAGGTAGTAGGCAACTTTCCCAGCTAACTTTTATTTGAGGCGACCATCTTAGTCCTTGGGAGTAGCAACGTATCTGTGACTGATTTAGTATAGCGCCACTCTTGGATATGAAGCTGTGTAGAAATGTCTATAGGTGGCAATCACCACTTACTATTAGGTTAACTGCATGATTATTTATTTATTTCTTTATTTTATAATCATTATGTTCATTTCATAATCCAATTTTTATAACAAAAAATGCCACAGAAATATGACGAAATACGATAGTTCTGCCTTTAATAAAGATGAAGTGTCTTGGAGCAACGGTTTATTTTAGACATTTTAATACTTGACACAGTTTTCTGCCTTATACGCCGGATTTTTGCTGCGAACCTGGTTGTGGCTCGCCATGAAATAGGACGTATAAATTAAGCAAAACCTCCTAATGATTTAAGGTACTTTTCTCTGCTCGAGTGGCGACTGGTAAACTATAAGCTACAAACTATTTATTTTTAGTAAAATAGTAAATAGGCTATGTCCACCAATTCGTACTTGGCCAGCGCGGTGGATTATGGCTTAAACTCTCTTATTCTGAGAGAAGACCCGTGCCCAGCAGTGGGACAATAATGGGTTGACGAGTGAGTAAATAGGCTAGTAACACAAATTTATGTCAAAAGTCAATAGATCCATGAGTTCATAAGAGATATCTCTTTGGCAAAGGGATATCTCCCGCCAGGCTATTTGATCATGCCTGGGGAGCGGCCGTGCTCCGACAGTTGATGTTCGGAACTTGTATATATGCAGGATTCTGAGAATGCTTCGATAGCGTGTTTCAGAATACTAGTAGTGCCATCTCTTGATGAGTAGCGGGAGGTCGCCACATCTTTAACCTTATTAATATTACAAATGAGAAACTTTGTAACGATGATTTTGTTGTGCATGCAAAAACTATTGATGGATTTTCCAGAAATTTTGCACATAGTTTAATAGACCAGGATTATGGGACATGGGATACTCATTACCATGGGATCAAAGCAAGCGGAACCATGGGAATAAAAGGGGCTATCGACTCCAAACTACAAATGTGAGAATTTCGCTTCAAGTGTACACCGCTTCACGCTATAATGTATATCTTATAAGGCCACAAAATTAATGTCTGATTTTATAAGGCCACAAAATTTTCCTAGTCCCTGTACTTTTGACATGGGATTCTTCAAGAAAGGTGCGAAAAGAGCTCTCCTTCAAAACCGGCGATGCATTGGCGACTCCTCTGGTGTTGCGAATGTCCATAGGCGACGGTGACTACTTTCCATCAGGTAGCCCGTCTGCCTTATCGTTAGGTTAAATTATAAAAAAAAAACTTCTGGAATTAGAATAGAGTAACAACATTCCCTGCCTGTTGTTGTGACTTGTGCGGGGCAAAATGAGAGCTCGAATCGTTCACTCAAGCGACTTGGAAAAAGACCGCGATATACCTATTTGGTCGGAAACCGTCATAAGTAAAGATTCAGACGGTGGAATGTGCCTACCCGCTTTCATGGGTGGCGCCCGGTAGACAACGCAGTCAAAGGACTCCTGGAGTCCACTTAGTAGCGCCGAGGAAGACCACTGGAAGGGTTTCAGTGCGATGAAGATACCACATAAGCCGGCGACGCTCCTACGGCGTCGTGTAGCTTTTATTGGTTTCCCCATAAAAATAAAATAAGGTGCCTTTTCCATCATACATTCAAAAGAAAAAAATGAATATTTTTAAATGCCTTTGTATAAGTCTTAAACATGTATGTTTTATATAGGATTTATGCCATAAATAATATAGAGTGTCTCAGAGATTAATGTAAAAAAGACCAAAAGATACTTCGGCACTATAGGAAATTTGCTTAAGGGCGTAAATAAAACGTGTTTTATAATTTGAATAAGTACTTGTTAAGTAAATTATATTATATTTTCAAATTAAAACAGTGAAGGGATACGTCTGTTCTCTACCAGATTGATTAGCGAAGTAAGGAAAAGCAAATGAGACGAGTGGTTTTATAAACTTCGTTTGCACGTGCTGTTTTCAGGTATAAAAGGTTCAAAGCAAGACAATAGAAATAAGCCAACAGGCACATTTGTATATTTTAGCTGTCTTTTTGATATTAGATTTTTTATTAAAAATCCTTAGAACTAAAATAAATAAATACTCATATACTTGAAAGCTTAGATTGAATAGAGTTACTGAAATTCAAAGTAAAAATAGTCCACGAAACGCTTCTTGAAGAAGTTAAAAAGTAATAAAACACAACCAAATTGTGCAAAAAAGGCTAAACACTGTCTTTATTGGCAATAATGTTGAAATTCTTATGGAATTACTGATATGAATCTAATATGAATACATATTTCTATGGACACAGTCTCGAGCCGATTCTTGAAATGTTTTACCTCATCAACCTTTCTACGATTCCTCTATTGTGACATACACTCCAAAAGACAACGTTAAGTAATTGAGAATCTGAAAACAGTAGAAACGTCTTTTTATGGCGGTTCAGGGAATAAAATATCCTTAACGTAGGGATTTTCTACTAGAAAAATCAGTAAAATTACACGCTTCTAACAAAACGCTTGAACTACACTCTAGACACAAGGTGTCATCGCCCCAATGGAATCAAATTAAGTCTACCTTAAGACCTTCCTTTTTTTTTTTGTTTTCGAGGGGGAAACCTTCAAAAGGTACCCGACGCCGTGGGAGCGACGCAGGGTTATGTGGGATTTTTACCGCACTAAAACGCGTTGCCCCATCGGGCTCCTCCCAGATGAGCGGCTGGGCCCACCGCTCCGTCTAGTCTTTACGACGGTATGCGACCACATACCGCCGTCCTTCCCGGGATTGCCTGACCGAATGGTTCGAGCGAGCACGGCTAGAGTGGGAACTCTAGCCATCTGCAACCCCGGAAGCCCCTTTTAGTCGCACCTTAAGACCTTCCTACCAACAAGTCAACCATCTTTTACAAAACAACATTAAAATATACGCATAATATAATGTGACTATTCCTGATTTTTTTTGTGCTTAATCCGAATTTTTTTAGGAGAATCATTTTTAACGGTTCATAGTAAATAATAACGAATCTCTATTTCTCAGACAAACTGCATAGTCTTAAAAATAGACGTATCTAAATATACTTATTACATCTCATCTGATTTATTTTTAAGGTTTAATTTATAGCTGAATTTCTTTTCAGATCTTCTCGCTTAAGATCGTGTTTCTATCCAATGGTAAGTTTAAAAAACAATTCTTAACTTACAATATGGTAGTGCTCCTTTTTATAAAATAATGTAGTAGCAAACGAACATGCAGTCCGCCTGATGGTAAGTGGTCGCCGGCACCAATAGACATCTGTAAGCAACTTAACATAGAACATAGGTTCTATCTATATAAAATACGGATATTTTATTTCATTTAGTCCTCAACTGAGGTGGGGTTCACTTGAAGAAATTTTAACACAAACTAGATAAGCCTTACCTTATCTTTTAAAAAAAAATAGACTTTTATGTTAAGTTTACACCGTTTCAGCACTCTTAATACTTAGATTATTAGAACAAAAAGTTTTTAAACAAAAAATACAACCGACTTACATGCAACAAAAAAGTGAAAAATAATCTTGGTTATCGGTTAAGGAGTTACATATTTTGTCTCCGAGCCACATTATCAGACCCTTAAATAGTCAATAATGAATTGGCTTTGCAATTTCATTCGAACCTACATCAAATATCTTCACACTCAATTACTCCTATCGGTTAAGGAGTTCCCCTCATTTTCTCCAGAACCCATAGATGGATCCTGGTTAAGATTCATCTATGGGTGGGATCATCTATTTAAGTGGGACCAATTCGCAGCTCGTCTCTACACAATAAAAAAATAATAATTAAAATCGGTTCACTAACGGCGGAGTAATCCTTGTACATACATAAAAAAAATACGGGCCGAATTGAGAACCTTCTCATTTTTGAAGTGGGTTAAAAATTAAATTAGTTTAAAACAACAGCCGTCCGAGGCCATGGTTCGGGCGAGACTGAAAACCAGTGCCGGGGTTTCATGTGTCTCCATGGCAATAGCTGAGTCTTGTCCATATCACGATGCTATTATGTCACAGCACGAATTACTTAAACTCTAAATTGTATGTTATAGTTATTTTTATGTTTAGCTTAAGTTTATCTTATGATAAGAAAGAAATCATATGAATAAATATGATTTCTTTCTTTCTATTCCCTTGATTGGTTCGTTCGTCCCTCAACTTTCATTCCTTATCCTCGCTTCTACCTTACAGTACGACAACACACTAAAGTCGTTCTCCTAACGAAGTAAACTTTTGTTACTAAATTATGTTTATTCAGGCATAGTTAATGAATACGATGATTTAATGTCCCATATTTCATTAAAAAATCTCAGTAATTATAAAGTAGCGCTTTATAAGAAGTAATTAGACGATAAATATAATTGGTGGTCTATTTTTCAAACTTAAGTAGGTGCTATCCTGTTAATTACAATATTTTAAAAGATAAATTTAATTAATGAAGCGAAGAAAGAGGGTGTCGTGAAATTTATTTACATTTTATTCAAATTTTTACTACCTGCTTATTTTTGTCTTCTAATTTCTAAGGATGCTTCATATCTGGTGTTGGGGAATTCGTGATGTTATTTTTTTCATTTTTTACGTATAACGTAAAATATATTGCATTGTTTTATATGATATCTAATCGAAACTATTTATTGTCTGGTAAGGTAGAGGATAGGCGTGGTTAGGCCTTTTTTTTTGTTTTCGAGGGGGAAACCTTAAAAAGGTACCCGACACCGTGGGAGCGACGCAGGGTTATGTCGGATTAAGGTGGCCGTCCTCGGTCTTCTACCTATAAAGATGACTCCGGGAACTCGGTCCGATCGCAACTGAAATCTTCTGAGCGCGTTGCCCCATCGGGCTCCTCCCTGATGGGCGGCTGTGCCCACCGCTCCGTCTAGTCTTTACGACGGTATGCGACCACATATTCCGCCGTCCTTCCCGGGATCGCCTGACCGAACGGTTCGAGCTCCCACTCTAGCCGCCTACAACCCCGGAAGCCCCTTTTAGTCGCCTCTTACGACAGGCAGGGAATGCCGTACCCCTATTCTGATCCCGGAACTACAGAGACGATTCGTGGTTACGCCTGTGTCTTAACATTGGTCGAAACATTGTTCAAGTTTAGAATAATAAAAAAAAACAAGAAATGAAGAAAATATGTAGAGAAAGTTCTAAGCCCTCTCAGAATTATTACGAAGGTCCGACAATATTAAGTAACAGAACCTTTTTATGCAGATTTTTTACTCAAACCTGACCTTATCAAATGGGTCTGCTGTCCCGCCGTCCCTCCCCCATAACAGAAAACTGGAACCGTTAGTGCACTGAAAAGTGTTCATATTTGGACATTGCCGTACTATTAGAATATCTATATATTAATACGTGAAGCAAAAACTTGTGATTCGTTTTTAAGGTACTTGTCGCAGGCGGAAGAGTATGAAATTATTCAGGGTTATAGTTGATGTAGAGAGGGATTGCGCTATGCTAATATTTTTTTCTAATAATGCATAAAACATACATAAAATCAACTAAAAACACATTACATACACTACCTTGCATTTGACACAAACACATACATAATAAACGAAATAGAACATTCAATGTCTTACTATGAAAACACTTAACGTCAAAAATGAAAGATGATTCTGTCAAAATACCCACTATTGCTTTTAAATGCAGCTTAGTTTAAAAACATCTTTTTACATTTAACGGGTGCGTTCAAAATAACTCAAAAATTATTACAATTTATTTGAATTTGAGAAATATTTGTGCTGCTTTGGACAATATGAAGTTTAGTTTTTTAACCAAAATCACGGTCGAATTTCGACCGTTGCGACGGGTGACTATATATCATACGTAATATGTAATACGTACTAATAGTACGTACATAATATATGTACCAATAGTGAGACACCCAAACAAACCTTAACCAAATCCTAAAGTCAATTAATACTCGATATCTATTAACGAAGACAAACAGGCTGTTGCAAACAATTAATTAAACCGGAACCGGAAGCACTACTTCCGTACAAATTCCATTCTGTGTGAACGTTAACTAGTCATTTGATTTAAGCTTTAAACTAATATTCGTTGAACTAATTTATTAATCGAACTTTCCTTAATAACATTAAAATAATTGCTCTTTGCTAAAGAATGTGGCTAAGGATGATATACTTACTCGAGACGGTCCAATTTTGTCCTCAGCGATAGCAACTCATCTGTAGCCTTAGCCTTAGGTAAGATTGTGATTTCATTTGGGGTTGACTATAGATGACCCATGGATGGCAGTGACCACTTACCACGAGGTTTCGCTTCATGGTCGTTGGCTACTTTCGAATTGTACAAAAAATCGATTACTAACACAGACTTGTGATTTTACTGCCGCCACACCTACTTTTGCCTTTTTTTCTTGCCTTGCCTTGCCTTTTGCATCAAGGGGAAACCTTCATAAGGTACCCGACGCCATGGAAGCGACGCAGAGTTATGTGGGATTTTTACCGCACTACCCTCTGCCGCACTAAGCCCTGCATCTACATAGTATATATTTATTATTTTCAGCGAAACGCAAGAACTGTCTCCTTAGTATGAATTTCATATAATTTCCTGAGAACTGTGTTACGAGTTTATTATGTTATTTCAAACAAATAATGGTTTAAAACATTTTTGCCAAATATTTCAAAATAAAAAAATGCAATGTTAAGACAAAACCGAAAAAAAGAGTGTATCGAGGAAACACCAATGCCAATCATATCAACTCATTTCGGTTCGTATACTTTCATTTCATTTCACTCTGCGCTGCAAAGCGGCCTCCGGGATCTCCAAAGGAACGTAACCGGAGTCCTCTAAGCGCGTTGCCCCACCGGACTCCAGGTGAGCAACACACCTACTTTTGCCTAATGACGATAGTGTTAGACGCTGCTATGTTCTGGTTTAATAAGTGGAAGAGAGGAATGTGGTACAACCCTTTATTGTTACACTGCTGGGCATGGGTCTTCTCTCAGAATGAGAGAGTTTTAGGCCATAGTCCACTGCACTGGCCAAGTGCGAAATGGTGTCAGAGAAGAATACTGATCTGAAACATTGATTCGGTCCAAGAGTAGCAATGCATCTTCCGAATTGAGATAAGACTCTGAGCATGAGGTTGATAACTTAACTATTTACTATCTATTTATTTATCAGCACAAGTTCATTCCGGTGCCTTCAAGGCAATCATTTCACTCATCATTGCAAAGTATATTGCAAGGTATAGCGAAAGACGTAAATGACCGAAAACATAAACTATTACAGAATGCTCGATTGCTTTTGCAATTATGCAAGTTATATGTATCTTAGAGATAATTAATCAATTTACCATGGTATACGACCTCATTCATATTAGAAGAATGTTACTACGTCAGTTGTCAATGTCAAGGAATCGGTCAATAGCGCTTGTGATGGTTTTGTCAATAAATACGTACACAGATTTAGAATTAAACAATTATCGATATGTTAGACGACAATGGCGACCATTCAGAAAACAATCCATTAGATTCTGCGACATGTATATGTGACGATATGTATTTACAAAAATATTTTGTTGTTTGTGCCCTTGCATATCTGTCCATACATAGCGCATCTTTATTCATAAAAAGAAATAACTCAAGATTGTTTTGCTATTTTATCATCCAGTTCTTTCGTTTTATGGTATAAACTCTCAAAAATTAATTTTCGGTTACTTCTTTTTATGAATTAAGGTTAGACAGGTATATATAGATGTAGCTCGAGCTGTCAATGCCATGACATGGTTCATTGACAGGCAACGCCAAAAGCGGTCAAATTTAGCACCAGTCCTCATTAAAACTGACCCAATGAGATAACTTTATCTCCGCAATAGTTGCAGATGAAAAGCCAAAACTCATTACGGGGACAAAACGAAAAAAATGTGAATGCCGACCAAAATGGGCGAGCTGAGATATTTCTGGTTTCATATTTTCATTTCGTTCGTTCCCGCTCTTTTAATTTTTTAATTAAATTACGGGAAATGCGAACGGGAGGCACAGACAAGGCATACCAAAGACAAAAGAAAGGATTATAAAGATTGTTGCACGTCACTGGTAAGGAAATATTGTTTACGGTTATCTTTAATTTGTATCTCTGATACATCACAAGCATCTGATAAATTGCTAGTTATTTTCCTGACATTTTTCAGAAATTACCAAAATTTTTACTAGTAAATTTGAAATTAATAATTTTAATGAAGCTGAGACTCATTTTAGGTCGTTGCGCCATCGCCGTAAGTAAGTAAGTAAGAATAATTTACTGGTAATACAGGTAAAATATGTTCAGTAAAATTTATTCTACGAATGATAATAGCTAGTTAGGAAAACAACTTAATGAGTAAGTATTAATAGTTTTGAGTAAATTAGAAGGATTTATTTTGGATCATCATATAATTATAAGAAAGCAAAAAACTCTGAACTAATAATAGAAGAATAAGTACTTCATTAATGACACCTATTTCAACAAGTTATACTGTGAATTTATTAAAATAAGTAACATTGACGAATTCTTTTAAAAAATCCGTCTTCTTGAAACGAAGTAATAGATTTTTTGGGTTTTGTAATAAATTGTTCAATTTTTTGTCAAAACAGATCAAAAGTATTATGATTCATTTATATGTATTTGCAAGGGTGTACTTGCTAACTTTCATTCATAGAGGAGTCACCAATACATCGCTGGCTTTGAAGAGCTCTTTTCGCACTTTTCTTGAGAAGATGGTATGTGGTCACTACCGTGCAGGAACATGCATTCTTCAAACGAGTTCCGTCTGAAGTCAATCACAGATGCGTAGCTACTCCCAAGGTATGGTTCTCATATAAAAGTATATTTTTTATTTTTAAAAAATATCATTAATATTTTAGTGAAACAAAAAAATACATCGGGCTTTTAATTTTCCTCTGATATTTTTATTGCTTCGGGAATAAAAACTGGGAATATTTTAAAAACTTTTATCGTACACATTCGTTTTGTACTATTTTTGTATATAACCAAAGTTTGACCATGTGAGGTTTGTTTTAGACCGAACAGTCAAATATAAAGCTAACTTGGCAAGCAATAGGTAGTGCCGGAATTGTTCGCATTTGGTTTTTCAGTTCGAATAAATTTTAAAAGCGTATATTTCTAGATTTATTTTTTCTGAACCTTCTTATAAAGAATTTTTGCAGAGTATGTAAAAACAAATAATTGTTCGTTTTATTGTTTAATGCATTAATGTTAAAAATAGTTTTTATACTTAGTTTTCTGTCACTTTTTTATTTTTAGTTTAATTAAGTATCAAAAATATCAAATATGGCATAAAATATATATTTAATTTGCACAATTTAGTAAAAACGTTTCATGAACGAACTAACCCGCTTTTTTAGCTTTAAATTTAGTATTAAAATTATCAAATATGGCTTAAATACATTTTTAATTTGCACAATTTAGTAATAACTTTTCATGAACGAGCTAACCCGATTTTTTATCTTTAAATTTAGTGTTAAAAATATCAAATATGGCTTAAAATACATATTTAATTTGCACAATTTAGTAAAAACGTTTCATGAACAAGCTAACCCGCTTTTTTAGCTTTAAATTTAGTATTAAAAATATCAAATATGGCTTAGAACACATACCTATATAATTTGCACAATTTAGTAGCAACGTGTTGTGAACGAGCTAACCCGCCAAATTAAATAAAAGCCTGTAAAGAAGAGATGTATTTCACTAAAGTAAACTCTTTATGAATTCTTTCTTTGAGAACATAAAATGCAATTTTAAAGCCGGCTCGTGTCCAAACCGTGTTCCACGGGTTTATTGTCTGGACACAAACAATTTTATGTCTTGTTAGCTAAGTGGTAGGCCTAAGCATTAAGTATGACACGCCTTTTGTTAAAACTGGACTTTGTTTTTCCAGACTTATAAAAACGAATAGAGTTTGAAGATGTTAGTCTTTGTATCATTGTATACTAAATTATACTAGTCACCCGTCGCAACGGTCGAAATTCGACCGTAATTTGACGACCCGCGTGGCGCAGCGGTTACCGTACCGGTCTGACACGCAGTGGGTCCCGGGTTCGATTCCCGGCCAGACAGGTATCTGAATGATGAGTTTAGGTTCTTGTTTTGGGTCTGGGTGTTTGTGTATTCGTCTTTTTGTGTGTCCATGGCACCCACGACACAGGAAAAAAATCCTACTGTGGGGCTATGAGTGTAGAAAGCGTTATTTTTTAAAAAAAATTAAAAAACTAAGCTTCATATTGTCCAAAGTAGCACGAATATTTCTCGAAATTCGAATAAATTGTAGTAAATTTCAAGTTATTTTGAACACACCCGTTAAAGGTAAAAAGAGGTTTAATTACCTAAGCTGTATTTAAAAGCAATAGCGGGTATTTTCACCAAGACATCTGACATTTTTGACGTTATGTGTTCTCATAGTAAGACATGGAATGTTCTATTTTGTTTATTATGTATGTTTTTGTGTCAAATGTAAGGTAATGTGTGTAATATGTTTTTCTTTCAGTTTCAGTTCTTGTGTTTAGATAGAAGGTTGTGGTTGCCGGCACACCTCGGGAGCAGCCATCTTCTGGAGGTGGTAGAACGAGTGTAGTTCGACCGGGGAGGTAGCACCACCACACCTAATTCTACCATGAAGCAGTTCTTGCGTTTAGATAGAATGGTGTGGTTATCGGCACACCTCGGGGGCAGCAATCTTCTAAAAGTGGTAGAAAGAATGTAGTTCGACCGGGAAGGTACCACCGCCACACCTATTTCTAACGTGAAACATTCCTTGCGTTACGATGGAAGGGTGTGGTTGCCGGCACACTTTATATGAGGCGACCATCATAGTCCTAGGGAGTGACAAGGTAACTGTGATTGACTTAAAATAAAACCTATGTTCTATATGAAGTTACTTACAAATATCCATGGGCGCCAGTGACCACTTACCATAGGTTGGACTGCATGCTCGTTTGCTACTTAATTATTATAAAAAAAATCTATTGACTTCAGATAGAACTCTTGTTCTGTTTGAAGTTTCTTACAGATGCCCTCTAGTCTGACCATCTTAATCTGTGATTGACTTCAGATAGAACTCTTGGCCTGTTTAAAGTTGCTTACAGATGTCCATGGGCAGCAGTGACCACTTACCATTAGGTATACTGCAAGCGCATTTGCTTCTTCGATGTTATAAAAATATATATTTATCGTATGGTCTGTAAAGTTTTATTTTCATACTTAAACCGAACGATAAGGCAGACGGGCTACCTGATGGAAAGTTACACGTCGCCTGTGGACACTTGCAACACCAGAGGAGTCGCCAATGGATCGCCGACTTTGAAGGAGAGCTCTTTTGGCACCTTTTTAACCGACTTCCAAAAAGGAGGAGGTTATCAATTCGTCTGTATTTTTTTTTATATTTGTTACCTCATTTCTCCGGACTGGGTGAACCGATTTGGATGATACGCATATATAGGACAGAGTTACCGTCGACCAGCGAAATATGTCGAGCACCGACTTCAGGACTATGTCCTAAGTACTGAGTATGTTTTAAACTAAAATATATTTAAATTATTTTTTACTTTTTTGTGGCATGGAAGTCGGTGGATATTTTTTTGTCAATTTTTTTTTTATTTGAAGAGCCCTACGTCATAACGCTCCGGGAATAATGTAAAGCTTTTGAAAAAACATTTACTCATAATTAATTTAATGTCTGCTCTATTAAAGGTTATTGCAAGTTAAGTTATACAATGGTATAAAACGCGGGTAAAGCCACGCGGCGCAACTAGTTATATGAAATAATAATTAATTGAAAAACACGACACGTTTCGAGCAAACAAAGCTCATTTTGCGTCGAGAACTTTATAAATTATTTGAAAGAGAACGCGGGTGCTTTATGAGCTTTTATTAAAGTTCAGTCATGGCTAATTTTAGGATTTAGTTAACTTTATAAATAGTCATATGACTATTTATATACGCAAGAGATATATGTGTTCGCAAACCGTCGTCAAAACTAGACGGTGCGTTTGGCCCAGCCTCTTATCTGGGTGGATCCTAGTGGGGCAAAGTACTCAGAGGGTCCCCGTTATATTCCTTTGGAGATCCCGGAGGACTATTTGCAGCTTCGACGACGACCACAAACGAGTTTTGCGGTAAAAAAATCCTTATAACCTTTAGTCGCCCCCACGCATTAGGTACTTTTCGAAGGTCCACCTCAAAAAAGGTATAGGTAGCTGAAAATATGGTAGCGTGCTCAAAATAATGTATCGTGGGACATCAATGGCACGCGTGCCAATGGTTTGCGAACCCTGACCTAGAATATAAGAGTATTACACTGTAGTTTTTAAGGCAAGAACAGGTGTTACAGTGTTACTTTGCTCAAACTACGTCGAGGCATGAAAAATAAATTCCTCAGTAGCTCTAGTCGAAGCTTTTAGGGAGGAATATAGAGCATGAATGCTCCATATTGAGCACTTGCTCCGCTGCGGGTATTTTACGCTCCAAAAGCCCCAGAAATAGATTTACGAATAGATACACATTTTTTGGTGTAAATGTCATCTTCGTGTTAAAAATTCGATTATATGTAAAAATTCAACTTGTTAAAAAATCCACAAATTGATTTAAAGTACTTTCTCGTCAACCCATTATTGTCTGCTGGACACGGGTCTTCTCTCAGAATGTGAGTTTAGGCCATAGTCCACCGCGCAGGCCAAGTGCGAATTGGTGGACTTAATTAAGTACTATTAATTTAAAGTACTATATATTTATATTCGACAGTAATTTCATATCAAAACTGAATGTATTACTTATATTATATAAATATAGTGCGGTTCCAACATTTTTTGTCTTTCAGTTTCAGCATTAATTTTCTTCAATCAGTTAAAAAAGCTTACAATTAGAAACAAATGAAAGCATTAATTTGTTTTTTAACAATGAATATTCACACTGTATACCACCAAACGCCTATCTTCGTCTTTCTAATAAAATGGTTACATTCCCTGAATGCAATAACAGATTACTTGTAAAACAACCATTAGAAAATGTTATTTGAAAAAATAAATCCACAGCATCAGAAATACATAGAAAATACACGGTTCAGTAAATAAACTTTTTCTAAGCGCTAACATTTCCGTTTCTGACGTTTTTTTACTTACAACACCCGCAACGTTTACGCTTCGGGTACTATAATTTTCTAAGCGCTTACATATCCGTTAACGGTTTTTGCTAAAAATAAATTCCGAAGCGTACTAGGAATATAGAGCGTGAACTATGAACTCTTAAACTACTGTGCCTATTTGCCACGCTTTGGTTTTAAAAACGTGTTTTTGTTAACAGATTGTACTAACAAACGTGCAAACAGTCGACCTACAGGTAAGTCACTGCCATCCAACTGTGAGTAACTTCTGTCACCCATCTGTGAGTAACCCACTGCTGGGCACGGGTCTTCTCTCAGGATGAGAGTTTAGGCCATAGCCCACCGCGCTAGCCATGTGTGTGGTGGACTTCACACACCTCCGAGAACTTTTTTATAGAACTCTCGGGTGCGTAGGTTTTCTCACGATGTTTTCCTACACCAGTGAAAATTGATAATTGAAAAGAAATTGAAGAATTGAAGGCAGTGATAATTAATTTCTAATACGCATATAATTTTAGAAAAATCAGTGGTGCCTGCCTGGGTTTGAACCTCGGTCCTTCCGATCGAGAGGGCAGGTTTCACGCATTAGGCCATCACTGCTCTGGGTAGCACGTTCATTTATTAAACTCTGTAACTGTAATAGTATGAAATAAATAAATAAATAAAAAATAATAAAAATAAAAAATATATAAATATATTTTTTTGTTCATGCTGAAAATGGCTAGTTTTACAATATCATTTACTTTTACACCAATTGCATTCTCATCGTGACTAATAAATTTCTCACATCGCATCTGGGCAGCTGTGGAAGGAATTTAGAGCGTGAACAGATCCGGTAGAGCCGCTACGACCATTTTACGCTTGGAACCCTCACAAGCAGATGGATACCTACAGGGAAAATGCCCAAAGATTCCTTTATGTATCTGTAAAAGCATTTAGTCTTTTGATCAAATGCGTTAAATTTAGGCTTAGTTGCAGGTCAAAAATCCTTTTTTGTATATGAGTTAATGTTACCATTATTGTCCCACTACTAGGCAAGGGTCTTCTCTCGGAATGAGAGAGTTATAGGCCATAGCCCACCGCGATGGCCAAGTGCGAATGTGATGCATTCTCATGGTGACTAATAAAATTCTCAAAAAATGCCCGAAAATTTCTATAAATATCTGTAAGAGTTTAATCTTTTGATTAAATATGTCAAATCTAATTGTTACACTGTTTTAAAGTTATTTCTCTAAGAAATATCAGACAAATGACACAAAACCTCTTGCTGCCTTCAGGACGTAGGTACCGCAAGACCTATGGAAGAACAAATAGAACAGGAGATTCTTGGATCAATTCAAATAAATCAGTAAATCGATTTTATAACCTTAATTAATCGATTCTTTGATTAGTCGACCTCAGATCACATCCCTGATCCAAACATAATGGCGAATATATCTGTCACATGTAAAATGGAAGTAAAGTTACATACTTATTACTTTAAGAAAATTAACTCCAAAGGGATTTTTTCAGGAAATTGGCTAAAATACCTAAAATATTTTAGTTAATTTTTCTGTACAAAAATCATTGTGACACAACTCTTTTTTTTTTTCGTTACGGAATTTCTGGATTCGGTACGCTCAAGGCCCTCGATAGAAGCTATGCAATATCTTAAAAATATACAATAAGAAAACATTCAATACTGTAACACAGTGTTACACACAGACGCTTTAAAAGCGTTTCACCCACGTTTCCTGTATTCTTGATGCGAAAACCAAAATATTCCGTGCCGTAATCCTCTACAAACACTGCAGCTGTGACGGTGTCTATCTTTTATGCAAAACAGTGGCGCGATCCGTATCGCATTTGTAACTCAACGACAATCTCACCAATTTCAAATGCACTTCATACACTACGTTTCGTGCACTTCGCATACTTCTACAGTCTATTTACTTGTGTATTCTTTGTAACTGAGTGAATGATGGTTATCTATTCGTCTCGTAATTTTGAAATGAAAATTTCTTTAGGCGCGTTGCACGATTTTTGATAGAAAGAAAACTTAGAAGTTATCATCAACTTGCTATGCGACATACTATGCGACATATATCCGTGACTATGAATTAGTAAAAAGATGTAATAAAACGTAATACTAATCATACTCAATATTTAGTATACTTAATCATACTATACTATACAAAATTACTAATATTAATATTAATATTAGTAATGTTATAAATGCGAAAGTTTATGAGTGTGTATGCTTGTTACTGTAGTTGTTTACGTTTCTCCAAGAACTGGCATAGAGGGCCGAAGGATCTAGATTTCGCAAGCCTGTCCCGCGCAGGACATTTTTGATTTAAAAATCCGGACGCCTGGTAACGCAGATGTTAAAACATTTTATAAATTTTCGTTATAATTATTTTTTCTATGAAATATAATATGTTATCTATTTATTATTATTTACCAAACAATACACTATAAAGTTTCATCTGCACCAACTGGACTTGTCCTGGTGGTCGTGATGGTCCTCAAAGTTTCAGTTTGAACGCTCAAAATTGCCACGAACGTCTAAGCTCAAACCACAAGGCATGAGCTTCCTCCTCTGCATTCCTGGAGTGCTGTGACATTGGGCTTTTTAGGGCGATGCATTAGCGACCCCTCTGGTATTGCAAATTTCGTTACTTTCCATCAGGCAGCCCGTCTGCCACAGTCACAGTCGTCATAAATTTTATAATTACTATTTATAAAGATAGCCTAATCAGAAATAATCCTAACATGTCCTCATATACATTGCTCTTTCAAATATATCACTAACAAGACATAAGCATAAATTATTAAATCAAACCGCATCCAAAATTTCCGCATTTAAGTTGAAGAAAGTCACAACACTACTTTGAAACTGTATTCGCGCAAGTGCACGGAAGCAGGACTTCGCAGCGCTTCGTAACACTTTGCAGTGCTTCGTAACACTTCGCAGCTGCTTCGTTATGTATTATGCAGTCGCTGGAACGTGTTGCATGCGGATGTATTACGAGAACTTCTTAGTTTGACGCTTTCGCGTAACCCCACAGCGTCAAACTCTATTCTGATTTTCGTATAAACAATTTAATATAGTCATACAGACTACAGCTGTTACACTATAATCTATACTATAATAAATCTGTAAGAGGTCGCTGTCTGTACATGGAATAAATTTAGGTGAAAACCATTTCTAGAGGTCTTTAATACGATATAGAACCCAAAATAATGGTTTTTAGAAATCTTTTCTGTTTGTCTGTTTGTCTGTTTGTCTGTTTGTCTGTGTGTTTGAAAACGCTAATCTCAGAAACGGCTTATCCAATTTGAATATAATTTTCACTGATGTGTTGGGGAAAACTTCACTTAACATTTAGTGTTTATTTTATGTAAATCGGTTTACGAATAAAAAAGTTATGTCAATTTAAAACTACGCAGTATTTATTCTGTGTTCGATAAGTGTTAATAAGATAAGTAACTGCATAGTTGAATTGGTAGAAACTAAACATGTTATGGTCTGTAAAATGTATTCCTTTGTTATGTATTTTTTATTGGTTATGTTTGTACCTATGTTATTTGATACTATACAAATCTATATCTATATATCTATATATACTTATATAAAAACGAAAGGATGTTCTCTCACTCATCTATTGAATAAACATCGTAGAGCCTAAACTGCTAAAGATACGAATATGATTTTAACTAGGGGTTCCTTTTATGACGTAGACGTCAGTTAAGAATGAATTTACTGCCCCCCCCCCCCAATTTAACCCAATTAGGAGATGTAAGTTTGTATGAAAGTCAGTCAATTTTGAGGCCACCTCAATAAAATTTAGTATTTCGCCTTGATTTTTATGTTAAAACATCGTTTCAAACCGACTTCCAAAAAAGAGGAGGTTATCAATTCGTCTGTATTTTTTTTTATTTTTTTTTTTAATTTACATTTGTTACTCGATTTCTCCGCACTGGGTGAACGGATTTGGATGATTTTTTTTTTCATTTGACAGGTAGTGCGTGTCGTTGGGTCCCATTTATTTTTAGTTCACTTTTGACAGTGGCATCCATAAGAAAAGCGCATAAGTCTGATATTTGCATTAACGATGTGCGCGATAAATAGATGAATAACTCAATTTCCCGCCAACCGATTTTGATGATTTTTCTTTTATTTGAAAGAATGTACTTCAAGGGTACTCTGATGAGTTTGATACGGTTCTGATCGTAGGATCCATTTCTTTGAAGCAAATTAACGAAATTAGCAAAACTCGGCCAAACCTAAGCTGTAGGAGTCCAATTGGGTTGAATGTAGAATGGGATTACTAAGCAGATATTTCCTAAAAAAATTGACCTTCAACTCTTCAATCCTGATGATGCAGGGGTACTGCTAGCCTGAACCGTAGAAGTAAGTCAATTTGTTTTTATGGGTATATAATAAGATTGTTAAACAAATTCATGGGACAAAAATTTGATCTTCAACTCCTAAACCCTGATGATGTAAGGGTATTTCAAGACTAAACCGTAAGAGTTGGCTATTTTGCACTTACGGTAATGTAATAAAAATACCAAGCAAAGATACACGGTAAAAATGTTGACCTTCAACTCCTCAAGCCTGATGATGCAGGGTACTGCAAGCCTAAATCATAGGAGTTGGCCATTTAATGCTTTCGGGTATGTAATATAATTACTAAGCAAAGACACAAGATGAAAGTTTTGACCATCATCTCCTCAACCCTGATGATGCAGGGGTGCTTCAAGCCTAAGCCATAGAAGTTAGCTATTTAGTGCTTTCGGGTATGTAATATGTATACTAAGCAAAGACACAAGATGAAAATTTCCATCTTCAACTCCTCAAGCCTGATGATGCAGGGTACTGCAAGCCTAAGCCATATGAGTTGGCCATTTAATGCTTTCGGGTATGTAATATAATTACTAACCAAAGACACATGATGACAATTTCGACCTTAAGCTCCTCAGCCCTGATGATGCCTGCATCAGTACCCTGGTACTGCAAGCCCAAGCTATAGAAGTTGGCTCTCAAGTTCTTACGTATGAGTAATTAGAATACTAAGCAAAGACATGGGATATTTTTTTTTACCTTCAACTCCTCCCTGATGATACGGGATAGTGCAAGCCTAAATTAAAAAAGGTAGTCACATAATGCTTACGGTTGTGTTTAGTATATAAATTCAATGACAGCTCATTAAACTGAAATGTGATTAATAAATTAAACTTCAATTCATCAACCTTGATAATCTAAGTACACAACCTACTTAAGCCGTATGAGTTTGGTACTTATTGATTACAATAAGTACCAAACTCATACGGCCGTTACAACCCGTTGAGAGAACATTATGATGAAAAGTGTCACTTTGAATACCTAATCCTGAAAATGTCATGTCATATTGTCATGTTATTGTTAAGAGTTGGATTTAGCTGTAGCTTTTTAAACAGGATGGGTTAGGTTAGGTTGGAACATAAAAGAAAACATAAAAAATAAGCGAGCAGGGTGCGGCAGCGCCCTGCGAGCGGGTGCGCCCTGTTCGTATGAATTGTAAAAGTGTTTTGATTATGTCTTCTGCTTTACAAAGAACAATGCGGGATTTACGCACACAAATAGCCCGATGCACCTCTTAAAAGATCTTATATTTGGCCACAAGAAACAAAATATGAACTTAGAATATATGTCGCTGTTCAGTGATATTCCAATTTTCTAATAATTTACTTCAAGTAGATAATAGTGCTTTGTTATCCGGAAAAGTTAAAATCAATCTTTATATCGATACGTCTTCTTTTAAATGTGGAGGAGTTGGTTGAAAAAGTATATCCCGATATTGTTAATACAACCAATAACACTATAAATTGGTTCCAAAAGACGGCAATATACCCACCCACCAATGAACGTCTCGATAAAATAAATGATTTATTTTTTTTCTAAATTTAAAGCATCGTCACAGATCTACTATTCGGTAGACACAGTCATTGAGATAGAGGAAGCAGTACATTATCCAACAGAATTTTTGAATTCCTTAATGCCTTCCGGAACTCCTGAACACAAATTTATATTAAAAGTAGGTTTACCTATAATCTTACTTAGAAATTTAAATCCGCCAAAATTACTTCAAATAGTATTTTCCAATTTGGAAAACTTCAAATCAATCTTTATAATCGATACGTTTTGGTTCAAATGTGGAGGAGTTGATTGAAAAAAGTATCCCGATATTGTAAATTAGACTACTAAGAATGTATATTGGTTCAAAAAAGCGATTTACAATATTAGAATTTGTCTAATTAAAAAAAATACATAATAATACGTTCCTACCCACAAATACACACTTTAAATTCGTTTTTTCACTCTGTGTTTGACCAGGTAATCCTTGAGCGGCCAAACCGATATTAATGTTACTACTTTTTATCATAGAATTCCCACGGTGTCGAGAAATGCGCGAGAAAAACTTTGTGACACGTTGATTTGCACGCGGGCAAAGCCGCGGGTACAGCTAGTGTATAATACTAATAAGTCTACAATACTCAATAATACTAACAAGTATTCACATAAATTACTCTTTCAAATAGGCCACTAGGAAGTAACGAGCATAAATTATAAAATACACCGCATCCGAAATTTCAACCGCATTTAAATTGAAGAAACTCACAATACTACTTTGAAACTGTTCGTGTTCGTCGAAGCAGGACTTCGCAGCGCTTCACGACGCTTCGCAGCTGCTTCGTTATGTATTATGCAGTCGCTTGAACGTGTTGCATGCGGATATATTACGAGAACTTGTTAGTTTGACGTAGGGTTACTTCTGGCTTTCATATAAGAAATTTAATACTGAGTGTTAAAGATTACAGATAGATTAAATATTTTTAAGCTAATATTGATTCCCTTATCCTCGATAAGAACTTATTGACGCTGTAGGGTTACTTCTGGTTTTCATAAAGGGATGAATACAACTTAGAAGTTACTGAAGATGGCTAGGCTTACATTAACATTCATAGTTTACCGATATAAGAAATTTAATGCTGAGTGTTAAAGATTACAGATAGATTATATATTTTTAAGCTAACAAATTTGATATATTTTTCTCGTTAATGTAGGAACTATTAATTTTGTTGCATAAGCGACTTCCTTTTATCACCCAAGAATAGAACTCGATACAATCTGCATGTCCAATTCGCACTTGGCCAGCACAGTGCCTATAGCTCTCTCGTTCTGAGAGAAGACCGTGCCCAGCAGTGGGACAACAATGGGTTGACGAGAGAACACTCTGCATATCTCTATGTCTTCATACGAGTAAAGTGACCTGAAAATTGAACCGTAACCGCAAGCGTTTTACGGTACAGCGTCCGCTCAAATCCGCATCAAGTGCTCCGTAGCGTAACGTTCACTCAGAAACATTTTACATGTCGATGACCTACTTCCACTGCTGGGCTCGAGACCTTTCTCAGATTTTTTTTATTAGATAGAAGTGGCAGACGAGCATGCAGTTTACCTGATGGTAAGTGGTTACTGCCGCCCATGGTTATTTATATGCAACTTTTGACGACCCGCGTGACGCAGCGATTACCATACCGGTCTGACGCGCAATAGGTCCCGGGTTTGATCCCCGGCCAGACAGGTATCTGAATGATGATTTTAGATTCATGTTCTGGGTCTGAGTGTTTGTGTATCCGTCTTGTGTCCATGGTGGTGTAGAAAGCGTGTTTAACTTTATAAAGAACATTATTTCTGTCTAAACGCAATCATAGTTGCATTGCCATTCCCGGGTATGCCGGGTTGCCATTATCGTATAGAAAAGTGAGACAGCAAGTTATGACGAACAAACTAAAATGAAAAAGTCTTAGACTTAGTCTTGAGTGCGAATTCGTGGACTGTACTCACATTTGAGAACTTATTTAAAAGAACTTTCATGTACAGATTTCTCTCTTGAATCACTCTATCTATAAAAAATACCGCTTTTAAAGATCTAAGCATACATAGGGACAGACAGCGCGAAGCGACTTTCTTTTATACTATGCAGTGAAGACTATGCTATAAAATAGTAGGTACAATACGTCCACAAACGTAACAAACTACAAAATCTTATGTATTCTACGTACATCGTTCTACGTTTATTACAATCCTTTTATGCATTCAACGCCTGTGACACCCCAGTATCTTGTTGCCTTGCCACAGAGCAATTTCATTGCAACATACAGCTGTTTTAAAGCTTGGGATCTTGTTTCATATCTTACTATGAGAAATCAAAACTTTGGGAAATTGTGTTAAATACTTTAAAATGTTAAAAGGGCCTGATTTTGGCATCTGTAACTACAGCCCCGGAGCCTTTACAAAAGTGAGGCCTTAAACTAGACATTTCAGAGAAAAATCTTTCAAACTCTGACTTTTTTTGTATCTGACTGAAGAAGCAAACGAGCATACACTCCACCTGATGGTAAGTGGTCATTGCCGCCCATGGACATCTGTGATCAACTTCATATAGAACATGGGTTCCATCTGAAGTCAATCACAGATCGGTTGCTACTCCTGAGGACTATAATGGTCGCCTCGTGTGAAAGTGTGCTGGCAACCACACCCTTCCATCGAAACGCAATAAATGGTACACGATAGAAATAGTTTGTATGTCGTTCTGAAATAACTGATAAGCATATGGTTATTTATCGAGTAAGTGGGAGTGGAATATTTATAAATAAAGGGTGTGACATTTTGTTTATATAAAGAATGACGACTGAAATACAATTGACAGTGGTACTACTTGAGTATATCTACTGAAATTAACCGCCTATATTTTGAACAACTCGGACTTAGCAATGTTTTTATTTGCGATATCGAACAACTCATAGAAACTCTTTGAATATTCGCCACTTTAAAGCTACGCTCACTAAGATAAAACTCTTTTAATTAACTACAACAAAGGAAAACCTCCAACCGCCCAACCTTGAAGAGAAAGCGATAAAACATCTTACAAGTTTTGAACGCCTGAAGAAACATAAGAGCGAATGTAACGCTGATATAAATTGCCGCTCACTTTATCATAGGCGCTACGAGCAGAAAACATTTCTTCAAGACAGCTGGTACGTTTCGTAATTCGTACACGTGGACACATGTGTTTGTTATTATGTGGATAAATCACAGTCTCCTCCCACGAAAACATCTTAACAAAGATATTGGTACTTTCTCGCTTACATGAAGGAATAACAAAATTGGATATCATGTACCATAATATACCTACCTATAATTAATGAAACCTGGATATTCCATTACTGAATAATGCAGTAGGCTAAACATAATTGTCTTTCAAATTGGATAATTTTAGACACTAAAATAATTGGTCAATAGAATTAAGTTGAAGCTATAAATATAAAATTTTGCTATTTATATCCAAATCAAGGCAACTTCGTCACTCGGAAGGTTCTCAGAGGATAACAAGATGGAAAGGAAATACTTTTTAGACTTTCCAGCTTCAAATAAAATCGTGAAGCAGTCCACCAATTATAAATGTCTGTCAAAAATATCCATTTAAATCCTCTTATAAATCTTGCTCTTGATTTTTATTAGGTTGCTCATGCATTAGTTTTACCTATTATATTTTATTTAAAGGTGGCAGAACACTTTATAATTTGATACCGATGTCGCCGCCCCCACGTCTATTCTAATAAAATTTAGTACCTTATACACAAACCTGCTGTAGAGAAATTGGACAAAATATTTTTTTTTTCTTTTTTCTTTCATTCTTTCTATTCCTATGTCCTTAGTAAGAGTTTATAAATTTCGCTCAAAACAATTAGCGCTTACGCTTTTGCCCATTATTCCATAATTAATTAAATAATATACCCTAAAATCAAAAAACATGAACGTATTATGTAATACCACGCTGTTCCCACGCTGTTTACAAATAGTACGAAATTCCGATTTTCATTTTGATATATTCCTTACATTTTAAAATATTCCTATCGCAATGAAATGTTTACGAAACGTAACAAACTCGCACCTAACACAGCTTAATAACGCGGTTTAAGAGCTATTGTTGTTACAAATCGTGATATTTCCAATTTCCATTTGAAAATATTCCTCACATTTCAAAATATTCCTGCAATGAAATGTACACAGGATGTCATCGAGCACCTCAATGATAAAACAACAACGACGCGGCGGCACGATATGAAAAAACTGCAAATAAACGTGGAAATACGTTGATCCGTCACAGACCAATTTTACTATCAAATGAACCTACTTTTACAAAAAGGAACCAACGTGTGTTCCTCCTATTATTATTAAAAAAGTTAACGTTTTTCAATAATATCATATTTGTATACATAGAACAAATTATTTTGTGCAACATTGTAAATAACAATAAAAATTTTTAATAACATAAAAATAACTTAAATTTGTACAATATACATTTTTTTTACAAAAATGGCTTTTTCTCAAAACTGGGTTGATTCTGTTTTGCATAAGTAGGTCCAAATGGTCCTTATATTTTAAATGTTTATAACGTTTCTACAATTTTTTTTTTCGTTTTTGCGCCTCGTTGTGAAATACGTAAGTCATTATTGTTTTCATGGCTGAACGCAGGGTTAAGCGTTGTTCCCGATACACGTCGTACGAAATTCCCATTTCCATTTAGAAATAATCGTCGCATTTCAAAATATTCCTGCAATGAAATGTACACAGGATGTCATCGAGCGCCCCAATGACAAAACAACAACAACGCAACACGCGGTCCGCACGATCTGAAAGAACTGCAAATAAAACGTGGAAATACGTTGATCCGTCACAGCCGTATGTTATTGTAGTATCGTATGGTCCTTATGTTTTCAATATTTTTGTTTTTTTGGAACGAAGTTCCTTATCGCGCGTTGTGAAAGGGGGCTAGACGGAAAAAATTCTTACGAAAAGTTGTCACGACACTTTTTGGTATAGTAAGCTACTGTAAGCTGTGCGGCCTGCGCATGTTTCTCTGTCTGTCTCTTTCTCTCTCTCTTATAGAAAGCAAGCCAGATATTTTAATTTCTATTTCGCATTGAACAGTGTGGTGTCGCGACGATTATTTTTGTTGAGTGTATACAGGTTTTTTTGTAAATAATAAATAATAAAAAATAATAGTAATAATGAATCCTGACAGTGTTTATTATTTAAAATTTTATTATAATTCCTTCACTAATTAATCGAAACGAACTTCGTTCCATCCGGGTGTCCCTCGACACCTCTCAAATTTTTTTATCTGATTGAAGTAGCAAACGAGTATGCACCTGATGATAAGTGTCACTGCCGACTATGGATATCTGTAAGCAACTTCAAATAAAACATAGGTTCTATCTGACGTCAATCACAGATGCGTTGCTGCTCGCGAGGACTATGCTAGTCGCCTCACCCTTTCCTCGAAACGCAAGAAATGCTTCACGCTAGAAATAGGTGTGGCGGTAGTAAGTACTTCCCCGCTCGAACTACGCTGGTTCTACCACCGGGATTTACATTTTTCCGGCGGCTTTGCCCGCTTGGGTCACGTCTTCTATGGTAATGTGTTAATGTAGGTCACAAATTAGAGCAAAACCCGACTAGTAGTTTTGGCATAAAAGAGTAACAGACATATATACATTCTTACAAATTTGCACATTTTTTGAAAACATACATACATATGTTCAAAAACATTACTATCATTCTGACGTAATCGAGTAAAAATCATTTCATTAGCTTGTCAGTTCGTTCAGTTGATTGCACAATGGAGCGGACGTCCGCATTTGCGGGTACAAACAACATTATTCCCAAAATTAACAGTTGTATGAAACATTAAGCTCTCCGATAGGGTTGTCGGTTTAGTTCGTGGGACAGCGGAAAGGACTCGAGTAACATTGCACTGAAAGTTAACGGTAATGTGTAGCTACGAAATAGAGGTACGGTATCCCCTGTTGTAAGAGACGACTAAAAGGGGCTTCCGGGGTTGCGGGCTGTAGGAGTGGGAGCTCGAGCTGTCAAGCCAAGCGACCCCAGGTAGGACGGCATGTATGACCATATGCCGTCGTAAACACCAAGAGGCGCAGCGAGTACAAATGCTCACTAGGAAGAACCCGGAAGCGCCGAGGACGGCCACCGAGGGGGGTTTTAGTGCGGTAAAAATCCCACATAACCCTGCGTCGCTCCCACGGCGTTGGGTACCTTTTGAAGGTTTCCCCCTCAAAAACAAAAATAAAAAATAAATAGGAAGAACCCGCGCTCGGAGGTGTCCGATCGTGTTTCACCACCCTTTAGTGAGGTAAAAATCCCGCATAACCCGGCGTTACTCCCACGTCATCAGATATCTTTTGAAGGTTTCCCCGCGATAAAATAAGGGCATGTCAAGGTGGTAAAATGTATTTGGTTCGACCGGAGAGGTACCACAGCCATATCTATTTCTAGCGTGAAACAGTTTTTACGTTTTGGTGGAAGGAGGTAGTTACCGGCATACTTTATATGAGCTGTTATGCGACACCTTGTTAATCCACAGAAATAGCAACGCATATGCGATAACTTCAGGTAGTACGCTCGTTCCGTATGAAGTTGCTTATAGGCCCACAAGCGAAAGTGTCGATACTTTAACGTTACCTTGCGACGGATTGTTACTATTTTCATAGTAATAATCCGCAAGTTCATTGTTTGCGATATTTAAAGTTAAGGTAACTTAAATTCGGTAAGTTTGCTACTATACCCGTAACACTTTTAAGGACCTTGTTGTGTAAGCATCGCACTACATCCTTATATCATTAGCGAGTAGCGTTATTCGTCGCTTACGTCTATTACCAAGTTACTCGTGCATCCGGGCAACTGCTCAATCTTTGATAGAATATAGGTATAACATTTTTTTTAGTAATTGAGAAAGTAGTTGGATGTTATCGAAGCTTATAAAAAAAACACACATACACACACTTCATTCCCTATTTACTAATATTGTATCGCGAAAATGTTAGTTAATAACTGGCTAAGTGCGAGTTGGCCTCACGTGTGAAGGGTTCCGTACCAATGAAATAAAATGAAATGAAAATAAAAAACTACCACCGGATCGGAACACGAAACCCGCAACGAACGAAACACGGAAACTCTATGTCTATAAAAATGTCTGTAAAACGGCTAAAAAACATGTTGTTGTATGAAAGCTGCCCTTAAATATATGCTTTATTGTGTTGTTAAAACAGAAATACATGAAAATATTACTGTCTAGCTATCACAGTTCATGAGATACAGTCTGTTGACAGACAGACAGACGGACACCGGAATCATAGTAAGAGGGATCCGTTTTTACCCTATACATATAATCATTTTAAATCTAGATATAGTTTTCAACAAATCAAAGCTTGTGTGTAGTATGTTTATGTGGGTAAGTGTTTGTGTGTGTGTGTGTGTGTGTGTGTGTGCGTGTGCGTGTGTGTGTGTGTGTGTGCAAATAAACATTGCAACTTAAATAAAGGCATGTAAAACGTGGTACATTTATTGCCCGTTTACGCTTTTCCACCCTCTTATCGCTCCGCTTATCACCATGAACGGCTGTAAAATAACACTGCAAAGCAAATATGTATGTCCAGTCTAGGCTCCCGAATAATTGTACCGAACAATTGTTCTGTACTAACCATAACTAATTTAGTCCTATTTAGCTAACAGTGAAGTCATATATGTAAAGATGAAATATTGCACTATATCGCAATAGAAATTGCTATAGCATATTGCTCAGTTTATAAATTACTAGTAGACTACTTTTCTACAACTGGGCATGGATTACCACTTTTTGAAGTGAAACTTCTTTATCGGGGTTGGAAAAAAAATTAGTGTAACATTTTTTCGTTACGCGCCATTTTTTTCCGTTACGCGTTTTTTTTCCGTTACGCGCCATCTTTTTCTTATCCCTACCACGCGTGATATTAGATAGATTATTATAGATTAGATTATTAATTTAACTTTATTTAACTAATTTCTGTAAAGTTGCATATAGTAAATTATTTTTTGAAAAATAACGTCATAACGAAGTTTCACTTCTTACGAGTGTACGCTAGTACACACATTTTTATTTTTTTATTTGATCGAAGTACTTAGCAAAGGAGCATGCAGTCCACCTGATGGTAAGTGGTCACTGCCGCCCATGGACATCTGTAATCAACTTCATACAGGACATGGGTTCCATCTGAAGTCAATCACAGATGCGTTACTACGCCCGAAGACTATGATGGTCGCCTCATGTGAAAGTGTGCCGGTAACCACACCCTTCCATCGAGACGCAAAAAATGCTTCACGCTAGAAATAGGTGTGGCGGTGGTACTTCCCCGGTAGATCTACACTAGTTCTACCACCTTCGTAAAATAAATGAAAGGAGTTTTAAGCCATACTGCACTTCGCTGGCCAAATACGACAGAAAAGTTTTCAAATAACTCTCAGGTGTGTTTTCTGTGACGTCTGTCGTCGCCGTTTAGGTAAGTGGCAATTGATCACTACATAGTATAAAACAGTCATGTCGTTTCTCGCTGTTTGTCTCTATGTATGCTTAGATCTTTAAAACTACGCTACCGATTATAATGCAATTTTTGTTAATAGATAGAGTGATTCTAAAGGAAGGTTTTTATATAAATTATATGATATTATAGTAAAGAAACACTGATAATTTTAGAATTTTGACTTTTAGGCGGAACAAAGTTCACCGGGTCAACTAGTTTTGCATGAAACATAGCTTGGAGACATCAGATGAGTGTTTTTGAAATTTTAACCTCCTATTGAAAGGTAGCCTCGGTCGGTGTTTCAGTGAAGGAATACATCGTGAGGAAACCTACGCGCCCGAGAGTACTTTATAAAAAAAAGTTCTCGGAAGTGTGTGAATCCACCAATTCGCACTTGGCCAGCCGGTGGACTATGGCCTAAAACTCTCTTATTCTGAGAGAAGACTCGTGCCCAGCAGTGGGACAATAATAGGTTGTACCCCCAATGAGAGGTATAGTTTCTAACTTAGTAATGGACCAATTAAGTCCTCAAGAGTCTGCATCTGTAATCGACTTCTGGTAAAGTTCAGGTCAGGTCAGGAGATTCTTTCAGGTGTTCATGCACGGCAGTGGTCACTTACAAGAAGGTGTGCTGCATACTCATTTGCTTCCTCGATTTTATTAAATAACTACCTCCTTCTATAAAATAATTTCTCGTTTCTCTATAAGGGTGTAACAGGTCCTTAAAACTCCGTCTCGCATACCATTCAGATATTGTTGATTTTAGAGTTAAAAGGAATAAGTGCCTACATATAGTTTAATTCTTTAACGCGCACTGAATATGTATTTGTGGAATTTTGGTCTAAAGTGAGATTTTTTTTAAATGGACGCCATTTGAACATTTTCTGGAAAAAAAATATTAATTTGTTAACAATAAGGTATCTTTGGCACGAAAAACTCACACCTTTATATAAGTGTCGTGACACACACAAAGCCATTTGTAAAAATATTTTTACCCAGAACAGCCAATATACAAATATGCATATTGGTGCTTAAATTAAATAATAGCACAACTCAAAAATCATTATTTTACTGGAGAGCCAAATTAAAGTTTAACCATGTTTTTTGGTTTTAGTGATCTGAAAAATGTGATGTGACTGTTCATGAGGCGACGCGTCGCCACAGCATGCAACCTCACGCTGACAACTAAATTGAATTGGGTTGTTGCAATTTAACAAAAACATGTTTTTTTTCGTTTTTATTTAATGAATCTAAATGTTTATTCATATTTTATTTTCCATTATACCATATTGATTTCGTGTAGTATTTTTTTCTTTGATGCATATTTCCTGTGAAAAATAATTTTCGCAAATTTCGCTTTTTAATTAATTAAGTTAATTTTTTATTATTATTAAGTATTATTATTATTATTAAGTTAAAATAATAATCACAATGTACAAGTTCGCAATTTTCTTCAACACTGTATCACACAGTTTAACACTCCTATTCCTTTTGCATCACTGAAATAAATTTCCTTTTCCAGCACCTTTAATCTGCATATTCTTGTACAATACGTCGCTGACTGTTCCGCTGTAATATTTCCAGAACTCACAATTACACATAACGCCATGCTAATTAAGCTACAGGCCTCAGAATGGAATTACCGCTGACAATCTTTTACCAAGCCCTGAGTCTCACGGAACGCGATCAGCTATTATTATATACAAAACGATTTAATAATATTTCAGTATATTGCGATTTTTTTAGCTAAATTATCAACATTTAAAATGTTACTATTGTTTTTCTGTTAGTCTTATAGCTAAAGATTTTGTATTAAGCTGTGATAGGAAACTTGGATAGAATATTGTGATTAAAGAAAAATAACAAACATATTACTCAACTGAACTTCCTGTATTGCAATTTGATAGGTGATTTATTATTATCGAATTATCCGCAACTACGCGTAATTCATTGGTCTTATTTGTATTTTTTACAACTTCTCCATATAAGTATTCCATCGACTATACAAAATTTTAATAGTACACGACAACAATACTCCAGAAGACTATGATGGTCGCCTCATGTGAAAGTGTGCCGGGAAGCACACCCTCATTCGAAACACAAGAAATGCTTCACGCCAGAAATAGGTGTACGCTTATCGCTTACCGTTAACCATGAGACAGGTCAATGATTTTCGAAATGTCGTCTTCATTTAATTGTAAGCTCAAGATGTCTTACGTTTTGATAACAGCGGGAATTTTAATAAAGTACGTACCATTGCCGTTCCTTTGTGAGCCTCCGAATTACAGGTGGAAAATTCCCATGATAATAAAACGTTTTACTTGGCATTTCCTTAAAGCAGAACTGAGTATGTAATCCCAGTTCATCGGCTCTGAAACGGCTTAAAATTTGTTTTTGAAGTAACGAAAAGGACCCCTGTGTTTCGGAAATACCTTATAAGGATACATGCTACCTACCTTCGGATTTTGTTCCTTAGTCCCTCTGTACATGATCTACGGTAAAAAAGAGTGGTACTATTAAAGACCCAATAATTATCACCGCTACACAAAAATATATGATTTTCTATCCCTTTAAAGGACATTTTCCTTTTATTTTCTCGAAGAGAAACCTTGAAAAGGTACCCAACAACGTGAGAGCGTCGCCGGTTTCTGTAGGATAATTACCGCACCAACATGATGTATGACGTTGCTTACAGATCTCCATGGGCGGCAGTGACCACTTACTACCAGGTGGACTGCATACTCGTTTGCTACTTCAATCTTAAAAAAAAAAGCGCGCAATGTATGCCTAAATGAAAAGCTTGTTTTTAAGGAACCTACCTACGAAACTAGTAGGTACTTAGGACACTGAAGTCAATCACAATGCATTACTATCTCCAAAGACCAATATGCTCATATAAAAGAGATCACGTTTTAAATTATCGCACTTTGATCGCCAATATTGCAAAGTTTCCTTTAACATTTCTAAAGTGATGCGAGCACGTCTCATTGCACTAACAGTCCATCAAAACTTTCCTGTTTATGTTTTATGCAAAGAAAAGATGATTCGAAGTCGAGCCATTTGCTGTGCTAAGAAATGTGCCAGTTTCCAACAACCCGCAGAGTAAATTGAGGAACTCGTTTTGCTTGACACGAATGCAACGAGTACGTTATTTTATGTGAAAATAAATATGTACTATACGCGTCCACCAAGGGGTGGATGAGTTTAATCCCACTTCTAGGACTGGCCGAAGTCAGTACCAAGGAATCTCTAAAAGGATGTTCCTTTGATAGGCCACAACAGATAAGGCACAAGCTCGGCACGTACCTTGGTCTGCGTACAGCCTCGATGATCTCCACCTTCGCGTAATCCACGAAATCGGGATGATTTGGGATGATGATGGTTCAGGTCTCCCGTTGACACAGCTAGATGACTACACACACACTGGCGAATGTTCTTAAAAACGGTTAGATTTGAAATTTGATGTGATTAGCAGCTTGCGCGTCCGTTCGGCGGTCCGTTAAAGTTCGACTTGACAGAAGTAGCGGTCTGTCATCCGTCATTGTTGTGGCCAATCACTAGGTGAGATGAGAGCATCGACAATGATCTATAAATTTCACCCAGACCCAGAACAAGAATCTAAACTTATCATTTCGATACCTGTCTGGCCGGTAATCGAACCCGGGACACACTGCACATCAGTTTGGTATGGTAACCGCTCCGCCACGCGGGTCGTCACTTTGTTATAGCGTTTCACTATACAATAAATAATTTAAAGAACAACACTTAAACTTAAAATATTTCGTAACTTGCTCGTACAACTACTAACCCGTTGTGGGCAGTAAAATGTTTAAAATACAAAAAGTTTTAACTACTGTAGTTGTTGAAACCCCGAGGGAAGTTGTAAAGGGGAAAGAGAGGAATAAATATATAAATAAGTAAATAATATTTTATGAGTTGAAGTGCATACTTATTTACACGTGCGTGGTTCAGGAGGAGGTAACACCGCTACACCTATTCTTAGCGTGAAGGTGTTTCGGTGGAAAGTTGGGTACTTTGACTGACGATCCGCGTGGCGATGCGGTTACCATACCGGTCTGACGCGCAATGGTCCCTGGGTTTGATTCCCAGCCAGACAGTTATCTGAATAATGAGTTTAGATGATCTGGGTCTGGGTGTTTGTGTATTCGTCTTGTGTGTGTCCATGGTACCCACGACACAGGAGAATATCCTAGTGGGCTATGAGTGTAGAAAGAGTGTTTTTTTATTTGTGGCGATAAACACTTGCGTGTGTGTACGTACACATACACATTCACATAAATTGTAATAATTAATGAAGTTAGTATTTTAGGTATCAATCTGAACGATATCTGAACGTATTTGATAATTTTTCCAGATACGGACTTCAAAAGGCGGATAGATTGATGGATTGGAAATTAATAATCACTGATTTACGGTATCGGAAAACATCGACGATTAAACTGAGAAGTCTCTAAAAAAGTTGTTAAGTATACATTCGACATACCGACACTTGGACCTTTCATATATGTTTTTTTACTCCAGTTTTAGTTATACTATACATATTACAGATCGAAATAAACTTCTCAAGCAGAACCACAAACACGGTTAGTTCCGAACAATTTGTACCTACATTCCGATCTGAGCTCTGAGTGAGCTTGTTACGTGAGCTCCTGAACTAAGTGTAGTTGTTGCGTTATTGAGATTTACTGTACGAAGTTTGATGATAGACCGCTTGTGGCTAATGTACATCCGTGCTTTGAAGGAAACGTTAAGGCCTAGTTGTTAGTTCTATTCTATAACTTTGTTTTAAGGTAGACCTTGTATGGTTCAGTGAGGGACGTATAACTGCCACACCTATTTGTAGCGTAAACCAGTCTTGCGTTTTGTTGGAAGAATGTAGGTGCCGGCTTACTTTAATCTTAATCTTCGGGAGTGGCAACACATCTATGATTGACTGCAGTTAGAACCTATGTTCTACATGTTAATGGGCGGCAGTGACCACTTACCATCAGGTGGATTGTACATCCGTTTGCTACACCACTTTTATAAAAAAAAAAAACTTATTCTTAACTAACCCATCTGTTATTGAAAATATTTGCGATTGTCAGACAACTGGGACTTTCTTTTCTATTTATTATATGTTTTTTCTGCTCTCTGTTTGTTTCTATGCATATTTTTTTTTCTACTCTTTGTCTCTTCCTGTGAATCTTAGTTATGCTATACATATATGTAATACAGATCAAAATGAACTTCTCAAGGAGAACCACATACACGGTTAGTTCCGAACAATTTGTACCTACATTCCGAATTCTGAGCTCAGAGTGAGCTTGTTACGTGAGCTCTTGAACTAAATATAGTTGTTGCATTATTGGGATTCACTGTACGAAGTTTGATGATAGACCGCGTGTAGCTGATGTACGAAAATCCGTGCTTCGACCGAGTGTAGTTCGACCAGGGAAGTACCAGGCCACAACTATTTCTAGCGCGAAGTATTTCTTGCGTTTCGATGGATGAGTGTGGTTTCCAGCACACTTTTATATGAGGCGACCATAGTCCTCGCGAATAACAACGCATCTGTAATTGACTTCAGAACCCATGTATATTTGAAGTTGCTTACGGATGTCCATAGGTGGCAGTGACCACTTACCATCACGTGACCTGCATGCTCGTTTGCTACTTCAATCAGATAAAAAAATGTGTGCGTGTACTAGCGTACACTCGTAAGAAGTGAAACGTTATTTTTCAAAAAATAATTTACTATATGCAACTTTACAGAAATTGGTTAAATAAAGTTAAATCAGATAAAGTTTAATAAAAGGCTTTTATTAAACTTTATCTAATAATCTAATCTATAATAATCTATCTAATATCACGCGTGGTAGGGATAAAAAAAAGATGGCGCGTAACGGAAAAAAATGATGGAGCGTAACAGAAAAAGATGGCGCGTAACGAAAAAAGGTTACACTAATTTTTTTCCAACCCCGATAAAGAAGTTTCACTTCAAAAAATCTATTTGTGTCACTTTACAAGACATGCCCTTAGAGCTTACATATAGGAGTACAGAAGTAGGTCAAGTTAATTTCTAAACTAAGCTTGTTACGAGGAAAAAGATTAACACAGCTTCACAGAGTTCAGTTTGTACGTGCAGGTGTTTTCCTTAGATAGCAAGGATTTTATTAAACTAGTCACCCATCTGTTAGCGTTCTCGAAATGCCGATATTAATATAATATACATTTACGATATTTTTATATGAAAACTTATTTAAAGTATTTCATTATTAAAAACATTAAAACGAAGAAGATAAAAGTTGTCATGGGTTGAAAATGGTCGGTCGTGCGAAAAATAATAAAGATAGTTGTAAACTAAGACTTTGTTATATTGTGTTTTTTTTTTTATTTATTTTTATTTTACTGAAGTAGCAAAGGAGCATGCAGTCCACCTGATGGTAAGTGGTCACCGCCGCCCATGGACATCTGTAATCAACTTCATACAGAACTTGGGTTCCATCTGGAGTCAATCACAGATGCGTTGCTACTCCCGAGGACTATGATGGTCGCCTCATGTGAAAGTGTGCCGGCAACCACACCCTTCTATCGAAACGCAACAAATGCTTCACGCTAGAAATAGGTGTGGCGGTGGTACTTCCCCGGTCGAACTACACTGGTTCTACCACCTTGGGTGGTTTGTTATATAGATAATAAATAAATAATATAAATAATATAAATAATTGTAAACTAAGTATCTGTTGAATAAATAATTGTGATGTGAGAACGTATATTATTGGTACTGTAAGGGAGATCCGTTAACACGTCGCAACGGTCGAAATTCGACCGTAATTTATATTAAAAAACTAAATTTCATATTGTTCAAAGTAGCACGACATTTTTGACGTTATGTGTATATTGAATGTTATGTTTCGTTTATTGTATTATGTGTTTGTGTCAAATGCAAGGTGGTGTGTGCAATGTGTTTTAATTAGTTTTATGCATTATTTTCAATAAATATTAGCATTGCCGAATCCTTCTCTACATCAATTATAACCGTGCTGAATTTCATACTCCTTCGTCTGCGGCAAGTATCTTAAAAACGGATTACAAGTTTTTGCATCACGTATTAATATATAGATTACAACTTAAACCAAACAAAATAATTATTTAAATCTTATGACTACTTAAAATCGAACTGAAATTATAAATGCATTCATGCAAGTCAGGCCAATTCAGTGACCACATTGCTACGAAGCTGTTTAATATATTTGGTATAATAGTACACATATAATACGAGCTAACTCACCTGCGAAATATATTGGGAAAATTCAGTCACCAATACACTAAATCAAACAATATTTTATGTGAAGAGACATACAAACAATAAGCGAGTTAATATTAATATTTGCGATATCCACATATTATTGTTAAAAGGTGAACGTTTGTGAGGATGTATGTTTGTTACTTTTTCACGCAAAAACTATATGTCCAATTTTGTTGAAATTTGACACACAGATACTTTATAACCTTTATAAGCTATTGCATAGCTTTTGTCGCGGGTTTAGAGCGCGGTGACCGAATCAAGAAATTCCGTAACGAATAAAACTAACACCCCTCACTCCGCCTACCATGTAGCGCGACCGAGCATTCGCTTAACGTGTCTGTATGTGGTACGACAGTACGAAGCTCGCACGGATCGAGACGAGCTGCTAGTAGATCGGACGAATATGTAAGCAGCTGTTCGTGAGAAAGTATATAGTATCAAAGAAAAACTTTTTAACAAAAAATATCTACCGACTTCCATGTCACAAAAAAGTAAAAAATAATTTAAATATATTTTGGTCTAGAACATACTCAGTACTTAGTACATAGTCCTGAAGTCGGTGCTCGACATATTTCGCTGGACGACGGTAACTACGTCCTATATGAGCACCGACTTCAGAACTATGTACTAAGTACTGAGTATGTTCTAGACCAAAATATATTTAAATTATTTTTTACTTTTTTGTGACATGGAAGTCGGTAGATATTTTTTGTTAAAAAGTTTTTATTTTACACTTTTTAGTGACTATATTTTTATGTTTGTATTTAAATAAAGCCTCTAAGTTTGCTTTGTGCATCTACATATTCACAAAAATTAAACATAAAACACTTTTACAATTCATACAAACAGGGCGCCCCCTCTGGAAGTACCCCTCCATCATCAGGGTTGAGGAGTTGAAGGTCAAATTTTTCATCTTATATTGTTGCTTAGTAATCTTATAACATATACGTTAGTACCAGGTGGCTAACTTCTATGGCTCAGGCTTGCAGTACCCTGCATCATCAGGGTTTAGGAGTTGAAGGTCAAAATTTTAATTTTGTGCCTCTGTTTGGTATTATTTTTACATACCCGTAAGCACCAAATTGCCAACTCCTATGGTTTAGAATTGAAGTACCCCTTCATCATCAGGGTCGAGGAGTTGAAGGTCAAAATTTTAATTTTGTGCCTCTGCTTAGTATTATTTTTACATAACCGTAAGCACCAAATTGCCAACTCCTATGGTTTAGGATTGAAGTACCCCTTCATCATCAGGGTTGAGGAGTTGAAGGTCAAATTTTTGATTTTATATTTTTGCTTAGTATTTTCTTTACATAACCGTAAGCACCAAATTGCCAACTTCTATGGTTTAGGATTGAAGTACCCCTCCATCATCAGGGTTGAGGAGTTGAAGGTCAAATTTTTCATCTTATGTTTTTGCTCAGTAATCTTATAACATATACGTAAGCACCAAATGGCTTATTCCTATGGTTTTGGCTTTAAGTACCCCTGCATCATCAGGGTTGAGGAGTTGAAGGTCAAATTTTTGTCCCATGAATTTGCTTAACAATTTCATTATATATTCGCAAACATCAAACGACCAACTTTTATAGTTCAGGCTAGCAGTACCCCTGCATCATCAGGATTGAAGAGTTGAAGGTCAAATTTTTCATAGTAAATACCTACATAGTAATTTTATTCTATATTTTACTCAATTGGACTTCTCCAGCTAAGGTTCGGCCGACTATCACTAATTTTATTATTTTCCTCCAAAAAGTTGAAGATCCTATGATTAGAACCTTATCAAACTCTTATCAGACTACCCCTGGAGTACATCCTTTCTAATAAAAAAAGAATCATCAAAATCGGTTGGCGGGATATTGAGTTATTCATACATTTATCGCGTACATTGAAAATGCAAATTTAAGACTTATGCGTTTTTCTTATGGATGCCCTAGTCAAAAAAATACTAAAAAAAATGGGACCCTATGACACGCACTACCTTTCAAATAAAAAAAAAATCATCTAAATCGGTTCACCCAGTCCGGAGAAATGAGGTAACAAATATAAAAAAAAAAAAAAAAAATACAGACGAATTGATAACCTCCTCCTTTTTGGAAGTCGGTTAAAAAGCTTGAATTATAATCAAAGAAAAACATACTGCATAAAAAATTATAATTGCATAAGTTGCTAATTTGCATGCCTTGACAGGTGGACCTTGGCGAACTTATATGTATACATTTATTACGTATTTTGTGATTTAGAACATTTTGTGTACCCATGTCCCTGCAAATAAATAAATAAATAAATAAAAATGCTATGCAATAGCTTCACCGCGACAGTCCCCAAGCGCCACACGTTTTTTGTTTTGTTCTATACGCGGCGGCGGCTGAGAGGATATGCGGGACTCCTGCCGGCTTAAACCCCACGGTGTTCCTCTGAACGCCCTTAGCCGGGACTGCGGGTACGCTAAACAGATACCTTATGACCTGGACTAACACATGGCATACTTATTTCCGTGGTAGACGTGGCCAAAACGGGAAAAGCCTATACATCGCATATAAATGCAAAGAAGATAATATTAATAAACGTTAATTGTAATTCGGAGAATTTGTGTCTGTTTGACTTTATGTTTGAAATCGTATCAAATGTATGAATTTAATTTAATAGATTGATTTATAGGACTAATTTATATTCCGGTTGCGGTCGTTTCGAGAACCCTTAGTCCTCTTTATAGCGCCGAGGACGGACACCGGGGGGGTTTTAGTGCGGTAAAAATCCCACATAACCCTGCGTCGATCCCACGGCGTCGGTTACCTTTTGAAGGTTTCTCCCTCGAGAACAAAAAAGAAGGCCTAATTTATATATAATCCGTGTCTTGGGGTAACATTTATTTATTAAAATCCACCGACTCAATCAAAGTTATTGCAATTTAAAGTAACATTTTCTTAATGTAAGAAAAATCGCGAGACAAATCATACGTTAACTTATATTTGTAAAGGGCTCAGATTTGCAGTACGCTTGGCCGAATAGAAAAATAATCAGAATATATGAGCAGAGACACACTTATCACAGGAAGTTAAGCGTGGAATGTTGTACAATGAAAGCTATACAAAAACTAACCGATTGGTCTGACTCCTTAAATGTAGAAATACGTATTGGTGTTCGCAAATATTTGCATATTTTTAGCCATTCGCATTCGCAAGAACTATGCGAATAAAAAAAAATGTGTGCGTGTACTAGCGTACACTCGTAAGGAGTGAAACTTCTTTATGACGTTATTTTTCAAAAAATAATTGACTATATGCAACTTTACAGAAATTGGTTAAATAAAGTTAAATTAGATAAAGTTTAATAAAAGGCTTTTATTAAACTTTATCTAATAACCTAATGTATAATAATCTATCTAATATCACGCGTGGTAGGGATAAGAAAGAGATGGCGCGTAACGGAAAAAGATGGCGCGTAACGAAAAAATGTTACACTAAATTTTTTTCCAACCCCGATAAAGTCTCTTGATGAGTTGCGGGAGGTCGCCACATATGTACATACACTCGAAAAGTATTACCTTCCTTCCGACGCAGATAAAAAGATGGAAAATCAAGGTAACACTGGACAGAGTCCTAACACGCCTTTAATACTGACCCAAGGTATTTGCTCAGCTCTCGCCGCCGCAGTTCTCGACAAATACCGTTTGTAACTCGTTCGCAGGTGCCACCCTTTATTTGCTAGATTTGTCTGTCTGTGTGTATTATGATCTCAAACAAACGTAATCACTTTTAGGGAACGAATTCGTGCTGTGCGATAAGTTAAACCTCTCATTGATAAAAGATCTTTTGTCAACGTTGCCACCACCGCACACGACAGTGTGATGGTGACAGCGATGGTCTAACGTGGCGCTAAGAAATAAAGACTAATTAAGTTAAAAAAAAGAAGAACTATTGTGACCAGAGGCACGAACAATCAGTCTGTGGAGTTTTTGTGTTATAATAAAAAAAGAAAAAAAGAAAAATAAAAAAAAATCTTTTGTTAATACGTCAGCTGTTTCATAAATTTTAACTTCTTCTTCTTTCTACTTAAATAAATTTTAACATTATCACTACAAAAAAGCGTAACTGTACAGACATAAGATATCATGGTGAATACAATTTTTAACCGACTTCCCAAAGGAAAGAGGTTATCTATTCGTCACGTATATTTTTTTTTTTTTTTTTTTTTTTTTTTTTATGTATGTTCGGGCGAAATGGCTAGAAATCGTCGACCTACCGACACGATTCATACGACATTGTATGCGACTAGTTTCACAGGCAGTCCCATATTGAGGAAAATGAAAACCTTCCGGCGGTTTTCCCGGAAAATTGAAAAATGTCGGTTTCTTAAAATCTTGAATAACTTGGGTGTTTATAAACCGATTTCCATTTTCTTTCTTTCATTTGATAGGAAATTTCGTCACGCAACTTTTTCTCTTGGACATGGGTATGCTGTGATGCTTAACTCTTTGAGTTATGGGGTGGAAACCACCACCACTCCTCAAGTTTTTTAGATAATTTGAGATAACTCGGCTTCTGCCGAATCGATTCTTATGAAACTTGGAATATGTATTAAATATCTATGCTTATATAGGTTGACCAAAAATTTGACCTTCAACTCTTCGATCCTGATGATGCAGGGTTACAGCTATCCTAAACTATAACATTAGCTATTTGGTGCTTACATATATGTAACAAGACTACTAAGCAGAGACATGTGATGAAAATTTGACCTTCAACTCCTCAATCCTGATGATGCAGGGGTGCCTCAAGCCTAAACCATTGGGTTTGACCATTTGGTGCTTATGGGTATGTTATAACAATACTAAGCAAAGACATATTATAAAAAAATGACCTTCAACTCCTCAACCCTGATGATGCAGGGTGCTGTAAGCCCAAGCCGTAGGTGATGGCCATTTAGTGCTTACGGATATATAATAAGATAGCAAGGCAAAGATGTACGATGACAAATTCGACCTTCAACTCCTCAACCCTGATGATGCAGGGGTACTGCAGGCTTAAACCATAAACGTTAGACATTTGTTGCTCACGGATTTGTAATAACATTGCTAAGCAAAGGTATACGACGAAAAATTGGACCTTCAACTCCTCAATCCTGATGATGCAGGGGTATTGAATGCCTAAGCCATAAAACTTAGCTATTTAAATCTTACGCATTCAAAATGATATTAAAAAAAATGTAAGGTAAAACATTAGAAAAATGGTTGTATACGGTGGAAAATTGGACCTTCAACTCCTCAATCCTGATGATGTTGGGGTGCTTTAAGCTTAAACTATAGGCGTTAGCTACATGATCGCTACGTATATCTGATAAGATTACTAAGCAAAGATATAAGATGAAAAATTTGACCTTCAACTCCTCAACTCTGATGATGCAGGGGTACTTCAGGCTTAAACTATAGGCGTTGACCATTTGATGCTTATGGGTATGTAATATATTTACAAAGCGAAGACGTATGATAAAAAAGTTGACCTTTAACTCCTCAACCCTGATGATGCAGGGTACTGTAAGCCCAAGCCATAGAAGTTGGGGATCTGTTGCTTACGTGCATGCGATGAGATTACATAGAAATGATATGACATGATAATTTTGACCTTCAACTCTTCGGCCCTGATGATGCAGGGGTACTTCAGGCTTAAACCATAGGCGTTGGCCATTTGATACTTATGGATATGTAATATATTTACAAAGCAAAGACGTATGATAAGAAAATTGACCTTCAACTCCTCAACCCTGATGATGCAGGGTACTGCAAGTTTAAACCATAAGCATCGGCCATATTGTGCTTACGTATACATAATGTTGTTGTTCACCAACAATGAGTTTCGGAGAGGATATAATTATGATCAAAAATTCCACTTTGAATACAATTACCTGAAAGATGCAAGAGTACTACCAACCTTTTTAAATTGGATGGGTTATTTTTATCAGTATCAGTTGAATTATACTCTTAGTTATAAGGTTTATATTACTTTTTCTACTTTAAATATTGATAATTATAGGTCTTTTCTTTAAATAAATGTTTACTCAGAAAAAGTTGTTTTATTCGGTTAGGTTAGGTTCGAACAGATTTTTCCAATTCAGAATCTAAGGGAGGGGGCGCGGTAGCGCCCCCGACCGGTTGTGTCAAAGAAGTCTATTTTTATATGATGACGTCAGCACATAATTTTATTCATCCGAAAATCGGACGAATAATTAATTTTATTCATCCGGTTAGCGGACGACTAGCAACAGCCATAACTGAGTTTATCGTGACTGAAAAGCGTGAAAAAAAAAATTTTAAACAAAAAATACAACCGACTTCCATGCCACATAAAAGTAAAAAATAATTTAAATACATGTTGGTTTAGAGCAAACACAGTTCTTAGTACATAGTCCCGAAGTCGGCGCTCATATAAGATACATGTAGTTTCGTCATGATCCAGCAAAATATGGTAAGCGCCGACTTCGGGACTATGTACTAAGAACTGTGTTTGCTCTAAACCAACATGTATTTAAATTATTTTTTACTTTTATGTGGCATGGAAGTCGGTTGTATTTTTTGTTTAAAATTTTTTTTATTGTCTCCCTTTTAATAAATCACATTGTCGATGTTTAGCAATAATTGCTAAGAAGCGCAAAAAAGAATGTAAACATTTAGAAACGAATTTAAACGAATGTCTTCAGTGGAAATAATAAACTTTCATAGGATTCAGTGCGCTTTGCATTTTCTTGGAATATTTTGAGTTAAATAATGTAAGTTGTGACTCGTCACTTAAATAGCTCTTAATTGTAAAGTATCGCAACAGTCTTAGTTCGATTATGTATTACGGTTCGGTCGCGGGCGGCTAGAGTGAGAGCTCTAACTGTCAGGCGACCCCGGGAAGGACGGTGGTTTGTGTGGTCGCATATCGTCGTAAAGACACGACGGAGTGGTGGGCCGAGTCACTCACCTAAGAGGAGCCGGAGGGGAAATGCGTTTAGAGGACAACTATCCCGGAGTCCGCTTTGTAGCGCTGAGGACGGCCACCGGGGGGTTTTAGTGTGGTAAAAATCCCATATAACCCATCGTCGTTCCGTTTAAGGGAGCCCCTTAAGGTTTCCCCTTTACGTCGTACGGTTTCCCCCTCGAAAAAAAAGGTGGTAGTACCAAAATATTTTTTTGTTAGTGTATTTGGTTATAATAAACTCGAAGTTGTACTTAAAACATTTAATGGATCACTTAAATCATGCGAATCTTGTGATGATTTGCGTGATTCAAGTAGTAAATTCATCAAACCCGGAAAAGTGTGTACCGCGTGTAAGGAAAGTTTTGCAACCGCTAGGTCAAAGCATATTTGCGGTATAAACTAACTTGACCAGTAAATAGTTTACCAACGATACACAGCTACCACAAACGATCCCGTCTACGAAGTTTAAACTAACTACATAACTAGATTCATACTAACAAAACTAACGAATTTGCTCTGGTCTCCATTTGGTCGGCTCGCTGGAACTTTGCTCGTTTTTTCAAACATCCAGGGTTTCTCGCTTAAGTTGTAAAATTGCAATGAAACGAGTGCTATAAAGTTTTGCCTGCCACGTTGCAGTTCTGGGTTTGAATCCTAGGCAAAAACGTTTCTAATACTGCTATAGGTATTAGAAATATATAAAGGTGTAACACAATTATCAGAAGTAGAAGCCATGGATAATGCGTGGGTTGGCGGGCGAGGAAACCAGGACACACAAATGAACAAATCGCTTTACACATTACAACACACAGTTCTTTTTATTCAGTCACTAATCACATTAATTTAACTAAAGGGACAAGTTATTTAATTGCACGTTCCACCGGAACACGTGAGGCGCGAGCGCTACCTCCTCATCCTCAATAATATAAAATTACTCGTAGTTCAAACAATACGTTTTGGCCGCCTCCTCAGCGTTCCGTGTTACTTCACTTGTCAATGATAATCAATCAATATAGTCCATACTACTGCCATCTATTCATCTTTGGGAAAATCACAATGCGCCGTCATATATTATGCATGTGCAAAGGTGAATTTATAGCATACTGCAGTTTAAAATTTTATGAAGGGTGCTGGGGAGCACTCTTATTTACTCCCGTCTATCAGCACAGGGATAGGGAGTGGCTGAAAAACAACGCTGCGTAGGACGATAGGCCTATGTCAGCTCAAGCTGAGCCACCTCCTGTTGCTCATGTACTAATTATTATTTAAGATATTTCTATTTTGTGATTTTAAGTGTGATATGTGGCAATAATAATATTTTCTTTATTACTCCGAATGGTCTTAAGTACTAAAGTTACAAGTTTGCTAATGTTACATTCGGGATCAGGAGAATTGGGAGTCAGGAACCCAAACTAGGATACCCTGTGCTATGAGCTCCTGGCTGCCCCTCTGAGATTATTTACTTTTAGCAATATTGAGCAAAGTAATTATATGTGAGGAGGTAGGACGCGTGTGTGTGCGTAATGTATATATAGGTATGTGTTGTGTGTTGTCAATTGCGCTGTAAAAATATTAGCCCTACGAAAGAATAATCATATCAATATTGTAAAATCAAGTTCTGAATGTTTGGTAACGGGAGATATCCGACCGGTGAGTGTTCATATTTACTGAAATCTAAATGAATCTATTATTTTTTTTTAATCTACATTTGTTTATTTAATCTAAATAATTATTTCTTCTTCTACCCGTCACCGGAACTCAGATCCGATATAATACAGTTTTTAAAGCCAGTATGCCACGAGGCTTTGTATCCGCCTGTACATCGCACTCAATCGGATCAAATGTCGCCTTGCAATATTTTCACGACCCGTGATCGTTTCGCTTATAAAGGAAAAAAACGATATAAGTTTTTATTATTACATTAAAGCAGCAAACTAACCACCACCTGATGGGAAGTGGTCACTGCCGTCCATAGACATCTGTAAGCAAATTCATACAAAACATGGGTTCTATCTGAAGTCAATTACAGATGGTCGCCTCATACAAAAGTGTGCCGGTAACCACACCCTTCCATCGAAACGCAAGATGCTTCACGTTGGAAATAGGTATGGCGGTGGTACTTCCCCGGTCGAATTATACTGGTTCTACCACCCGTAAAAAATATATAATATATGATTGTTTTGCGGAAACGTTATTACGTTATACCAAGGGCACAGATCCTCACGGGAAAATATTTGACGACCCGCGTGGCGCAGCGGTTACCGGTCTGACACGCAGTGGGTCCCGGGTTCGATTCCCGGCCAGACAGGTATCTGAATGATGAGTTTAGATTCTGTTCTGTTCTGGGTCCGGGTGTTTGTGTATTCATTGTGTGTGTCCATGGCACCCACGACACAGGAGAAAATCCTACTGTCGGGCTAAGAGTGTAGAAAGCGTTTAAAATAACCGCGTGAAACATTACCCACATTCTAACGCGGTCGGGTTTCAAAATGGCTCTATGACCGGTCCACGCGGTTCAGTATTTAAACGAATTCGGACACTTTACCAACAGTTTTTCAAGCGTAACAGATTCTCGAATTTTGTACTGCATTCCTCCGGTTTTTTGGATCTCGTCCAATTTGCCCCGTGTTTCACTTTAGAAATAGGTTTTAACGCTTCTCCTACTAAATAAAATACTTACGTTCCTTTAGATTAGGATGTTTTATCTCAAAAAGCTTAGACTTAGTTTTTTTATGAAACGCAAACTTTGCGCTCGAGCCCTGAGAATCCAAGTTTAAATAACATCTTTATACAAATAAATCACGTGGCTTTGCTCACTCTAATCTCTGAAACAACTTAACCTAGTTTTTTTAACCTTGAAATATAAAATCCATTTGACCTGAGAAGAAAGAGTAAAGTCGAAAATAATAAATAGGGTAATGAAATATACCTGACTTTATTAATTTAAATATGATAACGCTTAACCTCAAATAAAGTTAACGGCGCTTAAAACAGCCCACCTGATGGTAAGTGGTCACTGCCACCCATGGACATCTGGAAGCAAGTTCACATAAAAACGAGTTTTATCTGAAGTCGATCACAAATTCTTCACAGCTCCTGAGGTCTAAGACGGTCGTCTCATAAATAAGTGAACCAGCAAACACATCCTTCCAACGAAACGCAAGAACTGCTTCACGCTTGAAATAGATGTGGCGGTGGTAAACCGGTCGAACTAGACTAGTTCTACCACCTTTCTAGAGGTTTGAAGGTTTTTGAAAGGGCAGACACATGGATCATTAATTTTCATTATATATATGGATTACAATCCAAAATGGCTGATTTAATAAATATTTTCTCAAGACAATAAACTTCTCATCGCAATTTAACATGATACGCGACAGATTGAGGGGTCCTGAAAATTAAATTCGTTCCAGCCGGCCCAGTAATCTCACGACCCTTATAAATATTGGATAATTAATTACAACAAAGCTTCTTATTAGGTGATGTGATTTTTAGAAATTCAAAGGGCCTTTTCAAGTAAAAGTTTGCCGTTTATCTTTGAAATTTATTTAATGATAAAATATATATTGAAGGAAAATATACGCTTTATTTATTGAGCTTGATCGTAATTACAAACTAAAATCTACATTCATTCGATATTAGAGCAGTGATAGCCTAATGGTTGATTTGCCCTCTCGATCGGGAAGTTCGAAGTTCAAAACCACGCACCACTGATGTTACTAATATTATGTGCGTATTAGTAATTAATTATTACTGCTTTTCAGTGAAGGAAAACGTCGTAACGAAAACTACACATCCGAGAGTTCTTAAAAAAAAAAGGGCTCGGAGGTGTGTAAAGTCCACCAATTCGTAATTGGGCAGCGCGGTGGTCTATGGCCTATAACTCTCGTTGACGACGAATATTATTAACAACAGAAACAGCGGTGAGTCGATAAGGTAGCCTTTTTTGTACATTTTGACTGTTTTTTGACCTTTAATTTTTTATTATAAATTTTCCATGAAACAAAATAACTCAAAATTCGTATTCGGTCATCAAGGTTATAATTATTGGAATAACTGACAGTTAAAGTTAAGATTTTTTATGGACCGCTTCGTAAAAAATATTAAAACATAAAAAAGAGTCAACAAAAAAGGCTATATACTCTCGCTCTTAGCAGAAATTTCTAGAAACTTTCTATAAGGCGTAGATCTAACGCATTTTAAGGTTCACAAATGCATTCAATAATGTTACGATTTTCTTTTTGAGTTCGTGATGGGCGGAAGATCGCCCTTATCAACTCACTCCCTTTGCAATATAACTGATATGTCAGCTATGTCCGTGTGGGAAGTGAACACTCACCATCAGGTAAGCTTGCTCGTTTACTGCTTCGACTTTCTAAAGTAATATATGAGGATTTACTCGTACGTAAATTGTGATAAATGTATTTAATATTTACCACTACACCTAAAACACTTAAAACATCTGGACAGACCCGCGTGGCGGACCGGTTACTATATCAGTCTGACGCGCAATGGGTTCCGGGTTCGATCCCAGCCAGACTGGTATTTGAATGTTAAGGTTAGATTCATGTTCTTAGTCTAGGTGTTTGTGTATTCGTCATGTGTGTGTCCATGGCACCCACAACACAGGAGAAAATACTAAAGTGGGGCTATGTAGAAAGTGTGTCGTGTCTAAAACATTACAGCGAAGAAAGAGTACGACGATCTTAGTACCTGTAAAAAATGATTGTTAATTAGTTACAGTTGATTACTTTCTAATATGTAATTGATAACAGTTGTATAACAATATGGAAATAATCGGAACATTTTAAATGGACAACTAATACATACAAATTTGAAAAATCCTCTCTCAAAATTGAGCTACAAAAGCAGTTTTAGCAACCCGAATTTCGAACGTGGTGGAACCAGTGTAGTTCGACCGGGGTAGTACCACCGCCACACCTATTCCTTTTTTTTTGTTTTCGAGGGGGAAACTTTCAAAAAGTACCCGACGTCGTGGGAGCGACGCGGGTTATGTGGGATTCTTACCGCACTAAAACCCCCCCAGTGGCCGACCTCGATGCTGCGAAGAGGACTCCGGGAACTCCAGTTGACCGCCGCCGGTGTCCTCAGCGTGTGCCCCATCGGGCTCTTCTCTGGTGGGCGTGAACTGCTCACCGCACCTTCTGGTTTTTACGGCAACATGCAACCACACATGCCGCCGTCCTTCCCGGGGTCACTTGACCGGACGGTTCGAGCTCCCACTCTTCCCGCCCGCAACCCCGGAAGCCTCTTTTAGCCGCCTTTTACGACAGGCAGAGGGTACCGTAGTCCTATTCTGGTCCCGGAACTACAGGGACAAGCCACACCTATTCCTAGCGTGGAGCAGTTCTTGCGTTTCGGTGGAAGGTTGCGCTTGCCGATCAGTTTTAAATGAGAAAACCAACTTTTTTTCTCAGTTCAATTTGAAGTAGACTGGTCTATGAGCAGCAGTAAGTTATCACTAACAATTCCACACGATCGCTTGCTACTTCGATAGAATAAAGAACTTTTAGTCACGAAAGCATTTTTCTCTTTTCCTTTACATATATCTCCTTTTCTTTCTCTCTTTCTTTTTCTACCTCATTCTCATATCTTTGTCTTAGGTTTAGGTTTAAGAATTTATTTCTCATGAGAACAATATTTACTTAATAGATTCGTTTTACCTGAAATAAAACTATTATTATATACTTACCTTAGTAGAAGCTTATATAATGAGATAGGCACATCCGTTTCCTGTTGAATTCGTTCCTCTCTTTCTACCCTTTATATATCTATCTCTTTCGCACACGTCTCCCCACCAGGTGCGCGGCTAGCTGGTAAGCGTGTCGGCGCTTGGTCGTCATTGTGTCGAATTAAAATGCCACCAGGCAGAGATTGAAAGTAAGCTTCTACTAAGGTAAGTATATAATAATCGTTTTATTTCAGGTAAAACGAATCTATTATAAACTTGACCGTTAGTAGAAGCTTATATAATGAGACGTGTTTGTTATCGCCTGGTGGGGTGAAAACGCCAATGTGACTAATATATTACAGTTGTGGTAACAAAGTACGGTATTGATTGTGTACCCAAATAAAATAAGTGTGTGCGAAATGAAAATGTTTTTAATATTGTAGTACAATAGTGTATGCTAATTTATTTAAAAATGATACAGATTTTTTCTCGTTGTAATGTTTACAATCAACTGTAATTGTGCAGTTTGAATAATGTAAAATCAAGCACATAATAAAAATATTAAATTGAATTAAAAAATGATGCGACTGAATTGGAAGTATGATTAGTAGTAGAAGAAAAAATAACTTCTCGACAGTAAAATTTTTGAAAAGTCTTTAGTGATTTCCAATTACCCCTAGCTAAAATATCCTCGATGGGAAAATTATTAACCCAATTTTTGGAAGCAACAGCAGAACGCATACTTCCCGGTGAATCCGCTATGCCTGCTTCCTTTAGTAGTGATTTTAACCATCCCGCAATAACAGAACGCGAGGCAGGTGATGGTGAACCCCGCAATGTTATAAATAAATTCGAGGTGCCAGAGCTTTTACGCCTATCATTTAAAATATTTATTGTCTTGCGTATCCAGTAGACAGGATTTAAATTTTGATTTTCTGCATTATTTAAAAGCTTCCAACCAGATTGCCTGTATTCTCTACAATCAGTTTTTGAGCCAAATAGCGGCCATAAAACTATACAATCATTTTGAATAAAACAATGTTCTGTGTCAACACATAGAAGGGTTAGGTCGTGAATTCTGCGACCTGAACACAGACACAACAATGCTGCGGTATGTCTAACTATCTGAAAAGTACTTGTATTGTCAATGGAATAGTTGTTCATGTAATTAGTCAAAACGTTAACATCCCAGACTGGTGGTTTGTGGGACTTAGGCTTTTTCATAGATATTGATTTTAGAATATGTTTTACGAGAACATTTTCAGATAATTTACCAGACAGCTCTGCGTTACAGAGTGTGGAAATGACTGATTTGTAGAGGAGAATTGTATTGTATGAAAGTTTAAATTTAAGATGCAAATCTGCTAAAAATTGCGCTAATTCCGAGCCTTCGGGATGGAGTGGATTAATGCTATGTCGTTTTGACCATAACACCCAACGCTTCCAGGGGGTTCTATAAGTGTTTAACGTAGAAGGTCGCCACGAAGATTTTAATAAGGAAATTTGACTAGAGTCCCAGTTTTTTATTTTCTCACTCCACCCCCACATTTCCAGATTTCCAAAATCATGTCTTGAACTTTGCAAGGGGGTAGCCCTGTCGTTGTGTCGATCAGGAACCGTTTCAGGTTCGTTAGAGTGAACGGTGCAGCAATCGCTCGTGATTTCAGGTCCGCCCGCCAGAATACTCTCTCCCATCGTGGAACCACTACCAAATACACACCCGTTGCTTGATTGAGGTGCATCAGTACTTTGGGAATAAGATACGGTGGGGGAAATATCCATGCCAGAGGGAAATTCCACGTTATACTGAAAGCGTCGTGAAACATTGCATCGTGATCGTTGAGATCGAGTGTTGCATAGTTGGCTAGTACTCGAGCTGTCTTGGAGGCGAATAAGTCGATCACGGGAGTCGATCTTTGCAAATATCATTTCCGTGCAACTCGGTATTAGATGCCATTCCGGAGGTCGTAGTTGTCTCGATAAACAATCTGCGTGAATGTTGAACTTCCCCGGAATATGATGTATTTTGAAATGAATTTGATAATTGTCTAATATCTGTAAGATGTGATGAGTTAGCTTCAATAGTGTCTTGGACTTGGTGCCTCCCTCGTTGCGGAGATATGCTACCACAGAACGGTTGTCTGACTGAATAAGAATCGATCCTCTTATCATATTCTTCGCTTGTAACTCTAGGACTTTCAAGATGGCTAGCAACTCCTTCTGATTGCAATGAAGATGTTTTTCTTCTAGGTTCCATTCGCCTGACAATGCCTGATTGTTCAGTTGTGCTCCCCATGCTGTATCTGAGGCATCCGTAGTAAGAAAATGCGTTGTCGGTGGCGCGTGCATCATTGAAGCGAGACTGCTGTTTTGAAGCCACCACTGCATTTCCTCTAACACTGTGCGAGGTAAGGTATACCTGGTCTGAATCGAATGCTTCGGTAGGGTATTCAGAAATATTAGAGCCAACCGATGGTTCAGTCGACCCCGTGGTACAACAAAACTGGCAAAGTTCAGGAGACCTATTATGCTTTGAAGTTCTTTCAGCGACGTTCTGCCACTTTTCAAGACTAGAGAAATCTTTTTGACCACAGCGAGTGACTTTTCGACTGGCAGACTTTTGCAATTGTTCCAGGGGTCCCATACAATGCCTAAGAAAGTAATTTGTGTTTGTGGTACAAGAACTGACTTTTCGTAGTTTATCAGAAAACCGAGAAATTCTAGTGTTTTTACAAGTTGATTTATATGTGTGGCTAGCACGTGTGGATTTTGATGTGCAAGTAAGAAATCGTCGAGATAGACAATTATTCTGATGCCCTTTTCCCGAAGAATTTGTGCTATCCAGTTCGTGAGGCAAGCGAATACCTTCGGAGCTGTGCTTAGCCCGAATGGCAGGCAGGTCATCTCTAAGACTTCGTCCTTGTACATGAGTCGCAGAAATCGCCTGTGTGACTGGGATATCGGTATGTTGAAATAAACTTGTGATAGGTCGACTTTGCACATCCAATCTTGAGGGAGAATGAACTCCGGAACGCGGTACATGCGTTACAACATACTGATTCAACGATTTTAGATTGAATATGGGCCGGTATGAGCCGTCGCTTTTCGGCACTAGAAACATCGGGGATATAAAGCTGGGAGCATGAGCTGCTGGGTCCAAAATTCCCTGTTGTTTCATTTGTTGAATTATCAAGTCCATTTCGACCGACTGAATAGTGCAACGACGATCGCTTTCCAGATTTGGTGTTAACAAAGGAGGCCTTTGTAGGAAGGGTATGCGATACCCTGTTATTATTTTTAAAACCAACTCTGGAGCTCCCAGTTCCCTCCATCGACTGACATGATTTGCTAGTCGACCCGCTTGGAACTGTAATGACCGCGAGTCATTGTTTCTGTTTTTTATTTGCTTTAAAATCAGAAGGCGAGAAGTGTCGCTTCTGTCCTCTTTGTGGATGCCCACCTTGTCTAGACCCGCGAGATCGAAAGGAATGATTTCTATAATTAGTATTATAGTTGCGCCTTTCTGGACTACCACTTTGCACTTTTCGATGAGGAAGGGACGAATAACTATTGCCCCGCGAGGGCTGATTGCAGTGGCTATTCACATTGCTGTGATGATTATAGCAACACTTGGATTGACCTTGTGGTGATACATTATTACGTACTGACCCCTGCGAGGGTTGACGTGTAACAGACGATGGCTTTGCTCGCGAAGCATTGCCACTATAAACTTGGTTAATTGGCCAGAAAGTCTTTCTAACCCCACCAGATTTTTCCAGGAAAGATGTAAAGGCTTCCGCTTCAAAAATATGAGTATTCGAAGGCGGGATTTTATGTAAAGACACTTTTATTAACGGATCCTTAATTGATTTGAGGATGCTGTCCCTTCTCATTTCTATGCTCTCAGCTCTGTGACCGCACGCCATTTGTAAAAGATCCTGCGATACCTTCATGAACTCGCCTTTAAGGAAAATTTCTTCAATTTTTTCATTGAGATTACAAAGATCTGCGTCAGAGCTTCTGGACCACAAAATTATGTTACGCAAACTTTGAAGAAGTACTTCTTTTTGCTTTAAAATGCAGAAAGTTATTGCCGCATATGATTTATCTGAATATGATAAATGGCGTGTATTGTCATACGCCTTCACCTCATCATTAGTTTCGAGATCGACGAACCCCGGAAAATGATTATATAATTTTTGTGTATCGGAATATCGAATATCGGACCATGTATTACTACCAAACCGTTGAACTTCAATTAACATTTTTAAATAAACCTCAGGAGTTTTAGGAAAAGAGGGTTCCTTAAGTTTTGTTTCAATATCGAACGCTAAATCGGGTATATCCACATTTTCTTCATTTAAGGACGCCTGCGAGGCACAACAATCATTATAAAGTTCGCGGCTGACATTAGACATAACCGACTCATTATCATTATTACGATTGTTATTTAAATTCCCGCAACACTGAACGGTTTTTTGTAATTGGCCCACGTCTTTAGACAATTTTTCTATAAGGCGGCGATCGCGTCGTCTCTGTTTTCTAGAAAAACGACGGTTTGACTTCTTCTTTTTCTTTAAATCTCGCGGAGATTCAGAGGAACTAGTCGAAGTTGTCGAACTGTTACTACTACTACTACTCGAGGATCCGGATCGTTTCTCATGTATTCGCGATTTACTACTTTGTGGTATAGCGTCCAACTTATTATTGGGGTCGTCGCCACCTTCGTTATTCATATTTATTTAATTTTAGATTACTTAATCTAAAAAGTAACGATAATAATAAAATAAGCAAAAATAAAAATCTGAGGGTAGAATATAAATATTAAAAAATCGAACGGTAACACCGTTATATTAAAATTAGATACTTGTGCAACTTACGTGTAGAACTTCGTAAGATATAAAGTAACACTTCACTAAATTATTTAAATATGAATTAAATAAATTATTCAATATAATATTCTTTGTAACACAAGTAGCTAGATGTGAACTCAACAGGAAATTTCACGCCAATGACGACCAAGCGCCGACACGCTTACCAGCTAGCCGCGCACCTGGTGGGGAGACGTGTGCGAAAGAGATAGATATATAAAGGGTAGAAAGAGAGGAACGAATTCAACAGGAAACGGATGTGCCTATCTCATTATAAGCTTCTACTAACGGTCAAGTTTATAATAGCTAATTCTATTCGTCGTTCGTATAATGCCTAGGCAACAGCTACCCACATCTAATGTATTTTATCACTTGTTATGCTTAGTAATTATTAGTAATAAACTCCTTTAACTTTATTTTGAATGCATTAAAAGAGTCAGCTTTCTTAATTGAAATTGGAAGTTTATTGTATAACTGTGCTCCTTCAAAAGTGATATTTTTCTTCTCCATATATATGCATAACTTACCATAATAAAATTAGTGTAAGACAGGGTGATAATTCCGAATGCCGTCATGAACACGGGGACCTGACTGCGCTGGATGGCCATCACCACGAGGGTGCGGAGACCAGCTCGTGGGTTGATGAACTCCCAACCACAGTGGAATATCGCAGTGGACACCAATGAGGCCTGGAATGACATTCACATGATATTTTTTATTTTGTTTTTAGCTCTGAAATAGTTTAGTTGTCACGGCACCATGGTCACACTAATTTGTAACGAATAATGGGAGTGTGTATATAGATAACACGCTTTGTATTATAAATTTAACCCATACTTTATCATTCTGTGAAACATTTTATAGTAGTATTAAGATTGTCCACCAATTCGCACTTGGCCAGCGCGGTGGACTATGGCCTATAACTCTCTCATTCTGAGAGAAGACCCGTGCCCAGCAGTGGAAAAATAATGGGTTGATGAGAGTAAGATTGTATGTATGATTGTAGTATTTTTTAAGTCAGAAGGAAAAAAACATTTTTCGAATATATGTAAGTGATGTAACGAATTTAGATGCGAATATTCAGTTTTCTTTTTAATTTGACGCCAACATATACGTCCTCAGGTTTATTTTTCGGGAGGTGTATCTGCATTTACAAAAACTTTCGCGACAATTTTTTAAGTCGTCAAATGCAGTTTGACTTGAATTTTACCACCGTTTTTAGGTCGTTTAATTGCAATTCTACATCCAATACATCGGTATAGGATTTTCTCTGCCCGACTGCTTCAGGAGTATAATTTTCTTCGAGCGTATGTATGAATGCTTGTATGTTTAGAAGGTGGTAGAAACAGTATAGTTTGACCGGGGAAGCACCACCACGCCTATTTCTAGCGTGAAACATTTCTTGCGTTTCGATGGAAGAGGTGGTTGCCGGCACACTTTCATAAGAAGCGACCATCATAGTCCTCGGGCGTAGCAACCCATCTGTGATTGACTTCAGATAGAACCCATGTTCTTTATGAACTTGATTACAGATGTCCATGAGCGGCAGTGACCGCTTACCATCAGGTGGACTGCATGCTCATTTGCTACTTCACTCAGATAATTAGAGAGTATTCATGACTTGTATAATAATAATAATAATCTTTATTTTCTTTATAGTCTTAAGTTACAATCATAAGGCGGTCAGGAGCTACCTTTTAAATAACAATTGCCTGTGTTAGGATGCTCCGCTCTTTCAGTATTAGCTAAATTTAACTTAGGACATACTAATCTAATTAACAAAATATATAATTTAATCATTTTAACAATAATTATCTCCTATTTTATTGTGATTTATTTTTTATTTCATTTACTTGTATGTATCGATGTCATTTCCATCTCCCGCCAGGCTAGGTGATCATGCCTGGGGAGCGGCCGTGCTCCGACAGTCGTTGTTCAGAACTTGTATATATGCGGGCTATTGAGAATACTTCGATAGCGTGTTTCAGAATACTAGTAGCGCCATCTCTTGACGAGTTGCGGGAGGTCACCACAGCGTTATAAGTGTCTGTTTATAACGCTAATTGTATTTATGCAGTCGTTTTTGAATGGCAATGTACTTTTTTTTAATATTTGTCAGAGTCAAATTGTAAAAAATGATCACGAGTAATCACCTCATAAGTGATTTCAGCTCCGACCATCATGTAAGCTCCGGTAACGACGACCAATCCCAAAATGAAGCCCAAGTTAGCCAGAATAGGGGTTAGGTGACGCTCGGTTGTCTGAAACATAGGATAATGTCATCATTTTTAACGTCAATGTCAATGCACTAAAACCCCCCTGGTGGCTGTCCTCAACGCTGCGTGGGGGACTCCGGGATTTTCAACGGAACATAACCAAAGTCCTCCGAGCGCGATGCCTATTTCAGGCTCTTCCCTGGTGAGCGAATACGCTCACCGCACCTTCTGTTATTTACAGCGGCATGCGACCACACATGCTAGTATCCTTCCCGGGGTCGCTTGGCCGGACGGTTCGAACTCCCACTCTAACCGCCCGCAACCCCGAAAGCCCCTTTTAGTCACCTTTTACGACAGGCAGGGAAAATCGTAGCCCTGTTCTGATCCTGGGATTACAGGGACAAAGTGGTCATGCCAATCGACCGTGTTCCGATAGTCGTTGTTATCGAACAACGACTATCGGAACCATATATATATCGATATATATACAGATTATTGAGAAAGCTTCACCTCTTTAGTTGCGGGAGATCGTCACACTCAGGCTACTACAAATAGCATACTTACCACTAGTTTCATCAAGCAGATGACAATCAAACCAATACTTTCTACAATCTGCACGCTGTAGATATCCCCAAGAGCGTACTGCACGTTGTCAGCACACCTAAAATGTTAACAGATGAAGGTAGATGTATTTTTATTTAATTTGCATGAAATCATATCGCTGGTATTGTTTGACGCAATTGCAAACACAAATAAACAGACAATAATAAAAAATCTATATAAACGTCTAGTATTACTTTCTTTTTGCAAATACAGTCAATGTACAGATATACGGAACAATTGTTTTAGTATTGTATGGAATTATTGAATATACCGTCAAAACGACAATCTATGACGTTATAAATATGGCTTTTTCTATATTCATGCAACAATCAACTCAATGAGTTGGTTTTATTCGCATTTTACTTTTAGTCTCGCAACCTGTATGCAAAACGAACATTTTTGATAAAATTTGCTTACAATTCACTCGTTTTTGCATAACATAAAAAAATATTCAATGCTAATTGAACAATGAAACGTGTAAAATGTAAAACGTAAGTTGAAAATTAGTGAACTTTGGGTTATTTCCGCGGCTTCGTCCGCTTTTGTCTACAACGGTAATGATTATGCTATATGTTTTCTACACTCATTCATAGCCCCACACTAAGATTTTCTCCTGTGTCGTGGGTATTATGGAAACACACAAGACGAATACACAAACACCCAGACCCAGAATATGAATCTAAACTCATCATTCAGATACCTGTCTGGCCGGGAATCGAACTCGGGACCCATTGCGCGTCAGACCGTATGGTAACCGCTCCGCCACGCTGATCGTCAAATGTGTTAATCTAGGTCATAAAATATGTATGTGTGTGTCCCAATTTTCTGTGAAATCCGACTAGTATTTAGTTTTAGCGTGAAAGAGTAACAAACACATATCCATTCGTATTTATGTATTACGTATTACATCTTTCGTATTTACAATATGAAGATAGTTTAAATGTTTATAAAAATACTATAGATAATAACTTGCAAACTAGGCAATGTTAAGTGTAAACTATTAACGATCTACCTTCTATAGTTAAAGTCGAAAAACCTATGACAATTTAGATACGTTTTCCTAATTGAAAAAAAAACAGGAGCAAAAACAAAAACACTAAAGTAATTATAAAACAGTACTTAAGAAAGAAAGAATAATAAGTTTTGTAAATAAATATTAAACGTAAAATATAACTTGCGACCAAAGAGTAAAATAACATACAGGAAAAGAATACACTCTTGCGAGATATCTATGCATCTCGTTTAAAAGCGCCCTCTGTATTTCGTCGCGCGCATAAAAATCGTGTGGTCTATACGTAGCTACATATATATTTACAATATATAATGTATACTGTATATTATAGTGTACCAGTATTAAAAAGGGTAGTAAAACTAAACTCATAATTAATAATCAGCGCATTTTTTTAGTTTTATTGTTTTTGTGTTTATCACAATAACTTTGTACTACAAGTTTGGTTTCGTCGATATTTATTTTCCTAATTGAAAAAAAAATCCTAATTGAAAAAAAACAGGAGCAAGTATAAAAACACTAAAGTAATCATAAAGCCGTACTTACGAAAGAAAAAATAATAAGTTTTGTAAATAAACATTAAATGTAAAATATAACTTGCGACTTAACACGTTAGCTGCGGCACCAATTTTTGCATACTTTCCGTTCCTGCGGCACGAGGTATAATCGGCCCGTACCGTGACCAGACGTTAGGGCGACACGCGGTCTATTAGACCCCACCTCCTTTTACAGACTAAAATCCATTTTCTGGCGCGAAATCAAAGATAAATGAGAATTTTGGTCCTTATTGATATAGACAGTGAATTGATGAACCCTAATCCACCGTCGCCCCGGGATCTGATGGCTAGTTTAGGAATTATTAGCAAAACAAAATATGGGATCTTATACACCTCATAACGCACTGAAATAGGGCAAATTTTCGCTGAGATTAGTGATGGGGAAAAATAATATCGACGTTTTTAAACTGTCTTAACTACGCAACGACTTGACCGATTTTGATCAATTATATCTCATTAGTTTTAAGGGCAAAACCTGGCAAAACAACACAAAGCTATCAAAGGATACATTTTTTTTTAATAATCTAAATTGTGCTTGAAGGCACCATAAAGAAAAAAAACCGGCCAAGTGCGAGTCGGACTCGCGCACGAAGCGTTCCATTCTATACCATTAAGAGGCACCTATTACAGACTTATTATTGGAAAATAATGGATCACGGTTTATGCATAAGGTTTATCTATCTATTTGTATATGAAAATCTTAATGCGGTTCACAGAATAGAAAAAAAGGCAACCAGAAGTAGAAAAGAAACTGTCCTATTTATTCTGCCTCGGGCTTTAAAAATACACTTATTAGAACTTGAATTAACATTAAAAAATCAGTATCAATATATTCTTTTTTTATAAAAATCTCAATATATATGTTGTACTTATTTATGGGTGTTTTTCATTGAAACAGGGTAGACAATAAGATTTTTTGCACTGAGTGCACTGAGTCAAAATCTTTTTGGATTTTTTATCAGCTTCACGAGATGGTAAAAATGTGCGTAGTTTTTGGTAACAACCAACACATCTTCTCCTTTTTTCACCCTTTTCGAGGCAATGGCGTGCGCTTTCAGGTGCTGAAAAATAACAAAAATGTAAAGATAACGTAATAAAACTGACATTGTTACTTAGGTTAGATCGTAGATGAGAATAACAATGATAATGTAGGTATAACTGCATCAAATGAATGTGTTTGTTTTATACTTAAAATGTTGAAAGAGTAGGTAGGTAAGGTAGCTTAAATTCAGAATAATTAAAAGGAAACAATAATAAATAACTTAATAATGACCAAATGTCAAGCTTAGTTTATGAAAGCTTCAATACGTTATCTGTCAAGAAATATATCTAAGCATTACATTACCTGGGGTCTCATCGATTTCCTTTTTTATTAAAAATAAATTATTGTAATAGCGGCCTACATAATTTGAGAAAACTTCAACTATCTATCTATCGCGACAAACGGACAGACAGCGAAGTCTTAGTAATAGAGGGTCCTGTTTTTATCCTTTCGATACGGAACCTTAAAAATCTTTAATATTTATATACCTACTTTCAAAACCTAGACAAAGAACTACTGAAATATTAATTATATTACTTACCTGTTTTGTCAACGGCTGCTTTGCGTTTCTTGTGGAGTTTTTCACAACCTACAAAAATATCAATTAAGTGTTAAGTCCTAATAATAATAACATTATTATCACGATATAGAATAATAGGTAATTCTAGATATGTTGCAAAGTATTAGGTACGTCAATAATCGTTATTACCAATAATATCTTTAGGTATAATATACTTAAGTAATAATATCTTACACTTACTTTAGGTACATAGCTACCAAGATAAGAAAAAACTAGGTACTTACTGAAGATTTTTTCATTAAAAACTTACCTGTTTTGGCTCTGTTTCTGAGTTTTTTTAAATTAACTTCTTCCGACATCGTTTAGACATGTTCGGCGCTGTAAAAGGACGTGCCCTCCAATCGACGTGATGCACAACACTGGTCGCGGGAAGCTCGCGTTGGGTGCGGTACGAGGTCAGGGGGGATATGGGACGTTTTAGCCTCGTTCCGCACTGCATTAAAATTATATTAATTCAGTGCGGCACGAGGCCTAAGACATCCGGTACCAAGGTAGGTACACCACCGAGTACGGAACCATTAGCGCATCTCAAATATATATTTATCTCTTTCCTACACTGGACCAAACCAAAGCTATGCCATTCGCACGACAGAGAAACTCACGTTTTTCCCTGCCGCACCACAGGGAAGTTGCATCAGGGGTGATTTAGGCCTCGCTTCGCACTGAACGTGTTAACAAGTATTACTTTATTACATAAACTCCAAAAATTACCAAAGTAATTTAAAAATGTACAAAAAATATTTACCACAGCGCATCCTCGTGGAGTTTAATCCCTTCGACAAAATCCTGCCAAAATTGCTTCTCTTCAGCAGCATTAAATTTTCTATGCGGAAACTCCAAGAATCTGAGTCGTAAGCTTTCGAAATGTAGTCTGACTCTTTTAAACTTAAAACCACTGAAGGTGAGCGAGAATATAGAGAGGCAGTCAATCAGAAGCATGATGGTGACGAGGTACCACCAATGAAACTCAACGATGAACCTCAAGATGTTGATAAAGAACCCAGAATTATGTTTCGTTGGAAAGTAGGTGACTTCGGTCCTGATGGGTATACCTGAATGTTTGAAACAGGATTATCTTCTAAATTATTTATTTAAGACGTTAAAATATAATATGTATAAACTGATAATCAAGTAATGGTTGGTAAAATCGAAGTTTTATAGCAAAGGCATGTCCAAATATATTACTTGACTTCTAAACGAATAAGTTCTAATGTACAGTAGTATATTTTCAAAACACGCGGTTAAATGCAAGTTGGTTCCTCGTTTCTTCACAATACCGCATAAGAGATTATAGTTTGTATTTTTTGTCAACTTCATATTAGTAAGAATTGTTAAAACCAAAAGGTTAATAATTTAAGCGTCTTATTTAGATCCTATGTATTGAAAATAAAAACTTATTTTTTTTAATCTATTTTATAATAAATATCGTTTTAACCTATCATCCTTTTTGAGTCTTATTACTGGACATAAGGCTCCAAATACAAACCAATTTCCAGCAGATCATAGGTTTTGCTAAAAGCTACTACCTCATATTGTACTGCTGGCCGCATTAGATGCTCTTGTTACACTAAATGACGCTGTTGCTTATCTTCTAAATTTCACCTTCTTATTACCTTCACGGGTAAATCTAAAATAATGCTATTAACGAAGCCAAACTCTATACTCAATAATTTTAACATACCTTCTTTAATATGAGTCATAACACCATCCACAATAGTAGCAAACGTCGTCATGTACACGGAGGTGATCGTCGCGAGACAGAACTTCATAGCTGTCTTGATAGAATCTGTCTCCAGCTTTAAGGATGGGAAGATATTCCTATTGTCTTCAAGGAGCCCCTTTAACACTACCTTGATACGGTCTCTTCGTAAGCACATGACAAGAATTTTAGCACATATTAATGGATGGGCAATACTCAGCTGCACCAAATCATTCCTCTCTTTCATTGTCAGATCTTGTCGGAAATGGCATATGAGCTCATCGAGTGTGAATATGATTATATAGAAGTTAGACATGAATACCCAAATTGAGTAGAATTTCTGGAGTTTGGAATGACGTTCTTCGTACCAGAATTCACCTAAGCCGAAGAAGTAAATACATTTGCAGACCAATTTAAGCCAGTATTTCTGAGGATGAGTGTTTTTTAGTGTTGGCATTTCCATTTTTAATAATTTACTCACACAGTGACAACCATCTTTGTATGTTCACTGTGTTACTTAATTCAGTGTATGATAGTAATAAATAGAAAATGTTAGTCTTATAAAGGTTGCTAGTAATTAACGAACTTTAAAGAAACGTCATAACTTTACAACGTTAAGTAATTATACAGGATGTTTTGGAAAGAACTTGAATTTTTAAAATTAATAATAATAGTAATACTCTTTATTGTACCAAAAAGTAAAGATAACATAGAACACAAATTTTAAATAACGTAAGGGATGGTAACGTTGTCTAAAGTAATCGGTGGTAACTGGTGCCACTCGATCTTAGAGACCAGTCGCGACTCCCTATAATAATCGCTTGAGATTTTGAGGCATTTAATTGGAGGCCATAAGTTTTACTCCAGGTTGAAATATATAAAAATATTGTGTTTTGAGATCCTCTTTCGGAGCAGGGTAGTTAGCAGTAGTAGTATCAGAAACAAAAAACAATCGCAATTGTTCAGTAGTGTTTCTAAAACATAAAAGGCACGACGTGGCAACTTGGTCTAAAATTCCATACCTTTTTTAGGGTTTTTTTTTAGGGGGAGCAATTCAAAATGTACCTGTCGCCATGGAAGCAACTTGTGGTTTCTCGTCAACCCTTTATTGTCCCACTGCCGGGCACGGGTCTTCTCTCAGAATGAGAGAGTTTTAGTCCATAGTCCGCGCGATTCACTATGGCCTATGACTATGGAGTATGGCCAAGTGCAAATTGGCGGAAGCTTGGGGTTTATGTGGGTATTATGATTTTTAACGCACTTAAGGGTGGCTGTCGACACCGCTGCGAGGAGGACTACATACCTGCCAGCTGAAAACAAACATGTATTATGTTACATACATTTAATAATTCAAGTTGCTGTAGAGACATCCTATATAATGCCTAGTTTGTGGATCACGCTCTTCAACAACTTCAGAAAGTATTTAAAAACTTTACGATTTGATAACGATTTAAAATAACAGCTGTAATAAACGAAACTGTTTTTCTTTTTTCATTCATCAAAAATATATGAATTTTATATTACTCGTCTTCGTATCTTGATTCGACTTCAATTACTTGAAGTAAACAACAATTCTGCATGTAAATCTATGAATGATTTCAGCGAAAATTGACCAGTTATGACGTTTTTTGTAACGCAAATTTTTGACCATCACTATACAATAGCAAACGAGCGTCTACTTGTCTGCCTCTGTCGTTGATGGTTGATCTCAATCGTTGTTTTTTTTTAATAGTTGAATATATAGGCAGGTGGATTTTTTTAATCATGGTAGCATTTACTAGTAGGCGTAAGAATTATGGGCTAAAAGATAATTATGCGTCACACTTATTTCTAGCGTGACACACTACTTATGTTTCGTTGGAACGGTGTGATCGCTGGCTTGGCAATGCATTGTGATTGAGTTCACATAGAAATCCTATTCTATATAAAGTTGCCCACACATGTTTCAAGGTGGTAGAACCAGTGTAGTTCGACCGGGGAAGTACCACCGCCACACCTATTTCTAGCGTGAAGCATTTCTTGCGTTTCGATAGAAGGGTGTGGTTGCCGGCACACTTTCACATGAGGCGACCATCATAGTCCTCGGGAGTAGCAACGCATCTGTGATTGACTTCAGATGGAACCCATGTTCTGTATGAAGTTGATTACAGATGTCCATGGGTGGCAGTGGCCACTTAACATCAGGTGGACTGCATGCTCGTTTGCTACTTCAGTCAAATAAAAATAAAAAAAACATGTTTATGGACGGCAGTGACCACTTACCATAAGGCGGACTGCATGGTCCTTGCTACTTCAATCGAATAAAAAATTAAATTACGGATTGTACCCAAAAGACAGAAAGTGCTAATTACTTTAATTTGTCTAGTATCTTAATACTTCTTAGTGTTCTTTAAACTTCTTAGTTATTAAAAACAAAACCATCGTAAATAGATGAAACAGCAAAAGTTAACATAAATGAAAATCCAGGAAAAACTGAAGTCGCAGACAGAAACTAGTTAACTAGACAAGTTTATAATTAAAACGTTAGTTTTCCTGAAATGGCGTTTAAAGGAGTTTCGAGCCAATTATACAATTTAGTTAATGTAGAGGCGAACAAGTTTTCGAACTTGAAAGTTTTTCAGTAAATAATTGCGTAAACCGAAACGTAGAGTAACTGAATAATTTGTACCCTAGTTCAGAACTTTTGACTATGCTTGAAGGATTTTTCTTAGTCCGACCGCGTCAGGAGCGTAATTTTCTTCGAGCGTATGTATGAATGCTTGTATGTTTAGAAGGTGGTAGAACCAGTATAGTTCGACCGCGGATGTACCATCGTCACACCTATTTCTAGCGTGAAGAATTTCTTGCGTTTCGATGGAAATGTGGTTGCCGGCACACTTTCACATGAGGCGACCATCATAGTCCTCGGGCGTAGCAACGCATCTGTGATTGATTTCAGGTGGAACCCATGTTCTGTATGAAGTTGATTACAGACGTCCATGAGCGGCAGTGGCCACTTACCATTAGGTAGACTGCATGCTCGTTTGCCACTTCAGTAGTTTGTCAGTTATGTGTGAATGAGTGTAAGTATGTAGGACCAGTAACCGATGGGGAAGAAAGGTCCTCTAGTGGGGACCACATTTGGGCAAAAGGAGCACGGGTCGCCCCCCACCAAGTGGATCGATGACCTGAAGAAGGCAGCAGGAAACTGGTGGATTTAGAGGGCACAGGCCCGGTTGAAGTGGGTTTTTTGGGGGAGCCCTATATCCAGCAGTGGACCTCAAAGGGCTGATGGATGGATGGAAAGATGTACGTCATGAAGGATGTACATGCATAATATATGGAGGAACACTGATAATTCGATTTTTGACTTTTAGGCGGAACGAAGTTCGACGGGTCAGCTAGTTAATATTATAAATGCGGAAGTTTGTAAGAATGTATGTGTGTTTGTCATTCTGTCACACAAAACTACCGGTCTGAAATACTAACGGTGGTTGAAATTTAGCACACACATAGTTTATGCCCTAGATTAACAGATTTTATCAATCCATCTGATTTAATGGTCACTGACGCCCATGGATCTGTAAGCAACTTCAAATAGAACATTGTTCAATCTGAAGTCAATCACAGATGCGTTGCTACTCCCGAGGACTAAGATGGTCACCTCATATAAAAGTGTACCGGCAACCACATCCTTCTATCGAAGTGAAACATTTACTTTACGCTAGAAATAAAATACTCAATACTGTGGAATGGCCTAGTAATATATAAACCTAAATGGTATTTCCAATCCAGGCCGTCTCTGCCGACCGCGTCTTAATTGAGAACGTCACCGAACATAAAGTTCGAGATTTCTCGAACTCTCAATAACGAGGGCAGAAGTGAAAAAATAAATTCTCTAGGCGTTCATCTTACCGCAATCCGAAGAATCGAGCAATTAAAGTTTATAGAACTTTACAAAGTTTTTGTAAGTTAATAAAACGTTGAATTTGTAAAAAGTTGCACTAGATTTGGTCCGCTGTTAGAAGAGATTTGATAGAATATTTTATGGACTTTTTTACCCGCTGAAGTAATGTTTTTTACAAGCATACCTACTTCTTACATGTCTTTTGTCCTATAATAAGCATCATACTCATAATTATATTATAAATGCGAAAGTTTGTGAGTGTGTATGTTTGTTACTTCTTCACGTCTAAACGGCTGGAGCGATTTTCATAAAATTAGGTACGGAGTTAGCTGTCACTCTGGATTATCATATCTAGGCTACTTTTTACTGAATGAAAATATCTTATTCCCATGGGACAATCGATACCTTGATTTTTTTAACGCGGGCGAAACTGCGGGGTGCAGCTAGTTGTTATAATAACAACAACGCGTTGCTACTGCCGAGGACTATGATGGTCGCCTCATATAAAAGTGTACCAACCCCCTTCCACTTTTTTACCCGCGGGAGTAATGTTCTTTTCTGAGCATACCTACTTCTTATATGTCTTTTATTCTTTTTAATACTTAAAGGGCACTCACGGTATGCGGTTTTTGAATTCTTTTCGAATTCTTTTTGCCGATATTTCGACCCAGTTACATGGATCGTGGTCACGAAACTGCGGTGGCTGGGAGAAACCGTTGACAAGCACTTCTGATAGATTAACCTATCTACCCTACGTCTAGTTCGTTTTTATTTTTTAGGTTCTTATCTGCCTATAATAGGCATTGGTATAATAACAAGTTTTTAACTAATTTTGGTTTAAACAGCTTAATAGGTATTAATATGACGATATAAATTATCGTCAGATACAGTTTGGTAGCGCTAAAAGCTATAAGTGTTTTATAGGAGCAGTGTAGTACTACCGGGGAGGTACCACCACCTCACTTACATATTTCTAAGGTTGCCAGCTTACTTTTGTATAAGGCGACCATCATAGCCTTTAGGAGGAGCAACGCACCTATGATCTTCAGGTAGAATGTTTTATATGAAGTTGCTACAGTATCTAGCATTAACCACTTACCATCAGGTGGACAACATGTTCGCTTGCTACTTCATTCAAATAAAAATTAAATGCAAAACAGCTAAGTTAGTGGTAAATCCATTATCATTGCTTAATTTTCGTCGGTTCCCTTAATTTTTGTGGTGTTCTATTTACTGACTTTCAATTGGTATGCATATTAATTATTACTACTCACCCGTAGCATCGGCCGAAATTCGACCGTAATTAAAATTAAAAATCAAATGTCATCTGACATTCTTGACGTTGTGTCTTTTCATTTTCATTTACTAAGTACATATGTGTTTGTGACAAATGCAAGGCAGTGTGTGTAATGTGTTTTTAGTTGATTTTATGTATGAAAAATGCATTATTTGAAAAAAATATTAACGTTCTGCACTCCTTCTCTACGTCCACTATAACCGTGCAAAATTTCATACTAATTCGTCCGCGGCATATTACTTAAAAATCCGTCACAAATTTTTGCTTCACGTATTAATATAATAATGATAATAAAAAAATCATTCTTTCCTTTTCATCTGATTGCAGGTGCCATATTTAAAAAAATATATTACTTTCCCGAGTCGATATATTATGTCATATTTTAATCCGTCAAACCGTTTGGGCTGTGGCATGCCAAAAAATTAGGCATACATATACCATACACCTAGAAAACATACTTACTCGTGATTAAAAATCATGAAATGAGGCCACTAAAATTCACTCCAAATTATAACGAAATTTGCAAAACTCGCTCAACGCCGATGTTTGCGTTAATCAAATATTTCGTGGCCCACAAGTAAACGTCCTAATTATTTTCCTTCTTGATAATTCCTTTTAATTAATGTATCGTTAATTTGGCCTAGATTTGTAAAATAAAGCAAATAGAGCCATGTTCATTTGAAGATAATTAACTGATGCGAGCATTTGATCAGGCTTAATAAATTGTATAACACAATCTGTATATCGATAGAAGTTTGTATACTGTTTGAAAGTACGTTTTCAAGGTAAAACTTCTTGTGATTCGACTACCTCTGACAAATAACAGTGTTGACATCCTTTGAGGAGGCCTTCACCTGCAGAGGGGTTCTTGCAGAAGAATAGTGTAGTAAAATTTTATTGTTAGCTTTTTCTTTTACATTGTCGCTTTTCTAATTTCTGTATTAATTCATCATTCAATATAAAATATGTATGTTTTTTAAAATCTTCTGTCAAGGAATTAAATGCTTATTATTATTATTATAACAGCGTACGCACTACTGTTCTGCTTTGAAGGGTGTGGTCTGAAGATATACTCATTCGAGGCCTTCTTAATGTTTCGGAAAAGAACCCTACTTTTATACTTCGTCGTGAAACTATAAATTCACCGCTGGACACGGGTCTCAGAATGAGTGTTGAGGATATACTCCACAGTGCTGGCTAAGTGCGAATTGTTAGACTTTACACACAAGATCTTTTTTAAAAGAATTCTCAGGAATAGGTTTCGTCGTGACATTTTTCTTCACCATAATGCTTTATGATAATTTCTAATCGCTCATTTTTTTAGTAAATTAAGTGGTGGTGGTGGCCTGGTATTCGAACCTCGAACCGATTCAGCGGCCGAGTTTCAACAATTACCACCACTGCTCAAAAGAGTATGCCAATTTGTGGTTTCAAATACCTTTCCAAAATATCGAACCATAACTTCGCCGGAAAAAATATTCTTGATAAAAAAAAATATTATTTGGTTTCCTAGTGTACTGCACAAATATTTAAAATGAAAAGAAACTTCTTACTTCAGTGGGCATTCTCGTTTATGACTTTATTTTTGTAAATGTGTTTTTTTTCTCTACGCTTCACAAAACCATTAAAAGGCAAGTCAATCTCAGATCGAGCTAAATTAAGAGGTTCGTAGTCCGGATGGAATTCTACCGCCGCTAAAAGGATTTAGTTACTTGCTACACAATATCAGGTAGACTGTATGCGTTACTGGTTCAAAAAATATAAGATAAAATAACAAATGTATGTATATGATTTTAGACTAAAATTATCATGAGATTGATAAAATGAAAATGTAATGGATTCTCTATAAGTCGTTTTAATTTTCCATATTGACGATATTTTGACCCATTTCATGAGAAAATATGAAATGTACGTTCAGAAACCTTCAAATGTAAGAAACTTTCAAGAAGTATGTTCAAAAAATAGTTCCCAAGAACAAAATAAGGAGACTGTTTTTTTTTTCTTTTTTGGGAATCCAGAAGTTTCCGGATGCGCACGGAAAGTATGAAATACAAGTTCGACTTTCCGGTTGCAACGGCCATAGTGGCAGTTGCAAACACAGAGTAATCTTCATTCAGTGACGTCATGTTACCAATACTACCCCTAATAGATTTTTTATAAGATTTAAGTAGCAAACGAGCATGTAGTCCACCTGTTAATGGTCAATGCCGCCCATGGACACATGTAAGTAACTTCATATAGAACATAGGTTCTACCGGAACGGAAGTCAATCACAGATGCGTTACTACTCCCGATGATTAAGATGGCATCATAATTATTTTTAAATTTCTTTAAATTAATGGTATATTTATTGCAAAATATAAAAAAATACTTACTCTTTATTATACGCCTTTATCATTAAACATACCCATAGGAAAATAAAAGGCATATAAGGGTACAATTTGCGGCCTTATCACAAAAAATCTCTTCCAAACAACTTTAGAGGGGCTAAAAGAATAACTCAGATGCAAAAAAGGTTTAAGTGTACAAAATTATAACATAGTGATTTTAAAATACCAGCAGCATATTACACGTAAAAAAAGAAAAAAATAATAAAGAATATCCATTGGTAGTTTTAATTTAAAAAAAAAACAAACAGAACGCATCTAAAGTCGTGTGCATACTCGTTTTCTACTACACATTTATTAAAAAAATAAAAAGAAACATTTATCAAATTTAGATATCATAAATATTTCAATCTATATTACGATTATTTAATGTAATGAAGGAACTAATTTAAATGTAAGTCCCAAAAAAAAATAACACCCTCTAGCGAACATTGTAGACAATAACTCATCTCTGCCGCAGTGCTACTCTGTAAGTTTGCCAAGAGCCATTAATATGGCGCTCATATCCAAATATTAATACGCCTTTCAAACTGTTTAACCCCATCTGCTAAGACCAAGACATATTTCACTGAATCCCCAAACAAACACTGGTACGAAAAGATGACTTAAGATATCCGATAAGTCGAAAATCTTTTCAAAGCTCTTCTTTTCTAAAATGGTCGACCTACTTCATATATTAGGCTAATAACTAGAATTGTTTCAATCGCCGTTTCCCAAAGGCCACGAACTATTACATAGCACTGCAAAAGCCAGAGTTGCGGAACTACTTTATTATAAAAGGTTTTTTTTTAATCTAACTGAAGTAGCAAACGAGCATGCAGTCCACCTGATGGTAAGTGGTCACTGCCGCCCATGGACATCACTGACATCAGTAATCAACTTCATAAAGAACATGGGTTCCATCTAAAGTCAATCACAGATGCGTTGCTACTCCCGAGGACTATGATGGTCGCCTCATGTGAAAGTATGCCGGCAACCACACCCTTCCATCGAAACGCAAGAAATGCTTCACGCTAGAAATAGGTACTACTACTCCGATTATAATTCATTCAAATATTCATACACTACTCCAATTATAATACCCCTGACATATTTTATTCTGCTCTTCAATTACCTCTTATGCTATAGTTCCCCTCTATGTATTAATATTATTATTATCTATTTCTTAATGCTTTACATTACGTTACTTCTAAAACTGGTTTTCATATTTGTCTTTCTTTTCGTTTTACTGTATGCCTAATTTTCTGTAATTCTATATGGTGATGGTATTTATTCATGAAAGTATTATTTGCATCCTACCTATTCTTGTTTATATTCCCACTTTACCTCCGTACCGTAAGGTTGTCTGGAGCAAATCGCTGATTAGCGATTTTTTTTTTTACTTTATTTTTGGGTACAATTAAATGTATTATTATTATTTTATGATAGTAAACACAAATATTTGTAACGTAGCGGTGGCGAGATACTTGATGTGATGAGGTGGTTGTCACCGCACCTCATGTGAGGTGAGGTGAGGCACCGAGTGGTGAGGTGAAACGAGAAGAAAAGTAATTGTTATTTGGCCATCATTATGGAAATAGAATTGGAAAGTAATTGTTATAACTGTAAATCCTTATTCTATAGATTACTTACCACTGTATAACTTTAAATGTGACACTAGATAACTACGTCTAGCCAACAATTTATATCTGGATTCTCTTTCGATAATGATGGCTCTGCCATATATCGCTACTTTAAAACAAAAGGGCTACAAATCAAAAATATTCAACTTATTATTTAGAACTTTTTTTTCAGAAAAAATAACCATATCCGAATTATCCATTAAAAGAAGAATAAAAATACCTTTCTAACAGTATATAACACATATTTATCTGATTTCAAATTACAGAGCAATTATACAAGAACTGATTTTCAAAACTTTAAATGGCTCTCCTATAAAATTAGGTATATTCGAGATGTGGTCCTTTTGTTTTGAAGTGGCGATATGTCTGTTACTACACCTCTCATCATCTTTGATTATCTTATGCCTCGCTTCATCCCACCTCCTTAATCACCACGCCTCACCGCATTAAAGAATCTCATTACTGCTGCGTCACGCAAGCTGACGTTGAAGCAATTGTTTTGTGTGGTGACCATACTGGTATGCCTTGGCGTACAGGGCACGGCAGTGCTGTTTTGGCGTGGCGCTCAAAAGGTTAAAGAATCTCATTACTGCTACGTCACGCAAGCTGACGTTGAAGCAATTGTTTTGTGTGGTGACCATACTGGTATGCCTTGGCGTACAGGGCACGACAGTGTTGTTTTGGCGTGGCGCTCAAAAGGTTAAAGAATCTCATTACTGCTGCGTCACGCAAGCTGACGTTGAAGCAATTGTTTTGTGTGGTGACCATACTGGTTTCATACCAAATTACTAATTAATAAATTTAGTTATCCCTGTTAGGCATAAACTAAAACTATATATAAGGAATTAAAGAAAGAGCATTGCAGTAACAGTCGTTTATTCAAACATAGTACTTACAAACTAAGTAAAACAAAAACAAATGGAAATAGTAACATTTATAAAAATAATTTACTTCAACGCTTATATGAAGCACATAATATTTGTGTAAGAAAACTGTATGTACTCATTGACAATTTATAATGAGTCTCGAATTTAAGCCAACCGATTGTTCATACGTTACATACTATTATGCGCGAAGTGGAGAAATTCGCGTATAAATGACAAATCTTTGCACCCTTACACTCAAACTTGCAAAGTGAAGATGTGCCTATAAATGAAAAATCTTTACAACCGATCCACTCTATTCTTCTACTAAAGCTAGAACATAAACCTCGGAAGACCGAAATTTCAGTAACCCAGCTAAACAAAATAAAGTAATGCTTCTAAAACTTTACTGTCATGTCTCGGTTTATGTTTCTTGTCCGTCATTGCGACCCACCAAACGTATTTCATGTCCCTGGTTCATGTAAAAAAAAAAACGATATTTACAAAAGCGTAGGTCTGTTTTTTTTTTGTTCTCGAGGAGGAAACCTTCACAAGGTATCCGACGCCGTGGGACCGACGCAGGGTTGTGTGGGATTTTTACCGCAATAAAACCCCTCCCGGCGGCCTGCCTTGGCGCTATAAAGAGGACTCCGGGATTTCCAAAGGAACGCAACCGGAATCCTCTGAGCGTGTTGCCCCCATTGGGCTCCTCCCAGATGGGCGGCTGGGCCCACCGCTACGTCTAGTCTTTACGACGGTATGCGACCACACAAACCACCGGGCTTCCCGGGACCGCCTGACCGAACGGTTCGAACTCCCACTCTAGTCGCGCGCAACCCCGGAAGCCCCTTTTAGTCGCCTCTTACGACATGCAGGTAATGCCGTAGCCCTATTCTGATCCCAGAACTACAGGGACAAAAGCGTAGGTCTATAAGGTCCAAATTACCAAGAACAAGGTAGAAATTACCAAGGACTTGTTGTTGTTTTGTTGTGTTACATCAAAATATAATTATTATAAAGTAGCGGGCTTCTCAAGCACTTTGTCCCTCTAAGATACGTTTTAGGTGCAATGTGGTTAATGACATATCTTAATCACATTAGGACAACAGTGCAGCAGAACGGAGCGTTAAACATAAAAGCAATACTTCTTGAATTCATTTCGCACTCGACGTCTGGTTAAGACAAGTATATAAAAAAAGCTGCGACCGAGATTTTATATTCGTAGCCCAGAACTGGGTCGCGGGTCACCATTTTAGAAACACTAACATAACACACACTTCTCCGTCAAAAAAGAAATAAATCGTCAGCATTCAAAGAAAGATCAAAAATATTAATGCAAGACCGAGAACAATACTTTAATTGAAAAAACCCCTCAAAAATATATTTTCCCTTTTACTAGGATAATCGCACATTTGATCGAAACTAACTCCCTTGATCGGAAGGCGATTTTAAAAGTTATTGCAACTCTAAATATACTTATCTCATTAATAACACTTATGTCAATAAGCATAAACTTAACAATGTACATAACAAACTTGAAAAAAAGAGAGATTCTACAAAAGTTAACGATAACAAGGGAACCACGAAACCAAGATATAAATAATTTTGGCCCACAAGAGCTGTAAACGTTGAGGTTATGGTTATAAATCACAATTATGATTTTCAACCAAACATGTGAATTGTATTTACAACGACGAAAAATTTCTGACAACATGACTTATTTTATGTCCAACACTTAAAATAAAAATGTGATTCTGCATGTCTACGACATGAAAGGTGCGATTGTAATGACGCCAATTGATGTAGAGTGACACCAAATGACACAACCACCAAAACAAAAAGTTCTACAAACCATAAAATCTTTATAACATCACCAAAATAAAATAAGATTTTCCGTTAAAATCAAGATCCGCATCCTAAGTAAGACATCTCCATTCTTTCGTTTTGCGTTTTTGCAGTATCTTTGCTATTACCATATATGTTAGTATCTTCCTTACCGTTCTGTAATTGTCTTTGCTTATATTCCTGCAAGGAAATCTTCCGACATTTTGTATTTACAAGTATTTTCTCGTCACGATTAACAATTCTTTTTCGTTTCATATTCGTAATTTCGTTGCATTCCCTTCTAATATTCGTATATGGCTTACCATAAGCTTTAGATGTTACATAGCCATCCTCATTTGGAGGGACGCAAGGTTGTAATTTAGTCAATATTTCTAATCCTTTTTTGAATGTTGGTATTGGTAAAATCGGAGGTGAATACCTACTTAACTTACGTGGAATTTGTTCAGAAGTCATAATTATTTCAAAGTCATGCTGTGCAGGTTGTAGTGTTTTTAGAGTTGTGTGTGAGAGATCATTTTGTGTTGTAAAATTTTGGTGTGGTATAACTTTTTTTGATTTCTTTGGTTTTGTATTTTTTCTAATACTGCTAGTGTTATTGGTTCTTAAGTTCGAACTATCACAACTCTTCTGAGCTAGAACGGTAATCAAAGCATCAAGGTCTATTTTACTTGACGACTTAACCGCAGACATCAATGGCCCAGTTGAAAATTTGTGTGTATCTGTATTCATGGTTAAATTATTTTCTGTCCTTGTTATTATGGACGTTTGATTACTATCTAAAAGTTTTGTTAGTAATGGATGATTCTTCTTTTTCTGAACATAAGCTACGGTCATATGTGAAGGGTTTTGCAACTGTTTATCACTAATATATTCATTTTGTGGGTACAAGGAATTGGGTATAAAAGGAGGGGCGGATTTTTTATAAATGTGACGGTAATTTTCTTTACTTAAATCAACAACACTAACGCTGCTTTCATTAATTGTGTTCTCCGTAATTGTAGGATAACTGAATTCAGGACAGGGATTGCCTTGCTGAGGAAATGCATCTAAATAATTTAATTGAGTAGTCGGATATGGTATTGACACATTAGAATTTAAGTGATTATTTAAGGTATTGGGTTTTTTAACAATATATGGAGCTGTCCGTATGGATGCGTTTTGTAAATGAGGGTTATAGCGTGGGATTGGTTTATAAGCTAGACCTGATGCAAAGCAAACTTGATTTGCATATGTTTCTGATATCATTGTAGGATTGAACGTATGAGACTCAGTGTTATGTAGATATTTCTTATTAATATAATTGCTTGGCTGAGTCACATAATGCAAACATGTGTCCCTCATAACGTTTTGTGCCATAGAGCTGTTGTCCGCATAATGGTTATTGTTGTTGAGTGTGTAAGGAGACAAGCGATTATTATTCGTATTAGTAGATATTGAATTCGGGTATATATAATGATAATGTGGTATTACTTTATCAGCAGATACAAACTTATGACAAGTTTTATGTGGATCATTGCATATTTCTAAAATCGTAGACGTTTTTGGTAATTTTTCTTTTCTCTTCTTCTTGGGTCTAACTGTACATGGTAATATTGGAGAAGTAATGATCCTTTCGTTACTCGGTTTTCTACCTAAATCGTCGAGTTTTCCTACACTCACTAATTCAACGTCTTCTTCGTACGAGTCGACATTAATTAAATTTTCATCAGGTTTTTCCACTCCTCCATAATCCAGGTTACGGACTATAGTTTGCGCTATTGCTTTATATGTCAATAAATCATTAGAATCAATGACATCATTATTTTTATTCATAATACATGTATCTATATTTTTATCAGATTTAGGTAATTTATCTATAATGTCATGGTGATTCACATTATTGACATTGATATTAACGTTTAAATTATGATCTTTGCTAATTTTGTAAGTACGTATTTTATTTTCAATATCGTCTTTTACTTTTGAAATAGCTAAACTTTGTTTTGAAGAAAGTTTAATGTCATGAAAATTTGGCTCATTTACGGAATAATTTTCATACTTTCTATCGTTACAGTTGAATGTAATGAAATCTGCTAAAGCATTCTTCAGCATATCCTTCTCTTCATCTTCAACTTTAGTAGAGACTGCATCTTTAGAGGATTGAAACTTTATTCTTTTGTAGTACCATGGATGTATATTGCAATCAACAATTTTTATACTAATTGGCCTGCATTTTTTTAATAAGTTAACATTGCTATCTATATCAAAAAATTGTGCAGGCAACGGCAGTGATTCTTTTTTATACGAAGACGTATATTCTTTTGTTTGCTTACGGACATTTAGAGATTCCTCCAAAATATATCCTGGATCTCCTATTTCTGCATCTGAAATTAAGCCCATTATTGTACACACATAAAAATATTTCATTCATTATTTTAATATTTCAAATTAATAATAATGACGTTTCAAATATTAATGATGGTATTTTTAGAAACGGTAAAAACATTGTTAAGTCAGACTTGTGTAACTCAGGCATTAAAAATTTATCATGACTTGCTTAAACGGTAAAGGAAAATATCTTAAGAGTTCTTGAATATAGAAAGTTTCCGAATTGGGTGAAGTTCACAAATACGTATATGGGCAGAGCGGCCAACTAGGTATTATCTTAACCCTTCACCTTGAGAAGAAACCTGTATCTAGCAAAGATAGCAGTGGGTGGACAGATATAGGTGCTTTCTGAGACATACAAAAGATGTATCGGGTGACGATTAAAAAGTTTCTTTGATATCACTTAATAGTATAAAACAAAATCGCTTCTTGCTGTCTATCCCTATGTATGCTTAGATCTTTAAAACTACACTACGAATTTTAATGCAGTTTTTTCTTCATAGACGGAGTGATTCAAGAGTAAGGTTCTTATGTATAATATAGCGGAGAAACACTGATAATTTTAGATTTTTGACTTTTAGACGGAACAAAATTCGCCGGGTTTAGTTTCAAATAAAAACGAACCCCACGCCACCATATTTGGGTGTAGGAGTGTAGCTGCCATTCACTTTCACATGAGACGACCATATTTGTCCTCGGGAGTAGCAATGCATCAGCATATATAGCTATTAGAGTTCAGAAAGAACCCCTATTTCATTAGAAGTCTATTACAGATGTCTATAAGCAGCAGTGATCATCAAAGAAAAAACAAAAACATATCCATCCACAAAAAAATAACATTTATAATATAAATAAATATATGGGATCAGACCATGTATTCTCTTAACCTATTTTTAAATTACAATGACTACGATAATCCTTTAAAGCTCTGAGTTCGAACAAAGGCGCATTATTAGCTCTGAAGATTAAAACAGCCCCCCACCCCCCACACGCCTTAAACCCAAAAACAGGACTACTTTACGTTACTATTATATAACAGAAATGGGAAATATTATAAATCCAGCCAAATTTCATATACTTGCAAAAATACATAAATTTGCTACTACTGGGAGAGTTCAAGTATTATACGTAACGCAATTTTAGAAGATTTTAGAAATGTTACGCAAGATAACGTTTTGCTGCACCCCGTTTTTCCTCCCTGAACTTTGGCACCGAGTCCCTATGGCCGTATTTTACTCATACAAGGTTTTATACTTAAATAAAAACAAACACATTACATAATGCGTTGTTCAAACCCCCTTCTTCCTCTCCTGTAACGCATCGTAACGTTTGACAAGGCCCCTCTATCCCCCAAATTGCTATACATAATGGGTGCGTTCCATTCGACGTTTACAAAGTTCACGCTCAAGACCGCAGTTTTTCCCGTTCCACTAGCTTGTGAGCGTTATTGACATAATCACTAGTGGAACGATCACTTCGACCCACCTTATTAGATGGGTCGTCGTGAGCTTCCCGTGGGCGTAAGTTATGACGTCATGAGTGACGTATTCGCCGCGACCACAACGACCGCGGTCGTCTTGTGGAACGACGTTTTGGGCGTTTGGGGCTTTGTGAGCGTCTTCTGGAACGCGCTCAATATGAACGGTCCCTCATTTAAATAATCACAAAGAAGTAACACATACCAAAATCATCCAGGTCTATGATAGGAACTTCCTCCAAGTCAGTTAGTGTAATGGCCTCGTCAAGGCAATCTTCCACTAGTCCGTCGTCAATCAAAGTGTCCATTATATCATCTGTAAATAAAGAGAGAGCTATGATAGTCAGAATTTTGTAATTGGTTTTGATAATTCCCCTGAACGTTGTCGTTATTGTTCTGTATTTTACCCTTTTTTAACCGACTTCCAAAAAGGAGGAGGTTATCAATTCGTCTGTATTTTTTTTTTTTTTTTTTTTTTTTTTTTATATTTGTTACCTCATTTCTCCGGACTGGGTGAACCGATTTAGATGATTTTTTTTTTTATTTGAAAGGTAGTGCGTGTCATAGGGTCCCATTTTTTTTAGTATTTTTTTGACTAGGGCATCTATAAGAAAAACGCATAAGTCTTAAATTTGCATTTTCAATGTACGCGATAAATGTATGAATAACTCAATATCCCGCCAACCGATTTTGATGATTCTTTTTTTATTAGAAAGGATGTACTCCAGGGGTAGTCTGATAAGAGTTTGATAAGGTTCTAATCATAGGATCTTCAACTTTTTGGAGCAAAATAATAAAATTAGTGATAGTCGGCCGAACCTTAGCTGGAGAAGTCCAATTGAGTAAAATATAGAATAAAATTACTATGTAGGTATTTACTATGAAAAATTTGACCTTCAACTCTTCAATCCTGATGATGCAGGGGTACTGCTAGCCTGAACTATAAAAGTTGGTCGTTTGATGTTTGCGAATATATAATGAAATTGTTAAGCAAATCCATGGGACAAAAATTTGAGCTTCAACTCCTCAACCCTGATGATGCAGGGGTACTTAAAGCCAAAACCATAGGAATAAGCCATTTGGTGCTTACGTATATGTTATAAGATTACTGAGCAAAAACATAAGATGAAAAATTTGACCTTCAACTCCTCAACCCTGATGATGGAGGGGTACTTCAATCCTAAACCATAGAAGTTGGCAATTTGGTGCTTACGGTTATGTAAAGAAAATACTAAGCAAAAATATAAAATCAAAAATTTGACCTTCAACTCCTCAACCCTGATGATGAAGGGGTACTTCAATCCTAAACCATAGGAGTTGGCAATTTGGTGCTTACGGTTATGTAAAAATAATACTAAGCAGAGGCACAAAATTAAAATTTTGACCTTCAACTCCTCGACCCTGATGATGAAGGGGTACTTCAATTCTAAACCATAGGAGTTGGCAATTTGGTGCTTACGGGTATGTAAAAATAATACCAAACAGAGGCACAAAATTAAAATTTTGACCTTCAACTCCTAAACCCTGATGATGCAGGGTACTGCAAGCCTGAGCCATAGAAGTTAGCCACCTGGTACTAACGTATATGTTATAAGATTACTAAGCAACAATATAAGATGAAAAATTTGACCTTCAACTCCTCAACCCTGATGATGGAGGGGTACTTCCAGAGGGGGCGCCCTGTTTGTATGAATTGTAAAAGTGTTTTATGTTTAATTTTTGTGAATATGTAGATGCACAAAGCAAACTTAGAGGCTTTATTTAAATACAAACATAAAAATATAGTCACTAAAAAGTGTAAAATAAAAACTTTTTAACAAAAAATATCTACCGACTTCCATGTCACAAAAAAGTAAAAAATAATTTAAATATATTTTGGTCTAGAACATACTCAGTACTTAGTACATAGTCCTGAAGTCGGTGCTCGACATATTTCGCTGGACGACGGTAACTACGTCCTATATGAGCACCGACTTCAGAACTATGTACTAAGTACTGAGTATGTTCTAGACCAAAATATATTTAAATTATTTTTTACTTTTTTGTGACATGGAAGTCGGTAGATATTTTTTGTTAAAAAGTTTTTATTAATCTAACTGAAGTAGCAAACGAACATGCAGTCCACCTGATAGTAATTGACCACTGCCGCCCATGGACATCTGTAATAACTTCATACAGAACACGGGTTCCATCTGAAGTCAATCACAGATGCGTTGCTACTCCCGAGGACTATGGTGGTCGCCTCATGTGAAAGTGTGCCGGCAACCCTGTGTCTTAATTAAATGCCATGTTTTATATAAGTACATGTAATGATATACAATTTATCAGTATCTTAATATCATGGGGCTTACTCCATATTATAGTTCTCCACACTCATAGTCACTGCGCCTGGCTTGCTTGTTTATGACCACAATGGATGTTAATGCTAGATACTACGCCACTTAAATTGGTATAAAAAGTTTAGGCAAATATCAGACTTATACCAGTTTTAAGTAGAGACACAGCTATATCATGTCTATGATATTATCAATTTAATATTGTTAATAATAATGTTATTTATCACTGAAAATTATAATAATACTGTAATTAATAAATTGTTATTACATCCACTGACACTCAATAAATGACAAATGACATAAATCATTATTTTTTTAAAGACCTCACTGAGCACTTCCGGTTAAAAATATAAAAAAGTTTTTATAGATCTTTGTGAAATAAAATTAATATCGGTTCATTGCCCGTGTTACTACCAATCTTACTACCAGTAGTAACACGGGTAATTATATTACCGTTGTTACTACTACTGCTATATCCAATCGTGTAGTTTTAAATGTTTTTTTAATTGTAAAATATACGATATATTTTTAAACTTGATACAAACAGACAATATTTTTTTATCACATTGAAACGTTCATGCAATCCACCTGATGTTAGGTCACTGGACATCTGTATGCAACTTCGCACAGAACAGGGTTCTATCTAAAGTCAGTCGTAGATGTGCTACTCTAGAGGACTAAGATAATCGCCTCATATAGTAGTGAACAGACAACCACACTTCCGCAAACGCAAGAACTGTTTCACGTTAGAAATATAAGTGGCAATGATGCCTCGCACTAGACCTGGCTGTCTGACCCTATGTATGCTTAGATCTTCAAAACTACGCTACCGATTTTAATGTAGTTTTTTTTAATTGATAGAGTGATTCAAGAGGACGGTTTAATACACGCGTAATATAGCGGTCGAACACTGATAATTTTACATTTTTAACTTTTAGACGGAACGAAGTTCGCTAGTGGGATCATACAATGCAATGGTACCACGTAGAAATGTCATACATGGATATTTATAATCGACCTTAGATCGAATTAGACTCCTACCCTACGTTAGCAACATATCACTACTTTTTTCTATCTGACTGTAGTATCAAACGAGCATGGACGATGGACTGCCATCTGATGGTAAGTGGTCACTGCCGCCCATGGGCATCTGTAATCAACTTCATACAGAACATGGGTTCCATGCGAAGTCAATCACAGATGCGTTACTAGTCCCGAGGACTATGGTGGTCGCCTTACATGAAAGTGTACCGGCAACCACACCCTTCTATCGAAACGCATAGATTACGCTAGAAATAAGTGTGGCGGTGGTATTTCCCCGGTCGAACTACACTAGTTCTACCTTTCAAAACATGAATTGCATATTAACACAACACGGAATCGCCAATTTTACTAAAGAACCAGGTATAAAATAACACTTATTATTTTTACGTGTACTGAAAAGAGCTAGAAAAATAAAAATGAAATGGCAACGACAAGGTAGTTCACTAGTTAATTTTAGTAAGTAGTTGGTACCAATTTATCAATAGGATTTCATCTTATAAACCAAGACCATTTTTGTTATAAGCAGATTCAGGAGGGACTTTCATAACAACCCGCGAAGAGATTTACCACTTTTTAATGATTATCTGTACTACTATGTAAAAATAAGATGCTGTGTGTCTGTTTGCTACTGAATCACTCGAGAACCACTAGTAATGATATAACTAACCTAATGTAGATCAGTCGTAATGAATAATGAAAGATCATTCCTCCTTCTAAAAAGAAAAGCAGAACTTACCAATAATTCAACAACGGATTGAAATTCCAAGTATAGTAAATATTCGAAATTTGGTAATTTAATTATTTATTAACACGCCACTCAGAAATAAACTTTCTATCCTTATTAGATACTACCCGCCTTTAATATTTTTCGAGTAATTAATCATAATGTGGGTATTTCGATAAATTAGGGACGGGTATTTTCAATTTCGCGGGTAGTTGCATCTTTTAATGTTATTTGTATTGTTTTGTTTGTTTACACAAAAACATCTCTAAATACCCACCGCTGAACCTTTCCATTAACTATAAATAATTCTTAAAATAAATAAATCAATTAATTTAGTATTGTATAGTATACTATATGACACACTAAAAACCAGAAGTATTTCAAAAGAACTTAAAAAAGAGATTTTTTTTAATGACTAACGCTTTAATGTTTTGTATAATATTGGAGTAGCAAGTAGGTGACCTTCAGGTAGACGGAATTGTCTAACTGATGGTCACTACCGCCTATGGATATCTGTAAGCAACTTCATATAGAACATGGCTCTAATTGAAATCAATTACAGATGTGTACCTATTCCCGAGGATTACGATAGTCACATCATTTAAAAGTGTGCTGGTATTCACCCCTTTCCATCGAAATGCAAGAACTACTTACGCTAGAATTGTGGCTAAAAGTGTGGCGGTGGTACCTTCCCGATCGAACTACATTATTACAGTGAAATGAAGTTAATTTTTTTTTTACACTACCACCGGATCAAACACGACCTCAACTGAGAAGATCCGGCAAGAAACTCAGCGGGTTTGTCTTTTTTGTTATGGTATATTTTTTTCAATCATGTTTTTTTACATTGTAATGAAAGTAAGCTCCAGTATCTTGCCTTGCATTTGGTTCTACCACCTAGTAAAATTACATCACAAGTCTCACATAGGAAAATCCTAATGTAGATTTATGAGTGTGGAAAGCGTTATTATTACATAAATTTTAACCTAAAACGTTTCTCCAAAATTACATTCTAGATTTATTCAAATTAGAAAAATACTTCCAGAGATTAGGGCAATTGCAAACGTTTTTCAAAAAACCTTATTCACGGGTGTTTTGTTCCGCCTGTATGCCGCGTGCACATCAGTACTTAAAGAAAGCTGACGACTGTTTATACCAACTCCATCCACGAATAAAGAAATTTTAGTTGCACATACAAGAAAAGATACAGAGCAGTGATAGCCTAATGGTTGAAACTTGCCCTCTCGATCGGGTGGTTCGAGGTTCAAACCCAGGCACCCAACCAACCACGCAGCCAGACCAACCACAGATTTTTCTAAAATTATGTGCGTATTAGAATTAAATATCACAGCTTTCCGGTGAAAGAAAACATCGTGAGGAAACCTACACATCCGAGAGTTCTAAAAAAAACAGTTCTCGGAGGTGTGTGAAGTCCACCAATTCGCACTTGGCCTGCGCGGTGGACTATGGCGTATAACTCTCTCATTCAGAGAGGAGACCCGTGCCCAGTGGGACAATAATGGGTTGACGACATACAAGAAAATGGTCACAATTTTTTAGACCGCGAATACTGAAAATTGTATTGCGAAAAAGAATAAGGAAGGAGTTTTTACTGTATAAAAGTAGCACAGAACCAAACGATTCACCTAGTGGTAGCCAGTCACTATAAAAATAAATAAGAGTCCTCCCTACGGTCGTTCATACATGCATGCAACTGTTGAGGAATGAACTTCCATATCACATCCTTTAAGGAAGGCAAGTCTACGTCCAATAAGTATTTTTTTTATCTGACTGAAGTAGCAAACGGGCATGACTACCTGATGGTAAGTGGTCACTGCCGCCCATAGACATCTGTAATCAACCTCATACAGAACATGGGTTCCATCTGAAGTCAATCACAGATACGTTGCTACTCCCGCCTAAGATGGTCATCTCATATAAGTATGCCGGCAACCACACCCTTTCATGGAAACCCAAGAAATGCTTTATGCTAGAAATAGGTGTGGCGGTGGTACTTCCCTGGTCGAACTACACTGGTTCTATCACCTGTAAGTATAAAGAAGCGCTTAACATATGTTACTAGACAGAAACAAAAGTGATGGCAGTGCATCCAAAATCGAACTTCGAAGGAATATACCACATTAATCTTTACCTCATAAAGCGGCTTTACGTTGGCCAATGTCTTTGCCGATGTTGTTACCAATGCCTAATGGCCATTGTGTAGAATGAATATTTGTGTTGGAGTGTTGGTCCCCATATTGGCCCTAGATCCGTTTGTTGTCGGTTTTTCAACGCAGATCAGATTGTGGTCCAATATTGGCCGACGCACACGTTAGCGGCGTATTTAGTTTGTAGTTAGCTTTCAAAGCGACCGCACGCACATGATTTCGATTTGCGCTTCGTAATGTATATTAATCCTTGCCTATGACATTAAGTCCGCCTTTGTACCACTCTAGGTATATAAGAATAAATAAATACATATACGTTGGCCTGAACCGAAGCAAATTGAACGACTAGCCAACGTGTGGACGCCTTCACGAACTCTTGGCTGGCTGGCAACAACATTGGCGAAGTTATTGGCCAACGTAAAGAGCCGCCAATACCTACCCTAGCTGTACATAGATCTAAAATGATAATAGGAATTTCTATTCGCGACTACCCTCTTCCTATTTGACGGAGCTACTTGATAGTCCGATCTAGATCGGTGTCTTCTTAAAAATGTCGGTCAAAGAAAAAAAGATAAACATGTCACCGGCATTCTCGCCTTGCTTATGATGGCGGGGGTAGGGTAACCATGGCGAATACACTTCTGAGACATTTTTGAGGTTTTTTTTTTATTTGAAGTAGCAAACGAGCATGCAGTCCACTTTATGGTAAGTGGTGGTCACTGCCGTCCATGGACATCTGTAATCAACTTCATACAGAACATGGGTTCCATCCGAAGTCAATCACAGATGCGTTGCTATTCCCGAGGACTATGATGGTCGCCTCATGTGAAAGTGTGCCGGCAACTACACCCTTCTATCTCGCGCAAGAAATGCTTCACGCTAGAAATAGGTGTGGCGGTGGTACTTCCCCGGTCGAACTACACTGGTTCTACCACCTTGAAACCTGTACGCACCACGTACCAGCTTTTAGGACCTGTACGCACCTCCGGGATTTTTTAATCAACTCCGTCAAAAGAAGGATTGTGGTTTTTAAGTGCATTCATAAACGAGCATGTACAGTAATACCTCGACTTACGCTACCCCGATTTACGCGAACTCGGAATTACGCGGTTTTCAAATCTCCTCAATTTGTCTTTTATGGAGCCAACGGCGTAACACAGTCTCTCGTGATATGGATAACATAGCATTACTATCCTGCACTATTAAATAAGAGTGTGGAATAGTAAGACTATGTACTATGTATGACAGCACTGTTGGACATCGGCATAGGTCCACGTTCATTAGCTGCACATGTTCACTTGATACTAAGGAAGTTTCAAATTACGAATAAGTTTCATTGTTTTATCGTTTTCTATTTAATTTATGACTGCATGACCGAAAGATGATGTTAAAAAAGCACTTATTACTTGACTATTGACCTAATTTATAGGATTGAATTACTTTCAAATTTACTTATAGACACATTTCATACAAAAACGTATCCTTTCTTAAACATGTGCACCGGTCATAGTTACGTTTTTCACGGTCCCCTATACATTCTAGAAATCACTACATAATAATAGTGGTTTTAACGGCTCCTTACCATTTTATATACATTTGTAGCTATTGCAAAACACTGCAATTCAATATTTGCAAAACATTCGCACAATTCTTGCGAATGCGAATGTGAATATAAAAAAACATGCGAATATTCGCGAAGGCGATTGCTGATATTTGATACATCACTAATGCGGAACATCACATAATACATGAAACCGAGTCAATGTGAGAGTTTGAGATGCTTTGTGTTCCCACGATATGTGACGCCGTTCTAGGTGCTGCGTCAGCAACTCAGGTTGCTGGTTGAAGCGTTATGCTATGCTAGCGCATCAGCGCTAGGCTTGCATGACAAACACTTCATTGTTATTAATTTGCGGCAAATTCCAAAAACCTTTAAAATAAATGAGTAATCAATTTTCATTCTACCCTCTTGTGGATAACATTATTCGGGCAATTATTTATCGGATAAAACATCTTGGTAAAAATGACCATTACTGCGTGCTTTATTAATGGCAGCGTAGACGTAAATTAAGTTTAAGCATTTCATAAATTCGTCCGAATATCCGTTAAAATACCAAAATCCCGGTCACCCTACCCGCAATACGGAAGCAAAGCTCTTGAAGAAAGGCGCGCTCTCAGTAGCCGCGTATCGTAATGGCAATCTGATGTCCCCGGCGCGGCTGGTCCCAGGAGGCGCTGCACTGTGAATACGTTCCCTATTCACTTCCGTTTTGCTTATTAGAAACTGTTCGGCGCGTGCATAAGTACCTTAACGTTTACATGAGTATAGTATAAGGTTTACATGGCTCTAATTTACTGTTGATTACGACAACAGTGAATACTAGTGATGGTCAACTCGAGTGTCTAACTCGAGTCAACTCGAGTTAGGCTTCAATCGATCTAACTCGAGTTGAATTCGGCGTAACTCGAGTTGGGTATTCGTAAGCCTGTCTACCAAAAAAAGGTCGTGAAATGTATACTGATTCAAGTGTGAAAGTTTCACTTAAAAAAATGGTAACACTTGACGATTTTTACTATCATGTACTTACTCGAGTTAAGTTGGCACATCTCTAGAATACAGTAATTATGATTACTTTGAGTTAAACATATTCTGCTCCTCGATAATAGGGAACACCTACTTACACCTATCGAGAGATCACTATTACGGATGACGTAATGTCTCATATTACAATATGAACGATTGTATGACATCACTACATGTCCGTATGTACAGTCAGCAGCAAATAGTTGGTGACATTCAAACTATCCACATTGTTAGACACAACCAAAGTGTTCAATAATATCGGCACAACCTACGTGTTATAATTGTTGACATCTTAAACTTCCAAATAGAACGTACGGTACGCTGACTGTACGGTCAGGTCTTTAAAACTTCGTTACGGATTTTAATGCAGTTTTTTTTAATAGATAGAGTGATTCGAGAATAATAATATATATTATACATATCTAATACATGTATAATATGTTAAAGAAACACTGATAATCTTAAATATTTGACTTTTGGGCGGAACCAAGTTCGCCGAATCAACTAATTATTATCAATGAAATATATATAACTTTTAGGCAAGTTTTTCACTATTCGTATTCAGCCGAATTATTCGGTTTTGGCGCCGAATATATTCGGTTCGAGTTTTTCTATTTTCTTGGCTACACGGCACGGTATAGTACAAAAAGACAAAACTTTCTACGCAAGATTTATGTTATAAATGAAAGAATCAAAAATCAAAGAAATCCTACAAATACAAATAATTCAAATACAAATAATCTTTATTTGTCGAATAAGGTGTAATTACATTGGTGTTCATAGTCAACAATTTGCACTTATTCTGCCTTAAATGGCGTACAAATATTATTTAAGTCTGATTTTAAAGATATACTATACATTCTGTACAGCATCCGCACTCGCAGAATCTCAATTTAACAACGATTCTATAAGGATCTACGATATGCGGGAAAGTACCACGATTAGACTGTAGGGGCGGTGTAATTGTTGAAGGTAGACTCATCAAACGGTTTAACAATCTGGTTTATTTACGTACTAATTTAAATAGAAATACAATAATAATAAACTTTGCATGCAATATTATATAAAATGGTTTGATCTTACTCAAATTCTCGTTGTATTTGTCACTTATTCTATATGATTTGATAAAAACACTTTGCAATTATATTTACTTTTACGTTGCAGAATTTACTTTAGGTTTAACTTGTTACACGGTAATAACAACAGAGGAATAACTATACGGAAGTAACACAGAGGAAGTAACACAGGGGAAGTAACACAGGGGAAGTAACACAGGGGAAGTAACACAGGGGAAGTAACACAGGGGAAGTAACTCCCGGCTGGATGGGTCTCGGTTTTATACATTTCTACGACGCGTCCAGCTTTCCCCTTCCACTGTTAAACTCGATGGCCGTTAAAAACACTATGAAAACTATTACAGCCGATTATGAGCCCAAAATAGACACGGATACGTTTTAATTTCTAAATGGGCTCCGATCAGGTAGCCACTGTTGGACGTCGGCATAGGTCCGGGGTCCTCGGCTGCACATGTTCACTTGAAACTATGGAAGTTTCAAATAACGATTCGAGATCCATTGTCTTAAGGGTTTCTGTTTTATTTATGAGTCCCGTTCCAGCGAAAACTCATGTTAAAAAGACACTTAAATCCTGTTGCCCAAATTTATGGGATTATTTCCGATAATTTCTTTCGAATTTGCCTTTTTAAATACGTTTAAACAAAAACCCATTCTCTCTTATAAACATGTGCGCCGGTCGCTGCTTCGTTTCCCACGGACGCTATGTGTCCTTTAAAGTTTCTAAAATTACGATATAATAATAGTGTGTTTAACGGCTCTTCACGACTATATACAAACTTATACCGATTTAAAACTAATACATATTAACAGTCACAATAAACGGTTCATTTTACAGCACGATATAATAGATTCTTATATTCTAGTCTTATATACTAGCTCATTTATACCTACACCTAACAAGTGATTTACTACGATTATTCGATGTTACGATTATGAATTAACACATGTTAGATGCAGGTATTCGATTTAAATCTAACATGCTGTAAAACTATAGTCTGTGCGGAACACATTCAATTATTAAATTTTAAAGACTAAATTCCATTAATAATAAAACTGCAATCAAGATAGATGTCAATAACAATGTCAAATAAAGATAATAATAATAATAAGTAATAATTGAAATAATGAAAATGAAAATGTTCCTATTAAGAATGTGATGAATAAAGCTAATAATTTAAATCAAATAAACTTCAAATCAACATTTTTGAAAACTCAATGTTATGGGTTGTTTTCTAAACTCTTATATCAACATTTATTTTTAAACCTCAAAACAACATTTTATTTTCTCATGAACACACTTTCACAGTTCTTTCTTAAGAAGAAATGGTAAACCGAATAATTCGGCCGAATATTCGTTTCGGTAAAAGTTAAACCGAATAGTATTCGGTATTCGGTTATTCGGTATTATCTGACTGTAGTAGCAAACGAGCAAGCAGTCCACCTGATGGTAAGTGGCCACTGCTGCCCATGGACATCTGTAATCAACCTCATACAGAACATGGGTTCCATCCGATTTCAATCACAGATGCGTTGCTACTCCCGAGGACTATGATGGTCGCCTCATGTGAAAGTCGGCCGGCAACCACACCCTTATACTAATATTTTTTGTAAAACTTCTAAAAATAAAGCCACTTACCTATTCGTATATCCTGCATCTTCAACACTGGACAACCAATCTCGACAAACGACAAACAGTTACTTTAGGTCTCACATTCCGTTTAGACCATTTCGTCGCGACAAAACGCCAATTTAAGAAGTCATTCCCTTTAAAAAATAACGAAGAAACAAGGTACCGACTTTAATCTGCAGGGTGTCATTTAAATGTATAAAAATGCATAACATTAATTATTCGTGAGGTTAGTATGGTTTCAAGTTTCAAAGCTGAGTTAGCGTTTGTTTGTGTATGTTACTCCTTTATCAAGGGATCGTGTTGCAATGGTGCCCTGTAATATTTTAGTTTGAATGCTTTTGTATGCCAGTAACCATAATACGAGTATGTTTAATCAAATCAGGCGTTCTACACAATCAGCCATATACTGTCATGGCCCGCAACTTTTTCAGTATTAAAATAAAATTATTTACATTTTCTACGAAATAACATTTTTATAATAATGAAGTAGCAAACGAGCATGCAGTCCACCTGATCGTAAGTGGTCACCGCTGCCCATGGACATCTGTAAGCAACTTCATATAGAACATAGGTTCTATCTAAAGTCAATCACAGATGTGTTGCTACTCCCGAGGACTAGGATGGTCGCCTCATATAAAAGTGTGCCGGCAACCACACCCTTCCATCGAAACGCAAGGAATGCTTCACGTTAGAAATAAGTGTGAAAATACGTTAGAAATAGGTGTGATAGTGTAGAAATAATATACAATTTTAGCAAATAATGAATAGCAATATTATTACTTTAATAAGTAATAAATTTTAATATAAACTTAGTAACTAGTAAATGAGTAATTTAACCAATGTCAGCATCCTAATTATTAACCTACTTTCAAAGTCAATGTCAATGCCCTTAATTACCTTATATCTAAAACACAAACATAAAAACTCCTTCACTGTATAAAAACACTTATAAATTAACCATTTTTTTATTCTTTTTAAATCTATTTAATTTAAATTTCTTTTTATATGAATGCTTGTCTATGCCTATACATGGCTTAGACAGGGCCAGTTTTAACCATTAAGCTTAGGTATATACTTAAGTACAAATAAATTAAATCAATTAGGCACAGACGGACGAAAAAACTGCATAAAAATAAAACAAGGTATAACAAATAAGCATTTATTTACGTTCTAGAAATATAACACTACACAAGACTTAAAAAACCTAATTATTGAAGTAAGACTTCTTAATCGTTACTACTTTTAAATTGACATTATTTTTTTATTCATAGTTTTAAATTACTTTTAACAAACACCTGTGGTAATATACAAGGATTGAATGACACGTTTTGATCATTTTGTGAAATAATTTTATTTTTATCAATATACATAATAATTTCTGATAGTAAAATTCTGACTTCTTATCTTACGCTGAATGGAATGTGTCTTTATTAATGTACTTAAATATTCTTCGCATATTTTTGCTCTTACCCAAATACACTAATGAGTTAGGTTAGGTTAGGTTAGTCCCTACAACTTAAACGTCATAACAAACTAAGTTTGACCCTTGAGTCTGCTGGATGTAGCGTGAGTGGAAACCGAGGGTCTGGATCGAAGGGACCTGTCCTCGGCTTAGAGCTGGCTGGGCTGATTCGGATGTTCTGCAGCAAATGAAGAAGGCAGCTCTTCATCTGGATAACAGCGAATCGCTTACCTGGAAGGGATTGAATAAAAAACTTAAAACAAGAATACTAGTTGACCCGGCAAACTTCGTTCCGCTTAAAAGTCTAAAATTTAAAACTATTAGTGTTCCATTCTATTAGTATTCTACATACAAACCTTCCTTTTGAATCACTCTTATCTATTAAAAAAAACTGCATCAAAATCCGTAGCATAGTTTTAAAGATCTAAGCATACATAGGAACAGACGGCGAGAAGGGACTTTGTTTTATACTATGTAATGATGATAATGAAGGAGCGAAGCTTATTGTAAGCACTTAAACTTAGTTCTCAGGATAGCAACGCATCTGTGACCAATCTGTGGTAAGACTCTAATTGTACTTGAGGTAGATTACAGATGTTCATAAGTGGTCAAGTTGACTGCATGCACGTTTAGTACTTAAATGTTATAAAAATAAAATAAATAATATAAAAATAAAAATAATAAAATAAAATAAAATTAAAAATAAATAAAATAAAATAAAAATAAAATAATAATAAAAATAATTAAAAAAACACAAAACATTTTGAAGCATTCATCCTCAACCGATTGATATAAAAGTGACGTACACCTTTAGGTGGAAGTGGTTAGCACATGGTCATTGTTTATTTATTTATTGTTTATGTACTGTATAATTAATGTTCAAAGGTGGACCTAATGCTATAAGCATTCTCTGCCATTCTAAATTAAATATGGCCGACTGTCCAAGATGGCAGACATATTATTTCTTTCTCACGTCCAGTGGGTCCATCAAATGAAAGAATCTACCAAAAATAATAATACGCAAAAGCTGATTTTAAATATTTTCTTACTATTTCACATTCTTTAATTACTGACAAAAGTGACTTATGAGTTTTTTCCCATCACATGTAATACAACATACAATAAGATGCACTACTTTGCAAGATAGGATACGTTGCACAAGCGGTTTTAATCAGCGTAATTTGAAACCATGACTCGTAATTAAACTATACAAAGAAATGCAAGGCCCGATGTTTTGCAATACTAATGGTTTAGTTCATATTTTTTTGCCTACAAGTACATTAAACCGGTTTAACTTTGGATTGGGGGTTTGCTTATTGTTTTAAAAAGTAGGCATTAGAATATTTGGCTGATACGCAAAGATACTCGAGTTTTATTGTATACCAACCTAACCTATGTATATTGTAACCTTTTTTTTTTTGTTTTCGAGGGGGAAACTTTCAAAAAATACCCGACGTCGTGGGAGCGACGCGGGTTATGTGGGATTCTTACCGCACTAAAACCCCCCCGGTGGCCGACCTCGACGCTGCGAAGAGGACTCCGGGAACTCCAGTTGACCGCCGCCGGTGTCCTCAGCGTGTGCCCCATCGGGCTCTTCTCTGGTGGGCGTGAACTGCTCACCGCACCTTCTGGTTTTTACGGCAACATGCAACCACACATGCCGCCGTCCTTCCCGGGGTCACTTGACCGGACGGTTCGAGCTCCCACTCTTCCCGCCCGCAACCCCGGAAGCCTCTTTTAGTCGCCTCTTACGACAGGCAGAGGGTACCGTAGTCCTATTCTGGTCCCGGAACTACAGGGACAATGTATATTGTAACCTAACCTAACCTAACCTGAATCCTGATCAGGGTCCTTGTGCAATAATAATAGCACCCTAAACGTCTTTTGTACTTATTTATACATTACATTAAGCTTGAACTTTTATTTTTTTCAGTTTACTATCTTTGTTGTTAACTCGCGAAAAAAAGGGAATGTTTCGCGAGTTTTCCTACAAATGATTTATTTCACACAAGAATCTTTTAGTGATAAACTAATAAACATTCTTAAAGACCGTCACTAATATAGGTACATAATATATGTTCAATTTTGTTACTCAACACAATATCATGTTAATTACTAGGAATAAAAATTGCAAAGTAATGTAATTAAATTCGGACACTTGCACATGAGAATTGCAATTGCAGCGTTAATGATAGTATCTATCACAAGTCTTAAAGTAGTAACCTAGAATCAATGATTGACTTCACATAAAACTGTTCTGAATTTGATTAAAAATGTTCATAGATGGGAGTTATCTGTAACCGACATCTGTACAACAAGCTCGTTTGCTAAATATCTGTCCTAGGTAAAGATGGCTGCACTTGTCTTTGTGTATGATGTACATAGCATTAGTAATTATTTGACAATTAATAATCATTTAACTAAACTAATAAACCGATAATAAACTAATTATAAACAATATATATTCTTTCTATTTTTGAAGTGAAACTTCTTTATCGGGGTTGGAAAAAAATTTAGTGTAACATTTTTTCGTTACGCGCCATCCTTTTCTGTTACGCGCCATCTTTTTCTTATCCCTACCACGCGTGATATTAGATAGATTATTATAGATTAGATTATTAGATAAAGTTTAATAAAAGCCTTTTATTAAACTTTACCTAATTTAACTTTATTTAACCAATTTCTGTAAAGTTGCATATAGTAAATTATTTTTTGAAAAATAACGTCATAAAGAAGTTTCACTTCTTACGAGTGTACGCTAGTACACGCACACATTTTTTTTTATTTTTATATTTGTACATAACGATAAGGCAGACGAGCCACCTGATGGAAATTGGTTACTGTCGCCTATGGACATTTGCAACATTAGAGGAGTTGCCAATGCATCGCCGGATTTGGAGGAGAGCTCTTCTTGCACCTTTTTGAAGAGCCCCATGTCATAGCGCTCCGGGAATACCTCAGGAGGAAGCTCATTCCACATATTAACACTTACCAATGCAGTACCGTGGTCCGTCGCCAAACGGCATGTAGACACCAGGCGGTGGAGACGGCTGCCCCTCCGACCACCTTTCTGGCAGAAACTCTGATGCTTTTTCGAAAAACTGCAAGAAATATAAACATTTTTTAGTTACATTTACTATTACAATATAAAAAACCAACAAGGTGGTAGAACCAGTGTAGTTTGACCGGGGAAGTACCACCACCACACCTAGTTCTAGCTTGAAACATTTCTTGCGTTTCGATAGAAGGGTGTTGTTGCCGGCACACTTTTACATAGGGCAACCATCTTAATCTTGATTGACTTCAGATGGAACCCATGTTCGCCATGAAGTTGATTACAGATGTCTATGGGCGGCAGGGACTACTCACCATCTGGTGGACTGCATGCTCGTTAGATAAAAAGAAACAAGTGTTCATACAGAAAAATGAAAAATAGTGCTACGATCATGAAATATATTGAATTAATATATTTCATGGTGCTGCACGCAATGACAAACGTATTGCTACCATTAGTATGTCTAGATGCACCTCGTTGAAAATAAACGTGGCGGCGCTCATGTTGGCATCAAATTGAATAAAAAGACTCAATATTTGGCTGGGCATATTCAGATTCGCGAATCTTCAAATTATAACATAAAGTAATAAAATTAACATAAAGTAAAGTAAAAAATAATAGTTTAAAAAATTAAAAAAACACGCTTTTTATAGAAAACCGAAATAAAAAATAGAAAATAAATTTAAATGAATTTAAATTAAGAAAATAGTGTTAAAAATTTCAATGAATATAAATTAATAATAGTGTGAATTAAAAAATATATTTTATTAAAAAAAAGCGTGGGGTGCATGGTGTCAATGGTTATAGATATTTTATTAACAGATATGAGTAGAGTGATTATCATTTCGATAATATCTTAAAAAGCACCCCACGCTTTTTTTTAGTTTTTTAGTTTTTTTAAACTATTATTTATTTTCTACTTTTTAGTCAAATTAAAAAATGGAATAATTTTATCAAATTAGTGTATTGTCATCGGTCCTCAATAAATCTACAAAGTTTGAACGAAATCTGGCCGTTTAAAGTGGGTCAAAATCGCGCCCAAAGAAGTCGGTTACAAACATACAAACATACAGGTGAAGCTAATAAAAAGCTAATAAAAATGTATTAACCCATATCCAAGCTCGGGTCTGCTGCTTCCAGCAAAGAAATCCCTTTGATTTCTTTAGAAATAAGCAGTACCTTTGCACTTATAGTTTATTATAACTTCTGTTACCATTTATTTGATTCTTTGTGTGTGCATAAATAAATAAAATAAATAAATAAAATTTTCTTCGTTCATAACTATTACCTGTTCGTCCCTCTGTATGCCCAGCGTTGGGAAAAGCACCACGGTGCCTTTTTCTATCACCCTATCAGAGTTAGGTATGGTATAATCCTTGGTGCAAAGCCGCTGTATGCTCGGAAAAGGTGGGTAAAGTCGAAGAGTTTCTGTAAATAAAAATATTTTTTGTTTTATATCTGACCTGTGATTAACACGTTATATGGATGTTTTATTATAAATTAATGTTTCCTACTATTACATTTGTTTGTCAAACCCATGCACGTAATGCTGATTTATGTGCGTATTAGAAATTAATTATCACTGCTTTTCGGTGAAGGAAAACATCGTGAGGAAACCTGCATACCAGAGAGTTCTTTAAAATAAGTTCTCGGAAATGAAATGAAATGAAATGTCTTTATTTTGTATAGGCCTGCGGGGGCACTTACAAATTGTCAGATACATTTTTTCTTACACTACCACCGGATCGGAATACGACCTTAGGACAATAGGACCAAAAGATAAAGCAATATGGAAAATGTCTATTTCAACCAAAAGTTTAAAATCAAAAGAAGCATTAGCCCTACTCCAGCCGAATCAAATTAGTTATATCTTTCAAGTACATAACTTAACCTACCCTAAATTTAACATAATCGTCACCAACCTTGTATAACCATCTCCATATAAGTGAGCTCCTGCAGGACCTCATAGCTCGCTTTACCGCCGTGTCTGTCTATCACATCGAATATTTCTTGTCGCATCTTATCTTGGACGTGCTGGTGGGCTGCGAGCTCCAGGAACAGGAAGGCCAGGGTGGAAGAGGTAGTTTCGTATCCACCGAGGAATATTATGAAGGCGTTCGCTGCTATCACCATATCGGCTAGAAGAAAATTATGATATAAATGAATTATCCACCCTTAACTATATTTCCATTAGACCCTATCCAGGATAGGATCCACAGCTCACTCCACGTCCGATCTACATATGTACATAGTGACCGCTCATCCATGCGGGTTAATTATTATCATCACATTCTATCCAGGATAGGATCTAATGATAATATTTATGTCCATAATCTATACATATTATGGTCACATTCCTCCACGTATGCGGAGTTTAGATAACTATTCAGAGTAGGCATATCTTTGCTTTACAGAAAACAGGCAGAAACTATATACACTAAGTACTTCCCGCGGCTTTGCTCGCGTCGATCACGTTTACCATGGTAATAAGTCCTATATGTTAATCTATTTATTACGCACTTACAGAGTTTGATGATTTTTAAGCTATTTCATAGCTTTATCGCAGTCTTTAAGCGCGGCGACCGAATCAAGAAATTCCGTAACGAAAAAACCTAACACCCCCCACGTGAGAAAGTATATAGTATCAAAGAAAAAAAACTTGAATTAATATCAAAAATGCTATGCAATAGCTTTACCGCGGTGTTATTCCGAGTGCCGTAGGTACGTTTTTTTCTTTGGAATCAGATTGGTTGTTTTTGCGTCTAAAAGGAACAAACACACATACTTCTTCACAAACTTTCGTATTTATAATATTAAATAGTAAATAGGTAGTTTTAGTATCTACGTATTTTTATCTTTTCAATTTAAGCGTTCAGTGTTTTTACTATAATTTAGTCAATTTTCTGATATTCCACCAAAGAACAATATCGAATCCAATACAAACTTTCTTCTTGGCGGAATTCGTACCAAAATGATAATGCAGCGAAAATGGTTTCATTGAAATGGTTTCAGTTAGGGGTTTGGGGTTTCTTTCAAGATAACAAGACCTCACCCGAGGCGCTCATTCCGTAGTGTATCCGAATGAACAGATTAAACTAGAGCCCATCTTGCTGGCGCCCTATCTACATTACCCATTTTGAGTACTGGAAACATTTTATCCGGAAAATGGGCGCCATTTTGCTGGGGTCAAACTAAATTCGCAAGTATATATAGATCAGGGGTGATAACGCGATAGCTCGGTCCATTGCTATAAGTCCAGTGGATCGTGACAAGACGAAAAAAATATCGATCTTTTTCCGTCTCTCGTCAACCCATTAGTGTCCCAGTGCTAGGCACGGGTCTTCTCTCAGAATGAGAGAGTTTTAGACCATAGTCCACCGCGCTGGCCTCTTGGCCAGCGCGGTGGACTATGGTCTTCACACACCGAATTGGTGGACTTCACACACCTCATTATAATACTTAACGGGTACTCACGATATGCGGTTTATGAATTCTTATAGAATTCTTTTTGCCGATATTTCGACCCAGTTGCATGGATCGTGGTCACGGCCAAACTGCGGTAGCGGGGAGAAACCGTTGACAAGCACTAGTGGTAAATTAACCTATCTACCCTACGTCTAGTTCGTTTTTCTTTTTTAGGTTCCATATCACGACACACAACACTAACTGTATCCTTACGCACCACACTTTGCACTATTTGCGATTTACATAAACTAACCACCGGATTCCACGCTTGTGCAAGTTTAAAACCATCTTCTCTGTTAAAATTCTTAGGATGTTTTTTGATCTCTATAGCTTCTCTTACTAAACGTGGGAAGTAATGACGCTCAGCGGAGATCACCTGAGGTTTATGCAGTTCGATCCAGTGGTTAGAGCCGGAATTAAGGATGTGTTCAGCTACCGCAGATTTTTTCGGGTCATTCTTTTTGACTGCGCTAATGTGTTCTTTAATCCGTTGGGATATGGCTCGTTTAGTCTGTCCATTGTAGGAGTTGCCATAGCTACAGTCAACCTTATAAACCCCGGGACATTGGTACGGGATGATGTCTTTAGGTGTACGTAGGTAGGCCGCAAGTTTTTTAAAGGGCGTAAATACAGATTTTATATTAAATCTTCTATCCAAAATTCTACCTATCTTATCCGTTACACCTTTTACATATGGGAAGTATGCGCAATGTCGCTCAACTCTACTGGTAGTGTAATGTTTTCTGTCCTTTTGTGTGGTCCTAGGTATGTGGCCATTACGGCGCAGGACATCATCTATGTGTTTTAATTCCTGTGGCAGGTGTTCATCGTCACATAATGCGTGTGCACGGTTTGTGAGTGACCTTGCAACCGATGCTAGGTGTCGAGGATGATGGTGTGAAGTGCCATGTAGGTATCTATCCGTGTGAGTAAGTTTCCGGTATACTGCATGACTAAATGTACCATCTGGGCGAGTGTTTAATGCAACATCCAAGAATGCCAGCCTCCCGTTGACTTCCATTTCATAAGTAAATTTAATATTAGTGTGTACCGAGTTCAAGTGACATAAATACGTTTCGACTTGTCCCCTTCCTCCCTTCAATATGGCAAAAACATCATCCACGTATCTTCTCCAAATTTTAATACAATTAGGGCCAGTAGTGATCGAACTGGATCGAACTGCATAAACCTCAGGTGATCTCCGCTGAGCGTCATTACTTCCCACGTTTAGTAAGAGAAGCTATAGAGATCAAAAAACATCCTAAGAATTTTAACAGAGAAGATGGTTTTAAACTTGCACAAGCGTGGAATCCGGTGGTTAGTTTATGTAAATCGCAAATAGTGCAAAGTGTGGTGCGTAAGGATACAGTTAGTGTTGTGTGTCGTGATATGGAACCTAAAAAAGAAAAACGAACTAGACGTAGGGTAGATAGGTTAATTTACCACTAGTGCTTGTCAACGGTTTCTCCCCGCTACCGCAGTTTGGCCGTGACCACGATCCATGCAACTGGGTCGAAATATCGGCAAAAAGAATTCTATAAGAATTCATAAACCGCATATCGTGAGTACCCGTTAAGTATTATAATGTATCAATTCCGCGATAATACTAGTCTAAAATCATATATTTCACACACCTCCTTTTTCCGTCGACAATTGGAAAAAATTGATGTCGTGTTTTTCAATAACCGATCTGATGTGGTAAAGGAACTAAAAATTGGTAGACCGTGTAGAGTACAATTAATAAGTAAAATAAAGTTGGTCATCCATGATACACCCAATATTTATCAACTTAGAGTAGACTTAGTAACAGCCTTTTTGTAATATAAGTGTTGAAGTAATATCAGAATAATAAATAATTTATTTTAAGTGATAAATTTAGGTTTCTAGGCTGTGGGAGCTGATGTATTTATATTTTTGTCTATTCATGACATTTACGTTACAGAAAATCCGAGGCTGAGCTTGTGCACAAACTTTTTCAATTATTTTATTTGTCTCATCAGTCAATTCTCCCCAAGCGAAACATTAGGAGAAAAGTATTATCTGTCTCTTTACTTCAAGTGCAAAGTTTCTTTGAAAGACAAGATATTTTTTCAGTAGAAAATACGTCTCTCTTTATAAGTTCAAGGTGCTATGAAAACCACTTTAACACATGACATATACGTCTGTTCACATAAACTGACTTTATACTTTGTGAATTAGTTGCGCCGTGACCACGACCCAGTTACATGGATCGTGGTCACGCAACTGCGGTTGCTGGGAGAACCCGTTGACAAGCACTAGTAGTAGATTAACCTTTCTACCCTACGTCTAGTTCGTTTTTCTTTTTACATTCCATATCACGATTAAAGTATTCAAAACCGCATATCGTACCCGTTAAGTATCAAAATGTATCAATTCCGCGATAATATTAGTTTCAAAAGCATATACTTTGTGAATGCCAAAAAAAGTAGATTCTCCATGCTCCAGACACACACATCACTGTTATTTATTAGTATAAAAGAGTATATAACATGAATTGTGCGTAAACGTAAAAGGTTTTAGCAAATGGAGCCAGCGATCCCTTTTAATTTTCTAGAAAATATCCTTAACTTGGAAAAGGCGTAAACCCAGTCGTAAGCTACCCATTTTATGCTAAGGGTCCAGTCAAGGGTTTCGGAACTCACCGTAAACAACTATTAAGTGAACTGTTGAAAACTTGGAATCTAGTATCTTCGCCCGTTACTCCTGTTTATTTTACTTAATTTAGCTAACCTTAAACATAAACCACTTTTGTTAGAAATAAGACCTGATTTAAAATTTGAATGCAATGAAATTTGAAGAAAAATGTCCTTGAAAGATTCAATCGACGGTAAAGGGCGTATTTAGGGTTTCGCGCTCAAAGGATAAAAACGAAACACTATTATTAAGACTTCGCCGTACGTCTATCCGTCTGTCTGTCACCAGGGTGTATCTGATGAACCCTGATAGATAAAGAGTTGAAATTTACAGAGATGATGTGTTACTGTTGCCTCTATAACAAGTAATACCTTCTAAAAACATAATAAAATAAGAATTTGAGGAAGGCTTCTTTACAATAAACATGATTTTTGTCGTATTCTATAAATCTATAGATATGAATATGAATACGTACGGAACCTACAAAACCCTTCGTGTGGGAGTTTGACTCTCACTTAGCCTTTTTTCCTTTTGATTTGTAATAATTGTTATAATTGAAATAAACGTATCTATCGTCTCTCGCTATATAACGATATGTTATCATGAAATGTCTTAAATTAGGACATCCGGGACGCTAATAATCATGTCTGTGCTAATAATCATGTCTAGACTTTGAATTTTGTCCTATAGCTGGTGTTTACCTATTAGGTATGTATTATAAATTGTAGATATACGTATGTATTACACTTTTTTATTTTATATTAGCTGTACCTTGCGCGCGCTGCTACGCCATCACATAAAAAAGAAACAAAAATACACCAGAAACCTTCGCGAGCTCATGAATAACAACTTTGCTAAAGATCATTACATGATCAAATGAATAGTTTACGATTCTATAGAGGACATACAGACAAACATTCGTTTTGTAAGAAGAAAGAAGAAGAAAAGAAGATGATGTAAAGAAGAAAAATTATGCTTGTTAGTTATAGTTCAAGCTTTACTACTGTTTTAATGATTATGTTTATTTCTCTTACCGCGAATAAATTATCTTACTTGTAATGTTAAATTTTTTCTTCCGGAGCAACAAATTCTTTCATCTCCACAATCCAAATCAGAACACTATTGGTACTGTGGACTAATGAATATTACACCGTGTATAGCTTTCAAGATAAAACCTTACGTAGCTTCACTAAGAGAAGCAGTTTAATTTTTACTTCAAATGAGCACTTAAAATTCTGTTACGCAAACGAGAGTGAAAACTCGAGCTAGGAAATTGAACCTGTAAACTTAGGCTCAACTTATTACAACTTTTATCAGCATCGTCCTCAATCTGGATAAAATATATCAGAGATAACGCAATTTATCCGGCGTGCTTCTAAATTAGATTATCCGGCGTGAAACGTGATTTATACGAATTGCCTACGAGTTAATTAGACTTGGTCATTGCAATATAAATGATACCGCTGATACTGAAAGTGATAAAAAGTCGCCTAGCGGTAAATCCTAATGATCTCACTACATAGAATAAAAAGTCGCTTCTCGCTGTCTGTTCCTATGTATGCTTAGATCTTTGAAACTACGCTACGGATTTTAATGCAGTTTTTTTAATAGAAAAAGTGATTCAACAGGATTTTTTTATGTATACAACATGTGTAATATAGTGGACACACACAGATATTTTTAGATTTTTGACTTTTACGTGGAGCGAAGTTCGCCAGGTCAACTAGTATAGCATAATTATAGAATCTTCAACTACATAAATGGAACAGGTATTTCTATTATATGATTGCTTAATTTAATATAAGACCACCATAGTTTTTTTTACTTCGACTTCAGAGAGAATCCTTCTGCATAAAGTTGCTAACAAATGTCCATGGACGGAAATGACCACTTACCATCCATCGAAATATATGCTATAATAAAACACGCTTTCTACACTCATAGCCCCACAGTAGGATTTTCTCCTGTGTGGTGGGTACCATGGACACACACAAAACGAATACACTAACACCCAGACCCAGGACAGGAATCTAAACTCATCATTCAGATACCTGTCTGGCCGGGAATCGAACCCGGGACCCATTGCGCGTCAGACCGGTATGATAACCGCTGCGCCACGCGGGTCGTCAAAAATCATGATTCGATCAGTGAAGTATCGCCACACCTATTTTTTGCGTGAAGCAGTTCTTTTTCTTCTTCTAATAATTCTTCAATTTAATAAATTACGATGCGTTGCTATTAATCATCAGTTCTTCGTGTTATATCCGATATACTCGTATGAGATCATTTGAAAATCAAGTAGGTAATGAATATTATTATGATCGAGGTAATTCTTCCCAAATTTATGGGCCTATTAAAAAATATTGTCACTGCCTTAAGGCAATGGAAAACATCGTGAGGGAAGGTTCCCTCCGGTAATTCTCCGATGTGTAGATACACAGAGGTTAAAAAAGGTCTCTAAAAGCATGTGAAGTCTACCAATGCGCACTTTACCACTAGCGCTGTATGCTGTGGTATAACTCTAAAACTCATTTTGAAAGACCTGTGTCCATAATGGATCGACAAAAATATTTTAAGAAACTATCCAAACGATATTTGAGAAAGGACAGTTTATTTACTTACTGATTTCCACGTCATTGTCATCTGCTTTGGCGTTATTGTTCCGGTCGTCGGTCTGCAGAGCCATCATCATGTCGATGAAGTCACCACGCTTCTCTTGCTCGCCTGAAATATTACATCAGCAATTACTTCTGTCCAAATCCGAGAGTTCTTTAAAAAATAAGCTCTCGGAGGTGTGTGAAGTCCGCCAATCCGCACTTGGCCAGCGCGGTGGATTATGGCCTACAACTCTCTCGTTCTGAGAGAAGACCTGTGCCCAGAAGTGGGACATTATTGAGTTAACGAAAAAAAATACTTCTTTACTTATAACGGATACTGTCTGTAAATGCTGGTGTGTAGTCTCGTAACTCATCGAAAGATGCCGCCACTGGTACTTCTGAATCACGCTATTAAGATTTCCTTAACATCTTTATTACGTACTTGCTTGAGACTTTCGGGCATGACTGCTACCGAAATTTGATTAAAAGTGATTACATGCTTTTAAAATAAATAAATCCAGTTTTTTTTCAGACTATTGGTACACCAGCACGACACCTATTCTATTATTACTTGTTTTTTTTTTATTTTATTGAAGTAGCAAACGAGCATGCAGTCCACCTGATGGTAAGTGGTCACTGCCGCTCATGGACATCTGTAACCAACTTCATACAGAACATGGGTTCCATCTGAGGTCAAACACAGATGCGTTGCTACTCCCGAGGACTATGATGGTCGTCTCATGAAAAGTGTGCCAGTAACCACACCCTTCTATCGAAACGCAAGAAATGCTTCACGCTAGAAATAGGTGTGGCGGTGGTACTTCCCCGGTCGAACTACACAGTTTCTACCACCTTCAAAACCACCACTCTACCACCTTGTCTTCATTGATCGAAACTTTTTTGCAGGTATATGCGTACAATTTTTATTTTTATCATATGTTTTGATTATACATACCATTCTCTCGAGCTCTGAGGACGCTTGTAACTATGTTGTAGAAGAAGTCGTGTGTTTTCTTCGGTATGATTCTCATACGGAAGAACAACACGAAGGCTGGCCAAAACTGACGCATGGTCCTGGAAATCAAAATTAAAACGTTTAAAAATTAAAACGACGTAAGAAGTCAGAAAAAATGACCTGTAATATTAATTGTTCATCTACTTTAGTAAAGGTTAAAACGCAAAGAAGTCAGAAAAAATGACCTATATTATTAATTGTTCATCTACTTTAGTAAAGGTAAAATAAATATTTTTATTGCAATGAAAATATAACAGTCTATTTAACATAATTAAATAATAATATAAACAATACATTCCTTCCTCTCATCAATTATCCATCGTAATTTCAGAATGGTTTTCATAAAATAGGTTAAAACAGCTATACTCTAAGTGTGTTCCGCAGAACCCTAGGGTTCCGTGATACCTCTGTCGGGGTTCCGCAAGAATTTAGAAAAAAAAGTTTCGTACCTCCCACTAGTTAGATTTTTTTCTTTTTTCATGTTTTCTATTGTTGTCCTTGCCAAGTGGTGAAGTAAATAATAATTAGTAACTGTTATATTGTACTTTTATTATGCTGATTAATAAAAAATACACTTATAAAAACTATTGCTTTATTTTAGAGTTCCATCAAGTATTTTGCTTCCCAAAAGGGTTCCGTCATTCAAAAAGTTTGAGAACCACTGGATTAAAATATCAAACTTATCTTTGTTATTTACGTTTGTCTGTTAAAGATACCAAATAAATATAAGAAACAGCTAAACCAATTTAGCCTATAAAATAATGACGAAATACTTATCCGAGAGCATCGAAATATTTGCATTGAACCGATTTCAACAAATTTCGCTACAATTTACAGTGAAATATTGTGGTTATATATATTAGATAATTAATCAATTTACCATGGTATACAATCTCATTCGTAAAGAATATTACCACGTCAGTTGTCAATGTCAGAGAATCAGTCAATAGCGCTTGTGATGTTTTTTTGTCAATAAATACGTATTCTGATTTGGAATTAAACAAATATCGATATGTTGGACAACAATGGCGACAAGTCAGATAAAAATCCATTGGATTCTGCGACATATAGTATCGAGGTCACATTGCCGTAGAAAAACGAATTTCTCGTATTTCGAAATTAAACGCATTTAAGTAACATGCAAGAAATCCATTACACTAATATTCAGATGGTTTTATAGATTAAATAAAATTAAAATTCAATGTTACGCAACATAAAATTCTAGGTTTATTGCCCGAGATACCACCAATCTCAAAACTTTTCTTCATATGCCTTGTTTGGGAACACATGTCTTAAAACATAAAAAAGAAAAACAAAAATATGCACTTCTAAGACCAACCGCTCTGTGTAAATGTCATTTTTTTCAATACGCTCTTCAACCCACAGCCCATACGGATTTTTTATTTGAGATTTAAGATATCTTATGATTTTAGACTAGTATTATCGCGGAATTGATACATTATAATACTTAAGATATTTGTAGTAAGAAGAGCAATTTTTTATTCTCCGTACTACTAACAACTGCAGTAGTAACTGTAATAATAATTAACCGTGTTGCTACTGGTAGGAAGTTTGGTAGTAGTAAACCAAATTCTAACAGACCATCTAATTAAATAATTATGAATTTTGTAAGTATTTCACTCTAGTCTAAAGTTTCACTTTTCGAAATACGAGAAATTTGCTTTCCTGCGTCGATATTATAAATTTGTTCACACACACAGTTTCTAAGCAGTTTCTAGGCCTCTGATTCAAGAAAATAGACTACTTTTCCCAAAGTTAGCTAACGTATAACGATTACATGCTAAACGCAACTCTAAACATCAGTTAAGATCAAGCTTAGTCGTATAGCACATTATAAAATTTCTAGATAGATTTCGAAATTATAACAGCTTGGGACTGAACAATACGTTTCCGTAATTAATTGAATGTCAAAGTGTAGCGTATCCTGCCAAATATGCTTCTTGTACAGCCAAATATATGCCAAAATACTGGAGCTAACTTTTATATCCAATGCAAAAACAATATGGCAATATAACCTCTTTCCTTTGGGAAGTCGGTTAAAAAAAGATATACAACGAAAAAAGACAAACCCACTGAGTTTCTTGCAGGATCTTCTCAGTTGAGGTCGTGTTCCGATCCAGTGGTAGTGTACCAAAATATATGTGTAAGTGACAATTTGTAAGTGCCTCCGTAGGCCTATGCAAAATAAAGACATTTCATTTCATTTCACTTACTTCTCAAATATGTTCCATGGTGTCATTTCATAGAACGCATGCAGTGCAACTGCAAAGGGATCATTAGAATTGTCCATAACACTGCTTTTAAGTCCAAAAGCACATGGTACTATAGCATCAGCGGTATATCCTCCAACCAGATCCTCTGAAACCACCACAGTAGAGGAAATATTCTTATGATCTTCTTTAAGTTTATCAGTATGTATATCTTCTACTTTTAAGCTATTTTTGGCTGTGTTTTTGGTCTTAGTCACAATATTTCGTACTCGTATAATGAATTCGTTTGCTGTGTTCTCTATCAGTGGGAACATTCCTCTCAGTTTATTGGGTCTGAAAAAGTAGTAATTTTTGATCGTTAAAATAATTTCCTATTTTATACTGTTGAATTGGCAAACAAGCATGCAGCCTACCATAAGGTAAGTGGCCACTGCCACTATCTACAGTCCAATGTCGGTTACAGACCGTTGCTACTTTATGTTTGTTTGTTGGTATTTTTTTGTATAAAAAAGAGAAATATCATCTGTATTATCCTTCTCAGTTAAATATGTTCGAATATTCCTTATAAATGTGACCTTAGAGACCAAACAGTTGGACTAGAAGTGGTTCCCGGCTGAATTTTATATCAGGTGATCATCATAGACATCGGTAATAGCAACGCATCTATAATTGTACTTCAGATAGAACCCTTGTTCTGTATGAAGTTGCTTACAGATGTCTATAGGCTGCAATGAACACTTTCCATCAGGTAAACTGCATGCTCGTACTTATTACGTATTGCACTAAACTTGTTTCTCCCAAGTCTTCGGTTTACCTTTTGAAGGTTTCCTCCCCGTAACAAAAAAAAAGGTATTGCACTAACATTAGTAATCATGAAATCTGAATTTTGCTCGTAAAACAGTGTCAGTGCGAATGTGCTCTAACTTACGAAAAAATTGGCGAAATCTTCGCCCGAAGCTTCTTCCACTCGTTGCCTCGGAGGAACAGCACGGACCCGGCCAAAGGATCCAACTCCTTATTGAAGAAAAACCCTCGGTCCGTGAAGTGGTGGAAGTCGTTCACACAGATCCGCTTGATCAGCTCCGGATCCTGGACTACGAGGGTGCGTTGGAAGAACTGATGCGTGCCTGGAATTATGTGGAATAACATTTTAAGTATAAGTATATATTTATCTTAAAAGTTTTCTGAAATACCATGTAGGTACAAGTAAGGTCAAAATGTCAAACGTCTCGGGAGTAGCATCTCATTTGTGATTGACTTATTCTAATACCCTTCTTTTATATGCAGTTGATTACAGATGTCCATAGGCGTCATAGATCACTTATTATCAAGGTAATACTGGTAATAATAACAGTTTAACAGGTCAGAGTCACAGAACCAGTATAGTTCGACCGGGGAAGTACCACCGCCACACTTATTTCTAGCGTGAAGCATTTCTTGCATTTAGATGGAAGGGTTGATTACCAGCACACTTACATGAGGCGATCATCATACTCGTCGGGAGTAGCAACGCATCTGTGATTGACTTCAAATAGAACCCATGTTCTATGTGAAGTTGCTTATAGATGTCCATGGGCGGCAGTGACCACTTACCATCAGGTGGATTGCATGCTCGTTTGCTACTTGAATCAGATAAAAAAAAGTGTACATAAACAAACCGCCACAAATAAATGTACTTTATAACAATCAGAAATTTCTATTTTATAATATTACAGACAGGCGTAGGTTTTATATATATTGTATGTATGACCATCTTGGATAAGTAAACGACATGAGGCGGTGACCCAGTTACTAACCAGTTACAGAAAATTACTGTTTAAACATTTCTACCAGCAGAATGAAGATTTCGCCACAAATTGCTTAAACATGTGACGTAATAAGCAAATAGCCGAGTCGCCCTGTCGAACGAGATGTCCGGGATTCAAATCCTCTGATTATCAAGGTTACTTGCATGTTAAATATTAATTATAACTTTAACGGTGATTTATTCGGTATCAACATGGTCTGAAAAGGACCATGAGTAATTTTGGGCTCATATCTCAACAGTAATGAAACCTAAGCCATATTGCTTTTAGCATATCATTATTTTCATACTTTGGCAGCTTAGTCGAAATCAAGTGCGAACCTTCCTTTTTCATAAATTAAAAACAAAAAATGTATGAAAGTAAAGATGTATGAGAGATAGAGATATATGTAGAAATATTATGTATGAGATGAGACTTTGTAATAGAGACACTGAACGAAATTGCTAGTGGTCACTGGCCACTTTTCCATAAACAGTTGTTATCTGGCTCTGATAAGTCTTGTCATACTAAGGTTGGTTACAGATGCGTGACTAACTTCGAAGACTTATTTGGAACTCCTCGACTAAGTATGTCTGCCTAAATCAAAAACCGTTATGCATAACCAATGTAAAAATAATATGGCAATAAAAAAGATATACAAAGAAAAAAGATAAACCCACTGAGTTTCTTGCCGGAGTTAAGGTCGTGTTCCAATACGGTGGTAATGGGTGGGTAGCGGTGGTGGTAGTAAAAAAAAATATATATGTAACTGACAATTTGTAGGCGCCTCCATAGGCCTTTGCAAACGTCCCTGTAGCTCCGGGATCAGAATAGGGCTATGGCATCCCCTGCCTGTCGTAAGAGGCGACTAAAAGGGGCTTCCGGCGGCTAGAGTGGGAGCTCGAACCGTTCGGTCAGGCAATCCCGGGAAGGAAGACGGTATGTGTGGTCGCATACCGTCGTAAAGACTAGACGGAGCGGTGGGCCCAGCCGCCCATCTGGGAGGAGCCCGATGGGGCAACGCACTCGGAGGATTCCAGTTGAAGTTGTTTCGAGATCCCGGAGTCCTCCTTTTTAGCGCCGAGGACGGCCACCGGGGAGGTTTTAGTGCGGTAAAATCCCACATAACCCTGCGTCGCTCCCACGGTGTCGGGTACCTTTTGAAGGTTTCCCCCTCGAGAACAAAAAAAAGGCCTTTGCAAAATAAAGTCATTTCAAGTCATTTCATTTCATTTCATGTAGTTATGAAAATTCATAACATATGCATGAAAATGAGTTTTCGAATGACGAGCACGGGAAATGAGATTTTGGCGTAAAGTTTTACTACAGCCTATTTAACAACTACATCTAGTTTTTGAGTTGGTGAAGGCAGTGCCTTTATACAATGAAATAGAATATATTTATTTTGTATTAGGCACCAGTGCAGTTACAAATAGGGTTTCAAATTTTTTCTTACACTTACACAAAATTGGTATACGAACTCTACTGAAAAGATCCGACAAAAATCTAATTTTACATTTTTCGACACTTATAACCGATACAATTATGTCGAAAGTTTCGATGCCATGTACATAAAAGAAATATTTACAAACAACTACCCCCGAAAAATCTAAATTAATCGGAATTCATTCAGATATCTGTCTTGCCCAGGATCGAACCTCGAGCCGCGTGTCGCTCCGCTATGTGGGTTAATGTCAATTATAAAACCACTACTGAAACTTGAACTATAATGACCGTTTGAAGACTTTTTCTTTTCTCGCAAATGTTAGATTTGGACCTCCTAACACGGGATAATAATAGCTATATATACTAAAGAATAATTACCTAAAAACTTACCCAAGAATCTCAAATGCTTGTATTTATCATAGATCCTCTTGAAGCACATCCCGCCTTGCTCCTTGAAGGTGGCCACGGTCCAGATGTGGCCTACCAGAGGCCTCGCTGGAGGGGAGAATATCCCCCGACGGGACCAATAGTCATGGTCGTAGGTAAGAAGCGCCAAAATGATTGCACAACTCAAGATGATAGCATAAATGTACCATAAGAATATACTCCCGAATGAGTAGTAATGAATGGCCCATGTTAGAAAGAGAATTGCCTGTACCATAGACCGTTTGAAGCCCACCATTTTGATATCACGAATAGATCATAGTTTTCAGAGTCGGAAGCACCTGAAATTATTTATGTTGTATTAAACACATCTTCCTAAATAGACCTTGTCTACCCTAATAAATCCAACTGTACGCGTCTACATCGTTTTGTGACAGGAATCGAACTCTGTACTTAATCTATTTCCTTTGTACGAGTGCATTATTTTTAATCAAAAAAAGGATTGTTCTTGTTTTGGCTCTTCATTTCAAAATTCATTGCAAATTATGGCTGAAAACTAAAACACAATCGTGAAATGTGCGTTGCAATGTATGAGCCAATCAGGAAAAATGCTTGTCTTGATTAAACATAATGCACTGGTACTAAGGACATTTATTTTTTAAAAAACTGCATTAAAATCTGTAGCGTAGTTTCAAATATCTAAGCATATATAGTGACTGACAGCGAGAAGCGACTTAGGTTTTATACTATGTAGTAAAGTAGCAAACGAGCATGAAGTGCACCTGATGGTAAGTGATCACTGCCACCTACGGTTATCCGCAAGCCAATTCATATAGAGCATAGATTCTCGCTGAAGTCATTTACAGGTGCGTTACTTCTAAGGACTGAGATGGTCGCCTCATATAAAAGTGTGCCGGCAACCTCACCCTTCCATCGAAACGCAAGAAGTGCTGCACGTTAGAAGTAGGTGTGGCGGTGGTATCTCCCCAGTCGAACTACACTAATACATAGATAAAATAAAGACTTTTTGTACTTATTCTACTGTCTTCCGTCATACTGTGTCAAAATATCACACGCAAAGACATTCAATTGTGAAAATCCGTATATACAGAAGCAGTTCATAATTTTAGACCACTGTTTCCTAGAAATGTACTGGATTGTAAAATTTTATACGGATTTGACCTAGAAGTCATATCACCGTCATGCCACACTGAAATAGTAGATTGCATTAACATATTCTACTTTCGTGTTATTTTTCTTTAAGTGTAAAAAAAGACTACAACTAGGTATGCTCCACGGATTCACTTGCGTTTAAAAAAGGAATCATAGCTTTAAATTGTAATTCAATCAATTACATTTAATTCGGAAGTTTAAATTTAATTTTTTGACGCACAGACACAAGCAGGAAATCTATACTATAATAAATCTGTAAGAGGTCGCTGTCTGTACATGGAATAAATTTAGGTGAAAACCATTTCTAGAGGTCTTTAATACGATATAGAACCCAAAATAATGGTTTTTAGAAATCTTGTCTGTTTGTCTGTTTGTCTGTTTGTCTGTTTGTCTGTGTGTTTGAAAACGCTAATCTCAGAAACGGCTTATCCAATTTGAAAATAATTTTCACTAATGTGTTGTGGAAAACTTCACTTAACATTTAGTTTTTACTTTATGTAAATCGGTTTATAAATAAAAAAGTTATGTCAATTTAAAACTACGCAGTATTTATTCTGTGTTCGATAAGTGCTAATAAGTAACTGCATAGTTGAATTGGTTGAAACTAAACATGTTATGGTCTGTAAAATGTATTCCTTTGTTATGTATTGTATGTGTTTACCTATGTTATTTGATACTATACACATCTATATCTCTATATCTATATATACTTATATAAAAACGAAAGGATCTCTCACTCATCTATTGAATAAACATCGTAGAGCCTAAACTAAACATACGAATATGATTTTTACTAGGGGTTCTTTTTATGACGTAGACGACAATTATGAATGAATTTTCTGATCCCCCTCCCCCCCCAATTTAACCCAAATAGGAGACGTAAGTTTGTATGAAAGTCAGTCAATTTTGAGGCCACCGCAATAAAATTTAGTATTTCGCTTTGATTTTTATGTTAAAACATAGTTTTAAACCGACTTCCAAAAAGGAGAAGGTTATCAATTCGTCTGTATTTTTTTTTTTAATTTTTTTTTATAATTTTATAATTGTTACTCGATTTCTCCGCACTGGGTGAACGGATTTGGATGATTTTTTTTTCATTTGAAAGGTAGTGCGTTTCATGGGGTCCCGTTTATTTTTAGTTCACTTTTGACAGTGGCATCCATAAGAAAAGCGCATAAGTCTGATATTTGCATTAACGATGTGCACGATAAATAGATGAATAACTCAATTTCCCGCCAACCGATTTTGATGATTTTTCTTTTATTTGAAAGAATGTACTTCAAGGGTACTCTGATGAGTTTGATATGGTTCTCATCATAGGATCCATTTCTTTGAAGCAAATTAACGAAATTAGCGATACTCGGCCAAACCTAAGCTGTAGGAGTCCAATTGGGTTGAATGTAGAATGAGATTACTAAGCAGATATTTCCTAAAAAAATTGACCTTCAACTCTTCAATCCTGATGATGCAGGAGTAATGCTAGCCTGAACCGTAGAAGTAAGTCAATTTGTTTTTATGGATATATAATAAGATTGTTAAACAAATTCATGGGACAAAAATTTGATCTTCAACTCCTCAACCCTGATGATGTAAGGGTATTTCAAGACTAAACCGTAAGAGTTGGCTATTTGGTACTTACGGTTATGTAATAAAAATACCAAGCAAAGATACACGGTAAAAATGTTGACCTTCAATTCCTCAACCCTGATGATGCAGGGTTACTTCAAGCCTAAGCCATAGGAGATGGTCATTTGGTGCTTTCGGGTATGTAATATGATTACTAAGCAAAGACACAAAATGAAAATTTCGACCTTCAACTCCTCACCCCTGATGATGCAGGATGCTGCTAGCCTAAACTATACGAGATGGGCATTTGGTGCTTTCAGGTATTTAATGTAATTACTCAGCAAAGACACATGATGAAAATTTTGACCTTTAACTCCTCAACCCTGATCATGCAGGGGTACTTCAAGCCTAAGCCATATAAGTTAGCTATTTAGTGCTTTCAGGTATGTGATATAATTACTAAGCAAAGACACATGATGAAAATTTTGACCTTTAACTCCTCAACCCTGATGATGCAGGGGTACTTCAAGCCTAAGCCATAGAAGTTAGCTATTTAGTGCTTTCGGGTATGTAATATAATTACTAAAAAAAATATAATTACTAAAAAAAAAAGGGGTGCTTCAAGGCTAAGCCATAGAAGTTAGCTATTTAGTGCTTTCGGGTATGTAATATAATTACTAAGCAAAGACATGATGAAAATTTCGATCTTAAACTCCTCAGCCCTGATGATGCAGGGTACTGCAAGCCCAAGCTATAGAAGTTGGCTCGCAAGTGCTTACGTATAAGTAATAAGAATACTAAGCAAAGACACGGGATATTTTTTTTTACCTTCAACTCCTCCCTGATGATGCGGGATAGTGCAAGCCTAAATTATAAAAGGTAGTCACATAATGCTTACGGTTGTTTTTAGTATATATTATAAGTTTAATGACAGCTCATTAAAATGAAATGCGATTAATAAATTAAACTTCAATTCATCAACCCTGATAATCTAAGTACACAACCTACTTAAGCCGTATGAGTTTGGTACTTATTGATTACAATACATTACAACCCGTTTCTGAGAGAACATTTTGATGAAAAGTGTCACTTTGAATACCTAAATCCTGAAAATGCAGGAGTATTGTCATGTTATTGTTAAGAGTTGGATTTAGCTGTAGCTTTTTAAACAGGATGGGTTAGGTTAGGTTGGAACATAAAAGAAAACATAAAAAATAAGCGAGCAGGGTGCGGCAGCGCCCTGCGAGCGGGTTCGCCCTGTTCGTATGAATTGTAAAAGTGTTTTGATTATGTCTTCTGCTTTACAAAGAACAATGCGGGATTTACGCACACAAATAGCCCGATGCACCTCTTAAAAGATCTTATCTCTGGTCACATGAAACAAATTATGAACTTAGAATATATGTCGCTGTTCAGTGATATTTTCTATTTTCTAATTCAATTTTCTAATGATTTACTTCAAGTAGATAATAGTGCTTTGTTATCCGGATAAGTTAAAATCAATCTTTATATCGATACGTCTTCGTTTAAATGTAGAGGAGTTGGTTGAAAAAGTATATCCCAATATTGTTAATACAACCAATAACACTATAAATTGGTTCGAAAAGACGGCTATATACCCACCCACCAATGAACGTGTCGATAAAATAAATGATTCTTTTTTTTCAAAATTTAAAGCAGCGTCACAGATTTACTATTCGGTAGACACAGTCATTGAGATGGAGGAAGCAGTACATTATCCAACAGAATTTTTGAATTCCTTAATGCCTTCCGGAACTCCTGAACACAAATTAATATTAAACGTAGGTTTACCTATAATCTTACTTAGAAATTTGAATCCGCCAAAATTACTTCAAATAGTATTTTCCAATTCGGAAAAGTTCAAATCAATCTTTATAATCGATACGTTTTGGTTCAAATATGGAGGAGTTGATTGAAAAAAAGTATCCCGATATTGTGAAATAGACCACTAAGAATGTAAATTGGTTCAAAAAAGCGGTTTATAACATTAGAATTCGTCATTATAACATTAGAATTCAAAAAAAATACATAACAATACGTTCCTACCCACAAATACACACTTTAAATTCGTTTTTTCACTCTGTGTTTGACCAGGTAATCCTTGAGCGGCCAAACCGATTTTAATGTTACTACTTTTTATCATAGAATTCCTACGGTGTCCAGATGTGCGCGGGAAAAACTTTGAGACACGTTGATTTGCACGCGGGCAAAGCCGCGGGTACAGCTAGTTAATAAATATACAGTACTGTCATCGTCTATTATTACTTATTATTAATACCGTAAACTATCTGTCTGCAAATATACGCATTGTATGTAGAAACACGCAAAAATTACATGAATGTAAAACTAAAAAATAACGTTAAAAAACATTAAAGTATTTTAATTGATGATCATTCCGCTTGTGAACATAACTAATAACTAAAAATAAGATCATAATTTAGATGCTGGAGATATTCCACTTGTTAAATACTTAAATATACTTGAAAAACATTCGCCAGCCACGATCGGGAGGCTGTACGTTAATTAAAATAATCACTTGAACATAGTCACTGTTTAAATCATCATTAACCAGAGAGGTATTTCCATGCCACTGCAGAGGTAATTTTGATATATATTTTGAGTTAATCACTTTACGAATACTTTCCTTTTTAACCGATTGCATATCACTATATTTTATGTTAATCAGTTTAAGGATACCTCCTTTGAACCCGACTGTTTCAAAAGAAGTTTTTTACATATTATAATTCACTTGGAGGGTATTTAAATAGGCAACATTTAAAACACACACCTCAACAAAACACAGGCCGTATTCATCACAGCGCGAGCTCATGCCTGCGCGCGCGCAGCGTCTCAGTCCACGCAACACTGATGCTGTAAGAGTGAAAGTGGCAAGGGTCGCGGATACATCTGTCTACAAACGGATACATAATACTGGAGTAATGGAAGAATTGGGCCGTTTTGAGGTGTATTTGTGTTTATGTTTATTTTATGTAGAATGTGGATGTGACCTTTGTGACATCGGACGGTCAATGCATTTGCATTGGAAGTAAAACGTTTGCATACAGTGATCTTAGTACAAGTGTTGTACAGTTGTTTACGTTTGTATCAAAGGAAAAGTATATTGTAATGTATGGCTAAAGGTGAAAACGTAAATATAAATGCAAAGTATTATCGAAAACCTAAAATAAGATTGATTTAAAAAAACGCAACAAACTCGTGGTAATTGCACTGGGGAGTTTCTTAAAAACATAGTACTGGGAAGTTTCTTAACGGAGTAAAGAGAAGAATAGAATAAATAATGTCTTTTTTCCTTTTTAAATATATTTTCAATAAAAGTCATGTGTGTTTATTTTGTTTCAAAATAGACTTAAACATTTTTCTTTCAATTTGATTGCTATATAACCAAATTTGTTATTTACTCTCTACGTTATAATTAAAAACCGAACGAAAATGAACACAAATTTATAAAATAACAATTATGTTCAAGCATTCCACCAAATGGTAGTTAAGCACAGTTGTGTCGCTATCTCCGAGAACTAAGGTTATATGAAACCTTATATGAAAGTGAGCTGAAGTACCAGACCGGCTGTATACTTTTTTTGTTGTCGAAGGGGAAACCTTTAAAACATACCCGACGCCGTAGGAGCGACGCAGGGTTATGTGGGATTTTTACCGCACTAAAATTCGCCCGGTGGCCGTCCTCGGCGCTAAAAAGGAGGACTCCGGGATCTCGAAAAGACTTCAACCGGAATCCGCTGGGCCTACCGCTCCGTCTAGTCTTTCCCGGGATCGCCTGACCGAACGGTTCAAGCCCCTTTTATGCGCCTCTTACGACAGGCAGGGGATGCCGTAGCCCTATTCTGATCCCGGAACTACAGGGACGAAACTTAGACGCCTAATGATGTATGAGCCAATATAATTAGAAATTTCCTACATAACACCCAGCGTAGTGTCTAGCATAGATGTACTAACAACGTACATTGAATTATTAATAAAAATTAGCACCATTTTTTCACAAATTTCTGATAGCTTACAACATTCGCGCGATTCTGGTTTATAAACTAAAAGGTATTTTACACTGACCAATCCGGTATAAGGCTCGTTTTAAGGCGATTAAACTTATAGTGAATACCTACTCATAAGTCTTTTAGCATATCACTCGCCATACTTTAGAATATTTTTGCTCAAATTTTATTATTTTGATTTTTATTAACTGCAAAGCATGCTATCTAAAGAAAACAGAAAGTATATAAATGACAATTCACAAATAAGTAAGATTATGAAATTAATAAACAAAACCCTGACTGTTCAAAAGAATATGTTTTATGTCATAATAATTTATTTTATTTTATTTTAACGCTTTAACGCTATTGAATGGCATCAAAATATAACATATAAGTGATATAATATAAAAATTGTGGTGTTGTTCTACTTATTAGCGTTGATAACTTTAGAGTCACGAAAATAAAAAAAGTTCCTTTCTCAGATCACAGGCATATTTAAAAATTACTAATGACTCGTCGCAGCGGTCAAAATTCGACCGTAATTTAAATTAAAATACTTAACTTCATATTGCCCAAAGAAGAACGAATATTTCTCAAATTCAAATAAAATGTAATCATTTTCAAGTAATTTTGAACGCACCCGTTATATATAAAAAAAAATACTAAAAAAAAATGGGACAAAAAATCATCTAAATCGGTTCACCCAGTCCGGAGAAATGAGGTAACAAATATAAAAAAAAAAAAAAAAAAATACAGACGAATTGATAACCTCCTCCTTTTTGGAAGTCGGTTAAAAAGAGGTATAATTAGCTAAACAGCATTTAAAAGCAATAGCGGGTATTTTGACAAAGACACTGACATTTCTGACGTTATGTGTTTACAAATGTAAGACGTAACTCTGTCCGAATGTATTATGAAATTGTATAAGCGTGAAATCGTGAAAATATATTAGTGTTATACATAATGTGTCGTTACTTTGAACATCCACACTTAGGACAATACATAAACAAACACGCTCGAAAAACATTACGCTACTGACGCACTTAATAAAATATATGAATATGGTACTCGTATTAATGAAAAAATCGGTTCGCCCAGTGCGAAAATACTTTAAGCAGTGTGTAAAGCCAATTGCAAAACGAATTATGGGCTGCAGTAATTGAGTCCGATTGCCAAACATAACACGTATCAGAGTAATATGTTGGCGGCAAAATTTTACTGAGAACTACAATTTGACGACCCGCGTGGCGTAGCGGTTACCATACTGGTCTGACGCGCACTGGGTCCCGGGTTCGATTCCCGGCCAGACAGGTATCTGAATGATGAGTTTAGATTCATGTTCTGGGTCTGGGTGTTTGTTGTATTCGTCTTGTGTGTGTCCATAGTACCCACGACACAGGAGAAAATCCTAGTGTGGGGCTATGAGTGTAGAAAGCGTGTTTTAATTTTGCAATTAAGTTCCTTAATTGCATTCATTTGGCAATCATCAACTGATGTAGCCGGTGTATGAGAATTTTAAGCGTTTATTTAAAACAAATAGTAGGTTTATAGTTATGACAGTCTTACTGGACTTATGTAATAGGAAAATAAAATCGGATTTGCAATTCTCTCTGTAGTGAGATTTCAAATTTCATACAAACACCAATTTATAACGTTGTAATATGAGTAGTTACATATAAATTTAAATTTAATAAAAAAATATTAATAAAATTAATTGTCTTCATTTTGTTCCCCGGAAGTCCAACCGGTAGCTATCCATTGCGAAGAAGACAGTATATTCAAAGGAACGCAACCGGTATCCTCTGAGCACGTTGCCCCGTCGAGGGTCGTCCACCCCTGTGAGCGTGCGTACAAGTACACCCCACTATCTAATTTGAACAACAGTAAGCGACCACACATACCGCCGTCCTTCCCGGGATCACTGGCTGGATGAACTACCACTCTTGCCGCCACTTAAGAGAGGAACTGCAAAGACAATTTTGTATCGACCTACGGAGGCACTTACAAATTATTATAATAATTATTATTATTTATTTATTTCTACAGACTTACGTCTATCATTACAGGTAACACCCAATACGATAGCGTAGACAATTATTCATTTTTTTAAAAGGTTAACATTCTTTTCTATTATTATTATAAATAACTACGTATTATTGTAAGATAATATATTAAAAACAACTTTTGCGAATTCACTCAAGCTACGTGAATTGACATGATATAATAATAATAATATAATATAATATATAATTTATATGATCTGATACAATGTTTCTTACACTACTACCGGATCAGAACACGAGAATTTAGCTGACAAATTTAATTTATTTTTATCATATACCGCCGTATATTTAAAATATAGAAACATAAAGCATTATTTAATTTTTACCTAGCTCTTTTATAAAATTAGCGTGTTTGTGATGTGTGATTATTAAATTCTTACAGCGATAGATAACACTAGCTGAATTATCCGTATTTCACCACGGGACGTTCACAAAAATAGTAGCCATCTTTAAATAATGCAAAATATCAAAATTACAAGTAGCCTACAGACTGACCAATTAAATAGGCGACATCCTAGCAAAATGTTATGTAAATCGGATACGAACAGACACGGCATCTCATCTGTACTTCTATCCTAATATACAAAGCTGAAGAGTTTGTTTGTTTGTTTGTTTGTTTGATTGAACGCGCTAATCCCAGGAACTACTGGTTCGAATTTAAAAATTCTTTTTGTATTGAATAAACCATTTATCGAGGAAAGCTTTATGCTATATAACATCACGCTGCAACTATTAGGAACGAAGAAATAATGGAAAATGTGAAAAAAATTATTCATCCTTGAGGGCTTCCGTTGCGTGCCACGCGGACGAATATTAATATAGATAACAAAATCTTATATAGTGATCCGTTAATTAACAGCGCAAGTAATGACTAAAACGATATGCCCAAAACACAAGCTTTTATCAACATCGAGATGAGATTACTTTGGAGACCGGAACAGTCCCAGTTTATCCCTGATATTATACGGAATACTATTGAGTAAACCACATATTTCCGCTTGGGAGGCCCCAAGTAATATCCACAAGGCAATAAAATTGTAAATAGTTATACGCACGTCATACAAATAATAATAGTACATTCGGACAAAGTTTTACATTTAACTTATACCAGGTAAAAAATAGTCCTAGAAGAGTGAGAATCATAAAATGTAGGTACTAGAATACATTCAGGGTGGTAAAAGTCCTTCTGTGGTGGTAAAATTCTGGTTTCACTCCGAAAGGACACCGAAATACTTATTTCTGTCTAATACGAGTAACAGCAGTGTCATATCATGTAAGTCATAGAGCTGTGATAGCCTTTTTTTGTTATCGAGGGGGAAACCTTCAAAAGGTACCCGACGCCGTGGAAGCAACGACGGGTTATGTGGAATTTTTACCCCACTAAATCCTTAAATCCCCCGGTGGCCGTCCTCAGCGCTGCGGGGAGAACTCCGGGATCTTCAACGGAACACAACCAGAGTCCTCCGAGCGCTATGCCTTTTTCGAGCTCTTCCCCAGTGAACATTTGAGGTCACCGGTGTGTGTGGTCACCTGGTGTTTACGACGGCATGCGACTACACATGCCATCGTCCTACCCGGGGTCGCTTGGGTGGACGGTTCGACCTCGACTCTAGCCGCCCGCAACCACGGAAGCCCCTTTTAGTCGCCTCTTACGACAGGCAGTAGCACTATTCTGGTCCCGGAACTGTAGGGACTCATAGTCGTTCTCCCTAGTGTTATTTTTCTTCTTCGAGGAGGAAACCTTCAAAAGGTTATATACGTCAAGTAGTCGCATATTCACAACACCTACTAGTGTTAGTCTATGTCATTACGCAGTGATAGTCAAAAAATATATTTAATTGTTGATATTCACCCTTACAATCAAGATTCAATCATCATCAAAAAATATTAGAGCAGTGATAGCCTAATGGTTGTAACTTGCCCTCTCGATCGGGAGGTCTTAGGTTCAAACCCAGGCACGCACCACTGATTCATGTGCGTATTAGAAATTAATTATCACTGCTTTTCGGTGAAGGAAAACATCGTGAGGATACCTACACACCCGAGAGTTCTTTAAAAAAAAATGGTTCTCGGAGGTGTGTGAAGTCCACCAATTCGCACTTGGCCAGCGCAGTGGACTATGGCCTAAACTCTAGAGAATCAAGATTCAAATCATTTTTAAATATCAGTACTTTACAGTAAAGAAAACATTGTGATGAAATCTACATATCGAAAATTTCTCAAAAGATTTATTTTCAAAGGTGGTGAGTTCTACCAATTCTCTCGTGGCCACCAAAACTCGTTCTGAGAGAAGACTCGCGTCAGCATCCATATTGGACACCAGCTAAAATAAAAATTATCTTTAATTGTTAAACTATCAGGTACCGGTTTAAGCGGCAGCGGTCACTGTTACCAGCGTAACAGCTTGCATAACGTACTAGGTCAGCGATTTCAAGTTCCGAGATTACTGTGTCCCCGTTAAGGCGCTCGTAATTAAGGCGGCCATGCGTTCCGCGCTGGTTGGGACGTCCAATTTAATGCATTTATTTATATGTTTTTGTACACGAAGAATTACAGAAAAACACATTATATATGTCGGCGCGACACCGCGTATTTATGAAAAATACGTCGCCGATAATAATTATTTTAGTTAGTTTAAAGATCGACAATTGTTTGTTTATTGAATTAGCAACATTTAATGATTTTTAGTCCACCAATTCACACTTGGCCAGCGCGGTGGACTATGGCCTAAACTCTCTCATACTGAGAGAAGACCCGTGCCCAGCAGTGGGACAATAATGGGTTGACGACAATGATTTTTAGAATTATAATTTAGTTTACCCTCCATAAATTTGTTATTGTCACACCACCAAACATTGTTATAAAAAGGCGAGCGAACGCCGGTAGAAAGAGATTCTTGTTTAACCGTCGAAGTGATCGGACCTCCTCAATTTTTTTTTTTATATATTTGTACCTAACGATAAGGCAGACGGGCCACCTGATGAAAAGTGGTTACCGTCGCCTATGGACATTTGCAACACCAGAGGAATCGCCAATGCATCGCCGGCCTTGAAGGAGAGCTCTTTTTGCACCTTTCTTGAAGAGCCCCATGTCATAGCGCATTGTGAATAAATCGAAGAAGTTGACTCCTGTGTTTTACTTCAAATCTTCAAGAAAGGACAATAATGAAGACTCCTGGCTTTCCTGACGTCACCTCACGCTTATCTCTTCATTATATACGTATGGTACTAAGGACTACTTACTTTATATTCAAATGTCAAAAAAAATACATGTAAACAGTAACATTATGTTCCACGATGCCTCGCTGCAAAAATACGATAGATATACCATAGACCATAGCATAGACCTGGGATAAGCCATCACATTGTTCTAATTACCACTAGGCTTCTAAAAATTAATGACTGCTGACATTAGTCAGTGAGCAGTGATAGCCTAATGATTGAAACTTGCCCTCTCAATCGGGAGGTCCGAGGTTCAAACCCAGGCACGCACCACTGACTTATGTGCGTATTAGAAATTAATTATCACTGCTTTTCGGTGAAGGAAAACATCGTGAGGAAACCTACACACCCGAAAGTTCTTAAAAAAAAAAAGTTCTCGGAGGTGTGTGAAGTCCACCAATTCGCGCTTGGTCAGCGCGGTGGACTATGGCCTAAAACTCTCTCATTCTGAGAGAAGACCCGTGCCCAGCAGTGGGACAATAATGGGTTGACGACGACATTAGTCATCAGTCATTAATTTTTCAGCAGTCATTACAATACTCGCGACCGAAGGCTTAACGGGCTCATCAAAAACATCTAAGCCCTTAGCCATAGTTCACCGGTTCATATCACTCATAAAAGCCCCCGTGGCGGTGCGGTCATCATCCTGATAAGCTATTGGTGCCGAGTTCCATTCCGGGCCACATAAATTTCTGAATGATGACTTTAGAATCTGCTCCGAGTCTGAGTGTTTTTGTATTTGTCTATGTGTGTGTCCATGACAATAACGGCAAAGAAAATCCTAGTGTGGAGCCAAATATATAAATCGTCATTGTGAGCGTATCACTTTAAACGATGTTGATGTCGAAACATGTCGATGTCTCGTTTTGTGTAAAAATAATGGTCGCCCTACACACACCGTTTTCTGTATAAACGTTACACGTATGCGAAACATTACATAAAATGTTATGTTATTGTTGAAATCGAGAACTCCGTTTGATATATTTTTATGTATGTAAAATAATGTGACTTTTTTGTAATGTCTATTGTTTAGTTTTTTCTTTTTTATATAAGTTAAAGTAAATGTATACAAGAGTTAAGAAATATTTACGTATATATGCACACATATATGTATGAATTAAAACATGATGAAGCCTTTACAAGAGTGACCCAATGGGTGGGTAATTGACCAAGGTAAATTTTGGCTACTGCCGCCCATAGTCATCTGCAATCAACCATTAGTAAGTCTAAGTAGTTGGCCATTAATGCTTTGCTAAGTTAAGTTGAAACGCTGCATATGTATGTTTACATCCCACACCGTGGATACGCTACCACCACTCCTTGGATTAGGTTTCTAGAGGCGCACTCCGAAGGTTTCTATCACTTTGCCATTATTCGAGAATTAATACAGTTTTATTATTTTAAATTACAATTTTAGATATGTTTATTAGGTACCAAAATACCTAATAAAATATTTATTTTTATTTATTAATATAATGTTTTGTGTAATTCAAGGTATAACTAACAATCATATATTCTTTTTTTTTTCTTTATATGGCTAAAGTAGCAAACGAGCATGCAGTCCACCTGATGGTAAGTGGTCACTGCCACCCATAGACATCTGTAATCAACTACATACTGAACGTGTGTTCCATCTGAAGTCAATCACAGATGCGTTACTACTTCCGAGGACTATGATGGTCGCCTCATGCGAAAGTGTGTCGGCAACCACACCCGTCTATCGAAACGCAAGAAATGCTTTACGCTAGAAATAGGTGTGGCGGTGGTACTTCCCCGGTCGAACTACACTAGTTCTACCACCTTGAAAACCATTATTTTTCTAAAATTAACAATTATATTATATTAGATAACAAATGAGCCAAATCGCTGCCTCGTGGAAGTGTAGGTACCCAAGGCACCAGCAACATTACATCGTTGAATTGCCAAACTTATCTGTTGACCGAGGTAAGCTCCAGCTCTCGAGTCAGCGGAGGCGTCAATCAGGCGCGATGACACTTCTTTGTATAAATGTTCCGCCCCCACGATAATATATATATTGAAATTAAATATGATATATTTGATATAGGATTTGATAAGAATACACTGATCCCTTTAATTTTGTCAAAAAAATAATCTGAAATTATACAAGAGTGTAGTCATAAAAAAACAAATTATTTTGATAACAATATATTTAGCTTACTTATTTTAGGTAACAGATGGTAATAACCATTAAAATCAACAGTCATACATACACGTCGCTAGTGATTGCTCCGTCCATTGACCATTTAAAATCTAATCCAATATAGTTGTAATCATACACTGTGAGCGTAAGAAAACTGAAAGTGTTAAGTGTTAAGAAACTAGCTTTTGTTTCAATAAAAGTTTGTTTGTTTATTATAATGACGTGTTGTATGATGTATTTCAAACTATTTTAGTTGACAACAATAACATCACTTCCGAAGCCGTCGTCGACGGAAGCAACACCAGTCACGCTTGAAATCCAGTCCTTGTAGTCACCAACGTTAAGGAACTCTGAAAAAAAATTGAAATTTTTAACAACTACTTTTTTTTTTAATATTCAAGTAGCAAGTGAGCGGAAAGTCGGACTAAACTGTCTACGTTTGTTAGAATAAAATAATATATAGGTACCAAAAATTTAATTAAAAAAAACCACAACGTATTGACGAAAAGTAAAAAACGTTTAAAAAGTCAAAAATAATATTTATTGATGAGCCATCAAATTCGAGCGAGTTACACCTACATCTTAATTATTGAAACAATATTTGTAAGTTAATATATAATAGTACATCGTCGCGACGGAGGGTGCCGCTTAACTAAATCGGACAACTTAATCGATTAACTATTCTTTTACTTAAATTATTAAGCCTGTGAACGTGTTGCAGTCTTTAGTCTATAAACTTAGTGCTTTTTATTTATAGCCTGTATTTTATGGTAGCATTTAGTCTCTTACATTTTGTCGCAGGACATGTAGTTCTGAAGGAAATCGAGATAAGCCATTTTTAACTTCAAACTCTACCCCCCTCCCCCCACTTCCTGACCTAAGGTCGCCCGTATTTTATTTTTCTTTCATTTTTGTCATATTCTCTTCCCTTTCCAATGGCTTTCATCCTAATATTTTTTTCAAAGATATAAATAAATAAAAGCAATGTATAATTGTGTTCGCTTTTTAAACGTAGATGAAACCTCGCGCCGTGGGTATATAATATACATTGTTGATAAGGTGGTAAGGTTAGACTTACTTCCAGCGCTAGAGTCTTCTTCACCAGGGTAGTCGGTCAGAACTCCGTAAAGGACGCCGTCATTCGTCAAAGCGGCACCAATGTCGAACTGTAACATTAAACTCTTTATTGTACCCAGAAAGTATAGATTACAAGAAATATAATAACAATAATAATAGATTAATATAAATAAATAAATAAATAAAATATATGTGTAATCTATAATAATAATAATAATATTCTTTTGTACCCATAAAGTATACATAGCAAAGAAATTACAAATTAAAAGAACGATATAAAAGGCGGACTTATCGCTAATCAGCGATTTCTTCCAGGCAGCCTTTTGGTATGGAGTTGCAGTAACAATAAATATAAAAAAAGTAAGAATACTAATTTGAATAACAATACAAAAGGGGGTCTTATTCTTATTAGTCAGTGGCAAGGAAACATGTTCTGTGGTCTTGGATATCATTCTCTCTCCTCAAATCGATTTCATATAAAGCAATTAAAGAAGAAAACTAGGGAGATTGGCATCAGCGTCTTCAGATGTAACATCAACATACACTGCAGTCGCCAACGCTGAAGACGACAAGATTGGACATGACAAAGGAAAGCGGGAACAAACTCGTTTTGGGTACAACCCATTATTGTCCCACTTCTGGGCACGGGTCTTCTCTCAGAATGAGATGGTTTTAGGCCTTAGTCCACCGCGCTGGTCAAGTGCGAATTGGTGGACAAACTAGTTTACTAAAATAAATATACCTGGGTAGCAACTCCGTCTTCGCTGGAAGCAACTAAGCTGCCATCTTCAGACTCCTCAACATCGACAGCGTAGCAGTTTAGGATTTCACCAGGAGCTGGAATTTCATCATTAATTAGTATTTCACTTATTTTATAGTCTAAAAAGATAATGATATGATGATTGCCAAAAACTTTTATCATTTTACTGCCTTCATTTAGGTTATCTGCAACTCATAGTATATTGGTAGAAGGTATCTCAATATTGCAAAGTGGTGGTGGTTTTATTTTAAATATAACATTACCCTCTCACTTTCACTTCACCTCAGACACAGAACATGAATCTAAACTCATTATTCAGATACCTGTCTGACCGGGAATCGAACCCGGAACTGCGCGTCAGACCGATATGGTAACCGCTCCGCCGCGTCTTTTTCCTGTAACGTGGGTAGCATGGGAACACAAAGGCACATTAACACAAGCTCACGACAGAAATCAACTCAAATTCGTGATTTACATATTTGCCTCGATGAGGTTGATGCCGGAACCCACTGCGTGTCAGAGACCGCTCTAACACGCAATGTGTTCCGGCATCACGGCACTCGTGGCCAAATCATTATTATTACACCAGAAACACCTCCATATTGTTGAAAGTTTGTCATAACCCGCGTGGCGCAGCGGTTGCCATACCGGTCTGACACGCAGTGGGTCCCGGGTTCGATTCCCGGCCAGACAGGTACCTGAATGATGAGTTTAGATTCTTGTTCTGGGTCTGGGTGTTTGTGTATTCGTCTTTGTGTGTGTCCATGGCACCCACGACACAGGAGAAAATCCTACTGTGGGGCTATGAGTGTAGAAAGCGTTTTAAGTTTTTTATAACCGATCAGCCATTCAAGGGGTAACCGCGATTGTCACCTTAAAAGAATGATATATTAAATACGATCCACCAATCAGAAGATAGCTTACTGGTTGCGGTTTTGGCTCCATAGCCGCAGAACTTGCCAGATGACGGGACCTCAGCTTCAGCGTCCGCGAGAACAGCGGGGCTGATGTTGTCTGTAAAAAAAATATACCATACTTTAGAATGGCAACAAATGTAAGCATCGTGTCATAATCATAGCATCACATCAAATGGCGTCATGACTATTTTACCAGAAGTTTCGTAAATACATTTTTATCGAAGACGAATTATTAGTTATCAGCTGAACCCCGCAGCTTCGCCCGCATTAAAAAAAACTATGTATCTATTATCCCGTGGGAATAAGATATTTTCCCACAGTAAAAAGTAGCCTATATGTTAAAATAAGAGAGTCAGCTCAATACCAGATTTTATGAAAATCGCTCGACGTTAAAAAGTCAGCGAGCTCAATACCAGATTTTATGAAAATCGCTCGACGTGAAGAATTAACAATCATACACTCACAAACTTTCGCCTTTATAATATTAATATGATTAAGTAATTCGTGTTCGATAAAAATGTACGTTGAATTCGTAGCTACTAAGCATAAAGCAATATTTAAACACGAAATCGGTCATCCGTCCCGGTGGCCACAGAGGCAAGTTTGATCGCCGTAAGAGTACTATTCCGTAAAATTAATTTATGATCACAGTAGCTGAACTCATAGGATATATCAAATTAATATCGGTCTATGGGCAAGAGCTAGGACGAATTTGTTTGATGCTGTAAGGGTCGCGATTAAATTTCGAAAAAATTCACTACAGCTTGCTGCGAAATTTCGTGGCATATGTCTTTTTAATCACATATGTAATTTTTATTGATCAACGCTGATGCAGCGTAAAATGGAGTCATTAATGCGGACGTTTGACGACCCGCGTGGCGCAGCGGTTATCGTACCGGTCTGACACGCAGTAGGTCCCGGGTTCGATTCCTGGCCAGACATGTATCTGAATAATGAGTTTAGATTCTTGTTCTGGGTCTGGGTGTTTGTGTATTCGTCTTGTGTGTGTCCATGGCACCCACGACACAGGAGAAAATCCTAATGTGGGGCTATGAGCGTAGAAAGTGTTTTTAGAAAGCGTTTATAAGTTTGAGGAGTTCTGACATTACAAGTCTAAACAACAAAGAAACGAGGGCCTAGAATATAAATAAGAAATCGTTTTTTCAAAACACGACTTCACTTGTCTGTTCGCATGGACATTGTTATGTAACGAAATTCTAATTTTTGGTTTACAGAATAGTGCTTCTGTAATTAACAGAGCAGTCGCGGTGGAATGGTTTAATTGTAGACCTCTCAGACCGCAGTTTTGAGTACTTTTACTTCTTTAATTTCGTCAGTCCTCAAGTTGTTACAATCAAATTTTATAAAACTTTTTGAAGTGAAACTTCTTTAGGCGCATGAGGGTAAAATTTTTACAGATGAAACGTCACGCCGGTATGCAACGGAAGTGTCGGAAAATAGAGAGAGAGTGATCGAGACCGATTGAGAGAGAGTAAGACAGGGCGAACGTACGAGTAGCATGAGCAACTAGCCGTGGAGTGAGAGTAGGGAGCAAGCGAGTGAGAAAGATTGAGAGAAAAAGTGAGACAGAGTGAACGTCGTATCACGCCTTTTTCCCTTCCTCTTAATCTTGGAAATTTAAAGTTTTAGATTTGTATAAATATAAACAAGATTTATAAATTAGTTCGCCAAAGAAGTTTCACTTCTGACATGTGTACTTTGTACGCACGCATGTTTTTTTTTTCACCACTAACTCTCATAATTTTGAATGCTTTTTAACCGACTTCCCAAAGGAAAGAAGTTATCTATTCGTCACGTATATTTTTTTTGTCTTTTACTTCGTATATAATGTTGACTGTCTTTTTAATCTTTTTTATTAAAAATTAATGTTTGTCTGTCCTCTATGGAATTGTAAACTATTCATTTGATCATGTGATGGTCTTTAGCAAAGTTGTTATTAATGAGCTCGCGACGGTTTCTGGTGTATTTTTTTCTGTAATGGCGTAGTAACGCGGGCAGGGTACAGTTTGTTATCTATATTTTCGGCATAGAAATATATTATAGATATTGTAAACATTATTTATATTTGGTTACAATCAGTAACATAAGTGATTTATTAATTTAAAAATAACCAGATGTTACCTAATTTAGGTAATTCTTATATTTTTTTAAACGCGAGCTGAGAAATCGAGCTGTAAAGACAGCGATCCCTGTAGGTATATGGCAAATTTACTCATTTTTAATGATATTGTTACAATGTATTTAAAATGAAACATCGACGGTTTTTTTCACTGGAAATTAATATTTGAACTTGAGCTTTCAAATCACTTAAAACTCGGATTTTTTGCAAATTTGCTTCACAAAATAATTTATATTTCCTCGTCTAATTTAGTTTTTTTATATTAAAATTCTTCGTTAAAATTGAAATTCGGGAGTAGCGTACCATTAAAGATAAATTAATAGCAGTCCAAAATAAATAGGTACTACCGAGCACGGGTTTCCTCAAATAACTTGACTTGATCATAATACTCTTTTTAATACTATTTTTAGTATTATTATTAGTTATTTAATAAACCCTAGAATGGATAAGAACCCAAGTTCTACTTGAAGTTGCTTACTGATGTTCATGAACGGCAGTGACAACTCATCAGGTGAACTGCTTGCTCGTTTGCTACTTCAATCAGATAAAAACAGAGTAACACTGCGATTATAAATAGAAATATGTGTGAGAGGAGTTACGACAGAGTCGTCTCACAAATCGATAACAGGTAGATTCTACCAAATCTCCTTTGTTGAACCGGTCCGGTTATTATCCTAACAGCTTCATCCCTATTAGGCAGTTAACTGGCCTCCTTTGACGTTCGAAATTACACGTTTTATGGCATTTACCTAGAGGTACCACAGGTACCTAATGGCATTAGAGACGAACGTTGCTGAGGGTTTAATAACTTCTGAATCTTCTAGCAAAGCGAATAAATTAGAAATAAGTATGTATCGATTTCGTGCATAATAAAAGAGTAGCTAATATTTTGTAACTAAGATAATAATTCATTAATTACGTAAGGCATTTAAAAGGAGGAGGGTCCGGTCGATCAGTCTCGCCTAGAGAGGAGGCTTTAGTTTTTTTTGCAAGAAACTGCGTACAATTCCGAAAAGACTGGATTAAGTTATGTAAAACTAGCTGAACCCCGGAGCTTCGCCTACGTTAAAAAAACAATGTTTCGATTGTCCCGTGGGAATAAGATATTTTCCACAATAAAAAGTATATATGTTAATCCAGAGTGTCAGGTAACTCCCTACCAAATTTTATGAAAATCGCTCCAGCCGTTTAGACGTGAAGAAGTAACAAACATACACACTTACAAACTTTGGCCTTTATAACATTCGTATGATAGTGAAACAGCCCTAATTTTCAATTTGCGGTCGAAACAGATCTCACTACCTTTCTGGCCTTGGACAGCAGGTAGCGTCTGGTACATTCTTAGTAATGTTGTGACGTAAGGATTCATTTTTAAATCAAAAGTGCCAATTCCTCCCATCTTGTTATCTTGATGGTAATGAGGCAGTTACATATAAAACTATTATATACATATGTACCTACCTATTTTGAGATATGATATATTTTTTGTACTTATTTGTGTTCTGTTATAAGCGAGTGATAGGGATAATACAAAAACTATCTATATATTAATACGTGAACCAAAAACTTCTGGTGCATTTTAAAATAATATGCCGCTGACGGATTAATATGAAATTTTGCACAGTTGTAGTGGACGTAGAGAAGGAGTGCAGAATGTTTATATTTTTTTCAAATAATGCATATATCATACATAAAATCAACTAAAAACACATTACACACACTACCGTGCATTTGTCACAAACACATACATATTATACGAAATAGAACATTCAATGTCTTACAATGAAAAAACAGAACGTCAAAAATGTCAGATGTCTTTGTCAAAATACCCGCTATTGCTTTTAAATGCGGCTTAGCTAATTAAACCTCTTTTCATATTTAACGGGCGCGTTCAAAACTACTTGAAAGTTATTAAATTTTTTGGAATTTGAGAAATATTCGTACTACTTTTCACAATATGAAGATTAGTTTTTTAATATAAATTACGGTCGAATTTCGACCGTTGCGACGGGTGACTAGTGATATCATCATCAGCCCGTTTTAGTCCACTGCTGGACATAGGCCTCTCCCATGGCGCGCCACTGAGCCCGATCTTCGGCTATCCTCATCCAGGTACTTCCCGCCGCCCGGCGCAGATCGTCGCGCCAACGAGCAGGAGGGCGTCCCACGCTACGTTTACCCAGACGCGGTCTCCACTCTAATAACCGCTTACTCCAACGATTGTCGGTTGTACGGCAGATGTGACCGGCCCATTGCCACTTCAGCTTGATGGCCTTTTGAGCTATGTCGGTGACTTTGGTCCTCATTCGAATTTCTTCGTTCCGGATTTTATCCCTGAGGGACACACCGAGCATAGCTCTCTCCATTGCTCGCTGAGCGACTTTAAGCTTATGGACCAGTCCCACTGTAAGCGTCCACGTCTGGGCTCCGTAAGCCAAGACGGGTAGGACACACTGATCGAAGACTTTGGTCTTCAAACTTTGCGGTATAGGCGACGAGAAGATATGACGAAGCTTTCCGAATGCTGCCCAGCCCAACTGGATCCTTCTATCGACTTCCCTCTCGAAGTTGTTCCTACCCAATTGCACAATCTGCCCGAGGTATAAATACTCGCGAACCACTTCGAGAGTCGTTCCGTCAATTATAATTGGACTTGGAATGATGTGGGAATTCAACATTACCTTGGTTTTTTCCAAGTTCATTCGAAGCCCAACCCGCTGAGAGGCACCATTTAGGCTGGTCAGCATTTCCTGCAGCTCCTGCAGCGATTTGGCAAAAATGACGATATCATCGGCAAACCGTAAGTGGGAGATATAGTCGCCGTCTATACTTATGCCACGCCCTTCCCATTCCAGTAACTTGAAGACATCCTCCAATGCATTTGAGAACAGTTTCGGTGATAAAATATCTCCCTGTCTCACGCCTCTGTGCAGTTGGATGGGTCTTGTCTGGACGTCCTGGATTTGGACGGACATAGTGGCATTGTTGTAGATATATCTCAACACTTGAATATATCGCCAGTCTACCTGACACCGCTGCAAGGATTCCAGAACAGCCCAGGTTTCGACAGAGTCAAAAGCTTTCTCATAGTCAACGAAAGCCAAGGACAGGGGCTGATTGTATTCCTCAGTCTTCTGAATAATTTGCCGCACTGTGTGGATATGATCTATGGTACCAAAGTCTCTTCGAAAACTACGACTTCGACTAGTGATATAGTAATTCTAATTTTGTAGAACCAACATTGCATCTCTTAAGAGTCCCAGTAGAAATCATGTTTTTGAAATTCGCCACAAATATATTTCGGCTGTGATCACCTATCCCTTTGTTGCCAAATATCTAGTAACACAAGTCTGCTTCGCCAGAATAAATTTTCATCCTTGTTTGCACATCTATATATAGTCCCCGTGTGAATCGTTATTATACTGAAAGTAACATTCGCCCTAAAGTTAGCATTTGTATTCGAAGTTTATTTATCACCCGTTCGTATTTCATCGAGCCAGTCCCCACCTGTTGGAAATTGCTCTCCGAGGCATAATAACTTATTCCTTGCGAAGCACATTGAGAAGATGCTTTGTTTTGAGTGTAAGTTATACGTTTTCAGTTATTTTGTGTACAGATAAGAGATTAATGAAAAATGTATATGTGGAAGCACTTGAATTGGATAGTTTAAAAATTTTAAAAACAACACAGTAAACAAATATTACATAAGCACTCTGCCATAAAAAAAAGTGTGTGTGTCAGCTCCGACGCACGACTGGAGTTTACTAGCATTTAAAAGAGATGGCGCCATACTCCCACACTAACGATATAAATAATACCAATACATCGTTCATTTTGAAAAATTATATCTAATATATATAAGTACGTATTAAAATATTAATACTGCACGTATTTACAGAGCATTTACATTACTTATCTTAACGATTTACTATTATAAATACCATTGAGATTTCGGTAAAGCGTAATCACGAAATCTATGCATACCATCCACGTGGACTAATAAAATAGTTCTAAAGTTTTAACTAGGTGACGTTTTACTCAATAAAAAACGTAACGAGGTCATTCATCAGTAGATTTTACTCCTTACATATTTCTCATACCGGCCCCTTATATATGCAAATCGATTCTTAAGTAATTAAATTATCGAGTAAACTCCATTAAAAAAAATACAAAATAAATTTGTCACTACATCCAGCGCATGTAGCACCTGACAATCTGTTATATATTAATACATATATAAAAATGAGGTGGCATGTGTTTGTTTGTTACATAATCACACAAGAACCACTGGTCAGATTTATTAAAACAGGACCCTATTTCTAATACTAGGACTCCGCTGTCTGTCTATACGTCTATACGTCTGTCTGTCATCAAGCTGTATCTAATGAACCATGTTAGCATGACCATTTTTTAAAGATAATGGTACGGAAACCGTCGTGCGCGAGCCCGACTCGTGCTTGGCCGAATTTTTTTGTTGTTAAACTTCTTTTTTGTTCTTTTTTGTCATGATGCTTATGTCTTACCGGTACTTTCCACGTATCTGTTGATGCTGACGAGAGCGATGTCGTTGTCTCCGGTGGCAGGGTCGAACTCGGGGTGGTTCCTGATGGTGCTGGTCTCTGTCACCAGCTCGGGGCGGGTCACGTCGACGGAGCCATAGCGGATCCATACGAAACGAGCACTGTGTGAAAAGTTTAATATTAGAATACCGAAAAATACCCTAAAACGATTAACTGGTTCTGGATTGGATGACATTGCGATTGTACACAAAAGAGACCATACAGACACCGTAGAGCATGGGAAAAGATATAAAATTTTGAAGCTAATGGCCACACATCCAACTTCCCATACAACGTCCGACGGTGCTTAACTCCGTACTAGGTACAACCCATTATTGTCCTACTGCTGGGCACGGATCTTCTCTGAGAATGAGAGAGTTTTTTTCCATAGCCCACCGTGCCGGCCAAGTGGCCATTGGTGGGGGTGGTGCTTCGCACACCTCCGAGATTTTTTTTTTTTAGAACTCTCGGGTGTGTAGGTTTCCTCATGATGTTTTCTTTCACCGAAAAGCAGTTATAATTAATTTCTAATACGCACATAAATCAGCGGTGCGTACCTGGGTTTGCACCTCGGACCTCCCGATTGAGAGGGCAAGTTTCAACCATTAGTCAATCACTGCTCTTAACTCTCTCACTGTTACTCTGTACGCGATTATCTAAATAAAATTATTTAAATGGTGGACCGAGTATAGTTCAACAGGGGTGGTATAACCTTTACATCTTTTTTCAGCATAAAGCAATTCTTACGTTTCGGTGGAAAGGTGTAGGTGTCGGCACACTTTTATATGAGGCGACCATCTTAATCCTCATAAGTAGCAACGCATCTATGACTTCAGATAGAATCTGTATGTTCTTGCTTACAGATGTTAATAACCGGCGGTGACAACTTAACATGTACAGCATGCTCATTAAGGTGTCGAGGGGGAAACCTTCAAAAGCCGACGCCGTACCCAACGCCGTGGGAGCAACGCAGGGTTATGTGGGATTTTTACCTCACTAAAACCCCCTGGTAGCCGTCCGCAGCGCTGCGAGGAGAACTCCAGGATCTCCATCGGAACACAACCAGAGTCCTCCGAGCGCGATGCCCCTTTCGGGCTCTTCCCCAGTGAGCATTTGAGGTCACCGTATCTCCTGGTGTTTACGATGGCATGTCATCTTCCTACCTCGCTTGTCTAGACGGTTTAACCCCCCACTCTAGCCGCCCTTAACCCCGGAAGCCCCTTTTAGTCGCCTCTTACGATAGACAGAGGATACCGTAGCCCTATTATGGTCCCGGGACTCCAGGGACAGATCATTTGGTACCTAAATCCTTAAAGTAAAACATACTTCCTGACGCAGGTGGCAGTGGTGAGCACCCAGAAGTTGCTGACCAGGGTACCGATGCAGGAGTTAAGACGCCCGCTGGTGGAGACTGCTGTGCGGAGGTGCACTACCCATGGGTTCTCACCGAGCGCTGCTGCCGTAAACACTGCGGAACCAACAGGTAATATAATTATATACAGAGCCTCAAATTCCTCAAAAGTCTCCAGCATTGTTCTTGATTTTGCTCACATGGCATCTGGTTGACCCGGCGAAATTCGTTCCGCATAAAAGTCAAAAGTCGGTTAAAAATTTAAAATATCAGTTTCTCCTCTATATTATGCATGTATTATACGTAAAAACTTTCCCGTTGAATCCCTCTATCTATAAAAAACCTGCATTAAAATCAGTAGCGTAGTTTTAAAGATCTAAGCATACATAGGGACTGACAGCGGGAAGCGACTTTGTTTTATACTATGTACTGATGTATTGCACGCTTGCGTTTTTATTTCCGACCTTAACTTACAATGTACTTTGATGCGATGAGCGAAAACAAGAACAATGTTATTATGGAAAACGTAATAAACCTCGTATCGTTAGACCTCGATTTACGCGAACCCGAAATTTTGCATTTTACAATTTAAATTGCAGAAAATACAGGAGCAAACGAAGAACACGCTTTCACGCTTTCTACACTCATAGCCCCACACTAGATTTTCTCCTGTGTCGTGGGTACCATATACACACAAAAGACTAATACACAAACACCCAGACCCAAAACACGAATCTAAACTCATCATTCAGATGAGTCCGGCCGGGAATCGAACCCGGTACCCATTGCGTGTCAGACCGCTCCGCCACGCGAGTCGTCAGAACACATTTCTTTTATGTATGTGTAGATCAGAATATTTTGGATGCGATTTCATATCTACATAATTTCAGATTTTAACGACTATTTTTGTTTACATTTGGATATGGTGATAAATAAAATCCCATTAGAGATCCCGAACAATATTCATAATTACAAAAACGACTTAAACGTAAAACCAAAAGACAAATTACGAAGAAAAGTGCGGTAGTATTTCCCAGAACACTCCACACTTAAGCACACGTTGATTCAGGCATCGTCTAGCTTCCAGCTCTTCTAAATGGTTGAAAAAGGTAAAAAACAGACACTTACCTTGTGCGCCGGTGCTGCGGCCCTGCAAAAAGAAAAAAACTGTTGAAATCTCATGAATCCAAGTGGATGGGGCCTGAAGAGGCGGATAGACAAGCGCAGAAGAACGCTAGACATAAGGACTGTGGAAATAGACAATTCGTGCTTCTAGATTGCTTGGTATTTTTTGCTTGTGTTATTTAGCAATTATATTATAATGTTTAGAATTTTAGTATCCAAAGATGCTATATAAATTTTTTTATCTGACTGAAGTAGCAAATTAACATGCAGTCCACCTGATGGTAAGTGGCCACTGCCGCCCATGGACATCTGTAATCAACTTCACGCAGAACATGGGTTCTATCTGAAGTCAATCATAGATGTTGCTACTCCCGAGGACTATGATTGTCGCCTCATGTGAAAGTCGCTTACTCGCTATAAAAACAAAACAACATTGGAGATTAAATAAATAAACAATATCTACACTCATAGCCCTACACTAGGATTATTTTCTGTGTCGTGGGTACCATGGATACAGACAAAGACGATACGGGCACCCAGGCCAAGAATCTAAATTTATCTTTCAGATATAATTTTCATATTTATCTGATATGACATCATTCAAATTCAATAAGTGCCGGGAATCGAACCGAAACCCACTGCGTGCCAGACCCATGCGATATGGGAGCCGCTTTGCAACAGGGGTCGTCAAAGATTAAGCAAAATTCACTTTTAAAATTTTAAAGATTGCATTTGGGGTCCTTTTACTTACTACTCGACCAAAACAATTAGCACGACAGTTGAAACGTCATTACAACTAGGGATTTCCCATCCCGATACGAATTATATTCTATTACCAAATACCAAAAGTATTTTCAATAGTCGGGTATTTATTAAAGCACTTTCATGTGTTTAATATATTTGCAGACATGGAATATTTTCTTTCTTTTTTATGTGTGTAAGAGACTGATGCCTGTTGCAGCACACATTCGATTTTCGTCTTTGGAGACCGGAGTACTGAGCCCAATACTCTTGTTAAAAAAAAAAGCATATTTTGAATGCAAGAGTCCTTTCTCCTCAACGGATAGTCTTTTTCCTACCCATTTTGAGGTTTATTGACGAATAATCAACTAATTTAATAATAACTTTCAAAATTCAACTCAAAAATCACTCATTAAACTAACATAACGAAATAACATTAAACACGTGCTGGCTAACGTAAACACCTAGACGATACACGACTGCACGTCACTAGGGGATGCGCGGGGTAAGAAGCGAGATGCGGGGTATTGAACCACTTTTGTTTTATGCGCCTAATTGTTGTGGTCCAGTAATACATCGCAATTCGTATCTAGTCTATAAATATTGATTAAAAACAACACAGCTGCATTGTTTTAAATTAAAGGACAAAGTAGTAACTCGGAGTCCTCTCGTCTTAGTTTATACAGGACGAATGCGCTTCCATTTAGTAAAAGGAAATTTTATTTGCTGCTTCCATCAAATGAATTAGCAGTGCAAGTTGTAGTCGGACATTGTTAGAAGTTCAATTTCATCAACCCGTCATTCTGTTTGTACTCACGATATGCGGATTTAGAATTCATTTAGTATTCTTTTTGCCTTATTACTTAACACCCGTTAAGTATTAATACATAGGAATTGATACATTTTATTACTTAACACCCGTTAAGTAATAAAATGTATCAATTCCTCAATAATATATTAGTGTAAAATCGTATATTGTTTGTATGTACATACAACACGTATGTATGTGTGTATTACAAAACCGAATAACTAAATTTACCAAATACTGGACGACTCCATTATCGCGTCAATTTTTTTCGTCCGTTTTTATATATTTTTTTTTTTTATCTGACTGAAGTAGCAAACGAGCATGCAATCCACCTGGTGGTAAGTGGTCACTGCCGCTCATGGACATCTGTAATCAACTACATGCAGGACATGGGTTCCATCTGAAGTCAATCACAGATGCGTTGCTACTCCCGAGGACTATGATGGTCGCCTCATGTGAAAGTGTGCCGGCAACCACACCCTTCTATCGGAACGCAAGAAATGCTCACGCTAGAAATAGGTGGCGGTGGTACATCCCCGGTCGAACTACACTGGTTCTACTACCTTAAAAAAGCTTCTACCACCTTTTATTTTTCTGGAAAACGGTTTTTTGACAATTTTCCGTAGGTATATGAGTCACTATTAGCCCTGCAACCGTGTGGCACGTGTGGCATAAAGATTACCGACCGCTGCTTAGAAATATTCCCGTCTTAAAAACAGGAAATTGTGTCATATATATAGATAACATATTAGATTATAATGGAATAATTTACCCACCGGACGGATTAACTGATATTTTGCATGTAGGTAGATAACGCAGAGAATTAATATGATTAGGAATTGTAAGCTGATTAATATGATAAATAGCGTCTAATTCGTCAGAAATGACATGGCTAGCGATAGTGTAATATAAAATTTCGATTGCAGAGATTCTATCAAAATATCAAGTTAAAGTACCTAAGTTCTTGCATTATTATTATAAACACCATATACTACGGGCTTAAAAACATTAAAATATCCAAATAATAAGTAGTGATAGACTAATGGCTTTAACTTGCCCTCTCGATCGGGAGGTCCAAGGTTCAAACCCAGGCACGTGATACTAATTTTTCATAAAATTATGTGCGTATTAGAAACTAATTATCACTGCTTTTCGGTGAAGGAAAACATCGTGAGGAGACCTACACACCCGAGAGTGTCAAAATATGTTTATCCATAAAGAATGTGAATTATTAATAATCAATTATTTATAAAGCATTTTATTATGGTGCTAAATGTAATTTGGACAAAGCTGATACATAAAGATACATAATTATTATGTACTTAAAAGAGTATCCAGCTCACTTATTTATTTAATGTTAGAAGCAGAAACACCTTTTCTCTACATAGGCACGTTTTATAAAAAGATGTATCTTGTTGAAAAAATATAATAATTTGTACAAAATTAAACCTTAAACTATGTTTCTTTTTATCTGACTGAAGTAGTAAACGAGCATGCAGTCCACCTGATGGTATGTGGCCACTGCCGCCCATGGTCATCTGTAATCAACTACATACAGAATATGAGTTCCATCTAAAGTCAATCGCATATGCGTTGCTACTCCCGAGGACTATGATGATCGCCTCATGTGAAAGTGTGCTGGCAACCACCCTTCTATCAAAACGCAAGAAATGCTTCACGCTAGAAATAGGTGTGGCAGTGGTACTTCCCCGGTCGAACTACACTGGTTCTACCACCTTTAAATGTTAAGGTAGAATAAGAATTTCCATAAACTCCTAATACCTCGTCTCTGTTTTGTTCTTTATTTTGTTCTTTCGTTTTAAAACTTTGTCTCAAAATCATATTATCTTGGGCACGTTTTAAAAATGAAAATAAAGATTTTACTCATAACGCAAAGCAAACTAAGTAGTTAGCATACATTGTCATAAGCTGGAAAATAACAGCGCAAATTTGAAAATTATGAGAACGTGTCTCCGCCGTTCCGAGGATACACATACGAAAAGGCAAATCCGATTACCCAGCGAATTGTACTTTCCGGGATTAGAATATGTCTGGATGGTTGTCTTCGTTAATGTTTTAATTACTTTTATGAGTATAAGCTATGCTATGCGTAGTGTTGGGTTTGTTTTACTGTAACTTGTGTAAAAAAATTCAAAGTTTTCGTAGTAAACGATTCCTAACGATCAGCATTAATATAATAAACCTACGATTTAAATTGATTCTATTTGTCAGAATTATTCTTAAAAACTTTTTTTTTACTTGAAATGTTTATAAGTTACATATTTGTAAGTTAAATGTTTAGGTTAAATCTTGCAAGTTGAATTTGACCCACTTCTCAGTATCGGATTAACTGTAATATGGAATATGTATACCTTTACCTATTTTTGATGACAATGCCATTAAAAATAATCAGTACTGTTGTTAATTCAAAATGGCCGACGTTACAAAATGGCGCACCTATTAAATGTTTTGTTTAAACGATAATATTTATTTAATAAAATGACTTACTTTGTAGAATATCTCGCACTACAAAAAAAAATCAAATTGGCGGCCCATAAAATGTACGTCAAGTATTTATATTTGTACAAATATATGTTTAATATTAGGTATATAAAATTGCATATTACAAAACTATGGTTTGATTTTCTTCTTTTCGGTGAATACGAGGTTGTTTGTAATTTTATTTACATGAATTTTATTAACCTCTATACTTATTCTAAACTTAAAATATAGCATGTACGATAGCAAATAAATAGTAAGTATTGTTTAAATGATAAGGTATCCTTTTCATAATGAAACTAAATTTGTATTGAAGTATCTCTCCCGTAGGAGTCGTGGAATGGGTTTGCTTGAATAAGTGTGTCTCTGAAGGATTCCTATTAATTGTGTATTCATAAACTGCCTAATATCTAGTTTGCATACGGGATGAAAGATATAATATATGGGTGTTAAATTAACTAGGTATTGCATTTATACATTTATTTAGTAACATGAAATAATTTTAACGATAAGTAGCAAACGACCCTAGTTTTTATCTAATAGTATATTCAATACCACCCAGGTGGTAGAACCAGTGTAGTTCCACCGGTACTACCTCCATACCTATTCCTAGCGTGAAGCATTCCTTGTGTTTCGATGGAATAGTGTGGTTGCCGACACACATATGTAAGGCGACCAGCTTGTCAGATAAAATACATATTCTATGTGAAGTTGCTCACAGATGTCCATACGCGGTAGTGACCACGTTCCATTAAGTGCACTGCATGTTCTTTTATATATCAATCACTACATAATATAAAACAAAGTCGCTTTTCGCTGTCTGTCCCTTTGTATGCTTAGGTCTTTAAAACTACGCTACGGATTTCAATGCATTTTTTATTATAGATAGAGTGATACCAAAAGAAGGTTTTTTTTATGTATGTGTAATACATGTATAATATAGTAGAGAAACACTGATTATTTTAGATTTTTAACTTTTGTATAAAAACACCCAGGATGTCAATAATTAATCGGTGGTTATGCAAGTTGGTAAAACGGTTTGGAAGTATAAACGCAACATCTATTTCTAGCGTGAAGCAATACTTAAAGTTTCGGTGGAAAAATGTGATTGCCAGCTCACTTTCATATTAGACGACCGTGATAGTCCTCGGAAGTAGCAACGCATCTGTGATTGACTTTAGAAAGAACCCCCTACACGCTCGTTTGCTACTTTCGTTATATAAAAACCCAAAAAAGATACGTGTAATTAAGACCAACTGTTTTTCTTTTAAGGCCAATTATGTCGGTACCCTCTAAGGACTCTGATAAAAGGCCTCGTATAATCTGTGAGAAACGACGCTCTTTAACCATATTGCATAGAAATAAGCGTGGCGGTGGTATCGTAGAGAATATCCACGTGGCAGATCCATCGTCATGTCAGTCTGACGGACAGCTGGTTCCGGGTTCAATCCGCGGTTGGGTAGATATATAAATCAATTTAGCTTTCTATTCTGTTTGTTTGTTGGCGTATTTATCTTTATGTGTCCATGGCACCCATAATACAGTAGAAAATATGTCGGTGGAATTATGATTCCAAAGTATAAAGTTGTTACAGGGCACCTATGTCACAAAAAAATACTTAGAGAGAACTGTTATTGTGGAAAGCGTCGGATATATAAAAAAGTTTCAAGTTGACGTACATGCCAAACTCCGTATTAGGAGATACCTATGTATGTCCAGCAGTAGACCTCAATAATAAGTTGAGGTCGTATTCCGATCCGGTGGTAGTGTAAGAAAAAAAATGTAACCGACAATTTGTAAGCCTACGGCCTATACAAAATAAAGACATATCATTTCATTTCAATGCACATTTTTTTCAAATAAAGCGTTGACTGACCTGAACGACGGCGAAAAAGCACAAAAGAACAACAGCGAAGACCTTCATTTTCAACGGACAGCGAACCACTAAAGACACACGAAACCTATTTCCAATAGTTATTTATTTCTTATCCATATCAAGCACGTCATTGTGCTATCACACGATATATAATTAAGTAGCAGGTTAATCCATTGATAGGTGGCAACAAGTGTACAACTTACATTTTAATATTTTATTTATAATTTACATGTTTTATGATGACACGATAATAGAGAGGCCAATTCAATACGCATTTTTGATACCTATGTCGTGGCACTTACTTTAGATGATTTCAACGAGACAATTGAAATACGTTTTCCTTTTTATAATATTTTGCAAACGAGCATTAAATCCATCTGTGGGCAAGCCACTGCCACAGATGGATATCTGTAACCCCAGATAAGATTAAGTTCTTAATGTGTCTAGACTGAGGTTGATCACATATGCGTTCTTCGTCAACCCATTATTGTCCTGCCACGGGCCTTCTCTCAGAATGAGAGAGTATTAGGCCATAGTTCATAGGCCATAGGCCATAATCCGCACTTGGCCAGCGCGGTGAGCTGGCCAAGTGCGAATTGGTGGACTTCACACACCTCCGAAGTTTTTGAAGTGAAACTTCTTTAGAATCGTTGTGATTTCAAACCTGATGCAACGGAAAAAACGACAGGTAAGAGACATAAATACAAAAATGTGTAGAATCAAGCCGGTAAAGAATGACAGAAATATACACACGTCCCCACTCCCGTCTTCTAAGCATAGTCGCCTGTAATTAGTGAGCCAAAGCGAGAGAGCACACTGTTTAATACTTGCTTGTATTTGAGCATTTAACGTGTGTTAGTATATGTGAAAAGGACGTGAGCTAATACCATTCTTTTCTCGATTTACTGAAGTTTCACTTCTATCGTGTGTGAATCGCACACACACCAAGTACTCACAGGTGTATAACAGTGCCGGATTAGCCATATAGCAAGAGTAGCAAATGCTACGGGCCCCGCGGCTAGAGGGGCACCGCGGTCCAACACCTATTTATATTTTACTATCTTTGCTATCCTGAAAATCCTAAACTGAAAGAAGTAGAAATATAAAGTGTCTTCTCTAAATTTTCCCAGATTGAATCCAGAAAAGTTTATTTGTAACAGTTTTTTTTTTATCTAATACCTTTTCTTAAGGCAAACTATGGGCCACTTGCCAGAATTTGCTACAGGCCCCGCGCTGGCTTAACACAGCACTGTATAGGTTTCCACATGATGTTTTCCTTCACCAAAAAGCAGTGATAGTTAGTTTCTAATACGCACATAATTTTATAAAAATCAGTGGTGCGTGCCTGAGTTTGAAGGTTTGAATCTCGGACCTCCCGATCGAGAGGGCAAGTTTCAACCATTAAGCTATCACTGCTCTTACGCGTTACTCTTTCAGAAGACCAATTTCGAAAACCTCGGATGAGGATGCTTTAGCTTGCCAGACTCTTCACACCAGAACGCAATGGCGCTTAACACTGCAATAGGCAGAAATAGATGTAGTGATGGTGTCTCCGAGGGTGAACTTTTTGAAGTGAAACTTCTTTAGGCGCATGAGGGTAAAATTTTTACAGATGAAACGTCACGCCGGTATGCAACGGAAGTGTCGGAAAAGAGAGAGAGAGTGATCGAGATCGATTGAGAGAGAGTAAGACAGGGCGAACGTAGCATGAGCAACTAGCCGTGGAGTGAGAGTAGGGAGCAAGCGAGTGAGAAAGATTGAGAGAAAAAGTGAGACAGAGCGAACGTCGTATCACGCCTTTTTCCCTTCCTCTTAATCTTGGAAATTTAAAGTTTTAGATTTGTATAAATATAAACAAGATTTATAAATTAGTTCGCCAAAGAAGTTTCACTTCTGACATGTGTACTTTGTACGCACGCATGTTTTTTTTTTATCTGACTGAAGTAGCAAACGAGCATGCATTCCACCTGATGGTAAGTGGTGACTGCCGCCCATGGACATCTGTAATCAACTTCATACAGAACATATGTTCCATCTGAATACTATGATGTTCGCCTCATGTGAAAGTGTGCCGGCAACCACACCCTTTTATCGAAACGCAAGCACTGCTTCACGCTAGAAATAGGTGTGAACTATGAATGATGACAATAACCTTGAAATAAATTAGGAAGATGGTCAATACGTTCTTGTTTGGAACACGCAATACTATGACCGCTTCCACCTTTTAGCAGTGATAAGCGCTATAACGAGGCATAGTCCTCATCCTTCTTTTATAGGTCATATATATTCCAATCCTATTTTTTTGTTCTCGAGGGGGAAACCTTCAAAAAGTACCCTACGCCGTGGGAGCAACGCAGAGTTATGTTGGATTTTCAACGCACTAAAACCTCCTCGGTGGTCGTCCTCAGCGCTCAGTAGATTCCGAGATTTCCAAAGGAACGCAACCGGTTGAGTATTCCAATCCTATTCTTATTTAGGATTGACTTTGACATTTTCATGACCCAGAGACCACTTACATTCAAGTGCACTACATGCGCTTATAACAAATTATAACAAATTATTAGGACAAATCCTAATAATTTTTTGATGATCCATTTTGATGGGATGTTTTTATCAACAAATCATAAAGTGTTTACATGAATGATGTATCATTTTTATGTGAAAATATTTGCTTATCTATATATTAATATGTGAAGCAAAAAAATGTGATTCGTTTTTAAGATACTTGCCGCAGGCGAGGGAGTATAAAAAAAATTTTAAACAAAAAATACAACCGACTTCCATGCCACATAAAAGTAAAAAATAATTTAAATACATGTTGGTTTAGAGCAAACACAGTTCTTAGTACATAGTCCCGAAGTCGGCGCTTACCATACTTTGCTGGATCATGACGAAACTACATGTATCTTATATGAGCGCCGACTTCGGGACTATGTACTAAGAACTGTGTTTGCTCTAAACCAACATGTATTTAAATTATTTTTTACTTTTATGTGGCATGGAAGTCGGTTGTATTTTTTGTTTAAAATTTTTTTTTTCACGCTTTTCAGTCACGATAAAATCAGTTATGGCTGTTGCTAGTCGTCCGCTAACCGGATGAATAAAATTAATTATTCGTCCGATTTTCGGATGAATAAAATTATGTGCTGACGTCATCATATAAAAATAGACTTCTTTGACACAACCGGTCGGGGGCGCTACCGCGCCCCCTCCCTTAGATTCTGAATTGGAAAAATCTGTTCGAACCTAACCTAACCGAATAAAACAACTTTTTCTGAGTAAACATTTATTTAAAGAATAGACCTATAATTATCAATATTTAAAGTAGAAAAAGTAATATAAACCTTATAACTAAGAGTATAATTCAACTGATACTGATAAAAATAACCCATCCAATTTAAAAAGGTTGGTAGTACTCTTGCATCTTTCAGGTAATTGTATTCAAAGTGGAATTTTTGATCATAATTATATCCTCTCCGAAACTCATTGTTGGTATTGTGAACAACATTATGTATACGTAAGCACAATATGGCCGATGCCTACGGTTTAAACTTGAAGGACCCCAGCATTATCAGGGTTGAGGAGTTGAAGGTCAAAATTATCATGTCATATCTTTGCTTAGTAATCTCATTACATATACGTAAGCACCATATGGCCGATGCTTATGGTTTAAACTTGCAGTACCCTGCATCATCAGGGTTGAGGAGTTGAAGGTCAATTTTTTTATCATACGTCTTTGCTTTGTAAATGTATTACATATCCATAAGTATCAAATGGCCAACGCCTATGGTTTAAGCCTGAAGTACCCCTGCATCATCAGGGCCGAAGAGTTGAAGGTCAAAATTATCATGTCATATCTTTTCTATGTAATCTCATCGCATGCACGTAAGCAACAGATCCCCAACTTCTATGGCTTGGGCTTACAGTACCCTGCATCATCAGGGTTGAGGAGTTGAAGGTCAACTTTTTTATCATACGTCTTCGCTTTGTAAATATATTACATACCCATAAGCATCAAATGGCCAACGCCTATAGTTTAAGCCTGAAGTACCCCTGCATCATCAGAGTTGAGGAGTTGAAGTTCAATTTTTTCATCTTATATCTTTGCTTAGTAATCTTATCAGATATACGTAGCGATCATGTAGCTAACGCCTATAGTTTAAGCTTGAAGCACCCCAGCATCATCAGGATTGAGGAGTTGAAGGTCCAATTTTCCACCGTATACAACCATTTTTCTAATGTTTTACCTTACATTTTTTTAAATATCATTTTGAATGCGTAAGATTGAAATAGCTAAGTTTTATGGCTTAGGCATTCAATACCCCTGCATCATCAGGATTGAGGAGTTGAAGGTCCAATTTTTCGTCGTATACCTTTGCTTAGCAATGTTATTACAAATCCGTGAGCAACAAATGTCTAACGTTTATGGTTTAAGCCTGCAGTACCCCTGCATCATCAGGGTTGAGGAGTTGAAGGTCAAATTTGTCATCGTACATCTTTGCCTTGCTATCTTATTATATATCCGTAAGCACTAAATGGCCATCACCTACGGCTTGGGCTTACAGCACCCTGCATCATCAGGGTTGAGGAGTTGAAGGTCATTTTTTTTATAATATGTCTTTGCTTAGTATTGTTATAACATACCCATAAGCACCAAATGGTCAACCCCAATGGTTTAGGCTTGAGGCACCCCTGCATCATCAGGATTGAGGAGTTGAAGGTCAAATTTTTCATTACATGTCTCTGCTTAGTAGTCTTGTTACATATATGTAAGCACCAAATAGCTAATGTTATAGTTTAGGATAGCTGTAACCCTGCATCATCAGGATCGAAGAGTTGAAGGTCAAATTTTTCGTCAACCTATATAAGCATAGATATATAATACATATTCCAAGTTTCATAAGATTCGAATCGGCAGAAGCCGAGTTATCTCAAATTATCTAAAAAACTTGAGGAGTGGTGGTGGTTTCCACCCCATAACTCAAAGAGTTAAGCATCACAGCATACCCATGTCCAAGAGAAAAAGTTGCGTGACGAAATTCCCTATCAAATGAAAGAAAGAAAATGGAAATCGGTTTATAAACACCCAAGTTATTCAAGATTTTAAGAAACCGACATTTTCCAATTTTCCGGGAAAACCGCCGGAAGGTTTTCATTTTCCTCAATATGGGACTGCCTGTGAAACTAGTCGCATACAATGTCGTATGAATCGTGTCGGTAGGTCGACGATTTCTAGCCATTTCGCCCGAACATACATAAAAAAAAAAAAAAAAAAAAAAAAAAAAAAAAAAATATACGTGACGAATAGATAACCTCTTTCCTTTGGGAAGTCGGTTAAAAATTAGGCACGGTTATAGTTGATGTAGAGAAAATTGCGCAATGCTAAGTATTTTTATAATAATGCATAAAACATACATAAAGTCACTAAAACACATTACACTCACTACCTTGCATTTGACACAACACATACATAATAAACGAAATAGAACATTCAATGTCTTACTATGAAAACACATAACGTCAAAAGTGTCAGATGTCTTTGTCAAAATACCCGCTATTTAATGCAGCGTAGCTAACACTCTTTTTACCTTTATCGGGTGCGTTCAAAATAACTTGAAAATTATTACAATTTATTTAAATCAGAGAAATATTGGTGCTACTTTGGACAATATGAAGTTTAGTTTTTTAATTTAAATTACGATCGAATTTCGACCGCGACGGGTGACTCATTAATTTAATTATGAAACAAAAAAAGCGTTTTTTCCGTTCATCAATCATCGTATTACACGTCAATCTAATATCGACCTAGAGTAGAATCGATGTCAAATTAACCGTATCACATCCGTTTGTGTTTATCATGTGACATCCGCTGATTATAATATACATACGTTAATAGGATTACCATAGAAAATATACTAGCTTGTGTATTTTGGTGTCGGTCATAAATAACAGAACTTTCTCCTTTTGTGAATGGCGCAGGACTCTGGGACCCAACAGGAGATGGACAGCACCGTCTGCCTGTGTAACATCAGCTCCCTGCTCCCTTACTCCCTCAAATACTCCCTGTAGAGGAGAAGTATGTTCAGCAATGGAGGCCTATGTCCGGAACCTCTGAACTCTAATAGATTTTGTTTTCTGCCCATATAAAAATCCAAGTATAAAATTTAACTGCTTCAGCATATTCGTGTAAAAATTAATTAATGACTTATTAATTAAAACCCAACTACTTTACTTGTTAGTTATGAAATGTCTTCAGTCGGGTGATGCAAAGCAAACTACAAATTACTTAAACTATGTATATTAAAAATCGAATTTACAAAAAAGTTACTTATTGCTCTAAGTTGGATACAACAAGTGAAGTATTCGGTTCTGTGGGAAAGTCGCAAGTTACGCGGTTCTGCAGCGTATGCGCATTCCTTAAAGCGCCAGGGCCGTACTTAGCACAGGACCGTATTCCGTACTCAGCACGGGGCCGTATTAAAACTTATTACACAACAGAAGAGCTTAAAATATTATAATAAACATATATCCCAAGGACTGCTAGACTTGGCTAATAATAAGACTTGCGTAGAAGTTACCCATTTTAGATCAAAAATAAATAAAAAATACAGTAATCATCATCATCATTTATTTCAGATATACCTAATCCATATTTTGTCAGTAGGTATGTAATAAATTAGTACTTTTGTACTGTAGAAGCAGACCAATTTATATTCGAAATGATAGCATACTTACAGAAAAAAGCTTAGTTGTATAACAATATTTTATAACAACGTATTTAATAAACATAGAATTAGTAAATGCAAGAATACAATGTACAATTGTATTCTTGTATTTACTATTTCTGACATTCATCATTATAATTCTGACGTAAAACCCCCCCGGTGGCCGTCCTCAGCGTTACGTGGAGGACTCCGAGATCTTCAACGGAACACAACCGGAGTCCTCCGGGCCATTCCCTGGAGACCAATTGATGCTCACCGTGCCTTTCGGTGTTTACGACGATCGTCCTTTCCGGGGTCACGTGGCTGAACGGTCCGAGCTCCCACTCTTACCGCCCGCAACCCCGGAAGCCCCTTTCAGTCGCCTCTTACGACAGGCAGGAGATACCGTAGCCCTATTCTACTCCCGGAACTACAGGGACAAATTGATCTGCCAATTATAGTTTTAATATATACATAATACTTTTTCGTCGAATAGTTTCTTAAATGTTTCCAAGTAGCGTGTCCATGAGAATCCTAGAGACCACTTGCAGAGTTAATCCAGCCTCTGTAGTCTGAAATGCGGAGCATTCCTGCAAAATAGGTACAAGCTGTTATTAACAATACTAAATCGTAAATCTTATCACGAGATTATTAAAGCTATACAGCCGATTTACTTGAAAATTGGTATAGTTATTTATTATGCGATATGCATGGTAAGTGCCGCCTATGACAGGCAGTCTGTAATTAAATTCATGCGGGAGTTTTATGTAAAATAAACTAAAAATGGGTGCAATAAACGAGAAATCGCAGTGATAGCCTAATGGTTGAAATTTACCCTCTAGGTCGGGAAGTCCGAGGTTCAAACCCAGGGACGTAACACTGATTTATGTGCGTATCAGAAATTAATTATCACTGCTTTTCGTTGAAGGAAAACATCGTGAGGAAACCTAGACATCCGAGAAATCTTAAAAAAAAAGTTCTCGGAGGTGTGTGAAGTCCTCCAATTCGCACTTGGCCACCGCGGTGGACTATGGCCTAAAACTCTCCCCTTCTGAGAGAAGACTCGTGCTCAGCAGTGGGACAATAATGGGTTGATGAGAGAAACGAAAAATACTTTCTCAGGACTAAAGTAATTGCCACATTGCAGGTGAACCGCTTGCACACTCTTCCAACGGATCGGAAGAAGTGCTTCACACTAGGAATAGAATTTGCGTAGCTACCCAATCGAAACATTTTTTCATCTGATTGAAGTAGAAAACGAGCACTGTTGGGTGGTCACCGCCGCTCATGGACATCTGTAAGCAACTTCATATAGAACATACGTTCTATCTGAAGTCAATCACAGATGCGTTGCTACTTCCGCGGATGGTGGGTTCATATAAAAGTGAACCTGTAACATACACTTCTACCGAAACGCAAAAATTGCTTCATGCTAGAAATAGTTGAGGCGGTGGGTCCTCCCTAGAGACCTAAAAACTGTGGGCGTGACAATATGAAAGTTGAAAGCCCAAAATAGACTGGACCGGAAAATGTTTTGGACCAGGCCAAGGCCCACCCGCGTCTGTAGCGAACTACACTGGTTTACCACCTGGTGACATAAGTACATATATACATACTAGTGATGTTACAAATATTCGCATTCGCAATTGTATTCGCGAACATTCACATGTTTTTTAGATATTAGCGGAAATTGTGCGAATGTTTTGCGAATATTGAATTGCAGTGAAAAAGGTCACCAAATCTTTACAAATGTAATTCGACTGAAGTTTGTCGACAAGAAAAAAAGTCGCCAAAATTTATATCCTACCCAACCCTACACCAAAAACTGAAAAAAGAACAAAATTCGCATTCGCATCCGCGAATGTGGGGAAGGTATATTCGCATTCGCATTCGCAAACAACAAATAACATCATTCGTTACATCACTAATATATGTATACATACATGCGTTAGAAAAACATTACCCTCCTTAGGCAGTCGGGTAAACAGGGCAAACGTCTTTTTTTTTCGTCAACCCGTTATTGTCCCACTGCTGGGCAGGGGTCTTCTCTCAGAATGACAGAGTATTAGGCCATAGTCCACGGCGCCGGCCAAGTGCGGATTGGGGGACTTCACACACCTCAGAGACCTTTTTTTTAAAATCTGTCGGGTCTGTAGGTTTTCTCACGATGTTTTCCTTCGCCGAAAAACAACATCTACACCCAAAAAATCATATTGTATTGTTAAAGCAACTCACGTCCGTTGGGACCAGCGGGGGACCCCACGAGCATACCATACTGGATGCCATCCCGCACCAGCGGAGCACCGACACTACGCTGTAACATTCAACGTTGAAATAAGTCTTTCATTCACTTCCCGTTTGAACTGTACCAGAGACGGCACAAGGCCTAAACCACAGTAGACATATTAGACCAGTATGGAAACTGCCTATAAGCGCTCGAAAACGGCACACTAACACAAACATCGCATCGACGAGGCCGCTGTGGGGTTTTCGCGCTACTGAAGCACCTGGTCTAATATGTCTACTGTGTCTAAACTTTACGTGGGCAAGATACAATTCGCGAGCCTCGCGAGGCCCTCGTTAGTCGACCAAAAATATGATCGCCCGATGTACATCTTCAGGGCCCCAACACCAAGTCATGGGGGCTCTGTGTCTGTGAAGCACGAGGCCCTATGTACTGCGAGGCTGTAGGCGGAGGCCCACTCTGGCCACGGCTTACGCCGCTATTGTACTGGACCGATTTTTAAACAAAAAATACAACCGACTTCCATGCCACAAAAAAGTAAAAAAATATTTAAATACAATTAGCGTTCATATAGGACACATGTACATATTGATTTACAATTAATTAATTTATATAGATATTTTGACATTTTGTATTTTTTTTGACATATTTTATTGTAGTTTGTCTTTAATATTACCATTTAATTGATATATGCATGCCTAATAGGTAAATAAGAGGACTTAAAAATTTATGTAACATAAAATTGTACCTTATTTTGGCAAATAAAGATGATTATGATTATGATTACATGTAGTTTCGTCGTGATACAGCGAAATATGATGAGCGCCGACTTCGGGACTATGTACTAAGTACCGTGTATGCTCTAAACCAACATGTATTTAAAAAATATTTTTGACTTTTTTTGATAATTTTGATAGGCCTTTCAGTAAAATTACTTTTCGAGTTATTATTATTTAACTCTACATAAGCCTTTTGAAACTTGCCCTCTCGATCGGGAAGTCCGGGGTTCAAATCCCAGGCCACAGATTTTTCTAAAATTATGAAAACTACACATCTGAAAGTTATTTAATCAAGAAGTTATTATGAAAACAAAATCCCGACTGCTAAGAATAAATTTGCAGTAATTTTTTTTTTATTTGTTTTTAATGATTTTTTAATATAACAGTTTTTAGGAATCTGTATCAAAACAGTAACATAAAAGTTTTAATAGAGATATATTTTATGATTGTCCATTTATCCGTTTTCATGGTTTTTAATCACTTTTAAGACTTTCAATAAATAAATATAAGACACGCAAGTTATGTAGGTGACAGTCGGAGGTCGCGGAGAAGCTCAAAAAAGTACCTACTTAATATTTAATTAAAACTAGAAAATATAACTGCACTTTGACTTAAAACTAAAGGTGTGAAACCGAGTCAATGTTAGAGCTCGGAATGATGTCCACTCCCACGATATGTTCCTTCGAGGAACATATCAGTTATCGCTGTGCTTCAGTAGCGCGATAACCCCATAGCGGCCTCGTCGCGATGTTTGTGTGAGTGTGCCGTTTTTGAGCGCTTATAGGCAGTTTCCCTACTGGTCTTATATGTCTACTGTGATATCGAGGAACATTCGGGGTGCTGCGTCAGCTCCTCAGGTTGTCGGCTTGGTCCCGATGCACAGGGCTGTGCATCAGCGTTAGGGTTACGTAACACGAATTAAAAATTGTGTTTCCAGTTCTTTGTTTTATAACAACGTACAAAGACATTGGACAAATGTTTTTTTTTTTTTATGAGATTGAAGTAGCAAACGACCATGCAGTCCACCTGATGGTAAGTGGTCTCTGCCGCCCATGGACATCTGTAATCAACTACATACAGAACATGGGTTCCATCTGAAGTCAATCACATATGCGTTGCTACTCCCGGGGACTATGATGGTCGCCTCATGTGAAAGTGTTCCGGCAACCACACCCTTCAATCGAAACACAAGAAATATTTCACGCTAGAAATAGGTATGGTGGTGGTACTTCCCCGGTCGAACTACTATGGTTCTACCACCTTATTTACTTAACAAGCATGGGTGAAGATTGCGTTTTGTTTTATAACAACGGCATTGGACAAATGATTAAGTTATGCTATGGAAAAGGTACGGAAACTCATTAGCTATAAAATAACAAAAAGTACCAGTCTGTCACTAATTTCCTTTGTAAATTCGTTGCCGATCCATAAGTCTCCGTTGCCAGGATCGTCGATGGTCACATTGAAGCAATTCAGATTCTGACCTAGGGCTGGAAAGTGATTATTCGTTAGTATTTAGTGATATAACAAATTAGAGCAGTGCATGGTTGAAACTTGCCCTCTCAATCGGGAGGTCCGAGGTTCAAACCCAGGCACACACCACTGATTTATATGCGTATTAGAAATTAATTATCACTGATTTTTGGTGAAGGAAAACATCGTGAAGAAACCTACACACCCGAGAGTTCTTAAAAAAAAGTTCTCGGTGGTGTGTGAAGTCCACCAATTCGCACTCGGCCAGTGCGGTGGACTATAGCCTATGACTCTCTTATTCTGAGAAAAGACCCGTGCCCAGCAGTGAGACAATAATGGGTTGTACTCCATAACAACTATCCGCATTCGCGAAAACTTGCATGTTTTTAGAAATTCACATTCGCATTCGCAAGAATTGTGCGAATGAAATGAAATGAAATGTCTTTATTTTGCATAGGCCTTCGGGGGCGATTACAAATTGTCAGTTACATTTATATATACTTTTTTTACACTTTTTTTACACTACCACCGGATCGGAACACGAACTCAACTGAGAAGATCCGGCAAGAAACTCAGTGGGTTTATTTTTTTTCTTTGTATATCTTTTTTTAATTTTTTTATTTGCCATCTTGTTTTTACATGGGTAATGAGGAAGTGCAGCCAAATCTACACAAATTTAATCCAACTGCAGTTTGATTACCAAAAATAGGTGTCGCCGAATTTGAACATTTTACCGCTACATTACTACCCTACATTACTCATTTAGAGGCGCTCGTTGACGTCAAATTAAAAAAAAACTAAATATTCGCAGTCGCATTCGCAAATGGTCAATTAATAACAATCGCTACATGACCAGTATTTTAATTTTTCACCGTTACTTAACTGAACAGATGTAGCTGAACAAGCAGGCCACCTGATGGTAAGTGTCCACTGCCACCCATGGACACATATTCAACTTTATTTGATCAGTTTTTACGCGCGACTGCAATGGATGCTTTCTTATTATGGAAATTATTAATCGTTTATTATTATTATTTCCAATATAGGAGTAGGTACAGCGCGTCATCGTAATCTAAAAATTTCCCCGCGGCTATAGTCCTGATAAGAAATAATTCCCTGCATTCGCGCGGCTGAAGTTGCTGCCGCACTACTTGCTACCTAATGTGAAGGCGCCTTTAGTTGGAATATTTCGAATAAGTATGTTACCGTTACCCTTCACTCTTCAAATTATAACACAGCAACACAGCTCGAATACGTAGCGTTTGAGCCTTCAGAGTTAAACGACCAAGGGTCCTACCAACTTACAGGTTCTACTTATGGGTTTAAGAACATAGCAAACTGAATGGAATCTGCCACCAAATAATGTATTAAGGTTACTAGAAAACTCCTTACCGGGTCCGAAGCCACAGAGATCAGCAGATGGCGGGACCTGGGATCCATAATCAGCAAGATTCAATGGGCGAAAATTGTCTGTGAAAAACATTTTTACACAAAATTTCATACAAATAGCCATTTTATTTTAGTTATCAACTAATATCTATTCATTTAATGAATAACAGTGCGTAGGGACACTATTAAGCGGTTCACTGGTCCTTTTTAATGTCTGAAACGAAATCAATAACACGTTTTATACCAGGTATCTCATTGTGCTAAATTCCAATTACTGAACGCTGTTTGGCTAACTTCTCTAGCTAGATGAAAGTGAAAATACTTTAAAATAGACATCATTAACGATATTGTCCTAAGCATGTTATCGTTAAAATATGAACTACAAATAAATCTATATAGGTACAGAATGCTTCAGTAATTGTCTCTAAGGGTCAATTTATACTAGGGCAGAGTCGAAGCGAATCGAAGCGTCTATCCAAAACTGATCATAACAAATTCAACCTTAACGCCATAGCGTAACGCACACATTACTTCTGCGATTTTAAAAAATCGCGCGCATTTTCTGATTTTGCGCATCTGCGCGATCAACGCTGATTGTTGCGCGCGCATTCTCGGGTATCTCCCACAAGCGAACCTACGCGTCATCAGTCGGAAATATTAAACACGTATTCATACACGTTTGATTAAAACGAGAGTCAAGTGGAAAGTGATTACAGCAGTGCTATCGCATTCGTGCAGCTTCGCTTTAGTTGTTAAGAAACGTTTACGTTTAACGCGTCGATGCGCTTCGACTCTGCGCTAGTATAAATTGACCCTAATAGTATTTGTCCCAAATATGATAATATAAATTGTATTTAATATTCTCAAATTCAATAAATTGTATTAATTTATTTCAAATACACCCATTAAAAGTAAGACGAGGTATAATTGACTAATTTAAACTGCATTTAAAAGCAATAGTGGGTATTTTGACAAAGACATTTTTGTTTATTATATATTATGTGTTTGTGTGTAAGATACTGTGTGTAATGTGTTTTCAGTTGATTTTATGTATGTTTTATGCATTATTTCAAAAATATTTGGTATTTGGCATTTGGTACTCTTTCTCTACATCCAATATAACCTTGCGTAATTTCATACTCCTCTGACCACGGCAAGTATCACGGACCCCAGGTTTTGGCTTCACGTCTTAATATATACTAGTCGCCCGTCGCATCGGCCGAAATTCGACCGTAATTTAAATTAAAAAACTAAACTTCATATTGTCCAAATTAAAATCAAATGTCATCTGACATTCTTGACGTTGTGTCTTTTCATAGTAAGACATTGAATGTTCTATTTCATTTACTAAGTACATATGTGTTTGTGACAAATGCAAGGCAGTGTGTGTAATGTGTTTTTAGTTGATTTTATGTATGAAAAATGCATTATTTGAAAAAAATATTAACATTCTGCACTCCTTCTCTACGTCCACTATAACCGTGCAAAATTTCATACTAATCCGTCCGCGGCATATTACTTAAAAATCCGTCACAAATTTTTGCTTCACGTTTTAATATAATATATAATATAATTAATCTTAATTAAATACATCTTAGCCATAATTAAAAAGGGCCTTACCGTTGAATTTGATGTCACTGCCGAGGTCTATGAGACCGATGTCGTTTGCACCGGTCTGTTGGTTGAAGTCGGGATGAATGTGGAAAGCTTTGACCGAGAATAACCACGAGGGGCTGTTCGGGTCATCGGGGCCGAGGTTAAGATTTACGACATCAGTACTGTGAAAACAGAAATAAGCTATACTAAAGTTTTTAAAGTGACAACAAAACGCTGTTTAAGGAATAAAGATCTTACGCCTTTCAATGAAAAGGAGTTATTAAGGTAGATTTTAATTACATTTTTTTTTAAATATGAAAATGCCAATAAACAATGATGAAAAATATAATTAAATGATATAATTTTTACTCAAAGAAACGAGCAAACTTGATAAAATTGTAAAATATTGTATGTCAATAAATCTCCATTAAAATTTTAGAGGTGTATATTTAATAGTTACAATAGTGAAGTATTCTAACAGATGAACAATCCTACACCTTATAACATGTTACAATGTCTTAATATAAGTGTTCTTATTTTTCCCTTACGTCTTATAAATCAGAAAATTCCATCTTCATCTTAGAAATATGGCAGTCAAATGGTTTATGACTGGTACCACATAAAATACCTATATGTTTAGCGCATCAAACATGACCCAAACGTGTAAAGCCTGGAGAAAGGCTAGTAGGAGACAAATAATTTTACTTAATTCAATTATTACTTTTAACAACTTAATACAATAAACTTTTCAATACATTCACTTTTTATCTGATTGAAGAAGGAAACGAGCATGCAATCCATCTGATGGTCCAGTCCATCTGCCGCCCTGCGACATCTGTGAGCAATTTCATATAGATCATAGGTTTTATCTAAAGTCAATCACAGATGCGTTGCTACTCACGACTAAGATGGTCGCCACATACAAAAGTGTCCCGGCAACCACACCTCTCCATCGAAACGCAAGATATGCTTAACGCTAGAAATAGGTGTGGCGATGGTAACGTTCAAACTACACTGGTCCACTTACTTCAATGCGCATTGACTAGTGGTGACTAACAGCGATCTGCTGACGAGGGACCCCGCGCAGTACTCGGCATACCCTAACGGTCCTTTTGCTCTGGTACCCAGATTTACTACCCATGTTTTTAGCTCGAGACTTGGCGTGATGTTGAGCTGCTGCTCAAGGGGTACTGCAGGATAAAACAAGATGCTTCATCATACTAATATTATAAGGGCGAAAGTTTGTATGTATGTTTGTTACTTCTTGACGTATAAGCGGCTCGAGCATTTTTCATAAAAATTGGTAGGGGGTTAGCTGATACTCTGGATTAACATATAGGCTAGTTTTTAGTGTGGGAAAATATCTCATTCCCACGGGACAATTGATTTTGATAACGCGGGCGAAGCTGCGTGATTCAACTAGTAAATCATACGTTACAGACTAGTGATCTGCATAGTTAATATGTGGATCGAGCAGGAATAACAGATTTCCTTTAATCTCGTATGTTTCGAAAGGAAATTGCGAGCAACAATATAGACTTGTCGAAAAGATTAAAGTCATAATATCTACTTTGTGAAATCGGTCTCTTAAGATGTTCCTCACACGAATACTTATCAACCCGATATATTCTTTTTGCCGATATTTCGACCCAGTTACATGGACAGCGGTCACGGCGAAATATCCGCAAAAAAAAAACTAAAAGAATTCGTGATCGTGAGCACCCGTTAATTATTAAAATAAATATGGTGTAAACAAAAACAATATGGTCGCGTTATTGATTTTAATTTTCCAATAACCTAGAGATACAGGCCGGTATATTGGATTCTTCGTGTTTAAGGATATCTTCTTACAGTAGCCGAGAGACTAAATTAACTCGAAATATTGTTTGATTGTACACGTGCTTAATATTTCACCGATTTCTATGAAAACATTCATCGATCGGTAATGTACGAAAACTTCAGCTATTTTTAAACCTTTCCAAATTTCGAAATGGTAACACAAAAACAGGTTCCCCTCCACCAAAACTGCATTGTAGTTGGAAGTTTTCTTATTGGCATTGAAGATTCTCCTGGCATTCTTAATGGCATGAAAGAATTCAAGAAGCAAATGATAAGCATATGTAAGAATTCTCCACGCTTTTGTCAAGGCAACTTGGCTAAGTGGTTAAAAGAGGTAAAAACAGACTTACATTGGACGGCAGCACTACAAGTCTGCAAAATAGAAAAAAACATTAATATCATGAGTCTGTGTGAATGGAGCCTGAAGTGCTAAATAACTATTGCAAGGACGAACACCACATAGAGTTAAAGCCCTATTAGTTCGGCAAATAACTAAATTGCCACCCTTGTGATCTAAGAAAAGCTAGGTTTTTAGAAAAAAGCTTTAAAGGTGGAAGAACCAGCGTAGTTCAACCGTTTGCTACTTCTAGGTGTGGCGGTGATACTTCCTCGGTCGAACTACACTGGTTCTACCACCTTGATAGCCATTCGTTTGCTATTCCCAAGGACTAAGGTGGACTCTTCGTAAAAAGTATGTCTCCTATCTCACCCTTCCACTGAAAGGCATGATCTGCTTAACGCTAGAAATAGATGTGGCGGTGGTATCTCCATAGAACCACAAGGATTGTACCAATGTACATAGTATAAAACAAAGTCGCTTCCCGCTGCCTGTCCCTATGTATGCTTAGATCTTTAAAACTACGCTACGGATTTTAATACAGTTTTTGAAGTGAAACTTCTTTAGAATCGTTGTGATTTCAAACCTGATGCAACGGAAAAAACGACAGGTAAGAGACACAAATACAAAAATGTGTAGAATGAAGCCGGTAAAGAATGAGACAGAAATATACACACGTCCCCACTCCCGTCTTCTAAGCATAGTCGCCTGTAATTAGTGAGCCAAAGCGAGAGAGCACACTGTTTAATACTTGCTTGTATTTGAGCATTTAACGTGTGTTAGTATATGTGAAAAGTACGTGAGCTAATACCATTCTTTTCTCGATTTACCTACTGAAGTTTCACTTCTATCGTATGTGAATCGCACACACACCTTTTTTTTTAATAGATAGAGTGATTTAAGAGGAAGGTTTTTATGTATAATATTGTAGAAAAACACTGATAATTTTAAACTATTGGCTTTTAGGCGGAACGAAGTTCGCTGAGTCTACTAGTTTAATATAAACATTGTTAACAAAGTTGTCTTACCTGAACGACAAAAAAGAAGCACAAAAGAACAGCGACGGCTCTCATCTTCAACAGTCAGCGAATCACTGAAGGAACATGAAATCTAATAACCTTAAAGTTATTTTGTATTTCACTAATATTAACAATATTCATGGTGAGTCAATCAAACAATCTTTTTTTTATTATTGTTATTACATTCCTATATATAACCCTAATCACTTTTTAAGGCTCTAAAATCCTTGCTCTATAAGCATGTTACTCAAGTCACTCTCCACTGCCTCAGGCCTGAAGGGCACTACGCAAGAAAAGCAATGATGCGTTCTATCCGATCCCGGAATTAGCATGTATGCATACCGATGCCACCGAGGAGGCTTTAGTGACAAAATCAAAATCTGACATAACTTGACTATTCCTTAAAAAGATGGGGTAATATTTGAAAATTTTCTCCCGAAAACAACATAAAAAGTGCTAATTACAGGGCTCCGTGGGCGGCAGTATACATTTACCACTTACCACCAATTACCACTGTTTGTTCCTTTAAAAAAAAACTGTTTGTTATATTATTATACACGAAATTTCTTATTACCGTAATGTTGTAGTGGGCAGATAGATATAAATTTAATAATTGTAACTGTGGAAAAATGCACAAGAAACAATGATTGTTGTTTTAGGCTCACCGCACAGTGACGGTTAATCATTCTCTAAAGTAGTGCTTAGTTCGCTCAATAAGTGAAATTCGACCTCAATCACTTTTTTAATAGCGAAATAAAAACATACAAATACGTTTCTACTCTATTGAAAATAGTTATTCCTCAGTAAAGAAATCTGATAATAATGTGGTTAAATGAATAGTTGACAGCGGAAGCAAAACCTATTGTCTATAACAGCAGTGTTAAGCGTGTTCTTGCGTTACGATGGAAGAGTGTGGTTGCTTGCACACTTTTACAAGAGGTAACCATCTTAGTTCTCGGGATTAGCAACGTTTGTGTGTTTAGCTTTTAGTAGTGTTTAGTTTTAAATGAAGTTGCTTAGATGTCCATGGGCGGCAGCGACCATACCATCAGGTGGATTGCATGCTATGTTATCAGACGCATTTCAACCTAATCGTCAGGAGTAGCAACGTATTAATAATAATAGTATTCAAAACGTAGGTCATGATTGAAAACTAACAGTCTCATATGATACCTTATTGATAAATCACATTATTTTAAAAATAAAAGGAGACTTGGGTTGATATGGTCCGCTCCGCTCACCGTTCCTCGCATCGCTTCGTTAACCGCTCCGCCTACCGCTCTGCTTAGCAATACGAACATGATCTTTTAAAGCCAGGTGCACATTAACAACATTTACCGGTAGCCTAATAGATAAATTATCAAATTCCATGGTGCACTTTTGATGAAATCGTCATCAGTAAAAAATCATCATTTTCGATGTAGGTGTCGAGAATGATGAGTTGTTAAATGGAGATTGCCAGCAGCCTATTTTTGGCAAGGAAGAATCTTTCGCTAGGTGATGATTGTACTTATATCAAAACACTTGTAGCTTCTCTTAATGACTTAAATAGGTGTCATGTTTGTTTTGCTATTCTACCAAGAGCCGATTCCTTGGTTTCACGTGAAAACCGGCGGACGTCGGTTCACTTGAACACACTGGCGAACAGAGCTGTTGGAAATCACTAGCACACTATTGTTTTATAAAGGTCCGTTAATTATATAACGCGATTTTGGCTGTTTCCAATTCCTCCTCAGTCATTAGTAAGATGTAATGAGATTTTCCTCTACAAATATTGAGGTATTGAGGTATATTACGACGCGAGATTGGGAATCTCTCGTAATATTATTGAAAAATAGGAGAGAACTTACCTCATTTAAACTACTTTTTGCTTATAAAATTGAACATAGTATACTGTAGTGATGAAATTCGTATTGGCATTCGTGGATATTCGCATGTTTTTAGATACCAGTCACCCGTCACATCGGTCGAAATTCGACCATCCTTTTAAATTAAAAACTAAACTTCATATTGTCCAAAGTAGTAGGTACAAATATTTCTCGGATTCAAATAAAATGTAGTTATTTTCAAGTCATTTTGAACGCACCCGTTAAATATAAAAAGGGATTTAATTAGCTAAGCAGCATTTAAAAGCAATATCGGGTACATAGACAAAATCACTGACATTTCTGACGTGGTCTTTTCATAGTAAGACATTGAATGTTCTACTTCGTTTATTATTTATGTGTTTGTGACAAATGCACGGAAGTGTGTATAATGTGTTTTTAGTTAATTTTATGAATGTTATATGCATTATTTAAAGAAATATAAACATTCTGCACTCCTTCTCTACGTCCACTATAAACGTGCAAAATTTCATACTAATCCGTCCGCGGCATATTACTTAAAAATGCGTCACAAGTTTTTGCTTCACGTAATCTTCTATCTTCTTCTATACAATAATAAATCTGTAAGAGGTCGCTGTCTGTACATGGAATAAATTTAGGTAAAAACCATTTCTAGAGGTCTTTAATACGATATAAAACCCAAAATAATGGTTTTTAGAAATCTTTTCTGTTTGTCTGTTTATCTGTTTGTCTGTTTGTCTGTTTGTCTGTTTGTCTGTTTGTCTGTTTGTCTGTTTGTCTGTTTGTCTGTTTATCTGTTTGTCTGTTTGTCTGTTTGTCTGTTTGTCTGTTTGTCTGTTTGTCTGTTTGTCTGTGTGTTTGAAAACGCTAATCTCAGTAACGGCTTATCCAATTTGAATATAATTTTCACCGATGTGTTGTGGGAAACTTCACCTAACATTTAGTGTTTATTTTATGTAAATCGGTTTATAAATAAAAAAGTTATGTCAATTTAAAACTACGCAGTATTTATTCTGTGTTCGATTAATATGATAAGTAACTGCATAGTTGAATTGGTTGAAACTAAACATGTTATGGCCTGTAAAATGTATTCCTTTGTTATGTATTTTTTATTGGTTATGTGTGTACCTATGATATTTGATACTATACAAATCTATATCTCTATATCTATATATACTTACTAGCTGTACCCGCGGCTACGCCCGCGAGCAAATCAATGTATCGCAAAGTTTTTCCCGCGCATATCTCCACTCAGTGGGAATTCTACGATAAAAGTAATCTACATGTTGTTCCATAACATTTTCTATAGTAAAAAACCCGTAAAAATCAGCTTAGCCGGTCAAGGATTACCCGGAAAAACACAGAGTGAAAAAACGAATTTTAAGTGTTTATTTGTGGGTAGGTGCATATTGTTATGTAAAATGTTATGAAAATTAGACGAATCAGAATATCGTGAACCCCTTTTTTGAACCAATTTACAGTCCTAGTGGTCACATTAACAATATCGGAATACATCTTTTCAAACAACGCCTCAACATTTAAACGTATTTATAAGTTGAAAAATACGATTTTAAGTAATTTGGTTAAAGGAGATGTTTCAAAATGTATGGACCTTTGGCCAGGTATCTGTACACCATATGATAAAAAAGCCAGTAAAGTATAGAGCACTTTTAAACTAAGCATTTTATTAAAATCGACTGGGTTTATTGGTACAAGACTAGAATTTTAAGTAAGAATTGCAACAAAATATAATGGCGGCGATATTATTTCATTTTGACAGTTGAGGTTAATAAACAAACTGTGACAATGACAATCAGTTGTCAGTGATTATCTGAATTCTGATCCAATGCAAAAAAGGAAAAACTTATTATTACATTATGTAGCTTAGTTATGATAACCTTAAAAATATTGTATAGTTATGGTTCTATGTAAACAAATGTAAACAAAGACTAATCCTACCTCATAGCTATTAGTCAATTACAATTATGATTTCAATTCAAACCCGAATAAATCAGTTGATGTTTGGAAGTCCAAGTTGAGTATGTAAATCCTTTATTCACTAGCCTGGCCAACAGGTTAACCGATGAACAGTCCAAAATATGAAAGTCAAGTCAACTGAGGTAAGTAGCGATCCGAAATCCAAGATATGTAAGCCAGGGGTTTGGTAACTTGATATAGAAACTCCAACACAAAAGGTACGCACACGAAAATATTTCCGTGAAAATATCTAAGAACAAGAAGACAGATGAATGGATCTAGTAAAAGAATCAATATGACAGTTGTCAGATAATGACAACTATAGTTTTGTCCACAGACTGTCTAAATCAGTTGTTCCGCCATATTGGAAAACGAAGAAAATAGTTGATTTTAATTGGTTTTGTACCAGAAAAGTACACGTTTTTATAAATTTTAAGTATTTTTTTCGGATTCTTGAGATTTTTCTTGATTTTTTGAGATGGTGTACATATACCTAGCCAAAATTGAAACATCTCCTTTCTGAGTAAGATTACATATAGGTGAACCTACTTTTAACATTAATTTGACAACCTTGACGACCCGCGTTGCGGAGCAGCTACCACACCCGGTTCGATTCCCGGCCAGACAGGAATCTGAATAGATTCATGTTCTGGGTCTGGGTGTTTCTATATACGTCTTGTGTGTCCATGGTACCCACGACACAGGAAAAAGTCCTAATGTGGGGCCTATTGTAGAAATTGAAATTGTTGAAATTTTCTATTTTATTGAGTGTAGAAAGCGTATTTTTATTTAAAAAAAAAGTTTGTGTGGAGACTTATTTAAAAAAAAAGTTTGTGTGGTACCGGGAGGCGGGTTGAAGAATCTAAAAATTTGGTTGAATAATGTCTTCGATCTCGATGGCTGTATCTACAGAATCTTCATCCCAAATAGTCAAATAACAATCCCGCATTGAATTTCCAGTATTCCTTTGATTTGAAATATTAAAAATGTTAGAGAAATTGTTGCTACAAATCTTGAGTGGACGCTCAAAGGCGAATAGGCAGGCGTTATGACCGCTTTTTAAAAGTGTAGCCGCAACGCTGGACGACGCCACGGCAATAGCTATTTTTTATCAGATCTTATATTTTTCGCTAATAGTAAAATTATTAAAAACATTTTACCCGAGCCTCCTAGTGCATCTAACTAAAACTAAAAATCTAATGAAAGTATCAATGATACGTGAACTAATTTTGGTTCTACTAACATTTAAGCGGCGCTCAGGTATGTTTATAGTTTATCTTTATTAAGCCTTGTTTGTGGTTCATTACATTAAAATTTGAATTTATCAGCAAGGTAAATCCAAATTATTTTGTACTTTTACCTGACAGAGGTTAAACCTCTATTAATTTCATATAAACTTTGTGACACATTGATTCCCAGGCGGGCGAAAGCTTTGCCTTTCCGATACTAAATAATATTTAAAAATGAGCTGGTTATTAAAAAAATAATACTAAAATTAGTATTTATGAAAACTACAGATTATAATAATGTACATAAGACAACTGGATTCGAACCCCCAGACCTCGCGTTTCTAATCCGCCCGACTTGGCACCACACGGCTATCACGATTTTAATAACAGATGCAAAATTCACATAGTTATGAGTTATGAACATCATCTATTTTGGCTTATTTTGACACACTTTTTTATTATAAAATTAACTTAAAATATGTTGTTATTTAAATGCATGTTTTCTATAACATTATTTATAATGAACATATCATAAATATAAAAAGAACAATAATGTTGACCTTGCTCGTTTGTTATTAGAGCCAAGTGTTCATCAACCATGCTTCAATATTCATAAATGCAATTATTTATCACAAAAGTTGCAAAAGCTTCTTTATAATTATCTTATTTAGATACTGATCGACTTATTAATGTTAGTATTTTGCTTAAAAGACTATCAATTGTAATTTGTCCATAATATTTATTTTCGCTAAAAATGTACGGGTGTGGTCAAAAACATAACTTTATTTATGCAATAATATTTATTAAACTATTTATGTAACATGAACATGGAGTGACAAATGGAGTCGATAATTTTATTTTGAAACAATGTTAAAACATTTTATCGCCTTTGAATTATTTGATTCGAATAAATATTTTACTTTAATAGTATGACGCGCTATCTGTTATCAATTGGGAATCCCTGTACTCTAAGAGCGATTTTACATTAGGTCGCAAGCTGCGCGGCCGCAGCGCGTCAACGGATGCTTTTTTTATTATTGAAATATTTCACAAATTCATAGATTAAATTAAAATCAATTTGAATTACATCTATTTTTATGATAATTGATAGTTACAAATTTATACGTATTATTTTTGAATTAATTTAGAATGACATCTGGGCGGCCATTATGGCTACTGTCATGTCACACTACTGTCATGTCACACAAATTTACATTTGAATTTAACAAAATACGCGACAATTCAAATTTTACGGATATATGTTGTCGACTCGAAATCAATGTTTTTTTATGTTTTATTATTTAGATAAGGTTTCAAGTAAGTCTATCGTACCCCTTGACGGACTTGTCAATATGGGACTTTGTCAAAAACGAACTTCCATACAAACATTTATGCTCGATTTTAACGCTTTCAACCCATTTTTTTCGATAAAAAGCAGCCTATGTCCTTTCTTGAGGTCAACACTATCTGTGTGCCCAATTTCATAAAGATCGGTTCAGTTGTTTAGGCGTGAATAAGTAGCAGACAGACAGACAGACAGACAGAGTTACTTTCACATTTATAATATTAGTAGGGATATAAAAAAGAAAGGATGCTCTCTCACTCATCTATTGAATAAACATCGTAGAGCCTAAACTGCTAAAGATACGAATATGATTTTTACTAGGGGTTCCTTTTATGACGTAGACGTCGGTTAAGAATGAATTTTCTGATCCCCCCCCCCCCCCAATTTAACCCAAATAGGAGATGTAAGTTTGTATGAAAGTCCGTCAATTTTGAGGCCACCTCAATAAAATTTAGTATTTCGCTTTGATTTTTATGTTAAAACATAGTTTTAAACCGACTTCCAAAAAGTAGGAGGTTATCAATTCGTCTGTATTTTTTTATCATTTTTTTTTATTTTATATTTGTTACTCGATTTCTCCGCACTGGGTGAACGGATTTGGATGATTTTTTTTCATTTGAAATGTAGTGCGTGTCATGGGGTCCCATTTATTATTAGTTCACTTTTGACAGTGGCATCCATAAGAAAAGCGCGTAAGTCTGATATTTGCATTAACGATGTGCGCGATAAATAGATGAATAACTCAATTTCCCGCCAACCGATTTTGATGATTTTTCTTTTATTTGAAAGAATGTACTTCAAGGGTACTCTGATGAGTTTGATACGGTTCTGATCATAGGATCCATTTCTTTGAAGCAAAGTAACGAAATTAGCTGTAGGAGTCCAATTGGGTTGAATGTAGAATCAGATTACTAAGCAGATATTTCCTAAAAAAACTGACCTTCAACTCTTCAATCCTGATGATGCAGGGGTACTGCTAGCCTGAACCGTAGAAGTAAGTCAATTTGTTTTTATGGATATATAATAAAATTGTTAAAAAAATTCATGGGACAAAAATTTTATCTTCAACTCCTCAACCCTGATGATGTAAGGGTATTTCAAGACGGAACCGTAAGAGTTGGCTATTTGGTACTTACGTTTATGTAATAAAAATACCAAGCAAAGATACACGGTAAAAATTTTGACCTTCAACTCCTCAACCCTGATGATGCAGGGTTACTTCAAGCCTAAGCCATAGGAGATGGCCATTAGGTGCTTTCGGGTATGTAATATGATTACTAAGCAAAGACACAAAATGAAAATTTCGACCTTCAACTCCTCACCCCTGATGATGCAGGATACTGCTAGCCTAAACTATACGAGATGGGCATTTGGTGCTTTCAGGTATTTAATATAATTACTAAGCAAAGACACTTGATGAAAATTTTGACCTTTAACTCCTCAACCCTGATGATGCAGGGGTACTTCAAGCCTAAGCCATGAAAGTTAGCTATTTAGTGCTTTCAGGTATGTAATATAATTACTAAGCAAAGACACATGAAAATTTTGTCCTTTAACTCCTCAACCCTGATGATGTAAGGGTATTTCAAGACTGAACCGTAAGAGTTGGCTATTTGGTACTTACGTTTATGTAATAAAAATACCAAGCAAAGGTCCATGGTAAAAAATTTGACCTTCAACTCCTCAACCCTGATGATGCAGGGTTACTTCAAGCTTAAGCCATAGGAGATGGCCATTTGGTGCTTTCGGGTATGTAATATAATTACTAAGCAAAGACACAAGAGAAAATTTCGATCTTCAACTCCTCAAGCCTGATGATGCAGGGTACTGCAAGCCTAAGCCATAGGAGTTGGCCATTTAATGCTTTCGGGTATGTAATATAATTACTAAGCAAAGACCCCCCCATCCATCAACCCATTATTGTCCCACTGCTGGGCACGGGTCTTCTCTCAGAATGAGAGAGTTTAGGCCATAGTCCACCGCGCTGGCCAAGTGCGAATTGGTGGACACATGATGACAATTTTGACCTTAAGCTCCTCAGCCCTGATGATGCAGGGTACTGCAAGCCCAAGCTATAGAAGTATGCTCGCAAGTGCTTACGTATAAGTAATAAGAATACTAAGCAAAGACACGGGATATTTTGTTTTACCTTCAACTCCTCCCTGATGATGCGAGATAGTGCAAGCCTAAATTATAAAAGGTAGTCACATAATGCTTACGGTTGTTTTTAGTATATATTATAAGTTTAATGACAGCTCATTAAACTGAAATGTGATTAATAAATTAAACTTCAATTCATCAACCCTGATAATCTAAGTACACAACCTACTTAAGCCGTATGAGTTTGGTACTTATTGATTACAATACATTACAACCCGTTCCTGAGAGAACATTATGATGAAAAGTGTCACTTTGAATACCTAAATCCTGAAAATGCAGGAGTATTGTCATGTTATTGTTAAAAGTTGGATTTAGCTGTAGCTTTTTGAACAGGATGGGTTTAGGGTTAGGTTGGAACATAAAAGAAAACATAAAAAATAAGCGAGCAGGGTGCGGCAGCGCCCTGCGAGCGGGTGCGCCCTGTTCGTATGAATTGTAAAAGTGTTTTGATTATGTCTTCTGACACAAAACACAAACAAAGAACAATGCGGGATTTACGCACACAAATAGCCCGACGCACCTCTTAAAAGATCTTATCTTTGGCCACATGAAACAAAATATGAACTTAGAATATATGTCGCTGTTCAGTGATATTCCAATTTTCTAATGATTTACTTCAAGTAGGTAATAGTGCTTTGTTATCCGGAAAAGCTAAAATCAATCTTTATATCGATACGTCTTCGTTTAAATGTGGAGGAGTTGGTTGAAAAAGTATATCCCGATATTGTTAATACAACCAATAACACTATAAATTGGTTCCGAAAGACGGCAATATACCCACCCACCAATGAACGTGTTGATAAAATAGATGTTTTTTTTTTCCAAAATTTAAAGCAGCATCACAGATCTACTACTTGGTAGACACAGTCATTGAGATGGAGGAAGCAGTACATTATCCAACAGAATTTTTATATTCCTTAATGCCTTCCGGAACTTCTGAACACAAAGTAGTATTAAAAGTAGGTTTACCTATAATCTTACTTAGAAATTTGAATCCGCCAAAATTACTTCAAATAGTATTTTCCAATTCGGAAAAGTTCAAATCAATCGATACGTTTTGGTTCAAATGTGGAGGAGTTGATTGAAAAAAAGTATCCTGATATTGTGAATTCGACCACTAAGAATGTAAATTGGTTCAAAAAAGCGGTTTACAATTTTAGAATTCGTCTAATTTAAAAAAATACATAACAATACGTTCCTACCCCCAAATACACACTTTAAATTCGTTTTTTCACTCTATGTTTGACCAGGTAATCCTTGAGGGGCCAAACCGATTTTAATGTTACTACTTTTGTTACGGACGACGGCGTCAATACATAAAATAAGTTAGAATAAGTTAGAATAAGATAGGCATGTATTGTTATCCCACTCTAAATATACGCAATGTCAATAGATGTAAGAAAGAGACAGCGCTATAGGAAAGAAAGAGATGCAGAGTGGTGCCGTGTGCAAAAGTGGCTCGCACGTGATTGGTGGAGAGGCCGGTACCGCTGACTACCATACCCTGCTAATGTAAGAATCTTAATAGTACTTAAGCACGCCTAATGCATTGTTGATCATGTTGGGTATTTGGCATACATCAATAAATAAGATTGAAGAGCGAACTACGAAGTTTTTATTGAGACGCTACAATCTACACTCTACAATTTGGTCCTTCGAGCCGGATTCTGAAGATTTGGCACTCCACGACGGATTCAGAAGCGAATCTGTACTGCGGGCGATTCAGAAGCGAATCTACTCTACGGCAGATTCAGAGGCGAATCTGCGCTACTCGAGTAAGGACTGCAGCGCGTCGGATTGGATACGCCGGTCGCTATGAACACGAGAAGCCGTGTTCGCTCCGAATCTGGATACAGCGAGCCGGAGTTACCAGTAGGCACTAAGAGTGTGCTTGCACCGTCACTGCACCGCATTTATGAAGACTCGCCGCAATCGCCGTCAACTGTAGCAGGAAGTATTCCCCAAGGGAGAAGATTGGAGTACTCTCCGCCACGAGCAGCGAGAGAGACCGCGCCAGAGGCGTCAATAGGGACGTCCATTATAGGGCCGCCTGCACAACCAGTTAGCACTCCAATGAGACGTGAAGCCGCATCACCAATACGAAGACCTACGTCACCTGCGTTGAGCATTCACACTAACACGTCGAGAAAAAGCGCTGATGCAAGAATGAAGATGGCGCAATACGAGGCAGAAAAGGAACTCGCGGAGCTAGAAGAAAAGCGACTGCGCATCAGAGAGAAACTCATCAAGGCACGACTAGCCGCCGAAGTGACAGCGATAGAAGCCGAATCAGAGTACAAATCCAGCATATGCAATGAAAGAGTACGGGACTGGGTCGATAGAAGCATAGAAGAACAACGACCATCAGCACCGAAATTCAGGGAAGAGCCACAAGAGGCTCACCCCCCCGTTAAAGAGCAACGGGGGGAGAACGCCAAGTACCAGGGCATTCAACGACTAGCTGACGCATTGGAAAAAATGATTACGTCTAGGCCGCTGCCGCGTCAGACAGCAGAACTACCCATCTTTACGGGAGCCGTCGCAGAGTGGCTACCATATAAAGCCGCTATGGAAGATTCTACGAGACTCTTCAAATTCTCTCCGACGGAAAATCTTCTGCGTCTACGAAACAGCCTACGAGGGGAAGCACGAGAAACTGTACTTTCGCAGTTATTCACCGCCTCCAGTCCAGAAGTAATTATGCGAACGCTAGAAATGAAGTATGGAAGGCCAGAATTTATAATTGATCGAGCAATGGAAGAACTCAAGAAGCTCCCTAAGCTAGGAAGTGCGAGTACTGATCTATACGAGTTCGCAGTCAAGATTCAGAACATAGTCTACACAATCAAGAGTATAGACAGAAGAGGCTACCTACAGAGTCCGCTTCTTGTTCGGGACGTCATGGACAAATTGAGTCCGCATCTCGTCAGCAAATGGGCGGAGTACGCAGCCAATAATGAAGCTCGTATTATAGAAGAAAACGAAATGATCGTCCTCTCAGAGTTCTTGATGGCCGAAGCGGATCTGATGATCAGATATACCCACACAACCAGACGAGGTGTTCCAGTACCAGTAAAAAAAGAAGTGGCTCCAAAACGGGCAGCTACTAGAGGCGTATACACTGCAGAAGGCATCACATATGAAGATGAAAGAAGATGCTTTATGTGCCAGTCCGAGGGACATTACACTCCCGATTGCGCCAAACTCAAGGCACTCGACACCAACGATCGCTGGAAATGGGCCAAGGATAACAGAATGTGTTTCAAATGTATGAAACGGAAGCACAACCGATTCTCCTGCAAAGCTAAAGCCTGCGGAGTTCACGGATGTACCTACCGACATCATGCGCTTCTACATAAGGAAAAGGCAACGGAATCGGCTCCTACGGTCAGCACTCTGAACGAATGCAAAACAGCCGACTCAACCGCACTAGTAATGAGCGTTACAGCAAAGAAGACATCTGCGGTATTGCTCAAGACCTGCAAGGTGAAGCTCAGCGGTCCACGGGGGGAGATAATTACGCACGCCCTCTTGGACGAAGGGTCCACGGTGACACTAATAGATGAAGTATTAGCTAACCAACTCACCGATGGCGGATCGAAACAGCCTTTGAACATAAGAGGTATCAACGAGCAAAAAAGAATAGAGAGCAAGGCGATCGAGATCCGAGTGAGAGGTCTAAGAGAACAAGAAACATACACCGTCAAAGCCCGCACCGTACGAGGGCTACAGTTACATCAACAACGTATACCGCATAATTTAGAGCGGTATCCGTACCTGCGCAGTATACGAGAGAAGATCTGCACAGGAGAAGCCAAGCCTCGCATACTAATAGGGGCTGACAACTGGCACTTAATAGTATCGCGACAGCTACGCGCTGGCAAGAAAACAGAACCTGCCGCATCTTGGACAAAGCTGGGTTGGGTGTTGCATGGATCGGCATCAGGAAGAGCGATTTATCAAGACCAAGCAGCCGTACTTCACATCTCCACAAGTGACACACAATTACAAAAGCTCGTCGAATATTATTTCGACGTAGATTCCCTTGGTGTGTCGACCAAAGAGAGGGTTAACAAGTACGAGAAGAGGGCCAACGATATTTTCGAAGCAACTGCCAAAAGGAAGGAGGGTCATTTCGAAGTAGGCCTTCCTTGGAAGACCGACAACCCCACACTCCCCGATAGCTACGAGTCAGCTTTAAGAAGACTACACACGTTAGAGAAGAGGATGACTAAGGAGCCCGCCTTTAAGGAAGTATATACGGCTCAAGTCACGAACCTTGTACAGAAGGGCTACGCGACCGAGTGCGATGGCAGCGAAATGAATAGCAATCGCAAATGGTTCTTACCTCACTTCGCCGTCACGAACCACAACAAGCCAGGGAAAGTGAGAATGGTCTTTGACGCAGCGGCCAAGGTGAAAGGAGTCTGCCTTAACGACTTCCTGCTAGAAGGGCCAGACTTATTGACTTCACTCACAAGAATACTGTTCAGGTTCAGAGAAAAAAGAATTGCCGTAACCGCAGACATCGAAGAAATGTTTCTCAGGATTAAAATAAGACCTGAGGACCAGCCAGCACAAATGTTTTTATGGCGGGACAAGCCCACCGATCCCCCAAGAAAAATGAAGATGGTATCAATGATATTCGGAGCAAGCAGCTCACCGTACCTCGCTCATAGCGTGAGGAATCGTAACGCCACAGACTTTGAGCAAGAATTCCCAGAGGCAGCTTTAGCAATTAAGGAGCGTCACTATATGGATGATTACTTAGACAGCTTCCAATCAGAAGACGAAGCTATTAAGATGGTCAAAGAAGTAATGTACATCCATCAGCGGGCCGACTTCAACTTGAGGGGGTGGAACTCAAACAATAAGAAGGTTCTTGCTAGCATTCCAGAAGAAAAGAGATCCCAGAACGTCGACGTACACACGCGGCACATCACAAGGAGAAAACGTTAGGACTTCGATGGGACCCAGACTCCGACACTCTTACATTTAACACGGATATTAAGAGAGTTCCCGATGAAGTCAGGCTGCGACTAAGAGCTCCTACTAAGCGCGAAACCTTAAGCGCAGTTATGTCAGTGTACGATCCGCTGGGGCTCATCAGTCAGTACACCATCGTCGGCAAGATAATATTGCAACAATTATGGCTTAAGAAGGTGGACTGGGATCAAGAACTACCGCAAGAGGAAGCTGATCTTTTCGACGAATGGATAAAACGACTCCCAGATGTCTCAGCGCTAGCTATACCAAGGTGCTACAGTATGAACTTAACGCCGCAAGCCCATATAGAGCTTCATATTTTCGTCGACGCGAGCGAACAGGCGTATGCAACGGTGGCCTATTGGAGGATCGTATACAAAGACTTAACAGAAACCATCCAAGTAATGGCCAAGGCAAAGGTAGCTCCGCTAAAGATGCTCACCATTCCAAGACTGGAACTTCAAGCGGCGTTGATTGGGGCGCGACTCGCTAACACGATAATAAAGGAACATACTTGGAAGCCCAGACGAGTAACCTATTGGAGTGATTCTAGAACAGTTCTGTGTTGGATAAGAAACGAGAAAAAGAAATACACTCCATTTGTCGCACACCGCCTAGCAGAGATCGCCGAACTCACACAAGCGGCTGACTGGCGGTGGGTGCCTACCACGCTCAACGTGGCAGACGACGCCACCAGATTTCAGAGCAATAAGATCGACAGTCACGATAGGTGGTTCACGGGGCCCCCATTCCTTAGGGCACCGGCAAACCAGTGGCCACAGGAGAGCGAGGATAACGAGACCGAGGAAGTGGCATGCTACGCCTATTCAGAAGATGACACTTACCCAGAGGACTCACTGCCCGATATCCGAAGGTTCTCCAGTTACTTAAAATTAATAAGAACTACTGCGCTAACACAACTCTTCATTGAGAAGCTGAAAGCCAAAAGGAAAAATAATATACATCTAGAAGTCGCACACCTGAGAGCGGCTGAACGACGTTGGCTTCAGAGAGCGCAGAGAGACTCCTTTAAAGAAGAGTTAATAAGGCTAAAACAGAATCAGCCGCTACCACGACGTAGTAGATTAAAGAAGTTGGACGCCGTATTAGACGACAACATAATAAAGGCAAGAGGCAGAATAGGTGCTCTAAATAGTACAACGCACTCGAACCAGCCAGCGATACTCGACGGACGGCACCCGTTCACTCGTCTGCTCATCGAGAATTATCATCGCCGGGCGGGTCACGCGAATAACGAACGAGTCGTCAATGAACTCCGACAGCAATACATGATTCTACATCTGAGGCCTACAGTCAAGAAGATAGCTAGAGAATGTCAGTATTGCCGCGTATACAAGGCGGCTCCAAAAACGCCACCGAAGGGAGACCTGCCTAAAGTGAGGCTGGAACCGGGTCACCGCGCCTTCACCTACTGTGGGGTCGATTATTTTGGACCTATGATGGTGACCATCGGACGAAGACATGAAAAAAGGTGGTGTGCATTATTCACTTGCCTTACAACGAGGGCAATTCACTTAGAAATCGTCCAATCACTCTCCACGGACTCTGCTATTATGGCGCTAAGAAGGATGGCCGCCAGGAGAGGCTGGCCACTCGTCATATACTCTGACAACGCCACCAACTTCAGGGGAGCAGACGTTGAATTAAGAAATGTTTATGAGTCCTGGATTACGGTGCTACGAGATTTCAGTCTGCAATATAACACCGACTGGCGTTTTATACCACCGGGCGCGCCGCACATGGGGGGAGCTTGGGAGCGCTTAGTGCGTTCAGTAAAAGTAGCACTTAGCACTACGCTTAAAGAAAAGGCGCCCAAAGAAGAGGTACTGCAGACATTAATCACTGAGGCAGAATACAGCGTGAATGCACGACCACTCACGCACGTCTCCGTAGAACCCGACGATGAAGAAGCCCTGACGCCAAATCACTTCCTTATCGGCTCATCTACAGGACTACCACGGACGGGGCCTTGCACCGAGGCGGACCGCAGCACCTGGCGAAGAGCGCAAGCGCTAGCGGACCAGTTCTGGCGGCGATGGCTTCGAGAGTACTTGCCAACACTCATCCCGCGGGGGCAAGCGAGCACTGTAGTTCCGCAACTTCGAGAAGGCGATCTCGTCATGGTGGTCGACAGCACGCTGCCCCGCAACACTTGGCCGAGAGGAGTCATCGAGCGAGTGCACCCGGGATCAGACGGCATCATCCGGTCTGCAGATGTCCGCACTCAAGGAGGCGTATTTAAGAGACCTGCGACTAAGCTCGTCGTCCTACGGATGAAAGAGGCTACGACGTGTCTGCGCCGGGGGGAGAATGTTACGGACGACGGCGTCAATACATAAAATAAGTTAGAATAAGTTAGAATAAGATAGGCATGTATTGTTATCCCACTCTAAATATACGCAATGTCAATAGATGTAAGAAAGAGACAGCGCTATAGGAAAGAAAGAGATGCAGAGTGGTGCCGTGTGCAAAAGTGGCTCGCACGTGATTGGTGGAGAGGCCGGTACCGCTGACTACCATACCCTGCTAATGTAAGAATCTTAATAGTACTTAAGCACGCCTAATGCATTGTTGATCATGTTGGGTATTTGGCATACATCAATAAATAAGATTGAAGAGCGAACTACGAAGTTTTTATTGAGACGCTACAATCTACACTCTACAACTTTTTATCATAGAAATCCCACGGTGTCGAGATTTGCGCGGGAAAAACTTTGTGACACGTTGATTTGCACGCGGGCAAAGCCGCGGGTACAGCTAGTATTATATAGATTCGCATTCGTAAGAATTGTGAGAATGTTTTGTGAATATTGAATTCTAGTGCTTAGCAAAAAAAAGTCGCCAAAACTATAAAGTCTACGTGTATGGACCAAAAAAAGCCGCCAAATCTACATAAAAAAACCTGAAGTAATTAACCAATATTCGCATTCGCGAATGTCGGTACGGGATATTCGCATTCGCATTTGCATTAGCGAATTTTCAAATAACATTCGTGACATCACTAGTAGGCACCAACAGTTACATGCATCTCGCTAGTGGGTACCCTACTTTATACATGAACTGTTTTGTATCCCTCATATATTGAATATTTCGTTTTCGCACAATAAATACATAATCAGCTATCAACTGCGCAAACGCAGACAATGTTTGCATTATTTTTCCATACAATTTACAATACGATATTTCCATTATCCGATTTGCAATATTTCCATACAATACGACTGCGGAACGGACAACTGTATACATATTGTTTTTGCAAGCATGAAATTTACTAACTTAAAAAAAAAATCACGAATTTTACACAAATTCTTGAAACTAGGTACCTACTCCTGATACCTAAACCCTAAACGTAATATATCGCGTAGCACTTCAGAAATTGCCAATAGGATACAAAAAAATTAGATTCATTTAATTCATAGTTATTTTTTACTACATAGTTATTTTTTACTAAACCTATGGCACTTTATGGCACAAGAAAGTAATTAAAATGAATATTGGTTTAAAAATAGTCTCGAAAACATGAAAGACACAATTGTGTTCAATACAAACGTCGACTTCGGAAATGTGTACATATGTGCCAAAGCAACATTTATTTGAATTATAAAGCTGTAAAATAAGACACTACAAAAAATCTTTTAACCAACAATTTCTTGTCAATTCTTTCTAAATAATGAGCTGAGAAGAGACCAGTGATGGGCAAAAAGCAATTGAATTAACAATTACAAGTTACAGTTACTTTGTAATTAGTATTCAAAATAATTTGTAACAGGTTACATAGGTAACTAATTACAATAAGTATTTACTGTAACTAATTAAAAATAATTTAATTACAAGTTAATCTAATTACATTATAACAGATTACATAAGTAATTTGTTGCAAAGTTATTTAATATTTAAATCAGTATTAGACTGGAACGTTTGCACTTAAATTCGTATTTGCCGAAGTTGCAGACCGTGCCTGCTTTACCTACAATCCTACATACGATACTACACTAAGCGAAGATGTTATATTTTTTTATTTTATTTAATATTTAAAAAAAATAAAAAAAGTTATAAACGCTCATTTCTAAAAAAAACATGTGTATCAGATGTGTTGTTGAAATATTAAATACATCTTGTTTTGATTATCATTGTAAACATTACTGATAGAACAAATAAATATATTTCATATGCAAAGTTAAGGTTACAATTAAACAGATTACTAGGTAATTAGGTTATGTTGTAATTAAATTATTTTGTAATTAAATATATTGTAATCAGTTACATTGCACATTGGTAGTAACTCAATTACAATTTAATTGACTATTGTGTAATTCAATTACATTTAATTTAATTACTTTGTAATTTCATTATTAATTAGATTACTTAAGTAACTAGTCATGCCCATCTCTGGAAGAGACCAGTCAGGCGGCGCGCACGAGCTCGCGCTCTCCGCACACCGCTGTCGTAGACAGAACTTGATTGGTTTCGAACTCTCGCAGCTCTCATCTCCTCTCCGCTACACTTGTCCTCTCTGCTTTGCTGGAAATAACCTGCCACCATTGCTGCACTTGTCCTCTCGTCTCGTGGCACAACTTATATCTCCGCTTCCATCGCGCCATATAAATAATACACATCTCCGCTCAGTGGTCTCCACTGAACCTAAACGGAAAGGAGATGTGTGAATAATAAGATGTGTGGATTCAGTCTTTACCCGTTCAATTTTAAAGAGGTTTACCCAAATGGAGGTATTTGATTCGACTTCATAACATTAGTCCTAAATAATACAATGTTAATAAAAGTATTGTGATGTGGAAATTTAAAAGATATTTACCAACCCCACTATTTGTAGAGGGTTCTGTACTTAAACATCGTTCACTTGACGGTCTTTTTAGGGACGTGAACCACTTCAAAAGTTTTATTTATCTGATTTAAGTAGCAAACGAGCTTGCAGTCCACCTGATTGTAAGTGGTCACCGCCCATGGATATTTGTAACTTCATATAAAACAAAGCTTCCATCTGAAGTCAATCACAGACGCGTTGCTACTCCCGAGGAGAAAGATGATCGCCTCATATAAAAGTGTGCCGGCAACCGCAGCTGTATGATGAGTATCATAATTCTTTGAAACGTTCTTTCAAGTTCTTTAAAATTAAAAAACGTACACTCCACCAATTGTTAAATAACGACATACATTTTTGACGGTGTTGCCTTCGCTGTAAAACGCGAAGTGACCTACTAAGTACTTACACTTAGGGATAGGAAGGTTGGGAGGTAAGTCACTACGCTTTTTACAGGAATTACTATTTAATTTTAATACACACTTATTACTTTAACATCGAATAATTTCGTAGATAACAGTGTCTCGATGTTGCGTGATCCTCTTTCATGTGAATCTTATAGAGAAATTGCAATTTCAGCTTCAATCCAGGCTGCGTAGTTTGGAAGGTTTAGAAACCCTGAAAAACAATTGAAACAAGATGTTATTATCGATACTAAATGGTGGTAAAATAATTACAGTTCACGTAGCTTTCTTGACAATATTAGTTTGTTTTGATTTACATAAGTTGCGTGTACGGTGTACAACACGTACAATGGACAGTGCTGCGTCAGCACAAGCGTGGTCCTAGCGCGAGCGCGCTGCCCGAGCAGTTCGCATAGTCGACGCGTAGCGTACACACTCCCAAAAATTAATTATATATCTCAAAATTAAATTTAAGTAACAAAAATTAGCATTTTTTATTTGTGCGGTTTTCGGACTGTACATTGCGTTTGCTAAAGAATGTCAATTGACTAAAATAACCTTTTTTTTTTTTTTTTTTTTGTTTTCGAGGGGGAAACCTTCCAAAGGTACCCGACGCCGTGGGAGCGACGCAGGGTTATGTGGGATTTTTACCGCACTAAAACCCCCCCGGTGGCCGTCCTCGGCGCTGAAAAGGGAGGACTCCGGGATCTCGAAAACGACTTCAACCGGAATCCTCCGAGCGCGCTGCCCCATCGGGCTCCTCCCAGTTGGGCGGCTGGGCCCACCGCTCCGTCTAGTCTTTACGACGGTATGCGACCACACATACCGCCGTCCTTCCCGGGATTGCCTGACCGAACGGTTCGAGCTCCCACTCTAGCCGTCTGCAACCCCGGAAGCCCCTTTTAGTCGCCTCTTACGACAGGCAGGGGATACCGTAGCCCTATTCTGACCCCGAGGCTACAGGGACGGACTAAAATAACCTATTGTCGCTAGTCGCCACTTGGTGGCGCTAGTGCACTGATAAGTAACGTTGGAGGAGGGCTGAGCGGGAGCAAGCGGTCAGTCGACAATTCGACATGTAGTAATCGACTTGAACGGTCGAAAGTAATGGTTTTTAACCAAAGCAGTGTATTCATTATAATGGGAAAGTAGAACCAGTGTAGTTTGACCAGGGAAGTACCACCGCCACACCTATTTCTAACGTGAAGCATTGAGAAGAGCAAGAAGGGTGAGGTTGACGGCACAATTTCACATGAGGCGACTATCATAGTCCTCGGGAGTGGCAACGCATCTGTGATTGACTTCAGATGGAACCCATGTTCTGTATGTAGTTGATTACAGATGTCCATGGACGGCAGTGACCATTTACCCTCAGGTACACTGCATGCTCGTTTGCTACTTCAATCAGATAAAAAAATATTGAAGTAAAACAATCGACTCGGTGGACAAAAAAACAAAAATACAAGTACAAACAGTAGTACCTACCTACTTCCTACTTCATATTTGTCTTTGAGCGGCAATGACTTCTTAAACAGTCTTAAACAGTAAATACGTTTGCTGCTCCCATTATGTTATTGTAAGTAAACAAACGATTACTATATTCTGTTATTATTTCTCTTTTTGTTTGTTTTTTATTGTTGTACTTAACTATAAGACCACCTGATGATAAGTAAGTTTGCAATATCAAGAGGAGTCGCCAATGCATTGCCGACTTTGAAGGACCTTTTGCACCTTTCTTGAAGAACCCCATGTCATAGCGCCATTTGCCATGTTAAATCTTATAAAGTATTCTAAGTGACTCACGCCCAATTATCTCGTTGCCACCACGTGCGTACCCGATCAGAGATCCGTATATCACCCTATTCTGTACGAGAGGAGCGCCGATGTCAAACTGTAACATTTAATGTTGTAATTAGTTTCTCGGTGTATATTTCTTGGGCTTGCGTGTCCTGAAAATCCCCAAGGCTACACCGGTAGGAACACCCATGCTGGATGGGCTTGGTGTGGAGGGACCAGACAAAGAGCAGCTCACTCCCGGCGGGATCCATATTTGATCTGTGAGGTCGGGTTAGTGCAGGGCAATTAGCCGGCACGAGGAGTTTCTACTAAAAAGAGAATCCGAGACGAGCTCAATGAGTAATTACCCTGCTGCCGGGCGGGCTACCGTATGTGTGCCCAGCCTCCGTTGATATCGTAATCTCATCACTGAGAGGTGCCGTGTTAGTGTCTCGCGACCTCCGGTAGGAACGTGAGTTTTGCCTTATTTGGCCGGGCCGTGAGGAAGTAAACCTCTATGAAAAATAATACCAATCTCAAGCGGCAGCGCACCGCGAGTCACCCTCCTAATAAAAAAAAGACATTACAAATGGCGCAGAGACCTCCCGCTCCGGGAGGAACACCTTAAGCCCAAGGAGGAAGAAGAGCAGAAGTTCCATGCTCTACTGTCCATGAACACTATGTGGAAGGAGAAGCTGGCCGAACCTACGGCAGCCTGTGGAGGCTGTCCGCCCAGTGCTTGAAGACTGGACGGTCAGGTGGCATAGGTCAGTTACCTTCCGGCTGGTGCAAGTACTCTCGGGACATGGATGTTTCGGGAAGTACCTGTACCGCATAGCCGGAAGTGAGCCAACCACCCAGGCCCACCACTATAGCTGCGACGAAGATACGGTGCAGCATACACTGGAGGAGTGCCCAGCTTGGGGCAGTCAGCGCCGTATCCTCGTCGCTTCAGTGGGACCAGACCTCTCGCTCACGGCAGTAGTACAAGCTATGGTCCCGAGCGAGAGATCTTGGAAAGTTGTTAAATCCTTTTACCGGGAAGTGATCTCGCGGAAGGAGGCTGCAAAGAGGGAGAGAAAGAGAGAGATGACCTCTAACTTCCCTATCCGCAGCCGGAAAACCGGGCGTAGAAGAAAGGTTCCCCACGCCCTTCTTCTACCCCCATAACCTCTATAATGAAGGCATTGGTGCAGAATACGGGGTATCCTGGTCCAAAGTAACAAGCCTCGGTGGCGCGCACAGTGTTCCCACCCGCACCTCAAAGACGGTGAGTTGGAGAAACTCCAGGTCCATCCCAAAAAGAGATGAGCTCTGTTGGCAGACGCAGTCGGGACCGCGGACGAATGCTACCAGCGTACCCGCAGTCCCGAACACCGTGGGGATTTAGCTGGTAGGAGTCCGGCATATCCACTCAGCTGCCACCGGGCAGAGAGGAATCCATGATGAATCCAAACACACATACATCCATCGTCACAAACTTTCGCATTTATAATATTAGTAGGATTAGTAGGATTACAAGTATAACATATTGCGTACTCAATTGATTGACCGGCAGTACGCGCCGTGCGCCGCCGCCGTATACAACGAAGTTCTATGAAATTAATATTTGAATGGTTATAAATCACGGAGCAAAATGGGAAAGGTCCGGAATCAGGATAAGGCTACGGTATCCCCTGTCTGTGGTAAGAGGCGACAAAAGGTGGTAAGGCGGCTTTCGGGGTTGCGGGCGGCTAGACTGGGAGCTCGAAACACCAACCAGTAGTTTTTGCGTGAAAGAATAACAAACACACATACATCCATCCTCACAAACTTTCGCATTTATAATATTAGTAGGATTACGTGTGTGGAAGTTTTACCAATAGTCATCGTGCCTGACATGACCGTTGATGAATCGCAGTAGACTGCCTGTAGAAAGATTTAACCCATATTCTACACCCACGGAAACGTAGTTTCCAAAAAATAATATATTAGCTTTTCTCTGACCAGAAGCCAATTTTTTTTATGCTCCTTACTTAAAACTGTAAAATTTCTATATATAGTTTCAACCCAACTTTTTCATTTGTTGTGAAGATGTCTGTCATGAATTCCCTTCTTCCACAAGGAAGACAAATGGTAATTCTGGAATATCCTACTTTTCTCGGTAAGCTAAGTGGCGGGGCCACGGGCCTGCTTTAACCTTCTAACGCAGCCTGGCTGGCGTTTGAGTTTTTGAGGTACCTTCCTACGAGATAGATCTGAAGAAGACATGCAAGGTGACGAAGAAATACTAATGTTATAATTATTTACAAAAAGCCAGTCAACTATAAAATGGCAAAGGTACCCGTGTAGCAAATCCCACTGCGCTGTAGGCCCATAAGTCACCGTTGCCAGAATCCTCGACAGTCACATTGTAGCAGTTCAGATATTGTCCAGGGGCTAGAAAATAATATCTCATTAGTATTTAATATATTTTTAGCGTGCCTTATGTATGAGTCTAAGAACATAGCAAATTAAATGTAATGCACAACCAAACTAAGATAGCTTACTAGACGGATTATTGCCGACTCCGTAGCCACAGCAAGAGGCACAGTGCGGAACCGTGGCTCCAGCGCAAGGGAGAGCCACGGGGTGGATATAGTCTGAAAATAACAAATTCATGCGTAATTTGATTTATACAACCAATTTCCCAACCTCTTCTTTAGTCAAATGTGAGGCAAGACTGGAGCTAGCTTCCATTACAATTTAAAAAAACATGATTGTTTAATAATTAAAAAAGAATATATTATGGATGTAACGAATACACTTATTTGAACATTCACGAACGCTAATGCGAATATCTTTTACCGACATTCGCGAATCCGAATCCGAACGTTGTTTAGTTTTTGAGTTTTTGAGGTTGTTGCCGGAGGATCCAGATTTAGCGATCTTTTGGTCGTCTAGCTACAGTTCAATTTTAATTTGGATAGATATGACAACCTTGTTTTGCGAAGCATTGCAAATCAATGTTCGCAAAACATTCGCATCGATTCTTGCGAAGGCGAATATCTAAAAACATGCGAATATTCGCGAATCTGAATGCGAAGTTACATCACTATGGCTTATCTTATTTAAAAGTACTAGTCACCCGTCACAATAGTCGAAATTCGACCCTAATTTAAACGAAAAAAACTAAACCTTAAATTGTACAAAGTAGCACCAATATTTCTCTAATTTAAATAAATTCTAATAATTTTCAAGTTATTTTGAACGCACCCGTTAAAGGTAAAAATAGGTTTACTTAGCTAAGCAGCATTTAAAAACAATAGCGGGTATTTACAATAGGTACAATAGTTTCATAGCAAGACATTGAATGTTCTATTTCGTTTATTATGTATGTTATTTATGTTTATTAAGGTGGTGTCAAATGCAAGGTAGTAGGTGTAATGTGTTTTTAGTTGATTTTATGTATATTTTATGCTTTTTTTGAAAATAATATTAATATTGCGCTATCCTCCTCTACATCAACTATAACCGTGCGTAATTTCATACTCCTCTGCCTGCGGCAAGTATCTTAAAAACACGTCACAATTTTTTGTTTCACGTATTAATATACATATAGAGATCTTGGTATTTGTGACTTAGGTTCTTACCGGTAAATTGAATTTTGCTACCAATGTGTATCAGAGCGATGTCGTTCTCGCCGGTCGTTGCGTTGAAGTTGGGATGGAGGCGGAAAGTGTTGGCCGTGCGAGTCAGCCTAGGGCTGCCCAGTTGTGTGGCACCAAACCGGATATATATGGAATCAGCACTGTAAAAATCATAACGTTATTTTATGGACAGAAAACCTTATACGTACTTTATAAAAACGTTTCTTAGTTTTTTTAACTGACTTCCCAAAGGAAAGAGGTTATCTATTCGTCACGTTTATTTTTTTTTTTCACACATTAACTACTTATCGGATTTCAATTTACAAAATATTTAAGACAACTCCAAAACCGAAAAAAACTTAAATACGAATATTAAACATTGTAGTAATGACTTACTCCACCACGCAATGACCAGCAGTGAGGATCCAGGAGTCGCTGATGAGGGAACCCATGCAGAATCCTCCGTTTCGGTTTGTTTGTAGGGACACTATCCACGGGATGCCTCCGAGGTTTGCTGTTGCTGGACAAGGGTATACCTAATTACTCATATCCCTAAGTAGAATGAAGGTGTTCAATTCTTGTTGAAGATTTTAAAGGTGATAGAACAAAGGTCCGATCGAGAAGGTACCATTGCCTCACCTATTTCTAGCGTGAAGCAGTTCTTGCGTTTCGGTGGGTGTGGATGCCAGCACACTTTTATATGAGGCGACCATCTTAGTCGACGGGAGAAGCAACTTCATGTTCTATATGAAGTTGCTTACAATTCCATTGGGTGGCGGTGGTACCTCCGCGGTCGAACTACACTTCTACATACATACATACATACATTTTATAGGTTCTACCACCTATAAAATGTATGTATGTATGTAAAATGCTGGCAATGTTACATACTTGTAAGCATTATTTAAGACGTTATACCGTATTAAAATGTTAATCTTTATATTGTATGTATGAATACGAAAGATAAAATTCGACGGAAAAACAAGAAACAGTACAGTCAGCAGCATATAGTTAGTGGCGTTCAAAGTGTCCATATTGTTAGATACAATCAAAGTGTTCAATAATATCGGCACAACCTACGTGTTCTAATTGTTCGCAACATCTTAAACTTCCAAATGACAGAACATTCATAAATTCATAATGAACCACTCAAATTGTCACAATTTCAGCATCTGTTACGACACCAGCGGTAACCTAGCAACGAGACTGTTCGTAAATATAGGTACATTTTATAATATTATACCTTATGTTGCGGATATAAGGTTCCTGATCACTTACGGTATAGGACATGCTAACAATGACTCTTCTCTTCTCTCTTTTTTATATTAACAACTATCCTTTTCATATCTTGCAATGACGTCATTGACTGTCAAAGTCATAGAATCGGTCTAGGGGAACAAGAGGCATGATAAGACAAGACGAGAGGACGGACGAGTAAGACGGATCATGCACACATACCGGAAACGAAACGCTTTTGCGAGATGTTGCTGCAGCCCATCAGAACCTGCTTTCAAACAATACTCAATGGACCATGACAGTTGATTTACAATCAAATTTAGTTTAAATGCATAATTGATGTAAATTTTTTTATCCTTAATAACTACAGAAACAAGCAAGAAATAGTATTGAATTGATGATTATGTTCTCCTTTATTTTACGTTTTCCTTGAAGTTGATGGGCAATTTTAACACTGCTTTAGTCTTACCGTTATTTCATATTTTCTTTTAACATAGTAATTGGGGCAAAATGCGTAAATGTCACGGGGCATAATGGCATACACCATTATATTGCATTCTAATAATTCCATCGACAAAGTTAGTATCTCATCCTTGCTCAATTGCGTCAAGTGTTGTTAATGTTCTGTATATGGAAACATACACATATATTGCACCTGAAATACTTACCACGTCAAGTTCTACAAACCTACCCTCGTCAAGGCCTAAGTGGGTTCATAACACACTTGAAAAAGAACAAGTTCAATCGATTGAGTCTTCTTCCTGTTCTCTCCGGAAATCAACGTTTGCCAGTGACACTATCTGATGCTGATTCACCACAACAACATTGTTCACAATTATTTGACGTGCAAAAAAGAAGTTCCACAGAAATTCGTTTTCACATACGAGCTTAAAGTTATTCGATCGTTACTAGCAAGGATGTTCAAAGGGTTTCAAAGGATGTATATTAAAAAAAAATAAAGTCTGATGTATATTTCACAAACAATATATTTTAGCTAAAATATAATAGTTTTTCTGTAACCTCTACGGTTTTATCATTTTTAAACTGATGAAAAGTATCTTCATTAAATTTTAAAACCCTAAATGAGATAAACATATGTCAATATTATCATTGCTCGCACAGTAAGTGATCCTTACAACATATTCGCAACATAAAGTTTAATATTATAAAATGTACCTATATTTACAAACAGTCTCGTTGCTAGGTTACCACTGACGCCGGAACATTTGTGACAATTTGGGTGGTATTAACATTATGAGTTTATGAACGTCCTGACATTTGGGAGTTTAAGATGTTGTCAACAATTAGAACACGTAGGTTGTGCCGATATTATTGAACACTTTGATTGTATCTAACAATATGGACACTTTGAACGCCACTAACTATATGCTGCTGACTGTACCTATAGATAAATAATTTTGTCGCGCAATTAATTTTCATTATAATATAATTATACCGCGTCACATGATCTCACGCATTTATATCTATTCAGGTTATACTTAACAGTGTTCAAAAGTATTCTTTGGTCTTAGCGATATCGTCAAGTTTCCAAATCCGTCAAACGATTAAAAGAGACAAAAAAACATGCGTGCGTACAAAGTACACATGTCAGAAGTAAAACTTCTTTGGCGAACTAATTTATAAATCTTGTTTATATTTATACAAATCTAAAACTTTAAATTTCCAAGATACGACGTTCGCTCTGTCTCACTTTTTCTCTCAATCTTTCTCACTCGCTTGCTCCCTACTCTCACTCCACGGCTAGTTGCTCATGCTACGTTCGCCCTGTCTTACTCTCTCTCAATCGGTCTCGATCACTCTCTCTCTCTTTTCCGACACTTCCGTTGCATACCGGCGTGACGTTTCATCTGTAAAAATTTTACCCTCATGCGCCTAAAGAAGTTTCACTTCAAAAACAGACTTACGTTGGTCGTCAGCGCTGCAGCTCTGCAAAAAAGAAAAATCTGTTATCGTCCCATAAAATCCTTGCAGTCAGACTGGATGGGACATGCTGTGGCAATCCTTACTGCTCCTGAGAGTACTGAGAACTAACACAATTGCCTCATATAACAGTGTTGTTATAACATAGAAATAGATGTATCAGAGGTAGGTCTATAGAACCTTAATGCCGTACCAATCTATAGAAATACAGTAAATTTAAGAATTCTATAAAATGTTTAATACAGGATTAATTACATTCAATTAACTACAATATTTTTGTAATCATTAACACATTTTTTTTACTATACATATATACATACCACATTTACATATACATATACTTAACGTAATTATTATTGTAATACGTACAATTAAGTGTCCTAATATAATCTTAAGTATTTTAACTCGACCACGATGCATACCGTGGTGGCCTGTTATTAAGACAGCATTTAATTTAAGCCTAATGTAGTTTTTAATTGTAAGTGTAATGTATTGTCTTGTTGGCTGCCCTTATTAAATAAATAAATAAATAAATAAAAGTGAATCACAAAAATGTCTGTAGGTACGCTCATAAATTTGGATCGACTGCACCGAGTTGGATAATTCTTCACAAAGAACTTCTGACATTCTTAATATCCTCTAAGCTAGATTATCAGCGGACGCAAACAGGCATGCCAGAGTTGATGCGCGCCAGGTTCACAACGAGCATCTGAGAGTCCTGATGAATGCCACAATTTATTTAACCCTTCGATGTTATTTCAACTGTCACCATTACACGGGTCACGGGTACTTCAGTTATTACAATATAAAAAGATCGGTAACAAAGACTTGGCTTACCTGAACAATATAGAAGAAGCACAAAAGAACAGCGAAGGCCCTCATCGTCAACAGTCAACGAACCACTAAAGGAATATGAAACCCAAGCAATAGTTATTTGTCTTATCCATATTAACTATGTCGTGGTGATAATTCCACAGGAAACAATTATAATTAAGCTGTATAACGTGGATAATTCGTGAATAGTTAATTAACATTTCTCATACGATTAAAAATATTCATATACATATAGGTAAAACTCTTCTAGCACGGCTCTGAAAGCACCACCGCATTTATTTCTTGTACTCGTAACAGCAGCGTTAAGAATTTCTTTGTGGGATTTATAATTCTTTGCTAAAGCTCCCCCGGTGGCCGTCCTCGGCGCTACAAAGAGGACTCCGGGATCTTCAAAGGAACCCAACCTGAGTCCTCTGAGCGCGTTAGCGCCTTGGTGTGAGTGCTTAGAATTGTCTTCTGTGGTCGATCTCAAGAGGGACTCCAATCCTAGTTAGGGTTAATTACAGTAGTCCTTGAACGCAGTATATACTATCTGATGGCCTGAGCGGCTTACTTAAAAAATAAGGTGTGTTAAAAATAATATAAATTGAATTACTAACAACCTTAGTGTTAAAGTGAGCGGCTAAATATAAATTTAAAACTGCAACTGTAGAAATATTCCACAGTAACGATGGCTGTTGTTTTAGGCTCGTGACACATAAATGATTCATAATACATTTACACGAGTTGTTCGCTCATAAATTAAACTCAGAATATAATATTGCCAAAATATTAAAAATCGGTTGCCATCACTATAAACAAGAATTCAGTATCGGTGAAGTATCAAATCAGATGGAATTTATGAATAAAAATGACTGATTGACATCTGAAGATTCAATATATATTTTGTAGGTATTACTTGACCACAACAATTAGGCGCATAAAACAAAAGTGGTTCAATACCCCGCAACTCGCTTCTTACCCCGCGCGTCCCCTAGTGACGTGCAGTCGTGTATCGTCTAGGTGTTTACGTTAAGCCAGCACGTGTTTAATGTTATTTATTTTAATGTTAGTTTAATGAGTGATTGTTGAATTTTTAAAGTTATTGTTGAATTAGTTGATTATCTATCTATCTTCTATACTATAATAAATCTGTAAGAGGTCGCTGTCTGTACATGGAATAAATTTAGGTGAAAACCATTTCTAGAGGTCTTTAATACGATATACAACCCAAAATAATGGTTTTTAGAAATCTTGTCTGTTTGTCTGTTTGTCTGTTTGTCTGTTTGTCTGTGTGTTTGAAAACGCTAATCTCAGAAACAGCTTATCCAATTTGAAAATAATTTTCACCGCTGTGTTGTGGGAAACTTCACTTAACATTTAGTGTTTATTTTATGTAAATCGGTTTATAAATAAAAAAGTTATGTCAATTTTAAACTACGCAGTATTTATTCTGTGTTCGTCGTCGTCGTCAACCCATTGTTGTCCCACTGCTGGGCACGGGTCTTCTCTCAGAATGAGAGAGTTTCTGTGTTCGATAAGTGTTAATAAGATAAGTAACTGCATAGTTGAATTGGTTGAAACTAAACATGTTATGGTCTGTAAAATGTATTCCTTTGTTATGTATTTTTATTGGTTATGTGTGTACCTATGTTGTTTGATACTATACACATCTATATCTCTATATATCTATATATACTTAATATAAAAACGAAAGGATGCTCTCTCACTGATCTATTGAATAAACATCGTAGAGCCTAAACTGGTAAAGATACGAATATGATTTTTACTAGGGGATGATTATGACGTAGACGTCAATTATGAATGAATTTTCTATCCCCCCCCCCCCCAATTTAACCCAAATAGGAGATGTAAGTTTGTATGAAAGTCAGTCAATTTTGAGGCCACCTCAATAAAATTTAGTATTTCGCTTTGATTTTTATGTTAAAACATAGTTTTAAACCGACTTTCAAAAAGGAGAAGGTTATCAATTCGTCTGTATTTTTTTATTTTTTTTTTTAATTTTATATTTGTTACTTGATTTCTCCGCACTGGGTGAACGGATTTGGATGATTTTTTTTTTCATTTGAAAGGTAGTGCGTGTCATGGGGTCCCATTAATTCTTAGTTCACTTTTGACAGTGGCATCCATAAAAAAAGCGCATAAGTCTGATATTTGCATTAACGATGTGCGCGATAAATAGATGAATAACTCAATTTCCCGCCAACCGATTTTGATGATTTTTCTTTTATTTGAAAGAATGTACTTCAAGGGTACTCTGATAAGTTTGATACGGTTCTGATCATAGGATCCATTTCTTTGAAGCAAATTAACGAAATAAGCGATACTCGGCCAAACCTAAGCTGTAGGAGTCCAATTGGGTTGAATGTAGAATGAGATTACTAAGCAGATATTTCCTAAAAAAATTGACCTTCAACTCTTCAATCCTGATGATGCAGGAGTAATGCTAGCCTGAACCGTAGAAGTAAGTCAATTTGTTTTTATGGATATATAATAAGATTGTTAAACAAATTCATGGGACAAAAATTTGATCTTCAACTCCTCAACCCTGATGATGTAAGGGTATTTCAAGACTAAACCGTAAGAGTTGGCTATTTGGTACTTACGGTTATGTAATAAAAATACCAAGCAAAGATATACGGTAAAAATGTTGACCTTCAACTCCTCAACCCTGATGATGCAGGGTTACTTCAAGCCTAAGCCATAGGAGATGGCCATTTGGTGCTTTCGGGTATGTAATATGATTATTAAGCAAAGATACAAAATGAAAATTTCGACCTTCAACTCCTCACCCCTGATGATGCAGGATGCTGCTAGCCTAAGTTATACGAGATGGGCATTTGATGCTATCAGGTATTTAATATAATTACTAAACAAAGACACATGATGAAAATTTTGACCTTTAACTCCTCAACCCTGATGATGCAGGGGCACTTCAAGCCTAAGCCATAGAAGTTAGCTATTTAGTGCTTTCAGGTATGTAATATAATTACTAAGCAAAGACACGTGATGAAAATTTTGACCTTTAACTCCTCAAGCCTGATGATGCAGGGGTGCTTCAAGCCTAAGCCATTGAAGTTAGCTATTTAGTGCTTTCGGGTATGTAATATAATTACTAAGCAAAGACACAAGATGAAAATTTCGATCTTCAACTCCTCAAGCCTGATGATGCAGGGTACTGCAAGCCTAAGCCATAGGAGTTGGCCATTTAATGCTTTCGAGTATGTAATATAATTACTCAGCAAAGACACATGATGAAAATTTTGATCTTAAACTCCTCAGCCCTGATGATGCAGGGTACTGCAAGCCCAAGCTATAGAAGTTGGCTCGCAAGTGCTTACGTATAAGTAATAAGAATACTAATAAGAATACTAAGCAAAGACACGGGATATTTTTTTTTACCTTCAATTCCTCCTTGATGATGCGGGATAGTGCAAGCCTAAATTATAAAAGGTAGTCACATAATGCTTACAGTTGTTTTTAGTATACATTATAAGTTTAATGACAGCTCATTAAACTGAAACGTGATTAATAAATTAAACTTCAATTCATCAACCCTGATAATCTAAGTACACAACCTACTTAAGCCGTATGAGTTTGGTACTTATTGATTACAATACATTACAACCCGTTCCTGAGAGACCATTATGATGAAAAGTGTCACTTTGAATACCTAAATCCTAAAAATGCAGGAGTATTGTCATGTTATTGTTAAGAGTTGGATTTAGCTGTAGCTTTTTAAACAGGATGGGTTAGGTTAGGTTGGAACATAAAAGAAAACATAAAAAATAAGCGAGCAGGGTGCGGCAGCGCCCTGCGAGCGGGTGCGCCCTGTTCGTATGAATTGTAAAAGCGTTTTGATTATGTCTTCTGCTTTACAAAGAACAATGCAGGATTTACGCACACAAATAGCCCGATACACCTCTTAAAAGATCTTAGCTCTGGCCACATGAAACAAAATATGAACTTAGAATATATGTCGCTGTTCAGTGATATTCCAATTTTCTAATGATTTACTTCAAGTAGATAATAGTGCTACAAAGCACTATTATCCGGAAAAGTTAAAATCAATCTTTATATCGATACGTCTTCGTTTAAATGTGGAGGAGCTGGTTGAAAAAGTATATCCTAATATTGTTAATACAACCAATCTGTACTAATATATAAAGCTGAAGAGTTTGTTTGTTTGTTTGTTTGTTTGTTTGAACGCGCTAATCTCAGGAACTACAGCTACAGCTATATAACATCACGCTGCAACTATTAGGAGCGAAGAAATGATGGAAAATGTGAAAAAAACGGGGAAAATTATTCATCCTTGAGGGCTTCCATTGCGTGCGCTGCGAAAACGGTACAAGATACCAAAAATATATGTATGAAAGAATTATTTCTCTTCAAATGATCTAAAAAAATGTCCGCGACAGTATGGGTCTATCTTTTAAGATTAACTCACTAGAACCGTTTTCATGGTAATCAAATTCGGTCGAAATTAGTTAAGAGTTGTATCAACGTAATAATATTAATCTTTGTCCAAATGAATATGTTGTTGATTAAGATTATTTAATTGTGAACAAATTTGTCTTTGACATCACTTAATTTCAATGAACATCTTAGAAGATATGACAATTTTAAAATAACACCGATATAAAATTCAGCCGCGCCGCATGATGTGCAAAACATGACGCTGCAAGGAGGAGGGGAGTTGCTTGCGAGGGACGCGGAGAGAGGGGTGAAAATATAACTAAAAATATAATTTACGCAGAAGTAGGTACTCTAAAATAATTATGTTCTTTTCAAAACTAAATTGTCTAAAATAATAATAGAAAATGAAACGGACAAAGTCGTGGGTAAAAGCTATAATTTATAAAGCTGAGCATGTGTTTTGCAAAAATAAATTATGCTCAAAAAAACTATTCCACGCGGACGAAGTCGCGGGCACAGCTAGTTCGTCAATAAACCTCAAAATGGGTAGGAAAAAGACTGTTCTTGGAGGAGAAAGGACTCTTACATTCAAAATATGCATTTTTTTAACAAGAGAAGAGTATTGGGCTCAGTACTTCTGTCTAAAACTCGAAAATCGAATGTGTGCTGCAACAGGCATCAGTCTCTTACACACATAAAAAAAAGAAAGAAAATATTCCATGTCTGCGAATATATTAAACACATGAAAGTGCTTTATTAAATACTCGACTATTGAAAATACACTACTATGGTGTATGTTTTAATAAGGGTATACCTACATACTTTTGGTATTTAGTAATATAATATACTTTGTATCGGGATGGCAAATCCCTAGTTCTAATGACGTTTCAAATGTCGTGCGCCTAATTGTTTTGGTCGAGTAGTACATACATTATTTACCTCGGTTCGATGTCCTATTCCGCTAAAACTAGCTTTGTCGTCGTTTTAATGTCAGCTGTTCTACCCCCCCACCCCCATACTAAAACAGGCGCATCTCCCCTTTTTTATTTCTTGTCTTGACATTTTATAATTTTAACCTGTGTGTATTCAATTAAGATAATAATAAAAAAATCTCCAACTTAGAATTGATTTATTTTTAAAATGAAACTGATTTATTTTTAAAATATAATATTCATTTAAATATATAAATTTTATGAATGCGTTGTCCAAATTCAATATGTAATTATTCTACCATAGGATTATGGTCCATTACCCGTTTAATTCATTCAAACATTTTGCCGCCTTGGCTTCTAGGTACGCGTCTTTCAACTATCGAGGACAGTATTATTCTATCAAGAAAACAATATGTTTACCTGTATTAATATTTTCAATGTTAGTTTTAAATCTTGGAATGAGCCTAGAATTTACTCTTTCAATTAACGGTAATTTGTACTTAAAAACGTCCACCGGTACGTTCCTCAATCGTTACTTAAATAATTTATTGTATTTTAGATTTATTCACTTTCATTAATACCAACTTACATCTTTAGTAACTCTGATTGAAAACTATTTTCTTATGCGATACTCAAATTCACCGCTTATTAATAAATAGAAACTTGGGTTTCTATCTGCCACTTTGCTATGCGGTCCGCTCCGCTACTGTGTCCGCTCCGCTTATCGTTCCTCGCACCGCTCTGCCGCTCCGCTTACGTACACGAACACGATCTTTTAAAGTCAGGTGCTCATTAACAACATGTAACAGTTGTCGAACGAACATATTGTCAAGTTATGAAGTGAATTTCATGTTTGTTATCAAAAGTTGGTCACCGGTAAAGACTCTCGATGTCCAGCGAGCAACTTTGAGTTGGGTTCACAGTAACGACGGGCCAGTCTTTTCGCAGTGATCACTTGTCGTAGTAATACAAATTAACCTTATTAAACACTTTACTAAAGTCTTATAAAAACCCCATTGATGATGGATTTTGGCAAAAGGTGACCAAGCGAGATGATCTTATAAAGAGGCCGTAGTCTGGATCTTAAGAGTGATTACAACCTCCTACAGACATCTGTAAATTACTTGTTTTCATGATCTGTAAGCAAATTCATCTGAGCTACTTGGAAGGACTAATATGGTCGCCTCGTATTACAGTGAACCAGCAGTACACCTTTCCACTAAAATACGAATACCGTTTCACACTAGAAATCGGTACGGCACTGGTACCTCACTAGTCGGACCACAATCGTGACGAATTGTATCCTACCTACTAAGATTTGCCTAGACACAACCCCTGACCTCACATAATATTATTCAAAATTAGGAGCCATTTAAATCAGTTTCTCACAAATTGAAAAATAGACACAACCGAGCCCGTACGTGTGATGGCATGAAATTCTACTTACTGGATCCCCTCCTCTATATATATATAAAGAAAATAGGTTTTCTTTAATTATTTAGTTCTTTTTTTAATTTGACATGTCTGTCTAATTTTAAAACTTCAGAATATATTTTGTGAAGAAAGATAGATTTGGTGGAATAATAAACTTGAAATGTCGTTTCTTATTTTCAAAAGCAACACATTTGTTTATTTTCCAAAACCCTAAGATATAATCTTATATATATCAAGTAATTATGTTCTAACAGTACCATGTAAACATTACATTTACAGGATTATTACCCGATAAGATAAATGCAAACATATTTTATTATTTTAGTAAGTGTGACAGTTACTTATTGCACGCTAGTGAGTATCCGACTTTCGGCACTACCATAAAATAAACTGCTCCGTATCAATCAGTCTTTGCAATTTTAATTTTCGCACAATAAGTAAAATATTAACCACCTGCGCAAACGTGTGCGTGCCTAATTTTTCATACAATTTATACGTCATTTTTTTTTTCATTTGTCCTTTCCGCACAAACAAATTGGCGCAAAAAAGAATCGGCAAATTGAACGAAATACAAATGGTTTACTGCATAGTGCCAAAAGAAGCGCTTAGTATAATATATTACGATGGATCATGATGACGAATCTGTGCGCCGACTTCAGAACTATGCACAAAATCAACTTTTTTTTTTTATTGTATACTTATGTCATAAACGTCTTTATATATGCTTGAATTTCGTGTCTCGCATTTTAGTGATATTTTACTTACAATATAATATTACTAATTTTTTCTTAGTGAGAACATCTTTATAGTTTAAATAAACTAGGTGCACCAGCTCGCAGGAACTACTTACTGCGCCCTGCCCGCTTAGTTTGATGTTTCCGTTTATGTTCCAACCAAATCTAAACTATCCCATATAAAACGCTACAGCTGAAGCTAATCGTGGCAGCAGTTGACTAATGTCAATTAAGACAATCAGACAAGAAAATTAACATTATTTCTCTACAGCTTAAAATGTTTAGATACTAAAAAAATGTTGTTCCGATATATTATTTCTAGAGTCCGACCGAAGCTTCGGCCACCTTCGACCAAAAAATTCACTTTCGGCGTCGGACAAAATGGGGCGAAGTCAGTGCCGGATTGAGCCAGCGCGGGGCCTGTAGCTAATTCTGACAGGAGGCCATAGTTTGCCTTAAGTAAAGGTATTAAATAAAACAAAACTGTTACTAGTAAACTTTTCTAGATTTATTCTGGGAAAATTTTGAGATGAATTTCTATATCTTCTTTCAGTTTAAGATTTTTAGGATAGCAAATAAAACATAGTAGGTACCTAAAATATAAATAGCAGGTAAGTGTTGGGCCGCGGGGCCTCTCTAGTCGCGGGGCCCGTAGCATTTGGTACTCTCGCTATGTGGCTAATCCGGCACTGGGCAAAGTTTTAGTGGAAGCTGGAGATTTTTAGCAAGCGTCAAAATTTAACAAACTGGAACGAATGCACGTCACCGCTCTGAAAATAGTAATGCGCTAAGGTAGGTAGGTACACAATCGATGGACTTGCTTATCCAGTTGTGCTCGGGATTCATGTTATTTACCAATGTTACTTTTTTGAGATGTTGCAACTCAATTGTAATCACCACTAGGACTTGTTTTTACTTTTTAACCTTCCATCAGACACTTGATTTCTTCAAATATCTGTACAATATTTACTTTCCATACGAATTGATACCACAAAACTACTTCAGGAAATAAAACTTGTCATGTAATAACATACAAATTTAATCAGTTTCAGCGGTCTAAAATGTGCATGGTCAACATGATTTTCCCAGGACCCTAAGGAGCAGCGAGCGGACGCGGCGGAAGGTGCGATATAGCGCGACTAGCCTGGCGAGCGGGGATCCGCGGCCACCAAGCATCGGGAGCGGCAACCAGCCACGGGCCGGTATCGGGACTGAGACCGGGAACAACCCCTGTGGCGCCACAACCTGAACAAACAAAATAATATTACACTTTAGAGATTAAGTGTTAGTGTTAAATTACGTCCCACGAATTTTATGATATACAATTGGGTTATTTGGGTTTGTTTTACTGTCTCTTGCGTAAAGAATATTTAGATTTTTCATGATTTTATGCGGAACATCGGTTTGTTAAAAATGGGAATGGGTTTGCCTGAATTATATATGACGGAGGGGGTGGTTCTTTTTAGCTCATCGTATCAGGATAACCTACTGTGGGCTCTGATAGGGAATGTTAGCACGAGAATAAATTGCAGACTTGATTTTAACACACAGTTTATTGCCGAATTAAACTTGTTACTATCACTGAATTAATCAAACTAAATTAAGTAGGCAAGTAATCGTAGCATTAAGAACGCGGGATGATTTTAGAGTTGTCTGCTTCGGCCGACCGTCAACGATAGACTGAGGTATCGGCCATTAAACTGGTACAACCCTAACTTCATCGAACGCTGTTCCGGTGTTGCCACAACACCGCCATTTCCGACATATATGTTTCTGAAGTATTCTAATTAATTTCGTATTCATTAATCTAATTCCTATTTTACATACGAGATTAAAGGTAATGTATCTAATGACTTATACCGGTATAAATATTAATTATGATAAAAAAGAATCGCCAAATCTATACACATTTAAGTCGACGTGCAGTTAGACAATAAAAACATAGGTCGTTAAAGCTACAGCCTCCTACACTAGATATAGGTACTCCATGTGAGCGTCAAACTAAAAAAAACGTTATCACTCGGGGACTGCCGCGGTAAATCTATTGCATAGCATTTTATCAACTTATGAAATTATATTTATTTATGCAGTATTTTTTTCTTTGATACTATGTACTTTCTCCACAAACAGCTGCTTAGGTACATATTCATCCGATACCTATACATACACGTTATGTCGTACCATATACATACCCGTTAAGCGATTATTAATGTTCCTCCACTATATTATGCATGTATTATACATAAAAACCATCCTCTTGAATCACTCTATCTATTAAAAAACTGCATTAAAATCCGTAGCGTAGTTTTAAAGATCTAAGCATAGGTACATGGGGACAGACAGCGGAAAGCGACTTTGTTTTATAATATGTAGTGATTAGGTGCTCCAGATGTGCCGAAGAGGAGAAAAGAAACTTAAAAGTAAAAATCTACCCGATTAGTAATTAAAAGCCTAGGATTGAAGCCATGGCTATCACTCTCAGGCGCCTCGGAAGAGTTTGCTAATTGCGATTAAAAAAATAACTTAATAAGGTGATCTTATCAAAATTTGTTACTTTTATGTGTATAATATCATAGTTTTTTTTTTTTTTATAAAATTGAAGTAGCAAGCGAGCATGCAATCCACCTGATGATAAGTGGCCACTTCCCCGTGCGAACTGCTTCTACCACCTATTAAACCTATTAGTTCATTAAAGTTCAACAAAAAATAATTACAGTTATAAAATCATAATACTTTGATTTTTGATAGAGCTTCAAAAAAAGCTAATGCCAACTACCCCGCACATACCCTACACAAAGGTGTATCAACTTAATAGAAAGTATCGACAGCTATTACTCAACCACAACAATTAGGCGCATAAAACAAAAGTGGTTCAATACCCCGCATCTCGCTTCTTACCCCGCGCATCCCCTAGTGACGTGCAGTCGTGTATCGTCTAGGTGTTTACGTTGGCCAGCACGTGTTTAATGTTATTTCTTTATAATGTTAGTTTAATGAGTGATTTTTGAGTTGAATTTTGAAAGTTATTATTAAATTAGTTGATTATTCGTCAATAAACCTCAAAATGGGTAGGAAAAATACTATCCGTTGAGGAGAAAGGACTCTTACATTCAAAATATGCTTTTTTTTTTTAAGAAGAGTATTGGGTTCAGTACTCCGGTCTCCAAATCGAAAATCGAATGTGTGCTGCAACAGGCATCAGTCTCTTACACAAATAAAAAAAGAAAGAAAATATTCCATGTCTGCGAATATATTAAACACATGAAAGTGTTTTAATAAATACTTGACTATTGAAAATACACCGCTATGGTTTTAATAATGGTATACCTACATACTTTTGGTATTTGGTAATAGAATATATTTCGTATCGGGATGGGAAATCCCTAGTTCTAATGACGTTTCAACTGTCGTGCGCCTAATTGTTTTGGTCGAGTAGTATGTATTCTTACCTGAGCGACAACAAAGAGCCACAAAATAACAGCAAAGACTCTCATCTTCAAATGTAAGGGAGCCTAACACAACACCTGACACAACCTAATATGCAGCCTAACTGCAATGATAACTATTTATGTCTGTATTAACAACACGGATACCTTGACATGAAACAATTAGGTGGTAAAAACGTTATCATTCGTGTTTATTTCGAAGATTAATTACTTTTCTAAAATAGCTAATTTAAAAACCTACCTTTATATACTTTATAACTTTTTAGTGTGACGACTCTTATTACTTTTACTCAGTGGTGTGGGCGCAGTGGGCCATCGCTCACGGCGTCGCGCTTAAAGGGGGCTCGCGAGACCTCTTTGGAGGAGAAGGCGGGTGCATTTTCAAGGAATTTTTCAATTATCACAATCCAATGCAATCGTGCAAAAGGGCTTCGCTGATAGGAGTTTCCCGAAGTCTATTTAGTCCGCGCTACGCCACTGAAGCGGTAGATAGATGCTGTATTGATTTGAAGGGTGTGGTAAGGTAATACACAGAACGAGAGCCTCTCAGAATTTTCTTCTGTGCACAATCTCAAGTGGGACTCCAGTCCTAACTGGAGTAAATTATAGATGCCCATGCGGCAGCAGCCACTTATCATTAGATGGACTGCATCATGCAGTCTGCATGTATGTTACTTTTAAATTATAAAAAGAATCAGTAAAATTGTGTTACACTACACAAAAATGTGTACAAACGAGCATGCAGTCCACCTGATGTTAAGTGATCACTGCCGCCCTGCAACATCTATAATCAACTACATACAGAATATGGGTTCCATCTGAAATCAATCACAGATGCATTGCTACTCTCGAGGACTATGATGGTCGCCTCATGTGAAAGTGTACCGGGTACCACCAGGATGGCATTATATGGTGGAAGGATACAATACAAACATGCAAATTTAATAACTTTTGTTAAATTTACAAATGTAAATGCAAAATGTTGAGAAAATTTCAGAACCGTGAATCAGAACACTTATGCCGTCTCTTTGCGAGTTGCTGGAAGTCTCCAACGATTCTTCAAAACAATTGAAATAAGTATTGTTTCCATGCACTTTTATCAGCGGACTTCAATGAGGACCGTTTGTCCTCGGTCTAAACTCTTAATCTCTTATGAATGCTTGTGGTTAATAAATTAAGTTAAGTTTTTTTAATATTTTGATATACGCTATGTGTCGGCCTTTAGTTACAAAGTTAACTAGTGCACTTTTTTCTATAAGATAAATGCAACAAACGAGCATGCCTGATAGTAATTTATCACTGTCGGTCATGGACGTCTGTAAACAACTGCATTTAGCACAGGTGTATATGAAGTCAATCCCAGATACATTGTTGCTGCCGATGACTAACAGCCTGGCCACGGAACATTCGACGATGAGAATATTCGTGCGGTGCGAACAGCGAAGCATTTAGCGTCTGAATTAAACGCATAGCAATGTACTTATCAAGCCACGCGCACGCGGCGCCAGGCGAAGCGAACGGCGAAATCAGGCTTGCCAACTCTCAAAAATGTATTCCCCTAAAGTCTTCATTAAAAACCCATAAAATCCCCCATAATGAATTAATTATTAATTGGAATTCTTCCTGGCAACCTGACTTGACGACGAAAAAAAAAAATTTTTTTTCCTTTTTTTTCGTCGTGAGGCATTGATTATATAGACTGGCGGGGAGATTTAAAAACACCTATATGTTGAAGTTATAAAAACCCCTGAAAATACCCCTAAAAATTTTACACAACTAAAAAATCCCCATCCTACTTGAAAATCCCCTAAATTTGGGGGAAAATCCCCTAAGTTGTCAACACTGGGCGAAATGTAACGAACCGCGCGAGCGTCTTGCGGCGCGACGGGCGAACAAAACAAAAACATGAATCGGTACGGTGCGAGCAAAGAGTAAAATAACAAGGGTGCGACGGAGTCGGGCGGTAGTCGCGATGAATACTTCAGTGATCAAATGATTTTAGCTGTTTTCGCCGCAAAAAATGAGCACCGAGAAGATTTTTCCTGTGGAATTCTCCATTTATACCCCGATTCTCATTCGAATCGTTTACTTCATAATCTCTTCTAAATAATAGGTCTGGAACCAAAAAAATATTGCTTTCTAAGAAATATCAAGATAATATCGATAAAGACATTTCGCTGTCGGACTTCCTTGCTGGTCGTGGCGGCGAACGTGAATGTCCGTGGCTCGTAAACGTTGTCGCGCGAACGTTCGCCTCGCCCCTCGCGCTGTCGTTCACACCGCCGATTTCCATGGCCACGTAGTGGTTTAACTCATATCGGCAACCACACCTTTCACCAGAATGCAAGAATTGCTCCACGTTAAAATTAGGTGCAGCTCTGATACCTCATCGGTCGAACCATGTTATTTTATTCTATGTATTGTTTTGCTGTTCTATCAATTTCAGCGCGCGTCCTAAGTTACGCGACAAATACCGACGGACGGTGGTTTACTACGAGTCTCATGCGTTGCCCTCCAGACATTCGCAAACCACGAACATAACAACATTTTAAGCTATTGTATAGCTTTTATCGCGGGCTTTGAGCATGGCGAATCAAGGAATTCCGTAACGAAAAAATTCTAACACCCCCCACTCCGCCTACCATGTAGCGCGGCCGAGCGTTCGCTTAACTACGGTACGACAGTAAGAGGCTTGCACGGATCGAGACGAGCTGCTCGAAAATCGGACGAATATGTAAGCAGTTGTTTGTAAGAAAGTATAAAGTATCAAAGAAAAAAATTGAAATAATGTGAAAGAAAAAAAAATACCGCATAAATAAATAAATAATTATAATTGCCTAGGTTGATAAAAAATGCTATGCAATAGCTTTGCTGCGGCAGTCCCCGAGTGCCGCACGTTTTTTAGTAAATTAATTAATTACATGGGGTGAAATAAGCTTCCCTTGAGACTCCTTCTCCCCCTTGGCGAGATGTAACGAGATTAGCCTTGATTATCCCAAACTATCGGAATATTGTTCAAAATTAAGAAAGGAATTACTAAATTTAAACTTAATCTTTTCATAATTTTTTATAACCTGGATTACTACATAATGTTCATTAAAGTCATTATTTCCACCTGTTAGCTACAGGTCTCTTTTCTATAGTTGAAAAGGCTTTAGGCCACTGCATTGGCTAAGTGAGAATTGGTAGATATTACATATCATTGAAACATTTTTATTGCAGAAAATCAGCCAATACTAGCTACTAAAAATGGATCCTCGGATTGGTTATATAATTATACATAGTTTAAGCTAGTCCTTCATTTAGGATCAATAAAATTAAATCTCATGTTTCAAATTGTGTAAAAGGGCACGCAACTTCCATTCATACACGAATCATTTATTGCTTATAATATCCACAAGTTTGTACTTGACTAACCAATCAAAGTAGGCTTCATTAAACAAAACACAACACGTAATAACATAGCTTAAAATTTATTGAACATTGTACAACGTAGATAGTGTTCATTTGTCGGGCGTCTTGGACCAGGAGCGGCGCGGGGCCGCGGGCGGCGGGGAGGCGGGCCGCGGGGAGGCGGCGCGCGGGGAGGGCGGCCGCGACCGGGAGCGGCGGCCGCCGGACCGGGACCGGGAGCGGCTGTGCTGACTCGACCTGGAGGAAGAAACGAGTGTAAAGTATGTAAATTCAAAGGGCGCGTTCCAGAAGACGCTCACAAAGCCCAAAACGCCCAAAACGTTGTTCCACAAGACGACCGCGGTCTCGAGCAGGATTAATAACGCGCTTTCTACCCTCATAACACGCTTTCTACACTCATAGCCCCACACTAGGATTTTCTCTTGTGTCTTGGGTACCATGGACACACACAAGACGAATACACAAACACCCAGACCCAGAACATGAATCTAAACTCATCATTCAGATACCTGTCTGGCCGGGAATCGAACTCGGGACCCATCGTCAGACCGGTATGGTAACTGCTCCGCCACGCGGGTCGTTATGGTCGCAACGAATACGTCACTCATGACGTCATGACTTACGCCCACGCGAAGCTCACGACGACCCATCTAATAAGGTGGGTCGAAGGAATCGTTCTACTAGATATTATGTCAGTAACGCACACAAGCTAGTGGAACAGGAAAAACCGCGAGAACCAAGAAAAACCGTGAGCGTGAACTTTGTAAACGTCTAATGGAACGCACTGAAAGTAGAACGTCCACAAGGCGCTTTATCTTTTTATTTGTACCAATTACATCCGTAAATACTTTTTAATCCGATTAATAATCCGATAATCCGAGCATGCAGTCGCCTTTGCCCATGGACATCAAACAACATCATACCAAACAATCATGGCGGTAAAGCCTGTGTAGTTCGACCAGGGAAGTACAACCGCCACATCTATTTCTAGCGTGAAGCATTTCTTGCGTTTCGATAGAAGGGTGTGGCTCCCGGCATACTTTTCCATGAGGCGACCATCATAGTCCTCGGGAGTAGCAACGCATCTGTGCTTGAATTCAGATAGAACCCATGTTCTGTATGAAGGTAATTACATATGTCCATGAGTGGCAGTGACCACTTACCATCGTCATCGACCACTTACCGTCTTATATAAGAGTAAGCCGGCACCCACTGAAATCCAAGAACTACTTCACGCTAGAAAAAGATGTGGCGGATTACCACCCGAGGAGACAACTCTCCTCGATCAAACCAAACACGTTAAACCTTGAAGACTACATTACATACATTATAAATACATTACCTAGATCTTCTGCCCCTGGATCTGGAGCGGCGACTCCTACTGCGGCTCCGGCTGCGTCTGCTCCTGGAGCGGCGCGAGCGGGAGCGGGAGCGGTCGCGGCGGCGCGAGCGGGAGCGGGAGCGGGAGCGGCTGTAGGAGCGCCGCCGCGAGCGCGAGCGGGAGCGGGAGCGCGGCCGCTCGTGCTCCGTCTCCGTGAGCCGCTTGAAGTATCTGGAAACGGAAATACATGTATTACGTGACCACTACAATTTGACGAATGAAACAAAACCTCGCTTCTGTCCCTTTATAAAGTGATTCAATAAAAACACCAAAGTACTATGCATAGTACTTTCGTGTTTTTAATATAGCACTTTTGAACATACGCCACTATGGCGTATGTTTAATAATGGTATACCTACATACTCTTGGTATTTTTAAATAGAATATACTTTATGTCGGGATGGGAAATCCCTAGTTCTAATGACGTTTCAACTGTCATGCACCTAATTGTTTTAATCGAGTACTATGTATAATGTATGTATGATATAATGTATGTCGTAAACACCAGGAGACACGGTGAGCGCATTTGCACATCGGGGAAGAGCCCGAAAGCGGCATCGAGCGAGGAGGGCTCTGGTTGTGTACTGTTGGAGATCCCGGAATCCTCCACGTAGTGCTGAGGACGGCCACCGGGGACTTTTAGTGCAGTTAAAATCCCACGTTAAAATTGACGACCCGCGTGGCCGAGCGGTTACCGTACCGGGCTGACGGTCAGTGGGTTCCGGGTTCGATTCCCGGCCAGACAAGTGTCTGAATGATGAGTTTAGATTCTTGTTCTGGGTCTCGTTGTTTGTGTATTCGTCTTGTGTGTGTCCATGGCACCCACGACACAGGAGAAAAATCCTACTGTGGGGCTATGAGTGTAGAAAGCGTTTTTTTTTTAAGTTAAATTCCCACATAAGCCGACGTTGCTGCCACAGCGTCGGATACCTTTTGAAGGTTTGGTTTGGTGATCATGCCTGGGGAGCGGCCGTGCTCCAACAGTCGTTGTTCGGAACTTGTATATGTTGAGAATACTTCGATAGCGTGTTTCAGAATACTAGTAGCGCCATCTTTTGACGAGCATGTGTTACCTGTAGTACCGGTGGCTGGCGTCGGGCCCGTCGAAGAAGGGCATGCGCAGGCCGCGGCCGCGCGCCCGCCCGCGGCCGCGCGCGCGCCGCCACGCCGCCTCGCCCCAGCCGCGCGCGTAGTACAGCGACGCTGGGGACGGCCGCGGACGCATTATTAACGGATATAGGTTTTTCTTTTATAGAATTGAAGCAGCAACGAGCATGCAGTCCACCTGATGGTAAGTGGTCACTGCCGCCCATGTACATCTGTAAGGAACTTCATATAGAACATTATAGGGGTTCTATCTGAAGTCAATCACAGATGCGTTGCTACTCCCGAGGACTAAGATGGTCGCCTCATATAAAAGTGTGCCGGCAACCACACACTTCCATCGAAACGCAAAAACTGCTTCACGCTAGAAATAGGTGTGGTGGTGGTACTTTCCCGGGCGAACTACACTGGTCCTACCACCTTCAAATGGTTCTATGACACGTACATTTTCAATGCTTTTGTTTATAAGATTAACGACACATAAATTTTCAAAGCTTTTGTAAGTTGAACGACACACATTCACAAAGTTTTTTATACTAGTCACCCGTCACATCGGTCGAAACTCGACTGTAATATAAATTAAAAAACGAAACTTCATATTGTTCAAGGTAGTAAGAATATTTCTTAAATTCAAATAAGATGTCGCCTCATGTGAAAGTGTGCCGGCAACTACAACCTTCTACCGAAACGCAAGAAATGCTTCACGATAGAAATAAGTGTGACGGTGGTACTTCCCCGGTTGAACTACACTGGTTCTACCACCTAAAAAATTGCATTTTTAACCTCTTTTTACACACTAGTCACCCGTCACATCGTTCGAAATTAGACCATAATTTAATTTTTTTTTTTTTATTTGGCTGAAGTAGCAAACCAGCATGCAGTCCACCTGATGGTAAGTGGTTACTGCCGCCCATGGACATCTGTAATCAACTTCATACAGAACATGGGTTCCATCTGAAGTCAATCACAGATGCGTTGCTACTCCCGAGGACTATGATGATCGCCTCATGTGAAAGTGTGCCGGCAACCACACCCTTCTATTGAAACGCAAGAAATGCTTCACGATAGAAATAGGTGTGGCGGTGGTACTTCCCCGGTCGAACTACACTAGTTCTACCACCTTGACGGTATTAAAAAACTTAACTTCATATTGTCCAAAGTAGTACGAATATTTCTCAAATTCAAATAAAATGTAATAAAAAGAGGTTAAATTAGCTAAACCGCATTTAAAAGCAATAGCGGGTATTTTGACAAAGACACTGAAATTTCTGACGTTATGTGTTTTCGTAGTAAGACTTTGAATGTTCTATTTCGTTTATTATTTATGTGTTTGTGACAAATGCACAGTAGTGGATGTAATGTGATTTTAAGTATGTCATATGCATTATTTGAAAAATATTTACATTCTGCACTCCTTCTCTACGTTCACTATTACCGTGCAAAGTTTCATACTAATCCGTCCGCGGCATATTATTTAAAAATGCTTCACAAGTTTTAGCTTCACGTATTAATATATAGATATGTTGAAAGACACGTACACTTTCAAAGCTTTTCTTTATAAGTTAAACGACACATACATTTTCAAAGCCTTTGTTTGCAAGTTGAACGACACACATTCATAAAGTTTTCACATGATTAATGACACATACATTTACATTTTACTATATAGGGGAACATACTCAAACCACGTTACTATTTTAATAAGGTGAGGTTTAAGTTTTCGTCAGGTAATCAATAGCCCCTAAAGGGTATCTCGCGGTACGCGCGCATGCACGATTAGTGCCACGCGGCAACCACGGTATTAATTATAAGTAAAATTATTATTTTCAAGTTCCAATTTACAAATTTTAATTGAAAACTGTATTCATGATTTACTCATGTCATATACATGGGGGTTTACTACTACTAATATAAATATTATGAATGGTCAAACTTGTCAAATAAACATGATACGTGGTTTTGATATGTTCCCTTAGATTAACGCCACATACATTGAACATTCAATTATTTTTTTTTATAACAAAATTCTGTAAAACCAAAATTCTGTCAATCCTATTAAATCGCCTGCGATCTAAGTGTATGTTTACTTTACATACATGTGCGTTGTGCATGTGTATAAGAAAATAAATAAAATAAAAAATAAGAACAAACCCACACTTTTTATCGGAGCTTCCGCTGTATGCCTTCAAGTGAAAAAAAAAGTTAGAACTTATTATGCTACATTCCTGAAGACCAAAACGCAGTATCTCAACTATTTATATAATTGAAATCTTTAATGCATAATCCTTATTTATTAGTTTTGATTTTTTTATGTTATATATAAAGTTCTGAATGAGTAATAGAGTGCTTCATATTAATAATGAACTAATGAGTAATTCTAATGTAACTTAAACTGCTAAATAATTGTTTATTAAAGGAGGGGTCCATAGACATTGTTCTTGTGTTCTAAATATTTATTAATTTTGATAATGTTTCTTCCCTTGTCCCCCCTTCTCCCTCCTCTATAATCATGCACTAATTTGTTTATTTTTTTCTTACTCATTTTAATTGTTTATAATATGTGAGTTACCTTTGGCAGGGTCATACCATGGAAATCAATGGAAAAAATCTGGATCCATTTCATTTTCTCATCATAAATATCCCCATCTACAGCACATACCAATCAATCCTCATAAAAAAAAATGATTATAAAATCACATGCTTAACAAATCATATAAAAGTAGTTAAATAACAGCGATACTCATACTTTGCGGGAAGGGGTATCCCGGCGGCGCGGGGAAGGGGTACGGCGCGCCGCCGAACGCGTACGGGTTGGGCACGCCGTACATCCCCACCGCTGGAACAACACACAATATACATTACAATATGATCCAAAAATGAAATTAAATTTCTGTATCGTATTTAAGTCTATGGGGGCATCACACATCACATTACACCAGCGATCAAAATAGACAGTGACATCACTATATAGTATAAAACAAAATCGCTTCGCGCTGTCTGTCCCTGTATGCTTAGATCTTTAAAACTACGCCACGGATTGTAATGCAGTTTTTTTTAAAGATAGTGATTGAAGAGATAATTTTTATGTATAATACATGCATAATATAGTAGAGAAACACTGATAATTTTAGATTTTCGAATTTTACGCGGAACGAAGTTCGTCGGGTCAACTAGTAGTTATTAAGTACAAAATATTATCTTCATTTTCTATGCCACTCGATGTAAACATGAACTATATGAATCATTACATAGTATAAAACAAAGTCTCGCTGTCTGTCCCTATGTATGCTTAAATCTTTAAAACTACGCTACGGATTTTAATCCTTTTTTTTAGATAGAGTGATCCAAGAGGAAGGTTTTTAGGTATAATACATGCATAATAAATGAGGGCCAATTTGTACAGCAAAATTATAAACCTGTTATCCAATTGAACTAAGATTGTGCATAAATATTTTGTGAGGGCGAATGATTAGTTCAGTGGCATCATGATACATCACAATACAGTACAATATGGCATAGACATAAGCATGACGCCATCTTGGGTATCCCCAAGATACAGTATTTGGTATTCCCCAATGGTAATAGTATTCGGTAATTCGGATTATTCAATTACTATTCAGCGCATCTCTACTAAATACAATAGCGTAACAATAGAAAAAGGGCTTATTCTTTTAATCCTATCTGAAAAAAAATTTGTTTAACAGGATGCTCACCAGCCTTCATCTCCATATCATGTTCTTCATGCGGAGCAACTTTCTCAGTCTTGATTGTCCTATGTTCAAGATCCTCAGATGATATGGAACTTATTGAGTCACTGCGCTTTGGCTTCTTGGTCTCCAGGGCTGAGCGTATTACTATGCGTCCTGAAAGATTAGTGATAACAACAGGAAAGATTAGTAATAGGTTACAAAAGCTTAAATAACAAAAATAGATAGATACATAACGTCGCTTAAGTTCTCACACCGCGGATCTCAAAATTAGCAACATTCTTTTCATTAAAAAAAAGTTCTCAGAGGTGTGTGAAGTCTACCAATTCGCACTTGCCCAGTGCTGTAGACTATGGCCTAGAACTTTCTCATTCTGAGACAAGACCCGTGCCCAGCAGCGGGACAATAATGGTTTGACGACGACAATTTGACTGACATCATAGCACAAACTAGTGATGTAACGCATGTTCGCATGTTTTCAGATATTCGCATTCGCAAGAATTAGTACGAATGTTTTGCGAATATTCAATTGCAATGCTTCGCAAAAACGGTCGCCAAATCTATCCAATTGAAATCAAACTGCATTTTGACGACCTAAAAAAGTGGTAATATCTAAGTCCTTCAGCTCCCCCCCCCCCCCTTATTTTTTCTCGAGTGGGGAAACCTTCATAAGGTACCCGAATAACCGACTTCGTGGGAGCCACGCGGGGTTGTGGGATTTGTGGATTTACCGCACTAAAACCCGCCCGGTGGCCGTCCTCGGCGCTACACAGAGGACTCCGGGATGTTCAAAGGAACGCAACCGGAGTCCTCTAAGCGCCCTGCCCCATCGAGCTCCTACCAGATATGCGGCTGAGCCCACCGCTCCGTCTTGTCTTTACGACGGTATGCGACCACACATACCGCCGTCCTTGCCGGGTCGCCTGACCGAACGGTTCGAGCTCCCACTCTAGCCACCTGTAACCCCGGAAGCCCCTTTCGTTGCCTGTTACGACAGGCAGGGGTTGCCGTAGGCCTATTCTAATCCCGGAACTACAGGGCCAATCAGCCCCCTATATCAAAAACTGAATAAAACCCATCATTCGCATTCGTGAAAGTTGCATAAATAACATTCGTTACATCATAGTACAAACCATTCATAGCATGTTTGAGCTGGTCCCGCTGCTTGTCCAGCAGCCGCTCCTGTTGCTGCTTGCAGCGCTCCACGATGCGCGCGCGCGCCGCCTGCTCCGCCTTGTTGAAGTATGTGCGCCCTCCGCCGTTGTATTGCGCTTCGGGCCGGAGCTGGGAACAATAGATAGATAGATAAATAGATAGATAGATAGATAGATAGACAGATAGATAAAACATATATTTCATTACTTAAGACACAACACAAAATAGATTTACAAAACATTGAACAAAAGTTGGTACATACAAAAACACAGAACAACAAGAAAAGAAAAAAGTATTAAAATTATTAATCTATTTTCTAAATAAAGAGTGTTGCAGCAAAAGTCAACAAGGGTTGTTTTTTAACATACATGTGTTTGAACAAGGTACATTGTAGTATGGGAGTCTTCAAGAAAAGTGTAAATAGGCGACTCCTCTGGAGTTGCAAATGCCGACGGTGACTACTTTCCATCAAGTAGCCTGACTGCATTATCAATAGGTACATCTATAATAAAAAAAAATGTAGTTGAAACTAGAACTCAACAGAAATATGGTACATTTGCGCATCATATAACTTTAAGCATTTAAGACACTTATTGAATTCTCTAAATTATTGATTTTTGTAATAGTCAATCATGTTTTTAATTATGGTATATCATCATGTTTTTACATTGTATTCTACCAAATATGTTAGGTTTATCAAATGTATATAAAAAACTAGCAAATAAATTTGTATCATTGTGCAATAAATTGTGTTTTTAGAATTTGTTCCAATCCTGTCGAAGCATTTTTCCTTAATACACGTAGTATAGATATCTAGTACATACCTCTATCCTCTTAAACAACTCTTCTATCAGTCTTATGGCTTGCAGCTTCTTCTGTATCTTTAGTAGTTTGTGTTTCTCCTCAGCCACTTGCTTATTTAAATTTACGTCATCTCTCTCCATCAGTTTAGCCAACTGCTTCTTTTTACGTCTCTCTTCCCTTTCTCTCATCTTCTCTAATTTCTCCCTTTCCGCACGCTCAGATCTTATTCTTAAAGAGTGAAAAATTATTCGTGAAAACGTGTCCTTACGGCTGAAGGGGGAAAATTATTAAACACCTTTTTTTTTGTTTATGACTTTAAACATAAGAAAACTATAAATTACTACAGGAATGTAAGTAATACATCTATTTTTAAGCGAGTGGGTGTCCTGACTGCTTAATAAAGTCTATCGGTATGAATATTCATTATAGTATATGGTTTAGGCATTGGAATCCGGCCAAAGCCGACCGGATTTTCATCAATCCAGCCGGTTACCAGAGCCCGCTGACTGTTTATATCAATGAGCAGTCATATTTATCAATAAACTTAGATGTTGTCCAAAAAGCACCTAATATCAAAAGAAAAAAAAAAAATTTTTTTTTTCAGCAATTTCAATTTATAAATATGGACATATCATCTCCAAACTGGTCTATCATGCACTGGGTTTAATATCATGCATGAATATAGGAACTATGAATTAAAATTTCAGATCTGAGTCTAAATGTTTGTTATTTATGTCTAAGGTATCCACCACAAAGAAACCCGTGTTATTATTACTAAAGTGGAATACTGTGGCTTAAGATAAAAAAAATACAAAAATACCTTTCTCTTGCTTCTCGATTAGCAATCTTTTCTCTTTCTTCTTTCTCCTCCAACTCTTTAGCTCTCTGTCGACTAGCCAGCCTCTCTCTGACAATGGCCCTGCGCTTTACGGCAGCATCAGTCATATGCTTTGTTTTGTCAAAGTCTACATGTATTGTACACCATTCGGCTAGATCTTCCTTTTTTCTCATCAGCTTGCAGCCCCTGAGGGCATCCATGCATCTTACAAACCCCACATATTCACTGAACTGAATGTACCCTTCAAAATATAGTGCGGATTCTTGTGGGGAAGTTGTAATACCTCTCATAGCTTCTTTCATTTGCATCCGATATGGATCAGACACTGGCACATCCACTTGGCGTATGTCGCCATACTTCTCAAATGCCTTCTTAAAGATGCTCTCAGAGGGAAGCGGATCCTCATCCCTGTCATTAGCATGTACGAACCAGGGGATGGGTATGTTTTTTATGTGGATCGTGTCGGGCCTCTCGCCGGGCTTCATCTCGTCCATATCCTTGGCGTCTCTGAAGAACGAATCCCACGAGTGACGAGAGGGGAAGTCGGACTTTGCCTCCATGACTCGAATCCGCAGCGCATCGGGGAAGTCTGCGAGTTGGATCACACGATCCTCGAGGCGCGCGAGTACTCGCCCGAGCTTCTCGCGACTCTCGATCTCCGCATCAAATCTTATCACTTCCGAACTACTCTTGGACACTTTCAACAACGAAAAACTATCAGGATGTATCATTTTCCGCAATTTCTCCATCAGTTCCCAGTTGGATATCGACTTGCCGTGTACCTTGTGGGTGGGGAGCTGGACAGAAATGTTTAGCTTTGCAAACGATTTGAGGAATAGACTCTGCGGCAGATACAGCGCCACAGCGTCTGCCGGGTCCCTACACACTTGGATACTCATTTTTATAAAACTAACTTTAACCTACTAAAAATGTAATGTAATGATGTACCCTATTCTTTATTCTTATTCATAAAGTTAAACATTAAACATTCTTCAAAAAGAGTATATCCGAAATAAATAAGATCAAAATTTTGGAACATTACTTATGAGATTACTACAATGAATAAATTGAATTATTATTATATTATGAAATGACCAAAGCATTGAATGATTATCGTATAAACAGCTTCCATTGCAGACACCAAATACACGATCGCTAGAATCACTGAAAACCCTAAAAAATCGCTTTTGTTAAATTTATAAACGAAAAATAGCTTTGCTAGTTTGATCGATTTGACAGCTATTTTTTTGTTTTAAAATTGTATGCACAGATTAGATAGAACATTTTTCCCACAGACAATAAATAATATTTTTTATGCAAATAAATACACATTTACTCATGTATTGCTGTTTTGTACAATATATCATTTTTAAAATCTAGAAGGAAAAATAATATTATCAATAAATTATAAATTTATACACAAATATTGCTTTATTCTGTTTTGTATTAATATTTGTTTAGTTGTTATTTAGATATAATAATAAGAGAGGAGAGGTGTGATGATTGGCATCTGAGATCTACCAATATACTATAAGTACATTAAACACCACTTAACTTGAAACAGCAAACGGGCATGCAGTCCACCTGATGATAAGTGGTTACTGCCGCCTATGAACATTTGTAAGTAACTTCATACAGAACTTGGGTTTCTATCTGAATTCAATCTCAGACGCGTTGCTGCTCCCAAGAACTGTAATGGTCGCCTCATTTATAAACATACAACCACACCCTTCCGTTGAAACGCAAGAAATTCTTCACGCGTAGAAATAGATGTGGCGGTGTTATTTCCCGGTTGAACTACAATGGTTCTACCACCTACCTAATAATTATTATCCTTCTATCCAAGATAAAAATGTTTATCATGAAACAATAATAACATAAGATTTAAGTAAAGCTTTGCTTTCTATCAAAGAAGTTGACGCAGTTCTGCGTTACGATTATATGCGTAGATTTAAATTTTAATGTATAATCTGTAGACTACCTCTACCACCAGTAAAGCCAATCTATTTAATACAGCGACAACATAGCCTAATAGACACCTCATGTCTTCATTTCTACTAAGAAACATTTCAGTCAAAACACTGAGGTATGCGGGGCGGGGGAGCGGTAAAAGAAAGCATTGCAATTGGTCGATTCAAGGTCGCAATAGATCATAAATTACAATTAGTGATGGGAACGTTTTTGTAATGGGTTATTGATTAAAATAATAATTATAATTGATTATGACGATTAATAAATAGCTCATAGTAGGTATAGTAGTACTAATATTGAATTATTGAGAAAAATAATGAAAACATAATTTATCAATCTAAATCTTTAATACACTACATAACGCAATTCAAACCAATACTAACATTGTTGTATAAAATCTATTTAAGCAAAAAATGAATTAATTATTCTTAAAATGAATTAACTTGGTATAAATTCTTCTAATTGTAGGTTTCGGATCTACGGATTTTGTAATAAATAAAAAAAAAATAAACAAAAGATACAACCGACTTCCATGCAACAAAAAAGTAAAAAAATATCTAAATACATGTTGGTTTAGAGCATACACAGTAGGGTACTTAGTAGTAGTTCCGAAGTCGGTGCTTACATAGGACACATGTGGTTTCGTCGTGATCTAGCGAAAATGGTGGTATATATATATGTACCGGCCGAATTGAGAACCTTCTCCTTTTTGAAGTCGGTTAATTAATCTGGAAGATACATATTTAGACATTAGAGTCATCAAATAACTAAAATTATTGGCAGTTTATGATTAAAAGTTTAAAACTATAATTATTTATTTTAAATTCAATTCAAGTAATATTCAATTGCATTAGTTGTCATCTTTCATCCGTTAGCTGAGGTGTACATCACTACCAAAATGGACGAAAAGGATAGAAATATTTAATTTAATGAAAAGGAAAGGGATGCACTGTAAGAAGACATCAACGGGCGCTGTTTAAGACCAGTATAAGTTGAGCTCCAAGATAATTTGATTCCTGAAATTATAATTGTGAAAATAGTTTACATGTGAAATGTTGCTACATTTTTACACCATCTTAATGATCAGGAAGACATTTTGCTTCACTTTTTTTATTTTTTAAAGAATTTATTTCGCGCTATATATAGTCTCGTAATACGATGTTCACAGGTCACTTATGTGGTCCGTACTGAAGTGTAGCTCGCGCTCGGTTTATTATATCAGAGCTAATAAACTGATGTGTTGCCCGAAAGTGTTCGCCTTAGATGCGGTGTCTATTAGGCTGTGTTGTCGTTGATTTAATACTTTTGATATTAGGGTTTATAAAAAATATGTAATCCGACATCTTGTAACGGCGATCATCTTAAATTTGGAATGGAACAGAATGAATATTTTGTTTTTGTCACCAGAACAAAGGGACCAAAAGAATCAGATCAACATGATGAGGGTTAAATTTAAATTACTAAATTTGACCCCAATTTGTTGGGGTCAAATTTAGTAATTTAAATTAAACAGAGCATACTGAATAAAATCTAAAACCTGAGGTGGATTTTTGGCCGAAGCTTCGGCTCCGGCCAAAAATCCACCTCAGCAAAACCTGCGACTTCGGCCTAGCAAGCGTCATTATTTGACAAACTCGAACAAATGTTTGACACCGCACTGAAAAAGGTGTGCGCTAATGTAAGCACACTCGGGTGTGCCTGCCTGCTTCGCAAGTTTTGTTCGGCAACATAATCGGCTTAGGCTTCGGCCAAACATCAACCTTCTGTCGGACTCTAGTCATTATTTATATTTTTAAACATTCTCGTCAATCCATTAATGTCCCACTGCTGGGTACGGGTCCTCTCTCAGAATGAGAGAATTTTAGGCCATAGTGCGCTGCCCAAGTGCGAATTGGTGGTTTTCACACACCTCCAAGAACTTGTTTTTTTAAGATCTCTCAGATGTGTAGGTTTACTCGCGATGTTTGCTTTCACCGAAAAGCAGTGATAGTTATTTTTAAACATAATAGGTAAATAAAATAAATAAAATAAAAACTTTTTGACATGGCTAAAGATATGAAGTAAATAAAAAACTGCACATATAAAGAATCGTTTTATTTTCTTTAATACAGAATCAATGGCTCCACAAGACAATGTACTGTAGAGCTATTGCAACATATCAAATAGTTCATACTGTCTCTTACGACTATATCATAAATAATTTAGCGTACAATATACACAGCTCTGCGTTTATAGAAATACAAAACTTTACTAGCGATTTTGTTTCGAACTTATTACCTAGCTTTAGTGTTAAAAATAAATAAATTGTGAAGATGAGAAGACTCCAGGAGGGTCTAGAAATAAGACAAGGTCTCATTATACTTTACAGAATGTTCTTGTGAAACCAAATATAAAAATTCTAAATAAAATATAATTTAACTGTCTCTTATTCTTGTTTTAAGTATTTACATAAGTGATAATAAATTTTCTTTATTAGTTAAAATATAAAGTAAATAATATTTACAGTATTGATGCATCAATCATAATACTTTTGTCTGCTTGAGGATATCATATTTAACTTGTGACATGACAGTCAACAAGCAAGAAAATAAAATTATATCTCTATCTCGGATACTTTATAATTGTTTATGCCCATGGCGCCCAAAGTATTGCCGCTTCTTAAAAGGCATAGTGTGCAATGTGCCATGACAAAATTTGTTTAAAATTCTTTATTGTCACAGTTATAAAGCAATAAATGGACTGCTTGCACCTTTATAAAATAAACAAATTAATTTATGTAATACTCATTAAAACAATGTATAAATTACAAATTCACAGTAACTCAATTTATTTTGTAGTTTTCGATTATTTATATTTGTGATCGCCTAACATTACACAATGCTGCACAATAATGAAACCTTGTCTTTGTACACCTAATATTATCTATAGGAACCCAATGTTCTAATTTCGCCTATTAATGGTTAACCCACTTACAATTAAATAAAGATTATTTATTAATGTAGCCAATACTTTGTCACTGGTAGGCCAGGATATGTGCAACTTTTCACTGTACTTTTAAAAATTAATGTCAACTATCGACAAGCCTTTGTTTTCATCATCATTTTTAAATTGTATAAATATATATACCCCAAATAAACGCATAATTTCCGATGACATCAAGGAATAACAAGTTTTTGTTAAAATATATATAACTTGGCGTGTGCTATGCCATATAAACTACACCAAATTATTATAGTCTAAAATTGGCCTCAGTTGCGAGTGAAACAACGATTTATCTAAAGAGATGTTTAAATTATTTCTGTTACAACATAATAATCTCTTTTACACAAATTATGCAACAAAACTCTTGCAAAATTATCAAAACTAAACCACTAATGTAAACAACTTACATAACACAAGTTATGTAATCGTTGTTTTAAAACAGACGGAGATAGAGAATATTCTAGAAATTTATGAACAAAATTAAAATAACAACTTATAAACATGGCCATAGCCACTTTATACTGATTTATAAGCGCTATCACCAAAAGTCTGACATAACACATATTAATCATTTTTGAAGGTTCTAAATTTCCGTGGCACTCAAATAAATACTCTTGTCATAATAAAACGTTTGATTCTAATAATCAAGTATTTTATTTATAAGTTTTTATTTATCACGCCTCAGTGATGGATTGTGAGCTGCCACTTTGTTCGTCTAGGAATCTAGAAATTACTGTATTGAAGATAATTAGTTAAATTTCGAATATCTTTTACAGACTTTGTGTACAAGAATTTAGTTGCAACTGACCACCACTAGTGCATAAAAATGATTGGCCAGTTTTTGTTACTGTTAGGAATGTATCCCTACCAGGCGTGAATAAGTTGATCTAGACATATATTTTTATTGCGAAATTGGCTCCCAACATTGTATATTGTATAATTATACGTTATACTACTATATTGTATATTATATTATACATTATAGTTTGTATATTATATAATCTTGAGCGTCAAAGTCGGTACTTTAAATATATGAAGTTGAACTTATTCACGCCTGGTACCAATATTATGCTTAACATTCCTATATGATCCATCTGTTAACCTCAACAACACTATAATCCTGGCCTTTAAATAAATCTGGAGCAGGAATGTATATAATACAATTTACACATTTATAAATCTTACTCCAGAAGTACCATTATATATTACATTTTAAGTTTACAATGATATATTTCTTATTTCCGTCACCAAAGATATTATAAGCGGTAAGATCGCATCGAAAATGGTGCCATTTTTTTTATTTAAAACCATATTGTATCGCGCCAGGGACGACACCGACAGAAGGCATACAATCTTGTACAAAGTTATGTTCGATGTCAAAATAAGAAAGTAATAAAATCATATATTTTTACACTCTGTCAAAAGCAACAAAAAATATATTTAAAACTTTTTAAACTGCCTTCCGCCAATGACATCAATGCCCATAAATAGTCTCTTGTTAATCACGATATATTATTCACATTTTATGTATTTAAAATCAATAGTTTTAAGATACAAGCAGATAATAGAAGAATACGTACGTATATGGCGTCCATACAATAAATATGTGTGAATATTTCTATGTTACCTTGATACAATTATATTACAATTTATTATGTGAAATATTTCACCATAATAATGTTCAACTTCAAATGGACGTATTCCGTGATTCAGATGCCGCAGATAAAAACAGACGCTGAAAATGGACCCTGATAGTCGCCATATAAACTACTCTTCTACTATTAAGTACAGAAAGCTTTTTACATCTTTTAACAGTAGAAATAACTTGTCCATGTGACCATGTTTGTGAAAATATGTTTATAGGATTGTGATGATATTTTAAAGCGTATTCTAATATGTATTTAAAGCAATTTCTCCCATACATCATTTAAATTAAACAAATGTTAATGCTTGAGTAGAGTTTCGAGAATTATTATGTTAAATATAAATTATGTATAATTATTTTCTATGACACATATTGCTAAAGTCTGCATAAATGCAGTACAGGAATAAAATGTACAACATGTACGCAAAATATTACCAAAACATACAAACATACAAAGACACTAATAGAAAACTCAACTAAATTTAAACTTTCACAACATCAATAGCTTTCGATCTAGGAAATAATTAAAAATAAAATTTTCAGTCTTCTATTAAATAGTTTATATAGATCATTATAAATAAGATCTTCCAGATTTACAACATGCAATATACAATTTTTTACAGTTATGGAAAATTGACATATCTATATAAAATGTTCATTTTGCTACTGTTCATATTGCTTGTTCATACAATTAGTACACCGTGTGCCACTCGTATGGTACTTCCCGCCATCGCCGATGGAAGACTTGCCATTGTCTTATATCAAGTTCACAAATTCACAATTCCCTACTTGTAACAACACAGATTTGTTTCACAGAATTGTCACTTGAAGCCTTGAAAATCTGTGCGTTTTAATATTTGTGTCATATATACCAACTCCTTGCTTATTGTTCTTTTGTTTATATTCACCATTGTTCTCCTAAACATGTCCAAATAAAATCCCTTTCCTTCTAATCAAGATGTCCGACATCTACGCTTTCACTTTTAACATTTACACTAATAATTAAACACTTTTAAATATAACATTTTATGTACACATGTGTAGCTTACTTTTTAGTTAGTGTATTAAGTAGTTTTATGTGTCTTTTATGTCCACCAATTCGCACTTGGCCAGCGCGGTGGACTATGGCCTAAGCTCTCTCATTCCGAGAGAAGACACGTGCCCAGCAGTGGGACAGTAATGGGTTGACGACGATGTGTCTTTTACAATATTCACTTGTGGCTTCCCATACATAACAACAACTTGGTCTGTGCATCAACACTATGAATTATTGTTTGGTTACAGTTCATGTCAAAATGATAACAATTGGCAGACTTAGAACGTCAACACTGCGATTCTCAATCTATAACTTCAGTTCAAGTCAGCTTGCATGATGACAATTGCTATGTCCAAAGTCCACAATCACTCATTGTATTGTGTCTGAAAGTAGTCGTGATCGTATGCGGCCCAAGCTGACTGGGGCGTCCAATTGAGCGTCCAATTGGCGTGTGCACTCTCCTTGTATTTGGATGTAGTTTCTTTACGTTTGTAACCATACCGACACTTGCAGCACACTATTCATACACCACAAGCCAAAGTCCACAATCACTCATCGTACTGCGTCTGGAAGTAGTCATGATCGTAGGCGGCCCAAGCCGACTGGGGCGTCCAATTGAACGTCCAATTGGCGTGTGCACTCTTCTTGTATTTGGATGTAGTTTCACTTTACGTTTATAACCGTACCGACACTCGTGGTACACACTACAAGCCGAAATCCACAACACTTCACTCATCGTACTGCGTCTGAAAGTAGTCGTGATCGTACGCAGCCCAAGCGCGTTGAACGTCCAATTGGTGCGTGCACTTGCATTTGGATGTAGTTTCACTTCACGTTTGTAACCGTACCGACACTTGCAGCACACTATTCATACACCACAAGCCAAAGTCCACAATCAGTCATCGTACTGCGTCTGGAAGTAGTCATGATCGTATGCGGCCCAAGCGGGCTGCGCGTCTCAGTTGGCGCGCGCGCGCTTGGCGTGTCCGGGCGGCGCGTGCGCGTGCGCGTGCGCGTGCGCCGGGCGCGGCTGCAGGTGCGCGTGCTCGTCGGCCGCCAGCCCCGAGCGCAGCATGTACTTGAACTGCGGCATGTGCTGCATCACGTCGCGGATCTGCACCAGCGCGAGGCCGTTCTCGCCGGCCGCCGCCGATTTGCACTTGCCCGAGTTGCGGAGCACTTGCAGTTGTGTCCTGGAAATGTATGACGTTATGAGTGATATTGATACACATTAAATCAATACGGTATAAGCCGTAGGTGCTTACATGCTAACATGAAATATCTATTAATTTTTTTCCTGTAAAAAATCACAATAAGCGTATATTTAAACTGAGTTATCATTGTATAGATATAAAAATAGACTCAGTTTTAAAAACCTTCTTTTTGTAACACCACTAATTAAGACTCAGTAAAATGGAAAAAACGAGGCTGGTAGCAGAATTAAACAATAATGTCGGATATAATATTTCTGCAATATTGTATTTTGTTACTATTTGTTTTCTCAAATAAATAAAAAAATGCATTTTTTTTCTAAAGAAGGCTATAGACGTGTCATCATTAAAAATAATGACATAAACGCGCAGGTAACTAAGAATCTTTTAAAGCCATCAATGGCACGCGTGACAATTATGCGCCATTTTCAAGGATAGACGGTAAAATAATATTACATTTACTAACAAAGGTATTAGAATACAACTAATAAATCTCTACACAAAAATATCAACAATACATAAACTGTTTCAATCATTGTACGCTCTATCATATAGCAAACATCAAAAGTATTATTAGATGATTCATTATTAATGAACATCCTGGACTTGAATAACACTAATGTCGACTAAAAAACTGTATTTATATATAGAAAACTACTAATATAACAAAGTAGCCTTAATGCAAATGCAACTGCGTACCTCTATCTAATAACAGTAAAATCAAGACCAGATGTCTATTAGATGTGCCAACCACCCACAAACAGCAAAATTGCATAACAATTTAAATTCAATAAGGGAAACGCGTCGTATATGTCTTTTATATATCGAATTAGTAAACTAGCATGCATACAACTAAAAGAAAGTGACCACTACTGCACATGGACATATGTCATGAACCCCAGATAAAATCAGTCTTATCCGAGGTTGTGCCACAGTTGCGTTGATACCCTTAAGAACTATGTATATTGGAACACCTGGGATAAGTACGTCTCCCTTACCACTCCCTTCAGACCAAAACACAACAATGCCTAACACTGCTGTTATAAGGTAGAAACATTAACATTATAAAAAAGCCAGCTTATATTTATCCAGGCTATACGCCTGAAGTTGGCTTTTTTATAATGTTGAAGTAGCAAACGAGCATGCAGTCCACCTGATGGTAAGTGGTCACTGCCATTCATCTATAAGCAACCTTAATGTAGAACACAGGTTCTATCTGAAGTCAAACACAGATGCGTTGCTACTCCCGTGGACTGAGATGGTCGCCTCATATGAAAGGGTGCCTGCAACCACACCCTTCCATCGAAACGCAAGAAATGCTTGACGCTAGAAATAGATGTGACGGTGGTACTTCCCGGTCGAACCTCACTTGTTCTACCGCCTATAGACCTATATAGGCTACAAATGTGTTGTTACCCCTGGGGACTTGAAACACCTGGGACTACTGCAGCTCCCACAGCACACCACACTGGCATACGCTACATGTACTCACGCGTTGGGCCTGTACAGCGTGAGGTTAAGCGCGTCGAGCATCGCCCGGCACGTGGTGAGCGACACGCGCGGGAAGAAGTGGCTCGCGAGGTCCGGCAGCGTCATCAGCAGCTCCGTGTACTGGTACGGCTTGGCGTTGATGCACGGCACCATTGTGTTGTCTACGAGCGCCTTTTGGACCTGTAATAGAAACACGTTTTAAATTTGATTTAAAAGTGATTTCGGTCATCTTGGAACATTTTTTTCCTAGTATATAATATAAAAATTGCAAACGAGCGTCCGCCTGGTGGTTTTGATTAATGCAGAAAATAGATATCTATAACAACACCAGATAACATTGGATCCTTACCGAGGTGGACCACAAATGTGCTGAAGATCAAGTTGAAATGTCTCCGATAAATATGTCACCCTCACCACGCTCTTCAATCAATAAGATAGTAGGGATGTGAAAAATCGATTATTTAAAATCAATTTTTTTTAGAGCAATCGTTATTGGTAATAAATTTGATGACCAAAACACTCGTTGCCAACAAGCAATTATAGAGCAGCTGTTAAGATATTGAAAGTAGGATGTTAAACAACGAAATAAATAATCTACTTAGTAATGCAAAGACGCGGTTATAATAAATCGAAACTATGGTGTAAAATAGCGAAAATTTTTGGTCAATAAATAAGTAAATAAAAAATAATCCTGTATTTAATAATTTAATAATGGGTTTTATCACATCCCTAGAAGATAGGCGCGCTTTACTTTGCCTTTTTAATAAAGGAAGAAATAGGTGTGACAATCATCTTACCATTAATTGATAACCCCATTACCCCAACCAACTAATCTCTAACCAATGATAGTATACATTACCTTATACGGCGTATGGTTGCCAGTTATACTGATTTCTGGGATAGGGGTAAGCCTTTTGCGACTGTCCACGGAGTGAGAGGTTGAGTGGCCATTCATTGTTGCGGTTACTTGTGGCGGCACACTGCAAACAAACGACGATATTATTAGTTAAGAAAATAACATTTAGCCAATTTATATTTAACTATAAAGTATTTTACAACCTGCCTGCATACTTAACATACTGCCACCATAAACAATAGTTATACAAATTATTAGATACAGAAAAACTTAAAAAAAAAATTCAAATAAATAGTTATTTTAGTACGTATTTGCTTATAATTATATCATTCCTATATAGTCCGTTATTTTTTCAATGTATTTCTTATAGTTTCAAACTATACATCTAAAAGAAGCGAAAAACTGATTAATACTCTTACAGCCGAAAAATCTTTTTAGGAACTATATTTTTGGATACGAATGAGATCAAAGTAAGTAAGTAGTATTCTGTACCAGTATTGTAACAAAGAACATTAAAGCGGATTGCCGTAAGAGTTAAATGGTAGAAAAGGTCTCGCAAAGAAAGGACTTATGCTCACAATGCAACTTACAATATGTGTGTTCATATCTGAGCACCTGAATTTCGTACAGGTTTTTTTAGTCATTCATGTAACATTTATGTTTTATAAACTTATAAATACATCGTATCCTTCATCTATAATGATTTATTTTCTTAAGCTTTTATACAGAACTTTTTAGAACTAAGTTGTTTAGAACAAAACTGTTTTTCTGATTGTGTTGTGTGAATGTAAACATTAAGAAAGGCGACAGATTCTGGTAGACGTAGGATTATAGATATGTCAAGACACATTTGATATGAACTTGTTCCTAAAATATTACGCGTGGCGTTAGAAACAGATCTAGAGTTCTTTTACACAGATGACTTCTCCACGATTGAAGCTCTTCATAAGTTAAATGTTAACTATCCATCAGATAAGTCTTCATCGTCATCACTACATAGTATAAAACAACGTCGCTTCCCGCTGTCAATCCCTATGCTTAGATCTTTAAATTTAATAGATAGAATGATTCAAGAGAAAGTTTTTTGAAGATGTGTAATACATGCATAATATATTGGGAGGAACACTGATAGTTTTAGATTTTATACTTTTAGGCGGAACAAAGTTCGCCGAGTCAACTAGTATTAATATACAATAATACACATTCATGTTATATACATTAAATAATGTAATACATTACAATCTGTGTCTAGAATTATATAAAAACAAATTAAAGTAACCAATTTGCCTGACGAGCTTTGTTACATTTATATACATGTTTTTATTCTCTTACACAACATTCGACTGTGGACCTACGATCCGACGAGAAACTATATATAAAGTTCCTTTAACGATTCAATGTAAAAATATCCGTTTTAACACGTTCAGTCGGTGCAGCAAACAAGTTCTCCAAAAATAGAACGTCAAAATAAAAATAATAAGAAAAGCCATTAAGCGCAGTGACGCATTCAGTGTTAAAATAAAACTAAAATCACTGTTGCTAGTTAAAAATAATACAAAAAAATACTTTTTGTCCACTAAGATTAAATCTAGGGGTGCCCAATATTTTATCGATTCACTGCATCGTAACCGTATACTTCAGACACGCTATAAAATAAATGTGCAAAGAATGCAAAGTCACTGTTCACCATATCATTATATGGATTATAAAATAGGGAAAATTTTTTACATAGCAAACTAAAAGACATTGTTTGATTCGTTTGTGTGATATATGTGTAGGAGTACGTACACCAAAGAGTATGGTATTGTAAAAAATGTCTTACATATCATTATATCGAATATTGCTGTATCGATATTTCGATACATTGGACGTACCTAAATCATTGTCAAGACAATGGCGAATGGGAGTTGGTGTCTCAACCACAAGTTACTGTAAGTAGTATCCAATGACCGACTTTTGAAAATGAAAAAACTTTTTGTCATTATTAGAACGACTTTAAAGCGTTACGAGTTTCAAAACCGCCACTAGGAAATACGAGTTTGAACTGATAAAGGAAATCCCAGTAATCTATTTATTAATACGTGAAGCAAAAACTTGTGGTGCATTTTTAAGTAATATGCCGCGGACGGATTAGTATGAAATTTTGCACAGTTATAGTGGACGTAGAGAAGGAGTAGAGAGGACGTAGAGCAGAATGTTAAGATTTTTTTCAAATAATGCATATAACATACATAAAATCAAGTAAAACACATTACATCCACTACCATGCATTTGTCACAAACACATTAATAATAAACGAAATTAAACATTCAACATATAAAAACACAGAACGTCAAAAATGTGAGATGTCTTTGTCAAAATACCTGTTATTGATTTTAAATGCAGCTTTGTCACTACCTCTTTTTACTTTTCGGGTGTATTAAAATAACTTGAATATTGGTAAAAATTGAATTTAAGAAATACTTCCGACCATATGAAGTTTTGTATTTGAGTTGAATTACGGTCGAATTTCGACCGTTGCAACGGGTGACTAGTAATTTTATATAAGTCCTAAGTGTTTTTTGAGATTTTTTGAATATCGTAACAAGTCTTATTTAACTGTTACGCAACAAACAGTAGAGCGGTTACATTGTATATCGATATGAAATCTTAAAGAATAATAAGTTCTCAATCTATTTCATCTCATAATTCCTTAATCTACATCATCCGTGAGAATGGATCTGCTCCATTAGTCTATTTTCAGTATAGTTTTTGGTGCAAGGACTATTGGATAAACTGGATATGTTCGGTAAATTATCTATCTATTAAAACATTTTTTCAAGGTGGTTAAATGAGAGTGATTCGGCCGAGGAGGGACCACTGCCGCGCCTATTTCTAGCGTTTCGGTGCGAGGGTGTGGTTGCCGGCTCACTTTTATATTAAACGACCATCTTTGTCTACAGAAATAGCAACGAGTCTATTATTGACTTATTAGATACAACCTCTATTCTACCAACACGAAATTGAGCGACCATTTTTCGTCAAGTGCCCTGCATGTTCGTTTGTTACTTCAAATGCTTAAAAAACCTAAATTTTCTGTTACTCATCGTAGAAAGGTAAGAAGGAAATACTAATATTTTGATGACACGTGTAAACACTAGAATCCTTTATATCCCGAATAAAAACATTAAACAAAGATAAAGTCACACAGACCCACAAGATAGGTAAAATTTACCATTTATGTGTTTATCCGGAAATCGAAGCCAGGACCTTCCGTGCGCCAGTCGGATAATTTTAGTGATGACTCCACAACACGTAGAGTGACTCATGGACAGATCTACGAAACTAGTATGATTAAGAATACTACGCCCACTGGTCGGTAATTCGACCACAATCATAAATTTGCCAAATGTTTAATGTGTTTTTAAAAACGACTGACTGCCCATTACCAGCCACCTGAGCTATAATATTGCTAAAGCCACCATCCTGTCGCATAAGCTTATTTTTTTTTGTTTTCGAGGGGGAAACCTTCCAAAGGTACCCGACGCCGTGGGAGCGACGCAGGGTTATGTGGGATTTTTACCGCACTAAAACCCCCCCGGTGGCCGTCCTCGGCGCTGAAAAGGAGGACTCCGGGATCTCGAAACGACTTTAACCGGGATCCTCCGAGCGCGCTGCCCCATCGGGCTCCTCCCAGATGGGCGGCTGGGCCCACCGCTCCGTCTACGTCTACTAGTCTTTACGACGGTATGCGACCACACATACCGCCGTCCTTCCCGGGATTGCCTGACCGAATGGTTCGAGCTCCCACTCTAGCCGTCTGCAACCCCGGAAGCCCCTTTTAGTCGCCTCTTACGACAGGCAGGGGATACCGTAGCCCTATTCTGGCCTGTCGCATAAGCTACTGAACAGTTACTTAAGCGGTTAAGCCACTGTCACTCGCGCGTCCAATTTATTGATAGAGCCATAATCGTACCTGAGACTGATATATATCTGATATAACCGTATCAAGATTCGAAACTACATAACCATAACATACCTAATTTATTTGTAGACAAAAAAAAGAGGATGATAAAGCTCGCGTTTATTTGTTGAACAGTGAATGAGAGAAAACTGCTAAGTTATAGAGTGATCCACGTCATTTATCGTCGTCAACCCATTACTGTCCCACTGCTGGGCACGGGTCTTCTCTCGGAATGAGAGAGTTTAGGCCATAGTCCACCGCGCTGGCCAAGTGCGAATTGGTGGACCCAAGTGCGAATTGGTGGACGCATTTATATTTTGGGTCAATCCCAGACTCATCTCATCAGAGATTGCGTAATCTCTTTACTTACTATACTATCGGTACTATTTATACTATCGATACTTCAAATACTATACTATCGATAGAGATACTATCAACAGTCTTAAGCTAAACAGCCCTACTTGACTGGACAATCGATAGTACCGATACTGTTAAAAGTTGGTTGTTAATCGCATTTTTATATAAGATTCAAGTAGCAAACGAGCATGCGATCCTCCTAATGGCCACTGCCGCCCATGGACATCTGTAAGCAACTAAATATAGAACAAAGGTTCTATCTAATGTCAATCATAAATGCGTTGCTACTCCCGAGGACTGAGTTGGTCGCCTCATATAAAAGGGAGGCGGCAACCACACCCTTCCACCGCAACGCAAGAATTGCTTCTCGCTAAAAACAAGTGTGGTCAGGGCACTGATAACAATAAACAATTTTAACTTTTCCAACAATATTCGTGCGTTGTGATCTGTCAATAGAATGCATGCAAAAAAATTGTTAGTCGTTTCATCGACTGGATTTCGATAGTCCATCAATAATCTATAGACATTAAAAACTAAACTTCAAATTGTCCAAAGTAGTACCAATATTTCTCTAATTTAAATAAATCATAATAATTTTCAAGTTATTTTGAACGCTCCCGTCAAAGGTAAAAAGAAGTTTATTATCTAAGCTGCATTTAAAAGCAATAGCGGGTGTTTTGACAAAGACATCTGACATTTATGACACTGATGTGTTTTCATAGTAAGACATTGAATGTTCTATTTCGTTTATGTATGTGTTTGTGACAAATGCACGGTAGTGTGTGTAATGTGTTTTTAGTTGATTTCTTGTATGTTTATGCATTATTTGAAAAAAATATTAACATTCTGCACTCCTTCTCTATGCCCATTATATCCGTGCAAAATTTCATACTAATCCGTCCGCGGCATATTATTTAATAAAATGCGTCACAAGTTTGCTTCACGTATTAATATAATAATTAAATATTCTTAGAGTTCAGCTGGTTAACCGTGGCCAGTGTGTGATTGATGCAAACGTTAACTAAGCAAACAAGTGTATATATATTTTTTTCCTTGTTATTTCATATGCCACATCCACAATCATCCCCAGACTAGAGTAGATTCTCCTGGGATCGATTATAGATACGTTGCTACTTCTGAGGACTAAGTTGCAATACCTAGTACAAGTATCTCCTTCACAACACCCTCCTAATCAGAAGATAGTAATAGGTTTGACGATGATGCATGCGGAGTCGAAATGCGAAGGGTTCTACCGCCCTAAATATTTTTGCGTGCCTGTCTATGGCACTCACACCACAGAGCCCCAGTGGACTATAAACCTTTGAATGTGTGCTCATAATAAATCTTTTAATGGTAAGTTTTCACAAATAAAAGATTTCATTCACTGAGCTCCTATAATGCAATTAGATACCTCAAACATACGATAGACATAAATATCACTCAATCACAAAATCAAACAAAAAGTAAAAAATATCATAGACGTGTATAGGGACAGCCGAAGAAAGGGAAAACTTAAAATTTAAAAAACTTTTCGTAACTGCTTTGAAAAACTTTTTGGTGATTAAATTCAAAAACCTAATGCTTACATTGCTGGCAGATTTTTATTATCTGGAGTTGATATTAAAGTGTCCATACTGTCCAGTGTCCAGTGTTACTATAATCGGCAGGTGAATCAAAATCTTTTCGGCAAATTTTATCAAACATTTCAGAACGTGTCTAATGTATTAATAAGAGGGATTTCAAAAGCAACGAACGTTAACACTAATCTAGTGATTTGTACAGTGTACATGCACTAAGAAAATTGCGTACTGTATTTAAAGTGGTATTCATTTTTACTACGGGACATCAGTCATATTAACAAAGATTGGTTGACAGATCAATGGACCTCCTAATAAAAAATAATGAAAGTACATGCTCACTTCATAGTCGTCGTGTTGGTCGAGCTCCTCACCAGAGGTGGGGGAGGCTGCTGACCCATCGCCATTGTTATTGCACTGTTCGGAAACTGCAACGAATCACAAAACAAACATATGTCACCGGAACTCAAACAAATCATACAAATCATGTACACGGAACAACATAATAAATAATGGAGGTCATTCAAATATGCGCAAACATTCGCCGAAAAGTAAAATCGTTGTTGTATTGGAATAATAAGGTTATGTTGCACTAATCCCTAAAAAGTTTATAAAAAGAAAAACAGAAGATAAAAAAAAAACATTAACAGATAATTTGTTTGTTGATAAAAGGCCCTTCGACTAAAACTGTTTAGTTGTACATGTTTGGTGTCCCAACTTTATTTTCTCCAATGAAATGGTAACTTTTATGTTACGTCTCATCTGGAGTAATCTGTATAATGAATGCGAAAAATGGTAATTTTAATGGTTATATATTTTTATATTTAACTTAGTCCATATATTAAATACGTTTTTATACTAAAAATATCCATCTAGTAACTTTTGTGTAATACTCGAACAGACAATTAATAATTGTAGTTTTAGTTAAACTTCGAATAGGTAAACAGGTTAATAAAAAAAACAAAAATATTACGTAATTACGTAGGTTAGACGATTCGAAATGGCAATGGGCACAGCTCAGTTAAAATGAATGAAAACAATAAGAAATAAAGACAATTAAAAATAACTTTATGATTATTTTGATATGTATTTCGGAGGCATCCTTTTATGTATGAATGTTAAGTCCAAAGTCGATTCAACGCGTTGGTCATGCATATCTATTTTCTAAATTCGATTTCCTACCATTATTCTGAGTAATATCCTATTACCTACACCTATTATAATAACACTAGTAGCACCTGCGACTTCGTTCGCGCTAACCATAATACATCCATTACATTTTTAACATCCACTGGATATCCCGTTTTGTCAACAGACACCAGAATATTAAACCTCAAAGCCTGCAGGTTTCAGCCAGGTTTCATCGAGCTTGCATCAAATTTGACGGATTTCCGAAAATACTTTCAATACCTATTCTACCCTCTTAGAGGTTATATTCCTAAAGATGGACGAAATTTCATTAAGTTACCGAAATTGGCGGTCCTTCCTTACAAATCTGCCACCCCATTTATTCATAGTAGTTTGGTTTTGCGTTAATATGTCAGTCATTACGTCAGTCAGGTTTAATTTTTGAACTTGTGTTAAAAATAAATGTAATTTAACTCAAAAGCAGTAAGGAGTATTATCGATATCAACTTCGATGCAAGAAAATCCAAAAATAATTTTCTACCTCGTTAGGCAATGAGTTTAATAAAATACGAAACACGTATTCCACCAATTCTGATATAAGAAAACTTCTTAATTTGAAGTAGATTGGACCAAGAATGACGTGGTCCCATCAAAACTTTGCACCCGTTTTTCACATCCTTAGGGGGCGAATTTCCTAAAATCCTTTCTTAGTGCTTACTTACGTATGTAAGTAAGCACTAAGAAAGGATTTTAGAAATTACCTTTCATTATGTATATAATGAAAGGTACTCCTGCATCAAACTTCAAGTTTCTAGATACAGTAGTTTGGGCGGTACGTTGATATGTCAGTAGTGAAGTCAGTTTTCCCTTTTATATATATGGATTGATAAGAATTTATCTCTGTGCATTTAATCAAATCCGTGATCCGTGATACGTTATCTAATAATCCCTAAAAGCTGTTGATAGATAAATCTAAACCCTCATAAACCATCCGCATGTCTATGTCATTGACAATTTCATTGTATCAGTAACTGGCTACTAACTAAAATGTAAAATATTGCAAAAAGGCTTCTTTCTTGTCATGCGAGTTTATGTTCGAGTTCTGATTCACACTCGTGAATTAACCCGGCTCGATTTCTCGATATCATGCCTGCATCTGGCTGTGTGAGCTAGACGGAGGCATAACACCGGGAAACCGCGCAGGAAAAGTATGAAAAGATAATACGAATACGATAGACGATAAGAATCGCACGCGGGCAGAAACTCGCGTGACAAGAAAAAAGCTTTAACGCAATGAATTACATTTTGCTCAGTTGCGCATTTAATGCATGAGATGTCGTGGCCAACCTTCGGCCAAAAATATCGCCTTTGGATAAACCTACGGCTTCGGTCAAAATTGGGTGGGGTTTTGGACGGAGCCGTAGATTTCTAGTAAGTAGTAAATAGTGATGCTCTGGGATAAGCACACACTCGGTTAATGGGCTAGCTTTGCAAGTTTTATTCGATATTTACATTATGTTCAAACGTTATCGTTTTTTAAGAATTGCAACGTAATTGTAATCAGCTCTAGAACTTGTTTTCTCATGGTTTTAAAACTTCGGCTTTGTCTTGGGCCATAAATCGAACTTCGATCGGACGGACACTGGTTATTTGAAAAGAGCCCAAATATTGCCGCATCCTTTGTTACCGCAACCGCTAGACTAGACTCTTCCAAGGAAGACTGAAACACCCTTACTAAACTACTAGAACACGGATCGGTGTAGTCAGATTCAGGTTATTCAGCGCATATTCAGCAATATTCGCAATCTATCCACGAGAACTTCGAAGAGGTTTAACAACCGGTATCCAGACATAAACGACAGCACCGTCGCGGAACGGCGTAACTTAACATTTTACTATTATCAAATACCTATCTTTGCTTAACTTTGTTTACTATCATGTAGGCAATCCGGGCTTTGATACGCGGAGTATATTGCATATCGGGCAACGCGGTAAAATTATTTCGTTTTCCGGTCAATTCAATTTTAGAAAACTGTTTTACGCCATCAACACGACACAAAGTCCTAATGCAGGAAACTTTTCAAGTGTACCAGTAAGTAAATTAATAATAAATCAACGAAAAATTGTACCAATCAATAAACCTGCCAATCTACGGGAAGAAATACATATGTATATTGGGGAACATAGGTTTTGATTTCATGTGTGTAAATGTATAAAACGAATGAAACGTGCAAAAAAGACAAATATACAGTTAAATGTGTGTTATAAACAATACCTTTAGTACAATTTTATTGTTTCCTGAAAACAAACATCATTCATGTTCTTGCTCATACATTGCAATGTAAATTGCACGATTTTTGTTTTCGGCTACAGCTGAAATGATGAGTGAAAGCAAGAACAATGCTTGAAATATTCAAGCTTTTACTCTTCCACTGCCCGTTGTAGCAGTGAAAGAATCATCTTCCCTTAGAATGAGGGAGTTTTAAGACATAGACCTGGCCAAGTTCTAATTGGTAAACAAGAAAAATGCTTGTTTTGAGAAAACATAATAAACTCATACAAACAATGGCGTAACCCGAGCGAGGGGCTAGGGAGGCGGTTCGCTTTAGACGGCAAAATATTTAGGTTTCGTGACTTTTTCGGTCGTCAAAGATGTCAAAGAGTAAGTAGTGTTTATTTTTCGAGAACAAAAGTTTCTAACTGGGTGATAAATTCTATTTCAGCCCCCAGCATTTTGTACCCACGCCACGCCATTGAGTACTAATACATGTTGCGTGGGGTGAGGGGACGAACATCCTCACCTGCACATTCCTCTGGTGTTGTGATCTATGCTGCGGCATGGACGCCGCCGCGGCTGCAATAGCGGCGTTGTTGTACCGCGCGGCCGCCTGCGCCTGCGCCTGGGCCGCTACTTGAGCCTGGAACAATGAAACATTATATATTACGGTGTGGCCTACGCGATGAGAGCTCACTGAGAACACAGTACAAATGTCTACTGTGCTGAGAATGTCTAAAATGCCTTAGCGTTAAGCATTTGATCCTTACCAATGGGTCAAAAAAATATTAAGTGGACTGCGCGGTGACATTTACCCACTGTTGTGGTCTGAAACACGGTTCGGGATTTGATTCCTACAAATAAATATACCTTAAAAGTAATGTATTTTTTTTTTATTTGGAGTCTGGCACTGGTATTGCTTTAATTTACAACAGCGAATTTTGAGGAAATTATATTTGGTATTATTTACCCTAAATTCCTACTGAAAACTGGTTTAAATCTAATTTTTAAACTTTGAATTAAGTTAATTTAGTAGAAAAAATACATAGAACCATTTTGGTTAGAAACACGGACTAAAACATTAAATTATGAGTATTATTATAATGAGGCAAATGTACAGTAGGTGCTTGTTGGGTTTTTTTTTTTATTTGACTGAAGTAGCAAACAAGCATGCAGTCCACCTGATGGTAAGTGGTCACTGCCGCCCATTGACATTGGTTCCATCTGAAGTCAATCACAGATGCGTTGCTACTCCTGAGGACTATGATGGTCGCCTCATGTGAAAGTGTGCCGGCAACCACACCCTTCTATCGAAACGCAAGAAATGCTTCACGCTAGAAATAGGTGTGGCGGTGGTACTTCCCCGGTCGAACTACACTGGTTCTACCACCTTGAAAGTAGGTATGAAAAAAATGTAAAACTTGTCTCTCGTTTTATTCCGTCCGTGCATTAATATCACTTCTGATTGGCCTGTACATTAAAAATATTAACTGAAACTGTTACTGGGTCGATAACTCATTGTAGATTGCATACCTATTAAATAAGCGATTTCTCAAATCAGAAATTCAGTTTCGTGATTCAACCTATAAGGGAAAATGGGTTCAAATAATGATTATAGATACCTCATACTTTTGCCTGTAACTTCGTTCTTATCTCACGAGATATCAGAAGGCATCTAACTAACAAGGTCGAATTGGAACGGATTCGAGAAAAAAGTACCGGTTAGTAGGGCTGACACATGTAACCTTGGAGAACTACATACGTGCCGCATCACACTATGGTAAGAATCAATACTGCTATTTCATTTGCTGTAAATATATACCCTGGCACTCTATGATGCGCCTGGCACTCTTTTGGCCTATGTAGCTACTCACATAACAACTAAGAATTGGCTTCAAAATGTCCTTATAAGTACTACAATAACAGACCATTTTCCATAGCAACGAATTAATATTTTGAATAATGTTTCATGTGATTTTTTAAGCAATTTATGCATTTCAATCAATCTTACGTTTTTATCAAATTTGCGTTTATTATTTTTAAAAAAGTGTAGGTGACAGATGTGACGTGGATAAACTAAAAAAACTGTTACGTTGCTAAATTACCCTACACTTTAATTTATCTTTTACTATTCTGATGATTACAATTCTCGTAACAAAAAAAGGAAAAAAACACACAATAGAATCGTATCATCGTTAATTAAATCGAATATATGAGCAAAAAATCATCGCCTAAAGGTGACAACGATGTTCCGACGGGTTGCTTATATACTGCTCTCATGTGCCGTTCAATTTCACTTAATTATACAAATAACTAAGTTTCAATTTCATGTGACACGCTATTTTCGTGTACCAGCAGTGTAAAATAGCATAATGAAACTGGTGACATTAATAGAGAACATGTGAGTATAATCTGCGCGTTTGTCAACCCTAGTAATAATATGTTAGGATTCCGTTTGGGTGCCGACTTTTTGTGCAGTACTTAACTAGAAATAAATTTTATCGCCAGAGGAAAACTAAATATCAGTCGATCTGACATTGATCGAATTGAATAATATACTTAAATGTATCTTGCGACGTGTGGCATAGCACCACTCTCTCTATTCTCGTGAATGTGGTAAGAGAGTAAGAGACAAAGCAAGACATGGAAATCAGTCTTTTATTGTGTTACATCAACATCAGCTGAGGTCAACAATGGACACGTGAACTGCATCTTCATTTGCTTCATGCTTTGTTTTATAAAAATGCACTTGGAAGACCCTAATTTTCAATTTTTTTTAATTGTGTTGCAGTCCACTCAATGAACTGACTTCAGAAGTCCATGGACTTATGGCACGACCCTCAAAAATAGATAAGAATCCATGTCTATATTAGATTGGTAACATACTACCTTTAAGACCCTTAAAAATAAAACAATAGAAACACTACTCAAGTCTAGGCGATAGAATCATACAAGTGCCTAGTGCCTTTTTAGGCTGGTGTCCCGGTTCGACTTCCGTTTTGGACAAATATTCATGTCATGGTCAAGGATTCACCAGTGATACGCAGGATATCTCTATATAGAAACTAGGAGATATTTGCAATCAATCCATCAATTGGCTAGATCCACCGTTGGACATGAGTATTAAATCTATCCTACTATCTTCTGAAAGGGATATTTTGCCGTAATCAGCGTTATATATCGGTGAAACCACATTAAATGTCTAAGTTTGCATGACTTCTAAATTAAATCATAGTATTTTAATTTTCAAAAGCGACAGTGACCACATGAAATACCTTAAATGAAGGTCATTTATGTAACTTTAAAATTTCAATGTTCATCCCTTGTGCGACAGAGGAATAAAAGTTTTATATAGGTAACTAACAGAGGCGTAACCGTTATCTGTATCCCAACATCATGCAGGTTGTTGGAACATTTATACCCTTTAAATCGACATACCTACGACGACAGCAAACTAAAAAAATGACACGTACATAAAGAAAAAAAACAAATTTTGGAACAAGTTACCGTAGATAGAAATGCTTGGTCGCTTAAAGTTAACGATGGACCAAAAAACATAAGAGCACGTTCATAACAGCATTTCTCCACCATAACCGCTCTCTAATAATTCCGTTATGGCGCGACTATCTGAATCTGCAGAACTAACGGTGCCCCGCTTTACAGCGTCACGTTAAACTAACCTTACTCTTTTTAACTTCAAAAATTGTACAAAGTAATTAAAAACCTAGTATAAATGTGTTTGTAACACGCCTTAGTCGTCGCATAAGCTTTTAAGCCAATACTTAACCAGGAAGAAGAATTAAAACTGCATATGCAATGCAATGTTCTGCATACTGTACTCTTCATGATTGCGGTATGTAAGATTTATCGTTGAGAAGATTAATGGAAACGAAAAAAGTCAAGAGGATTAGCACACATTTGAGAACATTGCAGAGAGCAAGAATTTAGGGTAGAGATTCTCAAATTTTTTCGTCTACCACTGTTAGTACTTATTGTTGGTACTGTTAATAATTATCTAGCACCCTTTAAGTTTGCCCAAAAATAGAGAAACGAAAGAGGCCTCGCAGAGACAATTTACATACTTTCACATTATGTTAACCTAGAAAATAATAACTCATCAATCGCCACTCGGGATCTCCACCGCTTCTCCTGTAGAACTTTAGCCCCCAAGGTAGGAACTAGGCTCAAGTTTTTAACCAATTATACCAAAATTATGAGTTCGATTCCTTTCGTTCTACTGTATTTTTTAAAATTTGATTGAAGTAGCAAACGAGCATGCAGTCCACATGATGGTAAGTGGTCACTGCCGCCCATGGGCATCAGTAATCAACTACATACACAACATTGGTTCCATCTAAAGTTAATCACAGATGCGTTGCTACTTCCGAGGACTAGGATGGTCGCCTCATACAAAAAGTGTGCTGGCAACTACTTCATCGAAACGCAAGAAATGCTGAACGCTAGAAACAGGTGTATATATGTATATATGGTCAGACGTAAAAAGCGTGTCACAACCAACCTGTGCAAGCCTGAGGACCTGCTGCGTCTGCGCCTGCGTGAGCGTCCCGGGCAGGTTCCAGCCGTTGGCTATCGCCTGCACGGTGGCGGCGGCGAGGCCCGAGTGCGGCATCTGCATCGCGGAGGCCGGCGAGTGGCGCTGCGCGGGCCGGCGGCCACGGGAGCCCACGCCCATGCCCACGCCGCCCGCGACGGCGCCCACGGCGCCCGGCGGCGGCGCGGGTGGCGCCCGCGTCCATTGACCACCGCCTGACACTGAACCTGGAATCGGTTGTACTGTTGAGTAAAAACTTATTTAGACGCTTCGAGCACTCTTTAGAGAAACAAAAGTCATGAAACTGGTGGCATCGTCACCGCACACTTCCCATGAACTAAATGTATAGTATGGATATATGTTCATAGTTGATAGTTATTTTTTTGTTTAACTTATTTGGATAGTCTTCATGACTGCTATTTTTGTCAAGTTTTCTACGGTTTCAATGATTCGAAACACATATCATAGAGACATTTTCCGTGATAAGTGATGATGAAATTGACTTCAATATTATCTACTAATAATCTTAAACTAACGACCATGATCATATCACTAAAATATTTTTAAATAATATTAACAAACAAATAAATGTTTAAAACACCGAAACCATGAATATCAAAAAGAACAATTTCAAATTTGCTTAATATTTTACCATACACATTTAACTTCTTAGCAGTCCGTTAATTAGTTGTACATAACTGGTACTACAATATTTTAGTAACGTGTTAACTAATCTTCAAATATTAAGACCGACATTTGTTATTTGTTGCGTACATATTTTCGCTAATAAATATTTTAAACGTTGGCACTTGGCATACATTAGTATTATTAACCTTCACGGTTTTAAATATGCTAATTAACGAATTCATAAGATTTTTTTTATTTTAATTACAATGATATAAACAAATATCTAATGCAAAAAAAGTACTGATACAATGCTTCGGAAATAACTGAAGACGACCAAGCTATAAACAATTGTAAAAATTAAATACATTTTTTATGTACTTGTAGCAGCAAACGAGCATACAGGCGAAGTGATATTCAGTAACATACAAGCAAAATACCCGATTGCTTAACAAAACAATTAACTGAAAGGTCAACTGAATACTGTTCAGATAATGGGTTCTATGCTGTAAGGTTCCTTATTTTTACTTTTAGTTTCGGTATATTCTCTATAGACAGGTGAAACCGCGTCGCAGCATATACGTTTATGTAGGTAATTATTTTATCAACTAGGCTTAGTTTCCATACTGTTCGACATTTGTACTATGGTTGTACTTTGGATAAGTCTTCCCCAACATTTCAGACCCGAATAGCACCGCTTCACGCAACTGTTATTAGACAGAAATAAATGTAGCGGTAGAGTCCCCCAAGTTAAACTACAAAAGGTTTAAATTCAAAAATTTTAAGGGTGACTTATCACATCATTGTTTTTAGTAAAACTACTAGTAACATCTGCATAATGCACTTCACAACGCCGCGCACTCAGCACAAGGTAAACGAATACCCAACGAACGTAAATAAACACAAGGTTATATTTTACTATTAGACCTTATCTTAAAATAGCCCTACTGAAAATAGATATTTCTTTAGCGGATTATCGAAGGTGATAATTGGTTGATATTCGAGATAATTCCGCGGAAAAAGTGTCACTGGCATTGACACGTATCACTACGCACGTTGTAGTTTTGTACCGATTTCGAGTTGAAATCGGTAACGGTGACGTTATACGCTAATGACTATACAAATAAATAGCTGGCAGATACGGCCTCGTGGTTTCCAATTTGGCGCCTCGGTAAGTCCGGGGTTCCAATCTCCGGCATGAACCATTATCAGAACTTGTGTGCACATTAGAAAATAATTGTCACTTGCTTTGTTAACGGTAAAGAAAAGCATCTCAAGGAAACGTTATTTGCGTGAAGTATATAAATCCGCAAAGGTGCAGGACTCTCTCCCCGTGGAATTAGGGCTAATCCACTAAGCTAAGTGCACATCGGTAAATGTATATGACTTTTAAAACTTTACCCATTATTTTTGTAGGAAACTTTCCCGTTTCAAGTACTTAACAATTTTAAAAAAGCGCATGTGGAAAAAATCGTACTATTAGTCTATGGCAAGCTAAAATAATTTGGCAGTTATATAAAAAATAATAGTAATGGAAATTTTCCACGATCAAATAGGTATTATTTCATAAGTGCTGCATAACATTATTAATAAGTGGCCATTACGTAATTCATAACAGTTACATAATGCTGATAAAAACAGGCCCTACTCGAAGATTGCTGTGTAATTTAAGATCACTCGAGATCTTATATTGCGATAAATGTAAAAATATGACTGAATCCAAAATCACAAGATTTTCAGCGCAGCACAACGTACGGCGATGCTTGACACGATTTGAAACGATTAAATTAAAAATTTGCAAGCGCAAGTGGCAACAGACCTACCACATCGCTCAAAGCCAATAACCGTTGGGGAAGAGAGGACCTCGAGTGGTGACCACTTTTAGGTAAAAGGAGCAGAGACCCTTCGACAAGACGGACCGATGATCTGAAGAAGGCAACTGGAAACCGCTAGATTCTGAAGTTCAAATTCAGTTACGCCAATTAAGGAAGGATGTGGCGTGCGGCACTAGATGCATATTTATTAACTGCCTTATAACGCAGCAGGCTTTTTCGCATCATTACACTTCATCTGTGAATGTGATGTGTAAGACTGCAAGAGACATACATTCAGTATAAGTGCCGAGTTGTGGCCAATCCAAAATTCTGATAAAATGCTCAAATGAAACAGACAAACAAACGTCTTCATAACCCATTGTCGCATAAAGTTCTTACCGATACAACAACAGACTTAAGCGCTATTGTGTTTTGAAAGGTATTGTGTGTTGTGCTGGGTGGAAATACTTCGTAAACCCATTTCAAGTAACACCGATTCTAATTGGAGACAGTGATTATTTACTATGTGCCTAGGGCTACGGTATCCCCTGCCTGTCGTAAGAGGCGACTAAAAGGGGTTTCCGGGGTTGCAGACGGCTAGAGTGGGAGCTCGAACCGTTCGGTCATGTGTGGTCGCATACCGTTGTAAAGATTAGACGGAGCGGTGGGCCCAGCCACCCATCTGGGAGGAGCCCGATGGGGCAGCGCGCTCGAGGATTCCGGTTGAAGTCGTTTCAAGATCCCGGAGTCCTCCTTTTCAGCACCGAGGATGACCACCGGGGGGGTTTTAGTGCGGTAAAAATCCCACATAACCCTGCGTCGCTCCCACGGCGTCGGGTACCTTTGGAAGGTTTCCCCCTCGAAAACAAAAAAAAGGGTTAACCTACCCTTCGCTTTGTTATATTTTCATTATTTTAAATTAAAAAAATAGAACATTGTGTTGCGAATACGCTATGTTACTTCTAAGTAATATAAAGTAAACATGAAACTAATTTAAAACATAATATTCTATTCAAAAATACAAACGTTTTCAGTCTCCTTAGAGGGTGTACGGGTGTACCACCCTGTGATTGGGAACTGTTAATAAGTATTCATACGGTTCTCACTCACACTTTATGAAAAATAAGCTACCATTTTTTCCATAAAGTGTTACAACTGTTCAACAAATACAGAAGCTCTGAGATAACCGACTGTATTGCAAAGCAGTGTCGAATCAACGAATACCGGTTAATTGGCGAGTATTCGATTTGACAAAACAGGGGCCAGATTACCGCGCAATTAATATAATCCATCCCTTCAGCCCTTTGAGGTCCACTGCTAAACATAGGCCTCCCCTAAATGTAACGCCACTCCAACAGCTCCTATGCCTTCTGAATCCAACGGTTTCCCGCCGTCTTCTTCAGGCCATCGGTCCGCCTAGTGGGGGGGCGACCTGTGCTCCTTTTGCCTAAACTTGGTCGTTAATAGAATTGAAACTATTATAAATTATAATACCTTTATTTAAACATTAGACATTTTAATGCACTGTCTTGCATCTGAGATATATTCCTTCAGCCTCTCTGACGTCGTTTGCTGATAGCTATTTTAGTGATAAGACAGCCTGTTGTACTTAATGTTAATGCTTATTTTTGGTAGGTATTAAAATATTAACAATACACCTGCCACGCATTATTTTCACAATCATGTTATGGCAACGGACAAACGTTATATTTCAACGAGATGTGTTAGGTCATAGGATAAAAATAACTTTGGGAGGAAATAAACGAACGTTATTTGAAAAACAGTTACGATTGATTGGACGGGCTTTATGGTCATGGATATTTCTTGTGACTTACAAAAAGGGCCCATGATTTCTTTCATCACTTTTGTCTGCAGCAGTATGGTTTTTGTCATGTTATGAGCAAACCTAAAAAACGAACTCCGTCTTAGAGCTGTCGCAGCAATTGGATTGTTTTTATCAATCGACTACTGAGCAACTGGCTCATCCCGAACTGAACGTCAAGTCTTGTAAGGTTTCTCAAAGTGAGGTACTGTTATAAACATTTCTTATAATCCATGAATAGCAGTCATGCAAGATAAGCATACATACTTATTGCCGGCCTTACTCAGATAAAATATCAGTCAGTTGATGTTAAGGAACCAATGAAGACACTCGATAGTCGGGGTTATATCAAGAGAACTTTGAAATTATCAAGTTAATAAACTCTTACATAAGAATCTACAAAGACATTTTATTTAACACGAGCAGTATCTTTCTTATACTTTGGGGTGCGTCAGTTATCGCAGGGGCGACAAAATTAACTTAACATTGCTTCAAAGCGGTTGTTTCACGTGCAACCAACACAAAACAAGATTGTGATTTCGTTTTCATTTTAGGATATAACTAAACTGAAACGTCAGACATTTCAGTCATTAACATGAGTTTAATTACCATCTATTTTACAGGAATAGAAGGATAGCTAAATGTTTAAAAATATCTAGACAACTGATATTCACTAAAGTTACCAAAATATTGCTAATTAATACATTTAGGTAGGTACATAGTTTTCGGAAGAAAATAAAATTCAGATTAATTACACTGTTTCGGATATTACCAGCTAAAAAAACTTGACACAACTATACAATGATTTATGTAATTATGAAAAAATATAATTAAAAGCAATTTCACTTCATTACAGACCTACTTATTTTAGTTGAATTAAAAAAAGTCAATTAGTTTAATTAAAAATGTCGAGAAATTAACAAAAGATATAAGATATAAGAATTAAAGCTATTTTAAGTTTTGCTTCCGCAAAATTTTTCGTCCCGAAATCTTCAGCAAGCATAGTCCTAAAAGCATATTTTATACTAGGTATATCTATGTGACCCTAACTATACTTAACCCTTATTCCTAAACCGACGCCGGTCAATTACGGGTGGTATTTTTGGAATCGTAATAATGTAATAGTTAGCAATTTAAACTGTTCATAGTAATTTGTTTTGGCGGATATCCTAAAGATAAATAAACATAACAAATATAGGGAGAGAAGACTAGTTTCAAAAAAGTATACCTATTTATTATTTAGCTATGTCACGGAACACTCAAACCCCAGATTGCGGTGCACGTGGTTTTTTATCTATTTGCGTCAGAGGGACGGTACCTAATTACTACGTGTCGAACTTCGGAACTTCGAGAACTTCCGACTTTGGACCAACACTTTGGAGTAACTAGCATTATATATCTGAATACTTGTTTTCATAATAGCAGTCAGTCACGAGACTACCAATGATCAACAACAAAGTACAAAGTTTATCCATTGGTCTATCCATATCCACATTCCTTATGACGTCTACCGCTGGCTTTAAGTCTCATTTGAAGGGCATTTTTACGAGTTATCACTACATCTGGCAAGTTTCTTATAGCATTTTGTTTGCACAATAGGTATTGATGAGATACAGGAAGTACTCATTTCCTAATTTTGTCCCTTTATTCGCTTCTAACAAAATCCACATACAAAAAGTGGGAACGGCACTTTCGTAGATAGACACCATAGTGCACCAAAGTTGTTACAAAATACCAAGTTAATATCAAATATTTCGAGATCGTGTACAGTCATAAAAGGAAACATTTTCTATTCAAACGGACTAATGCAAATTATTTTTATCGTGTCAAGGCTGTCTCGAAGGTTCCGACCTTCGCTCTCAAACGAGTTTAAACTACACAGTTCGTTGTAAATGGCGTATTACCGACTTACAATAACAGATAAGAAATGTTCAAGATTTATTCTCAGGCCCCCGATTCTCAAATATTCTTTGGTATGAAGATACGTAAAAAGTCAGTTTTTCGCAAGTTCAATTGGATATCGGTAAGGTTGTATTTTTAAGTGCGCGTAGCTGATTGGTACGTAACCTCTCTAGTTAAACTGAATAATAGTTATTATAGTTCTTTTTTAATTTGACTTGCTTGTTTAGACTAACCTTAAGATATAGGTAATTTTGTGTAAATATTTTTTTTATAAACAGTCAACTAGGAATTGAAAACTAGATTTATGTTATTAAAATAGATAAAATACGTCACATTTTAAGATGTATGGAGGCTAGAAGCCTCCATACATCTTAAAATGTGACGTATCTCTCATATTCCTCATATTCCATGTAATTCAAAAGTAACAAAACTTTTGGCCAGTCACCATAAATTAGTCCACAAACATATATATTCCCCTATCATAGAATAAAAAATATGCAATCTCAGATGATAAATCGCCACTGTCACCAATGGACCTACGATCAACCTCTTAAAGATTAGAATTCTACCCGAGGTAGACCAGGTTACTTCTCCTGAGGACAATAATGGTCATATGAGAGTAAGTGTTATAGCCGCACTATAAGAGTATTTCCTCACCTTGCATCAATCAATAAAACTAAAAATAATCAACCTAATCTTTCACCTCACCAATTAGATTATGATGATAAACCATTTCGTATGTAACGAACCAAGATACTGAGAACAATGAATGTTGTCAACAAACTAGAACGAGTTCGCTTATCAAACGTCGCCCGGAACCGGAACATAACCACGTGGATAGAATTTGCGAGTTTTAGAAATAAAAACGAGATTGTAGAAGCAAACAATTAGTACACACATTTTTTTTTATAAATTACTAAAAACCCCGCAGCTCCGTCCGCGTTAAAAACAATCGATGAAGCGATTGTCCCGTGGGAGTAAGATACTGTCCCACAAAAAAAGTAGCTTATATGTATGTTAATTTAGAGTGTCTGCTAACTCCCTACCAAATTTTATAAAAATCGTCCCAGCCGCTAGACGTAACAAACTTAATTATGTACACACTCACAAACTTTCGCCTTTATAATATTAGTATGAAGTATGATAATACGAAGTATGACAACAAGCAAACGAGTATTCAGTCCGCATGGTGGCAATTAGTCAATGCCGCCTATGACCATCTGTAAAAAACTTCAGACAGAACTAAGGTTCTATTTAAAGTCAGTCACAGATACGGCCCTACTGACGAAGACTAAAATATAAAAGTGAAGACGGCAACCACACCCATCCATCGAAACGTAAGAATTGCTTTATGCTAGGTAGATTTGGCTATGGGACCTTATCGGTCGAGTAATACACGTTCTGCCACCTTGCGAAAATACACAAGTCGATCACAGATACGTTTCTACTAACGAGGACTAAGAAATACAGAATGTAAGAGAAAGTCTCCTCAATAGATATTATTTATATACGAATTACAGTGCAAATAAAAACGAAAATACTGAGTATTTGCATTTTTAGTTTCTTATATAGATACAATCAATTCTCGAAATCCTCCTTTTAGAATTCCCTAACACTGTAATTTAAGTAGGTACATATAACAAATATTTACATCCAACTCAAAACTGTAGTAGCTGATTTAATGACTGTCATTATTTGCGAATACGAATGTTTTTTTTTCAGTTATTGGTATAGGGGCCAAAAATCTAGATATGATGACCCTTTTTTTAAGTCGTCAAACTGCAGTCCGATTTCAATTTGGCTAGGTTCAGCGACCTTTTTTACGAAGCATTGCAATTCAATATTCGCAAAACATTAGCACTGATTCTAGCAAATGTGAATATCTAAAAACAATTATAAAGGACGGTAGTGTGAAAGCTCATTCATTACTTTTCACGTGTCATTCACTAACCACCACGCTGACCGCACCTGACCCAACATTTGTAAACGTAAGAAGAGCACTAAGTAACGGTATTAATGACATGAGATATATCATGTTCCGATCCGGCAGTAGTGTAAGAAAAAATATAGTTACGGACAATTTGCAAGTACCCCATATGCGTATACAAAGTGAAGACATTTTATTTCATTGCGGCTTACATACCATACTAGACAAGTAGCGTTGCCAGATGTGCAATCTGCTCAAAACGTCAGATTTTCAGATTTTAATATCCGAAATAATACAAAGATGTGAAAAACAATTATATACATAGGTACCTAGTTTTAATACATTAGGTATTTAAATTTATTTAACGCGTCTATAGTAACGAATACTCAAACATCGTTTTTATTTTAATTTTATTATGGAGGATTAGCTTCAGATTTACTAAATGACTAACATAAATAAATAGGTAATTGTTATTTTGTTTATACCGACTCGTAAACCCAACCGTACAAGCCCTACATTTGTTTTACCCTCTGCCCTGATTTTCCGATCTATGACAAATCGGACCTGGCAACACTATTGATAATCTTATACGTACGCAGCGGCATAATGACATTGATTCATTTTTTACACTACGCATAATACTATTATCTTCAACAATCGATACTTATGTATGTAATTTCAAATTTGTTCTAAGAAATGGTCTAGTTTGTAGAAACGTTTTTTTACACTTGAAGGATCCGGAATAAATCTACATTACATTTGCTAATTTTTTTTAGTTAATATCTTATACCAGCTATACTCTGAGGTTTTACCCGTTAAAAAAGGAAAGGGCTTATAATTGTAATAACTTTTGATAGAGTAGAGGATATTTTAATGAATATTAAATGTTACCACAAAACACTATGCATATATCTATGTTCAATGTATTATAAACAACGTTATAAAAAATGGAAGTGTTAATTTCTTATTCTTAATCCTCCATACTATTTTTTAAGTATAATATGCAATGTATAGACACGCGCAACTCTCATTTTTATATAAAAGGCATAAAGCATATTTTTAAGAAATTTAAGTTTAGTGACACCTTAAATGCCGCGAGACTTGAAATGTTAAACAGCTCAACAAAGCGATGCAACTTAATAATTAATTTAAAACTTCCCGACATCTTTATTCCATAAAAACAAGTACCTATGACCGAGCTTTGCTCGGTGTTTTTGTTTACTACGAACTACGAGTACATCACGTTTTTTTGGAATTAGGTATATTTTTTATGTAAATTTCTTACTGATCATATGAACAATATATTTTGATCTTACCGACATAATAATAATAGTAAAACAAAAATACCAAAAAAGAACTAGGTACCTACTTAAAAAGAAACGAATGTAGAGCTTATTTTTTAGCTCTACATTCTAGAAAATAGAATTAAAAATAAAACTAACAAAACAGAACTCGAAAAAAAGAGAAAAAATAAAAAAAAAAACAATCGGACCGAAATTTGAACCCCGACTTCCTGCGTTTTAAGGTGTACGATTTCCCAACCGAGCTATTCTAACTTCGTAAATCGTGACGAAATTTTAGATACTTTTGAACATTGTACGGTGATTTCTTAGAATGTTCAAAGCCCTTAGCACCCTTTATGGATAAATTTTGAAGGCTCACCATTTTTGTGCGTAATAACAGTAGGGTCAAGCGCTGCTGTGTTATTATTTTACTAATGCTTTAAAAAACTTGTTCCGGTCTTAACGAGCGTCTAAATGGCTTATCACGTTAGATTAGACCATTTCTTGGACTTGGGATCTTGACATCTTTGGCCAGGACCCTTGATAGGTTTAGTCCACTACTAGTTATAATGGAGACATGTCCAACTTATTCTTCAGGGGTAACAAGGCAACTGAAAGCAACCTCAGGTAAGATTTAGTCTTATCTCGGATTCATTACTAATGTCCAAGGGCGGCAGTGGCCTCTTATCATCATGTCGATGCATGCTCGTTTGCTACTTCAATCATATAAAAAACATACTTAAGGAGAGAAACAAAAACATATTTAGGTAAATAAAGATAACACGTGTTTGACGTACATAATTTCATAAAATTACGTCAGACGCATCTTATCGTTACATTTTGGTCCTTCATAACCGCAGCTTCACAAACATTGCAATTCGTTCTACCTAACCGAAACTCTCGTCAATAATAACGTCAGAAAATGCAGAATAACGTCAATTCTTAAGATACGAGTACATTCACGTCACTAAGTACTTCAAAGATATCAAACTTGTCTAAAAAAGTCTTCATTTAGTTTATACAGAAAATCTGAAAATGCAACTTCAACCAGGGCCAAATAAATTATTTAAAAATTAATAACTTTTAACTTAGCCGCTCTACTACTTATAACTTTGTAAAGATGAAATTGTAAACTAAAAAATATGATATGTAATTTATAAAACCGTTCTAAAATTAGAGTACTTAATTGATTTTACGCATTCATATTTAAAATACCTACCTTAAATTTGTATTTTTACAAGAAGTTCACTTTCACACACCTACCTATATACAAAGTACTCAATAAATAAAAAAGTTTCTTAAATTACAATAAAGTTAACTATTTTGTATAGGATTATTAACTTTTCAAACTTTGGTAATTGATTAGACTAATTTTAACCTATACCTACACATAACAAGAGTTAAAAAATTTAATGCTTTGCCTATTTAGTATACCTTTTTTCTTTTCGCGCCTTTCAAATATACAATATCAATAAGATAATTGTATATTTGAAACAATTAACTTATTAATATTATTAATAAGTTAATTGCAAAATGGAAGAACGGATATGGCTCGACCGGGGAGGTACCACCGCCACGCCTATTTCTAGCGTGATGTTACGTTTCGGTTAAAGGGTGTGGTTGCCGCCTCGCTTCGTATGAGGCAACTATCTTACCCTCGATAGTTAATAGAAAGAAATCCGTGATTGACATCAAATAGAACCTTTGGTTTATTTATGAAGTTGCTTACTAATGTCCATGGGTAGGAACGACCATTTAAGTGAACAGCACGCTCGTTTGTTACTGTATTTTTTTGTATAATCTTCAAGACAATAATTGTTATTATTAAGATGCCAGATGAAATGTCAGAATTCCTGTTTAGATTTAAATATGCAATTTACAATACTACAAACATTTATGACTTCCATTACTTTTTACAAGTTTTACGTAGACAATTGAGTCATACGCGTCTTACGTCAAAACTTGCGGCCACTTTATATCCGCAGCGACGATTTTACTACGAAAATATTCTAATGTACGTACATAGTAATTAGTAATACGATATAATTTTCCCTATGTCATAAAAACAAGTAACTCTTAAGACATTTCGACCACATGGCATTCAAATTCTCCCTACATTAGAGTCGTTACACAGATAAGGTAGGTACTTGAGGAAACCTTATATGACCCTAAATATATAAGTAATGAAATGTAGACTGATGCAACTGAAACTTTTATGCAGGCAAAGCGATGCGAAAATTTCACAAAGCTGTAACTCTATCAATCTGAACTTGGGAGTTGTAGACAACTTGATCTAAACCATTCCCAATCTGAGAGATAACCTAGACCCCACAAAGAGATAAGTAGAGTGAAATAAAAATACTGTACTAATTAAAACAGAAATCTTTTTTTTCTGTGGTTTCATCTGCAATCAGTCCTAAACAGAAAACAGAAATCCAATTACCAAATTGTGTTTACTAGTCCTATTGTGTACACAAGATGTGAGATCACTACAGCCATGGACATAAACATTACCATGTCTAGTCTCCAACAGAAAGTAACACTTCTGTGGTACCTAATAAGAGTAGCATTGAATATAGGACCCCTTACAATTAAATGACGTTAATTCGTTCGCTACTTATATTGAATGAAAAGAAAAAATGAAAATAACAATAATTCAGACAATAAACAAAAATAATAGGAAACAATTAAACAATATAAATAACAACGGTAAGCAAGTTATAGTCCCAAGCTGACAATATAAAAATCCAAAAATAACTGAATCGTGTGCAATCCTGTTTTATACCATTAAATTTCCTGGTCAATCACTAACTGGTATTGCATGCATAGCAAAACAACAAGTGTGGGAAATTCATATGACATAAAATTCTAGCACAATTACCATTAAAGTTGGTAAACATTGAAAAAAAAATGCAGTAATGACTTAGAAATGCTTGCACTCATTGACATAGACAGGCAGAAAAAATTACTATTTATAGACAAAAAAACTTGCCATATAAGCAAAAAGGTATTCTTGCTACAGCAAAGTTCATCAAGAGATTTATGTTTTGTGTGAGTATTGTGGTGGTTTTATAAGAGATGTTTGTGTGCATTTGCATTTAAAAAATGAATAGCTTACTTTTAAATTTTAGGACTACTTTTATAATAGCAGAATGTGTGCACATGACATATGTTTTCATGACAAAATGGCATCCATTACATTTGCTAGACTAGGTAGATAATTAATGGACAAATTCTTATTAGTGTTGCAGGTATGCATATTCATGTACCCATCCTTGTGATGGAGACATACAACACCTGGTATCCTAGCTTTCAAATTGTATTAACCAAACACAAGATCATGATAAGATAGCAGACAAAGTTGAGAAAGTTCTTATATCTTGTCAGGTCTTATACCTTGTTTATTATACCAAACTGAAAAACTAACTTACAACTTTTGCCAGTACACAAAAGCACATCTTGGAAACTAGATAACATATCAGAAAAGGTATGTATAGCCAAGATAGCAATTTTGTAATTCGTATAATAAATAATAGGCTACCTTTCATTTGGAAGAGAATGGTTATTAGAAGAGTGCATGATAGAACAATAGAGCATCTTAGTATGAATTCATATTCATAGTATGTAGTAGAAATTAATTGGAGATTGCCTAAACAATTTATGTATTAATGTCAATACAAATAACTAAATTATACTGTTAAAACAGCTGTCTAATTGAATCTTTTTGCAGAAACCTTTAAATCTGATGCAATTTAGATTTGCAATGTAAATTTAGCAATTACCTATTTCAATTTAGGTGGCAATAAGTAACTTTTTAGATAAGAATATTTTATGTGAAGACTTGAGATTAGTTTTTAATCTTACATAGTTTTTGTTGTCCCTAAAGTTGTCAAATAAAAAATGTCTAGAATAAACAAATAGCAATTATTTAACTCTTGTAAAAAACCTATATTGAACAAATGATTTTACTTATAAGTCTGCTTATTGCAGAAATTCAGTTTTCTTTTATAATATACTGTAGCAAATATGTATCCAGTCTACCTGATGGTAAGTGACCACCGTTGCCCATGGGATGAAAATTTATGAGCAACGGCAGATAAAATTGTGTCTTATGTCAGGACAATAAGAGTATGTCTTCAGAACACAGTAGCGATAAGCACTGATTCTCTTAACACAAAGACACCTGCCACCTTGAATTAATTTGTTACTAAAAATCATAACAACTGCTTTTGTTAAACATGCACCAAACAGATGAAACATAAAGCAAAAATATGACTTTACTACGGCGAACAAGTAAATAAATCATATTGTGCTAGAAAGTAGAAATCTCAGAAAGACTAATTTAAAAATGCATTTTAATGGTTAGCTCTTGGTTGCACATTTAATATACTTGAATGGAAGGCTGAATAACCGGGGTCAGCAAAAATATAACAATCACACACATTATCTCTATTGGAAATAAAGATTGATGTGATTAAAGGCCTACATTAAATTTAATGTGGCAAGGGAGACATCATTCAGTCCAACATAGTGTTCCGGCTGTGGACAACCTCAAGTAAGATCTACTTATAAGTGTCAGTAAACAATAATGAACAGGTGCATGGTAGTTGCCTAGTTCCACACTGAATTAAAAAAACTAAGACTATGACAACAAGTACATTGACTTGATGCAGATCACATATTTGGTGCCCCTCCGGTATTGTATTAGTATACATATGGTTTGTTTCAATCTTTAAGACTTGTAAACAAATTTTTATAATAAATTTTCAACTTACAGATAAGAGGGCATACCTTATAAGCAATTAAAGTCTTACCTTTAGCAGATATCAGCAACTGCGACTCCACAACTTTGTTAGGCCAGTACTCCTCAAACTCAGTCCCGGGAGGAAAGTAACTTTTAATGTCTGACAAACTTATCACTGAACAGGTCTCACTTGCAAACAGTTCATTCCTTATACCCTGCACTTTGCAACAAAACTTCAGGTACGACAAGTCCCAGCCCTTCAGCTGGTCGGCCTTCAATTTCAAGTTGTCCGTTTCACCCTCGAAATAAAACAGAGGAACAAACTTTTGACTATCGCGCACAGTATAGGGCACCACCGACTCCTTGTTGATTCTGATGAAGCCACACTTGTCCTTGTTGTTGGTGGTGCCCCGCAACAACTTATTGTAACACACGTCCAGGAAGTTATAGAACTCGTAGGCGTCCGAGAGCCGCACCACCAGATCCTTCTGCGTGAAGGGCTCCCGGCCGAACTGGCCGTCGCAGTGCCGGTTGTTGATCTCGTTCAGCAGCCGCGCCTCGATCTCCGTGATGTAGTAGCTGCGGATGCAAGTGCACGAGTAGATGTCCGCGTGCAGGTAGTTCAGGTACTTGTTGAGCAGCTTGATCTCCACCATGCGCACCGCCACGTACTTCTCCCCGGACCGGTAGATGTACGGGATGTGGCACTTGCCCAGCATGTCCCAGCCGAAGTGGCCCTTCCAGCTGGCCTCGTCCGGCGCCGGCGTCTTCTTGTCCTCGCCGGTGGGGCGCTGCTCGGCGGCCGGCGCGCCAGGCTTGCGCGTCAGGAAGTTGAGGATGCCCATTTGACCGCCGACGCCGGGCGGCGCCGTGCTCACCATTGCGCCTGGCGGGGGCCGCGCGGCCGCCACGGAAGCCGCCAGCGCCTTCGCCTTGTTGGCCTCCACCATCTTAGCCGCCAGCTCCCTGATCTCCGCCTCATCGGGCCGCTCGGTTTTCACCTTCACTAGTGTTTCCGACATTATGACGTTTGAAACTTGTCTTTCAAATTAGAAATCACTTCGTGTTCATATAATCACTAAACCTCATGGTAGGGCTCACGGCTACATCCTGTCACTGATCGCACTCGATCGGTTTACGCGGGATGTAAACATTCGAGCCGACACAGACACGACACCGAATTATCACTTCACTATTTGACAGATTAGCGATGTTTTCGAGTCACTCTGCTGATAAAAATATTATTTTCATTCAGCACACACAGGATACTGCCGCCAAATTCCGTGTCGCTCCGGCGTGCTCCTTCGAGGGTATCCTCCGACTCTACTGAGACGTAAACTTCCGTCTTACTCGATGTTAGTAACTTTTGAAAAACTATTTTCCGGTAACTTCAAAGTTAAAAAAAATGTTTTGAAGTCGCAATATATTTTTAAAATATTTTTGGTTTCACAGTGTGGTTGAGAGAACATGAAACCCAAATTTTGTGTTCGCGAGGGAAATGCCCAATACCGTTGTGTAGTCTCGTGGGGAGTGCGCGTTAATTCATGTACATTTTTCACTTTTTGGTGACTCAGCATCGAACAAAATGGCCGCCGACAAGGCTTTGTTGGCCAATCGGGCCATTGCAAACGCTATACATGCCTACAAAAATCCCGTCTGTGACGTATGCGCACTCCCCACGAGACTAGTTCTCAAGGACTTTTCATTTTTAGTTCCCAAACTATCAATCTATTTTTAAACTTCTGAAGCAAATCCGTGAAACAGAATGTTCTTTATAATCCTAAAATGCACCAACACACCAACCAGATACGTTTACTTTATCCAAATATCTTAACTAAGTTACAATACAAATAAGATTTATGAATGTACTTTTACAAAGTAGGTAGTCACTATGGCTAGTCTCGCAACACTTCGCCATCGTTGTTAAGGAATACATGAATTACCAAATAGAGCAAAATGAATCTTATCGCCGCGCGGTAGAGTGCAAGCAGGCGTATAAATTATAAGAATCGTGGTCTTAGTAGCCGTTGTAGCGAGACTAGCCGACGCGCGCATTCCACGAACAATAATCCCCTGCAGGAGAGAACGAGATAGCATTATGTAAAAAGTAGATGTCAAATGTTTAGGTATTTTACTATGAACATGTATAGAGAACGTATAGGTAGGTATATAATGCAATTACGAGCTTACGTAAGCACCTTTAACCTACTTTGTAAAGAAGTAGGTAGGTACCTATAGCGGTTTTTGGTCGAAAATTTGTTATAGGTACACGAAATATAGTTAAAGAATATAGGTACCTACATATCTCTAATTGAGTATATGTAGGTAGGTACTTAAATTACCTTAAATAAATGTTATTACCTATTTACTAATCATGACACATTTTAAATAAGAAAATTAGAGATAAACAGTTAAGAGATAAACTTACCTATATCTTTGTAAATCCGTAAAGTTTATTTGATTATATTTTGGAATGGTTCGGAGAATATTTTTTTACGTAATGTATAAATAGAATTCAATGTTTCATACTTAGTAGTTTTAATTACATATCTCCCGATATTTTACCAACCTACTGCGTTACCCAAAATATTAAAAAAACAACGCCTACCTAACAATGAAATTATGAAGTTCTCGCATATCTGTTTTCTTAGAAATGTTTTGATAACAGGCTTAAGAATGATAAGAATTTGAGGACGGATCATATAATTCGAGAGACAGAATACATTAAATTTAGGTATTTATTTAGATTCATAATTATGATGAAATTTCTTGCCATCTTGACACCAATTAAAATATTGAATTTGCATGAAATTTGGTCTATAAAGGTTTGAGCTGATGCAGGCACTTTTCAGTATACATTGGCCATTTTTTAATTCAATACAATATTTTATGTATTTCTTTTTTAGTTGTACCTTACGATAAGGCACACGGGTCTCCTGATGGAAAGTAGTCCCCGTCGCTTAAGGTCATGCAACACCAGAGGAGTCGCTGATGCATCGCCGGATTTAAAGAAGAGCTCTTTTTACAAATTTAAATAAAAAAATATGTTTTTGTGTATGTCTATGGCATAAAAATAGGTCCAGTAGTAGTATGTTTATTAGCACACGAGCTCCTATAATACTTCCATATTAACCATGTGTAGATGTTAAATTATTTAATTGGTGTAATTTCTGATTTGTTTTAATTAATTACGGTATTTGATGACCCATACGACTTTTCGCTCCATCAAATTATAACACACATAATATACAATTGGGGACAACCCATTATTACTGTCCCACTGGTGGGACTGGTATCCTCTTAGAATGAGAGAGTTTTAGGCCATAGTCCACCGCGCTGGCCAAGTGCGAATTGGTGGACTTCACACACCTCCGAGAACTTTTATTTTTAGAGAACTCTCGGGTGTGTAGGTTTCCTAACGATGTTTTCCTTCGAAAAGCAGTGTTAATTAATCAATTAATTATTATAATACGCACATAAATCAGTGCTGCGTGCCTGGGTTTGACTTTGAACCTCGAACCTCCTGATTGAGAGTTGCAAGTTTCTATCATTATAACATCACTGCTCTATTTATATGGTCACTATAAGATGTTGTTAGGTTAGATAATTACGTAACTACCTGCGATCCTCCTTACCGTTTCCTTAACTAACAAAGAAATCTTGCAAGTGATAGACCTTTATATTTCGCCTTAGGTTACACTATCACCTGTCCCTGTAGTTCCGGGACCAGAATAGAGCTACGGTATCTCCTGCCTGTCGTAAGAGGCGACTATAATGGGCTTTTGGGGTTGCGAGCGGCAAGAGTGGGAGCTCGAACTGTCCAGCCTAACAACCCCGGGCGACGACGGCGTGTGGTCACACATGCCGTAAACACCAGGAGGTGCAGTAAGTACAAATGCTCACTGGAAAGAGCCCGAATGGGACACCGCGCTCGGAGGACTCCGGTTGTGTTCCACTGGAGATCCCGGGGTCCTCCACGCAGCGTTAAGGATCGCCACCGGGGGGTGTATTATTGAGGTAAAAATCCCACGAGAACGAAAAAAAAGGTTACACTATCGCCACACCTTTTTCTGCCTAATCATATCAGGTTTAATGTCTGCTGCAACGTGAAAAGTTCCTCGAAGCGAAGGGTGAGTTGTACATGTGACGATTATTACAGTATTGGGAAGTAGCAATGCACCTGTAGTCGGCTTCAGGCAGACCTCCAGTTGTATATAAAGATGGTTACATATGCCCATAAGTAGCAGTGAGTAATCATTGAGTGCATCGAATATTCGTTTAATACTTGTGTCTTACAAATAATCTTAAGAAATTTTCTTTCGTAGGTGCGTAGCAAACTTGCTTTAAATGCACAGGTTTGAAACTGATTCGTCGATTTTTATATGGTGTATAGATAATAGTTTCATCAAAATGTTATTTCTCTGTACTGATGCTCTATAATCGGCTAAAGTACTTGCTATATAATATTGCAGGCTCATTTTTCCAAGGACGTGCAAGATGTGGAATGAGCTTCGTACTGAGGTATTCCCGGGGCGTAATGACCCGGGGCTCTTCAAAAACAGGTGTAAAAAGAGCTCTCCTTTTAAGCCGGCGATGCATAATCGACTCCTCTGGTGTTGCAAATGTCCATAGGCGAATGACTCGTCCCTGTAGTTCCGGGATCAGAATAGGGCTATAGTATCCCCTGCCTGTAGTAAGAGGCGACTAAAAGGGGTTTCCGGGGTCGCAAGCGGCTTGAGCGGGAGCTCGAACCGTTTGGCCAGGTGATCTCGGAAAGGATGGCTGTTTATGTAGTCGTATACCGTAGGAAAGACAAAACGGAGCGGTGGGCCCTACCACTCACCCGGGAGGAGCGCGATGGAGCAACGCGTTCAGAGGATTCCGGTTGCATTCCTTTGGAGATCCCGAAGTCTTCTTTGTAGCGCCGAGGACAGCCACCAGGGTGGTTTTATTGCGGTAAAAATCCCACATAACCCTGCGTCGCTCGTTACCTTTTGTAGGCTTCCCCCTTGAGAATAACAAAAAAGAAAAAAATGCGACGATGACTTTTTTTATAGTTAGGCTACTTTCCACCAGGAAGTCCGTCTTATCGACAGAGTTATGTGTAAAAAAATGATATGGGTATCAGTTGACCATTACAAGTCAGAATACCAAAGTCTATAATTATTGTACAGATACTCGTAGTACTCCAGCTTCTCCATCACCTTCAGGCTTATCCAGCTCCCTAGACTACGTCCCGCGGCGATATCACACCGAGGCATGGGATACAGCCCAAATACAAAATTAACTTTTGTATTATGTTTTAGTAAAACGCTGTAGTAAAACGAATACACTGAATACATAATAAACCACTGGATAAATAAAAGTATGCCATATAAATGTGACGATCACCTTCTGCGAGGACGTGATTTCAGTGAAGGAAGACGCCGAAAGGGCCAGAGAGCGCGCTGAACCCGCTCGGAGAAGGAACCGCCGCGGCCGCCGGCAACGATGCCGTGTCCCTGTAATTCCGGGATCAGAATAGGGCTACGGTATCTCCTGCCTGTCGTAAGAGGCGACTAAAAAGGGCTTCCCGGGTTGAGGGCGGCTAGAGTGAGAGCTCGAACCGTTCGTTCAGGCGACCCCGTAAAGGACGGCGGTATGTGTGGTACCGTCGTAAAGACCACACGGAACGGTGGACCCAGACGCCCATCTGAGAGGAGCCCGATGGGGCAACGCGCTCAGAGGACTCCGGTTGCGTTCTTTTGGAGAAGCCGGAGTCCTCTTTGTAGCGCCGAGGACGGCCACTGAGGGGTTTTAGTGCGGTAGAAATCCCACATAACCCTGCGTCGCCCCCACCTTTTGAAGGTGTCCACTGGTGGTTGAATAACATACAGGACCGTATCGTCCTATAACAATTTGGTATCAGGTGTCAAAAAGTAGGAGTTACAAAGGAGCGAGTATTTTTTTTTCCGATGATGTAATGAGTGACTTTCAGTGCATATTATTTTGAGAATTAATAGGAATTGAAAAATTATTAAAGATATTGCAGGTTCCATAAGTGTAGTCGTTGTAGGTTTTTCTATGATCAAAAAAAGTTACCACATTTAGGTAGTTCATCAATCAACTTACACCTTTTCTGACGTGGTTTATCACTTGTTATGGTGGAGTGTAGGCGTCTTTATCAGCTTCAGGTAATGGTCAAAAACAGGACTTTCAGATGTCCTCACATTCAGCTTAACTAGAGGGGGAAAATAGCTTGGAGTATCAAGCCTCCATTGAGATTTAAATGCAAGAACTTAAGTTTATCTGTCACTTTCAAAGGAACGGCTTAGGTAATAACTTTTGTTTTCCACCATCAAACTACCCGCAAGTTTATAATAGACCGGTCATACAGAGAATGAAAATTCTGTATAGGTACTAGTGATGTAACGAATGTTAATATTTTACATTCGCGGAAGCGAATGCGAATGTTGTTTTTTTTTTCGGATAGGATGCCGAAGAATATACATTTTGAGACCTTTTTTTTGAGTTAACAAATTGCAGTTCGAATTAAATCTGTGTTGACCTTCTTTTGCAAAGCACAACAATTCAATATTCGCATAATAACTACAATACATTGGAATGCGAATGCGAATATGGAAAATTCGCGAATGCGAGTGCGTAGATGCGATCTACGCACTCGCATTCTCGCATTTAATGATATTAGTTAATAACTGTAATTATTAACTAATATCATTAAAGTAAAGTACTATGCATATTAATGGTCAAACGTAAACGAATTCAAAACAATTTTTTTGTTGCCTCGGAGTCGTATTTTAATTAAGTTTAGCGTCGATCAACGCTTTATTTGGGGATTGTTTTTGTTTTCTGATTGTGTATACATGTGTTTCATAAAAACAATAATTGTTAAAAAATACTTATGAAATTTTTATTATTGATTTACCATAAGCTGTTTTTATTCAAGAACGTTAAAAGCTACAGACTTCATGAAATAATTTCATAAATGTTAGCCTTGGCGCCACAAATCAGTAAATCCAATCAGTACGGAGCTTTCGTGACATGAACGCCATCTATTATAATTTCGTAGCAGCCATGCGAAAGCATAATTACATACTGGCAATATAATAATATTTACGTATAATAAATATTTTTATAACTTTTACTAAAATATATTTTTATATAGTATGATAATAATTATAATCAAATATGAATATTATAGTTTGATGTAAACTTCATATTCTATACTTTCCCAACATACTGACCAGGGTTGCCAATCTGTGGAATTCCCTAAACTGTGGGGAATCTCAAGCTGATTGAGGATTTGTTGCGGAATCGCATTCTGTGGGAAAAATGCGGGGATTTTGACATCTTATTCTCATCGGTTAATATTTCATTATTCATTGTCGATATCAACATTTTAGAATGATTATATGGCACGTTCCTAGTTAGAATGGAAAATTCCTAAAAAAGTGAAAATTTGTGACAGCACAAAAATTACAACAAATAACTATAACAAGAAATACTAAAAACGGAGCAAAATGTACGTTAAAAGGGGGCTCCCATGTAACTAAGTTACTTCAATGTTTTTTTATTGCATGCAAACTATCATTAATTGCTGCTAGGGAAGGGATTAAAATCTGGGCTGTAGTGTCAAGTCAAGTTTGAACCATTTGGTTCGACAAAAACATGGAAAAAATCACCATACTTCATATCATACTTCATACTAATATTATATAGACAAAAAATTGTGAGTGTGTATGTTTGTTACGTCTTCACGTGTAAACGGCTAGAGCGATTTTCATAAAATTTAGAAGAGAGTTAGCTGACACTCTGAATTAACATATAGGCTACTTTTTACTGTGAGAAAATATGTTATTCCTACGTGACAATCGATACTTTGATATTTTTTAACGCAGTCGAAGCTGCGGGGTTCATCTAGTAAACAATAAATATCGTCTAAATAGTTGAATAGTTGAATAGTTTCTTAAAATTTTTGAGGTGAATTTGATCTGGATAATTATGGGAATTTGATAAATTACTATTGGCAGCCCTGATACTGACACATACAGTCATGTCAACAACAAAAATAAAAAAATGGCAGCCAGTTGGCGTCTTGTGTAAAACTAGACATACTTGATGTATTTATTGCATTATTTTTATTTGTAACATAGTTTTGTGATAATTGTAAGATGAAAGAAAGATTTTAAATTTTCGTTAGTTATTTTAATGAGGTTAAATTAATAGTATTATGCCGCGTACATCGCGTTTTTAATTGGACATCGCGAATAGAAGTTCTAACATTTTCTAACTCTATCGTGCTTTTATTTACCGCGAATGTATGAATTTGCACCGATTGTTATGGGATTAAAATAGTTTAAAAACGTCTTATTGCATTTGATTTACGATGGAGGAGTTGAGAGTGTGTAGGATATGCCTTGTTACCGAGGTCAGGATGTACGATTTGCGGTCGTACCCGTTGAGTATTTATTATGAACCCATACCTGGCGCAAATGTAAGTTTAGTTTTGTATAACTTTAATTGATATACATTTAGTCGTTCTTGCTTAAAATATAATCTTTGTTAAAGTAATTCGTTGTCAGATTTTGTATTATGTAAAACTTTAAAGAATTTAACTTGGGCTTGTTTTGGGCTTGAATAAGATTGTTATTATAATTATAAATAAATTAATATAATAAGTTAATTATGTATTTTAGGAGTTTTAAACTTTTTAACACCATTGTTTTTTTTTTATATACAAAATATTGTAGCCTTTTGCAAATCGAAAGAAATAATATTGTACATGTCTACTAACTTTCATAATGCAATAAGTTCAAGTAAATTGAGGTGCAATGCTACTAATCGGAGATTTCTCACACATTTTGTAAACCAGAAAAGTTGATTTGAAGCTTTTTAGCTGGCATGAGAGGCAAATGCCAGGGAAGTACTACTCGACCAAAACATTTAGGCGCACGACAGTTGAAACGTCATTAAAACTAGGGATTTTTCATCCCGATACAAAGTATATTCTATTACCAAATACCAAAAGTATGTACGTATACCATTATTCAAACATACATCATAGTGGTGTATGTTCAATAGTCGAGTATTTAATAAAGCACTTTCATGTGTTTAATATATTCGCAGACATAGAATATTTTCTTTATTTTTTATGTGTGTAAGAGACTGATGCCTGTTGCAGCACACATTCGATTTTCGACATGGGAGACAGGAATACTGAGCCCAATAATCTTCTCTTGTTAAAAAAAATGCATATTTTGAATGTAAGAGTCTTTTCTTCTCCACAAATAGTCTTTTTCTTATCCATTTTAAGCTTTATTGACGAATAACCAACTAATTTAATAATAACTTTAAAAATTCAACAATCACTCATTAAACTAACATTATAACGAAATAACATTAAACACGTGGTGGCTAACATAAATACCTAGACGATACACAACTGCACGTCACTAGGGGATGTGCAGGGTAAGAAGCGAGATGCGGGGTATTGAACCACTTTTGTTTTATGCGCCTAATTGTTGTGGTCAAGTAATAATATCAAACATTTTGTCCACCATTTATCTAAAATATTTGTAAAATGTTGTTGTACATTGGTTGCAATTTATTGTTGCAGTCTATATAAGACTTGTTGAAAAAACCTAGGTGCATATGTTTATTTCAAAATATGGAAGTAGGGAATATTTCACCAAATTACTATAAGTGGACATCTGAATACCATCCATGGACATCTGAGGTTAGTCACAGATGCTTTTCTGTTAACTGAGGTCTAAGTTGGAATGCTTCAGATTTTTTTTATAAGGTTGAAGTAGCAAACGCGCATGCAGTCCACCTCTGTAAGTGGTTACTGCTGCCCATGGATATCTGTAACCAACTTCATACAGAACATGGGGTTCTATCTGAAGTCAATGACAGATGTGTTCCTACTCCTGAGGACTCCTTCCATCCACATCGTTCCATCAATACGCAAGGAATGCTTCACTCTACAAATAGATGTGGCGGTGGTACCTCCCCCATTGAACTACACTGCTTCTACCACCTTCTAAATGCGTCAGATGAATATATTTTCCTCATCACCGGTTATACTGTTGTTATGCAGAAATACTTCAGCCACAAAATTAGAACCTCCATATAGTGGTTGAATACCACCATTCATAATCCATTTCTTTTTCAGCCCTTAAGTGAGATCAACTTACCAACATATGCGTGCTATGAATGTGCGGTGCTAATAAAGAAGTTCTACTTCTTCAGAGAGAAGTGCCTCAGAGGTCAAGCCACTTTGTATGCATTGATGCAATTCAACAATAAGGTAATAAATTAATTCCAGATGTGGTCATAGATTTTGATAGATTTAATTTGATGGATTTTCAACCCTTTTAATTCAATTAAATTCTGTAGTTTTGGTTTTATGCCCACATTGAAACAAACAGACCATCGTAGATATTTCTATACTAATAATGACGACCAGCGTGGCAGAGTGGTTACCATACTGATCTGGTGCGCAATGGGTCCCGGGTTCATTTCCCGGCGAGTTTAGATTCTTGTTCTGGGTCTAAGTGTTTGGCTATTCGCGTTTATGTGTGTCCATGGCACCCACAACACAGGAGAAATTCCTAATGTGGGGCTATGAGTATAGAGAGCGTCTTTATATTGCCAGAATTAGTACCTAAAACTTTAATTATTAATTGTAACACTATATAGTTTTACTTATTTATTAATATGGTTCAACTGAAACATATTTTCGTAAAAATCTTTAACCTTACTACAAACAGAATCTTCAGAAGAAATCTTTTAAAGGTAAATTTCCTTACAGCTGACAACAGATGATATAAAAAATATAGATAGACAAAGTTTCCTTCTATCCACAAGCCTTACAGTACATAAAGTAACTGAGGAGAGTACACACTGTTATACACATGAAGATTTCGACATCAAAGCTGAACCACATGAGGGAGGAGAGAAGATTGGAATTAGTAGTAATATAATTATAGATAATATATTTGAGAAAGCAGGGAATATTGATCCAAATGACCAAGATGTAGACAATATTAAGCAGGAAGATGATGGCGACGATTTTGCAGGACTGTCTAGTGATAATGAAGATGCCCCACTATCAGTGCATAAAAGTAATAAGGACAAAAAAGACACTAGTTTCAGTAAAGTGCAGAAATTTGAGAAATTAGAAGACAGTCTTGATTCACGTCATTCGAAAAAAAAGGCAGCTTCTGTTGTAAGTAACCTATAAAAAATTTCTCTGCAGATGTAGAAAAGTAGTTGATAGTTCAGATCATACGTACTTTATTCTGTAATTCCTTCACGATGGTGAATTTTGAAACGTATCGCTAAGATAAAAACGTCTGACGACCCGCGTGGCCGAGCGGTTACCGTACCGATCTGACGCGCAATGGGTTCCGGGTTCAATTCCCGGCTAGACAGGTATCTGATTGATGAGTTTAGATTCCTGTTCTGGGACTGGGTGTTTGTGATTGTCTTGTGTGTGTCCATGGTACCCACGACACAGGAGAAAATCCTAGTGTGGGGCTATGAGTGTAGAAAGCGTGTGTCTGATTAATATTCCGTAATTATGTTAAACAACCATACAATCTGATCATGTACCAGGTTACTTAATCGGTTAAAAAATTCAATACCGATAGAGGGTATCGTTATTGAATTTTTTAACCGATTAACCAGGTATCTCAAAAGAAATCAAGCAGCGCATCAGCGTCCAAGCCGGAGAAGAGCAAGCGCGGGCGGCCGCGCAAGGCGCCGGCGCCCCGCGAGCCGCGCTCGCGCCGCACGCAGAACACGGGCGGCGTCGTCGACGAGGACGTAGACTTGGCGCAGTTCGTCACCGTCATCACGCTCTCGGTGAGTTGTCGGAATGCTTGTTTCTAATCTAAATTTTCAAGTGTAATAAGTGTTTTCTAAGTGGTAGAACGCGAGTGGTTCGACTGGGGGACGTACCACACACCTATGTCTAGAGCAAAGCAGTTCTTACGTTTCGGTTGAAGGGTGCCTATGACTATGCTTTTTACGTGTTATTGTTAGTTCTGAGGAGAACGCATTGTGTTTTTTCATATACAATTAAAGTAGTAAACGAGCATGCAGTTCATTTGACGGTAGGTGGTCACTACCGCTCAACGACATCTGAATTCAACTTCATGTAGTAAAGAGGTTCTATTTAAAGCTAAAAAGGGCGATAAAACCCTGCTGAAGAACTACAGGCCCATTGCGCTTCTGAGCCACGTGTATAAGTTGTTTTCGAGAGTCCTCACTAACCGTATTGCAGGCAGGCTTGACGACTTCCAGCCTCCCGAACAAGCCGGATTCCGAAAAGGCTACAGCACCATGGACCACATACACACGCTTCGGCAGATTATACAGAAGACCGAGGAGTATAATCTGCCGTTATGTGTTGCATATGTGGACTATGAGAAAGCCTTCGATTCTATCGAGCACTGGGCGGTGCTGGAGTCCCTTCAGCGATGCCAGATCGACTATAGGTACATCGAGGTGTTGAAGTGTGTATACACAGCTGCCACCATGTCAGTCCGAGTACATGACCAAAGCACGAACCCCATCCAACTGCAGCGGGGAGTCAGGCAAGGCGATGTCATATCGCCGAAACTGTTCACCGCTGCGTTGGAAGATGTGTTCAAGCTGATGGAGTGGAAAGGTCTTGGCATCAACATCAATGGCGAACACATCACGCACCTTCGATTTGCCGATGATATAGTCATCTTGGCAGATTCGCTGACGGACCTCAACACAATGCTAGGCGACCTCAACAGTGCCTCACAACGGGTGGGTCTTAAGATGAACATGGACAAGACGAAAATCATGTCTAATGTCCATGTCACACCCGTACCGGTAGTTGTTGACGGCACTCCTCTCGAAGTTGTCGACGAGTACATTTACCTGGGACAAACGATCCGGATGGGTAAGTCCAACTTTGAGAGGGAGGTCACTCGAAGAATCCAACTCGGCTGGGCTGCGTTCGGGAAATTTCGTAGTATCTTCTCGTCCACAATTCCTCAGTGCCTGAAGTCGAAATTATTCGAGCAATGTGTGTTGCCAGTGATGACCTACGGCGCCGAAACGTGGTCCTTCACTGTAGGCCTCATTCGGAGACTCAGGGTCGCTCAGCGTGCTATGGAGAGGGTTATGCTCGGAATTTCGCTACGAGACATAATTCGCAACGATGAAATCCGTAGACGAACGAAGCTTACCGACATAGCTCTCAAAATTAGTAGGCTGAAGTGGCAATGGGCCGGCCACATCGCTCGCAGGACCGATAACCGATGGGGAAGGAAGGTCCTCGAGTGGCGACCACGTTTAGGCAAAAGGAGTACAGGTCGCCCCCCTACCAGATGGACCGATGACCTGAAGAAGACAGCGGGAAACCGTTGGATTCAGAGGGCACAGGACCGGTTGGAGTGGCGCCATTTAGGGGAGGCCTATGTTCAGCAGTGGACATCAAAGGGCTGATGGATGGATGGATGGGATTTAAAGCTAACATATGCGTAGCTACGCCCTAGCACTAGATGGTAGCCTCAAATAAAAGTGAACTGGTAGCCATGGCCTTCCACCGGAACTACATTATGCCAGAAATAAGTATGGTCTAACTATGTTGGTTCCACCACCTTTAAATTTGTGTATAATTTCTATACGACGTTCGCACAGTGATCTTTGGAAATTCTCGTTCTACCAGGTCGAGGAGCAAAAGGAGGAGATACTGAAAAGGCAGCTGTCTTCGAACTACCGCAACGCGCCTTTCAAGTGCAACCTGTGCTACAAGGGCTTTATAGACACCGACGCGTGGAACCACCATGTCGGCAAACACGATGTGGTAAGTAACATTTATTTCTATCAACACAGCAGACACGTCTACTGTTTTGCGCGATTCCGTCTCTAGCCGTCTTAATGTAAGTAGGGGTGGGAGGAGGAATAATAAAACCCTGAAATGAACTGATAAAGTTCCGGGATCAGAATAGGGCTACGGTATCCCCTGCCGGTAGTAAGAGGCGACTAAAAGGGGCTTCCGGGGTTACGGGCGGCTTGAGTGGAAGCTTGAACCGTCCAACCAGACGATCCCGGGAAGTACGGCGGTATGTGTGGTCGCATACCGTCGTAAAGACTAGACGGAGCGGTGGGCTCAACCGCCCATCTGGGAGGAGCCCGATGGGGCATCGCGCTCAGAGGACTCCGGTTGCGTCCCTTTAGAGAACTCAGATTCCTCTTTGTAGCCCTGAGGACGGCCACCGGGGAGGTTATAGTGCGGTAAAAATCCCACATAACCCTGCGTCGGTCCTACGGCGTCGGGTACCTTTTAAAGGTTTCCCCCTCGAGAACAAGAAAAGTTCTAGTATATTAGGTATTCAATTATTCCTACCACAAGTAAATTATTCCTACCGCTCTCCCCTTAGCACATAGTAAAAAAAAGAGATCAACCTATCCTCTTTTTGCCGACAGCAGGGACACAGCCGAAGCCCCTCATAATAACATTATTTGTATGGTCAAAGCCATTTTAACCAATAACCTTATTTCTGTTTACTGACACATTTAATTATTCCTCCCATCTCCTTCCACACCTTTGCATTGGATGAGAAAAAAAATACTAACCGATTTTTTGTTGCTGACTGCCTTTGCTGGGGCCCTTATTAATCTTTAGCTACTCATATGATTAAGGCCATATTAACTATTTAATGTTGATTGACACATTGCTTTCAGAAAGCGGGTGAGATGGAGTGTCCTATATGCAAATTCCGTTTCAAAAGTAAACGTTCATTGCAAAAGCACTCCTCGAACCACGGGAAGAAATACGCCTGTAAATCCTGCTCCTATGTCTCGACTACCACGTGAGAACTAATCAAAGTTTTTTATTATTTTTTTATTTGACTGAAGTAGCAAACGAGCATGCAGTCCATCTGATGGTAAGTGGACACTGCCGCACATGGACATCTGTAATCAACTTTATACAGAACATGGGTTCCATCTGAAGTCAATCACAGATGCGTTGCTACGCTCGAGGACTATGATGCTCGCCTCACGCGAAAGTGTGCGCGCATTCACACCCTTCTATCGAAACGCAAGAAACGCTTGACGTTAGAAATAGGTGTGGCGGTGGTACTTCCCCGGTCGAACTACACTGGTTCTACCACCTTGAAAACCCAAAGTATTTATGTTATTATTATAATAGAAGTGAAGGTGGTATGGTTCGACTCGTGAAGTACCATCACCACACTGGTTATCCCTAATAGCAATAGTTTTAAGCATTGCAGTCTTCTAGTGTGAAGAGCGTGGCAGACATATTTTCATCTAGGTGTTCAAAGTTAAACCAACGCGTATGTGACTAATCTCAGGTAGAATTTATTCTTCTCTGGGTTGATTACAAATGTCACTTACCATCAGGTGGAAGGCATGCTCATTTACTATTTCTATGTTGTAAAAAAAGCTTTTATGTAACTATTGTTTAAGTCTATTCGTCGTCGTCGTCAACCCATTACTTTCCCACTGCTGGGCACGGGTCTTCTCTCGGAATGAGAGAGCTTAGGCCATAGTCCACCGCGCTGGCTAAGTGCGAATTGGTGGACTTCACACACCTCCGAGAACTTTTTTTTTTTTTAAAGAACTCTCGGGTGTGTAGGTTTCCTCACGATGTTTTCCTTCACCGAAAAGCAGTGATAATTAATTTCTAATACGCACATAAATCAGTAGTGCGTGCCTGAGTTTGAACCTCGGACCTCCCGATCGAGAGGGCAAGTTTTAACTATTAGGCGATCACTGCTCAGTTAATATAAAATATTTTGATTTTGATATTTGAAAACTATTATAATGCTTGAACCTGATAAGTGTATGTCTTATCCATTACTAGATGATACGTGTTAAATTTTATCTTGCCATGTTAAATTAGCAAGTTCAGTCTACTAGTTATGGTGGACATGTTATTTTTGTCACTAGGTAATCGTGTTTTTCTCATACACGGTACTGCAAGACACAGTATTGAGCAGCGTTTCCAGATTTTTGAAGTGAAACTTCTTTATCGGGGTTGTTGAAGTGAAACTCCTTTATCGGGGTTGGAAAAAAATTTAGTGTAACATTTTTTCGTTACGCGCCATCTTTTTCTGTTACGCGCCATCTTTTTTTCCGTTACGCGCCATCTTCTTCTTATCTCTACCACGCGTGATATTAGATAGATTATTATAGATTAGATTATTAGATAAAGTTTAATAAAAGCCTTTTATTAAACTTTATCTAATTTAACTTTATTTAACCAATTTCTGTAAAGATGCATATAGTAAATTATTTTTTGAAAAATAACGTCATAAAGAAGTTTCACTTCTTACGAGTGTACGCTAGTACACGCACACATTTTTTTTACGAAGTCGGGATTTAGAAACTTTTTGATTGAAAAAAGCGGAATTTCATAGTCAAAAGCGGGAATCTACATTTGCCGACCGTTTTGGTGGACAAACTGCTGATAGACTTAAAATCTTATATAGATTTGGTGACCTTGCTTGTTTTTGATCGTCAAACTGCGACTTCGACCTAAATTTAGATAGTAGACCTAAATGCAGATTAGGCAATCATTTTTTGTCTTCCCGTCTTTCCCGAAAAGCGAGACCCTGGTACCCTGGCGAGACTGGCGACCCTGGTATTGAGTATATGATTGGTCATATATTATATCTTAGACTGTACTTCTTCAAAATGTATTTTTTTTACCACAGAAATAATTTTGCAGAACTCAAGCCAAACAGCATCAAAGATGGCACGAGGGCGTAACATACAAATGTCAATATTGTGATGAGATTTCCACGTAAGTATAACGAGATTTTTTAATATATTAAATTAAAAAATAATAATAACAATGAATAACAGATAATAGGTATAATAAAATGATTGAAATATATTTTTTATTATGTAAATGCGTATGGCACTTACAAATTGCCGTGTACAATATACAGGGTGTAAATGACAGCGTACCGAATATAAAAAATATGGATTTTATGGACGATTTTACCTGATTCGCAAAAAAAACTTACCCTCCAGGGTTAATGCATCTCCGTGTGAGTTCAGGAAGTCGTGTAAATATACCAAAAGCCTTAATTTATTCTATCTCAGTTGATGTGCGATCCAGTTCGTTACTTTCGCAAATGCTGATGGCGCGCTCGTCAACCCGAAAAGGAGACATGACATTTCGTACACCAATCCTCGGTATGCCAGACAAAGGAACCGACGGTGGCTCGGCATTAATGGAATATGAAAATAAGCCTGATAAATCTCTATTTTCATCATATAATCCCCGGTCTTTAGTATTGACGGAATCTGCTGCTGATTGATTAATCGAAAAGATGGCGTGAAAACATATTTGTTTAGCCTTCAGAGGTTGAAGATAGGATCATTTTTTCCATTTGATTTCTTCTTTAAAAACAGGCCTGAAAGAAACCCGCTCTGATAATAACTTTTTTTAATAGCATTGGATACTCAATACTCAATACTTTATTGCATACATACACAGTGAATGTTATAATTAGGTGGTAAATATTATTTAGAGTCACACATAGTATGAACCCTGTTAGGGTATAGCAATTTAATAGGAGCACACCGATCTTTTTCTATATAGTTAATTGATTTATTTTTCGAAGTACTCCTTTAAATCGTAGAAGCACTCTTTTATAAGGTACTGTTGTAACGTTGGTAAAAAGATTATGTCATTTTTTACGCGCCTTATTTCGTCCGGTAAGTTATTAAAAATTTTTACACACATGGCATATGGCCCGGACCGATATAGCTTAAGCTTTGAGGTGGGAACTATCAATAGGTTTTTATGGCGACCTAGGTATCGCCGTGGTTGTTCATCGCGGGTGGTGAAAAAGTGCGGAAATTTTAATATAAACTTACATGCCTCAAATATATAAATAGATGTTAATGTTAATAATTTATATCTTATAAAGTGTGGTTTACAAGTTTCCGTTTCGTCAATATTTGCCAAGATACGGATGCATTTTTTTTGTAGCACAAAGACGTGATGTACGTCCACACTGTTGCCCCAAAGAAGGATACCGTACCTAAGCCATGAGTATGCGTAGGCGTAATATTAGATTAGATTAGATTCCAAAAGTTTGTTTATTTCTATGGACATCTCTGGAGAATACCACGTTTGAAACCTTGCTATGTTTGTATCTGTAAATTTTGTTATAGGAGAAATCGTATGAAATGGAATTCTGTATTCGCTCATAATTCTCAAAATGCTCGAAAGAAGTCATTTGCGACTGCCCCCCTTTTTTCCCGACTTGTACTTAATACTCGATCGCTCCCTAACCTATAATTCGTTATTCAGCAAGTGGACGTCGTACCTGAGCCACGTGCGCATCAAGCACCCGTCGGAGTTCATCTGCGGCGTGTGCGGCTACTCGTTCGTCAGCAAGCTGGGCCTCACCATGCACAAGACCATGATGCACAAGGACGTTGTCGTGAGTCTGCTTTTATTTTCTGTGTGTGTGTGTGTTTGTGTGTAAGAGAGAGAGAGAGTGTAAGTGTGTGTGAATACTATGGTATTATGATAATGTTTAATGATTAGTGCCGAAGATCTCTTTTATGATCAAAGATTTATGGTAGGAGACTAGAAGTGTTTCAAATTCTATGCAGCGAGTTGTCTTTTGAGAAGACCTAATTTGTATTTTGATTTAAAGCATTTTATAGACAAACACATATACATAAACTTTCTCATTTATAATATTAATAACTTTTTGTTTTCTGTATCTGTAGGAGAAAACTGAAGAGGGTCAAGACACAGGTCCGTACTGCGAGCAGTGCGACGTAAAGTTCATATCGGAGGAGGCGTGGAAGCGGCACATGGTCACCTCTGTCAAGCACACTAAGGGGAAGAACGTGTGGGTATATTTAGCTTGCACAAGCCGTGCGTCATGGTTTCACTCGAGTTTAAATTTGATATTATACAGTAGATACAGTAAATAGTTTAATGAATTATTTTATTAAACACAAGATAATCATTACTTTAGAATGTGGATATTATTTTACTTCTTTAAATTAAATTCTGCAGTTTTATTTTGATCGTTTTCAAACACTGAAAAACGGACATACGAATATCATAAAAAAATAAGATTATATTATTATTTATAAACAGTCTTACAAAACTATTTTTATACAAAATATATGTGAGGTATAAGATAACATATAAGAACACAAAATTCATTTTTGCTTTCTTTCCTGGTTTAATAAATAAATTGTTGAGTTTTACGTTAGTTCATTTATTGCTTTGGAAAATTATTGATAAACAATGCAATATTTTTAATTTATCTGTTTGACTTACACCTCAATTCAAGAGTAGCAGCGCATCTGTAATTGACTTTAGATAGAATTTCATTTTCTATATTGCTTCTAGTTGCTTATAGATGTTCCTGGGCGGCAGTGACCACTTACTATCAGGTGGACTGCAAGCTCGTTTGCTACTTCAGTCAAATAATAAAAAAACATGCGTGCGTACAAAGTACACATGTCAGAAGTGAAACTTCTTTGGCGAACTAATTTATAAATCTTGTTTATATTTATACAAATCTAAAACTTTAAATTTCCAAGATTAAGAGGAAGGGAAAAAGGCGTGATACGACGTTCGCTCTGTCTCACTTTTTCTCTCAATCTTTCTCACTCGCTTGCTCCCTGCTCTCACTCCACGGCTAGTTGCTCATGCTACGTTCGCCCTGTCTTACTCTCTCTCAATCGGTCTCGATCACTCTCTCTCTTTTCCGACACTTCCGTTGCATACCGGCGTGACGTTTCATCTGTAAAAAATTTTACCCTCATGCGCTTAAAGAAGTTTCACTTCAAAAAAACAACAATGTAGACATGTTGAAGCTATTAGGCAGTCTATTTAATGAATCCTACGTTTCATTGCACTCCCTATATAAATTATTGTTACTGCCCCTTGAATTTTACCTAACGCGTATAATTGTGTGCAGCAACGGGTGCCGGGTGTGCGGCGAGGCGTTCGCGAGCGCGGAGGCGCTGCGCGTGCACCACCGCGCCGCGCACGCGCGCAAGCGGCCCAAGAACTACGGGAAGGCGCCCTCCAACACCACCTGGCCCGCGCCCTGCGAACATGTCCGTATCAGTTATCTATATGTCGCCATTTGTTTTTATGCGATGTAAAAAAACAAACACATATCGTCAGTGCCAAAATAGCATTTGTGGGAAATGAGGTTTGAAGTTTCTTATAAGAGAAAAAAAAAATGTCACCTTTATTTTTGGTGGGATCATGTTGAGTAGTATGAACTCCCATCAACAAGGACCCTTTTTTTTTGTTTTCGAGGGGGAAACTTTCAAAAAGTACCCGACGTCGTGGGAGCGACGCGGGTTATGTGGGATTCTTACCGCTCTAAAACCAACCCCCCCGGTGGCCGACCTCGACGCTGCGAAGAGGACTCCGGGAACTCCGATTGACCGCCGCCGGTGTCCTCAGCGTGTGCCCCATCGGTGTGCGTAACAGTGCTTCTCTGGTGGGCGTAAACTGCTCACCGCACCTACTGGTTTTTACGGCAGCATGCAACCACACATGCCACCGTCCTTCCCAGGGTCGCTTGGCCGGACGGTTCGAGCTCCGACTCTTCCCGCCCGCAACCCCGGAACTCTTTTAGTCGACTCTTACGACAGGCAGAGGGTACCGTAGTCCTATTCTGGTCTCGGAACTACAGGGACAATCAACAAGGACCCACCAAACATATAGGTCACATGTTTTTTTTAGTATAAAAACAATTTTCAAATTTCATTTCCCACAAATGCTATTTTGGCGCTTTAGCATTTTTTCCCTTTCACTGACGATGTGTTTTTTTTTACGACCCACCTGGCGGAACGGTCACTGTTTGTCACGTAGTGGACTCAGACTTCGATCCTTGTTAAGATGAATTTCAATTTTTGTACTATGTCTGGGTGTTTGCGTATTGGTCTTTGTCCGACGACACAGGCGAAAATTTGTGGGCCAGTATGTGTTATGTATAAAGCGTTTTTTATTTATTTATAGCATTATTTAATAACTATTCTTATTGGATTCCAGTGTTCAGAGGTAATAGCGAATGCTCGTGAATACTGGACGCACTTCCGACGCGTACATCCGGACAAACACTATCCCATCGAGAAGAATTATGTTTGTGATATATGCGGCAAGAGTTTCCGGGTAAGTGCAAAATAGTGCAGTCTATTTATGTATAAGTAATACAGTGGCATTCATGACTATACTAGCAGAACCCCGTAGTTTCACCCGCGTTAAAAATATCAATGTATCGGTTGTCCCGTGGGAATAAGATATTTTCCCACAGTAAAAAGTAGCCACTATGTTAATCCAGAGTGTTAGCTAACTCCCTACCAAATTTTATGAACATCGCTCCAGCCATTTAGACGTTAAGAAGTAACAAACATGCACACTCACAAACTTTCGCCTTTAATAGTAATTATTATTTTATATTTTTTCTCAAAGAAGTTCTACAATTTAAACTTAAGATAATTAACACAATGATTTATATGTAACGTAACAATGTGATTTTTGATCCCTGGTATCCATTTTAAGAATTAACTTGTGTTATGGATAATAGTTTTCAACAAATACATTTAGACGGTTGCACTCTATACCAAAGCCTTTATAATATTAGTATGATTTCCTCAGGGCAACGCGTTCCTGGTGTACCACCGGCGCACGCACTCGGAGCAGAAGGAGTACTCGTGCGGCACGTGCGGCAAGGCGTTCCACAACCGCACCAACCTGCACGTGCACCGCCGCACGCACTCCGAGGAGCGCCCGCACGCCTGCTCCGTGTGCTGCAAGGCGTTCAAGGGCAAGGGCGCGCTCGACAGGCACTTCCGGGTATGTGTGGGGCTCGCTCCTGGTGTACCGCCGGCATGCACTACACAGGCGCTTCTCCCAGATATGCAGTGTGGCTCGCTCCCGGTGTACCAGCAGTATTCTGTCGACAGGCACTTCCGGGTATGTGTGGGGCTCGCTTCTGGTGTACCGCCGGCATGCGCTACACACGCGCTTCCAGATATGTAGTATCATTTCTTGCGTTTCGATAAAAGGGTGTGCTAGCCGGCACACTTTCCCATGAGGCGACCATCATAGTCCTCGGGAGTAGCAAGGCATCTGTGATTGACTTCAGATGGAACCCATGTTCTGTATGGAGTTGATTACAGATGTCCATGGGCGGCAGTGGCCACTTACCATCAGGTGGACTGCATGCTCGTTTGCTACTTCAGTCAAATAAAAAAAAAAAAAAGAAGTGTGGCTCGCTCCCGGTGTACCAGCAACGTGCGCTCGGCAGGCACTTCCGGGTATGTGTGGGGCTCGCTTCTGGTGTACCGCCGGCATGCACTCCGAGCAGCAGAAGGAGTATGCGTGCGGCACGTTGCGCGTACTCGCGTGCAGCGATATACCGCTGGCGTGCCGTCAGCGCTTCATTTATGTGGTGTGGCTCGCTCCCGATGTACCCCTGGTGTGCGCTCAGGAGGGGCTTCCGCGCAGGCGGTTGGTGGTGTGGCTCGTTCTCGGTGTAACGTCGGCGTACGTTTGACAGGCATTTCCGGATATGTAATTTGGTTCGCTCCCGGTGTACCGCCGGTGCAGCGCCGTGACGCTCGGCTCATCGCAGCGCAGTTATTTAACGTATATGTTGATTAACGTTGACCAAGTTTGCTTTGAAGGTGGTTTCTCTAACGGTGTACTTGACATGCTACGTAGCGTTCATCGTGTTTCACGGCTATTATTTATGTCCATATTTAAGATTAAATCGGCACTTAAATGTATGTATTGTATTATAAAAATGCATCTATCACATAAATACTATGTAAATTGGCTGAATACTCGTTAGTGTCCTACTCCTGGAGGTAAACCTATCTATTTTCTCTCCAGAGTCACACGGGCGTGAAGCCGTACGCGTGCGAGGTGTGCGGCAAGGCGTTCGCGCAGTCCAACAGCCGCAAGCTGCACGTGCGCACCGTGCACCTCAAGCAGCCCTCGCCCTACATCAGCCGCAGCCGCCTCGAGAAGCGGAACAAGGCGCTCGCCAAGGACGTGCCCCAGCCGGACTTCTTGTACTGAGTGTCCCCAGGGCCACACCGTGCACCTCAAGCAGCCCTCGCCCTACATCAGCCGCAGCCGCCTCGAGAAGCGGAACAAGGCGCTCGCCAAGGACGTGCCCCAGCCGGACTTCTTGTACTGAGTGTCCCCAGGGCCACACCGTGCACCTCAAGCAGCCCTCGCCCTACATCAGCCGCAGCCGCCTCGAGAAGCGGAACAAGGCGCTCGCCAAGGACGTGCCCCAGCCGGACTTCTTGTACTGAGTGTCCCCAGGGCCACACCGTGCACCTCAAGCAGCCCTCGCCCTACATCAGCCGCAGCCGCCTCGAGAAGCGGAACAAGGCGCTCGCCAAGGACGTGCCCCAGCCGGACTTCTTGTACTGAGTGTCCCCAGGGCCACACCGTGCACCTCAAGCAGCCCTCACAACCTTTTTTAATTCGCTTATTCTGATTGGAAACCATAGTGAGCCACGTATTACGCTTAAATATGCTCAGAGCGATTTCTTCAATTGAATACCATGATCAAATTTCCGAATACATAAGGAAACATGCAAGAATATTTACAAAAGTTACTGTAAATACGGATTACAGCCACAGCCTTTATTTTTGGTATTTAGAAAGAAAGAAAGAAAGAAAATACTTTATTCGGTCCAGTACATAAGGTTATACAAAAAACAGATACATCCAATAGCAAACATGTGTTATTATTACTAACTAATACTTATTGATGTAAGTTACATTACATTGACCGAAAGGGTCTCCACTCAGCTTATTGCTGCAGATAGTCAAGGCCACCTGCAGCGCTGGTATTCTGTGGAGCCAATTTCCAATTTAAGAATATTTTACCGCGTTTTTACGTTCAAACCACTGATTTCGTCAATGACTCTGAATGACACTGTAACATTTTAATTTAAGAAAAACGAGAAAACTATCATATTCCAGAATATACGTTTTTCTTAACTCGTATTTGGAGATGTGATATTTTTAATTTTATGACAATTTATGGCGCTGATGCATACGGAGAAAAGAATTCTCGTAGAACTATATTATGTAATCTACTAAATCATACACATTTATTCACTGCCCAATAAGCCTTTTATGTATATTTTACAATAAGTTGTTATTTCAGTATATGACTGAGATAACGAAATTAAGGGAATGTAATGTAATTAATATTAATGAATTTGTGATATAAGTAATCCACTGTAGTATAAGGACTAATTTAAAGTGATGCAGATGCTATACGGAAAATGGTGTACCCAGTGTTTAATGTTTCCTTAAATAATTTTCTTTTATAAACATTTCTGTTTTCGTATGAATGACTGAGTCACGCCTATACGAGGTGCGTTCAAAAAGTATCGCGAATTTTGCATTTTCACAGGTTAAGTATATTCGAATTTCGATTTTTTTTAGCGTCATGGTGGTAATCGTGTCTCTTACTTTTGGCGGCAAGTTCGGCCATTTTGAATGTTCAGTTAATTGATGACAGAGCTGCTTTACTTGCACGTGTTTTGGCTCGCCTTCGATTTTTACCTATTCAAAAAAATAATGGATGAAGGAATCTGTATCAAATTTTGTGTAAAAAATGAAATTAAGTGCGCGGATGCATCCCGAATGTTGACTGTGGCAGGCATATCGAGAAGCTACCTTGGACCAAAGAAACTTTTATCGCTGGTACAAAATGTTATCAGAAGGCCGAGAAGATGTGAACGACAACGACGAACACAGAATTCGCGATACTTTTTTAATACATTGTGGTTTTCACCTTAAAATGTTGCAGTAGTTTTGAAAATTCTGAATTTTACAGTTTACAGGTGGTAAAAGCAGTGTAGTTCAACCGAGGAAGTACCACCGCCACAAGTATTTTTAGCTTGAAACATTTGTTGCATTTCGATGAAAAGGTGTGGTTGCTGGCATACTTTTATATGAGGCTACCATCATAGTCCGGGAGCAGCAACGCATCTGTGATTGACTTCAGATAAAATCCATGTTCTATTTAAAGTTCCTTACAGATGTCCATGGGCGGCAGTGACCCTTTACCATCACCTGGACTGCATGCTCTTTTGCTGTTTTAATCAGATATAAAATGTAAGGTACACTGTAAAAGCTTTAAAATTGTAAATATTCATTAGAAAGTCCAGGTTTATACGGTAAGAATAAAGAATTTTATGGTTAATGTACTATTTTTTACAACTGATTTTGGTAACACTTGCTCGAATATTATTATGTAAACTAAGTTGTCGAAAAATATGTATGAATATGTAATAGTTAAATAGGAATTGGTGTTATTATATTTTCGTCGTGTGTTGCCAGTGCAATTTTAAATGCAATTCAATAAATTATGATCATTACTTATTTATATTTTTAGATATACGTTTATTATTATGAAGTAGATACAGAAGAGATTAATGAATATAATGTATTTTACAAAATAGGTAGTAATAAGTAACGGTGCACATAAACTTACTTGTAATCTTTAGTATTTATATATAGAAAGCTAATTTACAATTCAGTTTCGGTTTAGTTTCGTGTGGGTAATGTACATGCATAATATAAAAACTTATTTGCCTGATGGTGGTCGACAGTGGCCTTATTTAAATCATAACTTAATAAATATGCAAGTACTATAATGTTTACCATATAAGGCAAAAAAAGAAGGTAATTTTATTGACCAACCTGTGCAAAGCTACGCCCATGTAAGTCTTGTATTAAATGCTTTGGTAAATGTGCACCCTATTGTAAATGTATTCACTCTATTGTAATAAGATTAAAAATAAATTATACTAAAACAAGTGATTATTTTGTTTTATTAACGGCAATGCTTGAGATCGAAGTTGGAACGGGTTCCAGTATCTGAGTTATGATAAATGTACACATAGGCGATTGATAAGCATTTTTCATGTCTTTAATTTAAGAAAACCTTAACTTCCAAATAATAATACGCTGCAGAATAATTAAAATTGTGAAATGTAATTCAAGTCAGCCCTTTTTTACTAGGGGGAAACCTTCAAAAGGTTCCCGACGTCTTGAGAGCGATGCAGGTAATGTGGGATTCTTAACCCCCCGGTGGCCTCGTCAGCGCTCCGTGGAGTACTCCGGGATCTCCAATGGAACACAACCTCCTGGACTCCTCCGAGCGTGATATCCCTTTCGGGCTCTTTCCGGATGGGCGTAAACGCTCACCGCACCTTCTGATCTTTACAGCGGCATGTGACCACACATGCCGCCATCACTCAACCCGGGAAGCCCCTTTTAGTCGCTTCTTATGATAGGCAGAGCGTATCGTAGCCATATTCTGGTCCCGGAACTACAGGGACAAATTCAAGTTAGCCTAATAAATATTTTGTCTACATAGAAATTATTTAACTGATTTTAGACTAGTATTTTCGCGAAATTGATACATTGTAATACTTAACTACCCGTGTTAATATAACTCACGATATGCGGTGTATGTGGTGGTGGTGTGAAATTCTTATAGAATTATTTTCTTTTATTTTAATATTTTAGTAAATATATCGCCTAAAGGTTCATGTTTAAATGTTATTTAATACACAGTTAATTAATTAATATTATTTGTACACAGTTAATTAATATTATTTGTACCTAGGACATAACAAATCATAGCCCTTAAAGTGACTACAATTTAAACAAAATATATCTGTCAAATATGTCGAAGTCATTGTCAGATAGTTGATGAAGTTGATGTTGACACTTGATTCAAATCAAATTCTGTTTTTGTTGATGTGGTTACAAGTCCGTTGAAATATTCCGGTTAGCAACAAAACTCGTGTACATAGAGGGAAGAACTTAACGAGAATGTTAAAAAGAGGTAATTGTGTTTAATTTGAGAAGAGTTATTTGAAATGGGCGAAAATATCACCGCTATAGATGCAGTGCACCCGCGATTTTCAAAGAAACCGGTGAAAATTCGCAGCGGTATAGTATTTGGGTTATTTAGATAATAATTTCTATGCCTATATCTTAAATACCTTCTTTTAAACATATCTACTAATTTCTTATAACAATATTCGCATGTATTCTAACCTTCAATAGATAAACTAACAGCTAGTTTGTTTTGTAAATAATTTATATTTTTACATCATTATCTTTTCAGTCATATTATCGAAAACACGGTATATGACTTGTTTTTTTTAAATAGCAGCAGTTAAACATTCTCGTTACTTATCTGCAATTATTGCATAATATGTGCTACCATTATTACTAACTTTGTGGTTATTAACCTTGTGTATCTTGGTCTTTAACTGAGATGATAATTTGAAAGATAACTCATGTACTGTTAGCATTGTGTATCTTATCAAGAAAATAAAATTATGAGACGACAATTATTTCATGTTTAAAGTAGTTTGACTTTCTGTAGTTATAAACATAGCTATGATTTTGTTAAGGGTCAACAAAAGTTGGTTCTAAAATTGTTATTAGATGCCTATTTCTGAAATAAAAAGCTGCAAATATCAATGAAAAAGCAGATAGAAGCTATGTGTTTGAAATGGCATCAAAATAAAACTACTGACATTAATTGAGATTTTTTTTGGTAGTCCTCATCTTAAGGTCACCATAATTTGAATTTCCTTTCAGTCCATCTACTCAATAAATAGTCATTACCATCTAAAGTTACATTTTTTTAATGTGGGTAAATTGTGGGGCACATCTAATTTGATATAGAATAAAAGGAAGCCTTCTTCCTTTTAATATTAATCGACATAGTTACAACCACTTAGCTTACATATTAATAAAATGTAATGTCTTTATTTTGCATAGGCCTATGGAGGCACTTACAAATTGTCAGCTACCTATATATATATATTTTTTATTGATTTAAGTAGCAAATGAGCATGCAGTCCACCTGATGGAAAGATGTCATTGTCGCCCATGGACATCGGTGAGCAACTTCAAATAGAACATGAGTTCTATCTGAAGTCAATCACAGATGCGTTGCTACTCTTGAGGACTATGATGGTCACCTCATATAAAAGTGTTCCTGCAACCACACCCTTCCCTTGAAACGCAAGAATTGCTTCACATTGGAAATAGGTGTGGCGGTGGTACTTCCCCGGTCAAACTACACTGGTTCTACCACTTGTACAATACTTTAAGAAGAAACTTGTTTAAAAAAAACAAAGTACATAATAACAAAATATTCAAATATACAATTTTTATTTGCAACTCTACATGCTTTAGTTTGGTTTTTCCTTGTAACTTACAATTAATTAAAAGTTTGATAGCTTTAAACAACTACACTAGTAAATCTCTTAGGTTTGGTCTTATATAATATTTTAATGAGACCAAGATTTTTTATTGAAGGGATACAAGGTTTAATAATCACAGGTATCAAGATTGCTCTGGTGCAGCTGTCCGTGGGGCCCGATAAGGCGAAAAATATCGCGGCGGCGGTTCAAGAGATCCACAAAGCTAAAGACAATGGCGCGCACTTGGTGGCACTGCCTGAATGCTTCAACTCACCCTATGGGACCAGTATGTTGTCTTTCATAAGTTTCTTCTATATTTTGTTATAATGTCTACACTATGTACGATCAAAGGCCAATGCAAATGATAGTTTAGTTGTATCGCGGTACTACGAATATTCGGGTCAAAATAGACAATAAACATAGCCAAAATTAGCTTAGAGCTGAAAATTGGTATCTACTTTAAATACATCTGTTATTATTCTGAACCTGTAAGTGACATCGTAAAAATAACTTAAAGTAAAATTGTAGATCATACAATAAAATTATGACCGAAAATTGTTCTAATACTTTTTCTTACAAATCATCATTCTTGAGCCTATGTTGAATACCAATGATGCCCATCGGGCGTTTATTATAAGTAAAAAAATACGTATCTATTGGTTTATGTTACTTGTAAAAGAGTTCTAATGGGAACTTATAAAAGTGGTCTGTATTTGTAAAACATAAGCTGGTTTAATGTCCGTTTTATATCCCGGATGAAAATTATAAGCCGAATGGCCCGTGGCTTTCAGAGGCCGCGTGGTGAGTGCTCGGCACGTTCCGCCGCTGCTGTCGCTGACGTGGTGTGCCTCCTCCGCCCGCACGTCCCCTCCGAGCGTATTGGAGGGAATCTCAACATTACCTACTCATACACTTGAGCTTGATACAAAGTCACTAACGAAGAAATTCTTAGATGAGTGCAAAAAGACCGCAATCTATTAAGAACCATCGAAAGGAGAAAAAAATCATACCTAGGTCATATCATCCGCCGTCCCTGTAGCCTCGGGGTCAGAATAGGGCTACGGTATCCCCTGCCTGTCGTAAGAGGCGACTAAAAGGGGCTTCCGGGGTTGCAGACGGCTAGAGTGGGAGCTCGAACCGTTCGGTCAGGCAATCCCGGGAAGGACGGCGGTACGTGTGGTTGCATACCGTCGTAAAGACTAGACGGAGCGGTGGGCCCAGCCGCCCATCTGGGAGGAGCCCAATGGAGCAGCGCGCTCGGAGGATTCCGGTTAAAGTCGTTTCGAGATCCCGGAGTCCTCCTTTTCAGCGCCGAGGACGGCCACCGGGGGGGTTTTAGTGCGGTAAAAATCCCACATAACCCTGCGTTGCTCCCACGGCGTCGGGTAGCTTTGGAAGGTTTCCCCCTCGAAAACAAAAAAAAAAAAAAAAAAGGTCATATCATCCGCAACAACCGATATAGACATTCTACAAACTATATTCATGGGAATAAATTTAGATAAGAGGAAAGTGGGACTGGGGACGCAAATCTTCGCTCCGGAACATCCGAGAGTGGACAGGAATCGCGAGTGGCGCAAAACTGTTAAGCCTCGCAAGAGACAAAAAGGCCTTTGCTGAGCTGACTGCTAACCTTCAGTAATTGGAGTGGCACAGGAAGAATAAGACACTTGAGCTTGTTGAAATTGATAGATAAGTATAGATATTTAATATTTGTAAAGTGTCCATTGTTTGTAAATCGCAGAATACTTCTCGGAGTACGCGGAGGAGGTGCCGGCGGGTCACACGAGCCGGGCGCTGTCGCGCGCGGCGGCGGAGGCCGGCGTGTGCGTGGTGGGCGGCACCGTGCCCGAGCGCTGCGGGGACCGCCTCTACAACACGTGCACCGTGTGGGACGCTAGCGGGAAGCTGCTCGCGCAACATCGGAAGGTACTGTGTCACGTCACACCCAGTGTATCAGGACACCTCCCGGAGTGCGCGGGGGAGGTGCCGGCGGGTCACACGAGCCAGGCGCTGTCGACAGCGTCGTGTTTTTACAATCTGTTTATTACATATATAGTGCGTATTTTGAAGACCTTAAATGAATAAAAAGTATGCTCTACTATCCAACTAAAGTACCAATTACATATCCAACTTAGGACTCCGTGACATCCAAAAATTATAGACATCCCCATGTCTGAAGGTCCCCTTATTGGACTGACTATACTGATGGGCAGTAATAAAATATAAAATGCAATAAATACATAGCTCTGACCTTACTTGTCTTTACCACAGATGCATCTATTCGACATCGACATCCCAAACAAGATAACGTTCAAGGAGTCGGAGGTGCTAAGTGCTGGCAACCAGCTGACCACGTTCGACTTCGAAGGCTTCAAGATCGGGCTCGGCATTTGCTATGACCTGCGCTTTCCGGAGATGGCGCATCTTATGGCACAACAAGGTAGGCAAGGTATTTTTTTGACATTACACTTCTTTAGGCGCGTTATGAAAAATATGATGAGAATAAGGCGAAAGATTTAATATATAAAATTCTCGTGTCACAGTTTTTGTTGCCATACTCCTCCGAAACGGCTTGACCGATTCTTATTAAATTTTGTGGGCATATTGAGTAGGTCTGAGAATCGGCCAACGTCTATTGTTCATACCCCTTAGTTTTTTTATTTTTATATGGCGAAACAACGTTTGCTGGGTCAGCTAGTAAAATATATAAAAAGATTTTTATCTTCTTACGCTAAAGAAGTATAAGTTCTAACGCGTGTACAGCAGTGGGAGAATAATGAGTCGACGACGCAACATCATTGAACTCAAGCCCACAACGATTTGTTACCAGGTTGCTCCCTCCTAATATACCCGGGCGCGTTCAACATGACCACTGGTCCTAAGCACTGGGAGCTGCTGGGCCGCGCGCGCGCCACCGACCAGCAGCTGTGGGTGGCGCTGGTGAGCCCCGCGCGGGACGCCGCCGCCGGCTACGTGGCCTGGGGGCACTCCGCGCTGCTCGACCCCTGGGGGGCCGTCGTGGCCGCGCTCGGCGAGGGGCCCGACACGCTCTACGGGGACATAGGTGAGAATTCCACTTCCGGTCGGGTTCCTTTGGAGATCTCGGAGTCCTCTTTGTAGGGCCGAGAACAGCCACACTGGGAGGAAATTCCACATAACACTTCATCGCTCCCATGGAGTCGGGTACCTTATAAGATTTCCCACTCCAAAAAAAATGTGAGAGTTCCACTTAGCTAAGGCGGAGATGATAATAACCAATTGGCCATGCCAGTACGATCTCCAATAGTTAGTATCCAGATAACTACAAAAGAATTACCTGCCAGGTTTTTTGTTTTTATAAGTTTTCGTTAAAATTGTAACAGGCAAATATTATAAGATAACTTATTTAATTATATATTTGTTAGTTTACATTTTTTTCTCTATCTGTGCATGGGGGCGCCCTAGGGCGTTGCAACATTATCGTAGACCTAGGGTAGTCGCGTAACGTCGCTAGATGATACACAAGGTTTGGTTTGCACGATATATTTTAGTGCTTTATTGAAGAGTCAAACACAAACAAACAAGCTGCTCATAAACTGTGTATTATATTGAATGTCCTAACACTACACTATCATTTTGGATGATTGTCACGACAAAATTACTGCCTGGAAAGGGAGTCACAAGAGATTAGGAAACCCTGGTCTAGCGAATTAATAAATATTTTGAGATTAAAAAGACAAATATAAACGTATACGTAACATCTCTTTAATAACCACGACCTTTTAGAAAGTACCCAAAAAATGAGAATAAAAATTTTTATTACAAAACGCTAATTTCGCTTTCAGACCTGTCGACGGTGGAAGAAGTCCGTAGCCAAATACCAATCAGAAACCAGAGAAGAACAGACATTTACGACACCGTGCTTAAGTCGACATAAGAAACAACCTAATTGTTGCCATATCAATTTTGTATCTACAAAAAATATTTTAAAACTGTACCCATATTTTACGTATTTGTTAATTAAAAGTTGTAAATACCATATGAACGGTGATATAACGAATGTGCATCGAAAGTGGAGAGACAGATAAACCTGTTCTGAATGAAGTTGCTTATAGTTGTCCACGAGCGGCAGTGACCACTTATCACTATACTCGGGGCAAATTCGATCTGGAATAAATTTAAGAAACCATAAAAATCCTATGTATGGCTATCACCAACTTGCACGAATTTGTACACAAATGCATTTTATATTCAACCAAAGTATTCAATAAATTTTAGCGAAGGAATTTAATTAAGACGAGTTGATTAACTAATAACGACCAGCAAGATAATATGCTAAAACCAGTCAAACAAAATTTATTTACCACTATCATCACTAATGATGTTACAATCTTAATACCATGAAAGGATTTGCAACCTATTATAAGTTACAGATAAAAGTTAATAATAGGTAAAATACGGCTGATAAGTTAACAAAAAGTTGCATTCCCCTGCCTGTCCGTGGTTTCGAAATCGAATCGAATTTGCCCCCAGTATAGATGGACTGCATACCCGTTTGCTACTTTAATGTAATAAAAAAAACATGCGTGCGTACAAAGTACACATGTCAGAAGTGAAACTTCTTTGGCGAACTAATTTATAAATCTTGTTTATATTTATACAAATCTAAAACTTTAAATTTCCAAGATTAAGAGGAAGGGAAAAAGGCGTGATACGACGTTCGCTCTGTCTCACTTTTTCTCTCAATCTTTCTCACTCGCTTGCTCCCTACTCTCACTCCACGGCTAGTTGCTCATGCTACGTTCGCCCTGTCTTACTCTCTCTCAATCGGTCTCGATCACTCTCTCTCTCTTTTCCGACACTTCCGTTGCATACCGGCGTGACGTTTCATCTGTAAAAATTTTACCCTCATGCGCCTAAAGAAGTTTCACTTCAAAAATATGCACCGGTAAGAACAAGTTGTTCGTATTTATATAATTATATTATCTTACATAATCATATTGGGGAAGATGGTGCTAGCTGCTAAGTAATTTGCAGCACAAAACAAGTTATGTGCATTAATTGAACTAAGCCAAAAAATTGTATATATTTATTACGTTATGATATTATTATTTTATTTTAGAGGTGTTTGTACTTTTTTATTATTTAACAAACTAAGTCTTACATATTTGAAATTGATATTATCGTCATTTGGTTGATTGAATTATAAACATATTGTTAAAATTCTTATTAGTACTTATGAATGCACGTGCATTCCTTTTATTAATATATTCGTAAATAAAATGTTAATATTTATATACTCAACAAATGTGTATCGGAGAGCAATATAAGATATTTTGTTATTTTCTATTAAAGTTTTGATTTTAGATTTTGTTTGTCTCCCTTTACGTGTTTTTCGAATATTTCGAGCACGTCTGAACTGCATCCCCAGAATAAAGTCAAACCACTGCCACCTGGAATGAAAAGTATTAAAAATATATAACACATCGTATATAAAAGACGTACATTATGTCAATAAAATTGTTTTATAAATGGTATTATTAGTGAAGTTAATAGGTACTTCTTTTGGTCCGTTAGGGAAAAATTATGAGAGTAAATTTTAGTTTTCATATAATGCTGTCATCCGGAATTGCAAGATTTTTATACAAAGTCGTCAACTGAGGTTTGCCATATTTATTTTGTTCATACAAAATTGTGAACAGGTATATGTAACATTTTGTCATGCAAAGTCGTGAACTGGGGTTCGTGGCAGTTTTTCGAAATCGCGAACAGAGTATGGTAACATTTTGTCTAAGTCGTAAAGTGGGATTCGTAACAGTTTTTTCGTAAGTCGTGAACAACCCGGTACTCCTACAGTTGGCCATGAGCATGTTGACGGTGTGTGACGAGGCCTTCACGAGGAATGTCGCACTGCTGGGATTGCGTTGCTTGCTAGCTAACGTAAGGGGCGTAACCTTTCTTTTTAGTAATACGGATTCGTAACAATTTTTCAAATTCTTAAACAGGGGTTGGTAACAGTTTTTTCAAAAGTCGTGAACAGGGATTCGTAACAGTATTTAAAAGCGGTGAACAGGGATTCGTAACAGATTATTCAGAAGTCGTGAACTAGGTTCATAAAAAAAAATTCTAGTGTGAGTGTCTCGACACTTTAAATATTCAAATTTGTTGCTAGTTACACTGGATATGGAATACTCTTTAGAATAATTTAAAGATACAGATCTGATGGAATTAGCCTCATTATATGGATTGAGACGCCATCTACACTTTACAGCATTCATTTCCTCAGAACGAACTCACCGTGGCCATAGTTGTGAATGTACAGCTTTCCTTTTCTATTCTCTGCTTCCAACCTGACTTCATTCCTGCCCGGACGTAGGCCTACCCAGTGTCTTATAAGTTCAGTGTTCTAAAAATAATAAAAGATGTTTTATTAAATAGCAAACTTTATTGTTTAAATTTACACTCACTTTCGTCAAAAGAACAAAGAAGCTATTAACAGCTTACAAATAAGCCGGTAATAACAATATCGCTTATCAAATTATATAACAGAATTGAAAAATCAAGCAGTTCTAAAGTAAGGTCAAACGCAAAAATGCTGTACGTACGACAGAAAATATATAATAGGAGTAGTTTTATGATCAACATAGATATAACTTATAGTAGCTTTACATTAGGTACATTTCAAACTGTATATATTATATATTTTATATCCAAGTGGTTAAAGCATTTTTATATTGTAATTTTTATTCGATTATTTAAAAAAGAAAGTAATTTATTTTATAATGTCTTTTTGCATTTGACTACATACCTTTTCCAGTCTCGTAGGTGTGAGTAGCATGTAGGCTTTTCCATCTTAGGTTCATGTAATGTATGAAGATACTTTACTCGTCACGCGTGCCGAATACACACGGACCACGATTATCGTGCGTCAAGTTAACTTGCACGGGCGTAGACCCGCGTGACAGGAAAAGGGACTCTTAAGGTAGGTATGACTATTACCTTTAGTCCTGGAATCAATTCCTGGCATCCGTTTGTAATAAATTTAGTGTCCTCTTTGTTAAGATTGTAACTGTAATCATTTTCTTGGTGAGTTCCGCCAAGGACGCAGTTGTTCACACTAAAAGGTTTGTTTACTTATTACGTATCACATTAACATATCATTTTATGTTATGGAAATGTAACGTGTAATGACTTACTTTGGTATAATATAATTCCCTGTATCTTCATCAACAATGCTGTAATTTATCCAAGGAGCATTCACCTAAAAAGAAAAATAACTGATACGATAAACCTCGTAAAACTCCACCTATAGCTATAATTTTGAAACTTTAATATTTTTTAAATAAAATATTATTTTTTTACACTTTCTACACTCATAGTCCCACAGTAGGATTTTCTCCTGTGTCGTGGGTGCCGTGGACACACACAAGACGAATACACAAACACCCAGACCCAGAACAAGAATCTAAACTCATCATTCAGATACCTGTCTGGCCGGGAATCGAACCCGGGACCCACTGCGTGTCAGACCGGTATGGTAACCGCTGCGCCACGCGGTTCGTCAAATTTATAATTTGAATAATATTTATACATTTAATAGCATGATGGAATATAAAATTTAATTAGTGATTTTAAATTAGCTTCAAAGGATACGTTAATAAAAGCGCATATAAGACGAAATTTTGCATTTACATCTTACTTTTATGATATGCCCTCGTATTGGGAACACGTTACCGTCTGGCACGATTTCTCTCGCTCCAAGGCCTGTGCAGTTTATGACCACATCGTAATCTTTGAATGCAGGATCTTCCAATGAAGTCACTTTAGTTTGGACAACATTGCCGTTAGCTTTTTTAAATTTATCGTACAGGTGAGCGAGTATTGTTGGCGGATAGACTACAAACGTTGTGAATGTCCGACCTGCCCTGCAATGAAAAATATAAAATTGCTGAATACAGTTTTTAATTGCAACGCTAATGAGTTTACCTACAGTCCACAATGCTAGCGTTTAAGTCCTCTTACGCACTAGCGGTTAAGTATTAGTGCGTAAGAGGGTTAAGAATAGTTAAACTTATTTAATATTTCCTAAAATAATAAGATGTTGTATCCTAAAACCCCATTCTTCGATCTGGTATGTCCTCGAAATAGTTTCATTCCATCAAGGAATGGCTTTATAACGACCAAGACTTACACATATGTGACACCGGATTGGCTCAGGAAATCCAGTTGCTTCTGTCCCATAGTTCTGTAACCAAACACTTGGTTCGCCCAGCTGTGTTGAGGCATCTCTCTCTCCTTTCTAATCAATTCGTACATCGGCATGAGGCAGATGTCATATCCTCCTTCTAGCCACAACTTGTGAAGATATTGGAAAGTTTCGATGCCCCATTTTCTGTTGAAAAGTTATTCTGTCAAAAATTGCCTAATTATCATTAGAATTTTTTATAATGTTACTTATGATATCTGTATTTATTCTGTAAGTAAAAATATCGACTACAATTGTAGCACCAGCTTCAGAGGGTACTGTTAAAATTGAATCAGGCTCGAAGGACCAAACGCTTAAATAAGTTCAAAAGTTCTTAAATATTGGCAATCTTACAATGGAAATAAACATATTTTTTCATACAGTTACAAGAATTTAATCATAAAAACTGCAAAGTGACAAATAAATTAAGAACAACTTACGTGAGAAGATTATTTGGCGTCTTCCCGCATAAATAAGGGTTCCATAGGCCTCCAGATCCGTCTCCGGTTGTATTAGGCGTAAAATCATTTGAAAATATTGTCACCTGTTGTATTAATATATAATATAATTTATATTTAAATTGCGATATTAGTAGTCTTCACTTTCCAATAATAATAACTTTATCTTAAACTTGCATAATAATTTTGATGCGGATTGTAACATGCTGTTTAATTTTATTGCTGCTTTCAAAGTTTGAGAGTCAGTTACATCGGGTCTTTATGTGCATTGCTGGACTGATGATACTGACCCTTAGAAACCTCCTATTATACCCACGGGAAGTACGGAATGGTATAACTCGTGACTGGCACCACAGTGGTAACAAATAGTTTAATTTTACGGTATGTTTAAATTCGACAGATTGAGTGTTACAGTATCGAAATTTGATATACTTTGTCCGCTCCCGAGATGGCAAAAAATAAGTATATTATACTAGCAGTCCCCGCGGATTCCTCGCGTTTAAAAATAGGTACTTAATATGTGGATGATCTAGTGAATTGAGAGTTTCTGTATGGGGAGGTGGAGTTAGGGCTACCGCTTACGCGACTTCTTAATTTGATGCTTATAAATAAGTCGAAACTCAGCATGGAAAGTCTTGCTATTCAAAAATGCAAACTATAGGAGGTACGGTAGTCCTTCGTTCTTTAACTTCCCGGCATCACATCTGCACGCGTGGATAAATATTTACATAAAAGGTAAAAGTGACTGACTGATGTATCAACACACAGATCAACCTCATAGGGCTAGAACACCTATACTCAATTGGACACTGGGAAGTGGGTTATATTCAAGTTGCAAGATTTGAACTAAACACAGATACTTACATACATGCTTATATACCCACAAACATTGTAAGTTAAATAAAAGCTTTTTAATAAATAAAAATGTTCAGAATCAAAAACAGATTCACAGTACCTACAATCATGGAAAAATATTTTTAAAACAATTAAAATTTGCTTAAAAAACAGCGGACATTTAATTTTAATAATTGAACTCAGTGAGATTTGGTTTCGTAACTAAAATAATTTTATTCTTAAGGAACTTAAGTTGAACATAACTTAATAACTTACATCTATATCAGGGTATTTCTCCTTGATTTTTACAGCACAAGATAAACCGTTAATCCCAGCACCTAAAACAGCCACTTTAATCATTTTTATTTTAAAGAGAGTAATATTAAAAATCTATCTGTATGTTATGCGTACAACGTCTACTGTGTGGAAATTTAATTTTATTTCTTATCAAGTATCAAGAGGTCATGTAAACAAATTAATATGAGAGAGACATTATCCAATATCTATTGTTTATTAATTAGTGCCATATATTTCACATTTAGTTTTAGTTCTAGAGTGTAGAGGAAACGGTCACAAAATTATTTCTATACTGAGCTCAAGAAACATCGTTGACGATGTTTTAGAAGCACTTAGCACTTAGTAGTCTTTTAATAGTTTTGAATTATTCACATGAACCCCATGGTTTCCCAAGGTTTTTAGAAAATATTTTATATATGTTACATAAGGGAAACTTCGTAGTATCATCTCGTCCACAATTCCTCAGTGCCTGAAGTCGAAATTGTTCGAGCAATGTGTGTTGCCAGTGATGACCTATGGCGCCGAGACGTGGTCATTCACTAAAGGCCTCATTCGAACGCTCAGAGTTGCTCAGCGTGCTATGGAGAGGGCTATGCTCGGAATTTCGCTACGAGACATGATTCGCAATGATGAAATCCATAGACGAACGAAGGTTACCGACATAGCTCCTAAAAATCAGCAAGCTGAAGTGGCACTGGTCACATCGCTCGAAGGACCGATAACCGATGGGGAAGAAAGGTTCTCGAGTGGCGACCCCGTTTTGGCAAAAGGAGTACCGGTCGCCCCCCTACCAGGTGGACCGATGACCTGAAGAAGACAGCGGGAAAACGTTGGATTCAGAGGGCACAGGACCGGTTGAAGTGGCGCCATTTAAGGGAGTGGCCTATGTCCAGCAGTGGACATCAAAGGGCTGATGGATGGATGGATGTTTGGCAAAGGGAGATCTCCCGCCAGGCTAGGTGATCATGCCTGGGGAGCGGCCGTGCTCCGACAGTTGATGTTCGGAACTTGTATATATGTAGGATTCTGAGAATGCTTCGATAGCGTGTTTCAGAATACTAGTAGCGCCATCTCTTGATGAGTAGCGGGAGGTCGCCACATCACCCCCTGCTCAGACCGGAGGTCGATAGGTCCGCAAGTCTTCGTGTGCAAGTACCAGTAGTTCGCCCTCTGTCTGCGGTAAGTCGAGATGTGAGGGCGAAGTGTGGCCTTGAGATGCCCTCTATCCACGGTGAGTCGGGAGGTGAGGGTGGAACGAAGCGTGAAGGCGAGCAATGGCTGCTCAAGCCGTCCATGATGTCGCGGAGAGCAGCTGGACCAGGCACAGGAAGCGTTTCATGATGCGCTGCGATGCACCTGATGAGCTGCTGATCAGATGTTCTGATGCTGCAGTCCATCCAGGGAGTGACGTTGCCACCGTCGAGAAGGGACGTGTCCTTGTCTGGGGTCACCACTTTGGCAAAGGGAGATCTCCCGCCAGGCTAGGTGATCATGCCTGGGGAGCGGCCGTGCTCCGACAGTTGATGTTCGGAACTTTTATATATGTAGGATTCTGAGAATGCTTCGATAGCGTGTTTCAGAATACTAGTAGCGCCATCTCTTGATGAGTAGCGGGAGGTCGCCACAGATGGATATGCAACTATAAATTTTAAAAATGTACTGAGATGGCTTTTATTGAAACAATAACTAAATGTTAAATCAAGATGCCTACCATAATATATTTTCAATATTTTTTGCTTTGCCAATTTTAAACATCCACGAATAGACACCCACACAAAATTCTAAAAAATATATAAAATATCATTTTTATTATTATTATTATAAGCTTTTATTTAACTTGCAATGTTTTTAGGTAAGTATGTAACTACCTATGGGCGTTTAGGTCAAACCTTCTTAATTTAACCCGCTTCCCGTTGTCCGATTCAGCTGGAATTTGGAATACATGTATAGTTCTGATGACAATGCAAAACAATCAATATTGTTGTCAATCCAAAATGGCGGCCGCAACAAAATGGCGGAGTGACTATATATTTTTGTACATTTAACCTATCTTACATGGGCACCAAAAGAAAGGGTTTAGTGTGGAAAATACAGTACACTACGAAAAAAATCCAAATTCAAGATAGCCGCCATAACAATATGAAAGATTACATATATTTTTACAACATACCTAATATGGGTATCGAATGAAAGCGATTAATCTATAAAACACATACACCACGAAAAAAATTTTTAAATCCAAGATGGGCGCCCATAAAAGCAAGTTAATATATATTTGTACAACCTACCCAATGTGGGTATAACTTTTATTCAAATGGACTGAAAAGAAAAAAATAAGTTTTGTAGTAGTCAAACCCATCACTTTGTTGCTCAGTTCAATTTTCTATCATGCGAGAATAGTCCAGGAAACCATAGACGTAGACTTGAGTAAATATAATGTGGACAATGTCGCGATAATCAATATTAAATATATTGGACTAAAAAAGAAGAAATTATGACCGTCAAAACATTATTTAAAAACATGGATGTTTAAAAGCAAAAGTAATGGCAATTGACACTGACACTACTGACAGTTGTCAAATGTCAAACATTACCTAGCAAGTCGGCGTTTGGAGTTTGAAATATTATAATGTGAAATGAGATAAAACTCACAACAAATTGTTTCACTGCTACATAGACAAGCTTAAAAACTGTAATCGATATAAGTTTAAAATGAAGTATGTATTTGAATAAATCATGGCATCTACGTTTCATAATAGTTTTCAAAAGACTTGTTGATTATCACATTGTTTCAGGCTTACAGTTGATGGACTACTAGTATATTTCCCATATGATTACATTTACCCGGAGCAGTATGCTTATATGTTGGAGCTGAAGAAAGCGCTCGATGCTAAGGTATTAATTTACCATGTATTAAAGTTTGTTTACATTTTGAGGTTACATGAATAAATTAAAATATTAATAAACCAGCGTTTATTAGCGACTTCTCCCGCTTCTTTATATAAATAAAGTAACTTTTATATAAAATGTTAAGTTATTTATATGTAAAGTAAGTTTTATATATATAAATAAACTGTACTAGGCTGGAAATTATTATTTTGTATATTTTATATGCATAGTAACAACTGTTTTTATAACTTGCAGGGTCATGGATTATTGGAGATGCCATCGGGGACTGGGAAAACAATTTCCCTGCTATCCCTAATTGTAGCATATATGATACAGAACCCACATCATGTCAGGTAACTAGGATATTATTTTTGTATTTTTCTATAAATATTATTCAGTCTGGAACTTAGTCTAATTATGAGTAGTTCAGTTATGGTATTAATTCTGTACCTTTGCTACTTTTTTATAAATTTAATGTAACAAATGAAGTTGCAGTACTCCTGATATTATGGGCCAGTTCTAGAAGACGCTTACAAAGCCCAAAATATCCTTCCACAAGACAACCACTGTTGTTGTGGTCACTCATGACGTCATGGCTTACGCCCACACGAAGTTCACGACGACCCATCTAATACGGTGGGTCTAAGGGATTGTTCCACTAGAGATTATGTCAGTAACGCTCATAATCTAGTGGAACGGGTAAAACTGTGGTTGAGAGACTGAACTTTGTGAATGTGTAATGGAATGCACTCTAAGTGGTTACTGTCATTTCGACTCTCGCAACGTACATCATCGAAACTGCAAAAACGTGTTTTTCGTTTTATTGCTCTAAAAATAACATAATAGCGTACTGTTTATATAACTTAAAGAAAAAAAAATATTTTGACCAATATTTAGCCTAATTTCGAAATGAACATTATTGATTCTGCACTATTTAAGCACGGAATATAATCGAAAAATACAACTTCAAATCGTTCTCCTGGAAAGTAGTCAATTTGTAGATTCGATAGTGTACGTTGCGAGAGTCGATTTTGTATACCAACTTATAAACTTCATTTATAAATATTTATATGTCTTGTCAATATTTTGTAACCTCATTCCACTTGCAAGAAACAATGAAATTACTATTTGATCTCCTTCTTTCAGAAAGTTAATATATTGTTCCCGTACAGTGCCTGAGATTGAGAAAGTGTTAGAGGAATTAAAGAATCTTATAAAGTACTATGAGAAGAGTCAAGGAGAGAAGCCTAGTCTCACAGGAGTTGTTCTCAGCTCCAGGAAAAACTTATGTATACATCCTGAGGTATGTTTCTATTTGCTGAATAGCTGTCTGAGTGGGATTACCCTCTGCTTATTTATGGGTTACTTTATTTTAAAACTGTTAGACATGACAATTACTTCACTACATAGTACAAAGCAAAGTCGCTTTTAATGCAGTTTTTTTAATAGATAGAGTGATTCAAAAAGAAGGTTTTCCTGTATGATACATGCACAATATAGTGAAGCAACACTGACAACTTTAGATCTTTGACTTTTAGGCGGAATGAAGCTCGCCGGGTGAGCTAGTTCTGTTATACATTTAACTTAAGTGATATTGATAAGAATTATAAATATTAGTGAAATCTGGAATTCTTGCTGCAGTAGAACCAGTATTCTCTTCAAATTCAAATTAATTTATTACTGGATAACATGGATCCAATCTTTTGCTACTCAATTATCTACTAATTTTCTTTTTTTTTATGTAACTGAAGTAGCAAACAAGCATGCAGTCCACCACAATTTCTATAATAGGGTTGTTGTCAAATTACTCAAGTATAAGTTCAATTGCAGGTATCCAGAGAGAGAGAAGGGAAGTTGGTGGACGGAAAGTGCCACTCATTGACAGCCAGCTACATCAGACAGAGATATGAAACTGATAACACTGTACCTATTTGTAAGTCTCTCAAAAACAAACATTTAATTTTTTTTATCAGACTGAAGTAGCAAATGAGCATGAGGTCAATCAGATGGTAAGTTGTCACGGCCGCCCATGGACATCTGTAATGAACCACATACAGAACATGGGTTCCATCTGAAGTCAATCACAGATGCGTTGCTACTCCGGAGGACTATAGTGGTCACCTCATAAAAGTGGATGCCATTCCTTTTCGTTATTTTATTATCAATGTAATAAAAATGGAAGTTCCGTATGTCTGTACACAGCATAAATTAAGAAAAAGTGTGGTGGACTGAGAATAAGTGTAATAGAAGTTTCTTATTTTAATCTTTGTTTCTCTTTCTGTGTGCTAGAAATCACATTAAACCAAAGTTATGGAATTTAATGATAAATGGATAGTCCATATCTAAAATTTTTCTTTACAATGCTGTGAAATTAACGTGCATTTTTAGTTATTATCATAAAATTACTAAACTTTTAATATCTCGAAAGTTTCCTAGTTTAGCTTGCAATATCTTAAAAGTTTTCCAATTTTTCCATAAATTACTAGGTTTTGAGTTAAAGTATTAAATACGTTGTCAGGTCAATTCTATGAGGGTTTCAACCGGGAAGGCAAAGAGTCCATGCTGCCGTATGGAGTCTACACAATGGATGATCTCAAACAGTACGGTGCTGACAGAAACTGGTGTCCATATTTCCTGTCTAGGTTTGCTGTGAGTAAATGTTATATGCTGTCAGGAATTATAAAATAGTATTTCTCTTATATGGGATCTTCTAGTTTGTCACTTATAATTATTTAAATAACTTATACTGTAACTGTAGAATAAAGCACTTGTATTAATATACTATAAAAGTATTTTAATTTTTGACGACCCGCGTGGCGGAGCGGTTACCATACCGATCTGACGCGCAATGGGTCCTGGGTTCGATTCCCGGCCAGACATGTATTTGAATGATGAGTTTAGATTCATGTTCTGGGTCTGGGTGTTTGTGTATTTGTCGTGTGTGTGTCCATGGTACTCACGACAACTGGGAAAAATACTGGTGGGGGGATATGAGTGTAGAAAGCATGCGTGTTTTTTTTAAATTATATTTCCAAATTTTCCACAATAATGATAACTTTGACGAATGTCCATCTTATCACCATCCTTAGCCTAACTCAACATTCCTACCCACCTACGACCACATCTCACCACATAAGAACGCTTCACTTTTACTCCGCTACACAATATTATTAGATGACACAATAATACAGTTTTTTTTTAAATTAAACTTTCAAATTTTTGCTTTTTGTTACACTTTTACCGTTGGATTCAGAGGGCACAGGACCGGTTGGAGTGGCGCCATTTAGAAGAGGTCTACGTCCAGCTGTGGACATCAAAGGGCTGATGGATGGATAGATGGTTTCACTTTACCCCAAAATCAATCGACCATTTCAGACTATGAAAAAAACATTTACCATATTCGGTATTTTCAGATAATCCACGCAGAGATAGTGGTCTACTCGTACCACTACCTACTGGACCCGAAGATAGCGGAAGTGGTGTCCAAGGAGCTGAACAGAGAGGCGGTGGTGGTGTTCGACGAGGCGCACAACATCGACAATGTGTGCATCGACTCACTCAGGTACAGCCTCTGTTAGAAGTATAAATTTAATAATTTTTTTTAAATTTTATAATTTAATTTAATTTTAATTGATGATACCTGATATTTAGTCATTATTTTATTATTATTATTATACACACTCCAATCCACTTTTAATTTATCGATATTACTTCGCATTTTTTTAACTATATAGTACATCTTCATGCATGATATGATCAAGTGTAATTGTAGGAATAGTTAAATAGTATCATGGAAGTTTCATATTATTTTTGATTGTTAAGCTATATCTTATGTTGGTGGTCCTATTAAATAAATAAGGACATTTGCAGTAAACTGCATTTGATAAGTGGTCTCTAATGTTACACAGGAAGACGCTGCACAAAGCGTGGATGCTGTTTCATAGATGCTTCTTATGACATCTATGAGAAGAGTGGTAGTAGTGCCATTTAAAACCACACTCACACTATTTCTTTGCATAGCAGAAGTTTTCAGAGGCTTTGTGGGCAGTTAGTTTCAAACCAACCTCGAACTCGAATTATGAAATTCACTTTAGAGAAATTTTGAAAAATATGCCCCAGACCCTCTGAAGTCATGCTAAAAAAGTTTGACTCAGGCAATTTGTTACGTACTTCCCTATTAGGTCAATATAATATGGGTGAATTTATTTCCAGCGTGAAGGTGACGCGGCGGACCATCGACAAGAGCACCAGCGCGCTGCAGCAGCTGGAGAAGACGGTTGCTGAGTGAGTTGATTAGTAATTACTGGAGACAGTTGTTAAGTGAATTCACACTGCGTCGTCACTTTCATGAGTGTCCTTGGCGAGGTGTGAATTGTGCTACCTTGAGATTCTAATCAATTTCTTTGATTGAAATCTTTGCGAAATGGCTTTATTTCTGAGTCAGTAAAATTCTCTCCTGATTGCCAAAATGTTCCAATCGTACTGGAATAAAATACCCCGGTGACCGGCAAAATGTCGTGGTGTCGTGTGGACATCGTTCCAACACGACACAGCTCCTACACGACACCGTCAGTACAACAAGCAGACGACTCGATGTCCATGCGTCTACAGTTAGCAGAATCTCGCTTACTCTGCGCGTACAACTCACACCTACCGCCACAGACCTACTTACGGACGCACGCCGTCCGTAAGCATTCTTTAAGAAGCGAGTAGACGCCGTGCTGAAAGCGAAGTGTGTGATAAGCAAGACGTCAATTATTGAGTGGAAATGTTGCGCCAAACTCGCTTCCTGCGTTCCGTCTACCTATAAGACTGAGGTCGTAGTACATTGTGCCTGTATAGATATCGCATTTAGTATATCGGTACGTGTTTCGTTCTCCAGGATCCGGGCCCAGGACAGCGCGCGGCTGGTGGACGAGTACGAGCAGCTGGTGGCCGGCCTGCGGGACGCCGCCGCCGCGCGGGACGCCGCCGCGCTGCTCGCGCCGCCCGCGCTGCCCGGGGACCTGCTGGACGGTGCGGGGGGTCGGGGGGACACGGGGCACACAGTACGAGCAGCTGGTGGCCGGCCTGCGGGACGCCGCCGCCGCGCGGGACGCCGCCGCGCTGCTCGCGCCGCCCGCGCTGCCCGGGGACCTGCTGGACGGTGCGGGGGGTCGGGGGGACACGGGGCACACAGTACGAGCAGCTGGTGGCCGGCCTGCGGGACGCCGCCGCCGCGCGGGACGCCGCCGCGCTGCTCGCGCCGCCCGCGCTGCCCGGGGACCTGCTGGACGGTGCGGGGGGTCGGGGGGACACGGGGCACACAGTACGAGCAGCTGGTGGCCGGCCTGCGGGACGCCGCCGCCGCGCGGGACGCCGCCGCGCTGCTCGCGCCGCCCGCGCTGCCCGGGGACCTGCTGGACGGTGCGGGGGGTCGGGGGGACACGGGGCACACAGTACGAGCAGCTGGTGGCCGGCCTGCGGGACGCCGCCGCGCTGCTCGCGCCGCCCGCGCTGCCCGGGGACCTGCTGGACGGTGCGGGGGGTCGGGGGGACACGGGGCACACAGTACGAGCAGCTGGTGGCTGGCCTGCGGGACGCCGCCGCCGCGCGGGACGCCGCCGCGCTGCTCGCGCCGCCCGCGCTGCCCGGGGACCTGCTGGACGGTGCGGGGGGTCGGGGGGACACGGGGCACACAGTACGAGCAGCTGGTGGCCGGCCTGCGGGACGCCGCCGCCGCGCGGGACGCCGCCGCGCTGCTCGCGCCGCCCGCGCTGCCCGGGGACCTGCTGGACGGTGCGGGGGGTCGGGGGGACACGGGGCACACAGTACGAGCAGCTGGTGGCCGGCCTGCGGGACGCCGCCGCCGCGCGGGACGCCGCCGCGCTGCTCGCGCCGCCCGCGCTGCCCGGGGACCTGCTGGACGGTGCGGGGGGTCGGGGGGACACGGGGCACACAGTACGAGCAGCTGGTGGCCGGCCTGCGGGACGCCGCCGCCGCGCGGGACGCCGCCGCGCTGCTCGCGCCGCCCGCGCTGCCCGGGGACCTGCTGGACGGTGCGGGGGGTCGGGGGGACACGGGGCACACAGTACGAGCAGCTGGTGGCCGGCCTGCGGGACGCCGCCGCCGCGCGGGACGCCGCCGCGCTGCTCGCGCCGCCCGCGCTGCCCGGGGACCTGCTGGACGGTGCGGGGGGTCGGGGGGACACGGGGCACACAGTACGAGCAGCTGGTGGCCGGCCTGCGGGACGCCGCCGCCGCGCGGGACGCCGCCGCGCTGCTCGCGCCGCCCGCGCTGCCCGGGGACCTGCTGGACGGTGCGGGGGGTCGGGGGGACACGGGGCACACAGTACGAGCAGCTGGTGGCCGGCCTGCGGGACGCCGCCGCCGCGCGGGACGCCGCCGCGCTGCTCGCGCCGCCCGCGCTGCCCGGGGACCTGCTGGACGGTGCGGGGGGTCGGGGGGACACGGGGCACACAGTACGAGCAGCTGGTGGCCGGCCTGCGGGACGCCGCCGCCGCGCGGGACGCCGCCGCGCTGCTCGCGCCGCCCGCGCTGCCCGGGGACCTGCTGGACGGTGCGGGGGGTCGGGGGGACACGGGGCACACAGTACGAGCAGCTGGTGGCCGGCCTGCGGGACGCCGCCGCCGCGCGGGACGCCGCCGCGCTGCTCGCGCCGCCCGCGCTGCCCGGGGACCTGCTGGACGGTGCGGGGGGTCGGGGGGACACGGGGCACACAGTACGAGCAGCTGGTGGCCGGCCTGCGGGACGCCGCCGCCGCGCGGGACGCCGCCGCGCTGCTCGCGCCGCCCGCGCTGCCCGGGGACCTGCTGGACGGTGCGGGGGGTCGGGGGGACACGGGGCACACAGTACGAGCAGCTGGTGGCCGGCCTGCGGGACGCCGCCGCCGCGCGGGACGCCGCCGCGCTGCTCGCGCCGCCCGCGCTGCCCGGGGACCTGCTGGACGGTGCGGGGGGTCGGGGGGACACGGGGCACACAGTACGAGCAGCTGGTGGCCGGCCTGCGGGACGCCGCCGCCGCGCGGGACGCCGCCGCGCTGCTCGCGCCGCCCGCGCTGCCCGGGGACCTGCTGGACGGTGCGGGGGGTCGGGGGGACACGGGGCACACAGTACGAGCAGCTGGTGGCCGGCCTGCGGGACGCCGCCGCCGCGCGGGACGCCGCCGCGCTGCTCGCGCCGCCCGCGCTGCCCGGGGACCTGCTGGACGGTGCGGTCCGGCGGCAGCGGTAGACACCATCTGAGAAGGGCGCGGACCTCAACATGTGTCCCCGCCAGGACTATACACCCGGCGAGAGGAAGTTACAGCGACACTCACACAATATAGCACAAGCAGCAGATGGGCTGCGCGACGCTGACGGTAGGGAACACGTATGCACGTAGGAGGAGCAGTACGAGTGGCGATGGACGGGCTACAATTGGCTGGGGCACAGAACATACATAAGCACATACAAACACATTAACACTCGTCAAACCTAAATATACACACGAACTCTTGCACTCATAAACACACTCATATATTTACTTATGTCGTAAAACGCAAATTTTATGTTTTGTAGTATTTTAAGCAAAAGAAACGGAAATATTATTATTTAAGCACAAAACGTTACAATACGTTGTATTCAAACCCACACTCATTAAATACGGCTTTTTAACACTACGAGAAGAATGATGGCTGTGACGTTTGTACGCCTTTAAAAAAAAACAAAACGTTTTTTTTAAAGGCGTACAATTAAGTTTTGTTTTTCTGTGTACAGAGGTGGTCCCCGGCAACATAAGAAACGCAGAGCACTTCCTGGGCTTCCTGAAGCGCTTCATAGAATACGTGAAGACGCGGCTGAGGATACAGCACGTTGTGCAAGAATCTCCCGCCGGTAAATACTATGTGCATTATACTTTTTTTTTTCAATATCTCCAACGTGAAGCATTTCTTGCGTTTCGTTGGAAGGTTGTGGTTGCTGGCACACTTTTGTTTGAGGCGACCATCATAGTCCTCAAGAGTAGCAACGCACCTGTGATTGACTTCAGATAGAACCCATGTTCTGTTTAAAGTTGCTCACAGGTGTCCATGGGCGGTAGTAGCCACTTACTGTCAGATGGACTGCATGCTCGTTTGCTACTTCAATCAGATAAAATGTTATAGAAATAACAAACAAGCATGCAATCCACCAGATGGTAAATGACCACTGCCCAAACCTATGAACATATCTAGTCTATAATCTAATTTAATCGGCCGCCAGATAATATTGAATCTTACTTGACATTAGCTTTGGATGCATTTCTGCACCTAGATGAAATAAATGCGACTAAGAAAATAAGAACGCCTTGTATAAGTAAGCCGGCAACTACACGCTTCCATCAAAACTTAAGATCGCTTTACGCTATGTGTGTGGCGGAGGTACCTCCCCAGTCGATTCCCATTCGTTCTACCATCTGGCGGTGTAATAATTGCTCCGAATATGTTCCCAGGATTCCTCAAGGACGTCGCCCAAAGGGTATGCATAGAGCGCAAGCCCTTGCGGTACTGCTCGACCCGGCTGTCCTCCCTCATGCGGACGCTGGAGATCCCGGACCCGTCCAACTTCGCGTCCCTCGCGCTCATCGCCAACCTGGCCACCCTGGTGTCCACGTACACGAAGGGGTTCACGATTATAATCGAGCCCTTCGATGACAAAACGCCCACCGTATCAAATCCTATTCTGCATTTTTCGTAAGTATAAATTCGTAAAGGATTTAAATGGTACTAGTCACCCGTTACATCGGTCGAAATTCGACCGTAATTTAAATTAAAAAACCAAACTTCATATTGTAATATTTACTAATTTAAATAAATTGTAATAAATTTCAAATAATTTTGAACGCACCCGTTAAATATTAAAAGGGGTTTTATTAGCTAAGCCGCATTTTAAAGCAATAACGGGTATTTTGACAAAAACGCTGACATTTCCGACGTTGTGTGTCGCAGTAAGACATTGAATGTTCTATTTCGTTTATTATTTACGTGTTTGTGACAAATGCACGGTAGTGTGTGTAATGTGTTTTTAGTTGATTTTTATGTATGTTTTAAGCATTTGAAAAAAATATTAACATTCTGCACTCCTTCTCTACGTCCACTATAACCGTTCAAAGTTTCTTACTAATCCGTCCGCGGGAAATTACTTAAAAATGCTTCACATTTTTGTGCTTCACGTATTAATATATAGATTTTGGTAGAAGGTAATAAGAAATATGTTCATCTGCATGTGGTTACTGCTGTCCATGGACACTCATCAACTCCAAATAAAATAATAATCTTACCTGAGGTCGACAAATGCATTGCTACTCGTGAGGACGGATAAGTATGTTTCCTTCACCATACTCTCCAGACCAGGCACTGCCTGCTCCTCAGCTATTATAAGGCAGAAAATGTGTGGCAGCGATGCATCCTACCCTTTAGGTACAGTGCAAGGCTGTTATTAGCTTTGTCTTTTAAATTGCTAATGTTTTGGTGATATATTTTAATGTAGTTTATTTGTTTTAGATGTATGGATTCTTCAATAGCGATGCGGCCTGTTTTCTCTAGGTTTCAATCGGTTATTATCACTTCAGGTAACACATTAAAATATATAATGAGTACTTTAAATTAAACAGTAGAAATCACAAAAAAACAATACAATACATTGCACTTCGTCAACTTATTTCTACACTTCTTGATACAAATCTATGTTTATAATTTTAAATAATATTGAATTAGCGAAGGAGCATACATTCTACCAGATACTAAGTGGTCTAATCACAGGTGCGTTGCTTCATCCAAGGGCTAAAATGCTTGTCTGTAATGAAAATAAACGGGAAACCACACTCTTTCACCAAAACGCAAGAACCAAACCATTTCTTAGTAAAAATAATTAACGAAATGAGTAAATAAACAATAAAATATCTCAGTAATTTGTATAATGTTGTCAGGAACCCTGTCTCCGCTGGACATGTACCCCAAGATCCTGGACTTCAACCCGGTCATCATGAGCTCCTTCACCATGACTCTGGCCAGGCCTTGTATTCTGCCTATGGTATGTTGTTGACTTTATCTACTCTATAGTGGCCCAATCTATGTAGAGACCTAAATATTTGCCGTTATATTTATCCCGATAGAAATGGGGGAATTTGAAAATTATTGCATATAATTTAATAACAATTTAACAACTCAAAACTACAGTGGACCACCTGGAAGTTGTCCCTTAGGCGCCTCCTAAGACATCTACGGGAAGATGCATATAATATTTGTTACTAGAGATGCGCCGAATATTCGGTTGTTATTAGGTATTCGGCGTATTCGGCATCATTTTTACTATTCGTATTCGGCCGAATTATTCGGTTTATACATCACGGTATAGAACAAAAACACAAAACTTTTAACGTAAGATTATTTCATAAGTGAAAGAAATCCTATGAAAGTCAATAATATAAAACAATTAAACTTCAAATCAACATTTTTGAAACCTTAATCAAATTCTCATTTTTTCTAGACGTATTGCATTCCTATATCAACATTTATTTATAAACCTCAAATCATTTTTTATGAACATAAAATGAGTAAACCGAATAATTCGGCCGATTCTCCGGTTCGGTATAAGTTAAACCGAATAATATTCGGTATCCGGTTATTCGGTGAAACCACTATTCGGCGCATCTTAATAAAATGTACTTACATTTGTGGAGCATTCCATCCTCGCTAAAGAACGTGTAAAGGGCTGTCAATTAATTTAAGCCGAACATTTTAATGTGATATAGAAAGAGCTATTAATTTAAACGTTTCATTCCAGATAGTGTCAAAGGGCAGCGACCAGGTGGCCATATCGTCCAAGTACGAGACGCGGGAGGACGTCGCCGTCATCAGGAACTACGGCCAGCTGCTAGTAGAGGTGATTTAATTCAAAAGATGCGTACAATATACAATAGCTTACTTGAATTACTCAATGATCCGACTTAAACAATTTTCCCTGTGCCAATGCTAGGGTGAGAGAGCTTTGTCCCTGTAGTTCCGGGGCCAAAATAGGACTACGATACCCTCTGCCTGTCGTAAGAGGCGACTAAAAGGTGCTTCCAGGGTTGCGGGCGGGAAGAGTGGGAGCTTAAACCGTTTAGAGGATTCCGGTTGCGATCGTTTGGAGATCCCGGAATCCTCTTTGTAGTGCTGAGGACGGCCTTCGGGGGGTGTTAGTGCGGTAAAAATACAACATAACCATTCGTCGCTCCCACGGCGTCGGGTACCTTTTGAAGGTTTCCCCCTCAAGAACTAAAAAAAAGGTTTCATGAATTACTCAATGATCCCGCTTGAAGAATTTTCCATGTGCCTATGCTAAGAGAGCTTGGGACTCCTAAATCCACCCATATACGCCTATATATGTGTTATGTAAATTGTTAGTGCGTTAAGTGTACTTAATTAGTAAGAATAAGATAGCGCTAAAAAGTATTTATTGTCAAAAATATAATTACCAAAGTTGATTGCTTTGCAGATATCGGCGTGTGTGCCCGACGGTGTGGTGTGTTTCTTCACGTCCTACATGTATCTGGAGAGCGTCGTGGGCGCGTGGTACGATCAAGGTACGATTTTCAGACTATCACCCGACTGCGTCAGAAGCAGGGTTAATGATACTTCGTTACTACTTACTTACTGCGATGGCGCAACGATCAAAATGAGTTTCTGCTTCCGATACTAAGAGAAACCACTTCGGCCTGTCATGCGCTCTCTCCAGCCAGTTATCTGCCTGAAGCTCGCGCAGGTCCTTCATGACTTCATCTTTCCAGCGATACCTGGGACGGCCGACTGGGCGTCTACCACTCGGCCGTCCCATGTATGCGTGTTTTGCCGCCCGATCTTCCTCCATTCTTACGTTACGAAACCGATTGTCAAAGAAAAACGATCTGATCCTAATACAGGGTTTATGATGCAAATCGAAAAAGCGTTAAATTAAATAAATTGTTACAAAAACTAACTAGACAAAAACAATAAGGTCAAATTGAAAATAATCAGTTTTTATGAAACAGTCGAGTTTAATTTTATTCTAATAATTTAACAACGTTATTAGTTGACTATTGAAGTTTCGTTATCGGGACATAAAAAACGTAACAATAAATAATGAAACTGTAAAGGTGGTGTTAGATGATTAAAAGCCAAGGTTCCGGATCGTAATTCGTAGTACTTTTTATTAAAATTATTAGGTTGTTGTTCTTATCATAGAATTATTATGACGACCCGCGTGGCGCAGCGGTTAGCATACCGGTCTGACACGCAGTGGGTCCCGGGTTCGATTCCCGGCCAGACAGGTATCTGAATGATTAGTTTAGATTCATTTACTGGTTCTTATGATGATGATGATTATGATGAGTTTAGATTCTTGTTCTGGGTCTGGGTGTTTGTGTATTCGTCTTTGTGTGTGTCCATGGCACCCACGACACAGGAGAAAATCCTACTGTGGGGCTATGAGTGTTATGAAAGCGTTTTTTTTTATTACGTTAATGTAAATTTTTTACATTGTTGCATGCATGACTGAACAAATTCAGCGCTCCTGAAATATTCATTACAGTAGTAGATATATTTTCGGTGAAGGTAAAAATCGTGAGGAAACCTACACACCCGAGACATCTTAAAAAAAATCTCGGATGTATATGAAGTCCACCAATTCGCACTTGGCCAGCGCGGTGGACTATGACCTATTACTCTCTTATTCAGAGAGAAGACCCGTGCCCAGCAATGGGACACTAATGGGTTGACGAGAGAATAGATATATTGGGACCTTATGGTCAACAAAAATTGAAACGATGCACTTAAATGATAAGATCATATTCTTGAGACAGGATGTTTTATCCAATAGGCTATTTGACAATGCGAAAAATTAAGTGTCAATTACTGTTATCAGTATATATTATGAGTTTAAGAATGGTTATTTATTAACATAAGTTGAAAATAATAATTAAATTTATTTAAAATCCTTAAATAAAAATGGATTTTTTTAAACGTTTGTCACGTGACACAAAATGCTCCTGATTGGGCAGGTTTATGATGACGTCACTTGCTTGTAAACTTTCGTTTTTTGTTTACAACAAATGTATGTGGATGATATGACCCACAGATGACAATACAGGCAAGTGACGTCACCAACCCGCCATATTGTCAAAGTAGCGTTTTAGCGCGCTATTTAAATATTGAATTTTTAATTTGATATTTTTCAGCAAATATGTACCAAAATTTAAAAAAACAACTTTTACTGGGTTCCTTAACCTCTGCTAGATATTATAAAATGGATTTTAAAAACCTGTCAAATAGCCTATTCCACGATTGGACCACGACGTGTAGCGTGATGGTAATGTTGCAGGCGTGGTGGCGAGTCTGCAGCGACATAAGCTGCTGTTTATAGAAACGCAAGATTCCGCAGAAACTAGTTTTGCTTTAATCAATTACATTAAGGTAAGTTTTTAATTGTCTATTAGGTAAATTTAATTATGATTTATATATGTATTACATTAAAATTTTTAAGACACATTCTTCGAAAATATTTATACTGTATTTACTAGTAATTGTAAATGATGCAACAGCTGTAAATTTTTGTTTAGAGACGTCTAAAATATTCTGTATCATACAATTTTATTCCGTATACGCGCGCATGCACATAAATGACATGTGATGTGTGTGTGTGTGCGCGCGTGTGTGTTTGCATGTGCGCCTAAGTGTCCATGTGCTCGCGTTTTTGTACCTATGTTTGAAAGTTTGAAAGTGTGTTTTCATTCATGTGCATGTGCCTGTGTGAACGCACAAGTGCGTATGTGTCAACGAACGTGTATCTGTGTATAATATCTGCGTAAGTGTGCGTTTTTAATTTAGTATAATGGTGGTGTGTGCTTACCTTATATGCGTGAGTGTACGTTGGTAATTTATTCTAATGGCGGTGTGTGTTTATACTATCTGCGTGAGTGTGCATATTTAATTTATTATAATAGTGGTGTGTGTGCAGGCGTGCGAGAGCGGGCGCAGCGCGGTGCGTCTGGACGTGCGACGTGTGTGTGTGTGTGTGTGTGTGTGTGCGTATGTGTGTGGATGTACGGGAGTGCGGGTGCAGCGTGGTGCGTGTGTGTTGACGTGCTCCATGTGCGTGTGTGTGCAGGCGTGCGAGAGCGGGTGCGGCGCGGTGTGTGTGTGTGTGTTGACGTGCTACATGTGTGTGTGTGTGCAGGCGTGCGAGAGCGGGCGCGGCGCGGTGCTGCTGTCGGTGGCGCGCGGCGCGGTGTGTGTGTGTGTTGACGTGCTACATGTGTGTGTGCAGGCGTGCGAGAGCGGGCGCGGCGCGGTGCTGCTGTCGGTGGCGCGCGGCGCGGTGTGTGTGTGTGTTGACGTGCTACATGTGTGTGTGCAGGCGTGCGAGAGCGGGCGCGGCGCGGTGCTGCTGTCGGTGGCGCGCGGCGCGGTGTGTGTGTGTGTTGACGTGCTACATGTGTGTGTGCAGGCGTGCGAGAGCGGGCGCGGCGCGGTGCTGCTGTCGGTGGCGCGCGGCGCGGTGTGTGTGTGTGTTGACGTGCTACATGTGTGTGTGCAGGCGTGCGAGAGCGGGCGCGGCGCGGTGCTGCTGTCGGTGGCGCGCGGCGCGGTGTGTGTGTGTGTTGACGTGCTACATGTGTGTGTGCAGGCGTGCGAGAGCGGGCGCGGCGCGGTGCTGCTGTCGGTGGCGCGCGGCGCGGTGTGTGTGTGTGTTGACGTGCTACATGTGTGTGTGCAGGCGTGCGAGAGCGGGCGCGGCGCGGTGCTGCTGTCGGTGGCGCGCGGCGCGGTGTGTGTGTGTGTTGACGTGCTACATGTGTGTGTGCAGGCGTGCGAGAGCGGGCGCGGCGCGGTGCTGCTGTCGGTGGCGCGCGGCGCGGTGTGTGTGTGTGTTGACGTGCTACATGTGTGTGTGCAGGCGTGCGAGAGCGGGCGCGGCGCGGTGCTGCTGTCGGTGGCGCGCGGCGCGGTGTGTGTGTGTGTTGACGTGCTACATGTGTGTGTGCAGGCGTGCGAGAGCGGGCGCGGCGCGGTGCTGCTGTCGGTGGCGCGCGGCGCGGTGTGTGTGTGTGTTGACGTGCTACATGTGTGTGTGCAGGCGTGCGAGAGCGGGCGCGGCGCGGTGCTGCTGTCGGTGGCGCGCGGCGCGGTGTGTGTGTGTGTTGACGTGCTACATGTGTGTGTGCAGGCGTGCGAGAGCGGGCGCGGCGCGGTGCTGCTGTCGGTGGCGCGCGGCGCGGTGTGTGTGTGTGTTGACGTGCTACATGTGTGTGTGTGTGCAGGCGTGCGAGAGCGGGCGCGGCGCGGTGCTGCTGTCGGTGGCGCGCGGCGCGGTGTGTGTGTGTGTTGACGTGCTACATGTGTGTGTGTGTGCAGGCGTGCGAGAGCGGGCGCGGCGCGGTGCTGCTGTCGGTGGCGCGCGGCGCGGTGTGTGTGTGTGTTGACGTGCTACATGTGTGTGTGCAGGCGTGCGAGAGCGGGCGCGGCGCGGTGCTGCTGTCGGTGGCGCGCGGCGCGGTGTGTGTGTGTGTTGACGTGCTACATGTGTGTGTGTGTGCAGGCGTGCGAGAGCGGGCGCGGCGCGGTGCTGCTGTCGGTGGCGCGCGGCGCGGTGTGTGTGTGTGTTGACGTGCTACATGTGTGTGTGCAGGCGTGCGAGAGCGGGCGCGGCGCGGTGCTGCTGTCGGTGGCGCGCGGCGCGGTGTGTGTGTGTGTTGACGTGCTACATGTGTGTGTGCAGGCGTGCGAGAGCGGGCGCGGCGCGGTGCTGCTGTCGGTGGCGCGCGGCGCGGTGTGTGTGTGTGTTGACGTGCTACATGTGTGTGTGCAGGCGTGCGAGAGCGGGCGCGGCGCGGTGCTGCTGTCGGTGGCGCGCGGCGCGGTGTGTGTGTGTGTTGACGTGCTACATGTGTGTGTGCAGGCGTGCGAGAGCGGGCGCGGCGCGGTGCTGCTGTCGGTGGCGCGCGGCGCGGTGTGTGTGTGTGTTGACGTGCTACATGTGTGTGTGCAGGCGTGCGAGAGCGGGCGCGGCGCGGTGCTGCTGTCGGTGGCGCGCGGCGCGGTGTGTGTGTGTGTTGACGTGCTACATGTGTGTGTGTGTGCAGGCGTGCGAGAGCGGGCGCGGCGCGGTGCTGCTGTCGGTGGCGCGCGGCGCGGTGTGTGTGTGTGTTGACGTGCTACATGTGTGTGTGCAGGCGTGCGAGAGCGGGCGCGGCGCGGTGCTGCTGTCGGTGGCGCGCGGCGCGGTGTGTGTGTGTGTTGACGTGCTACATGTGTGTGTGCAGGCGTGCGAGAGCGGGCGCGGCGCGGTGCTGCTGTCGGTGGCGCGCGGCGCGGTGTGTGTGTGTGTTGACGTGCTACATGTGTGTGTGCAGGCGTGCGAGAGCGGGCGCGGCGCGGTGCTGCTGTCGGTGGCGCGCGGCGCGGTGTGTGTGTGTGTTGACGTGCTACATGTGTGTGTGCAGGCGTGCGAGAGCGGGCGCGGCGCGGTGCTGCTGTCGGTGGCGCGCGGCGCGGTGTGTGTGTGTGTTGACGTGCTACATGTGTGTGTGCAGGCGTGCGAGAGCGGGCGCGGCGCGGTGCTGCTGTCGGTGGCGCGCGGCGCGGTGTGTGTGTGTGTTGACGTGCTACATGTGTGTGTGCAGGCGTGCGAGAGCGGGCGCGGCGCGGTGCTGCTGTCGGTGGCGCGCGGCGCGGTGTGTGTGTGTGTTGACGTGCTACATGTGTGTGTGCAGGCGTGCGAGAGCGGGCGCGGCGCGGTGCTGCTGTCGGTGGCGCGCGGCGCGGTGTGTGTGTGTGTTGACGTGCTACATGTGTGTGTGCAGGCGTGCGAGAGCGGGCGCGGCGCGGTGCTGCTGTCGGTGGCGCGCGGCGCGGTGTGTGTGTGTGTTGACGTGCTACATGTGTGTGTGTGTGCAGGCGTGCGAGAGCGGGCGCGGCGCGGTGCTGCTGTCGGTGGCGCGCGGCGCGGTGTGTGTGTGTGTTGACGTGCTACATGTGTGTGTGCAGGCGTGCGAGAGCGGGCGCGGCGCGGTGCTGCTGTCGGTGGCGCGCGGCGCGGTGTGTGTGTGTGTTGACGTGCTACATGTGTGTGTGCAGGCGTGCGAGAGCGGGCGCGGCGCGGTGCTGCTGTCGGTGGCGCGCGGCGCGGTGTGTGTGTGTGTTGACGTGCTACATGTGTGTGTGCAGGCGTGCGAGAGCGGGCGCGGCGCGGTGCTGCTGTCGGTGGCGCGCGGCGCGGTGTGTGTGTGTGTTGACGTGCTACGTGTGTGTGTGCAGGCGTGCGAGAGCGGGCGCGGCGCGGTGCTGCTGTCGGTGGCGCGCGGCGCGGTGTGTGTGTGTGTTGACGTGCTACGTGTGTGTGTGCAGGCGTGCGAGAGCGGGCGCGGCGCGGTGCTGCTGTCGGTGGCGCGCGGCGCGGTGTGTGTGTGTGTTGACGTGCTACATGTGTGTGTGCAGGCGTGCGAGAGCGGGCGCGGCGCGGTGCTGCTGTCGGTGGCGCGCGGCGCGGTGTGTGTGTGTGTTGACGTGCTACGTGTGTGTGTGTGCAGGCGTGCGAGAGCGGGCGCGGCGCGGTGCTGCTGTCGGTGGCGCGCGGCAAGGTGTCGGAGGGCGTGGACTTCGACCACCACCTCGGCCGCGCCGTGCTCATGTTCGGCATCCCCTACGTCTTCACGCAGAGCCGCATCCTCAAGGCGCGCCTCGAGTACCTGCGCGACCAGTTCCAGGTAACTTACATCTCTACCACTCTAATATGGCTAAATATTAATTCATTAACATCCAAAGTTATGTTGTTATTTATTACTATTTATTTACTTTGACGAATTGATCTGTTTATACACGTTTATTTCAAATTATTTTTCTAGATCAAATCGTTTAAGTCGCTAAACACACACAGACACTGTCAGCTGATTTTTATTTGAAAACTTATCAATCCAATTTACACTTTTAAAGATCAACCCTCATGAAAACGCGGAATACACTTTATACTTCCATTTATATAGGGGAGGTGTTAATCCTTTCCTATGTATCTATCAGCACTTACAAACAAATAATAAAATTGACAAAAGCATAATGAAAATTATTAAAAATTACATTATTGTTTAATGGAAATCTCCAGTGTTTTGATTTTCATAATAATTGTCTACATAACAATTACAGATTCGCGAGAACGATTTCCTGACGTTCGATGCGATGCGCCACGCCGCGCAGTGCGTAGGCAGAGCGCTTAGGTAATATTTATTTATATATTTTTATCCTATTATCTTACTATACTTTTAACAATAACGGATACAGGGAGAGTGGCCTACCAATACCCCACCGCGATATCACATCTTCTGAAGGGTCGAATGGAAGTTCGCGCGCTTAGGGCGGAGCTGGACACTTCGGCTCTGCCAAACGGAATCGTTTTTAATGTGATATACTGGGAATGGTTAATTTATTGAAGAGAAAAGTTCTTTAGGCACGGTGGCCATTTTACAGTTGGGAAGAAACCATTGAACTTACTACACAGTATTGCAAGTGTACTGCAACCGGCACCTCTATGTAATAAGTACACATGCACAGTGCCAGATTAGCCACATAACACAAGTAGCAAATGCTACGGGCCCCGCGGCCCAACCTTACTATTTATATTTTACTATCTTTGCTATCTTGAAAATCTTAAATTGAAAGAAGTAGATAGAAAGTGTTATCTTTTAATTTTCCCAGATTAGATCTAAAAAGGATTACTTGCAACAGTTTTGTTTTATTTAATACCCTTAAGGCAAACTATGGGCCTCCTGTCAGAACTTGCTACAGGCCCCCGCTGGTTTAATCTGGCACTGCATATGCATGTTGGCATTTTCTTTAATTTCCCTTCCGTCAGTTTTTATGATTGCCTATTTTCACTATATTAAAGTTGTGGTCGATAAGCATACAGTAAGTAACGTTAGCGTGTCGGGCGTGGTCAGGGGCAAGACGGACTACGGCATCATGGTGTTCGCGGACAAGCGGTTCAGCCGCGCGGACAAGCGCAGCAAGCTGCCGCGCTGGATCCAGGAGCACCTGCGGGACGCGCTCTGCAACCTCAGCACGGAGGAGGCCGTGCAGGTACGCGCTACACTTGCCTACTGCTTATATTTTATTACTTGTTACATTCGATTTATGAATTTACACGAGATTTAACATTTTTTTTACTTTAAGTTGAGAAATTAAATAAATAGATACATAGAAAGAAATTTAAGAAAGTAATACAATAGGTATGGTGCTACAGTGACTATCTTTTGATGTTTGTTTTAATAGCAAATCATTTAGTGTGATAGGGGCGAATTGAAGTATTTCGTAATGCAATTTTTGAAGATTTTAGACCCCTTCCCCCCTCCCCCCATTACGCTAGGTAACATTTTTTCTGCAACTCTCCCTGAACTTTGGCAGCAAGTCGCTGCGACCGTATTTTATTTAAATAAGGATTTATATATAAATAAAAATAAACACGTTGCACAATGCATTATTCAAAAGCTTTTTATTCCTTTCCAGAAACACATCGTAACATTTGACAAGACCCTCTTCCTCCCAAATTGCGTTATATAATACTTGAACGGACGAACTTGTTGGAGAGTAACATAGTCAAAAATAAAATTTAATTCAAGCACATTTTTTTTGTCTACAATCGTCTTGAAATATGCACATGTTTGACAAACGTTTCACCGTGTTCCCCTCAGATCTGCAAGCGCTGGCTGCGGCAGATGGCGCAGCCGTTCTCGCGCGAGGACCAGCTCGGCGTCGCGCTGCTCACGCTGCAGCAGCTGCAGACTAAGGAGCAGCAAGAAAAACTCGCCAACCAGGCGCAACAGAAGTAGCGCCCAGGGAGCTCAGTAGCGACCTCTACTCGCGAGAAGCCGCTCGTCAAGATCGAGAAACGAGTGCGATAGAAGTTGCCGAATGAACTAAGAAAAAAATCGTTAAAGTGATTACTTAACAACCTTGGGAAGTAATGAAAATGCGGCAAAAATAACTATTCTGTACTCGCATACTGAATGCTGCGAACGTGGCTTCATGGCTTGAAAAAAATAGGGGGCTTAATGAGCTCCAGAAGCAAATATCGCAGTAGAAATATCCGAGTATTTGAAGTGCTTATAATTACATTTTCCGGCCAGCCGGAGTCTGGTTGTCGCTGTAAATAAAAATACATTGACAATTTTACGCGATATTTTATGTGATAGAGATTTGACACTTGATTTGTACAGCTATAGAAATAAAAGTTTGATTTAATTATTATTTTTTATGTAAATCCCCTGGGAATATCATACTGGTCATCGTTATCTAATTGTTTCATAACAAATTAACATATCAGTTAATAATTCGTTTAAATCACAAAAAAATACAGACTAGGTGCAATTTGATATGTAAGATTACAATTACGAGTTGTTCCAATGTAAAACCATAAGCAGAAAAATGGAATAGAGTAGGGTAGACAGATTTATCTGCCATTAGTAGGTACTTATCAACGAATTCTCGCCCACCCCGCAGTTTACCTGTAACAATGATCGATACAACTGGGTCAAATAAGCAGTGAAACCCGCATATCGTGGGTACACGTTATATATTAAAATGTATCAATTAAAACAAATGAAACTTAGTGGGTAGATTTAAAAACTCCCGTAGCTACATGCTCTTTGATACATAATTAAGTCTCTGCAAATAGACGACCAAAAAAATATCACCAAATCTAATTATTTTGCCGCCCCCTAAATGTGACACCCAGGGTATAAGTTGAGTTTCCTAATTAAAGTGCATGCGTACAAATTACACATGTCAGAAGTGAAACTATGGATACTTATTTTTAAAACACATTCAAATTTTTACTAATCTAAAACTGTAGACATAAAGAGAGATGCAGCATTTCTTTAAGGTTCTCGCCTTTTCTACAGTTATATTTTCCTAGTACATTTGCGATATATATTTTTAATTCGATTATATTTTTGTACTACCGTCTAACATTTGAAAGAGAGAACGTTGAATATCCATCGTTATAAAAAGAATTCGATACTATGTTTTTGTCTCATTCGCACATCAGTATCAACTTTATTTGTGTCCCGCTCACATTACCCTGAACACGTTTAAGAGTGAAAGAGACGCAGAATCTTTGAAAGAAACGTTCATCTCTTCCATAGTTATGATGTCCTAGTACATTGGCAATGGATATTTAAGATTTTATTAATGAACTCAGTGTACACATGATAATGTTCATACAACAAGATACGAGTTGGTTACCAAATATACCGATGGTTTTTTTTGGCCTCTTCTTTTTTTATTTATTTTAATTCAATATTTTGTATCTTTAATACATTATTAGATGCACGAAGCGCGTGAAGAGTTGTTTTGAAGAAAAATGAACTAGCGTGACGCAGCAGTGCATTACCTATTCGCCAAATTTTTTAACCGACTTCAAAAGGAGGAGAGGTTATTTCTCAGTCTTTTTGCAAAGCTATTGTGGTTTAATCGTCCAGTTTAATACAATCGAACATTGTTAATTACGTCCGAGTTACTTTTAATTCTCGCCCGATTAACCTACGCCTGTGTACAAAGATAAAGAAAGAGAAATGTATATAAATTGAAAAGTAACCGTCAATATCGAGAGAGATCCATTATTTCATTGAAGTTCACATCTCCTCCATAGTTATATTGTCCTAGTACATTTGCGATATAAATTTTGACTTCGTACTACCGTTTAACATGTGATTGCGACAAATCTCCATCCAAACCTATAAAAAGAAGACATCATTATATCATTGTCTCACTCGCACGTTAGTGCCAACTCAATTTGTCTAGAAACAGAAACAGAACTCAGTGTCTAGAGATACAGAAACTCTTAGAAAGTAACGTTCGTCTTCTCCATAGTTATATTGCCCTTGTATTTCCGTCTCCCATTTTCATGTCGCGTTGCATCCAATTTAATTGGAGATTGCCCACGGACTGTATTGCTAAATCTATGTCACTACTTCATTATATCAGTAATTCATATTATTAATTAAAACAATGTTATAAATTACGATACATGAAAATTGACCAAAATAAGTTGTTTTGACCAGTTATTTTGTCGCCACCTTTGCTTTTGCTAAAATACAATTAGGGAAGGATCAATGGAATCGATAACTTTAGATGAGATTAAATTATTTATGTAATACGATAAATAAGCACTCGATGATAAATTCGATGGTGCTGTAAACAGATAAAAATTAAGCTCAATTACATTACGGCACATAGATTTCATACCGATTCTGAGTTCCACAGTCACTGGGCATCTCCTTTACCATCATGCACGCAAAGTAGTTTTACTTTAAAATACTGCTTATAACAAAAAATTGAAAGTTTGCCGTCCTTTCTGAAACGCAACGCCTCTGAATAAGATGTTTAGGAATTATGTAAGTTTAGTATTACTATTAATGTAAAGTCAGACCGTCATTGAGATGAGTTATAAAATATAAGCAATAAAACACAAGTTTTAATATGAATATTTTAATACACATAAAACTAATCCGTTTTAAAATTCATACAATCCGTGTAAGAACAGTACCATTTGTTTCATTGTATTTTGTAGGTAAATACATAAATATGATAGTGCTGCGGTAAATACTTGAATGTTACATTAAAACAGACACTGTCCTATTAAAAGACTAGTAATATTCAGGAGACAATCAAGAAACCACACTTTGTAAAGACAGGTCAACGATTCCCCTAACTTTTGTTGTCTTTAGGTATGAAGTATCTTTTAATAACCGCACATTTATATTAAATTAAAGTTTATTAAGCTTGCCGTTTCGCTATATGATACATATATAAATAGCTGTTAAATATTGGTAATCTGGTTATTACGAAAAATCTGCGTAAAATGTTACTAGTTAGCAATATTTCTCGAAAACGGAGTTAACAAAAACAATAGCTAAGCAATGTTATAAGCGTTTACTTTCTTCAGTATATTCTTGTTCCTATGCAATATAGCTACAACACATCGACTGCAGTTTAGCTGCATCAGATTGCAGTAATTATTACAAGATTTCGCGCAGTAAAAAGCCGCGCGGACAAGCGCAGCAAGCTGCCGCGCTGGATCCAGGAGCACCTGCGGGACGCGCTCTGCAACCTCAGCACGGAGGAGGCCGTGCAGGTACGCGCTACACTTGCCTACTGCTTATATTTTATTACTTTGTTACATTCGATTTTTGATAAAATTTACACGAGATTTAACATGTAATTTTTTTTTACTTTAAGTCGAGAAATTAAATTAATAGATACGTAAACAGAAACTTGAGAAAGTAATACAACATGTATGGTGTTACAGTGACTATCTTTTGACATCAAAAGACAATCTTTTGATGTGTGTTTTAATAGTAAATCGTTAATAAGGGAGCGTTCAAGTATTTCGTAATGCATTTTTTGAAGATTTTAGATGCTCCCTTACAAAGTCAATAAAAGGTACTTTAATTCAAACTAGCTGACTCGGCGAACTTCGTTCCGCCTAGAAATCAAATTATCGCTGTCCTTTCACTATATAAGGCATGTATTATAGTATTATACATAAAAACCTTCCTTATGAATAATCCTATCTATTAAAAAAACCGCATTAAATTCCGTAGCGTAGTTTCAAAGATCTAAGCATACATAGGGACAGACAGGGCGAAGCGACTTTGTTTTATACTATGTACTGATAACACAGTTATGCCCTTCGGTTCGAAATATGCACAAGTTTAACAAACGGTCCACCGTGTTCCCCTCAGATCTGCAAGCGCTGGCTGCGGCAGATGGCGCAGCCGTTCTCGCGCGAGGACCAGCTCGGCGTCGCGCTGCTCACGCTGCAGCAGCTGCAGACTAAGGAGCAGCAAGAAAAACTCGCCAACCAGGCGCAACAGAAGTAGCGCCCAGGGAGCTCAGTAGCGACCTCTACTCGCGAGAAGCCGCTCGTCAAGATCGAGAAACGAGTGCGATAGAAGTTGCCGAATGAACTAAGAAAAAAATCGTTAAAGTGATTACTTAACAACCTTGGGAAGTAATGAAAATGCGGCAAAAATAACTATTCTGTACTCGCATACTGAATGCTGCGAACGTGGCTTCATGGCTTGAAAAAAATAGGGGGCTTAATGAGCTCCAGAAGCAAATATCGCAGTAGAAATATCCGAGTATTTGAAGTGCTTATAATTACATTTTCCGGCCAGCCGGAGTCTGGTTGTCGCTGTAAATAAAAATACATTGACAATTTTACGCGATATTTTATGTGATAGAGATTTGACACTTGATTTGTACAGCTATAGAAATAAAAGTTTGATTTAATTATTATTTTTTATGTAAATCCCCTGGGAATATCATACTGGTCATCGTTATCTAATTGTTTCATAACAAATTAACATATCAGTTAATAATTCGTTTAAATCACAAAAAAATACAGACTAGGTGCAATTTGATATGTAAGATTACAATTACGAGTTGTTCCAATGTAAAACCATAAGCAGAAAAATGGAATAGAGTAGGGTAGACAGATTTATCTGCCATTAGTAGGTACTTATCAACGAATTCTCGCCCACCCCGCAGTTTACCTGTAACAATGATCGATACAACTGGGTCAAATAAGCAGTGAAACCCGCATATCGTGGGTACACGTTATATATTAAAATGTATCAATTAAAACAAATGAAACTTAGTGGGTAGATTTAAAAACTCCCGTAGCTACATGCTCTTTGATACATAATTAAGTCTCTGCAAATAGACGACCAAAAAAATATCACCAAATCTAATTATTTTGCCGCCCCCTAAATGTGACACCCAGGGTATAAGTTGAGTTTCCTAATTAAAGTGCATGCGTACAAATTACACATGTCAGAAGTGAAACTATGGATACTTATTTTTAAAACACATTCAAATTTTTACTAATCTAAAACTGTAGACATAAAGAGAGATGCAGCATTTCTTTAAGGTTCTCGCCTTTTCTACAGTTATATTTTCCTAGTACATTTGCGATATATATTTTTAATTCGATTATATTTTTGTACTACCGTCTAACATTTGAAAGAGAGAACGTTGAATATCCATCGTTATAAAAAGAATTCGATACTATGTTTTTGTCTCATTCGCACATCAGTATCAACTTTATTTGTGTCCCGCTCACATTACCCTGAACACGTTTAAGAGTGAAAGAGACGCAGAATCTTTGAAAGAAACGTTCATCTCTTCCATAGTTATGATGTCCTAGTACATTGGCAATGGATATTTAAGATTTTATTAATGAACTCAGTGTACACATGATAATGTTCATACAACAAGATACGAGTTGGTTACCAAATATACCGATGGTTTTTTTTGGCCTCTTCTTTTTTTATTTATTTTAATTCAATATTTTGTATCTTTAATACATTATTAGATGCACGAAGCGCGTGAAGAGTTGTTTTGAAGAAAAATGAACTAGCGTGACGCAGCAGTGCATTACCTATTCGCCAAATTTTTTAACCGACTTCAAAAGGAGGAGAGGTTATTTCTCAGTCTTTTTGCAAAGCTATTGTGGTTTAATCGTCCAGTTTAATACAATCGAACATTGTTAATTACGTCCGAGTTACTTTTAATTCTCGCCCGATTAACCTACGCCTGTGTACAAAGATAAAGAAAGAGAAATGTATATAAATTGAAAAGTAACCGTCAATATCGAGAGAGATCCATTATTTCATTGAAGTTCACATCTCCTCCATAGTTATATTGTCCTAGTACATTTGCGATATAAATTTTGACTTCGTACTACCGTTTAACATGTGATTGCGACAAATCTCCATCCAAACCTATAAAAAGAAGACATCATTATATCATTGTCTCACTCGCACGTTAGTGCCAACTCAATTTGTCTAGAAACAGAAACAGAACTCAGTGTCTAGAGATACAGAAACTCTTAGAAAGTATCGTTCGTCTTCTCCATAGTTATATTGCCCTTGTATTTCCGTCTCCCATTTTCATGTCGCGTTGCATCCAATTTAATTGGAGATTGCCCACGGACTGTATTGCTAAATCTATGTCACTACTTCATTATATCAGTAATTCATATTATTAATTAAAACAATGTTATAAATTACGATACATGAAAATTGACCAAAATAAGTTGTTTTGACCAGTTATTTTGTCGCCACCTTTGCTTTTGCTAAAATACAATTAGGGAAGGATCAATGGAATCGATAACTTTAGATGAGATTAAATTATTTATGTAATACGATAAATAAGCACTCGATGATAAATTCGATGGTGCTGTAAACAGATAAAAATTAAGCTCAATTACATTACGGCACATAGATTTCATACCGATTCTGAGTTCCACAGTCACTGGGCATCTCCTTTACCATCATGCACGCAAAGTAGTTTTACTTTAAAATACTGCTTATAACAAAAAATTGAAAGTTTGCCGTCCTTTCTGAAACGCAACGCCTCTGAATAAGATGTTTAGGAATTATGTAAGTTTAGTATTACTATTAATGTAAAGTCAGACCGTCATTGAGATGAGTTATAAAATATAAGCAATAAAACACAAGTTTTAATATGAATATTTTAATACACATAAAACTAATCCGTTTTAAAATTCATACAATCCGTGTAAGAACAGTACCATTTGTTTCATTGTATTTTGTAGGTAAATACATAAATATGATAGTGCTGCGGTAAATACTTGAATGTTACATTAAAACAGACACTGTCCTATTAAAAGACTAGTAATATTCAGGAGACAATCAAGAAACCACACTTTGTAAAGACAGGTCAACGATTCCCCTAACTTTTGTTGTCTTTAGGTATGAAGTATCTTTTAATAACCGCACATTTATATTAAATTAAAGTTTATTAAGCTTGCCGTTTCGCTATATGATACATATATAAATAGCTGTTAAATATTGGTAATCTGGTTATTACGAAAAATCTGCGTAAAATGTTACTAGTTAGCAATATTTCTCGAAAACGGAGTTAACAAAAACAATAGCTAAGCAATGTTATAAGCGTTTACTTTCTTCAGTATATTCTTGTTCCTATGCAATATAGCTACAACACATCGACTGCAGTTTAGCTGCATCAGATTGCAGTAATTATTACAAGATTTCGCGCAGTAAAAAGCCGCGCGGACAAGCGCAGCAAGCTGCCGCGCTGGATCCAGGAGCACCTGCGGGACGCGCTCTGCAACCTCAGCACGGAGGAGGCCGTGCAGGTACGCGCTACACTTGCCTACTGCTTATATTTTATTACTTTGTTACATTCGATTTTTGATAAAATTTACACGAGATTTAACATGTAATTTTTTTTTACTTTAAGTCGAGAAATTAAATTAATAGATACGTAAACAGAAACTTGAGAAAGTAATACAACATGTATGGTGTTACAGTGACTATCTTTTGACATCAAAAGACAATCTTTTGATGTGTGTTTTAATAGTAAATCGTTAATAAGGGAGCGTTCAAGTATTTCGTAATGCATTTTTTGAAGATTTTAGATGCTCCCTTACAAAGTCAATAAAAGGTACTTTAATTCAAACTAGCTGACTCGGCGAACTTCGTTCCGCCTAGAAATCAAATTATCGCTGTCCTTTCACTATATAAGGCATGTATTATAGTATTATACATAAAAACCTTCCTTATGAATAATCCTATCTATTAAAAAAACCGCATTAAATTCCGTAGCGTAGTTTCAAAGATCTAAGCATACATAGGGACAGACAGGGCGAAGCGACTTTGTTTTATACTATGTACTGATAACACAGTTATGCCCTTCGGTTCGAAATATGCACAAGTTTAACAAACGGTCCACCGTGTTCCCCTCAGATCTGCAAGCGCTGGCTGCGGCAGATGGCGCAGCCGTTCTCGCGCGAGGACCAGCTCGGCGTCGCGCTGCTCACGCTGCAGCAGCTGCAGACTAAGGAGCAGCAAGAAAAACTCGCCAACCAGGCGCAACAGAAGTAGCGCCCAGGGAGCTCAGTAGCGACCTCTACTCGCGAGAAGCCGCTCGTCAAGATCGAGAAACGAGTGCGATAGAAGTTGCCGAATGAACTAAGAAAAAAATCGTTAAAGTGATTACTTAACAACCTTGGGAAGTAATGAAAATGCGGCAAAAATAACTATTCTGTACTCGCATACTGAATGCTGCGAACGTGGCTTCATGGCTTGAAAAAAATAGGGGGCTTAATGAGCTCCAGAAGCAAATATCGCAGTAGAAATATCCGAGTATTTGAAGTGCTTATAATTACATTTTCCGGCCAGCCGGAGTCTGGTTGTCGCTGTAAATAAAAATACATTGACAATTTTACGCGATATTTTATGTGATAGAGATTTGACACTTGATTTGTACAGCTATAGAAATAAAAGTTTGATTTAATTATTATTTTTTATGTAAATCCCCTGGGAATATCATACTGGTCATCGTTATCTAATTGTTTCATAACAAATTAACATATCAGTTAATAATTCGTTTAAATCACAAAAAAATACAGACTAGGTGCAATTTGATATGTAAGATTACAATTACGAGTTGTTCCAATGTAAAACCATAAGCAGAAAAATGGAATAGAGTAGGGTAGACAGATTTATCTGCCATTAGTAGGTACTTATCAACGAATTCTCGCCCACCCCGCAGTTTACCTGTAACAATGATCGATACAACTGGGTCAAATAAGCAGTGAAACCCGCATATCGTGGGTACACGTTATATATTAAAATGTATCAATTAAAACAAATGAAACTTAGTGGGTAGATTTAAAAACTCCCGTAGCTACATGCTCTTTGATACATAATTAAGTCTCTGCAAATAGACGACCAAAAAAATATCACCAAATCTAATTATTTTGCCGCCCCCTAAATGTGACACCCAGGGTATAAGTTGAGTTTCCTAATTAAAGTGCATGCGTACAAATTACACATGTCAGAAGTGAAACTATGGATACTTATTTTTAAAACACATTCAAATTTTTACTAATCTAAAACTGTAGACATAAAGAGAGATGCAGCATTTCTTTAAGGTTCTCGCCTTTTCTACAGTTATATTTTCCTAGTACATTTGCGATATATATTTTTAATTCGATTATATTTTTGTACTACCGTCTAACATTTGAAAGAGAGAACGTTGAATATCCATCGTTATAAAAAGAATTCGATACTATGTTTTTGTCTCATTCGCACATCAGTATCAACTTTATTTGTGTCCCGCTCACATTACCCTGAACACGTTTAAGAGTGAAAGAGACGCAGAATCTTTGAAAGAAACGTTCATCTCTTCCATAGTTATGATGTCCTAGTACATTGGCAATGGATATTTAAGATTTTATTAATGAACTCAGTGTACACATGATAATGTTCATACAACAAGATACGAGTTGGTTACCAAATATACCGATGGTTTTTTTTGGCCTCTTCTTTTTTTATTTATTTTAATTCAATATTTTGTATCTTTAATACATTATTAGATGCACGAAGCGCGTGAAGAGTTGTTTTGAAGAAAAATGAACTAGCGTGACGCAGCAGTGCATTACCTATTCGCCAAATTTTTTAACCGACTTCAAAAGGAGGAGAGGTTATTTCTCAGTCTTTTTGCAAAGCTATTGTGGTTTAATCGTCCAGTTTAATACAATCGAACATTGTTAATTACGTCCGAGTTACTTTTAATTCTCGCCCGATTAACCTACGCCTGTGTACAAAGATAAAGAAAGAGAAATGTATATAAATTGAAAAGTAACCGTCAATATCGAGAGAGATCCATTATTTCATTGAAGTTCACATCTCCTCCATAGTTATATTGTCCTAGTACATTTGCGATATAAATTTTGACTTCGTACTACCGTTTAACATGTGATTGCGACAAATCTCCATCCAAACCTATAAAAAGAAGACATCATTATATCATTGTCTCACTCGCACGTTAGTGCCAACTCAATTTGTCTAGAAACAGAAACAGAACTCAGTGTCTAGAGATACAGAAACTCTTAGAAAGTATCGTTCGTCTTCTCCATAGTTATATTGCCCTTGTATTTCCGTCTCCCATTTTCATGTCGCGTTGCATCCAATTTAATTGGAGATTGCCCACGGACTGTATTGCTAAATCTATGTCACTACTTCATTATATCAGTAATTCATATTATTAATTAAAACAATGTTATAAATTACGATACATGAAAATTGACCAAAATAAGTTGTTTTGACCAGTTATTTTGTCGCCACCTTTGCTTTTGCTAAAATACAATTAGGGAAGGATCAATGGAATCGATAACTTTAGATGAGATTAAATTATTTATGTAATACGATAAATAAGCACTCGATGATAAATTCGATGGTGCTGTAAACAGATAAAAATTAAGCTCAATTACATTACGGCACATAGATTTCATACCGATTCTGAGTTCCACAGTCACTGGGCATCTCCTTTACCATCATGCACGCAAAGTAGTTTTACTTTAAAATACTGCTTATAACAAAAAATTGAAAGTTTGCCGTCCTTTCTGAAACGCAACGCCTCTGAATAAGATGTTTAGGAATTATGTAAGTTTAGTATTACTATTAATGTAAAGTCAGACCGTCATTGAGATGAGTTATAAAATATAAGCAATAAAACACAAGTTTTAATATGAATATTTTAATACACATAAAACTAATCCGTTTTAAAATTCATACAATCCGTGTAAGAACAGTACCATTTGTTTCATTGTATTTTGTAGGTAAATACATAAATATGATAGTGCTGCGGTAAATACTTGAATGTTACATTAAAACAGACACTGTCCTATTAAAAGACTAGTAATATTCAGGAGACAATCAAGAAACCACACTTTGTAAAGACAGGTCAACGATTCCCCTAACTTTTGTTGTCTTTAGGTATGAAGTATCTTTTAATAACCGCACATTTATATTAAATTAAAGTTTATTAAGCTTGCCGTTTCGCTATATGATACATATATAAATAGCTGTTAAATATTGGTAATCTGGTTATTACGAAAAATCTGCGTAAAATGTTACTAGTTAGCAATATTTCTCGAAAACGGAGTTAACAAAAACAATAGCTAAGCAATGTTATAAGCGTTTACTTTCTTCAGTATATTCTTGTTCCTATGCAATATAGCTACAACACATCGACTGCAGTTTAGCTGCATCAGATTGCAGTAATTATTACAAGATTTCGCGCAGTAAAAACGGTAACAAACTTGTAAAATGGTTGCAAAACTAGCTTTATAAGCTCTTCTAGGGAATAAACCAAGCTTAAAACAAATGTACTCGCCTAGTTTATCCTTAGCTTAATGGGAAAAATTGCATACGTGAAAACATGTCGATATACTATACCATGCGATCCACATGTAGCTCATAAAATCGATGTGAGATCAAGTCGTTTTGCATGTCTGTTTAAACGAAGCACGCATAATCAATGAATAGGGGCGTAAATGCAGTTTTTCTAAATTACAAGTCTCAGAATTATAACATGGTAATTGACAAATTTTAATAATAAAAACAATTAAATCTTACTAACATAGAAAAATTAAAAAGGATTATGAGTAAAATATATTTTTGAGGCATTAAACAAAATATTCACCTCTCATTTTATTTCCTTAAAAAGTAGGACAAATAGTAAGATCTTAAAATGAATTAAAAAAATAGTATTCCTACAGCATATTGCCTTTTAGTGTGAATATTAACACACAAAACATTTAATTTTATTAATACTATTAAAAACTTAATAACAATCACACTCGAATTTAAAATTCATTCACAAAGTGGTTTATTTTTATAGAAATAGGAAGATATTACTTAAAAGAATATTTATAATCTTACTTTACCAACGAAATTTAATTTTCATTCATTGAGAGTTTTGAGACCTATTTCTATAAAAAAAAAATAGTACGTCTGTGGGTTAAATGGCAACAACTACAGTCTGTGGATAAAATTAGAATTATTGTTATTTTTAAGTCCAATAAATTTCAAATTACGCAAAGTAGATTTATTTAAATTTGCAAAATTTTACACACCGCTGTGCATACACATTAGTCATTACTAGAGGGGCAATGGCGACAGAGAAAACAATACGATAGTAAAAATTAAAATAGCATTATCTCTTTTGAACAATGTTATTCCATGCAGTTAGTCTTGCATATGGACATCTATTGTCAATCTTATTATAGATCTGAGGACTCCAACATCTAAGATCAAAAAGCATTAAAATTTAAAAATAAAAACCGTAGAATTTATCAGACATTTTTGTAACTAACTTTCTTGCGTCGCTGTCTCTGTCGAATTATAAATTAGCAACTTCCTATTCACAACACATCAATAAAAAGCTTAACAATATAATGAGCAAAAACAAATTAGCCGCAAGGCGACTTAGAATATTAATAAGTTATAATCTATATCTAGACACGTAATAGATAAAATACATTTGTTATATAAAAAGCTGGTAAAAACTAGGCCACCCAATGAAGATTTGCATGTAGAGTGAGGAAACAATAGATACAGAAAAGAAAACGATAAAAGACACCAACCAGCCTTCGAATGCAAGGTGGTGTCTGTAAATATATCACCACATTTCGGATTTAAAATCGACTAACTCGATTTAACATATAAATTGAAAACATCAATTACACATACTACTAACAGTTCTAAACGAAATTCACGTTGTTACGTTAATTAAGATTACCACGGTAAATAATAGTTTCACATATTTAAAATACTCTTAATATGCTATATATCCGCAATATCTAAAGAAATGAGCGGGCAATATTGCCGAGGGTGGTACAATTAACTATAAATACCTCCGGCAATATACGCGAAATAAGAACACGTTTATTTATTTGGCTCACTTCCCAGTTATGTTTAACCCCAGCGTGCCGAAATGTACATAAATAACATTGTCCAATAATATTTAAACACTAACCAGTATCCGATCTCGTGACCGTAATGATCGGTTATATTGCAACAACTTTACATATTACTAGGTAACTCCATAATACAGTTTAATTAATAATAAACCATACCGACCTCCGTTGAAGGATCATCTTAAATTATCGGTCTTACGTACTAGAATAACTTATGTTAGTACAAAATTCTAAAAAAAAAACGTTTAAAATGACGATAAGAAACCTTAAATTGCAATCTCCCGTCATTGGAAATAAATCAATAAAAGGTTAGTTTCATTAAAATCTTAATCGATTATTTACAATGAAACGCAGTACAATAAAATAAATAGTTACAATTAAAAAAAAAATTTTAAACAAAAAATACAACCGACTTCCATGCCACATAAAAGTAAAAAATAATTTAAATACATGTTGGTTTAGAGCAAACACAGTACTTAGTACATAGTCCCGAAGTCGGCGCTTACCATATTTTGCTGGATCATGACGAAACTACATGTATCTTATATGAGCGCCGACTTCGGGACTATGTACTAAGTACTGTGTTTGCTCTAAACCAACATGTATTTAAATTATTTTTTACTTTTATGTGGCATGGAAGTCGGTTGTATTTTTTGTTTAAAATTTTTTTTTTCACGCTTTTCAGTCACGATAAAATCAGTTATGGCTGTTGCTAGTCGTCCGCTAACCGGATGAATAAAATTAATTATTCGTCCCATTTTCGGATGAATAAAATTATGTGCTGACGTCATCATATAAAAATAGACTTCTTTGACACAACCGGTCGGGGGCGCTACCGCGCCCCCTCCCTTAGATTCTGAATTGGAAAAATCTGTTCGAACCTAACCTAACCGAATAAAACAACTTTTTCTGAGTAAACATTTATTTAAAGAATAGACCTATAATTATCAATATTTAAAGTAGAAAAAGTAATATAAACCTTATAACTAAGAGTATAATTCAACTGATACTGATAAAAATAACCCATCCAATTTAAAAAGGTTGGTAGTACTCTTGCATATTTCAGGTAATTGTATTCAAAGTGGAATTTTTGATCATAATTATATCCTCTCCGAAACTCATTGTTGGTATTGTGAACAACAACATTATGTATACGTAAGCACAATATGGCCGATGCCTACGGTTTAAACTTGAAGGACCCCAGCATTATCAGGGTTGAGGAGTTGAAGGTCAAAATTATCATGTCATATCTTTGCTTAGTAATCTCATTACATATACGTAAGCACCATATGGCCGATGCTTATGGTTTAAACTTGCAGTACCCTGCATCATCAGGGTTGAGGAGTTGAAGGTCAATTTTCTTATCATACGTCTTTGCTTTGTAAATATATTACATATCCATAAGTATCAAATGGCCAACGCCTATGGTTTAAGCCTGAAGTACCCCTGCATCATCAGGGCCGAAGAGTTGAAGGTCAAAATTATCATGTCATATCTTTTCTATGTAATCTCATCGCATGCACGTAAGCAACAGATCCCCAACTTCTATGGCTTGGGCTTACAGTACCCTGCATCATCAGGGTTGAGGAGTTGAAGGTCAACTTTTTTATCATACGTCTTCGCTTTGTAAATATATTACATACCCATAAGCATCAAATGGCCAACGCCTATAGTTTAAGCCTGAAGTACCCCTGCATCATCAGAGTTGAGGAGTTGAAGGTCAAATTTTTCATCTTATATCTTTGCTTAGTAATCTTATCAGATATACGTAGCGATCATGTAGCTAACGCCTATAGTTTAAGCTTGAAGCACCCCAGCATCATCAGGATTGAGGAGTTCAAGGTCCAATTTTCCACCGTACACAACCATTTTTCTAATGTTTTACCTTACATTTTTTTAAATATCATTTTGAATGCGTAAGATTGAAATAGCTAAGTTTTATGGCTTAGGCATTCAATACCCCTGCATCATCAGGATTGAGGAGTTGAAGGTCCAATTTTTCGTCGTATACCTTTGCTTAGCAATGTTATTACAAATCCGTGAGCAACAAATGTCTAACGTTTATGGTTTCAGCCTGCAGTACCCCTGCATCATCAGGGTTGAGGAGTTGAAGGTCAAATTTGTCATCGTACATCTTTGCCTTGCTATCTTATTATATATCCGTAAGCATTAAATGGCCATCACCTACGGCTTGGGCTTACAGCACCCTGCATCATCAGGGTTGAGGAGTTGAAGGTCATTTTTTTTATAATATGTCTTTGCTTAGTATTGTTATAACATACCCATAAGCACCAAATGGTCAACCCCTATGGTTTAGGCTTGAGGCACCCCTGCATCATCAGGATTGAGGAGTTGAAGGTCAAATTTTTCATCACATGTCTCTGCTTAGTAGTCTTATTACATATATGTAAGCACCAAATAGCTAATGTTATAGTTTAGGATAGCTGTAACCCTGCATCATCAGGATCGAAGAGTTGAAGGTCAAATTTTTCGTCAACCTATATAAGCATAGATATATAATACATATTCCAAGTTTCATAAGAATCGATTCGGCAGAAGCCGAGTTATCTCAAATTATCTAAAAAACTTGAGGAGTGGTGGTGGTTTCCACCCCATAACTCAAAGAGTTAAGCATCACAGCATACCCATGTCCAAGAGAAAAAGTTGCGTGACGAAATTTCCTATCAAATGAAAGAAAGAAAATGGAAATCGGTTTATAAACACCCAAGTTATTCAAGATTTTAAGAAACCGACATTTTCCAATTTTCCGGGAAAACCGCCGGAAGGTTTTCATTTTCCTCAATATGGGACTGCCTGTGAAACTAGTCGCATACAATGTCGTATGAATCGTGTCGGTAGGTCGACGATTTCTAGCCATTTCGCCCGAACATACATAAAAAAAAAAAAAAAAAAAAAAAAAAAAAAAAAAAATATACGTGACGAATAGATAACCTCTTTCCTTTGGGAAGTCGGTTAAAAATACGTGTTCTAACAACAAAATGGGCATTGACAGAATGTGTGAGTGACATAAAATTAAGAAATGGATTTGCGAGAGATATGCAATAAAGTTTACAATGTTGTAAAATATTGTTTTCATATTATACACCAGTACAATATCGACATACATTATATCGTAATTCTACACTGATATTAGTTATAAACACATAAAAACATGCAAATTCTCTATTCTTATAATACTAAACTCGACCGAATTAAAATCACACGAAGTCATTAAGAGACAACCGGGCTTATATTGTTAGCGTCAGGACCCCTGGACCAGGTACGATATTTTTGATTTGGAGACTATTAAGATTTAATACCCTTTTGATACTATTTGATACCTAAATTAAATTATTAAGTACCTCGACGAGCAGTGAAAAATATAAAAAGAAAGTGGTCAGACATTCTGACATCAGGTTGTCTGGACTACATTTTTTTAAATGGTTGGAGACAATATATCTCAATTGTTTATTTGTGACTTTTTTCCCTAAAGAATTTCATTCATCCATAACTTTTTCCTGAGACGCCATAAAATTTGTAGAAAAATATATGTGTAGGTATTAAAAAGGTATTAAATATTTACAAAGAAACAATTGAGATATTGTCTCCAACCATGTGAAAAAAATGTGGTCCAGACAACCTGACGTCAGAATGTCTGGCCACTTTCTTTTCATGTTTTTTCACTGCTCGTCGAGGTACTAAATAATTTAATTTAGTTATCAAATAGTATCAAAAAGGTATTAAATCAATAGTCTCCAAACAAATAATATCGCACTTGGTCCAGGGGTCCTTACGCTAACCTTACATTCGTTATTTTGAATAGTCCGTTCTTTTTCTGATATCAAAATGAAACGAACAAGCATTTCAATTCGAATATACATTGGCCCCAATCCCTTTCAATTTCGTCAAATAGTGACCAACAAATTTCCCTAACATTAGATCTAATACTGGCGCCAATGTTTCGTAACTACTAAATAAACGTTGGCGCCAGTGTTACCAAGATACTGTATCTTAGCAACACTAAAAATATATGACTGGATCATACTAACCACATTTAAAGATAATAGTCAATGCATCTGCATTTCAATACCTACAAATAGTAAATAAATGTTAGGCTTTATTACTAAACTTAAATTTGTCTAAACATCAATAATAGGTATTTTCATACGTTTAATACTAGTAAATACATTTAAACATGAATTAATTTTCATTTTATACTTAGATTCATGTTTTTTCTTATCTAGAAGTAATTATAGATAGTGGACATGCCCCTAGACACACATTTACATACTAAATTTGGACTTTTTAGTCTTTGATTACAGTTTATTGGACTCTTATAAATACCATACATAGATAATATATTATTTGCACCCCCGGTCACGCTAAGCAGCGCGTATATTAAGTACATAAATATTATATACAAGATATTCCGCCATCGGTTAAACTTGTCGACATGTCAAAGATCAGATAGGTGTTATCTGAAATGGAATTCGAAATAAAAAATATTTAAACGCTGTTGCCATTACAATACAAATAACCTCTTTAACGTTTTTCAAAAATACTAAAATTACGAATTAAAATTAAGTCTTCAAGGTGGTAGAACCAGTATAGTTTGACCGGGGAAATACCACCGCCACACCTATTTCTAGCGCGAAGCATTTCTTGCGCGAGATAGAAGGGTGTGATTGCCGGCACACTTTCCAATGAGGCGACCGGCGACCATCATAGTCCTCGGGAGTAGCAACGCATCTGTGGTTGACTTCAGATGGAACCCATGTTCTTTATGTTGTTAATTACAAATGTCAATGAATGGGCGGCAGTGACTACTTATTTACCATCAGGTAGACTGCATGCTCCTTTGCTACTTTAGTCATATAAAAAAAAAACTTGACCTAAAATGTATCTTATCATACATAAAGTCTATTGCCAGTATTTTACGACGTTCTTGTTTCTGTTTCAACATACTACAATACTAAGTATTTTGTTTTGAAATGGCAACACATTTTTGATCTCGAATTCTATTTCTAGGGGAATGGGACACACAAACAATCCGTACAGTACAAGACTACGTACGAACTGTTATAAGTCATCGAGTCGTAGCTCTGTTCTACACTAAATAGCTCATGGTTCACGTAAATCGCTACAAACGCAGTCTATTCATGTGCATAGGACTCAATCCTTCAATCCTTGCTTTAAGCTCTGGAAGAGTCTATATATATATATATATATATATATACAAATTGATCTATGTGCTGGTGCAGCTCTGGTCTTCATATTTAGGTTGTGGTATTTGCATTATATAAATATTACGTTACTTTTGTATATTTTTAATACTAGTTGACCCGACGAACTTCGTTCTGCCTCAAAGTCAAAAATCTAAAATTGACAGTGTTTCTCCACTTGATTAAAATCCGTAGTGTAGTTTAAAGATCTAAGCAAACATGGGGACAGACAGCGAGAAGCGAGTTTGTTTTATACTATGTAGTGATACAATTTTTAATTTGTTGCACCCGTTTACCTATAATTTAGAAGCAACAAACGAGCACGCAGAGTAACTGATGTTAAGTGAATACTGCACGCCATGAACGTCTGTAATCAACTCAAGATAGGATTTTGAGTCTTACTTTTGTTACGTATTTCTTGTACCTCCACTTTCGCGAATTCGACTTACGCGGTTAGCAGTCAGTCCCACCTATCGCGTAAGTTCGGGGTATTACTGTACTAATATCGATATTCAGACCCAGATACAAGGGTCGTGGCAATGTTAAAATAGGCAGCAAAGGAATTAAAAAACACGCGCTATGAGGACCCGTTACATTTTAACACGTAACAATATTCTATAGAAAACGAGTCCAAGGTCGTTAAACATTAAATTGCTAAACATACAACGAATTTCTTCTAAACATAAAAGGTTTCAATATATATAACGCGACAGTTTTAACAAATATAAATTAACAATCACAACACTTATTCATTTTCTCACTCACTTCTTCTTAGATTTTCTTCCCTTTGTATTTTTCATGTGTTTAGATTTCCGACGACCTTTCACTATAACTTCCTCTTTTGTTTTTTTATGAGTATTTTTTCCACTAGTGTCGACTTTTTCATCCATCTTATTTGAGTTTACCCCTTTTTCAAATTTTTTATCATTCTTTGACATTTTAACGTTTTTATTCTTACTTTGTTTTTCATTTTGTTGCTTTGCAGATTGTTTAGTATCTTTACATACATTCTTCGATATATCTGTGTCTTTAATATCCTGAGTTTTGGTGTTATTTTTAGGTGGCTTAATTTTAATGGGATCTTTTACAATTTTGCTTAGATTTTTTTCAGTATGTACGCCTTTTTCAGAACTTTTTACAATTGTTTTATTAATGGGTTCATCTTCCTTTTGCGTGGGCGTTTGGTGTACAGTTTTATGTTTAGTATCGTTTATCAATTTATCTTGTCTGTTATTTTCGTTTACTTCATATCGCGTACTATTTCTTTTCTTTTCCACGTGGTCTCCAACATTAGAACTAACGACACTCTTTTCTTCAGAATCTATCAGTTTCACGGTAGGAATTAAGAGAAACTGATATTCGTTCTTTGTTTCATTTTGAATTTCACTGTTCTCAGACTTATCTTCAATACGACCAGGTAGTGAAAGCTCATTTGGTTCTACTTGGTGTGAATTATCATCATTTATTGTTTTATCCTCTTTTTTATACGACCAAATTGGACTTATGGACTCCCAATAAGGGTCATCGTCTGGCTCCGTTACAGATTCGGGTATTTCGATGTTTTCATCCGAAATAGTTAAGGTGTTAATTTGATTTTCAATTTCTTTGAAGGATATTTGGTCCGCCGGTTCGACTGCAGCTTTTGAATCGTTATTAATTTTATCACTCGCCCAATAGGGTAGAAGAGACCATTTCCTCTGTTTCACGGATTCATTTATTCTTTGTATATTTTCTTTAATAATTTTCTCATCGGGTTTAAAATTACGTGGCAATTCTTGGTGGGACTGATTATGATTGTAGTCGATATGACCAGCAAAACTTGCAGTAGATTGCAAATTGGCTTGTTCATATTCTAAAGCATCATTTGTGCTTGGCTGCGTATCGAACTCCTTACAAAATATTTCGTAGGGCAACAACTGGGCTGACGTGAAAGTAGTCGGTGAGAACTGGTCGGTTTGGTTCTCCTGTATCGGAGTCGATTGAGCATGAGTTACGTTCCTATCGAGACTCATTAATGTTTGCTGTGGTCTCGACGTTGCTAAAGGCGTGTGGGTAGGCTCCCTTGTGATCGTTCGATTTCTATCTAAGTTTAAACTCGGTGTCATTGGTGCGATGTAAGTATTTTGTCGCACTCGATTATCATAATTGCACTGGTTGCATTCTAAGGTAAGTGGAGTTAGGTGACGGTTGTCTCGAGTACTGTGCACTTCTGGTTCTACGCTTAGAGTTAACGGTGCCAAATATTGGTTCTCTCCCACTCCATAGTCTTGAGTGGTTTCAGTACATTCAAATATTTCGTTTAATAATTTAAAGGGCAGCTCATCATTATGTTTCTCGTGATGACCTTCGCGTTCCTGTACGACAGGGCTTATATCCTGAAGTGTTATAGTGGCTGGCTCGATAGCCTTGTATTTTTCGGTGAACTTTTGGATGTTAGTTGCCAGATTGAATATTTCACAGGCCTTTTTCACGGTCGAGTCGTCGACCGGTTCAAGATCTTGGCACAAGTCTTCGTAGGTCAAGGCGGAAATGGGACTTACACTGACGTCTCTGTGCATTTGGGATTGTTTCGTCATCACCTCGTTTATCATCGGCGGCGGCGGGGACTCGGAAAACAAATCAGAAGGCAACAAGTGAGCTGGTGGTGAAATATCTCGCGACTTACTTACCTGTGTTTCCCCGGAGCTCACACGAGAATGGTTAGGAAAAATAGAAACAGTGGAAGAATTTTCTTTTGCCTGTTGCCTAATTCTACTCAATGCTGAGTCATACGCGAATTCCTCCGCGGTGTACGGTGAAAACATAATATCCGCATCGAAGGTATACATCGAAGGATGAAGGTCATTTCGAGGCTGGTCGTCGAGTTGCCGAGGGGAGGGCGTCGGTCTCGAACTGTTCCGTTGCGAGATCATTGCTTGCGCTCGTTCCTTTTCCCTCATTTCCCAGACATATTTTCTTAATAGTTCTCTTCTTTGCTCAAATTTCCATATCAAGTATTCCTCTAAAAGAGGTCGAAGTCGCTTCCACTGCTGGACGTTGCGTTCATGGTCGCGATCGTCCGTCGGGGGCGCATTCACGGTGGCCACGTTCGACTTCATGGCCTCGATGTCGAGGTAATAGTCTCTGGCCTTGGACATGTCGATGACACACCGGCCGGAGCCAATGCGGGGGCTGGGCGGGCGAATGCGGGGCTTCGGGGCGGAAGAGGGGGACGGGGGCGGCGAGGAGTCTCGGCGCGCGCCCACGCGCCGCAGCTGGCTTTCGAAGGGATTTTGTTCGGGCGGGACAGGAGGAGAGGGAGCATTACGCGTGTTCGTTCGATGCACCTGGGAGTTGGGTTGATGTGGAGTAGGGGGCGGCGGAGAGACGTCACGCGTGCCCGTGCGATACCCAGGTGTATAGTTTTGTTGGTACGGGACAGAGGGCGTTGGGGAGACGTTCCGCGCGTTCACCCGTTGCACCTGGGAGCCGTGTGGCGGGGAGGCAGCCGGCGGCGAGTTACTACGCGTGCTCGTGCGATACACGCGGGAGCTGCGTTGTGGCGGGGCGGGGGGCGGCGGGGAGTGGCGGCGCGCGGCGGGGCGGTGCGGCGGGGCGGCGGGCGGCGCGCGGCGGGGCGAGGCGGGGGGCCTCTGCTACTCGGGCTCGTGCTTCTGTATGGGGCGCGGCGGGCGGCGGCGCGCGGCGGCCAGCGCGGCCAGCAGCGCGCGGCCCGCGGCGGCGCACAGCTCGGCGCCGTCCCGCGCGCCCGCCGCGCGCGCTCCGCCCGCCAGCGAGTTGCTGATATGCCTGTAACACATCATTCATGTGAGTCACGATAGATGGCGTTGATTACAGTAGAGAACGAATTAGATCATACTAGTGACCGTCAGACTAGCCGGTCACTACCCATATTTTACATCGAAATAGTTACTAAAAGTTGCTACCTAGTGGCTACTAATTTTTAGATAATTGCTACCTTTGAATTAAAATATAAAATAAAATGCTTTTTCAGGTGACCGGCCATTCTGACATCAGGATGGCCGGTCACCAATCCAGTTAGAACAACCTGCACAAATGAATGCAGTCTTTTTTTTAACCAACAGTTGCTACTAAATTGCTACCTTCATATATATCGTAATGGACCTCATAGCTGTTAAGGATAAAAATATATTATAGATTTACTATTTAGATGTCTAAACGCCTGTGAAATTAAATGAGCAAATCCGAAATTTCAACAATATTCGTATTATATAAACAGGCACTTTATATTTATAATATAATATTATATCGTATAATGTAGCTAAAACAATGATAATATATCGTAAATTTGTAAAATTAGATTGAAAGATTTTGGAGTTAGGCCAAAGCCCTCCTTCGATGGACAGAATGGTCGTGTCTCGAAAGAGGTTTAGTGGACTGTATTTGCGACGACAAAACGTTGCTACGTGCTGTAGTATCTCACGCACTCACCTGCTGCTGGTGGGCGCAGCCTCATGTATAGGGTATAAGGCACGTTCAACTCACCCTAAGGGCTCGAGCTAGCTAGTCTTACCTCGCAGTGGTCTACCAGTTACCCTCTACCATCCACTGCCGACACGTTGCATCGATCTTACAGCACGTTGCACACGAATTTGATTGTTACGCGAAAAGAAGGAATTTTACAATTAGTGGCTACTGTTCCTGATTATTAACGATAACGACAAAGTTGCGCGTGCGCGACCGACGAATCCGGACACCACGATTTTTGGCTAACGCCAACGAAAACGACACAATTAGATTCGAACACTTCGAAATCTCCGAAACGACTCCCTACTACTGTGGACCATAGGTCAAGTCCATAAATTATACTTGACAGATTATTAATTTCTAACTAACGACAAAAGTGAACAAGATATTAAGTAACATAAAAAGAAGTTTATGAAATGACCTGATTAAGTGGAAAGGCACGGGCGTGGTGGAGATCCAGTCGAGGTTCCCGTTGGCGTCGGCCAGCGCCGCGCAGCCCGTGAACCGCGCCGCGCCCGCGCACGAGAAGAACACCACCACGCGACACCCCTCCTGCGGTAACACTAACTATGTTATACGACAAATCGCCCTTAAGTATATATAAAGTATTGTAACACATGTACGTTTATAGTTAAATGTACATAAAATATGAATATTTGTCGTTGTTAACTTGCAGTATTTCTTGCATAAGAATAAGACATCTGAAGTCAATTAAAAAAAGTAAATAGATGCAAAGGGTTGCAACTTCTTCTGACTTGTTTCAATCGAATTTTTCATAGATGTTATATAAATTTTAATTATCGTATGAGTGTTCCATAATATTTTAGTAAACTCACAAATATTACAAAATGGCTACCTCAATATCAATTAAACTCACCTGCTTGACTTTCTGCAGCCTCTTCGCCGTGTTCTGCGTAAAGGGATAGGGCGAGCCGCTGCTCTGCGCGTTCTCCACCGTGTGAATGTCGTCGGCCTTCGCCACGAAGTACCTCGTGCTCGTGTTCCCTTCGTTGTTCTCCCCGTACTTCTCTATGTTCGCCAGCAGCGTCTTCCCGTTGGGGGACATCGGACTCTTCGGCCCGCTGTACGCTTGCGGCGAGAACCCTTGCGGCATCCCATCGTTCCGCCATCCGGGTCGCTGCCCGTTTCTATAATAATTTTGGTTCCCGTAGTAATTTGTGTTGTAATCACTTTGACTGTAATGAGGGTAGTGTTGACGGTATTCGTCGTTGTTGTCAACTCTGATGCGCCAGTTGCCCGAATCGACAGTTAGCGGCTTCGGTCTCTGGCCAATCCCAGCTGGCTGGCTCAGACCCACGTTCTTCTCCTCCGCGCCCAGTACCTGGACTACCGCGTTCAGAATCTGCTCGTCCAACGGAGACATCGTCTTCATCGGATTCGACATCCGTCTGATGACCAGAGCGCAGAGCTTCTGTCGCAGGTAGTACACGCTTATGGCGTCGGATGCGTCTGCCGTGAACGCGGTCCAGTCGTCCAGCGTGAGGACGGCTGTATCCGGCGACGAATTATTCTCGTCGGCTTCACTGTCCGAGTCGCTGGAAATTCCGGGCGGATTCGCCCGCTGCGTCAGGGCTCCGGGCTGGAGCCTCAAGGGTCCACCGAAGAGGGCTATCGTCAACGGAGTCACCAGCGTGTTGCATCGAATAAAACAGAATCTTCCCACGCGGGATATTTCTTCAAATACCACCCAGTCGGTAGGCAAGTTCTGCACGGACTTTTGCGAGCCCGACTGTCCGCCGCCGCAGTGTAAGGTGGAACTAGGGTGGAAGGCCACGCGGACCTCCTTGGCGGTGCGGAGGGTCCCGCAGTCCCGGTCCACGCGCGCCACGAATGGGTAGAGGCCACTCACCAGCACCGCCTTCACCACATGCCACTTTTCTGAATTGCTATTAACGTCCTTGATGTCCCCGGAACCGCGGGACTTCACCAGGCACAGAGCTCTCAACTGAGCTAGTAGTTGAGAACGGTATCCGACGATCATTTCCATGGTGGCGGAACAAATCAGGTTCTTCGCACAGAAGGCTCTTTCGGTGCCGTTCCCGCGAGCGATCTGCCACGCTTGGAAGGCTCGCAGCAGAACCATGTGATCGGAGAAGCTGTCCGCACCGAACTCCTTCCTAGCGGTACTGCCCTTCTTTCTAAACTCCGGAACTGCCGATATCTGGAAGGGTTCCTTGTTGGACAAGCTGCAGACGATGGTAAGCACCGGATCGAGACATTTCATCACGCAAGCGTAAAGTAGCATCTTTCCCAGTTTGGGTTCTATGGTCAGATCTAATAAGTGCTGACCTATTTCGGTCAAGTCCTCGTTGGGTGTCAACGCTCCGATGGTTTTGAGAAGCGACACTGCGTTCCTTACTGCCAAGAACGATGGAGGTTCCAGGGCCTTGGAGAGGAAATCTGCTATGGGCGTATTCCCCGGCGCTAGTAGCTTAGTATGGAGGCATAGCTCCTGTAGCGGTACTCGGAGAATTTCCGGGATGGAGTTGAGTGGAAGGGTCTTGAATCGTCGCTTCGAACACATGTGGAAGCAGTGGCCGGGCTTCGTGCGGCCCGCGCGGCCCGCCCGCTGCTGGCAGCACGCGCGGGACGTCCACACACACTGCAGCGTGCAGACGCCGCCGTTCGACTCGTAATACTTCTCCTTGACCTTGCAGGAGTCGACAACGTAGACGACGTCGTCGATCGTTATCGACGTCTCCGCTATGTTGGTGGATATGATCACCTTCCTGGCGTGCGGGAGCGGTATGAACACCTTCTTCTGGTCGATCGTCTGCATGTTGCTGTGTAGGGTGAATATTTGATACTTTTGCGCGTTCATTTCCGTGCACGTCTGGATCATGTCTCTTAAGGTCGTTATATCGTCGTATCCCGGTAAGAATACCAGGATGCTGCCTTTGGGTAGATTCAAGTGGATATGTTTGATGAGAGCGAGCATCAGCTCGTGGTCGATGACATCCTCGGTGTGGGAATGATGGTACACGTCCAGGAGGAAGTTATCAGCCGCGTTGTCCTCTTCTTGAGTGTTTTTGACCTCCTCCACCTGGTTGAATGTCGCTAACATATTCGCACACTCGGTGTGTCCGTTCTCAACAGCGTAATCGTATGCAGTTTTTCCACTTTTGTCCTTTAATGTCGGGTCGGCTCCTAGAAAAAATAAGGAAACAATAATGAACTCGTAGCAGATAATTACTAAGATATTGGAAAAAAAAGAATATTTATTTTATTATACACTTGTAATTAAACTATATCACTTCTTGTATTGTAGGTTCAGGTATAATAATATTCAGAACCAACCAAGTCTTAGCTAAATAAAATAAGTTTAGACAATTTCGTTATTTTATTTATTTCATATGTTTATTATTCAATTATTCAGGGCGTCGATATATTTGAAATATTTTTATTTTGTATAGTCTTAACAAGATGACAAATGATAAACGTATGGTGATCACACCTGGAAAATTCAGTAAAAATTAAGGCATGTATCATATATACAACATTTTATACAAGCATAACATTTATATATGTATGCGCGCGCGCCCGGGCATATGCGTGTGCTTGAGCGGGTGCGCGTGGAAAATGGGTGGAATACTAATTGGGTGTCGTTTGTACTCGTGCGAGCACTGAGAATGAGATGTGTGTGTGTGTTTTTGTGCATGCGTTTATGCTTGTGTTTGAGCGTGGGAGTCCGGCTATGTCTGTGGTGTGTGCGTTGCGCGTGCAAGCGTCGAGTACGAGGGTGGTGTGCGTGCGCGCGTGCATATGTATGTCTGGGCTTGCGTGCACTGAGTACGAGTGTGTGTGTGTGTTTTTGTGCACGCGTTAGTGCTTCTGTTTGAGCGTGGGAGTCCGGCTATGCCTGTGGTGTGCGTGTGCAAGCGTCGAGCGAGAGAGTAGTGTGTGCGCTTGTGTATATGCATGCCTGGGCTTGCGTGCACTGAGTACGAGTCTCTGTGTGTGTGTTTGTGCACGCGTTAGTGCTTCTGTTGGCGCGTGGGAGTCTGGCTATGCCTGTGGTGTGTGTTTTGCGCGTGTAAGCGTCGAGTACGAGGGTAGTGTGCATGCACGTGCGTGTATGTCTGGGCTTGCGTGCACTGAGTATGAGTGTGTGCCTGTGTGTTTGTGCTTGTGTTTGAGCGTGGGAGTCCGGCTATGGCTGTGGCATGTGTGCGTGCAAGCGTCGAGTGCGAGGGCGGTGTGTGTATGCGAGGGTGTGTGTACCGATGCGCAGGATCTGGTGCGCGGTGTGCGTGAGGCCGCGCGCGGCGGCCGCCATGAGGCCGGTGCGCGCGGCGCGCGAGGTGGCCGCGTCGGCCGCCGCGCCCTCCGACAGGTACATGTACAGCAGCTGGCTGAACGAGTCCTAAGCAAACAAACACCCCACACACGGATCATTACTATTTCTATGGCGACAATTAATGACGTTGTGTAGTCACACTTCTATATGAGGTAACCATCTTAGTCCTCGGGAGTAGCAACGCATCTGTGATAGACTTCAGATAGAACCTATGTTCTGTATAAAGTTGTTTACATATGCCCAGTATCTGGGCGGCAGTGACCATTTACCATCACGTGGACTACATGCTCGTTTGCTACTTCAATTTAATAAAAAAAAAAATAGTTTCTCGTTTCATACGTGCTATATTAAAAATAAATATTAGGATACTGACTATAATTTCCACATTCGATATATTCATTATAAGATGACACTTAAGATTAATGAGCTCATGACACATTCAATGGTTAAAACCTAAAATAATGTGAATTTCATTACCCTTACAGTAGCCTTTAATCTTTCACATTAAATGATCGATTAAATCTATAAAATTCTAAATGTTCTAGAATCTAAAAATACTCCTAAGCATGTATACATATTTAAATCTCTATCTGCTATTTCATTAAGTTAAAAATATTTCATTATAATTAGACATCGGATTACAAGCATTTGCATATAGAAAAAAAACATCATCTCATCATCGTCATCGAATCTAGACCGACTTCCAATAATTTTATAAATGTGTCTTCATAACATAGTGCCTTTTTGCGTATGCATATGTAAACTTTGTGTTGACACTTGACAATGTATTAGAATGTTTCTAAGTTTAGTTTTAACACACTTTCACTGTGTAAAAGTGGATCTATTGCCAAAATGTCGTTTTAAAGAAATTGGTTAATTAATCCAATTTAATATTATAGAATCGTTTTGTGAAACCGAGACCTGTATGTTAATGTGTAACAGACGATTCAAATTAATAATAATAATACTAAAGCATGAACATTTGATTGTCGATTCTCTGTTAGTATTTTAGTTTTAGTTTATATTAGTTATGTAAAACATATTTGTATTTCATGAATAAACTCTGTTTTTAGACGGATCACATTGTGTTATGTTTTAAGAAGTAAACAATATCATCCCTTATACATATAATCCGATGTCTAATTATAATTTAACGAATTTAAATATAAAATGAGTATAGGTGAGTGATCGTGTGGAGCTCACCAGGCTACCGTCGTTGAAGCACTCCTCCAGGAACTCGTCCATGTCGGCCTGCAGCGCCGGGTCCTGGACGGTTTCCTCCTTGCTAGTGCCCGCGGTCTCTTGTTCGTTAGATTTTTGTCCTGTACATGAAATAGAACATCAAATAAATACAAGTGAAGTCCATAGAGTAGTGATAACCTGATAGCCCAAAATCGACCACTGTAGTCCGAGATCCGAATCCCAGGACTAGGATCCGAGCAGCACTTTTTTTCTAAAATGTTGCGAGTATTAGAAATTAATCTTAACTCATTTACGTTAAATGGAAAACATCACGAGAAAACATGAACCCCTCGAAGTCGAACCAAAAATCTAACCCTTCCAAAGTCCTAGAAGTTTGGTCACAACCAGATGGTGTTTCTGCGATATTAATTAATAAAGTGGTTAACAATGAATAACTTTAGATATATTTCATCACTGAGTGATAAAGACATATAAAATATTCTAAAGGATAAAAAATAAGAACCACTCATATCATTCTACGTACCCGGGGTCGGCAAGTAGTAATTAGTATCTGGACTCTACTGAGTCCATATACTGTTGTAAACTTTTACCGAGGTCCAAAAAAACCTGATAATGATAAGTTAGTTTTGCTTTCAAATTATTAAATAAACTGATTGTTAAACATCCATCCATCCATCCATCCATCAGCCCTTTGATGTCCACTGCTGGACATAGGCCTCCCCTAAATGGCGCCACTCCAACCGGTCCTGTGCCCTCTGAATCCAACGGTTTCCCGCTGTCTTCTTCAGGTCATCGGTCCAACTGGTAGGGGGGCGACCTGTACTCCTTTTGCCTAAACGTGGTCGCCACTCGAGGACCTTTCCAGGAGATGGGCAGCAGCATCTCCTGTGAAATTCCAACATTTACTGCGGTCACCAACACGCTTGCCAGGCGCGGTGACTACTGGCAAAACCCCCTTATGACAGGTGATTGTTAAACATATCGTCGCTTAAGTTCTAACACCGCGGATCTCAAAAATAAGAGAGCAAAAAGCTGTGTCAAATAGTTATTTATAATTACCAAATAACATATTGCGTTTAAAAAAGATACTCATATTAAAATAATAGTTTTTATGAAAATGTAGCATGTTCCTATATTATTTTGAGATATCATTATTTCATTAACTCAAAATGGGTATTTTTTGAGTTACGCGGTGTTAGAACTTAAGCGACGATATGTGAAATTATTGTTGTTGCGAAGTTTTGTAAACTTGGTGGTCGCTCTTTCCGCGGTCGTCCTTCCGCGGTCCGGACGTAGACCGCGGCCCGCCTGTTTCTGACCGCCGCTATATATTTTATTTACTTTTATTTAAATCAGACACATGTCCATATAATAAAAATGATAATAATAAGAATCATGTTAGTTATTACTTATAGTATGTTAGTATTAAAATTCTACATTAAACAAAATCATAAGTACAATTAAAATAAAATACAATTAAATACCAATACAATAAAAATCATAATAAAAATGTCAACAAAATAGTGTCAATTATCTACATCACATGGATTTCAAATTATAAACCTATTATATAACCTATTATATACCTTCTAAATGCGACCAGTAGCTGTGGCTGCCGGTTTTGAGCTTATTCTTGAGATCCCGCTCCACTTGTATCATCTTCTTGGTGCGGTACTGCGTCAGCTTCAGCACGTCCTCCAGGTAGTACCGTTGCACTTCGTGAAGTCGCCCCGGGATCGTGATCACTTGGCAGTTGTTGAAGTACCTGACAACATTGTGAAATAAAAGGTAAACGATTTGCAAATAATTTCTTTTTTTTACAATATAAAGTAGCAAACAAGCATGCAGTTTACCTTACAGTAAATGGTTAATGCCGCCCACCGACATATTTTAGCAACTTCATACAGAAAAAGTCAATCACAGATGCGTTGCTAGTCATATAAATGTGAGCTGGCAATCACACTCTTTCTATGAAACACAAAATTGCATTATCACATGTTTATGGAAGGATGAGGTACATTCCACGGTGCAACTACACTAGTTCTGCCATCTGGTAAAACACTTGTTTCTTTGGGCTCTGTGGTACCTGGAGAAGATCTGCGTGTCCAAGGTGGCGGACATGAGCACGAGGCGCAGGTCCCGCGCGGGGGGTGTACCTGGAGAAGATCTGCGTGTCCATGGTGGCGGACATGAGCACGAGGCGCAGGTCCCGCGCGGGGGGTGTACCTGGAGAAGATCTGCGTGTCCATGGTGGCGGACATGAGCACGAGGCGCAGGTCCCGCGCGGGGGGTGTACCTGGAGAAGATCTGCGTGTCCAAGGTGGCGGACATGAGCACGAGGCGCAGGTCCCGCGCGGGGGGTGTACCTGGAGAAGATCTGCGTGTCCATGGTGGCGGACATGAGCACGAGGCGCAGGTCCCGCGCGGGGGGTGTACCTGGAGAAGATCTGCGTGTCCATGGTGGCGGACATGAGCACGAGGCGCAGGTCCCGCGCGGGGGGTGTACCTGGAGAAGATCTGCGTGTCCAAGGTGGCGGACATGAGCACGAGGCGCAGGTCCCGCGCGGGGGGTGTACCTGGAGAAGATCTGCGTGTCCATGGTGGCGGACATGAGCACGAGGCGCAGGTCCCGCGCGGGGGGTGTACCTGGAGAAGATCTGCGTGTCCATGGTGGCGGACATGAGCACGAGGCGCAGGTCCCGCGCGGGGGGTGTACCTGGAGAAGATCTGCGTGTCCATGGTGGCGGACATGAGCACGAGGCGCAGGTCCCGCGCGGGGGGTGTACCTGGAGAAGATCTGCGTGTCCATGGTGGCGGACATGAGCACGAGGCGCAGGTCCCGCGCGGGGGGTGTACCTGGAGAAGATCTGCGTGTCCATGGTGGCGGACATGAGCACGAGGCGCAGGTCCCGCGCGGGGGGTGTACCTGGAGAAGATCTGCGTGTCCATGGTGGCGGACATGAGCACGAGGCGCAGGTCCCGCGCGGGGGGTGTACCTGGAGAAGATCTGCGTGTCCATGGTGGCGGACATGAGCACGAGGCGCAGGTCCCGCGCGGGGGGTGTACCTGGAGAAGATCTGCGTGTCCATGGTGGCGGACATGAGCACGAGGCGCAGGTCCCGCGCGCGCGGCAGGGCGTCCCGCAGCGCCACCAGCAGGAAGTCGCTGAACTTGTCGCGCTCGTGCACCTCGTCCACGAAGATGTGCGTCACGCCTGCAACCACACGAAACCAATCATCATACAATGTTCACTAATTTTTCCTGTTAGGTGAGACTGGAGAAAAATGATGATAACATTTGGAGACTTAATTCCATTGACTTTAACCCGAAGTAATAAAATTGTTTTTCGTTAATCTATTAAATCGCAAAACCCTATCGACGAATATTCACCATAATTCGAAAATTACGAAAAGTCCAAGGCAACTGAAACTGGTTTTTTTTTTATCTGGCTGAAGTAGCAAACGAGCATGCTGTCCACCTGATGGTAAGTGGTCACTGCCGCCCATGGACATCTGTAATCAACTTCATACAGAACATTGATTCCATCTGAAGTCAATCACATAAGCGTTGCTACTCCCGAGGACTATAATGTTCGCTTCATGTGAAAGTGTGACCTAGAAGGCATTAGGACTAACCTAGTAAGCATACATTTCGACTGAATTTTAAGTGTAAAGTCACCACCACACTATGTCTACCACGTGTCACAAATGTTACCTGTGAGCGCGCTGTCCCCGCCCATGAGCGTGCGCAGCAGCACGCCGTTGGTGCAGTAGGTGAGCACGGTGCGCGGGCTCACGCGCGACTCCAGCCGGATCTGGTAGCCGATCGACTGCCCGGCCTTCTCCATGCGCTCGAACGCCACCTGCTCAACGTTCATTAAATAATCTCTTATTACAAAACAAGTTTAGCTTACAAATCATATTCAGAACTATTTGTATCAATAAAATGAAGGGAGCAGGCTAATCACAAGTTCATAAGGAGCATAAGGATAACAACTGACTGCTCCATTTTTATGATTGTATCATTGTATCATTTAGACTTCTTATAACAATTCAATTATACAATTAGTAAAGCATTCAAATAAGCCATCATGAAGTTTTCACCGATTGTTTTATCATCAGTAGCTGAAGGATTTCGGAGTTAGGCCGAAACCCTCTTTCGATTGACAAAATGGTCGTGTCTCGAAATAGGTTTAGTGGACTGTATTTACGACGATAGAAATGCTACGTGCTATAGTATCTAACGCACTCACCTGCTGCTGATGGGCGCAGCCTCATGTATAGGGTATAAGGCACCTTCGACTCACCCTTAGCTCGAGCTAGCTAGTCTTACCTCGCAGTGGTCTACCAGTTACCCTCTACCATCCACTGCCGACACGTTGCGTCGATCTTACAGCACGTTGCACACGAATTTGATTATTACGCGAAAAGAAGGAACTTTACAATTAGTGGCTACTATTCCGGATTATTAACGATAACGACAAAGTTGCGCGTGCGCGCCCGACGAATCCGAAAACTACGACTTTGGCTAACGCCAACGAAAACGACACAATGAGATTCGAACACTTCGAAATCTCCGAAACGACTCCTAACTACTAACTGTGGACCATAGACATGTATAGGGACCATGGACCATAGATTATGCTACAAACGACAGATTGTTAATTTATAACTAACGACAAAAGTGAACAGTAGCCATATAAGGAAATGAATGTTTGATTTAGCTATACATACAATAACAATACAATTCAATGGTATTCCTCAGTCTTTTCATCCTCATCATCTTCATTTCTATCATACACACATTATGTACATTTATAGACATATATACATATATGTCACTGGCTGACCCTAACTTTGTTCCGCCTAAAAGTCAAAAATCTAAAATTATGAGTGTTCATCCAATATATTATCCATGTATTGTACATAAAAACCTTTCTTTTGAATCACTCGAATCATAATTTTCATCAATCTGTTAAAAAAACTGCATTAAAATCCGTAGCGTACTTTTAAAGATAGGGACAGACAGCACGAAGCGACTTTGTTTTATACTATGTACATTAAGCCTTACTGAAGTACTTACCCTTTCAGCAACAGACACAGCTGAAATCCTCCTCGGCTGAGTGCAGTAGATGCGAGCGACCTGGTTGTGTTCCTGACAGTAATCCAGCACCAGCTGAGGCAACTGTGTGGTCTTTCCGCAACCTGTCGCGCCCGCTACTATTATAACCTACAACAATTAAATTAAGGGGAGTTTATTGGTACCAGAAATAAATATTATTAGAAATAGTGAAGTCAAGAGAAACTAAATATAAACAATGTACTACTGTACATGAAACTGAAAATAAAACAAGCTTATAAAAATTATATAAGAAGAGTGAACATAATTGAGAAACTAGACTCAGGAAGATTGGAAAAGATTTTCTTTGCCAATTTCCCTTAATGTTGCATGTGAAGTCTGGGTACAAAAAAAAAACAAAAAGTTTTGGATAAATTTAATAAGTAGCACTGTAATAATATTTAAATAGTTAAATGTACCTGATTATGAGTAATGGCATTAATTAGTTCTTGCCTTTGTTCATACACAGGAAGTTTCTCCCTGAACTTGTGCAGTTCTGGATTGTATGTCGTGTTTGGAACCTGAAAAAATCAAAGGATACATTTTTAAATGAGTCAATGCAACTCACAAAAACGTCGTAGTAATATTAAAATAGTAACCAATACATATAGAAATTGGGTTGCTTTATCTATATATATACATAAAAGGGAAATCAAAAATATGATTACTTTGCATAGATTCACTTTTCACTTTCAAAACAATGAAATATCCCTATGACCAATCCTGACGTAGGCTCCTTATATCTGAGATTACCCTGCTAGTTGATTAAATAACAGTAAGTAACCAGTAGCAGCAGTTAGTGACAATTACCATGAATGGACACGATTAATCAACCTGGATAACAATAGTCTTTAATCAGGTTAAACATGGATAAATTACCCCTAGAAATTTGAATACCTCAGACCACAACATAAGCTTAACACTACTGTTATTAAGCAACTAGTGCTAACCATTGTATGTAATATTCTGATATATTAACTTAGCTTTAACACTTAAACTCAGATAAGTCATTTTGTACATAGAGCATGCTGAAGATAGTGACATATTTATGTCACTAGCTTCACTTTTCTAGTGTATGTAATTCACATGCTCGTGAAAAACATAACACTCTTTCTACTAAAAACAGCACAGTAAAAAATTACCAGTGCTATTCCATTATTCAGCTGTCCCAAAGACTTGTGTGCTAATTGGGGACTTCTCTCCTTGTCCCCGTTGACACTGAGGTCATCCTTCTCTTTGTTGGTGATGGGGAAGGCGTTGAACAGCTCAGATATGGTGCACCGCATGTTGGAGTCCAGGATCAGCTTCGCGTCCGACTGGATGATGGTGGACCCAACACGCTTGTATATTGTTATGTAGCGGTTGACACCTGTAAAAGATGTAAAATGATATCATTGAATCTAAAGATGTAAAATTCAGCTTATGCCTCTCATTATGCTGCTCTCATTATAAAGAATGTAATTTTTTGCAGTAATTGTAATTAAAACTTGACAAAAAGTGGTATTAGCTCTAGGTTAGACAACCTTGTCAAAGTAAATGCAAGAAATCTCACTTATATAAATAAAATTGCATTTATGTCTTTTTACCAAAAAATGTATGTATATTCTCAAAACTATCATTTCACAAATTTAATCGCTTGTCATTCACAGTTTATGCAATCAAGTTTTAAGTATTCACAGGTTACATAATTATGACGTGATGTAGTCGGGAAACCGCTGGATTCAGATGGCTCAGGACCGGTCCAAGTGGTGCAGATTACGGGAAGCCTAAGTCCTGCAGTAGACTTTAAAAGGCTGGATGGATGGATGTAGTCTATACATTTAAAAAGTTTGGCACTTTCTGTTTGCGCTTCAGCTTTCCTTGAGTACTAGTGGTCATTCATTTTCTGTCTGATTCATGAATAAGAACCACTTACTAAACTGCATTTTCCATTATGATGGCAGAATTTGCATTTTGAGATTACACAAAAAATGAACAAACACAACAGTACTGTTTGTCTGTTCAAACTTATAGCATTTAAAAATAAGGAACCATTGTTACACAAGCTAAATTATTATCGCAAATACGGCACAGCAAACGCTAAACTCAGCAGAAGACATTTTGCGATTTAAATTTAAAATTGCACAATGTGTCTTTTCTTACAATGTGGATACCTAATGATGCATAAGATTTTATCTTTACAATATAAGTGGGTTTTGTAATAACTATGACAAATTCAATTCAAAATAGTTGTATTTTCTCGCTTCAGGCCAGTGTGTAGGATAGTATCTGAGCTACCTTCTTTTTTTAAGTGGGTAATCCTCATGGATACCCAGCCATATCCATATGTCATATCTGAGCGACCTACTATACGCATATCTTGCTACAGAGTTGTGAGGAATATGTGTTATATGGTCAGACATACTGAGGGTTGAAATAGTTATTATTAACTTTTTTAATGGATGAATTCTGGAGCACTAGCGAAAAATGGCGGAACTGCTAGAACAGCTTCGACATTATAAATTTTAGTTCCAGGAAAAGTGGGTAGCAGATTTAACGATAATTACAATTTGCCTTCGCCTCAAAAGAAGCACATGCGAATTATTACATGCTTTTGCGCAACAGACGAGTCAACAAATAGTCTAATTACAAAAACTTGTGAAACATTTTTGATCTATGTTAATATAAAGCATTACATTACTTAAAACAACTGCATTTATTTTCCTCTTTAATATGTATGTACGTATTAGTACAATCAATTTGGGTAACATTGAACAGCGGTGTAACTTTGAACAAAGTTGTGAAAAAAATATATTAATTTATTACATGGAAACTTCTTGTTGTTTCAATATTGTACCTGCGTAAAATGGATTGCCAAAATGTTGTAATAGCAATGAAAGTAAAAAAAAGGTACCTGTTAATGTCATAATTTTAAAAAATACCGCCTTTTCCGTAGTGAAGTTGTTGCAAGTGTTTGATGCTCCGTTTTGAAATAGCAATTATAATATAAAACTTACCGTAAACAGGTATGTTTTGATGTTTAATCTTTAAAATGTATATTGTATATTATTATTTTGAAACTGTACTATCCGTATCCCATGTTGAATATTGCGTAAAACTGCTAAACTTTTGACGACGTCGAAATTGGATGTAATACGGGTAACTTTGAACGGTTCAAAGTTACCTGTATCATAAAAAAATTTTTTTTTCGGAGGCTCAGGGTCGCTCAGCGTGCTATGGAGAGGACTATGCTCGGAATTTCGCTACGAGATATGATTCGCAACGATGAAATCCGTAGACGAACGAAGCTTACCGACATAGCTCTCAAAATTAGCAGGCTGAAGTGGCAATGGGCTGCCACATCGCTCGTAGGACCGATAACCGATGGGGAAGAAAGGTCCTCGAGTGGCGACCATGTTTAGGCAAAAGGAGTACCGGTCGCCCCCCTACTAGATGGACCGGTGACCTGAAGAAGACAGCGGGAAACCGTTGGATTCAGAGGACACAGGGCCGGTTGGAGTGGCGCCATTTAGGGGAGGCCTATGTTATGTCCATGTTCCGTCCATCCTTTTTTTTTTTTGTTTTCGAGAGGGAAACCTTCCAAAGGTACCCGATGTTCCGTCCATCCATGGATGGATGGAATAAATAAACAAAAAAAAACTAGTATCTTATTTTACCCCCAAATTGATCGACCTTGATTCATATGGCAAGACCAAGTTGTCTATTGTATTTATATATCAAAATAAATGTATTTTTTATAGATTTGGTTTTAATTAACAAAAATATGATAATTAATTTTACTCAGACCTTAAAATATTAGATTAATGACGGATTTTATATCCTCAAAAAATTATATTCAAAGTTACCCAAAACTAAGGATAACTTTGAATTTGAGTTTTAGGGGTAATTGTGGATAGTTTAATTGTTTTCTCCGTAAATTTATTGTGTTAGATTAATAAACCAGCTAAAAAGGACACTATTAATTTAGTAAAAACAAGGTGCAATAAATATAAAACAAATTATAATATCACAAATATTGTAAAAAATGTTCAATGTTACCCAAATCGAGGTTACATTTTTAGTAAATCTCCTTCACCTTTCAAAATTAGAACAAGTATAACGCGCAACAAGGGGTTGTAATACTCACCCTTCCCGCGCGACTTTGACTTGAGTCCCAACTTCGCGACGGTTTGATGGAGAAATCCCCGTTCTTGGGCAGACAGGAACGACGGGAACGACAATTCCGTATCATTTTCATCCGCCAGAAATTTGTCTAGCTGGATTTTCAATGCAATGCTAACAGATTCGGCGATTGCAAAGTGTTTGCCGCCTGTATGCCGTTTACCCCGTTTAGAACTCATGTTTACTGATCACTTTATACCGGTTTCACTATTAACTATGGTCACTATCTGATTTTCACAGACCGTATTTGTTGTTTACTTTGATAAAAATCAGTATCGATATTTAATAAATATGAAGCGCCATTTAAATAAGATGGATGGTTCTGTCACGGTGACACACAATCAAACAGACACACAAATACCAATATTCTTCGCACAGACTATGTAAATCAGACATTTTATAGAACTTGATTTAATTACACAATTCAGCAGATTAGACTTAAAACCTGAACCTGAAATTTCCAAAAATTTGAATAAAAAAACGATTTTTCTATTTAATTTCACTGTAGTGTCTCAAATGATTCACATTTGTAAAATAAATCACTTTTATTTTGCAATTTCATACCAATTTGCTTATATACAATTCTGTAAAATATTTTGATCAATGACATAATCATCAAAACTTGTAGGTAAACTGATAAATTAAAAAACTATATTTATTGCAAAAAATTTAAACTCAAATAAATATTGCAAGCAATGCTTTAGTACAGTCAGCAGCAAATAGTTAGTGGCGTTCAAAGTGTCCATATTGTTAGATACAATCAAAGTGTTCAATAATATCGGCACAACCTACGTTTCTAATTGTTGACAACATCTTAAACTCCCAAATGTCAGGACGTTCATAAACTCATATTGTTAATACCATCCAAATTGTCACAAATGTTCCGGCGTTAGTGGTAACCTAGCAACGAGACTGTTTGTAAATATAGGTACATTTTAAAATATTAAACTTTATGTTGCGAATATATTGTAAGGATCACTTACTGTGCGAGCAATGTTAATATTGACATATGTTTATCTCATTTAAGGTTTTAAAATTGAATGAAGATACTTTTCATCAGTTTAAAAATGAGAAAACCATAGAGGTAACAGAAAAACTATTATATTTTAGCTAAAATATATTGTTTGTAGAAAATATACATCGGTCTTTAATTTTTTTTAATATACATCCTTTGAAACCCTTCGAACATCCTTGCTAGTAACGATCGAATAACTTTAAGCTCGTATGTGAAAACGAATTTCTGAGGAACTTCTTTTTTGCACGTCAAATAATTGTGAACAATGTTGATGTGGTGAATCGGATCAGATAATGTCGCTGGCAAACGTTTATTTCCGGAGAGAACAGGAAGAAGAATCAATCGATTGAACTTGTTCTTTTTCAAGTGTGTTATGAACGGACTTAGACCTTCATTTTCTTGACGAGGGTAGGTTTGTAGAACTTGACGTGGTAAGTATTTCACGTGCAATATATGGGTATGTTTCCATATACTGAACATTAACAACACTTGACGCAATTGAGCCCGGATGAGATACTCTGTCGATGGAATTATTAGAATGCAATATAATGGTGTATCCCATTGTGCCCCGTGACATTTCGCATCTTGCCGCAATAACTATGTCAAAAGAAAATATAAAATAACGGTAAGACTAAAGCAGTGTTAACATTGCCCATCAACTTCAAGGAAAACGTAAAATAAAGGAGAAAATAATCATCAATTCAATACTATTTCTTACTTGATTCTGTAGTTATTAAGGATAAAAAAATATTATATCAATTATGCACTTAAACTAAATTTGATTGTAAATAAACTGTCATGGTCTATTGAGTATTGTTTGAAAGCAGCTTCTGATGGGCTGCAGCACCATCTCGCAAAAGCGTTTAGTTTCTGGTATGTGGGCATGACCCGTCTTACTCGTCCGTCCTCTCGTCTTGTCTTATCATGCCTCTTGTTCCCCTAGACCGATTCTATGACAATGACAGTCAATGACGTCATTGCAAGATATGAAAAGGATAGTTGTTAATATAAAAAAAGAGAGAAGAGAAGAGTCATTGTTACCATGTCTTATACCGTAAGTGTTCAGGAACCTTATATCCGCAACATAAGGTATAATATTATAAAATGTACCTATATTTACGAACAGTCTCGTTGCTAGGTTACCGCTGGTGTCGTAACAGATGCTTTAATTGTGACAATTTGACTGGTTCATTATGAATTTAAGAATGTTCTGTCATTTGGAAGTTTATGATGTTGTGAACAATTAGAACACGTAGGTTGTGCCGATATTATTGAGCACTTTAGTTGTATCTAACAATGTGGACAGTTTGAATGCCTCTAACTATTTGCTGCTGACTGTACGACATCTATGTGTTTATTAACTTTTTAATTTTAAATCACTGATTTTAATTGAAGTCACGGCTAGGAACCAGGGATACGTTTAGGTAAAAATAAAACCTAAGGGCTGAAAAACAAGATGCCCTGGCAGTTAAATAAAAAAACGATAAATGTCAAACTCATTTTAGATGTTGCTTGAAATTGAAATGACATTTTGCACGTGTATTTCCTGCATTATTTGTGTATGATTTTATATAGTTAAAAACGCCTATTTTAAATCCCTTTCATATGTAACGTTATTCAGATTGAAACATGTCCAAGAAAATAAACCATTTGGTCGTGGACACGACTGCGTTTATCAAGGCAGCAAACTTGCAGGAACTCGCTGAAAACGTGTACACAATACAGGAGGTAATAGACGAAATAACTAACGACAGACAGCGAAGAAAACTTGTGGTCCTTCCCTACGACTTGAAGGTTAAAGATGTATTCACCGAGAGCGTCAAGTTTATTACAGAATTCTCTAAAAAGACTGGTGATTACACCAGTCTTTCTGCCACCGACATCAAGGTTATGGCGCTCGCGTACCAACTGGAGAAAGAAATCGTAGGTACAGAGCATTTAAAAACCACTCCAACTGTCCAAAAATTCGTCAAAGTAACTGGTATTGGTAATTTTAATTTACATCCAGAAAGTACAGAAAATGAAGTCAAAGATGATGACTCTCAATTAAATGATAGTATTGAAAACCCACTTCCCTCGGAGTCAGAATCAAACGCAGATACTGATTCTCACAATACTGACAATCAACTCAAATCTACTGAACACAAAAATAAACCAGCCATCTTAGAACCTACAGCAGATGACAATATTGTAATTAACAAAGTTCAATTAGAGATTCAAAATAGTGAAGAGGACAATAAACTGACTAAAGATATAACACAACAGATAGAGAACATAGAATTAAGCAATGATGATCTAGATAATGTCATGGTTAAAGTATCCGATGAAGAAGATTCTGGAAGTGAGGAGGAATCAGACAGTGACGAGGGGGAGTGGATAACACCAAGTAATCTAGCAGCTAAGAAGAAAGAAATGGACGTCGGAGAGCTTGAGGATAAAAACGTAGAAGTGGCTTGCATCACATCAGACTTTGCCATGCAAAATGTCCTCAAGCAAATAGGCTTAAATGTGACAGCAATTGATGGCAGGGTTATCAGACATCTGCGTACTTTTATCTTCAGATGCACCACATGCTTCAAAACCACAAGTGTTATGACCAAATTGTTCTGTCCCAAATGCGGTCATGCTACATTGAAAAAAGTTGGTGTCAGCATTGACGATGATGGAAACCAACACATACATATAAATGGACGGAAGCCTCTAACAGCTAGGGGAAAGCGCTTCAGTCTACCCACACCGAGGGGTGGACAACACTTCCAATATCCAATTTTGACTGAAGATCAACACATTCACAAAAGATTTGCCACAAAATTAGCACGCAATAAAACAAATGCTTTAGACCCAGACTACACTGCAGGATTCTCACCATTTGTTATGAAGGATGTAAACTCCAAGTCTGCAGTCTTAGGCATGAGAGCAAACAAGCAGGATATAAAGTATTGGATGAAAAATTACTCAAAGGGAAAAAATAAGTAAATACTGTGTAGTATATTATTTTATTATAAAGTATGTACATAAAATATTGTCTGGTTAATAAATGTCTTTTCATTACCAATAATTTATTATAACATTATAGTATATAAGATTTGTAAGTAGCATATGTAAGGGCCGGCGCACATATGACGGAGCGCAGCGCAGAGCATTTTTCACTGTCAAACTATTATCGTCATTGTCCCTTTAGAACTAATATCCAAAATTAAATACCAGCAATTTATTTCTGAGGAGCATGGAAGCGACCACATGCGAAAGGTAGCGCGCAGGAGCGCGACCGCTGCTCCGCGAGCGTCCGCTTTCGCAGTAATTTGCGCGAATTTCGGCTAGTGTGCGATTCGTTTAGAAAATTTCGCGGGTATGCGCTGCGCTGCGCTCCGTCAGATGTGCGCCGGCCCTAAGTATATCCCTATAACAGTAAGATGGTTCATTATTGCCCATATACATCTTTAACTTTTTTTCTTTTTTATCTGATTTTAGCAGCAAATGACCATGCAATCCACCTTATGATAAGTGGGCACTGCCGCCCATGGACCTCTGTAAGCAAGTTTATACCTATAGAATATAGGTTTTATCTGAATTCCCGAGGACTATGATGGTCGCCTCATATAAAAGTTTGCCGTACAGAACAGGGTTTCTATCTGAAGTCAATCACAGATGTCTTGCTCTGCTGCAGGGCAACGACAATCGCCTCTATGATATGTGGGCTGCTAACCCACCCTTCCACCAAAATACAAGAATTACTCCATTCTAGAAATATGTGTTGTATATACTTGTTATACCATCTTCCATATTATTTGAAACACAACCATAGGCATATAAATTATTCATACATTTATATTTTTGTGCTTAGAATTCTTATCAGCTTATAATACAGGATTGTATAAGATATGTAAATTCCTCAATTCATAGCAGTTAGCTATGTTTTTGTCAACATTTCCTCAACATATTTAAATACAGAGTCGATGCAAGTGTGTGATGTCATTTCATGTTTGGGATGTCCTGGAAAAATGAAAGAAGACAACTAAAGATAAGGTCACTTTATAGCAGTAATATCACAAGGCAAAATCCATATATATATAATGACATTGTACAGACAGTCCTCATACTAAAGGTTTGTTAGGTTCTCGAAAAACGCGACGCAAATCGAAACGAGGTAAGTCGAGTATATGTTTGAAATTAACCTAAATTACTGCATTCAACTGAAAGGATTGAAAATACATGTGTACTGTGTAACTTATGGTACCATGTATATGTGGTTTCGTTAAAGCACAGCTCCTAATCCATGACAAAATGACAAAAGTTAATATCATAAATATTTAATTGCAGGGTGCAGGTGACAAAAAATATTGCTTGAGACATTCTTACATTGTAACTACAGTAAAAAAGGTGCTTAGTCAATAAACTAGGTTAATATAAATTAAAAAAAAAACAAAATTCAAATAGAATGTACCTGCAGAAACCCTTGTTATATCATAATCAGGTGTCTTCATGGGGGTGTCGAGAGGTGATTCACTTGATATCCAGTTCTTTGCAATCTAAAATAAAATAGGTGTATTAAAGCAAAAAGATAGTCCTGACTAGTCACTAAAGAGAATAAACTACTGAGGGCAAAGCTGTTAAATATGAATAACATTCATTTTATGGTGTTTGTATTTTAGTCTGCCGGTATAAAGAGGTAGTAGTTAGTCATATAGTATTAATGAAACAACAAAATACCTAGTGTTTTTAAACTGGATTATGTAAAAGACTTGGTTATACCTTATTAACCTCTTTTGGCACTTTGCATCATACCAAATTGAAATTGAATTCTTTCATTCTTTAATTGAATTCTTAAAATTAAGACAAAAATTGTTACTAACCTTCTTCATAAAATCTTGTAGTTTTATTTCAGAGTAATGATGCACTGAATCAGTGAATGCTACTGCCTTGACTCTCTTCTCAAAGTCATCTTTGATCTTATCGGCCAACGACACAGTGACCACTCCACCATAACTGTGCGCCACAATTACTATGCTTGAAGCCTTTGTATTTGATATGTATGTCTCCCAAACGTAGCATGCATGCTCTTCACTGGTCCCAGTACTTGGCTTCTTTTTGCCATCTTCTTGGTAATTGTCATTGGTATTCAAAACCATGACACCATAGTCCTTCTCTAAAGCCTTTTGGATGTAGGGTATTTGAGTACCCATCTCCAGACACTCGTTTATAATTATACTGCAAAGGAAAAGTATTTAATCATGAAACTTATTTTAACGCACAAAAAAAAAAAAAAAATATTTTAACTGTTCACTATACAAGATAGTCAAGATACCATATGAAGTACTGTACCTATATGTATAGGCATGTATAGGGACCTAGTACTAGCATGTACATGCTGTTTATAATTTTCTTTATGATAAACGACTTAAGTATACATTGACTTAATAAGTTTCAGTAATTACATGTCCAAAAGAAAGTGACAGATTGCAGTACAAATAAATACAAAAAGAGTTATTACATAGTTCAGTCGGAACAACAAGCCACATGTGTGTTTTATTTTCAGGATCTACTTTAAATAGGTTTGTTTCGGTGTTTGTTTGTGTGTTATTAACATTGGAGATGTTTTTCTTTAAAGATTTATGACTTGAGTAATTCAAGAAGAAGATTAATACATATTATAGAATGTGTGATTATGCCATTATTAAACAAGTGATAGTCATGTTCAATATTTTAGCCAATAAGGTGGACACTTACGACCTGGCCCACTGCCCGGCTCTCACAGCACCTAATCCATGTATCAAGACCATGAGAACATCTTTTTTATCATAATCCTGGGACACAAATATGAAGGTTCCCTTTTTAGGTTCAGCATCTTTTGGTACTGGTAACCTGGTCAAATTAACTTGGGTTTCCAATAACTGGTAAATGTGTTCAGTGACTGCGCTGCCAAGCTCCTCATAGTGAGACTGGCATTCACGGTGCTCATTGCTGATGTTAAACTGGAATGGTTCCTCCGATGGTTGACCATCTTCACCTATTTTACGGAGTTGACCATCTGAAAGTAAATTCATTCATAAATTATGGCAGTATGCTCTTCAGTCTAGTATATCCACCAATTAGCACTGGGCTAGCGCAGTGGACTATGGCCTAAAACTCTCTCATTCTGAGAGAAGACCCGTACCAAGCAGTGGGACAATAATGGGTTGTACCCCATGCTCTTCAGTGTTCTAGAAGGAGATCAATATTAATTTCTATTAATTAATTGATTAATTCATTCTACACACATAGCCCCACATATATATATTTTCCTGCCAGTTATCTGCAGGTAGATTACATTCTCAACTGTTACACATTAACTTTGCATTTCTATATCATAATATAGAAATGCAGTTTAATATTCAGCTGTTGAATTATAGTACTTGAATAATGTACCTTTTTAAAACTTAATAAAACTCATTATTCATTAAGGAATACATACGACATACGTAAACTTTAAACATGTAAATGGCAACAGTGGGTTTTCCCACAAAACCATTATTAACGATATCTGTTTGCAATGGGTTTTTCCAATATATTGATCATATTACTATTACTCCATCTGTTTTGCCACTTAATTCAATATGTAACTTTTAAAAGGGATAAATTTTTATTAAATACATACCGGCATTAAAAGTGTATCCCAATTCTTGAATAGTTTTTTTCGGCATGGTCTTCGAAGTAACACAGTTTCCAAGATCGTTGTTTTTCGAAGAAAAACGTTTGAACGTAGAGGACCAAAACTTATTGAAACGTATTTTTGATAACATTTGAAAAGAAGTGTTAACTTCTGTCTAAAATGTAAACAAAATGTACACAGCACATGATAAAATTATTCAATGACACAGAACACGAAAACAAATAGGTAATTATTAACACTAAAATCAAATTACTCTATGATTGAAATAAACGCTGCAAAGTTTATCTGTCAGACGAAACGACAGATTAAAGAAATAAAGATGATTGATTCACAGATTACCAATACGATCAATTTTAGAGATTATAAAAACAGCATAGTTTCATCGAGAAGGTAGTCTTGAGGTTCCACGTTTACAAATTAAGTAAAGGCTGACTGACTTAAATGTGAGGTAAGCTTCAGTCTTTGCCGTTTAACTCCGACATTCACGATGGTACAACACCGGAAGCGTGCAGTGCTGTTCTTTAAAGACTATAGGCCTATCGCACTCCTGAGTCACGTTTACAAACTGTTTTTGAGGGTAATTACGAATCGCCTCGCCCAGAGACTTGACGACTTCCAGCCTCCAAAACAAGACAACTTTCGTAGAAATTATAGTATCGTAGACCACATTCATATAGTACGGTAGAAAATTCGTGAGTATAATCTGCCTCTTTACCTGGCGTTTGTGAACTACGAAAAAGCCTTCGACTCCATCGAAATCTGAGCTGTTCTGGATTCACTGCAGAGATGCCGTATATATTTGTGTTACATGAAATCGATAGACATATACAGCTGGACTGGGCAGCGTTTCAGAAATTTCGTCAAGTCTTCTCTTCACCATTGCCTCAATGCCTAAAGACCAGGGTCTCCAACCAGTGCGTCTTGCCAGTCGTGACTTACGCTGCCGAAACTTGGACTCTGATATTGGGACTATTCCACAAGTTCAGCGAGCGATGGAACGAGCTATGCTTGGTGTTTCTTTACGGGATAAAATCTGTAATACGGAGATCCGAAAAAGAACCAGGGTAGGCCATATATGTCACATAACCAATGGCCGATGGTGCAGACGAGTTCTCGAATGAAGACCACGATTCAGCAGACGTAGTGTAAGTTGCAGGAGGCCCTCCGGCTCACTGGATCGACGACCATAAGAGGGTTGGATGAGAGTAGCTGTGGCACAGCTTGGGGGAGGCCTTTTTTTTTTTTTGTTTTCGAGGGGGAAACCTTCCAAAGGTACCCGACACCGTGGGAGCGACGCAGGGTTATGTGGGATTTTTACCGCACTAAAACCCCCCCGGTGGCCGTCCTCGGCGCTGAAAAGGGAGGACTCCGGGATCTCGAAACGAATTCAACCGGAATCCTCCGAGCGCGCTGCCCCATCGGGCTCCTCCCAGATGGGCGGCTGGGCCCACCGCTCCGTCTAGTCTTTACGACGGTATGCGACCACACATACCGCCGTCCTTCCCGGGATTGCCTGACCGAACGGTTCGAGCTCCCACTCTAGCCGTCTGCAACCCCGGAAGCCCCTTTTAGTCGCCTCTTACGACAGGCAGGGGATACCGTAGCCCTATTCTGACCCCGAGGCTACAGGGACGAGGCGCCGTTGCCGGCGGCCGCGGCGGATCCTTCTCCGAGAGGGTTCAGCGCGCTCTCTGGCCCTTTCGGCGTCTTCCTGAGGCCTATGTCCAGCAGTTAAATGAAAAGGTTCATGATGATAATTATTAACTACCTAAGTAAAAAGATTTTGCTGTATATAATAAAACTGATCATTTTAAGTATATTCGTACTTTTTGATTACAAAAGTTCACGACAACAAAATTTGTCTATTAAGACAAATCTGTTTCAATAAGAATCGAGGAAATTTGGATTTATCGAACTCTGTCACAATCTCCTTATCATCCAATTCATCCGGTACATTAATTCTTAAAGAGACAACAACGCTTATAAATCTTGCATGAAGGGATTAGGTCACGACAAAGAAAAATACATCTTGCGGCCGAAAACATGATTACAATTAATAAGATTTCTTCTTTAAACAATGTGTTAGGGTGGCGACTGATATGACCATTTGGCCGTATCGAACATTCAAGGAAAGCGTGACTGACCTGTACCCTTGCTCGTGGCGAACACTATGCTCGACTTCGTTTCACCACGCTCACCATGCTTGGGGCTGTACTGACCTAATTAAGGCGTAACGTAACACTCAAAGGGATTCGCGAAAACACCGACAACCAAGTGGAGCAAGCGGCGATCGCAGCGAGCGGATCGGCTCACTGTAGTGACCTATAGCATCACGCGTAACGTTACGTTACGTTAATATAAAATGTTACAGGTCAGTCGCCGGCTTTAGGGATTGGATTTCCGATATTTTATCCACGTGTTAAAGGTACTTCAAATTTTACCGACAAAAGCATGCAAATGGGTCGCATCCTCACCTCTTTGAATATAAGCCATTTTTACATTTCATAACTCATATTTATAAGTTTCTTGAAAGTTATTTTTTAAGATTTCATGTTTCCCATATATTTGAAAATCACTTTAATTTAAAGGTGATGAAATTTGCTTTCTATGATAAAGCAACTAACTTCAATTACTGGTCTTTTTTAATGACGTCATTGAACGCTTCGATATATTTTGTTACATTTCAACATTTTTATGGTCACCAGTGTGATTTAATAGGTGGCACAACGCCATCTGCTGTGTTATGAGTGAAATAAGTACTATGTTATGTGACTATTTTTATTGTATCTCATAGTCGTTAAATACATACATACTTACAAACATTCATGTTAATACGTATATGAAGTATCTTTAATTAAATTCCATAATCAGAAATATGCTTGAAAATATACCAGGGTAATAGAATTATATAGAGAAGGTAAACATTTCCCGAAAGAGATTCATGTCATGCATTTCTCTTGCCATAACTTCTGGTTTTATCTGACTAGAACTCATTACCGCAACATTATTTAAAATGATAGTAAAAACTGTTTTTTTACTTATTACTTCAAGATGACTATCACATACATTATGTAAATTGCGTTATGTTATAAACTTTAGTGCATTTTCATGCTATTATAAGTCAAAGGTTTTGGCTTCAGCTGAAATTAGCCTGAAATTTTATTTCGGCTGAAAAACCCAATTTTGGTCAGACACAGGTTTATAATTCTTTAGATGTACAAGAAACTAATGTTTTTGTTTAAGCAAAAGCAAATAAGTACAATAATTAGTACCTAACAACTTCTTATAATTTAACATGTGCCTGTGTACAGAACTTTCTAATGTGATGTCACTACACTACATTAGGTTTCATGTTATATAGCATAGGAACAACATAGGAAACAAAAACAACAGACAGACAATAAATATAAAAAGCTATTTAATCATTGTACCAGTCTAAAAATAGAAGTGTGAATGACATAACAAGCAAGAAGAACAAAACATATACTCTGAGGCCAGCATTCCGCTGGATGGCTTGCTTGATCTGCTCATTAGCATCCTTGACATTTTCTGTAACACCTACAACGGTGTTGGCTATTCTGTCCACATCTTGTTCTTGTTGGAGGACCTGAAAAATAATAAACGATATAATTAAGGAATATTCATCCATTTTAAATTAACTTGGCCAAATTTGGCGAAAGACAATTTTTTACACCATAACTTAATTCCACAGATGATATTAATTTCATAGAAGTTATAGGTTAAGTTATAGTTATAGTTTCATAGGTGTAAAAAGGGTAAAAAAAATTTTTTTACCAATGATTCACTTGCAACCATCTTATCTATTATAAGAATCAATTGTGGCAAGACAAAATAATATAATTTTAATGTAAACCTTTAAGAATTATGGTATATGTTGGGTATAATCAAGTTGGCCCTTTGATATAATGTAATTAAATCATTAATTTTCATTCTATCTGATGGAGGTGTTTGCTCCATGAGTGGTATATAAATAAGATTTAGATTGAGGAAGTAGCAAATAAGCATGCAGTTTAACTGATGGCAAGTAGCAACTGGCATCTTCTGACCCTTTGATCAACCCTAGGTTAAATTAGATTCCTACTTGAGGGTGATCCTGTAATCAAAATAGCTCATCTGTATGTTTTCCAATCCCCAAGCAGTAAGTCAAAATGCTTTGTTTACCACACCTTACAAACCAATGCAGCACTTAATACAGCTATTGAGCAGAAATATACATTACAAACATAGAATAAAATGTGCAATACACACCTTTTCAGTGAATATTTCTTGCAATTCAGCAATATGGAGAACTTTGCTCTCAATCTGCCTGACTTCCTCGGTGGTACTATTCAGCTCATTCAGCAGCTGAATATTTTCCGACTCGAACATTTGCAGTTCCTCTGCACTCAGCTCACCTTCGTCTGACATGACAGCTATATCATTTTCCGATAGATCCATTTTTGTTTTTGCAGTGTCTGGTTCTTCTGTTTCTGTGGATTCTTCTTCCGTAAGAGCTGTTCTATTTTCAAATGCTTTGGGAATGCTAGTTTTGGAATGAGCAAGTTCCAGTCGGGACATTTTCCGCATGTCGAGCGCTCGTTTCACTCTCAGGGCTTTCAACTCACTGTGGATCTTACATACAGCCTTTAAGTATGAGTCTATGATGTCCATGGACACGTCCATGTACTCCCTGACCTGCGGCGGCACTGCTAGCTTGCGGCTGTCGTTCCTGAACTCCTTGAGAAGGTGGGAACAAGTATTGATTATCCTCTGCGCTCCTGTGTCTATCTGGTCTCTCTCTGCCTCCGACATCTCGTCTCCGGTCACGACGTTGTAGAAGCTCAGATATCTCTCCCTGTTTTCTAATAAAAAGTTCCGTAACCTAGTTATTTGCGATGTTATGTCTTTTGCAGCAGCCATAAATGGAGTCTTCGGCTTGGTTCGCAAAATTCGGTTCTTATCATCGTGTTGCGGACTCTGGACGCCAAACGTTTTATTTCGCGTCTTTAGAGTTTTTACATAAGCCCGAAAAAGCGGTGTTATTTCCATTTTTATGACTCTAAACGTGCAGTTTAACAGCTGTGTTTTGTTTTTCAGTTAATTTCACTATCTTGACAAAATGACAACTGAACTGATTGTTGCCAATTTGCATGATTTTCTTTGTCTGCCCTGGATTCCATTTGCCTAAAATATTTATGTTATATACAATAATATACATTGAAATTCTATTTAGCGATTGATTTAATTTACTTATATGCAGTGGATACAAAGTTATACAATTTCCGAAGTTTAGAATTTATATCTCTAAATATGGCTGTAACATGCCTTTGCCACATAACTTTATTAGATTTAAAAATGTATAAGTAGACAGCTCTATGACATGTGCATTGTTTTTTTGTATTGTTATCTGTGACGCATGTTGTGAATCTTTTATTTGTGAGAAATTTGGAAAAATATTAGACTTTCTTTCAGAACTTGTGTTTGTTTTTCTCGTTTTAAGTCCAAATTATAGTTACTAATAAGTTAAGCAGCAATATGTCTTCATCAAACGGCAACAGCAATAAGAGTAGGCACTCTATTCCTATAGATATTTTGGATGATTTATGCAGGTAACATTTCAACTTTGTGTAATTATTGTATTTTGTTCCTGGATCGTTTAATTATGTATTTTGTATGTAACAAATGAGATGTATGCCGGCGAGAACAATAATATTATAATTGTAAGGCCATTAAAACGGGAAAATCAACCTTGTGATATGATGAGACAGAAATAAATAGGGCTTCATTATTCAGGATTCTAAATTCACTATTCAAATAACTAAGTGCTAGTAATTTGTTTTTCACCTATTTACAAAAGGATATACATATTTATTTTACTTATTAGAATCCGAACTATTAAACATTACATCTCTTCAACCCATTATTGGCGCACTTGTGGGCACGGGTCTTCTCTCAGAATGTATATTTATCTATATTTCTGTTTCAGTCGTTTTATAATAAACTTGCCGCCAGAGGACCGAGGCAACCTGGTCAGGATCTGCTTCCAGATCGAGCTAGCGCACTGGTTCTACCTGGACTACTATTGCAATGACGAGACCACCAAGACTCCACTGAATCCATGTGGCATTAGGGAGTTTGCAGCACATATATTTCAGGTAGAAATCAAGCTACTAATTAGCCAAAACAAAATTTATATATGAGTTATTTTATAGCAAGATTGGTCACTACCCTTAAATTATTCCATAGAATATTTACTGAACCATGAATTTCATATATTAAAGTAGATACAAGACTTGAAGTGCATTGCATGTTAAATGGTCATAGTAGTGCAGAAAACTGTACTTATTAGAAATCTTCACGGTTTGATTTGTAATTGGTACTACCTCTTTCAGTCCAGAAAAAATCTATAATGATGTAATCTATGTCTATGATTCTTTGGGGAGGCCACAACATTTTAAAATTGGGATTTTTTTTTCAAAGAAAATTCTCACAAATGTCAATAGCTTCTATAAGTGATGTTGCACATCAATGTTAAATATAAAAATTCTCTGAAATTTTTTAATCCTTTCACATTTATTTTACCACAATCAGCCATTCTTTGATTCTTTATACTATCATCATACCTATAAGCTTCTAATAAGATTTCTATTAGTCATATTCAAAAAGACTTTGTCCTTTCCAGCATGTTCCCCAACTCCGCGAGCATGTGAGCAGCTTGGATGAGGTGTTGGACAACTGGAGGGAGTACAAACTGACGGTACCAACGTACGGAGCAATCTTGCTAGACGATGACCTATCACATGTATTGCTGGTCCAATCGTATTGGGCAAAGTCTTCGTGGGGGTTCCCTAAGGGAAAGGTGAATGAGGATGAGGAGCCGTGGAAGTGTGCTGTCAGAGAGGTGAGTGGTGTTTAAGTTTGAAGTAAAATTTGGAACCCTTGTTATTTAAAACTCGGTGAAACGAAAATGCATTACAAAAGCAGTTGTCAGTGCCGCAAGTAGATGGCATGCAACTTTCTAAATCACTCTAACAATATAACTTCATAGCCTGTTTAAGAGCTTAAGTTTGGTATATGATTCTAGAAGTCTTTTTATTTTATTATTGGAAAGTGTAGAGCAGACATATTTTACATAAATACAAAACCACACCCTTCCACCGAAACGCAAAAACTGTTTCATACTGGAAATAATTGTGGGGGTTGCATCCCTCGGTCCCTCCCTTGATCGAACCATACTCGTTGACTTATGTTGTCTCCTTGAATTCAATGTGTAGTGATGAAAAAGTTTCATTGATTCTAAGAAAACAGTACTTGTTACTATTAATAAAACTTTTCCTCCTCTCATTTGTCACATTATTTTTAACATACAAGATTTGCAATTCCGTATGTTACAGGTGCTCGAAGAAACCGGCTTTGATATAAGCAAGCTGATAAACAAGAACGAATACATCGAGGCGATAATTCACGAACAGATCGTCCGGTTATACATCATCTCGCACATCCCCCGCGACACTAAGTTCCAGCCGCGCACCCGCTACGAGATAAAGGCCTGCGAGTGGTTCGCCCTGGCTGACCTCCCCTCCAGCAGGAAGGACATGACGCCTAAACTCAAGATGGGAGTCAGCCCAAACTCCTTCTTCATGGTGCTGCCGTTCGTCAAACGAATGCGGCGGTGGGTCGCCGAACGGAACCCCAAGGTGTTCCACAGCACTCGCCGAACGAGACACAAGTCCATGGGGGATATTGAGTTTTCAACGTGCAAGTCCAAAAACGGGAACAAAACTATATCGCAGGGTCTCGAAAACGAGATCCAGGAGTATCAGCAGAGTTCGGGGCATAAGTATAATAAGAATGGTCACGGGAGTCAGAGTACAACGAAAGCGAACGGCAGCAACGGTAATAGAAAGGACAAGAAATTGACGAAACGGCAACTGTTCACTCCTCAGAGTACTCCAACGAACAACTTCTCTCCCATTCAAAAGGAGGAGAGTCCCAGTGAGGAGACAGATGTGAACTCGTTTTTAAACTTCGTGGCGCCCTCGTGGGCGAACTTCAAGTTCGACCGCCGCGCCATTCTGGATTGCCTTACTTGAAGATATACAGATGGAGGATTGATCTCAAAATCAAAGGCACTTTTTGACTACTTATAAAGAATCGGCTTTAAACAATCGTTATAGAAAATTACAGTTTTTAGATGGATATTGTTGTTTTAATTTAAAACCATGTCGTTGGTTTGGGTAAGAGTTCGTATATATAATTTTTGAAGTGAAACTTCTTTAGGCGCATGAGGGTAAAATTTTTACAGATGAAACGTCACGCCGGTATGCAACGGAAGTGTCGGAAAAGAGAAAGAGAGTGATCGAGACCGATTGAGAGAGAGTAAGACAGGGCGAACGTAGCATGAGCAACTAGCCGTGGAGTGAGAGTAGGGAGCAAGCGAGTGAGAAAGATTGAGAGAAAAAGTGAGACAGAGCGAACGTCGTATCACGCCTTTTTCCCTTCCTCTTAATCTTGGAAATTTAAAGTTTTAGATTTGTATAAATATAAACAAGATTTATAAATTAGTTCGCCAAAGAAGTTTCACTTCTGACATGTGTACTTTGTACGCACGCATGTTTTTTTTTTTAAATGAATGTATGCTAAATTGGAATAACCTCTCTTAGTTACTTTCATTCATTCACTGTTTTTGAATGGATAAACCTGGGTCAAAAAGGAGGGACGCAATTGGGTTTGACGAAAAGAAAAGTTATAGGGGGTTTACATTCCCTATAAGGGGTATAAAAAATGCTAAGATCGCGGCGGGAGTGAATCGAGGCGCATGAACGTGTTAACCGTATCGATCGCAATCGACGACTCTCTGAAAAAGGCGCGGGCGGCGGCGCGCGAGCGACAGCCGTTAGGATGCGCGCGCAGCTCGGCCGACGGCAACGTCGCATGAGACCTTGAAACGCAACGGTCGAGCTAAGGGGGCTTATACACCCTACAAAGTTCAGTAAGTTATTTTTTTCTGGCCGTATGCGCAAATACTCGAAATCGATAGTCCGAAATTAATCGATAAAAAAAGGAAGTCCTGTTTGAACGTTTTCTGTTCTCATCTATGCTAATTAGGAGAAGAGTCGGTACCCTAAATCTTAATTGATGCATGCCTATTAACATGAGAAAATCCAATAAACAGAAGGCAAAATATGGTATTTAAAAACTAGGAAAAAAAAATACATAGGTTAAGTACCTATGTATTTTTTTTTCTAGTTAAATTTATCATTATTATTAATTATTTAAAGGAGCTGGCACACTAATTTATTAAACTTTGATATCAGGGAGCACAGACAATTTTTATATTGAACTTGGACCTCACAATCCCATAGAAAAGAAGCGAATTGATTATTACCTAAATTAAAAAAATAATTATCGTGTTATATTTAAAAAAGCTTTTTCGTTGCCTTTTAAAAACTTTGTACTAACTTTTGACTACACTGGAAAGTTTAGGTAATTAATTCTCTTAAAATTGGGTTCTCGAATATCTGAACTTGATAAATTCTTGGTTATGGCACGTCGTGTTATAAACAAAGGAATATCCTTTTACCGCGATATCAGAATCATAATGGTTACTGTATAATTGATGGGTCTGGCCGGGACAGGTCAACCTCGCGCGTGCTTCACAGTAATTATGTTATCATGGGTTGGGCAATTATATTATCACTTTCTTGTATTTAAAATGCCTATTTTTTGTGATAGTTCAATGTATTACTTGTAATGTTCTTTTATATAGAAATAAAAAACTGCAGCGTTTGTACGTTTTTGTAAACAAACCGAGAAGTAAAACTGATGCGATATGTGGGTAGATTTATGAATGACTATTCCCGCAGCTTCGCTTACGTTTACGACGGTCATGAGTATCCTGTGTGAACCTAGGTCATATCTGTGCTAAATTTCAATGAAAAATCAGTAGTTGTTGTGTGAAAGAGTAATAAAACACACACATCACAAACTTTGCATGATGCAAGTATTTCTCTGTTGGTAAAGCTGCAGTATTTCTCAATCAAGTATTGATAATCTACATAGCAGAGCAGTCAGCGTATGGGTCTGACACGCAGTGAGTTCTGCGTTCAACCCTGGACCGACAGGCGTTTGATTTCTGCTCTGGGTCAGAGTGTTTAATTATAGTTTTTGTATTTTTAATATCCTCCACGACACAGGAGAAAGCTCTAGTATGAGGTATAAGTAGAAATTGTTAATATTATCAATAATTTCAAAATGCCCATCTGTTTGCACTTTCTTTCATACATGTCAGTCATTCAGCAGGAAAAGCCAGGTTCGAAGGTTTCACAATTAAACAACATTTAGTATTTTATTTAATACTATCAATATATTTCCTTACTGCGTTACAGGCCGGCATATACATTCTTAACTTATACATATTTTTATACTAATATATCCGGTGCAAATATCTTAACACCTACAGAGAGGATATAATATGATTAATTAATTAATATCACATCGAAAAAATACAATTCTAAAACGTTACGAACAATTATAACCAATGCAAATATTATACAATTTAACTCTTATTACGCAACTAATTAAATTTAAAGTGTGGTCAATACACCGTACAGTACTTTAGCCGTGTTAAACGGGCAGTGTGGTCGGAGTTTTAGTGTTTTTTTCATATCTGTATCTATCATATCTTTATTTTTAAAATGATTATGCTTGCAAAACAAATAAAAAAGAATATAACAGAATATTGTTTTAAAAATATATGCAGAATGCTAACTAATGGAAATCAATTTAAGTCTAGAAAGTTTCTTTACACTGATAAGTATCTCCAACGATTCGCGTTAGAGACTTGAAAATTTTAAAAATATATATTTAAAATTAGTTAATTGATTTAGACTGGACTAAATAATAAGCAAAGATTAATAATTATACAGCCACTTACTGCCATGAAAGTTACTTGATTAGATATGTTTAAGATTTATTCCACTCGGTTTTACGTTACTCAAAGATCCCGTATAGTATGATGTAGTGAGCTTCTTCATTTTATAATGCTTTACAAGTATTTGGCTTAACGTATACCTTGTAACTTATATACCTAACACCATTACTAATTAAAATTAACGTACCTACCTATATTACTATGTAAGAATCGCTATGAAAGTACCATTGGTTTAAAAACAAATTATAAATAAAATTTTCCTATTAATCAAATCAATTTGTTCATAAGCATGCATACATGAACAGTTCCACTAACACCCACATTAATCAATTTTAATACGTAACCGTTAATATAAGATTAATAATGTGACTGAAAAAAAAAACATTTTTATAAGATAAAAACTAAAAAAAGACAGATGTGGATCGTGAATTTGTTGGGCCCTAGACTATTACAACTTGGAGGCCCATTAATTATGCGAAATCAAGTATCATATATTGTTTATAAAAAGGGGGAAGGCTTTTTGTAACCACGGGGCTCTGGACTGAAGCCGAAAATGCTCTAAGGTAAATCCGCTTATGTAAAGCGAGTGTTAAATTAAAAATTGAAAAAATGCCAGATTTATGGAGTTCACACTAAAACTTTTAGGGATATTCCACCGATAATCCCAGATTACTGGTCCAGCCCTTATCTAGAGTATGATAAACAATAATATTTTACACATTGGTCATCTTAAGAGCAATCACTACAAGAGCTCAGTTGAAACTGTTATAACTAATTATTGCTCATAAAACTCAAATTATATTTTATGAGTATCATTAGTACAGTGAGATTTATAAAAACTTTTTAACAAAAAATATCTACCGACTTCCATGTCACAAAAAAGTAAAAAATAATTTAAATATATTTTGGTCTAGAACATACTCAGTACTTAGTACATAGTCCTGAAGTCGGTGCTCGACATATTTCGCTGGACGACGGTAACTACGTCCTATATGAGCACCGACTTCAGAACTATGTACTAAGTACTGAGTATGTTCTAGACCAAAATATATTTAAATTATTTTTTACTTTTTTGTGACATGGAAGTCGGTAGATATTTTTTGTTAAAAAGTTTTTATTTTACACTTTTTAGTCACTATATTTTTATGTTTGTATTTAAATAAAGCCTCTAAGTTTGCTTTGTGCATCTACATATTCACAAAAATTAAACATAAAACACTTTTACAATTCATACAAACAGGGCGCCCCCTCTGGAAGTACCCCTCCATCATCAGGGTTGAGGAGTTGAAGGTCAAATTTTTCATCTTATATTGTTGCTTAGTAATCTTATAACATATACGTTAGTACCAGGTGGCTAACTTCTATGGCTCAGGCTTGCAGTACCCTGCATCATCAGGGTTTAGGAGTTGAAGGTCAAAATTTTAATTATGTGCCTCTGTTTGGTATTATTTTTACATACCCGTAAGCACCAAATTGCCAACTCCTATGGTTTAGAATTGAAGTACCCCTTCATCATCAGGGTCGAGGAGTTGAAGGTCAAAATTTTAATTTTGTGCCTCTGCTTAGTATTATTTTTACATAACCGTAAGCACCAAATTGCCAACTCCTATGGTTTAGGATTGAAGTACCCCTTCATCATCAGGGTTGAGGAGTTGAAGGTCAAATTTTTGATTTTATATTTTTGCTTAGTATTTTCTTTACATAACCGTAAGCACCAAATTGCCAACTTCTATGGTTTAGGATTGAAGTACCCCTCCATCATCAGGGTTGAGGAGTTGAAGGTCAAATTTTTCATCTTATGTTTTTGCTCAGTAATCTTATAACATATACGTAAGCACCAAATGGCTTATTCCTATGGTTTTGGCTTTAAGTACCCCTGCATCATCAGGGTTGAGGAGTTGAAGGTCAAATTTTTGTCCCATGAATTTGCTTAACAATGTCATTATATATTCGCAAACATCAAACGACCAACTTTTATAGTTCAGGCTAGCAGTACCCCTGCATCATCAGGATTGAAGAGTTGAAGGTCAAATTTTTCATAGTAAATACCTACATAGTAATTTTATTCTATATTTTACTCAATTGGACTTCTCCAGCTAAGGTTCGGCCGACTATCACTAATTTTATTATTTTGCTCCAAAAAGTTGAAGATCCTATGATTAGAACCTTATCAAACTCTTATCAGACTACCCCTGGAGTACATCCTTTCTAATAAAAAAAGAATCATCAAAATCGGTTGGCGGGATATTGAGTTATTCATACATTTATCGCGTACATTGAAAATGCAAATTTAAGACTTATGCGTTTTTCTTATGGATGCCCTAGTCAAAAAAATACTAAAAAAAAATGGGACCCTATGACACGCACTACCTTTCAAATAAAAAAAAAATCATCTAAATCGGTTCACCCAGTCCGGAGAAATGAGGTAACAAATATAAAAAAAAAAAAAAAAAAAAAAAAAATACAGACGAATTGATAACCTCCTCCTTTTTGGAAGTCGGTTAAAAATGAAATATTATGGACAAGTTTCCAAATTACAAGTTTACCGGGTTGTGGAAGTCAGTAACCATATTTGTTTGATAAGTTCTGAAGATACAATAAGAAATTAAAATTCTGTTGCTGTTCTCATAATTAAGACTAGAGTGAAACAAAAAGCATTATTGGAAGTGAAAGACCTAGACAGATCTGTAGCCTACATTTAGCCAAAAGTATTGAAGTGAATTATGAGCATTCATAGCAAAATAATAGCATTTTAAATTAATATAAACGCAAAATAATATGTTACAGCTACAGCACCAACATTCTTCAAACATTCACTAATAAAATATACAAGTGTATACATACATCGAGTGATATGGACAAACTTTTACAAAAATATATTTCTATAATCAACAATTATAGGCTTTCTTAAACTGAAATTTTAAAACGTTCACATAGTTGCAGCTCTATACATAGATGTAAGTAACTGAGATCTTCATAATATAGGTTCAAGAAATCGTACAATTAAAAGACAGAGCATTGTTTAAAAATATAGCATAAAAATAGACTTTATTTTTCAAAAAGTGTGTAAAAATTCTGCTTGTACATTTCTCCTCTTTACGAGAATAACGTGTTATCTTGAAAACATTTTTTTTTATTGGAGGCCATTTATTGAGTAACACAAAATAAAATTCCTTAAAATTAATGAAACACAGACCTAATACGATCGTTATAAATATTACCGAATGACTTACCGGCAATTTTAAGAAAAACACAATTATAAAATTTAACAAAAAAGGTCAATATGTACTTCCCACGTTGTTGTTTTAAAGAGGCGATTTGTAGTTTAAAGAAGTAAAAAAAATATATTAGACTTTGACCAGGACAAATTAACAAAAATATATTTCAATAAGAAATTACAATAAAAAAATAAAGTAATTTACACATCCTAAATGCTTTTCAATTTACATATTTATCTATGGAAGCCTAGCAATTAAACATGATCAAATCTAGTAAAATTAAGAAAAAACAACATTAATAATAAAATCAGGTGGCGAAAGAAATTTTATATCTTATGAAAAATATAATATAAAATTTCTTTCGCCTTAGAAATTTTACACCCTATGAAAAATATTTAATTGAGAGACAGATATTAAGTTAATAATTTGCAGACAATATTTAAGATATGACAAATTTATAATAGCCTTTTTAATATTACAGCATCAATATTATAATACCAATTACATAATTATTTCCTAAAAAGTCATAGTTCTAAGATGATAACATCTTTACACGAGTCTTAATTAGTTGAATATTGTTATAAATAATTAACGTAAAGATATTTCTCATTTAAAGCTACACCTATATTGTCAACACATAATATGAATGTTAATGTAGTGCCGGAAATATTAATGGACAAGCAGTGGCAGATACAGGCGAAGAGGGATACTCAATCCCCCTACTCCAATCTAAATGCATATATTTGATTATGTTTATGTAGAGAACAAAATTTTAGAGATAGGCATTGAAGAACCTAAGCGCTTGTCTTCAGAGCTTTCTTATCGGAAGACCAATTTTACTATCAAATTATTTTAAAGCCTAACTTCATTAGGTCAATCCCCCTTCCCCTCCCTAAGAGCGCTTTCACATTAGGTCGCCAGTAACGCGGCCGCAGCGAGTAAGCCACGCGACAGCAGAGAATGCTTTCTTTTTACGACTATATCCGCGGGATTTTTTTTAATTAGGGTGGCGCGCTGTACTTTTAAAATGGAAATTATAATGAAAAATAATAAATACTGAATAATTATTTCAATATTTTTGACGACCCGCGTGGCTGAGCGGTTACTATACAGGTCAGACGCGCAATAGGTTCCGGGTTCGATTCCCGGCTAGACAGATTAGATTCCTGTTCTGAGTCTGGGTGTTTGTGTATTGATCTTTTTGTGTGTCCATGGTACCCACGACGCAGGATAAAGTCCTAGTGTGGGGCTATGAGAGTAGAAAAACGTGTTATGTGATACTTTTCTATTCTTTAGTAATAAGAAAGCATCCGTTGCGGCCGCGCTACTTGCGACCTAATGTGAAAGCGCTCTGAATTACAATATCTGCCAGGGTAGGCAAGCTAGTAAAGGAAAATAGCACAATGTCTTACTCCATTTTTATATTCCTATAAATATAGATTTTACAGATCACTTTTGTGTACTAAAAGAGTAATAAAAATGAAATATTTATAGAAATAATTTTCACAAGAATAAAAATCCTTATAGTACTACTTCATATAAGTATGTATCTTCTTAAATAACATGGTAAAAGATACATTTAGATCTAAATTATTACAATATTTTTAGTTAACTATAGTTTATTTAATATAAGTTTGAAATACTAAACAAACTTGCAGTCGCCTGAATGTAAGTGAGCGCTGCCGTTTCGACGCCTGTAAGCAATTTTCACATGAGGCGACCATCTTAGTCTTCGGGAGTAGCAACGTATCTGTGATTGACTTCAGATGGAACCCATGTTCTGTATGAAGTTGATTACATATGTCCATGGGCAGCAGTGGCCATTTACCATCAGGTGGACTGCATGGTCGTTTGCTACTTCAGTCAGATAAAAAAAAAAACTTAAAACAGGATTCGGGTTCTATCTGAAGTCATTCACAGATGCGTTGCCGTCAGAAAGTGACCCGACAACGACACCATCAATATACTTTTATTTTTAATAAGTGCATGGTCAAATAATTTCTCAAATATCGTCAAACTGGTCAAATCAGTTTGAAGACAACAAGCCTCTACTTAAAACTACATCACATAAGGTTTTCATAGTTATTTATATATTTTTGCATTATAAATTATATTTTCTTTATAATTCGATACATTCCCGTAGTCCACATCTCATCAGTCACTCATACAAATATTGTATTCCTACATTCCTTACCCTACCTATATTCACATCTTCCATTTTTTCTTTTAACTTTAAGTGTATTAAAACATTAAAAGCCGAATGAATAAAAGGTATTTTCAATTCATTACGTTTCATTACATATTTATTATGATAAACGATTGACTCATAAATGACAGTAGTTCGTAAAATTACTGCCATATACAAATGCAATACAGATATCTCTCATTTTATACTAAACACTTTTACGTACAATTAAAAATAGTATTAAAGTCAAAGATAAATACGAATTGTCATCTATTTTTATACTTATAATTAATTGCATATTATAGTACAAATTATCTGAAATGTAAAGTCAACAGCGTATATGCGAATCTAATATTCAATATAAAGCTTATCCATTACGTTCTACAACATTTTGTTCTACTTTTCCCCTACCGCTAAGACTGTAGATCTACGCAAAAATAGTTTACGCTTAAAGTTAATAGAATGTAGATTGATAACATACAATTTACTTACTGTCGCCGAGCATAATCCACGTGGAGAGCAAGTCGACTATCGTTGTGAGGGTGAACGCAGAGGGCGGCAGAGGAGGAAGTTCCGTAACTAGGTGTGGATCGGCAGCTAGGTTTGCGAGGTCCGGTGCAGACGGCGCGAGGTACAACGCGGGGTGACGAGGGTCCGGAGCGGGGTGAGGAAACTCCGGAGCGGGGTGAGGAAACTCCGGAGCGGGGTGAGGAAAGTCCGGAACGGGGTAAAGAAAGTCAGGAGCGGACTGTCCAAGAGTCAAACGTTGATCTTGTATAGGGTGGCAAATGTAGTACACGCGGCGACCGGAGCGCGGGCTGATCGCTTCGCAGTATATGGATTGATCCGTTTCTTTGTACATGTCGTCCACAAAGCCGAAGCGCTCGTTACCTGTGTAAAATGATGTGTGAAATTTAAATAACGAATAAATAAGTAATCAAACAGATTGTAAGTGATTATTTCAAATAGTGGATATCTGTGATTATTCAAGTGTGATTGCAAACTTTACTCTTTGGTTAAATTTTATGTTCCATATGAAGTTCTTTTTTGTACCGGCAATACAGTTTATGCTTCTGTTAAGTTATATAATGCGTACAGCTCAATGGTTTGTAAACATATATGTAGTACATATTCATAGACAATGTTGAATGCGGTTAGGAGTCGGTGGCTATTAGTAGGCAAAACAATACAAACGTCTCCTTTACCCTTATCAGGCACAGTACAGCTTTCTTCCCCCACTCACCGCGCGGCGCGGGTCAGGCCCTCCTCTCACCGTACGGCGCGGGTAAGGCTCCCCCGTCTCACCGTGTTTGCGCGTGGCTTGGGTCAGCCCCCCCTCCCCCTCACCGTGGTGCGCGGGTCAGGCGGCGCGCGCGCGGCGCAGCAGGCGGCCGGACGCGAGCGCGGCGACGGCGAGCGCCACGAGCGGCGCGCCGAGCCCGAGCCCCGGCCAGCCCCCACTCCCCCCTCACCGTGGTGCGCGGGTCAGGCGGCGCGCGCGCGGCGCAGCAGGCGGCCGGACGCGAGCGCGGCGACGGCGAGCGCCACGAGCGGCGCGCCGAGCCCGAGCCCCGGCCAGCCCCCACTCCCCCCTCACCGTGGTGCGCGGGTCAGGCGGCGCGCGCGCGGCGCAGCAGGCGGCCGGACGCGAGCGCGGCGACGGCGAGCGCCACGAGCGGCGCGCCGAGCCCGAGCCCCGGCCAGCCCCCACTCCCCCCTCACCGTGGTGCGCGGGTCAGGCGGCGCGCGCGCGGCGCAGCAGGCGGCCGGACGCGAGCGCGGCGACGGCGAGCGCCACGAGCGGCGCGCCGAGCCCGAGCCCCGGCCAGCCCCCACTCCCCCCTCACCGTGGTGCGCGGGTCAGGCGGCGCGCGCGCGGCGCAGCAGGCGGCCGGACGCGAGCGCGGCGACGGCGAGCGCCACGAGCGGCGCGCCGAGCCCGAGCCCCGGCCAGCCCCCACTCCCCCCTCACCGTGGTGCGCGGGTCAGGCGGCGCGCGCGCGGCGCAGCAGGCGGCCGGACGCGAGCGCGGCGACGGCGAGCGCCACGAGCGGCGCGCCGAGCCCGAGCCCCGGCCAGCCCCCACTCCCCCCTCACCGTGGTGCGCGGGTCAGGCGGCGCGCGCGCGGCGCAGCAGGCGGCCGGACGCGAGCGCGGCGACGGCGAGCGCCACGAGCGGCGCGCCGAGCCCGAGCCCCGGCCAGCCCCCACTCCCCCCTCACCGTGGTGCGCGGGTCAGGCGGCGCGCGCGCGGCGCAGCAGGCGGCCGGACGCGAGCGCGGCGACGGCGAGCGCCACGAGCGGCGCGCCGAGCCCGAGCCCCGGCCAGCCCCCACTCCCCCCTCACCGTGGTGCGCGGGTCAGGCGGCGCGCGCGCGGCGCAGCAGGCGGCCGGACGCGAGCGCGGCGACGGCGAGCGCCACGAGCGGCGCGCCGAGCCCGAGCCCCGGCCAGCCCCCACTCCCCCCTCACCGTGGTGCGCGGGTCAGGCGGCGCGCGCGCGGCGCAGCAGGCGGCCGGACGCGAGCGCGGCGACGGCGAGCGCCACGAGCGGCGCGCCGAGCCCGAGCCCCGGCCAGCCCCCACTCCCCCCTCACCGTGGTGCGCGGGTCAGGCGGCGCGCGCGCGGCGCAGCAGGCGGCCGGACGCGAGCGCGGCGACGGCGAGCGCCACGAGCGGCGCGCCGAGCCCGAGCCCCGGCCAGCCCCCACTCCCCCCTCACCGTGGTGCGCGGGTCAGGCGGCGCGCGCGCGGCGCAGCAGGCGGCCGGACGCGAGCGCGGCGACGGCGAGCGCCACGAGCGGCGCGCCGAGCCCGAGCCCCGGCCAGCCCCCACTCCCCCCTCACCGTGGTGCGCGGGTCAGGCGGCGCGCGCGCGGCGCAGCAGGCGGCCGGACGCGAGCGCGGCGACGGCGAGCGCCACGAGCGGCGCGCCGAGCCCGAGCCCCGGCCAGCCCCCACTCCCCCCTCACCGTGGTGCGCGGGTCAGGCGGCGCGCGCGCGGCGCAGCAGGCGGCCGGACGCGAGCGCGGCGACGGCGAGCGCCACGAGCGGCGCGCCGAGCCCGAGCCCCGGCCAGCCCCCACTCCCCCCTCACCGTGGTGCGCGGGTCAGGCGGCGCGCGCGCGGCGCAGCAGGCGGCCGGACGCGAGCGCGGCGACGGCGAGCGCCACGAGCGGCGCGCCGAGCCCGAGCCCCGGCCAGCCCCCACTCCCCCCTCACCGTGGTGCGCGGGTCAGGCGGCGCGCGCGCGGCGCAGCAGGCGGCCGGACGCGAGCGCGGCGACGGCGAGCGCCACGAGCGGCGCGCCGAGCCCGAGCCCCGGCCAGCCCCCACTCCCCCCTCACCGTGGTGCGCGGGTCAGGCGGCGCGCGCGCGGCGCAGCAGGCGGCCGTACGCGAGCGCGGCGACGGCGAGCGCCACGAGCGGCGCGCCGAGCCCGAGCCCCGGCCAGCCCCCACTCCCCCCTCACCGTGGTGCGCGGGTCAGGCGGCGCGCGCGCGGCGCAGCAGGCGGCCGGACGCGAGCGCGGCGACGGCGAGCGCCACGAGCGGCGCGCCGAGCCCGAGCCCCGGCCAGCCCCCACTCCCCCCTCACCGTGGTGCGCGGGTCAGGCGGCGCGCGCGCGGCGCAGCAGGCGGCCGGACGCGAGCGCGGCGACGGCGAGCGCCACGAGCGGCGCGCCGAGCCCGAGCCCCGGCCAGCCCCCACTCCCCCCTCACCGTGGTGCGCGGGTCAGGCGGCGCGCGCGCGGCGCAGCAGGCGGCCGTACGCGAGCGCGGCGACGGCGAGCGCCACGAGCGGCGCGCCGAGCCCGAGCCCCGGCCAGCCCCCACTCCCCCCTCACCGTGGTGCGCGGGTCAGGCGGCGCGCGCGCGGCGCAGCAGGCGGCCGGACGCGAGCGCGGCGACGGCGAGCGCCACGAGCGGCGCGCCGAGCCCGAGCCCCAGCGCCAGCGCCACGAACAGCGACGCCTGCTCGGTGGCCGGCGCGCCGTACCCCACCGACACCGACCTGGAGCGACACACAACTTAAGGATGGAACCTAAATCACGGGACCTACTTTTGACAAGTTCTGACAAAAAGTTCTACCGAGTTATACAATTTCGAATACGTAGTTAGTCCAGTAACCGCTACCTGTGGCGGCGTAAGACGTGGGCGGAGTGGGTCTCTGCCTACTGCCTTGCGGAGCAAAGAACTCGCGCAACACAGACACAGGGCATCCCAGACTTGGTATTGCGGCCAGAGGATGTAGACTTTTTTTTTTAGAGGATCTGGGCTTGGCGCCCCTTTTTTCTTAATTTGCCCGCATAAGGCGGAAGTCTTGTGCCGCCACTAATCACTATTGACATAAAAAAATTTTGACAAAAAAATATCCACCGACTTCCATGCCACAAAAAAGTTAAAAATAATTTAAATATATTTTAGTTTAAAACATACTCAGTACTTAGGACATAGTCCTGAAGTCGGTGCTCGACATATTTCGCTGGACGACGGTAACTATGTCCTATATGAGCACCGACTTCAGAACTATGTCCTAAGTACTGAGTATGTTTTAAACTAAAATATATTTAAATTATTTTTAACTTTTTTGTGGCATGGAAGTCGGTGGATATTTTTTTGTCAAAATTTTTTTATTTCATGCTTTTTAGTGACGATATTCATCTATTTGTATTAAAATAAAATCGCTAAGTTTGCTTTGTGCACCAAATGGCTTACTCTTGTGGTTTTGGCTTGAAGTACCCCTGCATCATCAGGGTTGAGGAGTTGAAGGTCAAATTTTTGTCCCATGAATTTGCTTATCAATTCCATTATATATTCGTAAACATCAAATGACCAACTTTTATAGTTCAGGCTAGCAGTACCCCTGCATCATCAGGATTGAAGAGTTGAAGGTCAAATTTTTCATAGTAAATACCTACTTAGTAATTTTATTCTATATTTTACTCAATTGGACTTCTGCAGCTAAGGTTCGGCAGACTATCACTAATTTTATTATTTTGCTCCAAAAAGTTTAAGATCCTATGATTAGAACCTTATCAAACTCTTATCAGACTACCCCTGAAGTACATCCTTTCTAATAAAAAAGAATCATCAAAATCGGTTGGCGGGATATTGAGTTATTCATACATTTATCGGGCACATTGAAAATGCAAATTTAAGACTTATGCGTTTTTCTTATAGATGCCCTTGTCAAAAAAATACTAAAAAAAAATGGGACCCTATGACACGCACTACCTTTCAAATAAAAAAAAAATCATCTAAATCGGTTCACCCAGTCCGGAGAAATGAGGTAACAAATATAAAAAAAAAAAAAAAAAAAAAAAAAAAATACAGACGAATTGATAACCTCCTCCTTTTTGGAAGTCGGTTAATAATTTAATTAGCACTACTATAATTCGAAAAACACATTTACCCGTAGGTCCCAGTTGTTTTAATGTATTGTTTTAATGTTTAATGTAATAACATTGGTTAAAAAAATACAAGACTGAAAATTAACACCGTAAATACTACTCAAACGTGCAAAATGTGCAATGTCCGTGAGGCATTATTAAAAACGCAAAAAAATTCTCACCATGCCGTGTAGTTAGTCTGCTTATAGAAACCGTCGCCGTGGTCGCCGAAGCTAGCCACCGCCTCCTGCACGAGCAGCAAGCCCGGCTTGTGGTGGGCGTAGTACCGCTTCGCCAAGCTGTCAGACGGTATGGAGGCCCTGGGTGCAATACACATTTTTTCAGAACATTGTCACACAAGAACGTCAGGGTTAATGAACTTTTGATCGTGACTGACAAAAATGACATATAATTCAGCAGTAGACATGAGTCGTCGACGTATTTTTCTTCAACGAAACTAGACCGTTGAATATCATCCGTCGACTAGTCGATAAACTAGTTGAATTCAACTATAGTTGAATTCTTCGGCTAATTGAAAGTCAACGTATATTTCTATGAACTACCTTAAACTAATGTCGTTGTGGTATAAACTGTTTTACTGTCCTACGGTTCTACTAAGTACAAAATCTTAAAAGTTTAGTTTAAACGGTTCCTTTGGGGGTCTATCTCATGCGATCCTATATTATTTGGTGATAAATTATAAACTTTTGATTATTACTTACGTACGATTAATTTTAAAAGAATCTACTTAGAATTGCCCAAGTAATAAGTAATAACAGTTATTGCTAAATATTCTAAATGAAGTGAAAAATACCAATTTCCTTACAAAACATATTACTTGACCACAACAATTAGGCGCATAAAACAAAAGTGGTTCAATACCCCGCATCTCGCTTCTTACCCCGCGCGTCGTCTAGTGACGTGCAGTCGTGTATCGTCTAGGTGTTTACGTTAGCCAGCACGTGTTTAATGTTATTTCGTTATTAATGGCTGATTGTTGTAATTTTTAAAGTTATTATAAAATTAGTTGTTTATACGTCAATAAACCTCAAAATGGGTAGGAAAACACACAAACACTATTCGTGGAGGAGGAAAGAGCATTTTTTTAATAAGAGAAGAGTATTGGGATCAGTACTCCTGTCTCCAAATTTGAAAATTGAATGTGTGCAGCAACAGGCATCAGTCTCTTACACACATAAAAAAAGAAAGAAAATACTCCATGTCTGCGAATATATTAAACACATGAAAGTGTTTTAATAAATACTCGACTATTGAAAATACATCACTATGGTGTATGTTTTAATAATGGTATACCTACATACTCTTGGTATTTGGTAATAGAATATACTTCGTATCGGGATGGGAAATCCCTAGTTGTAATGACGTTTCAACTGTCGTGCGGCTAATTGTTTTGGTCGAGTAGTAAATAAAACAATTTGAAAAACCAAATTCTCTTTAATGTGCGATGTCAAATATCAATGCTATGCATTTAGAGTTAGCAACTCTTAACCTTATTGTAACGGAGGACAAGCGAGTCGGTTGTCGTCCGTTAAAATAAGGTCGAAAGTTGCTTGAAGCGACCGTCCATGATTACGCGATTATGGTTAATGGTAATATCGTACGTTGAATTCAACGTGTCGACTGTGGAGTTTTCATTTAACCGTCTACGAAATCTACGTATTCTACTAGTCCATCGAAGAACGGTAGACCGTCGAAACGTCGATTGTATATGAACGATAGATTCAACTAATCTGTTTATTCAACGGCCATAGCTATTCAGCAGTAGTCATTGCACAATAGTCTGACGGCATAGAACTATTGATACTCTGAATGTAGTTTACATTTTTATTGAAATATTATCACATAATATCGACAAGTTTAATGACCCGTTGATTGTGATCCAGGCAATCATCAAAAATTCAATATTATAAATGTGAAAGTGTTTTTGTTTGTTCCTCTTTCACGTCACTAGATAGCTATTATATGATATAGTTTATATGTTATGAGGTAGTTACGAGGACGGAGTGACGTAGGCTACTCTTTACCGCACTCTCTCATTCCCATCAGACTATTATGATGTTTTATTAATTGATACATATTTAGTAGTTCAAGACGTTGTTATGAGATGGCGTTAGTAAAATTCATTTGAAAGTTCTGTATCACACTATCAAATGCTAATGTAAATTCCCTTTGACCGTGCGAGCGTAGCCGCGGGTAAGAGCTAGTATAATAAAAAATGTACTAGGTATTTGGTAACTGACAACTAGAAAAAAACAATACTCGCAACTCGGTTATCCACATGCTAAACATTCAACGTTTTATGTTTTATTCTGATTTATCACACAGACTATGTGACTGTGTAGATGCGGATACAACCCTCGCATATAATCCTAGCGGCGCCCATGGCTTTCGGAGTATACGGGACATAGGGCTCACTTGTTGTAACTGTGCAGAGAGGCCTGGACGGACGTGCCCACGGAGCGCTTGCGAGCGGTGTAGGCAACGGGCCGGTACTGTAGGTAGCCACCCGAAGAGTTCCTCTCACTTGAGGGTGTCAGCAGATTGATCATCTGGAAAATGTCTTCAATTTAAGGCTACTGAATATAATCTAGCCAGGTATTTATTTATATTTAAAGTTAAGTTTAAATATATTACATATCAAGTTTATAGGCGTCGCCAGGAAGGCTTTTGTAAACGTCTTGGTCGTCCAAAGGACAACTATAAAATATACAGTCACTGAAATGTTGACAAAAAATAAACATTATTTGGAGTTGGTTGCATTAACTGCATGCTGTTTTATTAGAGTTTACTCCTTAAGAATCGATTTGCATATTTAACGGCCCGATATGAGAAAAATGTGAAGAGTAAAATCTACTGAACGACCTCGTTACGTTTTTTTATTGAGTATAACGCCATCTAGTTAAAACTTTAGAAGTATTTTATCAGTAAGAGCGGATGGTATGCATAGGTTTCGTGATTACGTTTTACCGAAATCTCAATGGTATTTGAAATAATAAATACGTACAATATTCATATTTTAATACGTTTATGTATTAGATATTTTGTCAATAACTTTTTCGCAAGACATTATTTTTTTAAAAGCGGATCATTTTACAAACACGTACCTCAAACACCCCCGGCGTGTACTCATCATCGATCGTCCTGTGCACGGAGTAGTTGAGGTGTCCGGAGGCGCAGTCCTCGCTCACGATGACGTAGCGGACTGCGAACCGAGCGTGCTCGTAGTCCCTGGAGACGTTCAGGCCGACCAGCCCTATGTCCGCTAGCGAGGTCCGGGCCGAGTGGAACAGACGAGGGAGCGCTAGGGCGCGGTCGTCGAAAGGCAGCAATAGGAACTGTTGAGGGACAATAAGATTCTTGTTTTCATTTAAAACTTGGTTACTTCCGCTGATTCGTCCGCTTTGACCACCAGTATGCTATGTGCTAATGTCATAAACTATGGGTGTGCCAAATTTACGCGAAATCCTACCGGCAGTTTTAGCCTGAAAGAGTGACAAATCCAGAAACATCCTCACAAACTTTCTCGTATCTATTATTTATAAGATGTGACATGAGAGTAGAAAACGGGTATTCAGTCCATCTGATGGTAAGTGACCACTGTCCATAGTCATCAACCTTAGATAAGATCAGAGTCTTGCCTAAGATTAACCTCAAATTCGTTGCTACTCCTAAAGCCTAATAGCGGACCGCGAACCGAGCATGCTCGTAATCTCTGGAGACGTTCAGACCGACCAGCCCTATGTCCGCTAGCGAGGTCCGGGGCGAGTGGAACAGACGAGGGAGCGCTAGGGCACGGTCGTCGAAAGGCAGCAATAGGAACTGATGAGGAACAATAACATTGTTTTTTATATCCTATCGTCCTTTTAACATTATAAATGTCGCAATCTGTGAGATTGTTGTTTTGTTTGTTTGTCTTTTTTTCAAACTGTTTTTATTTAAAGCTTTGCGCCCGCTTCGAACATCTGTATGTTATGTGCTAATGTCATAAACTATGTGTGTGCCAAATTGTAGTTTTTGCGTGAACGAGTGACAAATGGAGACGTTTAGACCGACCAACCCTATCCGCTAAGGAGGTCCGGGGCGAGTGGAACAGACGAGGGAGCGCTAGGGCGCGGTCGTCGAAAGGCAACAATAGGAACTGTTGATGCAAAATAAAATTCTTGTTTTTATTTCTCTCGTCAACCCATTATTGGCCCACTGCTGGGCACGGGTCTTCTCTTCTCTCAGAATGAGAGAGTTTAGGCTATGGTTCACCGCGCTGGCCAAGTTCGAATTGGTGGACAGTTTAGGTGGCAGTAGAAACTGATAAGGAAAAATAAGATTATCCTTTTAACATTATTAATCTGTGGGATTGTTTGTTACTCATTCACGCAAAAACTACCAGTCGAATTTCGCTGAAATTTGGCAATTAACACAAAGGAAAGCACAGGACCAACTTAGTCCTCGGGAGTAGCAACGCATCTGTGATTGACTTCAAATAGACCCTCTTCTATATGAAGTTGTTGACAGATGTTCATGGGCGGCAGTGACCACTTACCACCAGGTGGAGTGCATGCTCGTTTGCTTCTTCCATATTATAAAAAAATGGTATGATGATGATTCCTACGTGAGTTACCGATATTTTCGATACCGCGGATGCTATCGATTAAAAAATCAATAGTCTTAATATAAATCGTCTACCGATAAACTATTTGTGTCCGACTATCAAGCCGAACACTATTGCAATGCAGTACAACCTGGAAATATTCAGATTTTTTATTCCATTGAATTAACGAAATGGAACGCTGTTAGTGATCACTACCGCCCATGGACATCTATAAGCAATTTCATATAGAATAGAGGACCTATCTAAAGTCAACCACAGTTGCGTTGCTATTACAGACGAATAAAGCAGTAGCCTCATACGAAATAAGGCTGACAACAACACACTTCCACCGAAACGCAAGAACTGTTACAAGCTAGAAATGAGTGTGGTGGTGATAAAGTACATCGCCAATCGAACTACACTGTGTCTACCATCTGGTAAAAGTATAAAAATAATAATTAAAATAAGTCTCATTAATTTAACTCATACTTTAATAGTAATTGCCGAGACGATAACATTACAAGTGAAAACATAATAAAACTTTCACCTTTCTACAATAAATAATAAAATATCAATCATGTAGTTATTAAAGATGACAAATTGTTTATCTCAAATGCAGCTGCCTTGACTGACTCACCGTTCTAGTAAATAAAAATTATGTCACGACTTAAGTTCATAACACCGTCAGCTGTATGCAACTTTGAGAGACTTATACATCAGTAGAAATGGCCTCCATGGCTATGAGACACAAATATAGTTTATTTTTTTATCAGATTGAAGCAGCAAACGAGCATGCATGATTGTTGATATCCACCTTATGGTAAGTGGTCACTGCCGTCCATGGACATCGGTAAGCAACTTCACATATAACAGGCGTTCTATACGAAGTCCATCACACATACGTTTGCTACTCCCGATTAGTAAGATCGCCTTATATAAAAGTGAGTTGCAACCACACCCATCCAACAAAACGCAAGATTGACGCTAGAAATGACTATGGCGTTGGTAGCTTCCCGGTAGAACTACACTGGTTCTAACACTTGTTCGAATTCGAGTCTGCACACCTGTTTCTAGTATGTTCTTGCATTTCGGAAAAGATGAGGCTGTTGGATGACTTATATGAGGCTTACATATTAGACTTCAGAAACATTGCAAAAGTGAAATTAAATAAAATATAGAACTATTACGGAACATTTAATTTCCAACTATAATACAGTGTTTCATGTCTAATATGTTTCTTTAGATTAGTTGTCGAAACTCCTTTGAACATTATATCAAAAGGTCAATCACAGTGACGCCCCAATATACATTGCAAAATTGTTAAATAGCCCATAGTGACATCCAATTATTTTACGAAATATCTTTTTAGGGGAATAAAACTTATCGGGAAAATTTCAATTGAATTGATTCCCGTGAAATCCTGACTAATTGAACCAACCTTTTAAGGCATCATTATTTACAAAAGTAATTACGATTACACATAAAAGTAAATACAATTAGGCTGTAGCAACATAATACTCTACATTTGATTAATTTCATCTATTTCATTTCTATGTATAAGTACATAAGTAGCTCTGTGGTAAGATGTGTTATTTACAATACAATAATGATTGCGTAGTTACTCGTGTTTTGATAATATTTACGTTGAAACTAGTAGATATACTTAGTGAGTGTATTATATACAACATTCACATATGACCTAATTATATGAAATGAATGCATAGGCTAAATATTAAGTTATAAGCTTTTTTGAGGAAAAAAAAGTAGGTAGTAGTAGTAGATACATATAGAATACAGTCTGAATAAATCCAAGACATACACTGGCGGGTCCAGGTGTAGGGGTATGCTCCCCCCCCATTCCTAATGGAAGTAATCAATTGCATCTGTGATCGTCAGAGGGTGGCGAAGTTTCAGCAAAAGCACATAAGCCTTGTCTTTCAAAAATCGAAATGATAGCAACTTTGTATAAGTTTAGATAGCTGGTTTAATATAAAATCGTTATTTAAATTCTTGCATGCTAATGGTAGCAGTTGCAAGTCAAAATATAAAGTGACTACTGAACTTAAACTAAAAAGACAAAAGACTCTACTTTTTTGTCTTTTTAGTTTAAGTTCAGTTCTGGTAGGTACCAGTTTTTTTTTTCTATTTTGTTAATCAGTCATTCTTTTTCATGTATCGATTGCCTAACTTTACTATTATTTATAAAAAAATGTCTATTTATGATCCAATTAAGACCACAAAGCAAAACTGGCATGCAAATGAAATCCTCAAAGATCAATAACTTACTTTTATCTCCACAGTGCCATTCGTTCCGTTGTGACTTCCGTACAGAGCTCCATGCACCACCACACTGGCCTCGTATTCAGTTAGAACACTCTCTTGCAGCATCCACGTGATGTTTCTAAGAGAGATGTGATGGTACGGCTGCTTGTAGTCAAAGAAGACTGTGTCGTTCTTGTCATTGTATTCAAATAGCTGAAACAAATAGTTTGTTGTAACTTTTAGCTATTTTATTTTATGGGGTCGCGGGCGGGTGGGAATGGGAGCTCGAACTGTTCGGTCAGGCGACCCCGAGAGCGACGGCGGTATATGTAGTCGCATACGGTAGCGAGCGGTAGGCCCAGCCGCCCATCTGAGAGTAGCCCGATGGGGCAACGCGCTCAGAGGACTCCGGTTGCGTTCCTTTAGAGATCCCGGAGATCTCTTTGGAGTGCCGAGGACGGCCACCTGGTTTTAGTGCGGTAAAAATCCTACGTAACCCTGCGTCGCTCCCATGGTACCTTCTGAAGGTTTCCCCCTCGAAAAAAAAACATCAGGGGTGGGACTCATTGTTTGTTTTTTCATGGCGAGGATGGTGGTTACATAAGCAATATTATGTCTGTCTTTTATTCGCAAAATTTATATCAATTTTTTACATTACATTAGATTTACTTCCCATGGAAGAGATAAGAGTTTTTTTACTTCAGTTGATAACAGGCAGTGGAGGGGGAGGGATAAAATTACGAAACTATGTAATACACCAATGACCCTATAAGTTGTAATTCAAGTACAGGCAGTCCTCGTACCTACTTCGGATTGTTAGGTTCTCGAAACACGAGACGTAAATCGACACGACGAAAGTCAAGTCATTTTTTCATGTATTTATATGTAACGTTACGCTCCTCAAGGCTTCAAAATTAAAATAAAAACTGAATTTCTAACAAAAGATAAGCTTTATTATTGAAAGTATTATGTAAAACTTTAAACTTAAAAACGTATGTAATTATGAGTTAGGTAGTTATTCTTGCTAAACATACGTATTACGTATGTTACTAACTATAATAAGCCAAAATATATAAGAAAAATAAGAAATTAAACCCAATTAAATAAACTAAATTAAAAGAAATGAAACTATTAATTCCAGATTGCTTCGCTTCTTGTTATAATAAAGAAATAACTGGTAGGCCGCACACATTTTATTTATTATTATTAAAGCTATCATGATTAAAACTTCTCTCATAGTTAGTGTCATTTCCATCAACAAGAATCATGGTAGTTCAGTATCATATTCATAGTATTGTCCAAGCTTGCAAAGGCTGCAGAAAGATTTTTTTGTGTCAGTTCCTTTCTGTGTTACCAATAGAACATACTATTTCTATATACGGGGTTGGTACTCCCTGCTCGCTGCCGTCGTACTAGGCCTTTCAGCAGACGTCGACCTCGCGACAAATGAATTCTCCTATATATAAAATCAATCTATATACAATACATAAAATCTATATATAATACTTATAAATCGAAGCAATTGACGTTTGAGGAATAGTGTCAAAATATGGATCGACGTAACTCAAAACCACGTAAATCGAAACGACGTAAGTCGAGGACTGCCTGTATTCAAATGCAACCTCATAATAAGCATGTAAATATTTATACTCTTTCACTTTTCCTTATTTTCCGGGATGGAGAAATATTTGTACTGCTAAGATAAAGGACGTATAGATATATAAAAAATATTCATACAATTTAGCCAGTGACACAGAGTTTTGTGGATTACATTACTTATTGGCTTTGTGTAACAATGAGTCACGCGTAAATATCATTATTGCTGTCTTCATTTACTACAATTTCATCACCTTTTATATCCTTTTGTTTTTAAATTATTCATATCCATATATGTCTGCATAGTTATGATAATAAGCAGTTTTAATTTACATGGGGTTTACGAGAATGTACCGACTGCGATAAGATATTTACAAATTAATTTAATATGCTGTATGAAGTGTGCTTCATGCGATTATGTCATTGACTATATTAAAAATGGGTACTTATAAGTTTGATTCTTGCCAAAATAACTTCTAATATAAAAAAGGTGTTCTGAAAAATCTTTATTGAATTGAATTTGATATTCAATACTATTTAAGTTACACTTAGGTAGATAAAGCTTACTTAATATATAGGACTAAGCAAAGGAGAATATAGAATATTATAGAAGGCAAAAAAATTATATTATATACTCACATTACTCAGAATGGTAGCAAAGCTGTATATGGGGGTTGTGGAAGTATTAATTCTTTTAGGTATCTTGTCATCCCATTCAATTTGAAGTGTAGAGTTCTGGTCTCCGATGATGTACAATATAGTGGGATTGTGTCCCGTGAAGTCCCAAATTTGATGGATCACATAATCACTGTCACTCTGAATAACCTTTGTGTACACCAGGACATTCTCATTACTAAGGCACTCCTTGCAACCAGGGTTCAACTCTGGTTGTACCTGAAACATTGATTAATAAATATGATTGACATCACAAAAAAACATAGCTTGGAGCTTTTTTAAGGTTCTTTCTTCAAAGGGTAAAAACAAACTCCTATTACTAAGACTCCACTGTCTGTCTGTCCGTCTGTTTGTCACAAGGCTGTATCTTATGAATAGTGACAGCTAGATGATTGAAATTTCTACAGATGATGTATTTCTGTTACCACTAAAACAACATATGCATATATAGAATAAAATAAATACTTAAGGGTGCTTCCATACAACACTATTTTGCCAGATTCTCTAAAAAAGGATAACTCCCATAAAACAAACGAACCTAACCACATTTAATGATTGATGTAATGAACTTTATAAGGAAGTAGAATATATTTGGAACTCAAACTAGGCAGCACATGATTGCACACAAATGTAGGTTCGAGAGATTGCGTCTTATCCAAGCCTAAGTTTGATTAATCTGAACACGAGTTTAGGTACTTGTTAAAAGTGAACTGATTCTCAAAGTAGGCGGTATGTGTAGGCAAATGAATGTTATTTCAAAGAGATTTATTTACACCCATACCAATCAGCAATTTATCCAGATGAATTCTTACAATGGTAAATGAAAATTGCACAAGTGTTATTTCGAAGAAATTGCTCTTTATGCAAGCTTTTGCGAATAGATCTGAATGAAATTTTAGAGATGCTAAAAATAATAGATTCTCAAAGTAGTCGCATCAACCCATTATTGGCCCACTGCTGGGCACGGGTTTTCTCCCAGAATGAGAGAGTTTAGGCCATAGTCCACCGCCTAGCCAAGTGCGAATTGGTGGACTCAAAGTAGTAAATGGCATTAAATGAACACACACAAATGTTTCTATGTGAATGCTGCCTATTCAAGTACATATGAACTGATATACAATTTGTTTTTGTTTTAAATCAATTGCTAAATCTGTCCATATGTTTCAAGTTTTTTGAGTTTATACAATACTATTACAGTAAATAATTAGCTGAAAAATAAAATATGGAGGATGTGTTGAATAATGATTTCCTTATAGTATAGAAAAAAAAAGTGGGCGTAGCCTATGTAATGGAACCAACCAGAAATATAACAATTAAATATAAGATCAATTTACATAATTATGTTTGCTTTCTATGTCAATTTCGGCAGATATTCATCTAAATTTACTTAAAGAAAATCAGATGGCATGAATCCAGAAGTGAAGGTTTTCCCACCACTATGATGAGGTACCACTGTCACATAAATTTTTGACAACAAAATTGAAAAGACCAGGAAATATTTTTTGATTTAAAGAATGAGAGATCATTTATTAAGTGAAAACTGATACATTTTTTCGAAAATAAAATTAAAGTATAAAAAATTTTTACTAACAATAGTTGAACCCGATACTGAAGATAAAGCCAGAAACGTAAACACCAGTGAATGATGCATTTTTATCAAAATAGGAAACTTATGTTCACATGTCCTAGGTTTATCAGAATGAGTTCAGTTCACGAGTCAAACACTGATATTATAATTGACTACTTGCAATACTTGCATTACGCGGTACAAACAAAAATGATAACACGTATCAGATTTTTTATTCATTGAAACTGCACACTCCACCTATGAATTATCTTTGGGTTGTTATTATACTTATTATCAAACACTTTTCTTCCTTATATTTTCGCCAATGCAATAAAACCAACACCACAACACCACTAGCGCTTTATCGACACAATAGAATCAACAGATTTATAAATTTTCTATTTCTCATCTATCGACTGACTTATCTATAACGATACCAATTTCGAAAGCTCTGCAATTTTTTTCATTCACAATAAAATCTACGTCGCACGTCAAATTAGAAGCAAATTTTTAATTTAGTCGCATAAATCAAAATTTGTCCCGATAGATAGATTCTGTTTCGTTCAGAAATAAGGACTTGCATTAGAAAATAACAGATAAAATAGAACAATATTTTATTACATGTAAAGTTAATTTTATTCCACTGTAAATATACCACCAAAAATATTTTCCTTGTATTATTACTTGCACCGTCGATACTTGTTTTCATAGAAATAGTAGCAGATCTACAAGGATTTTGAAAAGTTTGTTACTTCACAGCGTTTTTTATTAAAGTAGTGTTTAATATCTCATTATAATAAATTGTAAAAAAACATGATACATAAAATATAACGGTGTTAATATTGTTCAACGGCGCCTAGAAGTAATAATACTACTTCGTATGAAGCTTGGTCCGCAAAGCCTGCAAATACGGCTTGAAGCAATTTTTGTGGCTGACGGGTTAGGGTCCGTTCACACTAGGCTGGGTGACCCTTGATGGAACGTACACGCTTAATTCACACTTGAGCACCGATTACAGCTACTATCACACGTATATCTGCTAATTACAACAATTAAAAGCAATGCAGCAATAATTTCACATAAATTTGCGATCGCAAAAACACACGTTTTCGATACCATAACCAAACGCAAATAGGCAACAAAATGTGTTGCAGAATCGACCTAATCGCCGATGTTAAAAGTAGATTAATTTTCTTGAGGCCTAAGCCAATTGTGCAAATCAGATTACCGGAAACCAATTATATGTATTCCATAACATTTCTTAAGAACTACCCACGCCTCCTAGATGTATGGCGCAATAGTATCGGAAGGAATATCCCGAGTGGCGTGAGTGAGGGGCAGACTGCCCCGGGCGGCCCGTCTTGGGGGACGGTAAGCTGTTGTTTTGTAGAATTGTTTTTTTGGATTAGGAAATTCAATTTTCGCCCCGAGCGCTTATTCTCTTCGTAGAATATTTATATTTGACCTTTTTTTTTGCTAGTAATAACAAATTTGGATAGGCGGTAAATTCTACTTTCGCCACTGAATAGCCCGCCCAAATCAACAGAATCTTGGTTTCTACTTGACTGCATCAGAAGGAGGGTAATATTTTATGATTGATTGTATGTATATTTATTTAGCACGCTCTACAGCCTAAACAGCTTTACGGCTTGCAACATAGGACTTATCATTAGAAACGACTTTTTACGGAGTAAATTATAAATAAAATTCTCGTGTCACTATGTTCGTACACGTACTCCTCCGAAACGGCTTGACGATTCCCATGAAATTTTGTGAGCATATTGAGTATGTCTGAGAATCGGCCAATATCTATTAATCACACCCCTTAATGATACGGGTTATCCACCCATAACATTTTAAAATTTTTATACGGCAAAACAACGTTTGCCGGGTCAGCTAGTAGGCTATATCATAGATTAATATTGTTTTGGAAACTATATATTTTTTTAAATATGGCGTCTACGATGAAAGGAAAAAAAGGGGGGAGACGGACGATTATATATGGCATATTATCAAAATGGGTCACAAATGAAATAAAAAAAATATGTTACTTTTTTGGCACACACTGCTAAAAGATGAAATATCCGACTGCAGATTTAAGTTACAGCCGTCTGGTTTTTGTTTTGGTAATAATATAGTTATCGCTTTATGTTTTTTTAAATCGCTTTCATCTTAATACAATCAGCAATAACATCTGTTATCAACACTTATTGGCAATATCAAGCGTTTTACTAGTTTTGATATTGTCCTTTACCAGGTGGTAGAACCAGTGTAGTTCGACCGGAGAGGTACCACTGCTACACATATTTTTAGCGTGAAGCATTTCTTGCGTTTCTATGGAAGGGTGTGGTTGCCGGTACACTTATATATGAGGCGACCGTCTTAGTCCTCGGGAGTAGCAACACACAATTAACTTCAGATAGAACCCATGTTCTGTATGAAGTTGATTACAGATGTCCATGGAAGGCAGTGATCACTTACCATCAGGTGGACTGCATGCTCGTTTGCTACTTCAGTGTAATAAAAAAAATCCTCACCAACAAACAACGTAACTGCTACAAATAAAACTAGGTAATTTAATAAATATTTTATTGATTTTCGTTTTCCTTAACTACATCGGGTTCACTTTCTTCCTCAGCTTTACTGCTAATATCGTCATCAGATCCCACATAGATTTTGATGGAATTTACAGAAGGTTTCTTGCTAGGATTGGTGTAATCCTGCGGCGAATGTTGTCTCTTGTTCATATTGAAAAATCTCTGTTTCTTTCTTTTGTTCTGGTTCTTTATAGCCTTAGGCTTTTTATTTGTGCCAACACTGTAAATTAATAAACAAAATGTTAATTGTAAATCAAACACTTTGCAGTACATCAACACACAGAGAAACACAAAGCTAGGATAAAAACAATTTAATTTACAATCTTGTCATTACAAGCCTCTTTTAATGAATTGAATAGTGCAAAAATTTGACTAATTTCTATCATGTCTATCATGTATGCATGTAAAAAGTACACTTTTTTGCCGTAATTATATATATTTTTATTTTCGTATAGAAATTATATTATTATTATTAGTATATTTGGTATAGGAATTTCGTATAGAAGTGGGGTTTTCTCGGGGTTGAAGTCAATAACAGACTCGTTGCTACTTCAGATGGTCGTGCATATTTAAGTGAACCGGCAACCACACACTTTCAACAAGAAATGTTTTATGCTGAGAATAGGTGTCAAGGTACCTCCCCGGTCGAACTGTATTCGTTCTACACAGGACAAGTTCATTTTACAATATATGTTCATTTTACTTGTAATACTTACTTGATGGCAGCTCTGGAGCCAGGTCCCCAGTAAGGAGTGGGATTGAACTGGAAGCGCAGTTTACCATCCTTCCTACTCTCAGGGTTGGCGTCAGAACGCTTCGTCAAATCAACCGTTGATTCGATCTTTTGAGACAGGATGTGTTTTGCTACTGGGTCGGATTCCAACCTGTATGAATAATTTATTTTACATTATCCATTACCGTAAATGTTAATAAATAGCTATGTTAGGAAAAGAAATAAAAAAATAGATGTATTAATTTTCAATCAATCAACACTTCATAGTGATTACATTGTATAGGCGGAAATAGGCGTGGCAGTGGCTCTACCACGTTTAAAAATCGTTCAATATACTTTGGCGGCGGGAGATCCCCCGCCAGGCTAGGTAATTATGTCTGGGGAGCGGCCGTGCTCTGACAGTCTTTGTTCGGTATTTTTATATTTGAGGGGTATTAAAAATTACTTCGATAGCGTGATTCACAAGTACTAGTGGCGCCATCTCTTGATAAGTTGAGGGAAGTTGCCACAATACAATCACCACCACACGTAATCATAATTTTTAAGGTGCTGTGCTTGATTTCACCTTCCGAACTTTAGCAATTATTATTTCTGTAACTTTTTCTTCCGTGTGTTAGTAAACGTATATTGAAAACATCTGTGTTTCGTTTTGGACATTCCGATACCTATATTACATGGACACTAAAACTCCTACCACAAGTATCGCTACAGTGCGTTACAAAACATAATTACTTGTCGGCTTTGATGGGATTCATCTTTTCCCAGGTCCGCACGATGTCCCACAAGAAGCGCGCGGGCGCGTCCGTCTTCACCGACAGCTTGGACGCGTGCGAGTACGACACCTTGTAGCCCGCGTTCAGCAGCGCTGACCTGTAGATCACGCACGATGTATATATTAAATTGCGAGCAATTTGTTGAGTTTATGAGTTTAATAACCGTACCTATCTTTACAGCGACTGAAAAACATTATTATAGCCTGATTTTTTTTTTATATAATATTGAATTAGCAAACGAACTTTCAGCCTATCTGAAGGTATGAACGGAAATAGACACAATCACGCCTGTGGAAATCTCTTACTATTTCCATATGAAAAAGAGAATGATATATGATTCAGATCACGGATGAGTTACCCTTTATACGGCCTAACGTGGTCGCCTCATAGGGCAGCTCCTCGCGCACGACGGCCAGCACGCCCTCTGTCCGGCTGGGGCCACACGTACCTCATGAGCAGCATGGGCATGGTCCCCAGGCGCGCGGCCCCGCAGAGCCGGTCCAGCGTGCAGTAGAGCGGCGCGGGCAGCTCCTCGCGCACGACGGCCAGCACGCCCTCTGTCCGGCTGGGGCCACACGTACCTCATGAGCAGCATGGGCATGGTCCCCAGGCGCGCGGCCCCGCAGAGCCGGTCCAGCGTGCAGTAGAGCGGCGCGGGCAGCTCCTCGCGCACGACGGCCAGCACGCCCTCTGTCCGGCTGGGGCCACACGTACCTCATGAGCAGCATGGGCATGGTCCCCAGGCGCGCGGCCCCGCAGAGCCGGTCCAGCGTGCAGTAGAGCGGCGCGGGCAGCTCCTCGCGCACGACGGCCAGCACGCCCTCTGTCCGGCTGGGGCCACACGTACCTCATGAGCAGCATGGGCATGGTCCCCAGGCGCGCGGCCCCGCAGAGCCGGTCCAGCGTGCAGTAGAGCGGCGCGGGCAGCTCCTCGCGCACGACGGCCAGCACGCCCTCTGTCCGGCTGGGGCCACACGTACCTCATGAGCAGCATGGGCATGGTCCCCAGGCGCGCGGCCCCGCAGAGCCGGTCCAGCGTGCAGTAGAGCGGCGCGGGCAGCTCCTCGCGCACGACGGCCAGCACGCCCTCTGTCCGGCTGGGGCCACACGTACCTCATGAGCAGCATGGGCATGGTCCCCAGGCGCGCGGCCCCGCAGAGCCGGTCCAGCGTGCAGTAGAGCGGCGCGGGCAGCTCCTCGCGCACGACGGCCAGCACGCCCTCTGTCCGGCTGGGGCCACACGTACCTCATGAGCAGCATGGGCATGGTCCCCAGGCGCGCGGCCCCGCAGAGCCGGTCCAGCGTGCAGTAGAGCGGCGCGGGCAGCTCCTCGCGCACGACGGCCAGCACGCCCTCTGTCCGGCTGGGGCCACACGTACCTCATGAGCAGCATGGGCATGGTCCCCAGGCGCGCGGCCCCGCAGAGCCGGTCCAGCGTGCAGTAGAGCGGCGCGGGCAGCTCCTCGCGCACGACGGCCAGCACGCCCTCTGTCCGGCTGGGGCCACACGTACCTCATGAGCAGCATGGGCATGGTCCCCAGGCGCGCGGCCCCGCAGAGCCGGTCCAGCGTGCAGTAGAGCGGCGCGGGCAGCTCCTCGCGCACGACGGCCAGCACGCCCTCTGTCCGGCTGGGGCCACACGTACCTCATGAGCAGCATGGGCATGGTCCCCAGGCGCGCGGCCCCGCAGAGCCGGTCCAGCGTGCAGTAGAGCGGCGCGGGCAGCTCCTCGCGCACGACGGCCAGCACGCCCTCTGTCCGGCTGGGGCCACACGTACCTCATGAGCAGCATGGGCATGGTCCCCAGGCGCGCGGCCCCGCAGAGCCGGTCCAGCGTGCAGTAGAGCGGCGCGGGCAGCTCCTCGCGCACGACGGCCAGCACGCCCTCTGTCCGGCTGGGGCCACACGTACCTCATGAGCAGCATGGGCATGGTCCCCAGGCGCGCGGCCCCGCAGAGCCGGTCCAGCGTGCAGTAGAGCGGCGCGGGCAGCTCCTCGCGCACGACGGCCAGCACGCCCTCTGTCCGGCTGGGGCCACACGTACCTCATGAGCAGCATGGGCATGGTCCCCAGGCGCGCGGCCCCGCAGAGCCGGTCCAGCGTGCAGTAGAGCGGCGCGGGCAGCTCCTCGCGCACGACGGCCAGCACGCCCTCTGTCCGGCTGGGGCCACACGTACCTCATGAGCAGCATGGGCATGGTCCCCAGGCGCGCGGCCCCGCAGAGCCGGTCCAGCGTGCAGTAGAGCGGCGCGGGCAGCTCCTCGCGCACGACGGCCAGCACGCCCTCTGTCCGGCTGGGGCCACACGTACCTCATGAGCAGCATGGGCATGGTCCCCAGGCGCGCGGCCCCGCAGAGCCGGTCCAGCGTGCAGTAGAGCGGCGCGGGCAGCTCCTCGCGCACGACGGCCAGCACGCCCTCTGTCCGGCTGGGGCCACACGTACCTCATGAGCAGCATGGGCATGGTCCCCAGGCGCGCGGCCCCGCAGAGCCGGTCCAGCGTGCAGTAGAGCGGCGCGGGCAGCTCCTCGCGCACGACGGCCAGCACGCCCTCTGTCCGGCTGGGGCCACACGTACCTCATGAGCAGCATGGGCATGGTCCCCAGGCGCGCGGCCCCGCAGAGCCGGTCCAGCGTGCAGTAGAGCGGCGCGGGCAGCTCCTCGCGCACGACGGCCAGCACGCCCTCTGTCCGGCTGGGGCCACACGTACCTCATGAGCAGCATGGGCATGGTCCCCAGGCGCGCGGCCCCGCAGAGCCGGTCCAGCGTGCAGTAGAGCGGCGCGGGCAGCTCCTCGCGCACGACGGCCAGCACGCCCTCTGTCCGGCTGGGGCCACACGTACCTCATGAGCAGCATGGGCATGGTCCCCAGGCGCGCGGCCCCGCAGAGCCGGTCCAGCGTGCAGTAGAGCGGCGCGGGCAGCTCCTCGCGCACGACGGCCAGCACGCCCTCTGTCCGGCTGGGGCCACACGTACCTCATGAGCAGCATGGGCATGGTCCCCAGGCGCGCGGCCCCGCAGAGCCGGTCCAGCGTGCAGTAGAGCGGCGCGGGCAGCTCCTCGCGCACGACGGCCAGCACGCCCTCTGTCCGGCTGGGGCCACACGTACCTCATGAGCAGCATGGGCATGGTCCCCAGGCGCGCGGCCCCGCAGAGCCGGTCCAGCGTGCAGTAGAGCGGCGCGGGCAGCTCCTCGCGCACGACGGCCAGCACGCCCTCTGTCCGGCTGGGGCCACACGTACCTCATGAGCAGCATGGGCATGGTCCCCAGGCGCGCGGCCCCGCAGAGCCGGTCCAGCGTGCAGTAGAGCGGCGCGGGCAGCTCCTCGCGCACGACGGCCAGCACGCCCTCTGTCCGGCTGGGGCCACACGTACCTCATGAGCAGCATGGGCATGGTCCCCAGGCGCGCGGCCCCGCAGAGCCGGTCCAGCGTGCAGTAGAGCGGCGCGGGCAGCTCCTCGCGCACGACGGCCAGCACGCCCTCTGTCCGGCTGGGGCCACACGTACCTCATGAGCAGCATGGGCATGGTCCCCAGGCGCGCGGCCCCGCAGAGCCGGTCCAGCGTGCAGTAGAGCGGCGCGGGCAGCTCCTCGCGCACGACGGCCAGCACGCCCTCTGTCCGGCTGGGGCCACACGTACCTCATGAGCAGCATGGGCATGGTCCCCAGGCGCGCGGCCCCGCAGAGCCGGTCCAGCGTGCAGTAGAGCGGCGCGGGCAGCTCCTCGCGCACGACGGCCAGCACGCCCTCTGTCCGGCTGGGGCCACACGTACCTCATGAGCAGCATGGGCATGGTCCCCAGGCGCGCGGCCCCGCAGAGCCGGTCCAGCGTGCAGTAGAGCGGCGCGGGCAGCTCCTCGCGCACGACGGCCAGCACGCCCTCTGTCCGGCTGGGGCCACACGTACCTCATGAGCAGCATGGGCATGGTCCCCAGGCGCGCGGCCCCGCAGAGCCGGTCCAGCGTGCAGTAGAGCGGCGCGGGCAGCTCCTCGCGCACGACGGCCAGCACGCCCTCTGTCCGGCTGGGGCCACACGTACCTCATGAGCAGCATGGGCATGGTCCCCAGGCGCGCGGCCCCGCAGAGCCGGTCCAGCGTGCAGTAGAGCGGCGCGGGCAGCTCCTCGCGCACGACGGCCAGCACGCCCTCTGTCCGGCTGGGGCCACACGTACCTCATGAGCAGCATGGGCATGGTCCCCAGGCGCGCGGCCCCGCAGAGCCGGTCCAGCGTGCAGTAGAGCGGCGCGGGCAGCTCCTCGCGCACGACGGCCAGCACGCCCTCTGTCCGGCTGGGGCCACACGTACCTCATGAGCAGCATGGGCATGGTCCCCAGGCGCGCGGCCCCGCAGAGCCGGTCCAGCGTGCAGTAGAGCGGCGCGGGCAGCTCCTCGCGCACGACGGCCAGCACGCCCTCTGTCCGGCTGGGGCCACACGTACCTCATGAGCAGCATGGGCATGGTCCCCAGGCGCGCGGCCCCGCAGAGCCGGTCCAGCGTGCAGTAGAGCGGCGCGGGCAGCTCCTCGCGCACGACGGCCAGCACGCCCTCTGTCCGGCTGGGGCCACACGTACCTCATGAGCAGCATGGGCATGGTCCCCAGGCGCGCGGCCCCGCAGAGCCGGTCCAGCGTGCAGTAGAGCGGCGCGGGCAGCTCCTCGCGCACGACGGCCAGCACGCCCTCTGTCCGGCTGGGGCCACACGTACCTCATGAGCAGCATGGGCATGGTCCCCAGGCGCGCGGCCCCGCAGAGCCGGTCCAGCGTGCAGTAGAGCGGCGCGGGCAGCTCCTCGCGCACGACGGCCAGCACGCCCTCTGTCCGGCTGGGGCCACACGTACCTCATGAGCAGCATGGGCATGGTCCCCAGGCGCGCGGCCCCGCAGAGCCGGTCCAGCGTGCAGTAGAGCGGCGCGGGCAGCTCCTCGCGCACGACGGCCAGCACGCCCTCTGTCCGGCTGGGGCCACACGTACCTCATGAGCAGCATGGGCATGGTCCCCAGGCGCGCGGCCCCGCAGAGCCGGTCCAGCGTGCAGTAGAGCGGCGCGGGCAGCTCCTCGCGCACGACGGCCAGCACGCCCTCTGTCCGGCTGGGGCCACACGTACCTCATGAGCAGCATGGGCATGGTCCCCAGGCGCGCGGCCCCGCAGAGCCGGTCCAGCGTGCAGTAGAGCGGCGCGGGCAGCTCCTCGCGCACGACGGCCAGCACGCCCTCTGTCCGGCTGGGGCCACACGTACCTCATGAGCAGCATGGGCATGGTCCCCAGGCGCGCGGCCCCGCAGAGCCGGTCCAGCGTGCAGTAGAGCGGCGCGGGCAGCTCCTCGCGCACGACGGCCAGCACGCCCTCTGTCCGGCTGGGGCCACACGTACCTCATGAGCAGCATGGGCATGGTCCCCAGGCGCGCGGCCCCGCAGAGCCGGTCCAGCGTGCAGTAGAGCGGCGCGGGCAGCTCCTCGCGCACGACGGCCAGCACGCCCTCTGTCCGGCTGGGGCCACACGTACCTCATGAGCAGCATGGGCATGGTCCCCAGGCGCGCGGCCCCGCAGAGCCGGTCCAGCGTGCAGTAGAGCGGCGCGGGCAGCTCCTCGCGCACGACGGCCAGCACGCCCTCTGTCCGGCTGGGGCCACACGTACCTCATGAGCAGCATGGGCATGGTCCCCAGGCGCGCGGCCCCGCAGAGCCGGTCCAGCGTGCAGTAGAGCGGCGCGGGCAGCTCCTCGCGCACGACGGCCAGCACGCCCTCTGTCCGGCTGGGGCCACACGTACCTCATGAGCAGCATGGGCATGGTCCCCAGGCGCGCGGCCCCGCAGAGCCGGTCCAGCGTGCAGTAGAGCGGCGCGGGCAGCTCCTCGCGCACGACGGCCAGCACGCCCTCTGTCCGGCTGGGGCCACACGTACCTCATGAGCAGCATGGGCATGGTCCCCAGGCGCGCGGCCCCGCAGAGCCGGTCCAGCGTGCAGTAGAGCGGCGCGGGCAGCTCCTCGCGCACGACGGCCAGCACGCCCTCTGTCCGGCTGGGGCCACACGTACCTCATGAGCAGCATGGGCATGGTCCCCAGGCGCGCGGCCCCGCAGAGCCGGTCCAGCGTGCAGTAGAGCGGCGCGGGCAGCTCCTCGCGCACGACGGCCAGCACGCCCTCTGTCCGGCTGGGGCCACACGTACCTCATGAGCAGCATGGGCATGGTCCCCAGGCGCGCGGCCCCGCAGAGCCGGTCCAGCGTGCAGTAGAGCGGCGCGGGCAGCTCCTCGCGCACGACGGCCAGCACGCCCTCTGTCCGGCTGGGGCCACACGTACCTCATGAGCAGCATGGGCATGGTCCCCAGGCGCGCGGCCCCGCAGAGCCGGTCCAGCGTGCAGTAGAGCGGCGCGGGCAGCTCCTCGCGCACGACGGCCAGCACGCCCTCTGTCCGGCTGGGGCCACACGTACCTCATGAGCAGCATGGGCATGGTCCCCAGGCGCGCGGCCCCGCAGAGCCGGTCCAGCGTGCAGTAGAGCGGCGCGGGCAGCTCCTCGCGCACGACGGCCAGCACGCCCTCTGTCCGGCTGGGGCCACACGTACCTCATGAGCAGCATGGGCATGGTCCCCAGGCGCGCGGCCCCGCAGAGCCGGTCCAGCGTGCAGTAGAGCGGCGCGGGCAGCTCCTCGCGCACGACGGCCAGCACGCCCTCTGTCCGGCTGGGGCCACACGTACCTCATGAGCAGCATGGGCATGGTCCCCAGGCGCGCGGCCCCGCAGAGCCGGTCCAGCGTGCAGTAGAGCGGCGCGGGCAGCTCCTCGCGCACGACGGCCAGCACGCCCTCCAGCCGCCGCGCGGTGCCCAGCGGCTCCCCGCGTTGCTTCACGTGCTCTATCACGCGCTCCACGAACGCTCCGTCGTGCATCGGCGCCGACCAGATGGGACCGCCCAACTGTTGGGGAAACTCATGACATAAAAGCTTATACTACTGTTTTTTTTGTACGACTCGTCTAATGAACATACCATTACCGATATTGTGCATTGCTACTGTGAATATTTTTTTCTTGACTGCGTTAATAAATTACGTCATTTACTGCCAAAATAAAGCTGCGCATATTTTTAATGACTATTAACTTTTGGTGTGATAATAAACTTAAATGAATATCTGATGGGAAAAGACTAATATTTTAATTTTTTGAATTTTCGGGGTGTCCTCGTACGAGTACAACGGCAACATAACAGTGCTATTTTACGATATTCTTTTTGTGCACAACGTTTTCAAACCGATCTCATATTATCAGCATTATCTTCTACATAGATGAAAATGTGCGCAACAATTGTTGCGCACATTTTCATTATTCATAAAATCGCTTTTAAAGTTTCATGAAATAGAATTAAACCAAAACATTTTTTTATTAAATTTTGGACTCATAATACAGTTGTACTAAAATGAGTACGATAGTGCTAAATAGGTTTCACAGTACTATTGTTGAATTTTAGTTTCAAAATCTTATTACTCACACGATGTTGTTGATTGCAATGCGTACAAACATCGCCGACAGGGGGCGCGGGAGGCAGGTAGGACTTCATCTGCGCCGGGTTTCCGGGCGTGGGGTTGGGCTTGAAGGCGCTCAGCGGCTGCAGGGTTACCGTGTCGCAACCCACGCAGTGGTACACCATGGACATTTTGCTGTGGAGATGAAAAGAGATAAATTATGTTTAATCGTATGGTTTGTCTATGCTTTTCTAAATATTTTCTAATTATTAATGGATTTAATTGATATAATTAGTTTATGTTCTTATTGCAATTTCATTTTGATTATTCTTGACATTCTATTGATTTATTTTTGACATTTTATTTGACTTGTTATTATTTTTGTTATATTTGCTATTTTAATTATATTGGACATTAATTATTAGTTAATTAACTGATAAGATATTTTAATGTAATTTTAATTTTTAACATGTATTTAATGTACTATAATTTTTTTTTTTAATAATAATTTATTTCACTACACTAACGTATTAGGATAACCTGTAATGTTAGATGTAAGTTATGAGTGAATAAATAAATAAATAAATAAATAAATAAAAATATCGCCTTTACGCAAATTTAAGGGTACTTTTCGGCACTCTTATTTCAGTCTTATAAAAATCACTGAATGATGAGATGAATAATAAACTTGAATAAAATTAGACCCGGAACTATATATAACATTAAGACCTATTCTGGTGACTTCTCCATCACTTTAGCCTTATTAAAGTTACAAATTATGCATATAATTATTTTATTTTTTATTTTATTTTATTTATTTTCACACCAACAGCATTACACACAAATCTTAAACATAGGCTACGTAGCACTGATGCATACAACTATGCGTGCATGCCAATTATAGGCGTGAACATCATTTACATAATAACTACTTTCCTACAGTCGTACTGAACAAAATAACGCTAGAAATTATATTAAAATCGAGGAACAAATATATTTAAACATAACTATAATGGTGAGAATCGTGAGTTATCGAATCGTGATGAATATCGAGATCCAAATTAAGATAATTATGTTCCAAACTGAAGGGATTGATTGTGTGAATGATACAATAATACAAAATAACATTCAATCTTTATAATCTTTAATATTTATTTGCGATTGTATTGAAGCAATTATCAAATATTTAATACTCATAACCATAATCATAACTATGTCTTTGTTATGGCCAAAAAAGGTTAACTAATGTCTGAAATGTTTTCTCAGTCTATGCTAGGGTGGAATCAGGAAATAGACTCTTAAATTTGAAAAACAAAAACCGAACTGATAATGGTTGCCTGTCTCTTATTCCATATTATGCCATAAACCTCCCTTATATACATCACTCATCATGCCATACAAAAATATGTAAGACAAAAACTCTTTTAATCATACTAGGATTACATACCTGGCAGATTTCTTGCAGTGTATCGCGCCGCTTCGCACTTCCACGAATACTCGTATATAGAAGTCGGCGGAGAGACTTAATAATGGCACAATGTACCGACTGTATCTGTTCGCATGTTGTTCGATACACTGCAGTAGGATCCTTAGAGCCTGGGGAATAAAAATAAACACCTAACCAGTAGAATCAGTATGGTTCGACTGGGAAGGTACTACTGTCATAAATATTTCTACCATAAAGCAGCTCTTACGTTTTGGCAAAAGATTGTGGTTGCAAAGTCACATGAAGTTACCATTTTACTCTTCATGAGTAGCAGCGCATTTGTGATTGGATTCAGACAGAGACCCTGTTTAATTTTATAGTATAATATCGGATTATATGCATTTGCAACGGTTTTGTAGCGTTATTGTAATCTTGGTACTTTTTCAAAAGAATTGGGAATAATAGTCCGCTGTTCGTTGCAAGACGACCGAAAAGAAAAAAAAGGTCATCAAATTTATACCGATATAGGTTTGACACAAAAAAAAGGTCGTCAAATTTATACCGATTTAAGTTTGACGACAAAAAATAAAATAATGTTTCTTTGATAGTTCATATTTGCCTGCATAATCTGGCATTTTGATAGAACATATAATTTGATGTCTAGTTATGACATTTTGTTCTGAACTTACATGACTTAGCCATAAGAGATAGGAACACATTTGCAATCGTTTCTATAAATGTAATACATATTGTATATAGTTTATAGTCGTCAGTAGGCAGAAATGCCCAATTTATACCAATACTTTAAGCTAATTTTCATTTCAATCTCTTGAAGAAAATGTCCATGTGTATTTTTTTTACGTAGCAAACTATCATGTTAATTACATGTCCTAACACAGTCCACCTGATGGTAAGTAGTTACTGCCGCCCATGGACATCAGTAATCAACTACATACAGAACATGGCAGATGCGTTGCTACTCCCGAGGACTGTGATGGTCGCCTCATATAAAAGTGTGCCGGCAACCACACCCTTCTATCGAAACGCAAGAAATGCTTCGCGCTAGAAATAGGTGTGGCGGTGGTACTTCCCTGGTCGAACTACACTTGATTCTATTACTTTATACCAATAAATAAAGCTTGTTTCTAATTCAATCTCTAAAAGATGCTCATGTTTAAACATAGCCCAGTTAAAAACCGTAACAGGAAAATGATAAAATGGTTCAAAAAATTAACATTCAAGTCCACCCACCATCTCATGACAGGACTTGGTACGCAGGCTGATGGCCCCGTACTTCGCGTGGCACGTCTCCGGCGAGTTGCCGGCCAGCACCGCCATGTCGGTGGCGGTGACCAGCAGCAGCCCGCCCTCCGCCACGCTCTGCACCGCCGCGTCCAGGAACACCGACGGGCAGCCGTATGGGTCCAGGTCGATGGCGGTGAAACGCTTCGATGGGTGCTTGTGTTTGTACATCAGCATGCTGGTAGCAAATAGAAGAATTTATTGTACAAATATTTACAATATTTATACGTATTTGGCAAAGGGAGAGCTCCTGTCAGGCTCCGACAGTCTTTGATCGGAACTTGTATATAAGGAGAGTATTGAGAATACATCGATAACGTGTTTCAGAATATTAGTAGCGCTATCTCTTGATGAGTTGCGGGAAGTCGACACACAGCGACACTTCGACAAAGGGAGATGATCATGCCTGGGAAACGGTTACGCTCCAACAGATTCTATTTGAAACTTGTATATATGCGGGGTATTGAAAATACTTCGATAGCGTGGATCAGAATACTAGTGGCGCCATCTCTTGATGCATTGCGGGAGGTCACCACACATACATTTTAGATTTAGAATTTTAGTAAGAGATAATTAATGCTATAATTATTTTAAGAAATTTCATTGCAAGTTTTATTAATATAAACAATGAAACTTCGATAATACCTCCAGATTAATAAACAACGTAACAAGGCATGTTTGTATGAATTGAATCACAATTAATCATTACTCAATATTTTTCTTATTTCTCTGTAAAAGTGGTGCTGATTTTGATCTTGGATTGATAATAGTCTTAACACAGCGACTTGATACAGTAATAACTATTTTTTTTCCGACAAATTGATTTTCTAGTAGTTGCATAACAGTATAGCACACAAAATTATAACTAAATTGCTTGTTCTATAGAAAAATAACTTAACAACATAGTTGTTAAATACGAAATTACCATGCATCATCATGGCTTGTCTCCACGAGATGATCAACGTGATTGAACTCAGCATTTTCTTTTATTGTTTTCACAGCTTGCTCTGATATGTCATTAGCAATAATTTTTGTAACATTTGGCACTTCCTTTGCATAGCGTATGCTCCTTAGTCCTGTGGCTGATAGGGCTTCTAATATTGTTATTGGCGGTGGAGGTGCTGGAGGTACCTTTAATCAAAAAAAGGTGCATACATCAACATGGACAAAACTATGTAACACAGTGACACCATTACAAAACAATAATTATAGTGAAATTGTCATGACATGTGTAAATGTGTCAAAGATATTTACTATTTTAGTAATGAAGTCAAAAATTAATATGAAATCTTGACAATGGTAAAGTTACTTTTTATTTTTATCTGTTCACATTTAATATATAATAATTAATATTCACATGTAATATATCAAAACATGCTTGTACACTATACACTTTTAGGTCAAGCTGCAGTTTGATGACCAAGAAAAAGGTCGCCAAATCTAGCAGCGCCCATATTGATGTCAAATTAAAACAACAAAATGAATATTCCCATTTGCGAATGTCGGTAGGAGATATTCGCATCAGCGGATGTTCACGTAATAAAATTAGTTATGTCACTAGTACAAATTAAAAAATTATGTATGCTTAGATCTTTAGAACTACACTACGGATTTTAATGCACTTTTTTTTAATAGAGTGATTAATGAGGAAGGTATTTGTGTATAATACATGCATAATATAGTGAAGGAACATTGTTAATTTTAGATTTTTGACTTTTAGGCGGAACAAAGTTCTGCGGGTCCGCAGGTATAAAATAAAATAGTAACATACTGCCTGTTCCTCCTTCAAAGCGTCATCTCCCTTTCGGTCTTCGAAGATTCGCTCTTTAACTTTTTTCTCTGCCTTCTCAATTTGCTCCTGCTTATATTTCTCTGTGAAGACCGACAGGACAGCGATGCTGAGGTCTCGGTTGAACTCCTGCACCGGGTTGTAGAACACCCTGTCCGACTTCAGCTTCATTGCAGCCTGACCTTCCTTGATACGTGTGAAGTGATCCCTACCCGGGTCCACATCTATGCCAAGCATTTCCATTTTTGATAATCTCTGTAATAGTATAAATTGTATAAGTAGGATAATGACAACATACCTAGTTTCTTTAACATTAGTGCCGGGATATAAGCAGTATATGGTTATTATATTTCTTTTAGGGATAATATATCAAATTGATGAACAGGAAAGTAGATTTTTTAATCCACATCTGTCTTGTTTATCAATTTGATATATTATTCCTGGAAAAAAGGGATATTTTTCAATTTTAGTCATTTTTTTTCTTACAAATATAATATTTTTTTACATATAAAATAATTTTACTATTGTGTTTTGGATTTTAATATAAACTAATTTCTAAATTAATTCATTGATCATCTCAATCTTCTTCTCTTTTGGCTTCTCCAGGTTTATTACTAAAATAGCATAACATTTAAGCATGGATGCAAAAATATAACATGTTTATCAAAAGAGAATGGATTCATTCATTTAAAGAAAGAAAGACTATGCTCTTTGGACACTTTAACTTAATATAAGAATTAAAAAATAAGCATACATGTTAAGAAACCACAACTACATGAAGTTTTTCAAAAGATTCATTTAATTGATACCAATAATGTACTAATCACTCCTGCAACATTGCAAATGCCTACTTATTTGTGATATAAATAAAAATAATTATAATATTATTCGAATTTCTGCGTAGTTTCGTTTTAAATGAACATGGAGTTAAAACTGGACGAACTTCATTTTGGAGAATTGGTTACAGTCTATTTGGAAAGGTAAATAGGAGATTATTGTTAAATACACATTAAACTAAACACCAAATAAATAACAAACAGCATCCGCAGCTGTAGATAAATAATTCATTTCATTTAAATACAAAATATTTGCTCTCAGGTTATCAATAGTGCATACGAAAATCGATACTTGATTGCACGCCTTACCTGAAGTAATGCTGTAATTCGTTTCAGTCTAAATAAAAATTTCATTCACATATAAATTCAAAAAGATTGTCCTAATTCATCATAAAGTGATAATTGCAGATTATTAAGATGAAAATATCAAAATTCGTGAAATATTTATAAATTAATTCACGCTTTCAATACATATGTCAATATGTCATACACAAACATCACTTTGGCCTTTTGACAGTTTTGACAGTTTTTCCATCGCCGCAGCATTGACATACCACCATCCATGCATACCACCACCCAGTTTTGACTACGAGTGGTGACCACAGACTACGAAAGAGAAAAGTGTCCACAAAGAAAGACTCAACTAATTAAAATTAGTCACGGAAAAGCGCTGCATCTCTGTAGTTCCTAATTCAGAATAGTATTCCGTCGTAAGAGGCGACAAAGTTGCAGACGGCTAGAGTGGGCACCTCGGGGCGACCCCGAGAAGGATGGCAATGTTTGTGTGGTCGTATACCGTCGTAAAAACCATATGGAGGGGTGGGCCCAGCCGCTCACCTGGGAGCCGAGGACGGCCAGCCACCTTTTAGTGAGTTAGTGCGGTATAACGACGTAGGGTTATTTTTGAAAGTTTCCCGCTCGAGAATCAGAAAATAAACTAAATACGATCCTATATTTTTCTATAGTTACATAATAGAAAAAGCGTAAAACGAAATAACAATGAATTGAAACTGAAGGCAATAATCGCTAGTAAATGGTAAACTTTTTGATATTTTGGTTTATTGCATGTGTTACTACTAATCTTACTTTTTAAAGCAATATACATCCTCAGCTATAGATCACACACACGTGTGATCTATGGCTACTTGAAATTAATTTTTAAACGAACATCAATTTGTCATGTCATGACTGATGTCGTGAATCGTGATGTCTGTCAAATACAGAAGTCAGAAATTCTCTAGAGGTAATGTTCTCTCGAATGGATTTAAGTTTGAATAATCTGGAAAGATAACCTTTGCACACTGAAACTCTTATTTTGTTAAATGAAACTGCCCGTGAGGACTAAGCCACGTTGATAATAGAAACAAAAAATGCATACAGCGGGCATGTTAGTGCGGAACGCATTATTTAACCCGAAATTGAAATCATCTGTACGCATAACTCGCAGTATTACTAGAGTCGCTTTACAGAAGCCGGGCGAGCGTATTTGTATAAACGACTATGTATCGAGAAGTCGTGTTAGCGGGTTTGGTGTTGGTTTTCTGTCTCCGAAGGTGACGTTCAGGCAGTATTCTAGTGGCAATAAAAGTGACCCTCCGGAAGAGGATCCCGAAGTGAAGGATGAGACTCCGCTGTTCACGAGTCAGCTGCCGGCCACGGTGGCGGTGCCCGAGGTGTGGCCGCAGGTGCCCGTCATAGCAATTAACAGGAATCCGGTGTTCCCTAGGTTCATTAAATTAATAGAGGTAAGTAACATTTATATCCTTAAATTTCTATTTATGATGCAATTCAAGGTTTTTGTAAGTCATAAAGATATAAATCTTTTAAGATTTTACACATGTCATTAGCATATTTTTTAGTACATTTTAATACTTGGCATAAACTTCATTCATATTCAAAATATATTAAAATTTTACGCAACATAATTAATGATAGCTGAGTTTAATTAATGTCCACATATTTAAGGTTACAAAACAAACTGTACATTTTTCTAAAAGAGAGTGATAAAAGCATTGTTTTACGCTATGCTCTAAGGGTTTAATTGCAAATCCTCATATTTTTTTAATATCCATATATTAAAAAAATATATAATAGGTAGAAAATAAAAGCAGGTCACTAAATGATAAGTGGTCACAATTGTCCATGTACATCAGTGTACATGGACAATTGTGGCACGTGTGTTGCTACAGCTCAGGGGTGGCTCTAGCTTGTGTAGTGCCCTTGTGCAAAAATACCCTGGCGCTCCCTAGGCCTGATCCCCCTGCGGCTATAACTATTAACTTTGCCCTCGTTACAAGAATATTTTTAATGTTCCGACTATAAAATACCTTATTTTATAAGTACATATCACTATGGTATTGTATATGTGGGCAGGCCGCCCACTTCTGTCATATCATTGTTGTACCATGAAGGTCCAAAACGATCCTATTAGCTATCTCAGGGAGCGCCGCAGCGCCAACTGATTCGGCAGCGCCCATGTGCATTGCAAACTCTGCACCATAGTTAGCCACCCATGTTACCGCTAAGGACTAAGTTGGATAGGCTTGCTTAAGCATGACAGTTTAACTAAATCCTCAGGACTAGGGCACTGCATAACACTGCCAGTGCTACAAAGAGTCCACCAACTTTACTTTTAACATTTTAAGTTGTTTTCCCATCAAAAAACATGTTAATTAATAGAACAGACATATTTGTTATGTACATTTCATAACTAAACTCTTTAAAACTCCTTCCAAAATCTGAACATAATTTTGTTTTTTCACAAAATTCAAATAAGGTCTATTTATATTTGTTAATATTCTAGATGCTTATTGCATATAATAACTTTATTTATCAGATCTAAAATATTTGTTAATATTGTAAGTACATACTTATGGTGAATAATTTGATTTCAGATTTCAAATCCTGCACTAATAGATCTAATAAGACGTAAAGTGAAGCTCAACCAGCCATACGTAGGAATCTTTCTCCGTAAGAAGGAAGATGAGACAAAATCAGACGTAGTGTCCAGTTTGGACGACCTGCATGATGTTGGAGTGTTCGCCCAGATCCATGAAATGCAGGATATGGACTATAAGCTGCGATTGGTGGTGATGGCACATCGCAGGATAAAGATAACTGGGCAGTTCATTGAGGATGAGATAGAGACTGGACCAGCTGGTAAGATCAGACTATTCTTGAAAGTATGAAGTAGGAAATGAGCATGGAGCATGGTAAGTGGTCACTGCCGCCCATGGACATCTGTAAGCAACTGCATTTTAAACAATTCTATCTGAAGTCAATCACAGATGCATTGCTACTTTCGAGGACTGAGATGGTTGCCTCATATAAAAGTATGCCGGCAACCACACCCTTTTTGTTAAAGAAATCTCGTCTGCATATATATTTGTATATTATGTGGTTTCTTTGCAATGCAAGTATTGTTATTTGCACTTAGATTAAACAATTATTCTGCCTTCTATTTTCATAACTCTCAAATATTTTTAGTATTTTCAACCTTTATGTCGTCTCTGCTTTTGCGAAACATCCTCAATGTGACTATTTTAAAACTTATTTTAAAAGTGTCAATAATCTAATGTAACATTGCCACCCTAGTGATTAAAAAAAAACCTGCTATATGGAACAAGTACCAGTTTTGGATTGAGAGGGAATTAAAGAGGCAGTCCAGATAAAAATGCATTTCTATCTAACATGTGAATTTTGCATTTAATCACTTCGTAGTATAAAACAAAGTCTCTTCCCGCTGTCTGTCCCTATGTATGCTTAGATCTTTCAAACTACGCTACGGATTTTTTTTAATAGATAGATTGATTCAAGAGGAAGGTTTTTATGTATAATACAAGCATAATATTAGTGGAGGAACACTGATAATTTCAGGTTTTTGCCTTTTAGGCGGAGTGAAGTTCGTCGGGTCAACTAGCTCGTTAAATATATACGTAATTCCGATGTTGAAGACCGCGATCAACTACCGCCTACTACCTTGAATGGATCGTGCGGTCTGATTATTACTATGAATTCATATGAGGCACTAAACAAAGCAAGCGATGCGTCGCATGGTCCATGGGCTGGGCTCGCGGTTCACGCGCGTCGGTCGTGGTTTCCAACATCGGAATTATATCTTTAGGGTGCAATATTTGTAAATTAATAAGAGACAGAAATATTTGCATCTTTTTACCCAATATCCTAAACCATTTCCACCACATTAACTCACTTCGCTTCAGTTCTGAAATGATTAACGCTATCATTTCAGAAATGAAGCTGAAGTTTCCCGTATTTAATGTGGAATTTAACGTTACCCGTGAAGAGTCGGACGCCGAGCGCCGGCGACGGAAGCATAGGAACTCCAGGAAGAAGCCAGAGTCTGAGACGGAAAAGCCCAAGGAGAAGCCGACTCCCGACCAGGTGATGATGGTGAAGGTTGAGAACCTCCACCATGAGAAATTCCAGCAGAATGAGGAAGTGAAAGCTCTGACGCAGGAGGTCATCAAGACTATTAGGGATATTATCAATATGAATCCGTTGTACAGGTGAGCCATACTAAACTCATTGTTTTGAAGAATAAAGTTCACCAATTTAAGGTTGTAGTTATCGAGGAAATAATTATGAATGAACTAAAAACTTTCTTGTAAAAAACCATTGTTAAATATGAAAATTTTTAAGTGTTATTTAGGAGGTGTGTCTTAGTCAGAAATGAGGAGGACATACACGAAAAATAGCCTATTTATTTTAGGAAGTTGTTTAATAATAGGGCCTTTATTCTATTGTTATGGATAACATGCGTAACGTGCGTGTAACTGCGTAAAATTTCATCATTACAATAGATTTATTGTAAGTACACAGCACGTCATTTGATTTAAATTGTAGTTAATCTACTTACATTCTGTCATAAATTGTCCACCAAATTAGGCTGAGTCCTATACAAAAAAAGACACGCTTTCTAAACTCATAACCCCACACTAGGATTCTCTCCTGTGTCGTGGATACCATGGACGACGTACCATGGATCATACAAGACGAATACACTAAACCCAGACCCAGAAAATGGATCTAAACTCATCATTCAGATACCTGTCTGGCCGGGAATCGAACCCGGAACCCACTGCGTTTGACCGGTATGTTAACTGCTCCGCCACGCAGGTCGTCAAAAGTTATTCCAAAGTAAAATCGGACGTTGTGTCCAGGGAGTCCCTCCACCACATGCTGGCGCAGGGCCAGCGCGTGGTGGACAACCCGGTGTACCTGAGCGACCTCGGCGCCGCGCTCACCGGCGCCGAGCCCGCCGAGCTGCAGGCCATCCTCGAGGAGATGGACGTGAGTAGTACCAGCTGGTAGGGTCTGGGGTGGTAGGCACAGGGTCTACTTCGGTTGTGTTCCATTGGACATCCTGGAGTCCTCCACACAGCGCCGAGGAGGGCCACCGGGGGGGGGGGATAAAACCCATTATTGTCCTACTGCTGGGAAAGGGTCCACCGCGCTGGCCAAGTGCGTATTGGTGGACATAAAAATACCACATATCCCGGCGTTGCTCCCACGACGTCGGGTACCTTTGAAGTTTTCCCCCTCGAAAAACAAAAAAAAGGTACAAGGTCTATAATGTTGTTGCAGGTGAAGGTTACAGTGAGTGGCAAATGGGTATAAATTCTGTTTTTTTTCCAGTCCATCGGATGGTAAGTGGTCACTGTCGTCCACGGACATCTGTAAGCAACTTCATATAGGACATAGGTTCTATCTGAAGTCGATCACTGATGCGTTGATACTGCCGAGGACCAAAATGATCGCCTCGGGTGCCGAACCACACTAGTTCACCACCTGGGGAATAATATTTATCATGTAATTTTTTTTTTGCTTCTCTATAACATATCAAAATAGCTATGAATATATAGGAAGCCAAATTTTTTAAGGTCATAGGGTTGGGTTTTGGAATAAAATGTCTAGAGCACCACCAATAAACAATAAACATAGAGGAAAGTAAAATAAGATGCATCCATTTGATTATCAATAGTATTTCATCACAAAACATCTAAAATAATGTGGACATCATACTCGTTTACAATTTTAATCGTATCAGACAAAAAATAAGATAAGAAGATGTTTGTCTGTATAATTATTTATTTTGAACACAAATAAAACCGGAATCCATTTATATTTCAGATTCCAAAACGACTTATGATGTCGCTGTCATTGCTCAAGAAAGAATATGAACTGTCGAAATTGCAGCAGAAGATAGGTAAAGAGGTCGAAGAGAAAGTGAAGCAACAGCATCGGAAATATATCCTCCATGAACAGTTGAAGGTGAGCTATATTTATTTCTTGTATATTATTTAAAACATACTTACAACAAACAAAAACATACTTACATAGTATAAAACAAAGTAGCTTCCCATTGTCTGTGCCTGTGTATGCTTAGATCTTTAAAACGACGCTACCGATTTTAATGCAATTTTTTTAATAGATAGAGTGGTTTAAGAGGAGCGTTTCTATGTATAATACATGCATAATATAGTGGAGGAACACTGATGATTTTAGATTTTTGACTGGTATTAAATAATTTGCTCATATATTATAGGGAACTAGAAAACATCGTCACCTATTATAAAGGACTATTGTTTTTGTTGTTTCTTTGGATGTATTAAGTTATTTTAGGTTCGTATCTCCAGGTCCAGGTACGTGTATGCAAGTAACACCTGGATGTAAGTAGTTAATTACCACCAATTGAAAGGCCAAAAACAATTCCGAAGTATTCTTATTCCGTAGCTATAGATGGGCACTGTTATTGCCAATTTCGAGTAGACCTAAAACTTTAGTAGGATAGATTTTGGCGGTATTTTGGCGGCGGGAGATCTCCCTTGATAGGTTGAGAGGTGATCTTGAGATAGGTGATCATGCCTTATCCCTGTAGTTCCAGGACTAGAATAGGGCTACGGTATCCTCTGCCTGTCGTAAGAGGCGACTAGAGGGGGCTTCTGGGGGTAGCGGGCAGTAAGAGTGGGAGCTCCGACCGTCCAGTCAAGTGACCCCGGGAAGGACGGTGGCATGTGTGGCCGCATGCCGTCGTGCTCCGATAATCTCTGTTCAGAGTTTGTTTATATGCGGGGTATTGAGAATACTTCATTAATGTGATTCAGAAATACTAGTGGCGCCATCTTCTAATGAGTTGCGGGAAGAAGTCGCCATAGCGCCATCTCTTGATGAGTTCCGGATGGTCGCCATAGTTGCATGCCACTATGTGGTCAGCAATCTTTTACATTTATGTTCTGTGAAATAGTAACATCTATATGACAAATTGTTATTAGGTGATAAAAAAGGAGCTGGGTCTGGAGAAGGACGACAAGGACGCTATAGGTGAGAAGTTCCGCGAGCGGCTCGCGGACAAGCAGGTGCCGGCCGCCGTGCAGACCGTCATCGATGAGGAGCTCAACAAGCTCAACTTCCTCGAGAGCCACAGCTCAGAGTTCAAGTGAGTGGTGTTATAGGCTTTTTTATTAGAAAGAGCGAACGAGAGACCACAGCTCAGAGTTCAAGTGAGTGGTGTTATAAGCTTTTTTATTAGAAAGAGCGAACGAGAGACCACAGCTCAGAGCTCAAGTGAGAGTGATTCGGGCTTATTTTAGAAGTAGCAAACTAGAGAGCCTCTGTCCAGAGTTAAAATAAGTTGTTTTGTTTTTAATCCATCTGATGGTAAATGATCAGCAAAGTCTACTACTCCCGAGCGCTTGGTCGCCTCATATAAAACTGCTCAAGCTCAACTTTCTAGAGTCACAGCTCAGAATTCATGTGAGCTGTATTTTTTTTTAAATTTAGAAGTAGGAAAAGAGCATGCGGTCCATCTGAGGGTAAGTGATCACTACTGTCCGCTACTCCTGTGGATTAGGCTGTGGATAAACAGGTGTCATCAACGAGGAGCTCTAAGAGCCACAGCTCTGAGTTCAAGTGAGTGGAGTGACACTTGAGGATATATAATTTTTTGATGGTGCTTCTGGAGTCGAATCAGAAGATTCTGACTTTATTATCTATGCTTGTCTCCTTTTTCACACCTTTTATGAATGAGCCAAGGCATATCAATATGATTAAATAAATCTTTTGAACCCTGCCATACTAAAGAAAGGAGAATAAAGACATTTCAATTCATATAATGGATTTTTATGTTAATTATATGGGTTTTAAAAAACATTTGGCTATAAAAATTATTTAAATTGAAAACTACAAAGTACAATCAGTCAACGTAGAACAAAAAATTAACATATCTCATAAAACATTCCAGCGTAACCCGATGCTACCTGGACTGGCTGACGTCCCTCCCCTGGGGCGTGACCTCTGAGGAGAACCTCAAGCTGGAGGAGGCCCAGGTGATCCTGGACGAGGACCATTACGGCATGGAGGATATCAAGAAACGCATCCTGGAGTTCATCGCGGTCTCGCAGCTGAAGGGCTCCACGCAAGGGAAGATCCTGTGTTTCCATGGACCACCCGGTGTTGGGAAGACTAGTATTGGTAAGTGAAAGTGAATAATTTTTGACTAATATCGCGAAATAAAAAAGAACTTCAAAAAAAAAAATAACTTAAAACGCTTTCTACACTCATAGCCCCACAGTAGGATTTTCTCCTGTGTCATGGGTGCCATGGACACACACAAACACGATAATATAAACATCCAGACCCAGAATAAGAATCTAAACTCATCATTCAGATACCTGTCTGGCCAGGAATCAAACCCGGGACCCACTGCGTGTCAGACCAGTATGTTAACCGCTGCGTCACGCGGGTCGTCTAATGGTACTTTTTAATATTTATGTAAATCACATTGCATATTAATAAGAAAAAAATAATTTAATAGCTCGGGTCGGTCGTGTCGGCACTATTATTTTCATACTATTAAGACAAGCAGAGAGTATTAGGTTCGATTCCTGGCCAGACATACTTTAAAAGGGCTGTATGTATACATAAGTCTTTTCCGAGATTACTTTAACAAGTGGTAGAGCCAATGTAATTCGACAACGAGGTACCACCGCCACACCTTTTTTATCGCAAAGCATTTCTTGCGTTACGGTGGAAAGATGTGGTTTTTGGCCGCGCTGGGCAAGTGCGAATTGGTGGACTTCAGACACCTCCGAGAACTTTTTTTAAGACTTCAGGTGTGTAGGTTTCCTCATGATGTTCTCCTTCACTAAAAAGCAGTGATATTTTTTTTAATACGCACATAATTTTAGAATAATCTGTGGTGCGTGCCTGGGTTTGAACCTAGGACTTCTCGATCGAGGGGGCAAGCTTCAACCATTAGGCTATCACTGCTCGTTTCCTACTACAATCTTACATATAAAAAAACAGTTACATATAAAGATGTCCATGATCAACGGTGACCACTTACCAGCTATTGCTTCATTTAACTAAACCAAATATGAAAAGAAACATACAATTAAGTACTATACTATAAAAAGAAACATACAATTAAGTATTACAATATAAAAAGAAACATACAATTAAGTACTACAATATAAAAAGAAACATACAATTAAGTATTACAATATAAAAAGGAACATACAATTAAGTATCACAATATAAAAAGAAACATACAATTAAGTATTACAATATAAAAAGAAACATACAACTAAGTACTATAATTAGAATAATTCCCCCCAGCCCGTTCGATAGCGCGCGCGTTGAACCGGCAGTACTTCAGGTTCTCGGTGGGCGGCATGGCCGACGTGGCGGAGATCAAGGGCCACCGCCGCACGTACGTGGGCGCGATGCCCGGCAAGCTGGTCCAGTGCCTCAAGAAGACGGCCACCGAGAACCCCCTGGTGCTCATCGATGAGGTGGACAAGATTGGCAAGTGAGTGGCTTTGTGTTTGTGTGTGTGTTTTGTTATGGATATCGGATGTTAAAATGTTGTAACTTAAGTTTGTCTATGAATATTTTTTTTATATCTGACTGACGTAGCAAACGAGCATGCAGTCCACCTGATGGTAAGTGGCCACTGCCGCCCTGCGACATCTATAATAAACTATATACAGAACATGGTTTCCATCTGAAGTCAATCACAGGTGCGTTGCTACTCCCAAGGACTATGATGGTCGCCTCATGTGAAAGTGTGCCGGCAACCACACCCTTCATCGAAACGCAAGAAATGCTTCACGCTAGAAATAGGTGTGGCCGTGGTACTTCTGTACTGTACTGTTTCAGTCAGATAAAAAAAAAAGGCAATTGTGAATTTTATTACACAATCAACTAGTTGTGTTGCTAACAGTACTTATTATGAAATCATAAAGTATATCAAGAAGGTTTGATTCTACGAGCAATTTTTTCATGTCCAGAGGTGTCCACGGAGACCCATCCTCAGCTCTCCTGGAGCTGCTGGACCCGGAGCAGAACGCGAACTTCCTGGACCACTACCTGGACGTGCCGGTGGACCTCTCCCGCGTGCTGTTCATCTGCACGGCCAACGTGGTGGAGCACATCCCCGAGCCGCTCAGGGACAGGATGGAGCTCATTGATATGTCAGGTGCGTGATGGTTAGGTTACTTCGTCTGTCCGTCCCTGTTCCGGGATCAGAATAGAGCTACCGTATCCCCTTCTTGTTGTATGAGGCGACTAAATGGGGCTTCCCGGGTCGCGAGCGGCTAGAGTGGGAGCTCGATCCGTCCAGTCAGTCAGTATGTGTAAGTGCGATCGCATACCATCATTGATCATTTGGGTGAAGCCTGATGGGACAACGCGCTCAGGGACTGCAATTGCGTTCCTTTGGAGATTTCGAAGTCGTCGGGAATGAATTACAAGCACATACCAGATTTTTATATATTAAACGTACGGCACTCGGAGACTGCCACGGTAAAGTTATTGCATAGCATTTTTGTCAACTTATGCATTTATAATTCATTTATTCTACTGATTCTATATACTTTCTCACAAACGGTTGTTTACATATTCGTCTGGTTTCCGAGCAGCTCGTCACGATCCGTGCGAGCTTCGTACTGTCGTACCATATACACGTTAAGCGAACGATCGGCCGCGCTACATGGTAGCCGGAGTGGGGGGTGCTAGGTTTTTTTCGTTACGGATTTTTTTGATTCGGTCGCCGCGCTCTAAGCCCGCGATGAAAGCTATGCAATAGCTTAAAACAATAAATTCTTCTTCTTCTTCTTTTCTCTTTGTAAATATTGTTTTCGTGTAATAGCTAAGTGTGTATAACCTGCACGAACAAATGCTTATCTTATCTAAATTATAAGAATTGTCTCCTGTCGTCAGGCTACGTGGCGGAGGAGAAGCTGGCGATCGCCCAGCAGTACTTGGTGCCCACGGCCCGCAAGAACTGCGGCCTCAGCGAGGAACAGCTGGAACTAACCCCTGACTCGCTGCACGCACTCATCAAGTCCTACTGCAGGGAGAGCGGCGTTAGGAACCTACAGAAGCATATCGAGAAGGTTTGAGAACATTTATTTCCGGATAGTAGAACCAGTGTAGCTCGGGGAGGAGCCGCCACAATTCTTTCTAGCGAACGAGAGGAACGAAGTTTTTTTTTTATATAAGATTTAAGTAGCAAACGAGCATGCAGTCCACCCGATGGTAAGTGGTCATAGCCACCCATGGGCATCTGTAAGCAAGTTCATACAGAACATGGGTTCTATCTGAAGTCAATCACAGATACGTCGCTACTCCCGAGGACTAAGATGGTCTAAGATGATTTTGCTTTTTTGTATATTATTAGCTGCTGACATACCAAAATTGTTATGTTATTATTTTGTACACCCTACCTTCTCTTGGAGATGAATATTTCCTTCAGCCACATTAAGGTTGTCTGGAAGAGATCGCTATTTAAGTGATAAGACCGCCTCTTGTACCTTTCAATATGTGTCTTTATTTTTGTTCTATTGTTTTTTATGGTGTACAATAAAGATATTTTGTATTGTATTTCAATATGGTCGCCTCATATAAAAGTGTGCCTGCAACCACACCCTTCCATCGAAACGCAATGTATGCTTCACGCTAGAAATAGGTGTGGCGGTGGTACCTCCCCGGTCGAACTACACTGGTTCTACCACCTTTAAAACCTACTACCACCACCACCTTTAAAAGTCAATCAAAATCAAAAATCTCTTTATTCATTTCAATAATTAATTCTTAATTTTAGTGGCAAAGCTGTACTAGGTTATAGACCTAGGTTATAGACTAGGTTATAGATGTGTTACTGGGTACCAATAGTAACAATAATACGTACATTATTGTACGTGTAATTACAACTACACACGTGGGTACACGTACAATAATACGTAGCAATAGTAACAATAATACGTACATTATTGTACGTGTAATTACAACTACACACGTGGGTACACGTACAATAATACGTAGCAATAGTAACAATAATACGTACATTATTGTACGTGTAATTACAACTACACACGTGGGTACACGTACAATAATACGTAGCAATAGTAACAATAATACGTACATTATTGTACGTGTAATTACAACTACACACGTGGGTACACGTACAATAATACGTAGCAATAGTAACAATAATACGTACATTATTGTACGTGTAATTACAACTACACACGTGGGTACACGTACAATAATACGTAGCAATAGTAACAATAATACGTACATTATTGTACGTGTAATTACAACTACACACGTGGGTACACGTACAATAATACGTAGCAATAGTAACAATAATACGTACATTATTGTACGTGTAATTACAACTACACACGTGGGTACACGTACAATAATACGTAGCAATAGTAACAATAATACGTACATTATTGTACGTGTAATTACAACTACACACGTGGGTACACGTACAATAATACGTAGTAATAGTAACAATAATACGTACATTATTGTACGTGTAATTACAACTACACACGTGGGTACACGTACAATAATACGTAGCAATAGTAACAATAATACGTACATTATTGTACGTGTAATTACAACTACACACGTGGGTACACGTACAATAATACGTAGCAATAGTAACAATAATACGTACATTATTGTACGTGTAATTACAACTACACACGTGGGTACACGTACAATAATACGTAGCAATAGTAACAATTGTACGTATTATTGTTACTATTGGTACCCAGTAACACATCTATAACCTAGTCTATAACCTAGGTCTATAACCTAGTACAGCTTTGCCACTACAATTAAGAATTAATTATTGAAATGAATAAAGAGATTTTTGATTTTGATTGACTTTTAAAGGTGGTGGTGGTAGTAGGTTTTAAAGGTGGTAGAACCAGTGTAGTTCGATCGGGGAAGTACCACCGCCACACCTATTTCTAGCGTGAAGTATTTCTTGCGTTTCGATGGAAGGGTGTGGTTGCCGGCACACTTATATGAGGCGACCATCTCAGTCCTCGAAAGTAGCAACGCATCTGTGATTGAATTCAGATAGAACCTATGGTCCATATGAAGTTGCGCGCAGTTGTCCATGGTCGGCAGTGACCACTTATCGTCAGGTAGTCTCATCTCATCAATCAGGTCCATAGGCGGCAGTAAGTTACCATCAGATGGACTGCATGCTCGTTTGCTATTACAATCTGATAAAAAGTAATATTAAATTTGTCACGTCCACAGATAGCCCGCAAGGTGGCGTACAAGATAGTGAAGAAGGAAGCGGAGGCGCTGACGGTGACGGAGGCCACGCTGGCCCAGCTGGTCGGCAAGCCCACCTTCAAGCACGACCGCATGTACGACCGCACCCCGCCCGGGGTCGTCATGGGGCTCGCCTGGACCGCTATGGGTATGTTTTTGTACTTACAACGCATTATTGTCCCACTTCTGGGCACGGGTCTTGTCTCAGAATGAAAGAGTTTAAGGCATAGTCCACCCTGCTGGCCAAGTGCGGATTGTTTTTTTTTGTAGTTAGGCCTAACGATAAGGCAGACGGGCTACCTGATGGAAAGTAGTCACCGTCGCCTATGGACACTCGCAACACCAGAGGAGTCGCCAATGCATCGCCGGCTTTGAAGGAGAACTCTTTTCACACCTTTTTTGAAGAGCCCCATGTCATAACGCCCCGGGAATACCTCAGGAGGAAATTCGTTCCACATCTTGCACGTTCGTGGCAGAAATAGAAATACTTCAATAGTAGTCGGGTACAACCCGTTATTGTCCCACTGCTGGGCACGGGTCTTCCTTCAGAGAGTTAAGGCCATAGTGCACCGCGCTGGCCAAGTGCGAATTGGTGGACTTCACATATCTCCGAGAACTTTTTGTGTTTTTTTAAAGAACTCTCAGGTGTGTAGGTTTCCTCACGATGTTTTTCTTCACCGAAAAGCAGTGATAATTAATGTATAATACGCACATAAATCAGTGGTGCGTGCCTGGGTTTGAACCTCGGTCCTCCCGATCGAGATGGCAAGTTTTAACCATTAGGCTATCACTGCTCTAAGTCTGAATATGGGCTTGTTATTATTAGGTTTCATTTCTGTCGTGTGTACTTATGCCATAATCTCTGTTATTTCTATATCAAATATACAAATGAAATGAAATGAAATGTCTTTATTTTGCATAGGCCTTCGGGGGCGCTTACAAATTGTCAGTTACATTTATATATTTTTTTTTACACTACCACCGGATCGGAACACGACCTCAACTGAGAAGATCCGGCAAGAAACTCAGTGGGTTTGTCTTTTTTCTTTGTATATCTTTTTTTTTTTTTTATTTGCCATCTTGTTTTTACATGGGTAACAAAAGTTAGCTCCAGTATCCTGCCCTACAATGCTATATAAATGACAATTGCTCCTTTACTCCGCCAGGTGGCAGCACTCTATACATAGAAACAGCGCTTCGCAACACGCACAAAGACGAGAAGTCTCAAATGGGTTCCCTGGAACTCACAGGACATCTGGGTGACGTCATGAAGGAGTCTGCCCGGATAGCGTTGACTGTTGCAAGGAATTATCTAGCTAAGCACTATCCGGAAAATGATTTTCTTAATACAAGGTATTTACATATATTATTTTGTTTCTAATTATTGTTCTCAAGTATGTTGAGTCCCTATGTGTAAAGTTATTGAATGTGGCTTGTGTAGGGAATATATATAAAAGTCCGTGTATCGATTCTCAGTGTTTAATTAAATATTCCGCGTAAGTGCACGTGTTCACATTACGACCGCTAACTAGGGACTACTTTTTAATGCTTTGTTATTTGGCTCCAACGAGCGACACACACTTGACTGTGCCAGTCCTCACAAGTATAATTTCTTATTACGATTTAAGGTAAAGGAGTTGAGTATAAGCCACAATATTTATTTGAGATAGTAAAATTATTGCTACAAATTGTATAAATAATGACACGTCGACTCGCACGACTTTAGTTCTGTGTTAAACTTACAATTGTCTGTATTTCTAAATGCGTAAAAAAATTACACTTTAAAAATATTTATCTGACAGTTGCATGGCTTGTTGCAAGTTAAATTTGTCAAGAAAAATTATAATGGTGAAAATAAAATAAAGTTTTTACTGGAGGTTAGTCTGTCATTGTCAGTGTTAAAAGTTATGTATTTGTGAAGTTTCGATCTTCCATACAATTTAGGTATGTAAATTGCTTTTGTTGCGTAATAAATGTGTAAGAATAATATAGGTCGCTTTATAATGAGAGAGATATAGTTACTTCTAAACAGTATTCCATTTTTGTTTCTTTTTTATATATCTGCCTCTTTTATGATATAATCGAAATGTTTCAATCGGCAGTGATACTTAGCACAATTGGCACGGTACGTCGCACAATGTAGCTAAGGTATAAATTGTGTGACGTACTGTTCCGTATTGTAGAAAAAGTGTTACGCACGGATATCGCCAGCTCGACCACGTGACGTCATCTCACACGTCGCTCTCTACTCACTGGCGGATGGCGTCAGCTCCAGCAAGTGACGTCATTTTCGGCGTTCTCCCCTTACGGGCGGGATGACGTCGTCCTGAGTTTATGACGTGACTCGCTCCCACACCGAGCTTGTGACGTTATCATACACGATGCTCTCCCCTTACGGACGGCATGACGTCATCCTGAGTTAGTGACGTGATTTGCTTCCACACCGAGTTTGTGACGTCATCATACACGATGCTCTCCCCTTACGGGCGAATAACGTCACCCTGAGCTCGTGACGTCATATTTTTTTTATCTGACTGAAGTAGCAAACGAGCATGCAGTCTACCTGATGGTAAGTGGCCACTGCCGCCCATGGATATCTGTAATCAATTACATAGAGAATATGTTCCATCTGAAGTCAATCATATGCGTTGTTACTCCCGAGGACTATGATTGTCGCCTTATGTGCAAGTGTGCCGGCAACTACATCCTTTTATGCTAAGAACTGCTTGACGCTAGAAATAGGTGTGGCAGTGGTACTTCTCGGGTCGAACTACGCTGGTTTAACCACCTATTAAAATTTAAATTATTAAAAGTAGATACGACGAACCAAAAAGTATAAGTCGAAAGTTATACTATCATATTTTCTATTGATATTCTAAATACGAAAGTTTGTAAGCATTTATGTTTTTAATGAGTACTCATTTACGCTAAAAATTGTTATTGGATTTTGCTGAAATTTGGTACATGGATTTATACATAGGATATTCGTAGCTGTATTCATGACTGAAGCGGGCGAAGCCACGCGAATACGCTAGCTTTAAACAAATTTAATAACATAAATTGAATGCTGACGCTTAAATCAGGAAAGTGTCCGAATTACACTGGTTCACCTTAAAATCTCCCATTCGTCAGCCACCTGCACGTGCACGTGCCGGAGGGCGCGACGCCGAAGGACGGCCCGTCGGCGGGGGTCACACTGGCCACTGCGCTCCTCTCCCTGGCGCTGCGGCGGCGCGCGCGGCCGCTCGCCATGACGGGCGAGATCTCGCTCACCGGCCGCGTGCTGCCCGTCGGCGGGATCAAGGAGAAGATCATCGCGGTACCTTGACGACACTTTTTGAAGTGAAACTTCTTTATCGGGGTTGTTGAAGTGAAACTTCTTTATTGGGGTTGGAAAAAAATTTTGTGTAACATTTTTTCGTTACGCGCCATCTTTTTTTGTTACGCGCCATCTTTTTCTTATCCCTACCACGCGTGATATTAGATAGATTATTATAGATTAGATTATTAGATAAAGTTTAATAAAAGCCTTTTATTAAACTTTATCTAATTTAACTTTATTTAACCAATTTCTGTAAAGTTGCATATAGTAAATTATTTTTTGAAAAATAACGTCATAAAGAAGTTTCACTTCTTACGAGTGTACGCTAGTACACGCACACATTATTTTTCTGATCGAAGTAGCAAGCAAGCAGTCCACCTGAGTCGAGTGGTCACTGCCGCCCTGTAAGCAACTCCAAACAGAACACGGGTTCTATCTGAAGTCTATCACAGATGACGACTCCCGAGGACTATGATGGTCGCCTCATATAATAGTATGCCAGCAACCACAACCTTCCATTGATACACAATCACGCTAGAAATAGGAGTGGCGATGGTACTTCCCCGGTCGAACTAGGCTGGTCCTACTACCTGCAAAACTCTTACTCCTTCCATACCCTCCAAGGATGCCCCGTCACCCGATATGACGCTGGCCACTGCGCTACTGCCCCTGGGACTGTGTCACCCCCTTCCTTTCCCCAGCCCGCTTCGATTCTCCCTTTCCAACGCCCCAAGCACGGTCCATTGGCCGGCTTTACGCTGGCTACTAAATTGCTCTCGGGCGCTGTGTCGTCGGGTATGCCCGCTCATTATGACCGGCCGGATCAAGAATGATCATGGCGGTACGTATACTCTGACTTGCCGGTATAATGAAACGTGGAGCTAACGTTAACCCCTTGAAGACGCTGTACTCTATTGGAACTTATCCTCTTAGGTTTATTATATTATTTATTTATTTATTTAATAAAATAAATAAATATACTACAGCCGTATCCAGGGTATAGGGATGGAGGGGGGCCCTGTAGTTCCGGGATCAGAATAGGGCTACGGCATCCCCTGCCTGTCGTAAGAGGCGACTAAAAGAGGCTTCCGGGGTTGCAGACGGCTAGAGTGGGAGCTCGAACCGTTCGGTCAGGCAATCCCGGGAAGGATGGCGGTATGTGTGGTCGCATACCATTGTAAAGACTAGACGGAGCGGTGGGCCCAGCCGCCCATCTGGGAGGAGCCCGATGGGGCAACGCGCTCGGAGGATTCCGGTTGAAGTCGTTTCGAGATCCCGGAGTCCTCCTTTTCAGCGCCGACGGCCACCGGGGGGGGTTTTAGTGCGGTAAAAATCCCACATAACCCTGAGTCGCTCCCACGGCGTCGGGTACCTTTTGAAGGTTTCCCCCTCGAAAACAAAAAAAAAAAAGAAAAAGGGATGGAGGGGAGGATAAGAAATTTATTTTTACTCTTTCTCTATTGAAGACATACGTACTTTACTTACAAAGTCATTTCAAAAATGTTCCCAAAAATATTTTTCCTACAATACCACGGAGATGATACATCACACTCGAAATACCACCAGCTCACCTATTTCTATAATGAACCTTCATTTCGGTACTTACAGGCGAAACGAGTTGGAGTCAACTGCGTGATCCTCCCCGAGGAGAACAGGAGAGACTTCGACGACCTGCCGTCCTTCATAAAGGACGACATCGAGATACACTTTGTTAACACGTACGACGACGTCTTCAAGATCGCCTTCGAAGAGGAACAGGTTTAAGAATACTATATGAATAGCACATTGGTAGATTTCTGGTTTCGCTGTAGCCGTAGTGTTTCTTACAAGACAGTAGAAATAGTTGTAATTAATTACCTTGTTTATTGGTCATTCGGTAAGTAATCGATGTTTGTTTTTGCTAAAGAACCGTCCGAACAAAACATATAAAACTGCCATAGTATGGAAAAGGAACTTAAAAGATAATGTTATGATTTAGCTGCGCTACGCATAATGTTTCATTATTATCACACATTACATCACACTTGCAATAATTATGCAAGGATGTCAATGCATAAACAAAAAAAAACATTTGAAAAGGTACAATTAACTTTCATCTGTATTTTTATTGAATTTTTGACTTAACGTCTATTCGTAAGTGAACAGATTTGAATGAAAATCATATTTTTGTATATGTATTGGGACTATATGTAAGAAATAAGGTGCTTAAATTGTAATAAATCGTAATCATAAAAGGACAAAATACAATGACTTTAAAATAAATGATGAATTAATGATGTTATTATTAATTAAAATCGTACAAGACGATTTACCAAAGTCTCATAGCAGTCGAAAATGCGACCGCGACCGAGTCAAACTCAATTGTCGTCGTCATGCATGCAAATGGCCCATATGCATGCACTTATATGCAAGCTTGTCAGATTTATCAAGTACGAAAAAGACTTAAATATACTAGACTGGTTTCAGTTGTAAGCATTTCATTTGTATTATACTGGTACAATGTCCTACATAAATAATTATTTTCCTTCGATAACAAATAAAAAAGCAATATTATGTACCAAAACGCACAAAAGATAATATGTTCACGTCTCGAAATACTTTGAATTAACACTTGCAATGGAAAATGTGTTACAAATGATATTTTTTGAATGAATCAAATAGGTAGGTATGCCTAGAATAATTATTTGTGCAGGATATTGTTATTTCTACAATAAGTTAGCAATTATGTTGTAGTTATTGTAAGTTATACAAGATTGTTGGTTGGTATTTTATGTTTGGTGTATGTTGTATTTAGATAGTTTTAATAAAATTAATACAATTGTTTTACTTTTGTTATTATTTTGCTTTATCTTTTGTTTAACGATTTATTTCCAAATTTATTGAATTTGTCTTGCGTAACGGTGCGTTCGCCAGGTCGGTCTGATAAGTAGTGGTTGTTTTTATATGTGGGTGATCATAGTATACATGTCTTAGAGGAAAATCACAATGTTGGACTATGAATATCGAAAGCTTTATTTAATCATTGCATCTTATGGGTCATTAAACTATATTACATTTGACAGTCGCATGGTCTATAACAAAGTCATTCTGAAGAAATTATCTCAAAACCCATAGTTGTACTTACATGATGGAGATTACGTACATCACAGTATTAATATCATACAGTAGTCTAACTCTGCCGTGTTCTTGAGTTTTATACCTACAGACGCGCTGGACGAGAGTTCGCGTTAGGGCTACCCGCCTAAAGTATTTTAATACATCTGTATACTTGACTTTCTTTCTTACTTATTATGTATTTTATTCAGTAGATTAAGTTAAAAAAACGCGTTCTTTTAATATTTAAGGGATAATAAATCATACACAAATAATAGTTATAAATTTCACACTGAATAATATTTTACCAATCAAAATAAAAATTATTAACACTGGACGTGTTTATGCACAATTAAAGCAATCAAAAACAGTCTAATATAGTTTACAACTGCTTTTCGCTACATTATTATTTAAATAAAAAGATCCACTGCTTAAAAAACGTCACATCGCCCGCTCGCCACTACGGCACATTCGCTAGCTGTTGGGTACCGAAATCGTGGCGCGTTGGTACAACTTGCGTTTCGGGCGTTTGTAAGAAGTTAGAATACTGTAGATACTAGTACTGTGCGTACATGATATGGGGATGGGTGTGTGTGGTGAGAAAGTCTTATGGTGTGTGCAGGAAAGGTGAGAACGCAATGACGCACAAGTCCACTTAAAATAAGAGTTTATTGCGCGGTCACAATAATACCTTAGGGTCCATAGCATGCACTAACACTAATTAAAACTAAACAATTGTCCACACTTAAATCTACCATAATTAACAAAGAAGGAGAGAGAGAAACGATAGAAAGCGTCCTAGGCACTAAACTTAAACACTAAAAATAGTCTTTAAACACTAGGCACACAAGCGATAGTCTATATAGTTCGGAAGCACAAAATAGCAGTTCTAGGCACTAAAGCAAACACTACGCGGAGATCGTAGTGGTTAGCCGGGCGTAACAAGCGACACAGGTACAGCGCGGGACGAGGGTTAGCCGACTGCCGAGCGGGCGCGGCCGGAGCGGTCAAGCCGCGAGCCGGTGAGGTGTGAGACGGCGGGGGGCGACCGCTGGCGCGATGCGCGCGCGCAGAAGATGGCGGCCGCGGCCGGCCGCTCGGCAGCACTCCAACACACACCTTGTGTCCCGGGTTTGAGTCCGGGGTGTGACGTTGAAGTGTTAGTGACGTGTAGTGTGTACATATGTGTCGCTGGCTTGTGTATAATATGTATGTGTATGTGTTTGTATGCTGAATGTATATAAATATAACTACATAAAATTGTGTGTATGGGGTGTTGCTGTATGTGTACAGTGTGCAGTGTAATATAATGAATAAATTACATACACGTAACATATGAAATGTGGGTGAAGTGCCCACATCACTCCCCCCCAGAGACCGTGTCTACGGTCGATAGAAGTCCGGAAAACGAACTCGGCGGCCAGAGCGAGTTGTTCGGCCGCCTTCCGGAGCGTGGACATTCGACCGCAGGATGGGAGGAGGGTCAAGTAATGGTGCAGGAGTGGGTGTAGGAGCAGGTGTAGGTGCGGGAGGGTGGCTGGGAGTAGGGACGGGATTATTAGGGGTGGATGGATCCACGAGTAGGTAGGCCGGTTTGAGGCGGTCTACGCTTACTGTGACACTTCTGCCCTTAACCAATATTCGGAAAGTCTTGTCCCTACGTTCGAGCACTTGATAGGGCCCTGTATAGGGTGGTTGTAGGGACCCTCTCGTTGCATCGTCTCGTAAGAAGACGTGACTCGACATCTGCAACTCCTTGTGCACGAAGATCTTATTCGTGGTGTGGCGAGCAGCGGGAGCGGGTCGGATCTTAGCCGCTATGTGTCTTAGGCGCGTCGTGAACTCCGAGATATCTGTGGTTTCGGGAGCTGTTGCCTGGAAGAATTCTCCCGGCAGACGTAGTGGCTCACCGTACACCAGTTCGGCCGACGACGATTGTAGGTCCTCTTTGAAAGAAGACCTGATGCCCAAGAGTACAAAGGGCAGGGACTCGACCCAATTGCCGTCAGCGTGGCACATTATCGCTGCCTTGAGCTGACGGTGGAACCGTTCCACCATGCCGTTGCATGCCGGATGGTAGGCGGTTGTTCGTCGGTGTTTAAAGCCCACCACTTTTCCAAGGTACTGGAAAAGGGCGGACTCAAACTGGCGGCCACGGTCGGTAACGATGTCGGTTGGATACCCGAATCTGGATATCCAGGAGACGAGTGCCTTACCGACCGTTTCCGCAGTGATATCCACCATCGGCGTGACCTCAGGCCACCGAGTGAAGCGGTCCACCGCCGTCAAGCAGTAGCGGTAGCCCTGAGATGGTGGTAGGGGACCGACAATGTCCACGTGGATGAAAGCAAATCTTGCGCGTGGTAAGTCGAACGTGCCCAATGATGATGACACGTGGCGACCTACCTTTGCGCGTTGACACGCAAGGCACTTTTGTGACCACTCTCGACAGTCCTTGCGCATCCCAGGCCAGACAAACCGTTCGGCCACTAACTTGACGGTCGCTTTGGGACCTGGGTGGCTCAGACTGTGAAGGCTGTCGAACAGTTGTTTCCGCAGTGATTGCGGTACAAAAGGCCTTGGTGACGGTGTGCTGACGTCACAATATAACTCCCGGCTGCTACCGGGAACCTTGAGCTTCTTCAGGCGAAGTGATGTTTCTCCCTCAAGGTACTGAAGAAGCTCTGGATCCGACGCTTGCGATTGCGCAAGCGTTTCAATGTCGACTGGCATCTGCAGTTCATCGACCCGTGACAATGTGTCAGCCACCACATTGTCGGTACCCTTGATGTACCGGATGTCTGTCGTGAACTGCGAGATGAAGTCAAGATGGCGGAATTGACGAGGCGTACAGTTGGCTTTCCGCTCATGGAAAGCGAAACTGAGCGGCTTGTGGTCCGTGTAGACCACGAAGTGTCTGGCCTCCAACATGTGTCGGAAATACTTGATGGACTCGTATATGGCCAGCAATTCGCGGTCGTACGGTGAATATTTTTGCTGCGAAGGGCTCAAGTTGCGTGAAAAGAACGCTAAAGGTTGCCATTCGCCATTTATGAGCTGCTGCAGTACTGCGCCTATGGCTAAGTCAGACGCATCTGTGACTAGTCCAAGTTGAGCATCGCAGTCTGGGTGAGCAAGTAATGCAGCGCTAGCAAGACTTTCCTTACACCGATCAAAGGCAAGAAGTGTGTCACCTGTAAGATCGACCGGCTGTGATCCCTTTGCCGAACCGCCAAGCAGGGCGTTTAATGGGGCCTGGATGGTCGCGGCGTGCGGTAAAAAACGCCTATAAAAGTTAACCATCCCCAAAAACCGCCTAAGCTGCTTGACAGTTTTCGGCGCGGGAAACTCCGTAATAGCCTGGACCTTGGATTCCAGAGGCTTCGTGCCGGACTCCGAGATGCGGTAGCCCAGGAAGTCCACCTGACTGGCACCGAAGACGCACTTCGAGGTGTTGACGAGGATGCCGTAATCCTGCATGCGAGTGAAGAGCTCACGCAGGTGCTCCTCGTGTTGATCCTCGTCGCGAGAGAACACCAAGAAGTCGTCGAGGTAGCAGTAGGTGAAGTCCAGGCCCCGCGTCATCTCGTCGACGAACCTCTGGAAGGTCTGACCTGCGTTCCGAAGGCCAAAGGTCATGTACGGGAACTCAAACAGGCCAAATGGTGTTGTTATAGCCGTTTTGGCAATGTCCTCCTCGTAGACCGGGATCTGGTTGTAGGCTTTGACCAGGTCGATGGTGGTGAAGACTTTACATCCAGCTATACTATGGGCAAAGTCGTGGATGTGCCTAATAGGATAACGGTCGGGGACCGTCCGTGCATTGAGCAATCTATAATCACCACAAGGCCTCCAACCGTTATCTTTCTTAGGCACAAGATGGAGCGGTGAAGCCCACGGACTCTCGGAAGGACGCGCTGTGCCGTTGGAAAGCATGAGTTCGAATTCCGTCCTTGCTATCTTCAACTTGTCTGGGGCGAGTCGACGTGGGGTGCATGATACCGGTGGGCCGGGTGTGGTGCGTATATGGTGTACTGTGGAGTGTCTTGGAGTGAGCGGCTTACCTGACGGTCTCGTAATTTCGGGGAACTTACTCAGTAGCGCGTGGTACCGTGTGTCACCCGTTACGACCTTAACTGAAAATACATTAGATTTGGCTATAAATGCATTAGACGACAATGTTGTCGTGTTGTCAAGTAAGCGCCGGTTGCGGGTGTCAACAATTAAATTAAAATGATTTAAAAAATCGACGCCAATAATCGGCTTTGTGACATCCGCAACCGTGAAACGCCATTGAAAATTTCGCCTTAAACCTAAATTTAAATTTAACTCCACATAACCGTAGGTATTAATAGTAGTGCCGTTGGCGGCACTTAATTTAAAATTGCTAACCTGTCTGCGCTCACGAAGAGCGGTATGTGGATATACGCTTAGGTCACTACCGGTGTCTATAAGAAATTCTATATTTAATTTAAGATCTTTAATAAATAGACGACCGGTAGTGCCTTGGGTATTGTCGGCAGACATTAAAGACTGGCCCTCGCTGGCCGTAGATGGGGCAGCGGGCTTATGTTTCCTCGCGTGGGAAGCGGATCGGCGGGCCCGTGGTGCAGGGCTGACGTCAGGCTGGCGTTGGGCATGCGTGTGCACTTCAATCTGCCGTGCCAGCTGTTGCACCATTTTATTCAGGCCCGCTATTTGTTCCTGGTCGGTGTCCATTGGAGTCGCAGGGGCAGCAGGGGAAGGTGCGACCGCGCTGGGTGCAGTGATCTCCTGCAACCGGTCCGCGAGGTCTGCCAGTTGCTCCAGGGTGTCGGAGTGCAGGGTGGTGAGCACTGCCTGCACTTGGTGTGGCAAGCTATTGCGCCACGTAGTGCGGATGAGGAGGTCGTGGGCGGTGGAATCCGCCAGGTCCCGCAGGTGCCGCAGGAACTGTGACGGCGTCCGGTCGCCGAGCGTCTCGTTGGCGAGCAGTTCCTCTATCCGCTTCGTATTGATTTTTGTCAATCGGCTAATCAGTTGCGTCTTTAAAAACTGATAGCGGTCCCGGGTCGGAGGGCTGATGATGACGTCCCTCACGACCTTCGCATTCCTCATGTCCAACTTAGTTAAGACAAAGGTGTACCTTTCTGTGTCGTCTTTAATTCCAAAATGCAGGAAATGGCCCTCGAGGAGCGCAAACCATAGCTCCGGGTCGTCGGGGCAGAATGGTTGCACTCGCAAGGCCGTGGTGCTGGTCTCCGAAGTCGCGCCAGGGGGCGCAGTCGCCATGTTAGCGCGCCGCATGGTCGCGCGCAACGTGGTCATGCGCCGCGAGGTTATGCGGGCCATGCCCGACCGCGCGTCGGCGAAACGCAAAAAGTCACTATCGCAAGCACTATCACTATCGTCACTCATTGTCTCAGTGATCACGTCGGGGTCACCAGTTATGGAGATGGGTGTGAGTGTGGTGAAAAAGTCTTATGGTGTGTGCAGGAAAGGTGAGAACGCAATGACGCACAAGTCCACTTAAAATAAGAGTTTATTGCGCGGTCACAATAATACCTTAGGGTCCATAGCATGCACTAACACTAATTAAAACTAAACAATTGTCCACACTTAAATCTACCATAATTAACAAAGAAGGAGAGAGAGAAACGATAGAAAGCGTCCTAGGCACTAAACTTAAACACTAAAAATAGTCTTTAAACACTAGGCACACAAGCGATAGTCTATATAGTTCGGAAGCACAAAATAGCAGTTCTAGGCACTAAAGCAAACACTACGCGGAGATCGTAGTGGTTAGCCGGGCGTAACAAGCGACACAGGTACAGCGCGGGACGAGGGTTAGCCGACTGCCGAGCGGGCGCGGCCGGAGCGGTCAAGCCGCGAGCCGGTGAGGTGTGAGACGGCGGGGGGCGACCGCTGGCGCGATGCGCGCGCGCAGAAGATGGCGGCCGCGGCCGGCCGCTCGGCAGCACTCCAACACACACCTTGTGTCCCGGGTTTGAGTCCGGGGTGTGACGTTGAAGTGTTAGTGACGTGTAGTGTGTACATATGTGTCGCTGGCTTGTGTATAATATGTATGTGTATGTGTTTGTATGCTGAATGTATATAAATATAACTACATAAAATTGTGTGTATGGGGTGTTGCTGTATGTGTACAGTGTGCAGTGTAATATAATGAATAAATTACATACACGTAACATATGAAATGTGGGTGAAGTGCCCACAATGATTTATTATAAAATTAGATTTCATATCTCCACCTACATTCATGATGACCTATACAAGTTACATCATAGGTGCTTTGATTTGCAACAATATTTATGTCACAGATATTGTTGCAAATTATATATTCTTTGGTCTTAGATTTTGGTATACCCACATTTGTTTTAGCATATCCTAGTTATATTTGCCATGTAAATTATTTTAGGAATGACAGGTATGTCGTAATTTGTCTTTCACTGTTACTTAAAGAACTTTTTATTTTTGCTTTAAATAAGTTTTTTTTTGTTAATGCATTGAATATCGTTTTTGTTGCAGATTGGAGTGGGCGGCGCTATCAGGGCTGCCATGCAAAGGTAGAAATACCACGAAGAAAAGGCATGACATTGTTTTATTTAATAAAGTTTATTTTTGAATATATTGTTTGATTTTGTGATACCTTAACTCTATCAACAATAATTAAATAGTAATGAAATAAGTTCTATAATTGTACTGTATAGAAATTTTGTTTCATTTCAATACAATAACATTTAATATAACAACATATTTACTATAACTTTGGGGAAAAATCTATCCTATTATTTAACATTTTTACTATGAAATTGCAAACAAATGAAGGTAAAAGAAATTTATTTCTTCATAACTTTCCTCCCATCTTCAAGCATCTGCAGCAGTATTGGGTAAACTTCATCATAAGTGGCTATTTGATTCTGTCTGACGTGATTTTGATATCTCTGTAGGGCGCCTGCAACAAACTCTAGTCTATCCCTCTCGTTCTTATGTGAGTCTAGCCATTGCATCAGCTTTTGGACGTTCCAGCCAGCACATGTATGCGGCGCTAATAGTTGCTGTTCTGCATGACTAAATAAAAACATCATTACCAATGAATATGGCAAGGAAGCACCTTCATATTGACTCTTGGCAATTTCTTGAGGTGATTTCTCCAGCAGAAAATATAACGCTTTCAATTGGCGATAATGGTCACCTAACTCCGAAATATCATTTATTAACGGCGCCAGAGACGTTTCTAAATGTTTGCAGTCTGCCTGCAGTTTTGCTCGACCATACCTGCTCACCGGTCTCACATTACAAACATGTTGAATAAATCTTTCAACACAAGCCTTTGAGATGTCCATGCAACACTCATTCAGAGCAGATTTCTCAGTGAACATTGACAAGTAGATGTCTTTACATCTGGATACAAACTGTTGGAGTTCTTTCATGTATGGGGAGCAAGAGAGGCTTTTGTTATTGGGGTCATCAGCTCTGATCAAATCTGGTTCATCATGCATGGTCATCAGAATAATATACAAGGAGTTTTTGATTGATTCGGCGAATTGTTGGAGGATTGGCAGACTACTGATATCCTTAAGGCTATTCTGTACAATCTGTACACTCTCTTGTGGCAACATTGAGTTCATATTTACCAGTACTCTTCTTATTTGTGATGAGTAGTAGTATAATGAATTACAGAGGTCAGCATTCTTTTGCTGAGAACTGGTCGGTGGTTCTATGATTTGGGCAACATCACTGTCCATGGATAATCTTTGCTCTGCCTCTACATTCATTTGCTTTATGCTTTTAGCCACACTGTTTGCCAAGCTTATGCTCAAATGCTTGTCCCCAAGCGAAATACTCAGTGCTTCTGCAATAATTCTGACAGCATTGTCAATTTGGTCCATGGTTGGCACTTGGTTTAAGTGCCACATACTCCGCACTGGCTCCAACAATTTTGCCAAGGATTTGGAAAGGAAAGCGTTTTCCCACTTTGTTAAATATGACCTATTCATTTCTAAGTTTTTACATTTGAGCCTGGACAGAAGGTCGTTGAAGCATTTGAGGAGTCTAGGATAGTCAATCTCAACGGACTGACTGACATTTAGTGGACTCTTCTCTAATTCTACACTGAATATTTTGGAGAGGTCCGACCAAAAGTTTTTGGCTATATTCCTGAAGTTACCGATGGCGTGCAGCTCAGTGACAACATTTTGCAGCATTATCACCTTCATGCATCCATTGTAGATGTCCACTTTGAACAGCTTCTCAATGTTTTCCCATAATTTGATCTTGAAATCATGGGAGTTCATAATATTGGCCTTGCCTGGTGCAACGCGGCCAGAGCTTGATTTCTTTACTTCTATCGATACCATTTGCACATTGAGAGCATTATTAATTTCCTTCCTCAAGCTACTAAGGAAGTTATCTACCGTAGTTTTAATCTGTTGCTCTGTACATTGCAAGTTGTGGAAGACTTTAAAACATTGTAAGAGGTTCATTTTGTCTCCGCTGAGTAGGCTAGACTGAAGTAACTCTGTGGAACTTGATAATAAATCTTGTCTTCTCTGCACGACTTGTTTCAATACATCGTCTAGAAGAGTTATTCCCTCGAAGTCATAGTCACTTATCAGTTCGTTAAGTTCGAAGAGAATCATTGCCTCTTTCGCAGGGTTATCTTTTACAGAACTGAGTTTGTTCCAGAGCGACAAGATTTTCGCAGTGTGCCTGAGGAGGTTGCAGGTGATCTGAACCCTTTCGAGCATGATGGTTTGGCTTTCTAACGAATAGTAAGGCGTGTGGACGCGTTCTTTTAATTTTTCGGCGCCACGCAACAAACCTTGGACTTGTAATCTTACAGCCTCCAGCATTGCTTCTAGATCGGATATGTGACTGGCCTGCGTCAGAAGGTCGTTGTGCTTCGCTAGAACCTGTACTTCTAAACTTTTCGTGAGTTTCTCGATCCCTTGTGCCAGTTTGGTGACTTGTTCCGACACCGATATATTCTCTCCGATGATCGGTTTCACAGAGTCGACGAGGAATTTACTATAGAATTCATCGTTCTCTATTTCTACGCACACGTCTTTTGCATCCATAATTGGGCGAAAAGCTTTTAACAAATATCAATTAAATATGAATTCATTAAATAACACTCGATAGTGCAACTTGCATTAATACTTTTCTATGTTATGACGTTAGTGACGTGACAAAGAAATCCATCCAACTGACAGTGACAAGCAATCACAGAACATAAACAATATTTAAATTGCTTTTTATGGCCTTGACTTCATGCTATTTAGCCTAATTAAACAATGATATTTTTCATAGAAAATAATAACGTAGTAAAAGCAACAGATGCATTATGTGAGCAAAGAAACTTAGCGCAAAATACGTTTTATAAACATATTTACCTAAAATTAAATTGTCACGCTGCCATCGTGTTCAATATTTTCTCTATTTATCTAAGTGAATCGACTGAATTAACAAAAAACAAGCCGCTGTAGCGTTAACCTTAAATAGTATTCACGATCATATTATAACGCTTTGATTAGATATAACGACCATTTTCCTATTTTCTTCTTTATTCGAGGATTACGGTCGTTTCATATAAAAGTGAGTAGGCAACCATAGCCTTCCACCGACATGCAAGAGGTGCCGAAACTTGCGGCGATGGTACCTCCCCCCCGGTCTCACTACATTGGTTCTACAGATTGACAATTCCAGAATTGCTAGTTTTATTTATAGTTGGATACCATAGAATACTCTCTCTGGACAATTATATTCAAAATAAGATAAAACATAAAAGGGTTATAATCATATTGCATAAAACATAAACGAAAGGTATTTTGCCAATTTATTTATTTGATTGATTAGCACACATTGTTGTGCTATTATTACAGAATTAATTAATTACAATAGTAATATATAACTTTGAACAAATTGTGCACTAGCATCAAATCGGATAAAAACCATGTAATTAGGTACTTTAAAGTGTGTATAGAATTGCTAAAATACATTATTTTTATTTTTACCTAAAACAAAATTATAAAAAATACAAGCTATAATGTATAATGAAAAGTAATCCACATGGCAAAATGCTAGGTAGTTTCCGCAAACAAATTACGTCGCAGCTCATTCTATTTAAATTATTTATTAATAAAATTAATCACCTAAACTAAGGTACACAAATATTAATATTAGATACTTAAAACTAAAAAAAATAATCGTCAAAATTATTTACTTAAACTTGAATGTATAAAAAAAATTCGTTTAATGATTTCATTGTACCTATTAACCGTTGAGTAAACTGACTATTATCGCTCGATATTTTGCACTATTTTTACCCCGTTATTAGTGTAATTATTAAGAACGTAACACGTAACACTGAATCGATTGCTCAGCAAAATTGTGGAAAATAAAGTTATACATACAGTTTTGTGATAAAATATGTATTATTTAAAAAAAAGTTTTACAACTTTATGACTTTAAACACACCCTATCACAAAAATGGAGAAAAGGCGGGATATTTTTTTAAGCACTATGAAACATGGCGATCTGATTATCCAAAATACACAATACTAATGACCAATTATTTATATTTTAGTATGAAAGTGATGTTTTTTAGTACGAAAACAATTTAATAATGAATATTATCTAGCGGTAAGAAATTAAGTTTAATAATATTTTAAAGGTATTTTTAGACGCGATTTATAACTAAAGGCGCGACATGGCAAGAGGCCAAAATGCGACTTACACAAAAGTTCAACTTAACACATGCTACAACAACAGTTCCTACTGTGCGCTTTAAAATGATATTTTTTGTATAATTAAGAATAAAAACATCCATTCTCTCAACTACACCGGGTAGACATGTAAAGTAAGCTTAACACATTTTTTAAGTCAGTGTTGACAGTAGAAAATTTAGGAATACTTTCCCTTTATATTTTACTACAGTAGAAAACATTCAACAACACTAAATTTACAATTATTATTATTACGAATAATAAAGATTTAAGTATTTAATTATCATAATATTCATCTAATATTCAGCAGTAGAAGCTATTTTGCTTCTAATTTATCTATTTCATCTTATTGCAGCAAAAGATTTGATATAATTAATTAATTATATATTGTAATTAATATTATATTTAATTTATTTTTCAAAAATTGTAGGTAATTCAACTTGAAAACATTATTAAAATTTAGATTTAAATTTATTATTTCAGCGTACATATTTACATATTAATATATACATTAAGAGATATACTTTTATTATAAACTGTAGAAAAAGCTTGAAAGATATGTAAGAAAATATAAAATAGTTGCCACTCAGTTTTGAGTAATCACTTTGATAAAATTGAAAATGTAACATAATGATTTATTTGCTTATAGTGAGGGGACGCGACTTGGTAATTTTAAAAGGGAATTAGAATTATCGGATGAAATTTATGATGAACAAGAGAACTTTTTATAATTAAAATAATATAACCTGGTACATTTTTTATGTAATAATCATAAAGATATATTTGTTTACTAGCAAATAATGGCAACACAGAGGTTTATATTATCTATAAAATATTTGCATGCCATTGCGACCCAATCTACAGATTGTATTGGAGTCTTGTATGCATATAAACACTATCATAAGCGATATTATCTAATGTTTTATATAAGATGTTAATTAAATATAAATTTGCAGGTTACATAATTAGTCACATTATATTGGTGCTTTGCATGAATAACAAGTTCAGAAAACAATGTACATATGAAGTATTCACCATCTTATAATAAGATATAATGTTCGACACCAGTAGCATTTATTTTAAAGTTACACAATTGTACTATCTTTGCATCACCATTATACAATTTTGTTTGTCGCTCAGTTTTTAGAGCAGTTATAATTCAAAAAGGGTTTTAGACATAAGCAACGTCTTTTGTTGTGAGGCCATTATTTATCAATTCAAAAAGATTGTCGTGTTCCAGATGGCTTTACATAAATCAAAAGAAAGAACACAGTACAATGTAAAATAATCATCCTATTATTAGAAAAATATTAAAATGTTTAGATCAAAGTCTTGTTAAAAATAGCATACTTAAAATTTTTACTCTACCGTCTTACATTCAATAGCACAAGCGTATATGTATGATATTATGTATAATTAAATACAATATTGACTTGACAGATTGAAATGTCAGTAAAACGGTTCTGCTTTTTTTATGTAATTCAAATTTGTATTTTATGCTTTAAGATGTTGAAAAAGGAAGCCTATAAGAAGCCTATTACTTATGAAACAAGATGTGGTCAAGGATTAAACATTATATATTCGTGTAAAATCAAAAAAATCTTTATTATGGCAACATATTACTATAAGTGTAATTGGTTTGACATATTTATTATGTATCTAAATCGCGGGTATGGATTTGTTGTATTTTAGATATTTTAAAGGGGGAAGAACCAAACCGAAATATTTAAACTAACGTATTTGTTTTAAAAAGTTGCGGTGTACGATGACACTTCATTGTTTGGTTTCAATAAACATAAAATGTTAGAAATGTAGCACATCAGTTACATTAAAAACTGTTTCTAAATAAGACTGAAGTAGTGACATGTAGTTAACCTAATGGCAGATGGTAATTACCGCAATCTTACTAAATCCGTGTAGAATCAGGTTTGTATCTATAGCTGATGCATTGCCACTCTCGAAGACCAAGATGTACAAGTCAACTGTAATTATTTACTACATCGAATAAATCAAAGTAGCTTCGCACTGTCTGTCCCTATGTATGCTTAGATCTTTAAAACTATGCTACGGATTTTAATGCAATTTTTTTAATAGATAAGAGTGATTGAAGAGGAAGAATACATGCATAATTTAGTGGAAGAACTCTGATAATTTTAGATTTTTGACTTTTAGGCGGAACGAAGTTCGCCGGGTCACCTAGTGTTTACTAAACACAAAACCTAAAAAACTTCTTTGTGCTGGAAATGTGTGTAGCGCTGGTACCTGTCCGGTCGAACCATGCTAACCCTCCCAGACATATGACTTTCGTTATTCTTATTTTACAAATTCTTAGCATAATATTTTTCTGTTTTGCTATAATTCTGTTGTCTATAACTTAAAAGAGTATCATAGTACCCCACAACTTTTAAAAGCAATGCAACTGGCAGCAAGTGCTTTATTCGATCCCCTTTTAGGACGCCCTGGTATTTTGCGCATTTACGTGACATAAGCCACATCATCCTAAAAGTTTCCTAAATTAACGAGTTGTAGAATAAGTCTGTTATTTCATATGAAAATGACTACAGTTAAAAATATTTATGGAAGCTCTTAAATAATTATGTAATTTGAAAATACGCTCTATTGTGATGATAAGCCGGTTATTTCTATTACTTAACATCCATATTTCAAGATAGTGTCTTAATTTGCAGTGTTGCCACAAAAATATACTGGCCTTGAATAGTACACATTAAGAAAATGTCTTCAAAATATTTCAAATGACAGGTTTAAAATATTTTGGATACACTTTGCAGATAATTTGACATAATTTTACAGTGTTACTCAATTATTAGGTTCTTATTAGGATTACAAGCTATTTGTATGAAAAGGAATTGTATATTTTGTGCACAATATTGACGGCAATAATTCATGAAATGTAATTATGAATAGTATTTACATGCACAATGGAAATTCAATTCAACATTAGTTATACATATTACTAAAATACTTTGAAATAGTTCATAACAATTGTAATATGATAAAGAACTATAAAAGTTTTGACATTCATATGCATCCACGATTACAACTGCATCAAAGATTTTTTATTTAGTCTATATATAAAGACATAATTATATTGCTACTATATCTTTATATCACTAAAGGATATTTTCAAACTTCATTCTGTCGTGTCATCGTGTTGTGCAATGTGTGCGAATGTGTGCAATTAAACCATAGTATAGGATTTACTCCACACGGCTCCTTACGTTATACAGTTATTAGTGGACACATAGAATGCCAAATTACATAGACGAGGTTTCGAATGTCATTAATAGTTCGTTAAATTGAGATAATTGTTACAGATATACGATCTTATGACGTTCATGTTATTTACAATTGCATTTTTTTAAATACATGGTAATTTCAGCAAGAATAAATTACATAAATCAAGTAGGCATAGTCACAAGATGCAGTAGTATTCACAAAAATAGGGTTACAATATTTTTTGTACTACTGCATCAAGACTGAAGGAAAAAACAGCCCGTATATCTTAAACAACATACAATACTTGGAGTGCACCCAAGTAGACTTTTGATCGTGTATGGACGCATTTTCATTAGAGGATAAAATAAAGAAATCGATTGAGATAAATGGAATATTATGTCATAACAAATAATTGAGAATGATAGTTAATTTTTCTATAACTACCTTATTCTAACGAAAAGCGGTGAGGCAGATTATAGTAGGAAATAAAAAAGTCTAATGCCCAAATCTGCTTGTCGATGGCGCTAACTACCTGAATTGCGACATACCCATATCAATCATTCGTCTGTCATATTGACAATAGAATGTTAGAATCACTATTTTGTCTATGGCTTCGACATGGTGTATCAGTGGCCGCCTCTAGTGAGCAAAATCGACAACCGGCTTCCTTATACAAATTCAAATATTCCCATTCCACGGAACGACTAAACGAAATCGAAATCACGCATCGTCCAATGAAAATGCGTACCAAGTATGCATTTCGCTTGCACACCAACAGATATGGTTAACACGCCCTCGTGTTAGGCGTTTATATGAGCGTACACTTATACTTACGGCGGTCGCCTAGCTTGTTGCCCCGCCTGTACTTCTTACCGCGGCTCTCCTTGTCTTTGCGGATCTCGCGGACTAGCGTGTAGAAGGCGTCGTCTACGCCCATACGGGTCTTAGCTGACGTCTCTACAAAAGGGACGCCGTAACTCCGCGCCACCTGGAATTGCAATGCGATACTGCTAATAGCTATTGTACATTTATATAAATTCTGTTTTCTAAAAAGTTTTTTTTTTTTATATACTTTGACATTACCTTTATTAATATTTTTTTAAAATACTGTATACCTCAAATCAGTACTATATTTTATCTACTTTCCTAATCATTAATGTAAATATTTGCTATAGCTAAATGAAACCGACATTGAGATTTCAAACAAACAGAGAGTAACCCAAAAATTGCTATTATTAAGCATTCTCAACTATTGTAACTCTGTTTTTTTTTCAAATCAATTTTTATTACATGTACTTATGGATTAAAGGTTAAAAAGGTTTGTGTTTTGTCATACATACTCTTTCTAGTGATATATTTATAGACATGACACAAATTTGATATGTAACAATAATACGGTAATTGTTGAGTACCAATTGATAATGAGTCAATTATAATAAACATAATAAAATAATACTTTGTAAGTGGTTGTACACAGAGTATTTCCTTCCACTTGAATGAGTGACTAATCTATGATCACATTTTACTTATGTAAAGTGATCGTAGCAAGAATTACCTAAGCATATTACAAAATTGTATAGTTGCTAGAATGCATATAGTTCAATCAGGGGGGTTTTACTGCCATAACTAGCATGAAGCAGTTGTGTTTCAGTATCAAGGTGTGTTCACTTTCATTCGAGGTGACCATCTCAGTACTCAGGAGTAATAACACAAACTATTCAGATAGAGCAGTGATAGCCTAATGGTTGAAACTTGCCCTCTCAATCGGGAGGTCCGAGGTTCAAATCCAGGCATGCACCACTGATGTATGTGCGCGTTAGAAATTAATTATCACTGCTTTTCGATGAAGGAAAAAATCGTGAGGAAACCTACACACCCGAGAGTTCTTTAAAAAAAAAGTTCTCGGAGGTGTGTGAAGTCCACCAATTCGCACTTGGCCAGGGCGGTGGACTATAGCCTATAACTCTCTCATTCTCGGAATGAACTGGAAGACCCGTACCCAGCAGAGGGACAATAATTGGTTGACGATGATGATGATGATGATTCATATAGAACCCCTATTGTATATGAAGTTGCTTACAGATGCCCATTTAAAATTATAAATAATAAGTAATTATTTTGTTCCCTTAAGTATTTACATTCAAAGTTAGGTATTTACAAATAAAGTCATAAATTCTTACATCACTCCAGTGCTAATAATAAAATAATAAAATGGTGTTTACAATTTATTACAATGCATAGATATTAATAATAGTACACTTATGTAAAAGACAATATTTCTTTAAAGAAGTATTTATGTATATAGCATTCTCTGTTTGATTGATATATAAACGGGGAAACTCCTTCAGCTTTATAAGGGTCAAGAGAGACCCCACATGGAGTATTGCACCCATCTCTGGGCAGGGGCGTCCCAATACCAACTTAACCCACTTGACCCAGTGCAGAATTGCGCGATCCGAATTGTTAACGACCCAAGGATCACCGATCAGTTAGATCCTATAAGCCTGTGAGGGACATACTTTAATCAGGTAGCCTGTCTGCCTTATTGTTAGGTTAGAGTACCATAAAAAACTACTACATTTTTAGAACATTGTTATAAAATATTTTAACAATAACTTTATTGTAATATTTGTTTATTTGAGCTCGAATTTGTAAAATATAATTGTAAATAAAGGCTCTTTGGACTTTATACAGTGTTTTACAGGCTTTGAGCCCAAAAGTATTGACGTCAAGCTTATTATTTTACCCATATAAGTTACTTTTAGGAACCATGAGAACAGTGGCGGATTTATAGATTTGCCGCCCATAGGCTATTCAATTTTTGCCGCCTCTAAATTTTGATATCTTAGTCCACAATCATATCAATTTTCTATCAATGAAATTTCAACTTTATAATTTGTGCTCCATCATCCTCGTTACATCAACTTTTCCCATATAGTTATTATTATTAAGAACTATGGTACCGTGTTAGATCCTTGGTTATTTTTATAGCAAAGAATTATTAAAAAACATTATTTTAAGGAAAAAATATCGGAATTACCGAATCGTCATGTCGTTTGTTCTGGCGTTACAATACAAATACGACTACGCAATTGCATGCCTTAAGTGCGAAGCGCGTAGTAGGTATGCTCTATTCTTGCCTAAAAATTTAAATCCGATATTTTCTCACATTGAACCGTACCTAACAAATATGATGTACATGAATATTATTTAAAAAGCAACTTATCAGAAAGAAAAATAATCGCTGAGCTTATAAAAATTATTTTTTCGGTTATGATTAATTATTTTTTATAAAGGAAGTAATTTTAATGCCATATCGTATGGATTTTGGATGATCGTGTTCACAGTAAACACGATAACTTTCGAAAAAATCATTTTTTCACTTCAATTTTTTTTAAATATATTTATTTAATTGGAGAGAAGCCGTTGAATAAAAAATTGCAGCTGAGTATTGTTTTATCTTATTATAATTAATTCATTCCCATAGACATTTTCTGAAAAAGTTATCAAATCTACTGATGTAAACATTTAATTTAGATAATTCGTGTAAGACATGAGCGCTTAAGGCCTGCTCATTTGGATTTTCAAAACTTTTTCTTACTACAAATAAAATAATTAACTGATAAAATGTATCAACTTTCTAATGAGCAAATTGTCTCACTTCATATTTTGTGGAAGGAATTTTTTTATTGTCAAGTCACAGTCGTTCAACTATCAGTTATTCGATTAATATGATCTCTATAAGATATTGAACTAGTTTTTTATTTAATAAAAATTAGTCAATTTTAGTCAGTATTTTTTACGCATAAAGAAATTACTTTCTGAAATTGAATTTGACAAGTTGCAAACTTGCTGCAGCAATCATGGTTAGACCATCGATATTATATCAAGATTGAATTGGGTAAGCAGATCTCATAATTATTAGGTACACGGAGAAATAATTTTTTCTTAGCAGTTATCAGTGAATATATGTAAAAAATACTAAATTTCGATTATAATATCGAATCGCTATTGCGATATTCTAAAAGTTCATAATCAGTAATGTATAATTAGTAAAGCGTTTAGGAATTGTTCATGCAGAGATGTTGAAATATTTATTAATTAGCACTGGATATGAGAATATTTCGATTTTTGTTAAATATTTTAATTTCTCTCCAATTTTCGAAATTCGTATTATGTGTGTATAATAATTTTTTTTTTTAATTTGTAAACCGAAATAAAAAATTTATGAACTAAATTTGCCGCCCCTTAAAATTTGCCGCCCTAGGCAGCCTACTCAGCCTGCTGGTAAATCCGCCACTGCATGAGAAGTAAAATTCTGGTGACATTTTAACATCTGTTAGACAAATACTTGGTTTCTTTTCAATGGAACCCACCAGCAGTGTTGGTAATAAATTATTGTTAATTTTTCGAATTATCTCTTTCTTCTCTATATTCTTTAGCTGTATTTTTGTCAATTTGAGATTCTTTTTTCTGTAGTCTAAGCCTATAATTTTTAAATTATAATAATTTAAAAGCAGGATTAAACATCTTCAATAAATAGGTACAAACATGGAGAGTTACTGAAGAAAATGTTAATAGCATAGTGGAATATTTCTCCAGTGGTGGGAAAAGACATTTGCCCAGCTCATATACATGAAAAAAATGCAGTTAAAAAAATTTAGATTCAATATATTTAAATCATATTCTGATTTATATAAATTTTTCTAGCTAGCTCTAGTCAAATTTATCAAACAGACAGGCGAATGACTATTTTGTACTATCTTTGAATATTCTTAAGCAAATCAAAAGCTATTAGTCTCTAGCTCAATGATTATTATTTATAGTACTAGCAGATTGCATATTGGTGACTGAGTCATCCAATGATTATAATTAAGATGAGAAAACACTATAATTAATGTGGTATTCGCGGGATGAGTAAAGTTTTATTAATGGCGTTCTTTATTTGCAGCTGTGTGTCATCAATTTGGTAAAGCTCAGTGCAGTATGAGCAATGTTAGATGCATCTGTTTTTATTTACAAGGGAGTATTCTTGTATCTCTACAAGCCAAAAAAAACAGCTAACTGTACGTAAAGTAAATGTGTTTGTCCGTTATACCAAATGAATGAAAATGAATCCAATTTTCTAAAATAAGCAAAAGAATTAAAAATGAGCTGTGATAGTATAATGGTAGATAATTGACTTCTCAGTATAGGTTCAAATCTAAAGCATACACAAATGTTCTTTCAAAACAAAATATGATGTATGAGAAATTAATCAATACTAATTTACAGTTAATGAAACATCAACATTTGTGAATTTTCTAATAATAATAATTTCCCAATGATAAGTGGAGTTACAAATTTGCACTTAGCCTGCATAATGGGTTATGGCTTAAAATTTATTCCGAGAGAGTCCCATGCCAGGCTTTGATAGCTTGATGACAACAATTGCACACCGCTACAGCAATAATGAAAATGAAAAATCTGTTATTTCTCTTGTATGGGGCGCAGTTTTGTCATAGTAACATTGATATTTAATATTATGATGTGAAATATACAACAATATTATGTGTACTCATGCCTATGTTTGTTACTTCACAATTTTATATTGAAGAAACAAACTTCCATCCACCTGATGGTTAGTTATCACCGTCACCTATGGTCATCTGTAAGCAATTTCATGTGGAATAGAGGCTCTACCTGAAGCCAATCACACATGCATTGCTACTTCCGAGGACTAAGATAGCCGCCTCATATAAAAGGGAGCTGGAAAGTGTGTTATTTTATCAATGACAATATGCGGTCTGAAATAGCTGTAGCTTTATTAGTGTAAACTGATATTACTAAAACAAGTGTGTTGAGTCTCTTTCATCACTCCTGCATAACAAAACAGCTTGCAAAGTGCTAGTATGGTTTTTACAATATATATAATCAGAGATCAAAGATGCTCTCATTATTAGTTTTAAGAAATGTTGTGTTTGGGCGTATAGTGTATGGGAGGCATATTTATCTGAGGCATTCCAAATGAAGTAGATTTATCCTAGCAGATCCTATATCAGGACAATTAAAAAGATGCAAGCTAATATTATCATCAGATGGATGCAAATTTGTTTGCTCTATGTGCCTTATGGCTTTCATAATCCTATCATATCATAACAATATATATATGTAATGTAGAATGCTCAGAAGTAAATTTCTAATCCTAAATAGGTTTAGGATGAGTAAATCTACTTCTTGCCAGGGCAAACCACCGATAATTGTTCTCAAAGACTGATCATGTGAAATAATTCAAATATGCCATCTCTAAGCGTTACCCCCTAGAGATGGAATGTTTGTATTAATTTAAATGACCATTTGTATACTAAATTCACGATTTAGTATAATTTAATTTCGTACAATCACCTAATATAATATATTAAATCATATCACAATATATCTTTTATAAACTAAAGGATTTGTTTATGATTTCATAATGTTTGTCTCTAGTCTGATAAGATGTTTTCTACTTTACCAGTATAAAGGTGCATGTTTTACAGAAGCACCATTGATACAGATAATGCTTATTCATCATAGATCAATCACTGACAAAGGAAGATAAATCCTGACAGATTTTTAACACATAAATATTGCATTTTGAATCAAAATGTGTTGTAAGTGAAATTTCATGACTGAAACTAAATTGCAAACAACAAACTTGACAACTTTAAGCAGTAAACAAAGGAACTGTAACCTAATTTTTAAAACTAAGGTCGAAAATTAAGTGTAATTTATGAATTACATTATGATCGAAACAGGTTTTAACTTACTTCGCGCGCTTGTGTCATGTCGACGGCCCACGCCTGCAGGTCGCACTTGTTGCCCACCAGGACCATGGGCACTTCCTCCGCGTCCTTCACTCTTTTGATTTGCTCGCGGTACGACCCGATGTCCTCGAAACTCTTCGCGCTGTTCACCGCGAACACCAGTAAGAACCCTTCCCCGGTACGCATGTACTGGTCTCTCATCGCGGAGTACTCCTCTTGACCTGCAGTGTCCAGAATGTCCAATAAACACGTCTCTCCGTCTATCACTACTTGCTTCCGATACGAGTCCTCTATCGTAGGGTCGTATTCGTCCACGAAATGGTTCTGGATCAGCTGGATGGTCAGCGCGGACTTCCCCACGCCGCCGGCCCCCACGACCACCAACTTGTACTCCGTCATCTTGCGAGATAGGAGAAATATTTTTTCGTAACACCAAATGTCACTTGCACAGAAAACGCCCCGCTGCGATCCGCCACACCTCTGATATTACTCACATCGGCATGGCTGTCGCGACCTGTTATGTATGTTATTGCACTCACTGTACCCGTAAAACGGCTAATTAATGTATTATTAGAGGCAAATGCAATAAATAACAATGAGGCAGTTCACTCACCCTACTGTCACAGATTAAAAAGGTATTGTTTACACGTGACATTACAGATGATATCGATTGAACTAGATGACTTTTCACAGTCAGATTAAAATAATTTACAAATGTATTTTAAACTTTAAAAGTAATTAAACAAACGTAAAATATATAATAGTAAATTATCTAGCACGAATAATAGTCGCTATGTAACTTCTGGCGGCATAACTAAAATCTTTATTACTGTAAGATTATGGTCACACTAATATATTTACTGCAAGCAGGTATTCCATTGTACATTACTATTAATATGTGCACGTTATTTTATTTTAACAAATAAATACGTGCAATATAATAAACATGATAAAATATTTATAAAACATATGCCTTTATTAATAAAGCCTAGTTTTTCTAAATTTAATATGGTAATGATGATATTCTATTACTACCTTTACTTATTAATCAACTTTAAATCATAGTAACCTACTTTAGATTATGTAATTGGCTCGATAAATTATTTCAAAATGTTTAATAAATGTCATTTTTCTAATTGCTGTCAAGACAAAAATATAGAGGAGAACTTGAAAAAGTTATCAAAATGTCGAAAGAAATAGATGATGAAGAAGCAGAACCGGAAACTTTGGAAGAAGCCGGTATATTGGAAGCTGATGTCGGAGCTAGATTGTTAGTATAGCAAATTAACGTTTTTTTTTTAAAAGATTGAAGTAGCAAACGAGCAGTTCTCCTGGTGGTATGTGATCACTGCCGCCCATGTACATCTGTAACCTGTGAACAAAGGTTCAATCTGAAGTCAATCATAGATGTATTGCTACCTTGAGGACTTAGATGTTCGACTCTTAATATGCTTTTTCGTTGTATTTATTATTAAAACGTTGTATTTATTATTAAAATCTCCTTATTATTATTTTATTGATAAAATATTTAATTTCAGTGACCAACAGCTAGCGGGCATCGACCCCAAATTGAAGATTAACATGGATCCTTTGGCGCACCAAGACTTGCGTCCCGAGATGATGTTCATTAGAGAGGAACTTCGGCAAGCGAAATTGCAGACTTTGGCTGTGAGATTTTATTAATTAGACTTCGTAAAGCCACGTAATGTGGTTGGATCTAATATGTGTATAGATGTTATAGTGAGATATACACTTACTAATTTAAAAAGGTTATTGAACTCTGAATGGTACCTAATTTGAATTAAGCGGTTAAAGGGTGTGTTATTAAAGTTTAAGGCTGTGTCCCCAGTAGGCAAACTGTTAGCGGCGTACTGTATTTGCGACGTATCGGCTTAGTACGCACTTCCATACATTTGAAAGGGAGTCTCCAAAGTTGCTTGTTTGCGCTTACTTTACGCACTTTGCAGCGTTACAGCGTAGGTACAGTGAGCGCAAAGTAGCAAATTTTGGACACTCCATTTCAAATATATGGCACGGCGTACTGAACCGATACGTCGCAAATTCTGTCGGCCGCGAACAGTTCGCCTACTGGGGACACAGCCTTATAGTAATAATTATTAAATGTTTAAAGTTAACCAAAAGTGGTAGGTACCTGTTACAGGCAGCAATTTTTCGTGATCGCCTTAAGGAATGTTAACTTGCTTACTGGAGTTAATTATAGCCATCTAAGTACCTATATCAGTGACTGTTATCATGTAGTGGATGAAGTACTTACCTACTTACTCATCAAGTAGCTGTGTCCTGCGTTACGTGTGATTAAAAATGTAACTTGAAATAAAAAAAAATACCGATAGAGTAGATGGATTTAATCCAATATATAAACCTCCAAATAATACCCCATGAGCCACAATAGCTTCGGTTTAGACTGTCTCCAGTAGGCAAACTGTTAGCGGCCAACTGAATTTGCGACTTATCGGTTTAGTACGCCGTGCCATATATTTGAAATGGAGTGTCCAAAATTTGCTACTTTGCGCTCACTGTACCTACGCTGTAACGCTGCAAACTGCGTAAAATGAGCGCAAACTAGCAACTTTGGAGACTCCCTTTCAAATGTATGGAAGTGCGTACTAAGCCGATACGTCGCAAATACAGTACGCCGCTAACAGTTTGTCCTGCCGTATATTTGAAATAAAGTGTCCAAAGTTTGCTAGTTTGCGCTCTAGTTTGTCTACTGGGGACACAGCCCTAATGTAATTTTAAACAGACAAAATTTACTATATCTATGTATGGATTATTATAGAATGATTAAATGTGATTAATTGATGTGATGGAAATTCGAGATATAAACAAATGTTTCACTTTTATATAAATAGGTCCGGCGCGCCGCTCTCAAGCAGCTCTTGATGAAAGACTTCATGCAAGAAGACTGTGAGCTCAAGAATATTGGCCTCTCGTACTCTCCTCCAGATCCATAAATCATGTTTATCAAACTTTAAACTTTAAAATAATAAAAAAGCTAGCATGGTTTTTGTATTGTTATTTAGGGCGATATATCTGAGATGTTTTTAAACGAATTATATTCATAAAGATCACTGACGCAACGTAAAGGCACGTGCATACTATGTGGTTAACCACGCGGTTGAATTTACCGGCAGCCGCAAAGTGGTGCAAATGGAACCGTGATTCAATTGAGATTGTGTGTCGACTAAGAGACTACATTTGAATTTTGATTTGATGGAATATAAGAGCGCGGAAACGATATTACCGTCATATTTACTTTTACTTAAAACCTACGTTTTATAGCTGCATGAGGTATTTAAGTTCAGTTAATTATTTGATCACTGATGCATGGTAAAACATGACCTCCATTTAAAGTTGATGGCAATGGTAGAAAGGCTTTGAACGGTGTTGAACCCTTTCGCATGCATCATCGCATATCTTGCGTAATTCATCTCCATAATTTTGTCAATGTTGAGTGTATTTTGCTAAGGGGCTATCCATTAATCACGTGATGTTTTTTTTGGCATTTTTTGACCCCCCCTCCCCCTTAGTGATACGTGGTGAGGTTTAAGACTAGCCCTCCCCCCCCCTATATCACGTGTATTTTTTCGTACCTGCAAAGAATCTATTTTTTTATTTTTAAAAAAATACTGGTGCAAGTATCACCTAATTTTATTATAGAATTTAATAACTCTACCTCTGAACGTTATTATAGTAGTCTTTAATTTTCTATAATAAAATTAGATGATACTTGTACCAGTATTTTTTTTAAAACTAAAAAAATAGATTCTTTGCAGGTACGAAAAAGGCAGGCGCGCTTGCCGAAAAATAAGTACACGTGATTTATTACTTTACCCCCCTCCCCCCTTGTGATATTTCGTGATTTTTTTATGGACCCCTCCCCCCCCTTTTGAGCCTCACGTGATTAATGGACAGCCCCTAAAGGTCTAGTGTGTTATTTTTTTTTAGATAGCTAAGAAAGATTTTAAAGCTAGCTTCTCTTTTACAAGATTTAAAAAAAAAAAAACAAAAGGAATTGTCTGTAATAATAAAAAGAAAAACTGATTACAGAAACAGACAAACACGCTGAATTACTTGCCGGATCTTTTAGTTGAGGTTTTGTGCTGTTCCAGTAGTAGAGTAGGATAAATGTTTTTACGGGCAATTTGAAGTTGGCTCTATACGCCCAAACTTCATATTTATTTTTGTCTTATAACAACAGTTATATCCACTACTATGTTCTGGTTTTAAAGAGGGTCCCCTGTTTAAGATATTCCAACTTACTAGTTAGTAACAAATCATTTTTAATCACGGGCGGGGAACTTTCAAAAGTTGTCACGGTGCCTTGTGAGAGATATTGGTTTATGTGGAATTTTTTAAGCATTAGAACCTCCTCGGTGTCTTTCCTCGTTAAGGAGTCAGGGATCTCCGAGTATATTCCGAATCCCCTGAGCGTGTTGCCCCTGAAGTCACTGCTTGGGAGAGCCATTACGTTGTTTCGATCTTCGGGTGTTTACGCCAGTTTGCGGCTACACATAACCGTCCCACATTCAAGACGGTTCGAGCTTCTACTTTTGCCGCGCCTGCTCCTCCCATAAGTCACCTCTTACGACAGGCAGGGAAAAACAAAGACCTCTATTTTGGTGATAAGACCCCAGGAAAAGGAATAGCAACTCATCAAAGACCTTTTTTTTTCTCGAGGGGTAACCTTCAAAAAGTACCCGACGCCGTGAGAGCGACGCAGGGTTATGGGGGATTATTACCGGCCGTCCTCGGCGCCACAATGAGGACTCCGGGATCTCCAAACGAATCACAACCGGAATCCTCTAAGCGCGTTGCCCCATCGGGCTCCTCCCAGATGGGTGGCTGGGCCCACCGCTCCGTCTAGTATTTACGGCTAAATAATGGAGTTCTGCCTAGCAGAACTCCATTATTTTTTGGGTTGCATCTTGTTGATTAAGTAATTCTTTCATTATGTTAATTGGCTAGGCGTCCCTATTGTCTATGTTCGGCAGTAGCAACTAACAGATGGTTAGTCGCAACTGCCGAATTTAAAGGCCTAATAAATAGATATAAATTTAAAATATATATTTTGTTATGTTCAAATATTTTTTATAGTTTATACAACAACAATTTCTTTAGAAATAAGTAAGTAGTACCTATTGTTGCACTTAATGTTTTATAACGCTGTAAATTATGACACTACAAGAATAATTTTAAATAATTTATTCTCAATTGTTTCTCGGAAATGACAGCTCCGCCATATGACAATTAGTGATGTGCCAGAGTTCCGTATCCGGATCCGCGGATATCCGAAGCAGTAGAAAGATCCGTATCCGTTACTTTATAAACGGATCTCAAACGAATCTTTTATACCTATTATAGAAGTTATATTTCAGTTTTTTTTTAAAGTTGTTAACATGGATCCGTAACAGTCTTTAAAAATACTGAACAGGGATTAGTAAAAGTTTTTAAAAGTGGTGAACAGGGATACGTAACAGTTTTCACAAGTCGTGAACAGAGGTTCACAACATTTTTTTCGTTTGTTGTGTCGTTTTTCCACAAACGTAGAATAAGGCAAAGAATAAAATTAAAAAAAAAAATACCTAGTTACGCCAAAGAAGTATAACTTCTAACGCGTGTACATAAGTACGCACATTCTTTCTTCCTTTAAATGTATATTACATATAAATTCATTGCACTTTAAATTTTATAAGTGTTAATAAATTCCAAATTGTTCGCACGGACTGTCGCACGAACTACGGTCGTATGCGACAAGTTCGATCGTGAATGCCTTGGTCCTAAGGCGGACTATACGAACAAGGCCATGTCGCAGGTCAGTTGAAGCACGGTAATACATAGTATCTAATAGTCAGTTGAAGCACGGTATGATATTAATTATGTGGTTGAAATATTCAACTTGAACTGTCGTTGCGACAGTCCGTCCGACCGTTGTAACGAGAATTTACACCACCTTTACAGTTTATTATATTTAGGGCCTCTTTATTTATTTCTTTGTATGTGCTTAAATAAATGAATAAACAAGAAATCTTACTTACTTAGGCGCCAATTTGTTGTTGCTTCCTGGTACTTAAAACCTGTTTTTGAATAATTTTGAGCGGAGTTTTTGTTACCGAATTGCTCTTTGCCCGTCCTTAAGGTCACATTTGTATTTGAACACATGTTAAAATGTATAGGTATTTAAATATATTTTTCATATTCTCTCAGTAATTGATTATTGTTTCGAATAGGCGTTACAGTAACCTGGTATGAAGGTATACACACTAGTGATGTAACGAATATTCACATTTGCATTTGCAAGAATTGATGCGAATGTTTTGTGAATTGAATTGCAAGCCTTCGCAAAAAGGTCGCCAAATATATCCAACTCGAAATCGAACTAAAGTTTGATGACCTAAAAAGGTCGTCAAATATGCCACAATACCAAAAACTAAAAAAAAACACACGCGCCTTCGCATTTGCGAATGAGGGCAACGGATATTCGTATTTGCATCGCGAATGTGCAAATAATGACATTCGGTACTAACTAATATATACTGAAGCGATCCAAGCCAGTCCTTAGGGATAGCTCGCATCTCGCTGCTTTGCAAAAGTAACCGCACAATATTAAATTCATAAATTTTAAGTAATACAGTTTTATCTAAAAAAAGAGTACAATTGAAAACTTGGCGCTCTAAGGACCATAGCTGTTAATGTCTCTTAATATATTTTCATTATTTTCGTTAATAAAATAATGAAAATAAAACTAAAAAGCATTGTTTAATTTTCACCTGTTCAATCTAAGAGTTCTGTGACAAACTTCAGGCAAGATTTCTTATTCTAATCTTATCTGGGGTTGACTGAGTTGACCGAGTTGACTCTTATGAGCCAAAATAATGTAGACACGTCAGATGGACTGCAATACCTACTGTAGGAGAACTGGCGTGTCCTATTTTTATAATATTTTGATTCGAGTGGCGGAGCGGTCACCACACCGGTCTGACACGCAGTGGGTTCTGGTTCATTCTCGGCCAGACCGGTATCCGAATGATGAATTTAAATTCATGTTCTGGGTCTGGGTGTATGGTATTTGTATGTGTCCATGGCATCCACGATATAGAGGAAAATCCCAGTATAGAGCTTTGGGTGTGGAAAGCAATTTTTATTTTTTTCTAGAAAGGAGATGGTTGCTCATTGTAAGCAAATCGATTTTCATTCTGATTGAAGATTTGCTTTGCGGTAAGATATCGGTAGGATTAGGTAATTAATTATTATATAAGTACCTATTTTTTGCGATTACGTGCAATTTAAAGACAAGCGGAATTTTTGATTTAAAAAAAATTAAGATGTAGTAAAGCTATGATAGCCTTATGATGAAACTTGTCCTTTTGATGTGCGTATTAAAAATTAATTATCACTGCTTTACGGTGAAGGAAATCATCGAGATTTCCGCATGATTGTTCCTTCTCAGGAATAAATGTTCTCAAAAGTGTGTGAAGTCTACTAATTTGCAATCTCTTTCATTCTGAGAGAAGAACCGTGCCCAGCAGTGTGATTATAAGTGGTTGACAACTTAACTGAATATTATCACAAGATATGAACTATTTGTAATGTCTCAATTTAAATTAAATTTTGTTGAATTCTAAATAATACAGATAATAAGAAAATGTGAGATGATCACGTATTTATTTCTTAATAAATCTTGCGTCCATGATAAAATCGAAAAAAATATGTGATTAATCAAAGTATTTAATTTATGCTTGCAAGTCATAGAGTGGGTAAAAACTGCAATATAGAGAATAATTATAGCTCACCTACGGTCGCATTGTGTATAATTATGAATCTAGAACTAGTCATATTAGCCTTGAACGGGATTCAAAGTGCAACAGGAAATTAATTTAAAATACGTAATACTCCAGATAAGATAATTAAAGTATCATCTTTAAAATTAAAAAAGCATATTATTTGAAATGAAAACTTCTATAGGCACGTTAGAAGATTCTTCGTAGGCGAAAATCTTACGGGTATCTTATGTAATGTTTACGGACTTAGATACTCGTATATCTTATTAGTGTAGCTAATAGTTAGTTAGTGAGCAGTGATAGCCTAATGGTTGAAACTTGCCCTCTCGATCGGGCGGTCCGAGGTTCAAACCCAGGCACGCACCTATGATTTATGTGCGTATTAGAAATTAATTATCACTGCTTTTCGGTGAAGGAAAACATCGTGAGGAAACCTACACACCCGAGAGTTCTTAAAAAAAATAAAATTCTCGGAGGTTGGTGAGGTCCACCAATTCGCACTTGGCCAGCGCGGTTCGCTATGGCCTAAACTCTCTCATTCTGGGAGAAAACCCGTGCCCGGCAGTGGGCTAATAATGGTTTGATGCGAATAGTTAAAGATATAGCTTATATATTTGTATATATTTGTTATTTTAAAAAGGCGAGTTTGTAATTAATTTTAGGGTTCCGTCCCTAAAGGGTAAAAACGAAACCTTAATACTAAGACTACGCTGTCCGTCTGTTTATTCGTCTTGCCGTCTGTCTGTCTGTCACTAGGCTGTATCACGTGCACCGTGATAGTAACACAGTTGAAATTTTCGCCAATGATTTATATCTGTTGCCGCTATGAGAAGAAATACTAGAAACAGAATAAAATAAAGATTTAAGAGGAGTTTTTTTAGAGAAAGTTTTTATAGATAATTATGGGTACGGAACAAATCATGCGCGAAACTAAGTCACACCGATCAACCGATTTTTTAAGTAATCATACCAGAACGGTGTCCGTGGTGGTAGAGACGGTGGTGGTATTTTTTTTTATCTGATTGAAATAGCAAACGAACATGCAGTCCACCTGAGGGTAAGTGGTCACTGCCGCTCATGGACATCTGTAACCAACTTCATATAGAACATGAAGTTCTGTCTAAAGACAGTTACAGATGCGGTACTACTCCCGAGGATTAAGGTGGTCGTCTCAAATAAGTGTGCCGGCAACCACACCCTTCTATCGAAACGCAAGAAATGCTTCACGCTAGAAATAGTTGTGGTCTTTGGTACTTCCCCGGTCGAACTACACTGGTTCTACCACTTTCTTCTTTCCTTCACCTTCATTGAAGTCGGTGCTGATACTGCTGATGGTAGAGTTTTAGAGGTGAAAATGGTGGGTTTGTGGTTGGTGAGGGTTGTAGTGGTGAGGCATTGGTGCGGGATACGAGGGTATCCTGTGCCAAAGTAAAAAGCCTCGAGGTGGCGTGCGCGGTTTTCCCGCACGTACCTCAAAGATGAAGGGATGGAGAAACTCCAGTCCCATCCAAAAAAAGATGGGCCCTGCTGAGGGCAGACGCTGTCAGGACCGCGGACGAATGCTACTAGCGTACCCGCAGTCCCGACGTTGGGCAGTGGGGTTTTAACCGGTAGGAGTCCGGCATATCCTCTCAGCTGTCTCCGCACCGAGAGGAACCCATGACGACTTTCCCCCACGAAAAAAAAGGGTTGGAGTCGGTGAAGGAGACAGAAGACGGTGGTGGTGACAATCAATCAAGGTCGGTGGTGTTGGTAGATGGTAGTTACAGTTTGGCATAGTTGACTTGGGGTAATTTACATATTATTTATCTTTATATATGTGGCTGCGTCATTTTATTATTATATTAATGTCGTTAGTTATGGGCTTAAAATATTTATTTAATTATTTTTTTTGACACTTTTTGCAACATCAGGGGGTATGTGTAGTACAGTCACACTGCTGATTTGTTTGAGGACAACAAGTGTGCTGTGTAGCTACCGTGAATCATTATACCGGTTTATTGATTAAATAACATAACAGATACACACATTGGTATTATTATTAAAAATAAAGTAACATATGGTATGAAGTCAATCACAGGTGTATTGTTACTCCTAAGGACTGTCATATAAAAATGAACCGGCTACCTTACCCTCCATCGAAATGCAAGAACTGCTTCACAGTAAAAAAAATGGCATTGGTATCTCCACGGCTTAACTAAACTGCTTTTACCTTCTGAAGATTAAATTGTACATTAATTATATGATATGGATAATTTTGATACGATATTATCGAAAAGATATACGTGCGCGTTTTCACTTGTATTTGGCTATTTCCCGGAATACACGGCGTTATTAAGGTGGTAGAACCAGTGTAGTGCGACCGGGGAAGTACCACCGCCACACCTATTTCTAGCTTGAAGCATTTCTTGCGTTTCGATGGAAGGGTGTGGTAGCCGGCACACTTTTATATGTAGTGACATTCATCGTCCTCGGGAGCAGCAACGCATTTGTGACTTCAGATAGAACCCCTGTTCTGTATGTAATTGATTACAGATGTTCATGAGCCGCAGTGACCACTTACCATCAGGTGGACTGCATGCTCGTTTGCTACTTCAGTCAGATAAAAAAGAGTACATATCTTTAATGAAACAGGTTTGATCAGACTTGTCTGTGCCAGTATTTATTCGCTGTGAAACATATATGTGCGTATCATTTGATCCAATATTCGTTAGTTGGCTCCAATGTGTGGTGGTGGTATCTTAGAGTCAATTGTTATCTGTTGTTCAGTTCTCAGTGAGTATAAAACGGTCGGAGTGAAGTGTTGTGATAACGTTCTGTCTTTATACGGAATGATATCATATAATAATTCACACGTGATTGTGTAGGTGTGATTAATATCGTCGGTTATTACAAGGTAATTTTTTATTGTTATTTGTTGAATTGTTATTTTTTATTTGTAAGTATAATTATGTTATATTCAGACAGCTGTGATAGATAATTATTTTGAAATGCGGTGTCTCAATCTGTTATCATACAGCTTGGATATAGAGTCCTAAGATAGATATAAATATACACTAAATATCGCTGATTTCCATGAAGGACCGTACAATTCAAAATTCATCAACTTTCAGTTAAATACAGTTTTATACAAATAAGTCCAAGAATTTAAAACTTAATTCTTTAATTAAACTGAGTTTCTGACCTTTTAATATCAACTAATTATCTCATCTCCATAGATGAAAACGAAATAAAAAGACAATGTTAAATTTGGGGTTCGTTACCCAAAGGGTAAAGAAACCCTGTCACTAATATTTCGCTGTCGGTCTATCCGTTTATCACCATCTTAAGAACCGTGATAGCTAGACAGCTAATGTTTTGTGCGCGAGTGTAGCTCACACTTAGCCGGTTATTACTTGGTCTCCTTGAAAGTTTTTATATTATGTTATTAATTAATCAAACCAGCAATATTTAATTAGTAAGTTGTAAGTATTTCATAAACGGAAATAAGGTTTTTAGGAATCATAACTTTAGAAGGGCTTTCCTCTTCTAAAAGTCTACCCTTTTTTGTTTTCGAGGGGGAAACCCCCCCGGAGGCCGTCCTTAGCGCTCGCTACAAAGAGGACGCCGGGATCTCCAAAGAAACGCAACCGGAATCCTCTGAGCGCATTGCCTCATAGGGCTCCTCCCAGATGGGAGGCTAGGCCACACATACTGCCGTCCTTCCCAGAGTCGCCTGACCGAACGGTTCAAGCTCCCACTCTAGCTGCCCGCAACCCCAGAATCCCCTTTTAGTCGCCTCTTACGACAAGTGGGGGATGCCGTAGCCCTATTCTTATCCCGGAGCTACAGGGACGATACTAGCTGCCCTAGATGAACGATGAAGATGTGAGAGTGCTATATCAACACCAGTAGCGTAAGCAATTATTAAATTTCTAAAATATAATAAAAAACATATAAAAAGTCCACGTTTTGCCACAAACAAAGAGAGAAATTCAGAATGGACTCTGCCCCATTGCGAGTAACCGAACGTATCCCTTTGAGGGAACCGAGCGCGGGAGTAAGTATACGCATTTCGTAATGAAATGAAATGAAATGAAATGAAATGTCTTTATTTTGTATAGGCCTGCGGGGCACTTACAAATTGTCAGTTACATTTTTTTTTCTTACACTACCACCGGATCGGAATACGACCTCAACTGAGAAGATCCGGCAAGAAACTCAGCGGGTTTGTCTTTTTTTCTTAATGAAATGTTTACAAAGCATAATTTATTGTCAACATTTCGTTGCAATGTTTCCACTGTTCATTCAGTTTACATTTCTGTTACAAAGGCATATTTTTATTATACGAGCTTAAGTCATGTTTGTTTCAACCGTAGATTTTATTTAATTCAATGCACCTTTATAATATAAAAGTTACAGTAGGGCAAACTTAATGTCTTACGGCATTCTCTGCCAGTCAATCTTGGGTGGCTGGAAATTTTGCGGCAGGTTTAATTTAGAGAAAACTATAATATCGATACTTAATATACCTAAAGTTCAAGCAAATCAATGCAGTCAAAATTAACTAGGTGTTAGAACCAGTTTAATTCGACCGTGGAGGTACCATCGCCACGTTTATTTCTAGTGTCAAGAAGTTTTGATAGAGGACTCATCATCTTGGTAATGTCATGAACCGCCAATTTCGCCATTCTGGCGTCTTGTTTCTCTCAAACTGCAAATTTCATTTCAAAGATCATATGCTTAGTGGATGCACAGTTGTCGTCAATTCATTTTTGTCCAATTGTTGGCTACGGGTCTTCTCTCAGAATAAGAGTGTTTTAGGCTATAATCCACGGCTGATAAGTGCTAATTATTTAGACTCCACACACTTTTGAGAACTTTTCAAATAACTCTTTGCTGTACAGGTTTCTTCACGATGTTTGCTTTCATCTGGCATTCAAAGCAGTGGTAATTAAAAATTAATTTCTAGTACGCACATAATTTAGACGAATCAGTGGTCCACGCCTACGATTCGAACTCGGTACTCCCGAAGGAGAGGCAGAGTTTCAATCATTAGGCTATCACTGCTCTATGCACCGTTACCCATTTAATATATATATTGTCAACCCATTATTGTCCCACTGCTGGGCACGGGTCTTCTCTCGGAATGAGGGAGTTTCAGGCCATAGTTCACCGCGCTGGCCAAGTGCGAATTGGTGAACTTCATACACCTCTGAGAACCCTTTTTTAAGAACTCTCGGATGTGTAACCTACACTTTACGATGTTTTCCTTCACCGAAAAGCAGTGATAATTAATTCCTAATACGCACATAAATCAGTGGTGCGTGCCTGGGTTTGAACCTCGGCACTCCCGACTATAAGGGCAGGTTTCAACCATTAGGCTATCACTGCTCTACCCATTTAATATTCGTCCTTTATTGTCGTTCATCTTGTGTCGAAATGAGTAATAAAGCCTTTGAATGATTATTGAGTCAAATACGGTATAAGTTCGTCACAATGGAATTCCAGCGATTGTGGTTTGCTGAATGTGAAATGTAATATTAGTTTTCGGTGTGTGATATCCGTTGGGCATGAGTTCTACGATATTAATCGTTTGTGAATTAGCGTATGGTAATGCCGGTTAAACTTTAATTTATATTACATACGCGGAGGTCTAATATGTTTTATGGAATCTTTAGTTCACGTAATCTATATCTATATATGTATATATTAATATGTAAAGCAAAATTTTGTGATTCGTTTTTAAGATACTTGCCGCAGGCGGAGGAGTATGAAATTACGTACGGTTATAGTTGATGTAGAGAAGGATTGCGCAATGCTAATATTTTTTTCAAATAATGCATAAAACATACATAAAATCAACTAAAAACACATACATAATCAACAAAATAGGACATTCAATGTCTCTATGAAAATAAAACGTAAAAATGTCAGTTGTCTTTGTCAAAATACCCGCTATTGCAGCTTAGTTAATAAACCTCTTTTTACCATTAACGGGTGCGACCAAAATAACTTGAAAATTATTACAATTTATTTAAAATAGAGAGATATTGGTGCTACTTTGGACAATATGAAGTTTATTTTTTAATTTAAATTACGGTCGAATTTCGACCGTTGCGACGGATGACTAGTATTTTCTTATTTTCTGTGGGGATTGTGTTGATCAGATCAGACAGATTATCGCGAACGGAATATCTAAGGCGCCTAAATCTTCCCAAATCTGTAATTTCGTTTGTAATGTAGGTCTGAAAATCAATGTCTAGCAATATTCTGACATTCTTGCTTGATCCACATGCAATCAATGAAGAACAAAAACTATATTAAATAGGGGATTGTGGGGGGAATTCGGATAGTGGGTCAAACCAGATAGTGCCTATCCTCGCATAGTTGTATAAATTTAACTAATGCAGATACGTAATACTGTTTACCCAGTGCGGTTGCAAATGACGGAGAAGGTTACATCTCAATGCATGATTAATTTATAAACGAAAATTGAAAACATAGGTAAGATATATAAGATTATGAGATTTTTAAAGTTTTATTATTAAGGTGAGCTGTATTTTATTACAGACAGCTATTTTATTTCAGAAGTAATACATATTTGACCTTCTCTAAAGGTATTAATTGTTGCTATGAGTGTAACAATAATCGGTTAGTTATTACAATTTTAAAAATAGTGCCCATGGGTTTCACCCATAGGTGAATTCGGATTTTAAACTTTTCATTGAAGTTTGTTGTTTTTATGATTGATCTCATATATTTTTAAACCAAAGTGATGCCAAAGATACAGAAAAACGTAAACATTGATTTTCTAAATTAAAAACAATATTGATTTATTGTGTCTTTTTTAACTATCCGGGGTCCTCCCACATTCGCCTCGTTAGATTTTGAGCAATTATACGTATTGGTAGTCAATGCGCTATCCAGTTTAGTAAGTCAGGCAATTGCTAAGCGGCAAAAACAAAACGCGGCAAAATTTATTGCAATACTCGCACGTTATTTCGTTTACGGCCATACCTTGTAATATTAGGTGTATTTTATATTGCAAATACTGGATAAACTCAGTCCGGGAACGTTTTGAGAAAAAGTGAACTCGTATGTAGGGCACTGGTACTTTGAGACTTATAAAGAGAGGCGAATCAATTTTTGCTCAAGGGAACAATCTCGACGTTTCTGCAACGTCGGGATTAATTTAATGACTCATTATTTTAATGACCGTCTGAAACTGGTAATTGTCCCAACTGGACTTTTTTTTTATCTCACTGAAGTAGCAAAGCATGCAGTCCACCTGATGGTAAGTGGTCACTGCCGCCCATGGACATCTGTAAGCAACTTCATACAGAACATGGGTTCTATCTGAAGTCATCACAGATGCGTTGCTACTCCCGAGGACTATGATGGTCGCCTCATTTAAAAGTGTGCCGGCAACCACACCCTTCCATCGAAACGCAAGAAATGCTTCACGTTAGATATAGGTGTGGACTGGAAGCAAAACTAAAACCGAACCAGAATTTTTGACTGTTGTCCTAGTTTAGGTCAAAACAGAAAATGAAACTTTTTTAGAGCTTTAAAAGTGTACACTTTCACACACAAATCGCTGAAATTTAGAGAGTCAGCCCGCCATTGTTTTAACCGAGTCAGCTATTGTTTAAATCCTTTGTTATTTCAATATTCATATTGTAATCGTAAGTTACGTAATAAATGGACTAATTAATAAATGGGTACTAAAAAGGGGTCATTTTTATCGCATTGAGTCGACTTAACAAGATATGTAATGGGATAAAAACGATAAGATAGTAATTTATAATCCCTCATTTGTTCTTAATTATTGCGTAATTTATACAGTGGTACTATCTATATGCATTATTCAGTTGTGTAACGTCGATAAGAAACTGTCCACCACAGTTTGATATTAGGTTAAGTAGGGCAAATGAGAGTACCATATAGGGATTGCAAACCGGCTTCATTTTCAATCCGGCCGGATCCGACCGCTTTTTTCTCAATCCGGCCGGATCGGACCGGATCCGGCCGGATTAATCGAACGGTTAAAACAGTGTAAAAAAAGGATCGATTTCGAACGGTAATTATTTTTGTAAAATGAAATCTTTGTCAAAATATACAATCACCGGATCCGGTGGAGGTCCGGATCCGGTGGTGAACTGGTACCGGATCCGGTTTGTGTAAATTTGTGCCGGATCCGCCGGATTACCGGATCCGGTTTTCCGGATTGCAATCCCTAGTACCATAGCTAGAATGACGCATTTAACCAAGGTTAAGTTTTTAGTTATTACTGCTATATTTTTTTAAATTACCATGTATCATTAAGCTATTAATTGGCTATCTTTGAAAGTAACATGTTAAATTAAAATCACTTCGAACAGATATTTTTAAAGTTAAAAAAAATTGGTCGCCTTATTACATTTACCCGGTGTACAGGGACAAATGTAATAATCGTGTTCAATTTCTTAGTATTGTATACAGAATCTATTCAGAGAATATGTCGAAACAAAGCTAAAGTCAACATAGCAAGGTAACGAACACCCCAACGAACAATGGGAGAGTCTTAAAACTACAATTTTCGATGGCCTGAACCAACATCAACGAAAGCACACAGAACCTAAAAATAAGACTTGGCTCTCAGATAGAACCTGGCAGCTGGTACAGACCAGAAAAGACCTAAAGTGTAAGGGGCTACAGAACAACGAAGTTATGGAACAATATTCCACCATATCCAAGGACATAAAACGAAGCAAGACGTCAAGACAGGAACAATTTCATACTCAACCTATGCTGTGAAGTGGAGTCGCATGCTCTCAAAATGCAACCGTCTGACCTTTTTAAGAAAGTTCGTATTATCACCAGACAATTCAAACCTAAGTCATGGCTTATCGAAGACAAAGATGGAAAGCCTCTACATGAGCTAGACAGAATAGTTGACAGATGGCGGGAATACTGTGAATATCTCTATAGGCACTACGACACACCTACTGATCCGCCTGAAGTTCCAGCTGACCTTGTTCGGGAACCCCCCATACTTCGATCTGAAATAGAATCAGCAATAGCTGCCCTCAAAAACAAAAAAGCTCCAGGTCCTGATGAAATAACGGCAGAAATTCTCAAGACACTTGGTGATACTGGCATCGACATGTTGCACAAAATTTGCAGTAGTGTATGGTACACAACAGAATGGCCGCGTGACTGGACCAAATCTGTTATACTACCACTGCACAAAAAGGGCTCCACCAGAAAATGCGATAATTACCGCACGCTGTCTCTGATTTCCCACGCCAGCAAAATCTTGCTTCAAATCATAAATATCCGTATTCGACACTACCTGGATTGGCAAATCCCGCAGGAGCAGGCGGGATTCGTAAAAGGGAAAGGAACGCGTGAGCAGATACTGAACGTTAGGCAATTAATAGAAAAAGCTAACGAATTCAATGTGCCCTTCATGATGTGCTTCATTGATTACAACAAAGCGTTTGATTGCGTGAACTGGAACCGCCTGTGGGAGGTGCTAAATACTATGGGAGTCCCTAAACACCTAATACTGCTGCTGCAAGGCCTTTACCTAAATAGCCAAGCAACCGTGAGGATTGATTCTACGGTCTCCAAATCGTTCCCACTCGGTAAAGGAGTACGACAAGGATGTATTTTATCCCCCATCCTATTTAATATATACGGAGAGTACATTATCAGACAAACCTGCGAGGATTGGAAAGGTGGCATAAACATTAACGGCACCAAGATCACAAACCTCCGATACGCCGACGACACCATCCTCTTTGCAGCTGACGAAAAGGAACTGTGCTCTCTGTTTGATAAAATGGAACGTAACAGCAATGATTTGGGACTCTCCATAAATCGCTCGAAAACCAAAGTGATGGTTGTGGACCGTGCATCTAAGTTGACGCTCAGTGGGACACACAATTTGGAAATTGTAAACAACTTTATTTACCTGGGCTCTACTATCAGCAACACCGGTTCATGCGAAGATGAAATCCGCAGGCGCATAGCGATGTCAAAAAACGCCATGTCCCAGTTGGATCGAATATGGAAGGACCGTATTATCACCAATAAGACAAAAATAGCACTGGTCAACAGCTTAGTGTTCTCCATATTCTTATACGGTGCAGAGACATGGACTCTCAAGACTGCGGATCGCAAACGTATCGATGCATTCGAGATGTGGTGCTGGCGGAAACTACTACGCATTCCATGGACAGCGCGTAGGACCAACAAATCGGTACTAGAGGAACTCAAGATAGCCAAGAAACCGAGGCTTTCTAACATCTGCCTACGGAAGATCTTTGAGTTCTTTGGTCACATAGCCCGTAAACCTGGTCACGACCTCCAAAAGCTCATTGTCACTGGCAAAGTTGATGGCAAGAGGCCAAGGGGACGCAGTCCTATGCGCTGGTCTGACCAAATCCGCAACACTCTCAGTATGAACGTTTCCGAGGCCGTACACGTCGCCGAGAACAGAAGAAGATGGAAAAACATCGTAGAGAAGAAGGTCATCTCATGATCAAGGTCACGACCCCCAGCATTGGGGAACGACGCAAGGAGGAGGAGGAGTATACAGAATCAAATTAGAGATAAATGAAAAAAACTCGTGTTTTAAATTAACTTTTAGTTTTTACTTCATTAACATTGACGCGTGAAAACTTGAACTTTTTCTTACATACTATCTATATACTAGACAGTTGTTTGTTAATTAACAGACAAGACAATTGTTCTTCCATCAGTCATTAAAAAAATCTACGAAATATTATATTTTTGAACTGAAAATCGAAGTTTATTATGCCGCTCTAGGTCAATTTAGGGTTTGGTAATATTTTAATGGGTATAACGCTATTTATTTTAAATTGATGAATTTTGAATTATGCGGTAATTAAAGCAAACCTAAAAATTAGTACAACTATAAGTTGCAATGACTTGATAGAGTTGAGGGATTTAATGATATACGGATTAATCGATATAAGTATTATATGAAGATAGGGATCATAAATGTATTTCCCAATTAAATTCTGCAGTTTAATTTATTACAATTTATTTACTTCTATGTATATTTTTAATACCTTTAAATTGTCGATTGTCTTCTATCCGTTTGCCTATAAATAAATGGAAAATATTTGTATTATTTAATGTAATAAGTAATGTAAATTACTTATTACGAAGTTCCAAAATTTACTTGCCCCTTACACACATCAACTATAATCGTGCGTAATTTCATACACCGCCGCCTGCGGCAAGTACCTATCTTAAAAACGAATCACAAGTTTTTGCTTCACGTATTAATTCTTTTATAATTAATAATTGTTATAAAAATATTAATTCAGCATCACAAAATCAAGGTAATAGGTACTATGTTGTAATGTTTTAACATCTTCCTTTAAGAAAGCTTTTTGTAGGGTAAAATTTTAATAAAACGAAAAATAACAATTTCTATAGAACAGTTTTAATTAAGAAGGCTTCTTAATCGGGGACTCTGAGGTTTGTCCTTGGTAAATCTGACTTTTTAAAGGTTTTCGTACACATAATTACGTACGTATTTGAAAACGGTAAAGGAGAACGTTTTGAAAAAACCTAAACGCCTTTACAAAACTTTTCAAAGATTGATGATTCGCATTTGCAAATATTCGCAGATATTCGCATTCACATTTCTAAGACTTGTGCGAATTTTTTGCGAATATTGAATTGCAGTGCTTTACAAAAAGAGGTCACCAATCTATATAAATTTAATCCGAACTGCAGTTTGGTCGATAAAAAAAAGGTCGCCAAATTAATGTCTTCGGACACCCTACACCAAGAACTGAAAAATAAACGTGCAGCACTCGAAGACTGCCGCGGTAAAGGTATTTGATAGTAATTATTTATTTATTTATGCAGTTTTTTTCTTTGATATTGATTCAAGTTTTTTTATTGGATATTATATACTTTCTCACAAACAGTTGCTTACATATTCGTCCGATTTCCGAGCAGCTTGTCTCGATCCAAGCTTCGTACTGTCGTACCATACACATACAAGTTAAGCGAACGCTCGCCCGCGCTACATGGTAGGCGGAGTGCGGGGTGTTAGGTTTTTTCGTTACGGAATTTCTTCATTCGGTCGCCTCGCTCAAAGCCCTCAATAAAAGCTATGCAATAGCTTAAAAAACAACATTCGGTCAGGAATTTTCGCATTCGCATTCGAGAATATCAATAGTAACATTAATCACATCACCATACTACAGAGATGCTTACCTAACAATGAGACAGTCAAAGTGTCAAGAGCAAAGATCAGAAACTTCCGTATTCTATGCATAAAACTTATGAGAAACTAGATTATAAATACAATGTTGTTGTTGAATGCTTATTGGCGCTATAGACAACATAATGAATTATGAATTCACGTAACCTGTTTATGAGACCTTCATCTAAACGACCCAAACAATTTAGTGGAAAAAACATCTCAATACAAAAATAAAATAGTATCAATTACATACACATGTGTGTGTGTGTATTTATTTAATTTAATTTATTTAAAGTTGTACCAACAGAGTAATCACTGGTTTCACATTTAATTACAATATTGCGTATAGACTAGGACAAGTGTTACTCCACTTACAGGTACAATCGACATGCAATTAATAACTAGCAAGCAAAAACAATGGTGTAAAATGATAATAAATGAAATTAATATTCATAATTAAATTAAACAAAGTGGATAAAATATAACAAAATAATAAATAATAAAAAATCCTTTAAAATTTTTGCTATGATTTTTTTTTAAATTGAGATAAAATCACAAAGCAAATATATTCATAAAATATATCTCCATAAAAATAATGATAATTTATAAATAAAATACAAACTAAGATAAATTTCATTGAGATTATAAGAAAAAAAATATAATACTATTTACTAGTGGTTTATATACAAAAAAATATATATTACTTTAACAATTTTAACGAACCATTTATAGTATAGTTTTTTCTTACGATATAAAAAGTCAAGCTTTCTTGTGGCGAAAAAATACTATTTTGTGAATATTAATACTCTTTTTAAATACACGGTATAGTTAAAAATAATTTTATTAACATTATTTTCTGAGATATAATTATTAAGTTATATTGTGCATTTCTATTGGTTAAAAGTAACCTGTGAAATTCTATAACTTTTAAAACTATTGTCATGAAAAAGTAAGGTCGATCCTTTGTAAAAATCATAAGTAAATCACGGCCATTATACCACTAAAATATACCTTGGCAACAATTTTGTCTGGAATAAAAAGTTGGTATTCTCGGCTTAATGTAATTTAATTCTATTCCAAATTTTTGCAAATCCTTTCAGCTGTTCTGGCGTAATTGAGTAATTATCTTGTTAATCTCTTTTACTTTTTAACCGACTTCCCAAAGGAAAGAGGTTATCTATTCGTCACGTATATTTTTTTTTTTTTTTTTTTTTTTTTTTTTTTTTTTTTTTTTTTTTTTTTTTTTATGTATGTTCGGGCGAAATGGCTAGAAATCGTCGACCTACCGACACGATTCATACGACATTGTATGCGACTAGTTTCACAGTTCTTAGTACATAGTCCCGAAGTCGGCGCTCATATAAGATACATGTAGTTTCGTCATGATCCAGCAAAATATGGTAAGCGCCGACTTCGGGACTATGTACTAAGAACTGTGTTTGCCCTAAACCAACATGTATTTAAATTATTTTTTACTTTTACGTGGCATGGAAGTCGGTTGTATTTTTTGTTTAAAATTTTTTTTACTGTTATAATTATTAGTTATATTCATTTATGTTGTATGTGAGTTGCGTTTGGGAATAAAGTTTTCTATTTCTATTATTAAACATCCATCATCCTTACAAACTTTCGGCTCCACATCTACATAATATCAATTATTTCAAGAACTAATTACAACTGCTACAATTGTTTCTGTCTATAACAGCGGTTACTGTTTTTTGATTTGATGAGTGTAATATGAAAAGTGGTTTATCATATTCGTAACTTTCGTAAGTATTACTTAAAAAAAACTCAAAACGCTTTCTACGCTCATAGCCCCCACAGTAGGATTTTCCTCTGTGTCGTGGGTGCCACTGCCACGGACACACACAAAGCCGAATACACAAACACCCAGACCCAGAACAAGAATCTAAACTCATCATTCAGATACCTGTCTGGCCGGGAATCGAACCCGGGACCCACTGCGTGTCAGACCGGTGAGGTAACCGCTGCGTCACGCGGGTCGTCAAATTACACATAAGCTTTATTAGTTGGAACTACACAAAGACCCCTTTTATCAATATAGTTATCTTATATTAAATATAAAAATGAGTGTTTGTCTGTATGTCCTCTATAGAATCGTAAACTATTCATTTGATCATGATGATCTTTAGCAAAGTTGTTATTCATGAGGCGAAGGTTTCTGGTGTATTTTTTTTTGTGATGGTGTAACAACGCGCGCAGGGTACAGTTTGTATGTAATAAAGTTTTTTCATAAGATGCAGGAAATGGAAGGGATAAAATCTACCAGATGGGCTGCGTCATCTTCTTGGGTATCATCATCTTTTAAGGTAGCTGAACGTATATGCTTCGGCCGGGGAGGTATCACCGCCACCTTTAAATGATGTTGGCTTTGTTAGCTTACCTTTAAATGATGCGACCATACTATAGTACTCAGTAGGAATGCCTCTGGGATTGGCAAATAGTTATATTTGCCAATATTCTCGTTGTTCTCTATGAAGTGGCTTACAGATGTCTATAGGCGACAATCATCACTTACCATCAGGTGGATTGCATGCCACTTGGCTACTTCAATCTTATAACAAACGACACACACTGTGGTCACGTATGTCAAGTGCGGTGATAATTACATAATTAAAACCATGGCACTGAATAAAAAAATACTAATAAAACACTACTTATCTGTGTAATTATATTATAGTTGGGTTAGGTAGCTTTGATTTCTAAGTATTTCTAGTATCTTTGTTAAAGAAATATTTTGATTTTGAAAATATTTTGAAGTATTTGTTTTTTAGTATTACATAATAATGTAGTACTACCTAAAACAAATATCATATTTGTTTTTAGTACTTATAACAAATAAATTTAAAATTTAATTTTGAGATTATTTAAAGTTAATCTGACTAGTTGGTATCTCTTTGTTTATTTCTTTGGTTAGTTATTTTTGTATGTACTCGTACTATGTACTTATATTAAAATAAAAACGGTCTTTATCCACGGGAACGCTGCCGTTAAACTGTTAGGTACACAGTTTGGTAGACATTAGTGTATGCGTTACTGTATTATTTTATGTGAAAAAATAAATTTAAGAAAAAAAATAATAAAAAAAAGACATTTAGGAGGCCTTTGCTCTTTACAAGACAGAAGTGGGAAACCAACATGGTGTCCACCTGATTGTAAGTGCTCATTGCCGCTCATCGAAATGTCTAAGAACACAGCATGTTTACCCACACTTAGCGATTCAAGTCTGTTCATCGATTACTTCATGGGCGATTAGTCACCCCCAGGGCACATGTAAAATGATTGATACCCGGTCTGCGGGAAGCAGGCTCGCTGGCAAACTTTTAAGATTTAAGGAAGCATTCATAATTATCAAAATTGTTTACTCGTGTTTGCATATTTTCAGATGTTGTTCTCGCCTTAGGGTGGTATATTTTCGTGGAATCAATAACTTGAGGGTTAAGTTATATAAAGGTCAAGTTAAGACCCTTTGTTACAACGTCCTATTAAGTTTTAATGTAAGAAAGTTAGGTGAGATCGATTCAGTTACACTGAATTATTATTATAGAACTTTTGATGAGGTCCTTCTAAGGGAACCCTTAAACACTCCTAAACTTCAATCTTTTTGGCCAGGTGATATGAGTATGTGATAGTCTAATGATGATGATAATCAGGTGATATGAGTATGTGATAGCCTAGTGAAACCCAGACACGCACCACAGATATATGTGCGTATTAGAAATTAATTAACACTGCTTTTCGGTGAAGGAAAACGTCATGAGGAAACCTACAAACTCGAGAGTTCTTTAAAAAAAAGTTCTCGGAGGTGTGTGAATTTCGTTTAAATTCTATTTTGTTTATTATATAGGTATATGTTTGTGACAAATGCAAGGTAGTGTGTGTAATATGTTTTTAGTTGATTTTATTTATGTTTTATGTACTTATTATTATAAGAAAATAGAAGCATTGCGCAATCCTCTCTTCATCAACTATAACCATAACAAGTATTTAAACGAATCACAAATGTACACGTTCAATTCACGTATTAATATATAGATACTTACATAGGTATTTTCATTATCTTGTTCCGGAATATATCTGCTACAATATAATAATATTCTGTGTGTGACACACAAAATTATTTTCCGTGTATCCCCTTGTGTAACCTTTTTGTGATCGAATAAAAATGTTTGTCACCGAATCATTGATACATACGCATCATATCTCGATCTAAAGGTACATTGTATAGAATTTCGTAGAATTGAACTTCAGTTATAGTTATATAACTGAAATATCCTTCAAAGCGGATAGAGAAGGAGCTTTGAATTTTAGTATGCCATTTCAAATGTTACGTGTATGTTGAGGCACGGAAGCCTTGCCTAAGGCCTAGCGTTTATATACACAAAACAAACAAGACTAGCGTATTCCCGCAGCTTTGGTTACGTTAAATATACTTAGTCATAAAATCTATGTGTGCCGAATTTCATTGATACTCGACTATTAGTTTTTGCGAGAAAGAGTAACACATAATTCCTTTTAAATTGACGCTTTTAAAATGTTAGTAAAATTAGTAATATTGAGTTGAATGACTATTTACTTGTAGGTTAAAGTACATGAAAATCAGTTAGATCTGCATTAGACCAACTAAAAAATCAAAAATATTGCAAAAATCGCGATGGATGGATCATTATGCATTGCCTTGATAAACAATCAATTTGTGATAAACGGTTAAAACGGGTTTCCAGGTAGAACCAGAGTAGTTCAACCTGGGGAGTACATACCAGAGCCACACCTATTTCTACCGTGAAGCATTTCTTGCGTTTCGATGGAAGGGTGTGGTGGCTAGCACACTTTTACATAAAGCGACCATCTTAGTCCTCGGGAGTAGCAACGCATCTGTGTTTGACTTCAGATACAATCTATGTTCTATATGAAGTTGCTTAAAGATGTCCATGGGCGGCAGTGACCACTTACCATCAGGTGGACTGCATGCTCGTTTGCTACTTCAGTACAAACACAGGGATAAAAGGCGAACATTTGATACCCATATTGCTACGACAGTAAAAAATCGGTTCCCTCCCCCTCTTATTCTCTAAGCCCTAGCGGTTAACCGCGGGCGCTGCAGAGCGCGCGGCTAGCGCTTTTCCAGTTTAATATGAAAGCGCCCCAAAATTTCAACCGCGGCGGTTTAAAATTTTGCGGCGGTTTCGTAATAGGGCTTAGTCTCAGAGGGCTTACGCACTAGCGGTTAACCGCGCGGCTAGCCGCTTTTCCAGTTTAATATGAAACCGCCCCAAAATTGTAAACCGCCTCGATTGATTCAGATTCGCGATATGCCGGCTAAAATCTTAGGGTTTTCCCCGCATTTGCCTGCAGTCCCGACGGCGTCTGCCCTCAGTATGGCCCGTCTCTTTTTAGGTTGGAGCTGGACTTTCTCTATCCCGTCATCTTTGAAGTCATCACCACCTCGGGGCTTTACTCGTGTGCTACCTGCCCCGAGTGGTGATGACCGTGACCCTTGACCGTCTGACAAGTAACACAGCTATCACAGTTCACGACATACAGCCTGGTGATAGACATACGGACAGACGCACAGCGGAGTCTTAGTAATCGTGTCCCGATTTAACCTTTTGGTACGAAACCCGTAAATGGCGCCGAGGGGAAGGCACGGCACAATATTGGTATCCAAATATATTATATCTTAATACTTATAATTATGTTAATATTTTGACAAAACTCATAAAAAACAAAAATAAAATATATTAACAAAATAAAAATAATAAATACAAAAACCGACGTAAAATTTCAGTTTAAGTACTAATTTGTTTTTTTGTTTTCATAAGAAATTCGTATTTTAAAGGTATTTAATTTTAAAACGTACTTCATAAGGTCAAGTGAATAATAATGTTAGTTTTAATTATTTCTTTTTTTGTAACGACTCCATGTATATTTTGCAACGATTATTTTATTTTATTGTGCTCACGTGCATCCACTGACTATTCAGTAAAACCCGCCAGGTGCGAGCTGGACTCATGCACGACGGGTTCCGTACGATTGTCTATAAAAAACGGCAAAACATCACGTTTGTTGTGGCCTCTTTGAATATTTATTTTGTTTTTAGTATTTGTTTGTAATAGCGGCTACAGAAATACATCATCTGTAAAATATCAACTGCCTAGCTATCACCGAGCACAACTACATATATAAATATAAAATACATGCACTCTCAGGTACATACTAGTGATGTAACGAATGTCATTATTTGCAAATTCGCGAATGCGAATGCGAATATTCCATACCGACATTCGCGAATTTGACGACCTTTTTTGCAGCTTGATTTCAATTTGGCGACCTTTTTTGTGAAACATTGCAATTCAATATTCGCAAAAAATGTGCACTAATTCTTGCGAATATGAATGCGAATATCTAAATATTCACGAATGCGAATAAAAAAATAAAAATAAAAAGACTGCAAATAACGCGAATGCGAATATTCGTTACATCACTAGTACATACATACACTCGAAACATACCCTCATGTCGAAGTCGAGTAACATACTATTTAATCATCATTGAATCGTACAACCACACAACTCGACAAACCTATTTGATCGATATATAAGTAACAGTTGTATACGCGCTTGCCTTTAAGCTACAGGTATGTCTAGAATTTATGTGCCCAAAGAGCTTGCCAACGATGAATAGAAAACGGCAAAGGCTAATTCTTGCATTCATTCTACATTCTAAGGGTTCCATATTCAAAGGGTAAAAACGGAACCCTATTACTAAGACTACGCTGTCCGTCTGTCGGTGATAGCTTTTTTTAATTAATACCGTGAATTTACTGTTTTTTTTTTATCTGACTGAAGTAGTAAACGAGCATGCAGTCCACCTGATGGTAAGTGGCCACTGCTGCCCTGCGACATCGGTAATCAACTTCGTACAGAACATGGGTTCTATCTGAAGTCAATCACAGATGCGTTGCTACTCTCGAGGACTATGATGGTCGCCTCATGTGAAAGTGTGCCGGCAACCACACCCTTCTATCGAAACGCAAGAAGTGCTTCACGCTAGAAATAGGTGTAGCGGTGGTACTTCCCCGGTCGAACTACACTGGTTCTACCACCCTCAAAACTGTTCTTTAGTTGTTCCCATATTTTGTAATTTATTTAGAGTTTCTAAAAGGTAAAGCTGTTTTGTTCATAGGAATATTGCATTCCAGCAAACTTCTATTTGATACTGTTTGCTGGATGAAACAGTTCCCATCAGATACGAAATATTCTTATATAACGAAGTGGGCACGAGACGTCCCAAAGGTCAGGGTCTTCATTACTGCCCATTCTTGAAGATTTCAAGTAAAACACAGGAGTAAACTTCTTCGATTTATTCTCATTTGAGGAGGTCCGATCGCTTCGACGGTTAAACAAGAATCTCTTTTTACCGGCAGGCGCTCGCCTTTTTATAATAAAGTTGGGTGAGGTGACAATAACAAATTTATGGAGGGTAAACTAAATTAACATCTTTAGAAATCACTAAATATTGCTAATTTAATAAACAAACAATTTTCGATATTTAAAGTAACTAACATAATTATTTTCGTCAACGTGTTTTTCATAATTACGCGGTGTCCCGCCGACATATATATGAGAGTTTATGTATTTTATATCTATATATGTAGTTGTAGTCGGTGGTAGCTAGGCAGTTGCTATTTTATATATGATGTATTTCTGTAGCCGTTATAACAACAAATACTCAAAACAAAATAAATAATTAAGGGGGCAACAACAAACGTGATATTTTGCGGCTTTTTATAGACAATCGTACGGAACCCGTCGTGCATGAGTCCAGCTCGCACCTAGCCGATTTTTTTATACAGTCAGTGGATGCACGTGAGCACAATAAAATAAAATAATTGTTGCAAATATGCATCGCGTCACTACAAAAAAGAGGTAATTAAAACTTACATTATTCTTGACTTGACCTTATGAAGTACGTTTTAAAATTTAATACTTTGAAAATATGAATTTCTTATGAAAACAAAAAAAAAACAAATTAGTACTTAAACTGAAATTTTACGTCGGTTTTTGTATTTATAATAATGTTTTTAATTTTTCCTTTTGTCAAAATATTAACATAATTTTAAGTATTAAGATATAACATATTTCGATACCTATATTGTCAAGTAATAAAACAAGTCATGCCTTCCCCTCGGCACCATTTTTAAAAGTACGTTTCGTACCAAGAGGGTTAAATCGGGACAACATTACTAAGACTGCTCTGTGCGTCTGCCCGTATGTCTAACACCAGGCTGTATCTCGTGAACTGTGATAGCTTCTTTTTTTGTTACGGGGAGGAAACCTTCAAAAGGTACACCGAATCCTTGGGAGAGACTCAGGGTTATGTGAGATTTTTACCCACTAAAACCTCCTCGGTGGCCTTTCTCAGCGCTTGTAGTAGGGGACTCGGAAACTCCAACGGAACGAACCGGTGGCCCCTAGCGCAGTGCCCCTCACGGGCTCATCTCTTGGGGGGCGTGTACCATCCCCCTTCATCATCCGGTGCTTACGGCGAGATGCAGCCACACATACCGCCATCTTTCTCGGGGTTGCTTGTTGGACGGTTCGAGCTCCCACTCTAGCCGTCCGCAACCCCAGAGGCCCCCTGTTAGTCGCCTCTTACGACAGGCAGGGGATACCGTAGCCGTATTCTACTCCCCGACTACAGGGTCGAACTGTGATAGCTATGTTACTTATAAAACGGTCATCACCACCTCAGGGCTTTACTCGTGCTACTTGCACACGAGTGAAGCCCCGAGGTGGCGATGACCTCAAAGGTGGTGGGATAGAGAAACTCCAGCTTCAACATAAAAAGAGACGGGCCCTACTGAGGGTGACTGCGGACAAATGCTACTAGCGTACCCGCAGTCTTGGCAAAGTGCGTACAGAGAGAAAACCTTAGGATTTTAGCCGGCATATCCTCTCAACTATCCCCGGGCAGAGAAAGACCCATGAAGGGTATCCTCATGTAAAAAAAAACGTAGCACACGATCGGCAATAGTCTGTCGGTCGGAGACGGTAGCTATCGGCGACGATCATTACGATCGATCATATTATCTTCATAAGGCGATCACCGTCACGCGGATCGCCTAAAACGGTAGAAAGAATTAACCACAACAATAAATATTGTGTCTTTTTTTAAGATTAAGATGACAATATGAATATATTAAATAACAAAATTTTATAAATATATGTATATATAAAAGAATAACTTAAAAGTTATAAAATCAAAAATAAATATAAAAACCAGCATCCAAATTACTGTCCCTAGGTTGAGTTCCCAGAACGCTGGTTACATTACCTCGTCGAATAGCAAGGCTAATTCATTGACAGAGGTATATGTCAGCTTTCTGATCATTCGTTGACTCTATCAAACGTTTGGACAGATACTTAAAAACTAATTTAGCATTTAAAATTAGTAGGAAACGAGCATGCAGTACACTTAGTGGTAAGTCACTACCGCCCATGGGAATCTGTACGTAACTTCATATAACAAGGGTTCTGTTTGAAATCAATTGCAGATGTATTTCTTCCCTCGAGGGCTAAGTCGCCTCATATGTACGAGTAAATAAGCCGGCAACCGCACAATTACACTGAAACGCCAAATTTGCGTCACGCCAGAAATTTGTGGCGGACTCCTTGCAATCTTTAAGTAGGAGGTAGAACCAGTGTAGTTCGACCGGGGTACTACCGCCATACTTATTTCTCGCGTAAAGCATTCCTTGCGTTTCGATAGAAGGGTGCGTTTCGACAGAAGAGCATTCATTCACTTTCACATGAGGCGACCATCACAGTCCTCGGGAGTAGCAACGCCTCTGTGATTGACTTCAGGTGGAACCCCTGTAATGTATGTAGTTGATTACCGATGTCCATGGGCGGCAGTGACCACTTACCATCAGGTGGACTGCATGCTCGTTTGCTACTTCAGTCCGAAAGAAAAGTAGGCTGGTTTAACATTAAAATTAACCTGAAAGAAAAAGCATACCTTAGCTTACGTAGAGTGATTTGCCAAAGAACTATACTTCAACCCGTCCCGAAACTAAATCCTGCTAACGTCTAAAGATATTTTAATAATAATAATAAAATACTTTATTGTACCCAACAAGGAAAATAATGCAATGAAATCTTAATATTAGAATACAAAAGGCGGCCTTATCGCTCAACAGCGATTTCTTCCAGGCAACCTAAGGTTATGGAGTTAAGATTAAGGCGAAAATAGAGAATAGGTAGGGTGCAAAAATCAGGTTAATGAAATTAAAGCAACGTACAGGTTATGAAAAAATTAAAAGAGAAACCAGTTTTTTAAATAACAACAATTGTGAAAATAATTAAATTATTAATTAATTACTTTTCTTAAATCTTGTCACTGATTGCGATTGTACACGAGTTGAAAATATAATTTTAAATTGTAATTACTACTCACAGAGTTGATAAAATTAAATAAATAGGATTTTGACGATTTCAATGGATTTTAACGAAAGAAAGATTGGTTGGATGCAATTTCAAATACACAAACAAAGATGGATTACATGGATGGATGGATACAAAAATTGTGAAAAATATAAAAACTTGTATAAGCATTCTGTTATATTTTTGAAGTGAAACTTCTTTAGGCGCATGAGGGTAAAATTTTTACAGATGAAACGTCACGCCGGTATGCAACGGAAGTGTCGGAAAAGAGAGAGAGAGAGAGTGATCGAGACCGATTGAGAGAGAGTAAGACAGGGCGAACGTAGCATGAGCAACTAGCCGTGGAGTGAGAGTAGGGAGCAAGCGAGTGAGAAAGATTGAGAGAAAAAGTGAGACAGAGCGAACGTCGTATCACGCCTTTTTCCCTTCCTCTTAATCTTGGAAATTTAAAGTTTTAGATTTGTATAAATATAAACAAGATTTATAAATTAGTTCGCCAAAGAAGTTTCACTTCTGACATGTGTACTTTGTACGCACGCATGTTTTTTTTTACAAATATTTGTGATATACGCAAACCTTGCATTTTTGTTTTAATTTTTACAAAACGGCATGTCTCTTACAGGTGCATGCAAGAAGAAGATCTGAAGGTGCATGTTTTTGTCACAATTTAGAGGATGTTGTGGCAAATCGCGTTGCTAGTGATAGCCCTGGTGTGGCTATGGAACCACTTTGTGAACCGTGAAGAGAATACTTTAGACAAGGTTCCCGGACCCACCCGGCTACCGATCATTGGGAACTCGCACACGTTTGTAGGATTATCTAACCGTGAGTATAACGTTTTGGTAATTTTGAAGGTGGTAGAACCAGTGTAGTTCGACCGGGAAAGTACCACCGCCACACCTATTTCTAGCGTAATTCAGTTCTTGCGTTTCGATAGAAGGGTGTGGTTGCCGGCACATTTTCACATGAGGCGACCATCATAGTCCTCGGGAGTAGCAACGCGTCTGTGATTGACTTCAGATAGAACCCATGTTCTATTTGAAGTTGCTTACAGATATCCATGGGCGGCAGTGACCACTTAACATCAGGTGGACTGCATGCTCGTTTGCTACTTCAATCAGATAAAAATAGGTCCAAGCGGATGAAGTCGCGGTATAAAATAAAAGAACAAGTATAAGATAACATGACACCATGAAATGAATCATCCGCTATCATAACAGGGCATAGTGTTAATGGAATCGCGAAGGTCGTCCAACAATGGTGGCAGACAACGGATTTGCACCATCACCGTGACTCTCGTATAATCATAGGAGAACATAATTGATATGTTAACACAATGGAATCGCTGCGTAATTGTGATCTGAGATAAAGTGCGACGGTACAAAGGTTTTGCGAGAAAACTGTTGTTCTTGGAGAATTGTCTATACATCTATACATATAAATACGTTTTAAGTGTCTGTTTGTTCAATAAAATGAAAGCTACACTCACAGTAAGATTTTCTCCTGTGTCGTGGGTGCCATGGAAACATACAAAGACGAATACACAAACACCCAGACCCAGAACAAGAATCTAAACTCATCATTCAGGTAATCGAACCAGGAACCCAGTGCGCGTCAGAACGGTATGGTCACCGCCACGCAGGTCGTCAAAAGCTGATTACTATTTTCTAAATATATACGGTACTTATAACAAAAGACCAATAAAAATTCTGCCTGTCCGTAGTTTGTTCCGATTCTGACTAATCTCCGGAACCGCTAGATCGATTTGGTAGAGACTTTAGTTGATAGATAGCTGATATAATGAGGCGTAACTTAGGTTTCATCTATTTTAGAAAAATATATAAGTTTCCGTACAAAACACAAAACAAGAATCTGCGCGTTCCATGCGCACTTTTTCACTGTCGCCGGCGCTAATGTTAGCTTTGTGAGTCCTTTTTGAAATAATGCTATTGTTTACAAATTGCTCGCGGTCTAAAATTCGGTTATATGTTACATATTTTAAACGCGCGTGAAACCACGCGGCTCAGCTAGTCTTATATAAAACGGGTGAACATCAAAGAGGATTTATTTCGTTTCAATATCAAAGGGAAGTGAATCTATCTGATAAAACAATTGCCTGAATGCTCGTTTGAAGAAGTGCGAGTATAAAGTGATAAAATCTTCAGGGAAGGTAAAATCACTACTTTTATTACTAGCCTGAAGCATTGAGGGTTTTCGTTGGCTTACTTTCATTGAAGACGACCTCCTTATTCCACGGGAGTAACAACTGGGATTTGACTTTATATAGACCCCTGTTTATAGGACGATAAAAATTTATTAATTTGAATATGACAAAATAATTAAAATTAAATTAATATGATATAATTTAATATAATAATATGTATATACAAAATAATAATTTAAATTTAAAAAGAAACAAAGTGCCAAATTAAAAATAAAAATCTGCATCCAAATTACTGTCCATAGGATGAGTTCCCAGAATGCTGGCAACATTACCTCGTTGAATAGCAAGGCTAATTCGTTGACCGAGGTATGTGCCAGCTTTCTGATCATTCGTTGACTCTATCAAACGTTTGGACAGATGCTTAAAAAATAATTTAGCATTTAATCCTCACGGTCCCATGGTTTCCACGCCAAATGCCAGAAATAAGTAATCTTTAATTATATCTCCATATTTCTGCCACTTGCGGATTTCAGCATCGGTCGCCACGACACCGGCTGTCTTGAAGAGATATTGATATGAGAAGGTGTGTCAACACAAGTAGCGTCCCACACTAGACACCTTCCATTCTTATTATTCTTCCATTATTCCTGTTTATATAAATACTTTCATACATATGTTTATGGGCATCAGTGGCCATCGTTTGCTCGTAATAGGTAACTAACATAAAAATAATGAATATTCAAGTGTTAATTATTATTAGAATATAGTAGATAAGCGCGGTGGACTATGGCCTTAAACTCTCTCATTCTGAGAGAAGACCCGTGCCCAGCAGTGGGACAATAATGGGTTAGCACCACTTTGATTTCCAAAGTAATGTAGACGTGTGCTCTAGGTCTTGTCACTTTTCTACTTTTTGAAAAATGCGGATCCGAAACTTTGTCCAAGTATTGTTTTAAGGTAATCGTTCCTTTATACTACTAGGTTATACGTGGTTTCGCCCGTCTCACTCATTATTGTGTCAATCTAGGCCAAAATCAATGCGTGTGCCTTTTAGGATAAGCCGAACGGTAGTTTTAGTTTTGAAAGTTAACAAATATTTAAACATTCTCACTAATTTCCTACTTTGTATAATAACACAATTATTTTCGCTTATGAAACACAATATTTTCGCTTCAAAGGACACAGATATAGAAATAAGTCCTACGAATAAAAAAAGGGAATATATATTTATAGATGGGGGAAAATAATCCAAATGAGATATGATCAAAATGCGCTCTTATTTTGAATAAAAGAGATTTAAGATTGAATAGCACTCAATTAAAATCGGATAGGAATTCAATTTTCTTAAACATTATATTCGAAAAACTTGAGATCATATTTTTCGATTACAATCCGTCTCGATTACTTTCAATGCCGTAGCCATCGCTTTGGTGTTCCGTACACGAACGGTAAAATCGGAACGCTATTACTAAAACTCCGCTGTCTGTCTGATACCAGGCTGACCACGAACCTTGATAGCTAGAGAGTTGAAATTTTCACAGTTAATGTATTCCTCTTGCCGCTATAGCAACATATATTAAAAATAGAATAAAACAATTTTTTAGGGTGGACTCCCATACAACAATCATGATTTTTATGCTCAGTATTAGTAACGGCAACAGGTGTACACATATATATTTACAGAATATTTAGTTACCTATTCACTTTATAAAAATCATGTTTCTATACAGTAAACGTGATTTATTTGCCATTTTTTAATAGAAGTACGGAACCCATTGTGCGCGAGTCTGCGTTGCACTTGGCTGATTTTATTATTTCGAAGTTAACTGAAGCGTCCATAAAATATTTGTGGTATGGAATTTTAGAGTACACTTACAAATTCATTCGGCTTCAATATATGTAATCCTTTATCTTCACTGTATTAGTTTTGATAGAGACATGCTATCAAAACTAATACAAAGTAAATCTTCTCTAATTCATACGTGAAGCAAAAATTTGTGATTCGTTTTTATAATAAATAATAGTTGTGGTCACGTAATACTTATTATACTCGGTATTTTAGATTACAATCCTACTTTTGAAATGGGGTGTAAATACATTCTGATTAAGATTTAAAAAAGAACAAATATGTATATGTCAATGAAGTGGTAATAGATAAGCGTTAGTAGCTAGAAGTGCTCTGATTATATAACTTTCCTCAAAAGGGATTGGAAATGACAGTTACAATTCTATCACCATTCTTTTTGTGCCTTTGGTTTATCACAAACTTAAAACAAAAGTGCAAAAGCGTTTATCGAAAGATTTATGAATTTAAACTATAATCATCGCGCAATTGATACAGTTTCGTGATCCTGGTAAAATTGTTAGCCGTGATCACGATCCAGCTGACTGGAATGATCGGCAGTTAATAAATGAAAACTTTAACATGGGGAAAATAATAATATATTATGCATATTAAAATACACCTAAGGCCACTTTTAAAAGAAATAAAACTGTATGTTTATTTTTTGATTCCAGGTGAGCTTTTTGCAAAAATCGGGGAGTGTCATGCACGGTACGGGGACCGATTCGTGATCAAAGTAATTAACCGCTACATCCTTCATGTTCATAATGTCAACGATATTGAGGTAACTATCCTAACAAATAATTAGATTTATAAGTAAAAGAAAGCCGAAAATGAGAGTGTGAGTGTGTTGACGACCCGCGTGGCGGAGAGGTTGCCGTACTGATCTGACGCAATGGGTTCCGGGTTCGATTCCCGGCCAGACAGGTATCTGAATGATTACTTTAGATTCATGTTCTGGGTGTTTGTGTATTCGTCTTGTGTGTCCATGGTCCACCCACGACACAGGAGAAAATCCTAGTTTGGGGCTATAAGTAAAGACACTTTCTTTACGTATAAATGGGCATTGATAACGACATCAATAGAATCAAGTAATATTATGTACAGATACACTGATAACAAAGACAAATTCGCCCAATTTTGTTTCATTACGTTTGAGGTGGTTTTCTGCTCAGGAGAGAGTTTAAGAAAAAATACTGTATCTATTGTTCATTTGTAAGCGCTTCTTGAAGCCAATAAAATATAAACATTATATTTCATTTCATCTGGGTTTTTTTGCGATATTCTCGTTCACTAAAAACTATAATAACAATGTCATTTTCTAGTTTTGTTTTTCTATCAAGAATAATATGACATCGTGACTTACGATTTTCTTCACTTTGTTTTATTTTATTATAAATTCTGTTACGGTTATGCCCGTCTGTGGAATCGTAGTATTCTTTTGTTTTAAAAAGTTTAATATATTTATTTGATTTGTAATGTATCTGAGTTAGTGTAATTGGACTTGATGGCCGTTCTATCTAACTATAAATAAATAAATAAATATCACGTAATTCTTGCCATTTTATTATGACGAAACAATACGCATCACTTAAGGAGAATACGATACGTATCACTTATAAGTGAGTGAGAGAGAAATAGAGGGAGATTATAGAGAGATTATATTAATAGAGATAAGAAAAAATGTCGGACAAATATGTTGTAAGTATTATAATGTTCTTTAATGTTTACTTAGAACCTGGACAATGATACGAAACTTATATGCCAGAGAGTTGTTTATGTTGTCTATCCACCTACGCATTAGTCTTCTGAAGTCCTCAGTTAGACGTAGATTTCCCCTAATGACGCTATTCTCACCGGGCCTGTCGTCGCTTAAGTTCTAACACCGCGGATCTCAAAATTAGTAACTTTTCAGCAGAGCAAATAAATTGTCTCAAATAGTTATTTTTAATTCTACTACAACCAAATAAATATAAGCGTTTTAAATATTAATATACTCATAATAAAATAATATTTTTTATGAAAATGAAACATGATATATTATTTTGAGATACCATTGTTTCGTTAACTCAAAATGGGCATTTTTTGAGTTACGCGGTGTTAGAACTTAAGCGACGCTGTGTCTTTTGAATCCAGCGGTATCCTGTTGTCTTCTGACGACATAACATATTTTGTCAAAGTTGTATGATTTAATTTCATTAGTCCTTTTGAGAACGGTTCTCAGGACTAACAAAGTATTTGTGTACGACCTCATGTAAGACTGATTCTATTCGGGATGAGGTATTTGAAAAGGGATTCATTTCGATTAGTAGACCGATAGCCGGCTGGTAATGAAATTACTTTTCGTACTGGTTGCGAGCTTAGATCTCTTATTATATCGCTCGATAAGTATAAGGGCGCCTTCACATTAGTTCGCAAAAAGCGCGGCTACAGCGCGTCAGACGCGCGACTGTAACGAATGTTTTCCTATTATTGAAATTATTATTTATTATTTATTATTTTATTGTTACTATTTCCATTATAGAAGTAAAGCGCGTCACTTTTAAAAGTTTCTCGCGGCATAGTCATAATAAGAAAGCATTCACTGCAGTCGCACGGCTGACGCGTTTATGCCGCGCTACTTGAGCCCTAATGTGGAGGGGCCCTAAAAGGGATCCCATGCGATATTTGCATTTTGTGGAAATACTAAAATAGCATTTTGGATAGTTTTAAAAAGTACACGATAATTAAAGGGACGGACCGTCCCTTTAATTTCCGTTTGTCAATTTCTAGAACGAGATCGTTACTTTTTAATTCGCCAGATCGTACACTACAAGTAGTTTCAGGTATTTAACTTAATTGATGGGCGTAGCCAGGTGGTTCACCCCCCACAAAAAGTTAAAATATTAACCTTCCTAAAATATGAACTATTACACTAAAATATGAAATTTACAGGCTGTGCTGTCACACTCCAGGAATATTACGAAGAATAAGCCGTATCGGTTTTTGGAATCGTGGCTCGGTACAGGATTGTTACTCAGCACAGGTAATCTGAATATTCAATATATTCTTCAGGTTCAGAGCAATATAAAAACAAATTAGTAGAATGTATATGGGTTGACGAGGCAGATATTACCACTACATTTTTTTATCTGATTGAAGTAGCAAACGAGCATGCAGATGGTAAGTAGTCACTGGCGCCCATGGACATCTTAAAGCATTTCTTGCGTTTCGGTGAAATTATGTTGTTGCCAGCTCACTTTCGTATGAGGCAATTCTTTTGTTCCTCGAGATTATCTGAATGGATGGATATTATGGATCTGTGACTGACTTCGGGTAGAAATTATGTACTTCCTGTTCATTTGCTATTTTAATCTAATTAGAATGTATTCCTTAAGAACGAAAGGATCACTTTCAGGAATCAATTTTTGTAACTTTTGCCTCAGCGAGAAGGTAATTTATTATCCATTTTATTTTTTTTCGTCTATCTTATAATTATCTACCTATAAGTAAGTATTTTAAATTGCTTTTAGGGAGCAAATGGCACAAACGTCGCAAGATTCTGACACCATCTTTCCACTTCAACATCCTGAAGAATTTTTCCAAGGTAATGGAGGAAAACAGTCATCATATGGTGGATAAACTTATGGACAAGGTAAAGAATGGATCAAATGTGATCGAGCTGATGCCATTCATAAGCGATTGCACTCTATGCACCATTTGCGGTAAGTTAAATATTTAACTTTTATATTTGACAATATTAGATGGCATATAGATTTCGCGTCCACTTTGTTGCTTACTACTAATCCTCCTTGCGTCGATTTCCTCAATGCTGAGGGTCGTGACCTCCACGGATCACCTAATTTCGGACTATATTACGCCAACGGTGCCAGTTCTCCGCAATGTGAATGGCATCATGCATCTTACTGTCGAGAGTGGTTGGATTTGGTCCGACCAGCGCATCGGAATGAGTCCTCTGGACTTTGCCGGCTTGGCTTCGTACTAATATGACCAGTTAAAGGAAACACCAAGGTTAATAACTTTTAAGGTTAAGATAGAGTAAATGATTTTTTGAACAAACACTAAATTTAGTTACATCAATATACTGACTATAAATATAATCAGTTTGAATTCAGTAGTTTTAATTAGATGTGATTTAAAACACACAGGTAAATAAAGAGAAAATATGGATGGAATATTTTTATTTTGACCTATTCTAAGTCCACCAAACTTTCTTTTTGCAAATATACGTTGTACAAACACGCAAAACTTTGATTGTTATAAGGTATGATTGTTATGAGTATGTATTGCAGCAGTAATTTAACCAGCAGTTGTAGGTAATTTTTATTCTATCTGAAGATAGTCACATACTCTTCAATGAGCACTTAATATCACGACTGCATTGCTGTTTTCCGAAGCATGACATCGCATTTCTCCGCGGTATAGTCCATGCGTTTATCTAATCAGTGCTTTCCATAAGTCTAAAGTGCATACGTACGTCCTTATTTATCTATATAAAAAAATACTAAGATAATTGTAATCGATTATTACGCATACCTGATGATACTTGTATATTACGATTACGAATTGGTCATAAGGCTATTGTCAAACATTTGTGTTTTATGCTTTCGACGGAAGGGTTTGTTTTCCGGTTTACTTTCGTGGGGCAACCGTCTTAGCCCTCGGGAGTAGCAACGCATCTATGATTGATTTAAGATATAACTTATATGAACTAACTAACTATGAAGATTCTTACAGATGTCTCTGGCCAATTACCACCTGTCAGAGTGGATGCATGCATGACTGTTTGTTTGCATTGCATGTACGAATGTTCACTTCAATTAGACGAAATAAAAGTTGAATTCATTGAAATCAAATTAAAAATTTGGTGTTGGAATACGGATAAAGAATGCGTTTGTTTGGAATTTCTTGCAGAAACTGCTATGGGTACACAGCTGGGCTCAGACAAATCGGCCGCCACCGTCGAATATAAAAAGGAAATCATAAATATTGGCACGATTATGATGCAACGACTGACCAGAGTTTGGTTGCACATGGATTTCATCTTTAATCTGTCGAGTCTTGGAAAACAGTTTGCGAAATCCTTGGACATAGTCCACTCCTTCTCCGACAATGTGATACTCGAGAGAAAGATAAAGAAACAGAAAGAAGATAAACCGTTTAGCGTAGAAGACGACGACGTTGGCGGTAAAAAAAGATTGGCTTTACTCGATTTACTTCTGGAATCAGAGAGCAAAGGGGAGATAGATCTAGAGGGCATAAGAGAAGAAGTAAATACTTTTATGTTTGAGGTAAGTTCAGATATTTGTAAGGCAGGATACTGGAGCTAACTTTTGTTACTCATGTAAAAACAAGATGGCAAATAAAAAAATAAAATAAAAAAGATATAGAAAGAAAATAGACAAACCCACTGAGTTTCCTGCCGGATCTTGTAGGTTGAGGTCGTGTTCCGATCCGGTGGTAGTGTAAAAATATATATATAAATGTAACTGACAATTTGTAAGCGCCCCCGAAGGCCTATGCAAAATAAAGACATTTCATTGCATTTCATTAGTTAATTTTGTATAAAGTAAGTAAGTATTTTCATTAAAACAAGCGCTTTATCACATTAGTACCTGAGAGTAGAGCTATGTAGATAAAAATACTTAGTCTAGACTGCAATATCGAAAGTCTAAATTTAGATACTGGCGAGGTCAGAAGTGGATAAAAATTTTCTTAGAACTTACTGTACTTTTAAAATAATTCGATGTTTATGTTTATATACAATTCTTGTTTTTATGTATACATATGCTGGATACATAAAAACAAAAATATGTAGTAAGGTTGTGGTGAAGGTATAGTGGGTGGAAGGGAAAATAGGGATTTAATTAATTGTATGTTAAAGGTCTTTGATGAAGGGCCGTCTATGTTTGAGAAACAGAGAAAAATCGTCGGATTCCGAGAATGTAAGCTATGTAGGTCGGGACTGCAAAAGGAACAAACGGAGAGAATACTTGTAGTTTAGCTATGCAAAAGTTTTCGTGCTCTTCAATAAAACGTTGTTTGGTTTGAATAACTTAACATAAAAGGCTAATTTTACAAGAGAGCCAGTAAAATATTAACAATGGTTTTTGTATTTACTACATTAATAATTAAAGTTAAAATGATAAATATATATTGAGAAATCAGTAGCAGGGTAGTTAATATAAAATACCAAGTTTTCAATTCCAGGCGTTTTCTGAATAAAACTATAGCTCTAACTGAAAAATCTAATAATAAATTGTGATGCAAAGAAGAGTTATGTTTAGAGCCACGTTGGTATCAAGAGGAAATAGGATAGATGATATAGAAAACAAGGTGGTGAATGCATATAGTTGGACCGGAGATATACCACCGCCACACCTATTTCTATTGTAAAGCGTCTCTTGCATTTTTGTGGAAGGTGGTGGTCCCTGACTCATATTTAACCAACTTTCCAAAAGGATGAGGTTCTCAATTCGACTGTTTTTACTTATACGATGCACCTATCTTAGTCCTCGGGTAACGCATCTGTGATTGATTTCAAATAGCAATCCTGTTTTGTATGAAGTTGCTTACAGGTGTACTTCCATGGACAGTTATCATTGTAACAATAATGAATTAACAAGAATAACAAATTGTCATTCCTCAATTATTCCTTGCATACTGGCCCTTGGTGTAATAAAGATTAATGTAAAATCCTTCCACTCCATTAATTTATCGACGAAGTTCTTACGACACGCCTATTTCTAGGGCAGATCCTTCCTTTCGATGGTAGAGTGTGGTTGCCGGCTTTAATATAAGAGGCGACCATTTTAGTCTTCGGGAGCACCAACGCATCTGTTTCAGATTAAATCCTTGTTCTATATAAAGTTGCTTACAGATCCATGGGCGGCAGTGACCACTTACCATCAGGTGAACTTTAAGCTGTCCACCAATTCGCACTTGGCCAGCGCGGTGGACTATGGCCTAAACTCTCTCATTGTGAGAGAAGACCCGTGCCCAGCAGTGGGACAATAATGGGTTGACGACGACGACTGAACTTTAAGCTCATTATGAAAACATTCACAAAGTCACCTGTTCCATTATTACAATATAAATTACCATTGAATTTTGATGCGGTTTGGTTTAAACTTGTTTATTAAATTACATTTGTTTGAAGTATCTGTTGCTGACAACTAACCTAATTAGCTGTCTAATTAATTTTAACTGGCAACAATAATTTGTAATACAATTATTATATGAGTAATTTTAAATTTAAGAGTAATGAGAATGAGTTATTTTAAATATAAGAGTCACTCAATATAATCAACATCACATCAACTATAATCATCAATCAATCAATACGACGACCCGCGTGGCCGAGTGGTTACCATGCCGGACTTTCGCGCAGTGGGTCCCGGGTTCGATTCCCGGCCAGACAGGTATGTGAATGATGAGTTTAGATTCTTGTTCTGGGTCTGGGTGTTTGTGTATTCGTCTTGTGTGTTTCCATGGTACCCACGACACAGGAAAAATTCATAGTGTGGGGCTATGAGTGTAGAAAGCGTTTTTTTTAAATAATCATCATAATATCAAAACTCACTAATTCGTCAACTTTAAGTCTGTTAATAGCTATGCCCCGCGTTTAGACAATGCCATTTAAAGTTATACATTTGTACTGTGAAACTGTGAAACTAATTTAATTGGGAACTAGATAAGTGAGAAACCTCTAATATTGAGGATTCCAGTGAGGTCCCGACACTTTGTCCTCGAGATAAGATTTCTAGCTCAGTAGCTCAACTCCCTGTATGTGTGACAATTTGTCCGATTACTTCAAGTATCAACTTTACTGTATTGTATTATTCGTTAATGTTTTCAAATGTATAAATCGAATAACTGTACCTTTGGATTTCTACAAGCTTTTCCAGGTGGTAAAACTAGTGTAGTTCGACCGGGGAAGTACCACCGCCACACCTATTTCAAGCGTAAAAGTGTGTGGTTGCCTAAGTGTGTGGTTGCCGGCACACTTTTATATGAGGCGACCATCACAGTCCTCAGGAGTTGCGCCGATTTGTGATTGACTTCGGAATCAACCCATGTTCTGTATGTAGTTGATTACAGATGTTCATGGACGGCAGTTACCACTGTGGTGTGCCATGTGGTGTTGCGGGGTTGCCATGTGGCGGGGCACACCACTTACCATCAGGTGGACTGCATGCTCGTTTGCAACATCAGTCAGATAAAAAAAAAAGCGGGGGCCTTTACAAATAAGACAACTATAATATTACACTTGTAACGCGGCCTATGTAATCGGTTCGCTCGCGCCTTTACCTACGACGGCGCCGCCCGCGAGTCGCGTTCGCTCGGTTCCCCCGTTCGCCAGTCCGCTTTACGCCGCCGTCTGCTATATACGCGCTTTTAAGCATCGCACCGTTCACGTCCTAATTGTATCTCCGACCCGTTATTAAATGTTATACACTTGTTTAATTTTCTAATGTTACTCTTAAAAATTGAAGAAATGAAAACCTCTTCAAATGATACATAATCCTTGGTCCCTTGAGATCCCAATTAAGCAGGTTTCTCTGTAATAACTTTTGGTAGAGTTGATGGATTATAATGAAATAATAACTAAGTATTAGTTCAAGAAATTAATTATTAATACTCGTATATTCTAAACCTTAAATTAAATTCACTAGTTTTAGTTTGAAGCGATTTCACACACAGATAAATAGGCAAACATTTTTAAAATGTGAGCATTTTCTTTGTTGCTCATTATCAATCATTCTAACCACTTTAATCTAAATGTATATAAAGAAAATAGGTTTTCTTTAATTATTTAATTCTTTTTTTTGAAGTGAAACTTCTTTAGGCGCATGAGGGTAAAATTTTTACAGATGAAACGTCACGCCGGTATGCAACGGAAGTGTCGGAAAAGAGAGAGAGAGTGATCGAGACCGATTGAGAGAGAGTAAGACAGGGCGAACGTAGCATGAGCAACTAGCCGTGGAGTGAGAGTAGGGAGCAAGCGAGTGAGAAAGATTGAGAGAAAAAGTGAGACAGAGCGAACGTCGTATCACGCCTTTTTCCCTTCCTCTTAATCTTGGAAATTTAAAGTTTTAGATTTGTATAAATATAAACAAGATTTATAAATTAGTTCGCCAAAGAAGTTTCACTTCTGACATGTGTACTTTGTACGCACGCATGTTTTTTTAATTTGACATGTCTATCTAATTTTAAAACTTCGGAATATATTTTGTGAAGAAAGATAGATTTGGTGGAATAATAAACTTGAAATGTCGTTTCTTATTTTCAAAAGCAACACATCTGTTTATTTTCCAAAACCCTAAGATATAATCTTATATGTATGTGATGTATAGTTACGTAAAACTTTTATGTGCAGATATATTATGTATGGATTGCCCCTAAAATTGAATTTATCCCTTGGCTTACACACAAATTTATAAGGCACACTTTTTACCATTTTAGGACTTTTAATATCGGTTTCATCTATTTATTTATCTATGATATAATTTCAGGGTCACGACACAACAGCGATGGCTCTCACATTCGGATTGATGTTACTAGCAGACCACGAGGAAGTGCAAGTAAATGGGTTATCATAATTTAATATTGTTTTTGGTCATCATCGGCGATTACAAGACTCGGAGTTCTCCCTTTGGAGGCGTGTGAGGAGTTGCGTTCCTTTGAAGTACGAGTCCTTTAAGCGCTGTGCCACCATTATTCCCGAGGTGTCTTGCCGGGTGATTTGAGCTTCCACTCTTACTGCCCGCAACGCTATAACCTTTTAGTCATAGGCATAACGGGTGTATTTAATCAAGGAGTGAGAAGAATATCCCTTTGGCATGTCATTAAAAAAGTCTTCAAACTTCCTTCTGTTTACTTCCTTCTGTTTTAATATCAAATTTAGGAGTATTTTTCTCCAAACCGACCATCCGCATACGGTGTTCAAATCCCACCTACTCACATTACTTAATATATTATCTTTTGCATAGGAGCGAATCTTCGAGGAGTGCAAAGCAATTTTTGGCGACTCGAATCAAACTCCAAGCTTAACTGACCAAGCCGAGATGAAGTATTTGGAAGCTGTGATCAAGGAGATCCTGAGGTTGTACCCTAGCGTACCTTTCGTTGGCAGACAGCTCACTGAAGACCTCAACTTAGGTAAGCATCATAGAATGGAATCTTTTAGTTTAAAGCTCTAATTTAGAATGACTGTGAAATTGATATTGATGATTCAAACATTGTCTGGGGGTACAATCATTTATTGTCCCACTGCTAGGCACGGGTCTTCTCTCAGTATGAGAGAGTTTCAGGCCATAGCCCACCGCGCTGGCCAAGGGCGAATTGGTGGACTCCATACATCTCCGAGAACTTTTTTTTCTTTAAGAACTCTCGGGTGTGTAGGTTTCCTTAAGATGTTTTCCTTCACCGAAAATCATTGATAATTAATTTCTAATACGCACATAAATCAGTGGTGCGTGTCTGGGTTTGAATCTCGGACCTCCCGATTGAGACGGCAAGTTTCAACCATTAGGCTATCACGGCTTAGAAACATTGTCTGCAATGATATAATCAAGTTCTGATTAACTTTATATATGATGCTGTGTTCTGGTCTGATGGATATGGTAACGGTCACATACATACTCATCCAATATGTATGTGGTCGTTACCATATCCACGCAACGCTTTCTATCTCAGTCCTAGGGATATTAACGCATCTGTGGCCCGTGTTGAGACTGAGTTATCTGGGGATTGATCACAGATGTCCATGGGTGGCAGTTGCAATATTCATTCACGTCAAAAGAAACAACGAACATGCACTTCATGCTCGTTTGTTCCTGCGACATTTTGTTAAAAAATATTTACTTTTACAGATGGTCTTGTGGTTAAGAAAGGGTCGGAAGTAGTGGTGCACATTTACAGCATGCACCGCCGTCCGGAAATCTACCCGGACCCGGAAGCGTTTAAACCGGAACGGTTTCTCGGATCCGAGAACAGGCATCCCTATGCTTTTGTGCCCTTCAGCGCTGGCCCAAGGAACTGCATAGGTGAGTAACGAAACGTAGAAAAGATTTTAAAATGTTTCTATACGATAAAAAAGATCGATCAACGATATTGATTTTTCAATGTGGGTGAGTGTGTAAATTTTCTATTAACATTAGCAATACATCCGCTATAAATAAATAAATAATACTATTTTTCCGATCTTTAATACTCGTACTTACAATAATTTAGAAATGTGTTCGTTCTTATTAAGTTAATATTTTTCAGTGCAAGAAATGTTCAAATTTAATTTGAATTTAAGATGTCTATTATCACTAATGTATTTCATAATAAATCACCTTTATGCGGAATATTCCTTCAAATACGTAATATTCCATATATTTTTTATTTCTATTTTAATACTTTTACCAGCCCTTGGGGCGTATGACATCCGGAGGATGCCTGCTATTATCATTTTTGGTTTCCTCGTAACAAAAGAAATAATGGTGAATTACTTTAATATCATATTCCTAAAATATTAAAGTAAACAAGGAACTTCCTGCTAGTGATGCGACTCGAGCCCTGTTTTTACTCGAGTCACTCGAGTGAATTTGTCAAACTCGTACTCGATTGAAATAATGTTTTTTTAAATGTGCTCGAAAACTAGAGTAAAAGTGGAAAAAATGTTAAAAACCGAGTTGATACTGTCTATTGTCACTAGATGTCACTTTACACTATTACAATTAGCCGGCCGCTATTACAATTAAATTCGATTGAGTTAATAAATTATAGTTCACGGACTTTTGTAAGAAAATAGTTTGATTGAATATTAGTTTATAAAATACGCGAAAGTTTATCTATTATTGGTATTCCGAGTAATGTTGTTTTTGGATAGATGTGTTAATAAAAAATCTCACTCGACTCACAAAAGTTGAAACTCGAGTGGGATTTTGCTGAAATGACCCGAAAACTCGAGTGTAACTCGAGTCTGGTGTTGAAATTGCTCGAGTAATTTGAGTCACAAAATTCTATCCGTTGCATCATTGCTTCCTGCTATTTGGGTAGATATTTTTGTCTTCGTTTAAGTATACCTGTAAGCTTTGTATACTGTATATTGCGTACGTGGCCTAATAGGTACACTATGTGTACGCCGCCTTATAGCTAAATGTTGTGACACTGACTTGACATTTAAGGGCCGGCGCACATCTGACGGAGCGCAGCGCAGAGCATGCCCGCGAAATTTTTCTAAACGAATCACACACTAGCCGAAATTCGTGCAAATTACTGAGAATGGACGCTCGCGGAGCAGCGCGCGCGCGTCGCGGTCGCGCTCCTGCGCGCTACCTTTCGCATGTGGTCGCTTCCATAATCCTTAGAAATAAATTGCTGGTATTTAATTTTGGATGTTATTTCTAAAGGGACAATGACGATAATAGTTTGACAGTGAATAAAGCTGCGCTGCGCTCCGTCATATGTGCGCCGGCCCTAAGAGGGTTATGAGGGATAGTGGAATACAAGTCTGCCCGTAAAGTAATTATACTGTGGGTTTGAGAAATAGAAGTAATTCACATAAATTCACTAAGTTTAAAAATAGTGTCGATCTACTAAAATATTGGAATTAAAAACCTTTAATTGTCGATTTTTCTAATTTTAGGTTAGCATATTGTGTGTGTAACCATTTGTTCTAAAAATCAAATTGTGCGTTTTTTCTCCCGTATCATCCAATATATATATACTTATTCTTTGTGTCCAGGTCAACGCTTCGCAATGCAAGAGATGAAGTGTATGCTCAGCCAAATTATCAGGAACTTCAAGTTAGCACCCATAAAGAAGGGAGCACGTCCATCGCTCATCGTTGACTTGGTCCTGAGGCCTTATGAACCCATTTACGTCAAATTTATTCCACGATAAATGAAAATAAAGATTTCAATTAATGTATTTGTGTTTCTTTTCTTCCTATTCACATATTATCTTGTTTTGGAATGTTCTTATTAACGGAAATCCATGTGTGACGAGTAAAACTTAATAAATCACTACATAGTTTAAAACAAAGTCGCTTCGCCCTGTCTGTCCCTATGTATGCTTAGATCTTTAAAACTACGCTACGGATTTTAATAGATTCAAAAAGAAAGTTTTTATTTTAGAACGAAGGTCGCCGGGTTAGCTAGTTATAAATTAAACGCACTCAATTCTACACCCATAGCCCCACAGTAGGATTTTCTCCTGTGTCGTGGGTGCCATGGAAACACACAAAGACGAATACACAAATACCTAGACCCAGAACAAGAATCTAAACTCATCATTCAGATACCTGGCTGGCCGGGAATCGAACCCGGGACCCACTGCGTGTCAGACTGGTACGGTAACCGCTGCGCCACGCGGGTCGTCGCAATTAAATTATAATTTCTGTTCAAAGTGGAATTTCCTGTCACGCGAGACAGATATGTCTCGGGGCGGTTGTGCTCTACTCCTGCCAGCCGGCAGCCAGGGTTTCATGTATGTACGAGATGAATTGGAAATTTTAATAGCGTGATTCGGATGAAGGGAGCGCCTTCACTTGACGAGTTGTGGAAAGTTTTATGAGTTTAACAAAGGTTTTTATGAATTTTGTACTAATGAAGGTCGGTTTGCACGCAAACTTTATTGATTTTATGAGCCTTTTTCGTAGAAGAAACATTCATCATTAATTTGGAATAACATAACACGTCACACAATGGATATTCATAGATTTGCTACAATTAAATATATGTTTTATGTTGTTTCTTGAACTTTGGATTATAGCTTAGTAACTAATATTTAATTTAAATCATCGCAGACGTATCACAATTTCGTATTAAATTACAAGGACTGGATAGTTAATTAAAGGATTTGCCTATACCTTGACGACCTGCCGGGTCGATCACCATACCGATCTGGGACGCAGATTTTGAGTTCGTTCCCCGGTCAGACTGATATATCTGAATGATGAATACCTGTATAGATATATTTGTTCTGGATCTGGGTATTTTTGTGATCGTCTTTGTGAATGTCCCACGTACCACCCACGACACGGGAGACACACACTCCTTAGTATGATCCCGTGTAGAGAGAGTTATTTCTTTAATACCTTGATACCTTTATCGATACTTTGGTTGATACCGTTATTGATTTGACAGTGATATAGTTTGCGTTTAAAAACAAAGTAACAATGTACGTTACAATATTATGAAATATTACAAAGATTATTTGAAGGTTGTAGAACCAGTGTAGTTCGATCGGGGAAGAACCACCGCCACACCTATTTCTAGCGTGAACCATTCTTGCGTATCGATGGAAGAGTGTGGTTACCGGAACTTTATTATATGAGGCGACCATCTTAGTCCTCGGAAGTAGCAACGCATTTGTGATTGACTTCAGATAGAACCCGTGTTCTTTATGTAGTTGATTACAGATGTCCATGAGCCGCAGTGATCACTTACCATCAGGTGGTCTGCATGCTCGTTTGCTACTTCAGTCAGATAAAAAAAAAGATTGAATTGTTTAAAACGGCAACTTTATTACATCACTTGGAGACTTTATTCTTGGCACTTTATGATTAATTGCAGAAATAAAACAGCTTGAACACGCAGTTAACGTTCCTGAGCGGAGAAATTCCCTGAGATTGAAAACCTTCAGGCAATATTCAAGATTGCAAACAATTTTGTAGTAAACAACAAAAGCACTGCATTGCAACTTTGTTCTTACAAAGTTAATCTTTGTTTATTTCCTGACAGTATCTTTATAATAATACGTGAAGCAAACTTTTGTTTCCGTTTTGAGGAAACTCGCCGCGGACGAAGGAGTGTGAAAATTAACACGGTTATAGTTTAAGTAGAGAAGGAGTACAAAATGCTAATATTTTTTTCAAATAATGCATAAAACAAACATAAAATCAACTAAAACACATTACACTCACTACCTTGCATTTGACACAAACACATACATAATAAACGAAATAGAACATTCATTAATCTTATTCTAAGACTTTCAATGTCTTTCTCTGAAAACACATAACGTCAAAAATGTCAGATGTCTTTGTCAAAATAACTAAGCTGCATTCATAAGCTATTGCTTATAAATGCAGCTTAGTTAATACCTCTTTTTACCTTTAAGTGTAATAATTTTAATTAAAGTCAAGTATGTCTTCCTTACTATATCCTATAACTAGAACACAGCGTGACACTCACTTTATTAGTGAAAAAATACATTTGTCTGTGGAACCTACTAATGTCTTTTTTGATATATCATACTTTAAGGGATAAATTGAGTTATGTAGGACTTTCAACCACCTCTTTGAAGCTTACGATGCTTTTAGATCTGGTATCCTTAGGGAATTGACGCTGTACCCTTTTCTCGGCACCTATATAGGGTATACCCCATGGGAGATTTCTCCTTACTCCCGAGCCGTTTCCTGTTCCTTGGAACCGTTCATACAGGACGAAGGGAATCACTTCGGCTGTTTTTAGCTACATTAATAAAATCTCATTAATATTATAAATTGGAATGTTTGTGAGTGAACTAGTTATTATGGTATAAACTCACAAATGTTTTTATGAATAACTAGTTGACCCGGCGAACTTCGATAATCGTTACGCCTAAAAGTAAAAATCTAATACTATCAATATTCCTCCACTGTATTATGCATGTATTGTACATAAATACCTTCCTCTTGAACCACTCTATCTATTAAAAAACTGCATTAAAATCCGTAGGGTAGTTTTAAAGATTAAAGCATACATAGAGACAGACAGCGAAACTCGTGAAGCGACTTTGTTTTATACTGTGCAGGGAAGGTGCTTAATATTACTTAACCTCATTCATTAAAAAGATAAACATAAAAAGCATTGTTTAATTTCATCTGGCTCTCCTGTAATATTAGAGTTTTTGTGTTTATTATTTGTGTTGCATGATCCCAAGTGATATGGATGGGGTAAAATAAATTATCTATCTTCGAGTACACTGAAGTATTTATTTCTTAGATATTACTGCACAAAATGTAAGAACAACAACTTAAGAGTAATATGTAATACACGCACACGCTTTCTACAACCATAGCTCCACGCGAGGATTTTCTGCTATGTCGTGGGTACCATGAATACACACAAGACGAATACACAAACACCCAGACCCAGAATCCCAGACCGAGACCATGACCATGAATCTAAACTCATCATTCATATACCTGTCTGGCCGGGAATCGAACCCGGGACCCATTGCGCGTCAGACCGGTATGGTAACCATTCCGCCACGCTGGTCGTCTGTCGTAAATACATTAATATTTTATTTCTTTATACTAAATCAAATTAAACCACATCGTAAGTAACTTTTATATATATACATTTTTATATTTTTAACTATTTATAAAAAAAAAGTGTTGTCAAAAATCAACCGTGAGTCCTTGAGGTAGAAAATTTAACACGTAAAGGCTATAATAGGAACTTTCAATAAAAATACTCCAGATGTCCATGGATACAAATTTTCGTCACATCTGTTTCGCACGAAGACCATGACGTTTAAGAACAATAAAGGCTATATAATAGGAACTTTCAATAAAAATACTCCAGGTCCATGGATACAAATTTTCGTCACATCTGTTTCGCACGAAGACCATAACGTGTCAAGAACAATTCTCCTTATAATTCGCGCCGTTCCACCACTCCCTGAAGTTCCGCCACACACTCTCAGTGTTCACCATCTGCTCATCATTGAGGACCTCGCAGAGCTTGCATACGTCCGCGTTGTCCGATGTCTCGTTGTAGCTGAAGTGGTTCCTCCATCTGAAGAACTCGTAGTATTGAGTCTTATTCGTGATGACCTCATTCATGATCCGAGCTAAGTTCTTCGCTCCGAGTTCTCGTCCGTCTAAGTAACTGCCGGGTGGAAGAAACCTGGAAATTGAAACGAAATTACTTATAAATGGAGTTCGTAGACATGTGTCCTTTATACGAGTTTAACGGATTGCCAACGACGCGTCAGGCTCGTCCTAAGCAGAGATCATTAGGTGCCCGTGACGCGCCTGGTGCGTCATATCAAAATAGACTTAAAACAAGTTAAAAAATTAAAACAGGAATCATTTTCGATCCTAAAATAAACACTTAAGTCAATAACACGTTTGGCCCTTAATTTAAAAATTATATTTCATAGCTCTGGAAAAGTGAACCTTTTAACACAATTTCAAAATAAAACTACAAAATATGCATAAAAAATCGATTTAGAAAAATCCAAGATACACATTCAGCGTCTCAAAAGTGTCTGGTGAAAAAGAGCGCTCAATGTCAAAATTGAGCTCTCATTACAATTTTATTACTTTTTGCGTTGTAAATACAACTTTAAATCATGGACGTAAGGTTGTATTTCTAAAATATATGATCATTATGACCATCTATAAATAACTACGTAAATTTGACGACAGTTTTAGGTGTCATTTTTGTTAGAGACCGTGTATCTAGTATATTTCTATATTGATGGCATAAAACATTACAAGAGGCTAATAACGGAACAAATGCGTCATCCTTATCAGCCTGGCCCATGACGCACGTGACGCGTCATCAACCAATGTATGGCAGGGCATGACGTTCATGAAAATTAAGGTGACAATGAATCGGTTAATATTTCGCTACTTCAAAACAAAAGGGCCGCAACTCGAATAGACCTAATTTTACAGGAGAGCCATTTAAACTTTTGAAAATCAGTTCTTGTATAATTGCTCTGTAATTTTAAAACAGATATATGTGTTATACACTGTTAGAAAGGTATTTTTATTCTTCTTTTAATGGTTAATTTGGATATGGTTATTTTTTTCTAAAGAAAAAGTTATGAGCAGATAAGTCTCTTTTGTATATAAAAATGCGGCTTTGCACAGATGTTGCAGCGTAAATTCGGAAATACAAAAAAGACGTCAGTAGTGTTTTTATTGCTTAAAGTGTAAAATTCATGAGAATCTTTTTAAATTATGAAAATATAACCGACAAAATTTGAATTTTTACAATAAAATTTTGAATATTTTTGATTTGTGGCCCTTTTGTTTTAAAGTAGCGATTTGTCCACTCCACAATTGTGCCCATACATTGTTGTGACTAGGAACGCAAACAAAAACGTATAATGTCTTGTATGTACATTTCATTGTAGGTACATTGCACGTTTGCGTTTTGAGAAAAGTTATTATTTTTTTTTTTATCTGACTGAAGTAGCAAACGAGCATGCAGTCCATCTGATGGTAAGTGGTCACTGCCGCTCATGGACATCTGTAATCAACTTCATATAGAACATGGGTTCCATCTGAGGTCAATCACAGATGCGTTGCTACCCCCGCTACTTTCATATGAGGCGACCATCATAGTGATGGTTGCCAATCACACCCTTCTATCGAAACGCAAGAAATGCTTCACGCCAGAAATAGGGTAGAAATAGGTTAATAAATTCCTAATAACTACACTGCTTATAACATAGCTTCAGCTCAACGGAGGCTGCCTGTAGCATATCTAAAAGCTGGTTTGAAGGGTGTCTGTCAGGGCGTATCGTTCAGATAGGCGTATTGTGCCAATTACGCGCGCAATTTCCCGACCAAATAATAAACGATTTATTCTACTCGTATATAACAATGAATTGGCAAAAAACGATAAGATAAAATTGTTATGCAGTTGAGTCATTAAGATGATATTTAGTAATTGTAAACATGGTTTTCAGAAATAGCGTCACTTTTGACGATTGATATCTTACCGACATTCGCGAATGACAGTATTCCTTACCGACATTCGCTAATGACAATATCCCTTAGCGACATTCGCGAATGACAATATCCCTTACTGACATTCGCGAATGACAATATCCCCTACCAACATTCGCGAATTACAATATCCGTTACCGACATTCGCGAATGACAATATCCCTTACCGACATTCGCGAATGACAATACCCCTTACCGACATTCGCGAATGACAATACCCCTTACCGACATTCGCGAATGTCAATATCCCTTACCGACATTCGCGAATGACAATACCCCTTACCGACATTCGCGAATGACAACATCCCTTACCGACATTCGCGAATAACAATATCCCTTACCGACATTCGCGAATGACAATATCCCTTACCGATATTCGCGAATGACAAAATCCCTTACCGACATTCGCGAATGTCAATATCCCTTACCGACATTCGCGAATGACAATATCCCTTATCGACATTCGCGAATGTCAATATCCCTTACCGACATTCGCGAATGACAATATCCCTTACCGACATTCGCGAATGACAATATCCCTTACCGACATTCGCGAATGACAATACCCCTTACCGACATTCGCGAATGACAACATGGTATAGCGGGTCGGACTATCTAGAATTAGCGACCTTTTTTTGGTTGACAAATTTCAGTTCAATTTTAATTTGGATAAAGGTGATCTCAATTTGCAAAGCACTGCAATTCAATAACAAAATATTAGCACAAGTTAACACTGATTTATAGTTTCTATAGTTAATTTAATTTATGACATTGTTTTAAATTCATTGTATAATTTTATAATCCATTGAGAATTTTTCCATTTCTTCTTTTTATTATTATTGATTTACTGCCGTTAATTGATGACAATTAGATAATATTAAAGCATTGTTGTAATTATTTATTAAATATTTAGAAATGATTGTTTTGTTGCTAATTTAATCAATTAACATTACTATGCTCGGGGCAAATTCGGTCTGGAACAAATGTAAACAAACCATAAAAAATCCTATGTAGGGTTATCACCAACTTACCGAATTTGTACACTAATGGATTTTATAATTAACCAAAATATGCATTAAATTTTTGCGAAGTAATTTAATTACGAAGCAGTGATATAGCAGTGATAGCCTAATGGTTGAAACTTGCCATCTCGATCGCGAAGTCCAAGGTTCAAACCCAGGCACGCACCACTGGTTTATGTGCGTATTAGAAATTAATTATCATCGCTTTTCGGTGAAGGTAAACATTGTGAGGAAACCTACCCATCCGAGAGTTCTTTAAAAAAAAGTTCTCGGAAGTCCACCAATTTGCACTTGGCCAGCGCGGTGGACTATGGCTTAAAACTCTCTCATTCTAAAAGAAGACCCGCGCCCAGCAGTACAATAATGGGTTGCACCCGATTAACTAATAGCGACCAACTGAAGGATAATATGCTAAAACCAGTCAAACAAAGTTTATTTACCATTATCGTCATTGTATAACTAATGATGTTACACCCTTAATTCCATGAAGAGATTTGCAACCTATTATAAGTTACAGGTAAAAGTTAATAATAGGTAAAATACGGCTGATAAAACAACAAAAAGTTGCATTCCCCTGCCTGTCAGTGGTCGCTAGGTAACGCTTTGTTATTAAACATTCCATATCGAATTTGCCCCGAGTATAGAATCATTAATAGGAAAATTAGGTGCACTAACGAATTGGGATCACCTGTCATGTTAGTCTTAACCCTGTGATGTTATTAAATAAATAAATATTAACAAATGTGTTTTTTATGGTGTCCGACTGAAAATTCGGATTCTATTTCAGCCAATATCGGCCAAAAAATCTAGTTTCGGCCTTTGTTTTGGTTTCGGATAAAAAACGGCTGAAACTTCGGTTACGGCGAAACTCGAGTGTTTGTGAATTATCGTGCGAATGATGAATTTTACGGGTAACTAGTGCTTGTTTTAGTACTTATCCGTTCTGCCTGGTGTTGCAAGAGCAAGTAATGCTGGACAAATATTCTCAGATCGCTAGAATAATCTGCTAGTTTTTTTAACGGACAAAATTACACGTACTTAACGTAAAATGATTACTTGTTAGTATTAGACCTATCTTTTAAATAATGTAAACACAATAATTAAAAGTACTTCAGTATCTGATATTAAAATGTAAATGAGTGACAATTTAAAAAAATACTTTCGAAAGTAAATCTTTAAGATGTCATTTTTATTTATTTTATATATTAACTTGCTGACCCAGCAAACGTTGTTTTGTCATATAAAAATTAAATTAAAATGTTAAGTGTGGACAGTCCTTATCACTAAGGGGTATGAAATATGATGATGTTGGCCGATTCTCATAACTACTCAATATGTTCGAACACTGGTTTTCTATTACGTTTTTTCCTTAGTAGGCGCCCATTACCCCGTTCTCCCCTACTTGTTCCTGCCAACTGAAAATAGCAAAACCCCAGAACAGCTCATAGCCAATGGGTTGAATTAAATAAAAGTTGACTTAGGTTTTTTTTTAAATAAAATGTCATGTTATGTGACAGTGAACTGTCTTTCTTTAAAATATATAAAGGTGGGCATTCACGTTACGTCGGTCGCACGAACTGTCGCACGAACTACGGTCGTATGCGATGCGTTCGATCGTGAATGATTGAAGGCGGACTGTACGACCAAGGTCGTTAAGTATGTGGTGATCGAACTGTCGTTTCGATAGTCCGAGTGACCGTCGTAACCCACCTTAAGACATATAAAAGTTGGTCAAGTCCTTTTTAAATCACACATCTTTTAGAAAAACCTGAGGTGTGCCTGGAATTCGAACCCTGAGCCATTCGACTGTGACGTTGACGTTGAGTTTCAATCATTGGACTATCATTGTCTATTTGCAGGGTCGTCTTAGTCTATGCTGGCGCCTTTGGGTACACAGGAATTCGGGGCCCTTTTGGAATGTAAAGAAAATATGAAGTACTTTGCTTACATTCCAAAAGGGCCCCGAGCGACGAGCGTAGTGTAATGTGCCCGACCATAACATGTTGATATTAAATGTGAGAAAAATTGTCGGCCTTTCGGGGCCCTCTAAGGATGGGGGCCCCAGCCTCTGGCCCCGAGCATACTGTTTGTTTGTACTTTCATATTTATGAACATGTTTTGTGTAAGATTCACTTTCAAAGGATACCGGTATATCTTATTGATATTATAAAGTCTGTGAGAATGTATGCGTGTTAGTCTCACTCAAAATAAACGATTGGGTTTCTTTGAAATTTGGCATATGACTTGGATACATGTAGATTACTCGTTATCGTGGTAGACGTGCCAAAATCGGCAAAGCTCAAATAACCTAATCTCAATATATACCACGTTAATAGTAAAATAACTTCACAAATATATCGATATTGTGGTCAAAGTAAATGAAGAGTGAACGCATCGTGTATACGTAATGATTAGATAAGCGCCAAACAACTCACAGATAAGCCTAAATAGAGAGTTTCACCATAGTACTAGTATCTACAGTATTCTAACTTCTTACAAACGCACGAAACGCAAGTTGTACCTACGCGCCACGATTTAGGTATGCACTCGGTAACCAACAGCTAGCGAATGTGCCGTAGTGGCGAGCGGGCGATGTGACGATTTTTAAGCAGGGGATCTTTTTATTTAATTAATAATGTAGCGAAGTTGAAAGAAAATGAAGAAAGAAATGAAGAAAAGTTGTAAACTATATTAGGCTGTTTTTTATTGCTTTAATTGTGCATAAACACGTCCAGTGTTAATAATTTTTATTTTGGTTGGTAAAATATTATTCAGTGTGAAATTCATAACTATTATTTGTGTATGATTTATTATTAAGTTCCGTAAATATTAAAAGAACGCGTTGTTTTTTATCTTAATCTACTGAATAAAATACATAATAAGTAAGAAAGAAAGTCAAGTATACAGATGTATTAGAATCTTTAGGCGGGTAGCCCTAACGCGAACTCTCGTCCAGCACGTCTGTAGGTATAAAACTCAAGGATACGGCAGAGTTAATATTAATACTGTGGTTTCACTAACGAAGAATGTATCATAAATAATTTATAGAATAAAGTAGAAAAAGATGCACAAGTTTCATGAAATCATCGGTTAACTTTTGTATATTTAAAGGAGTATCAAATAAATATGCGGCCTACCTAACATTACTTCCTGCCTAAGTCATCTGTAATCAACCTTGGTAAGGATTAAAAAGTCACCCAGGAACGGTCATGAGAATTGTCCTTCACATTTATAATAGGTGAAAATAATTATTTAAGCCATAGAAGATAATAAAACCAATAATTTTAGTGTTTGTTTAAGAGAGAGGAATATGATGAAATGAGTAATTTGAATGAAATTAATAATTGTGTCACTCACGTTTCTTAATTCTATCACCACCACCATTATCACTTATAAGCCTTTCCGGATATACCCTATAAAAATAAGATTTGAGTTAAAAACTTCCACTATTCTGAGCTGTCCAACCGCTTTAATTGTATTATTTCGTTAATAATATGCTGTTAGACAGTTTTTTTTTATCTGACTGAAGTAGCAAACGAGCATGCAGTCCACCTGATGGTAAGAGGTCACTGCTGCCAATGGACATCTGTAATCAACTTCATACAGAACATGAGTTCCGTCAAGTCAATCACAGATGCGTTGCTACTCCCGAGGACTATGATGGTCGCCTCATGTGAAAGTGTGCCGGCAACCACACCCTTCTATCAAAACGCAAGAAATGCTTTACGCTAGAAATAGGTGTGGCGGTGGTACTTCCCCAGTCGAACTACATTAGCTTTACCACCTTGAAGAAACCAGGTAAGGAATTACTTTACTCACCTAGACTATATGATTTTGACTAGTATTATCGTGACTAGAAATATCGGCAAAAATAATTCTATAAGAATTCATAAACCGCATATCGTGAGTACCCGTTAAATATTAAAATTTACCTGGAATAATTCGCAAATCCAAATACCACTGGTATTGCATAGTTGTTGAGTGCAGTCAACAACTTCTCTGTAACATAATCCTCTGAAAAGGAATTTTCGAACGAAAAATAGAAGTAATAGTCATCTTCCACTTTTTTGAAACATGATTCCTCGTTACTTCTAGGGCACGATAATTCACCACAAGATCCATAAATGTCTACTTTGTGTCCATACTGCTCTAATTCCTCATTCACTTCAACCACAAAATTTTCCCTTTTCCTTTTCGTTTTGCAATGAGATACGAACCATGCGGCCAATTTCGATTTACGAGACAACTTATTTTGTAAATCCTTGCTTATAGGCTGCATTTCCTTCGGCCATTTCATATCAATCGCTGGTCCGACTACGTTCCCTTGTATATCGTATATCGTAATGTATCCCCATCGAAAATCGGAATCCAACCTGTAGGTCCATGTCCAATTGAAGAAATTATCAAGACTTTCATCACATGCTGGGAAATTGTCAGCTGACTCCATGGCTCCAAATATATATTTCTGTTTCGGGGATCGTTGAGCAGGCATTTGGAACGGCCACAAGTGAATAACATCTCTCCCGTTAAACGCGATAGCATCGAACTGTGTTTGGTCGAGGAAGTAGTTGGCATCATCTGTGACGAAACAATTAGTGTACTTGCACTTCTGTTTGGTAAACGCCGAGTTCCCCGAGCCCATGAAGTCGAAGGGTGCACTGAACCTGCGCGTCCATTGAAGAATGTACTTAATTTTCTTGTGAATAACGTAAGGTATTTCTTTTCTGGAGGCCCTTATTTCTTGGAGGCGCGAGTTGTACACGTACATAAGTGATAAACCATATATGACGAAGAGGACTAAGAAGAGTTTGATAAACACATTGGTGCACTCGACACACTTTTCCGACATGGCCTCTCGGTACTACGTAATACAAATGATAACTGACCATTCTGCGTGGAGCCACACAATTTACCGTGTGTTATCGCACCACGATAATCCTTACGTTTTTTATCTAGTACGTAAAAAGTAATCGTAGGCATTTTGGTTAATTTAATCTTGAAGGAACTAGTACTTTTACACGTTCAATATTCAGGCGAGTCTTTTTAAATAAAACAACTTCGTAAAAGGTTTATTTCTTGTTCTCACCTTTATTTATTTCTTGTCCTCAGTCTAATTTCATAGACATTAGACACCTTCGTTGTTTTAAATTACAGGTACAGACAATTTATTTTGAAATACCTTATGTTTCTCGCTGACTCCAGATTTTTTTTTTGGGATTTTAATTTTGCCGACAAATTACGGTCATAAAACTGTCAAGACAGGTTATTTATGTTAAACTTCTTTCGATTCTACTTTGTCTTATGCCACTTTTTGAGTACTTTTAATACTAGCTTACATGTAAAAAGTTGGTTTAGTTTGTAATCAATTTGAAATGTCCATGATAATTGCGATAGCTAAATAAATACAATGCGCTGTATTTAACTGACTTCCCAAAGGAAGTCTGGTTAAATAGAGCGCATTGTATTATATTTATCTATATCTGGAGGCGGTCTATTCGTCCATAAATTAGTATGCTCAAAAATGTAACGTGCAGTACGTTGCAACATTGCAATGTAAATAAAAAAGTAATCGGTGATCGTTTTAACGAAACGCAATAAACTCGTAATAAGATGTTGAAAAGTAAATAAAAAATCTGTTAGACCAGTATAAAAGCGAATGGCTTAGGGGTTTATCTCTTGATTAATTTTGAGCTTTGGAAATGTGGATACAGCTAATTTAAAATGGCATATTGATACACGAAACAAGGAAGCAAATAACTCTTTTTGACGACCCTCGTGGCGCAGCGGTTACCATACCGGTCTGACACGTAGTCGGTCCCCGGTTCGATTCCCGGCCAGACAGGTATCTGAAGACGATGATGAGTTTAGATTCTTGTTCTGGGTCTGGGTTTTTTTTCTTTTTTTTTTATAGTTAGGCCAAACGATAAGGCAGACGGGCCACCTGATGGAAAGCAGTCACCGTCGCCTATGAACATTTGCAACACTAGGGGAGTCGCCAATGCATCGCCGGCTCTGGAGGAGAGCTCTTTTTACACCTTTCTTGAAGAGCCCATAGCGATCCGGGAATACCTCAGAAGGAAGCTCATTCCACATCTTGCACGTCCGCGGCAGGAAGGAGCGCGCAAAACGGGTGTTTGTGTATTCGTCTTTGTGTGTGTCCATGGCACCCACGACATAGGAGAAAATCCTACTGTGGGGTAGAGTGTAGAAAGCGTTTTAAGTCTTTTTTTTTCTTATAAAATGAAGTAGCAAACGTGTATGCAGTCCTCCTCATGGCAAGTGGAAACTGCTGCCCATGGTCTGATCTATGAGCAACTTCATAAGGTTCTATCTAAAAATAATTTAAATATTCTCAATCTTGCATTATTATATCCAAGCTCTGAACCGATATTGTTGGAGCACCGTTGCTAGACAAAGTCCTTCTTAGTTACATTTTATTTTCAGGCTATATCGCATCGCGCTGTAGTTCCGGGATCAGAATAGGCCTACGGCATCTCCTGCCTGTCGTAAGAGGCGACTAATTGGGGCTTCCGGGGTTGCGGGTGGCTAGAGTAGGAGCTCGAACCGTTCGGTCAGGCAATCCCGGGAAGGACGGCGGTTTGTGCGGTCGCATACCGCCGTAAAGCGAGCCCGATGGGGCAACGTGCTGAGAGGATCCCGGCTGCGGTTCGTTGGAGGTTCCGGAGTCCTCTTTATAGTGGCCGATGACGGCCACCGGGGGGTTTAGTGCGGTAAAAATCCCACATAACCCTGCGTCGCTCCCACGGCGTCGGGTACCTTTTGAAGGTTTCCCCCTTCGAAAACAAAAAAAAGGCTATATCGCATGAAAAATTAATAATAGAATTTCAACTAATTATTTCAAATTCCGACATATCTATTATCTACATACGTTTTCGTACAGGGATAGGCAGAACGAACACAAATCTTCCTTCTAAAGTAGGTGTAAAGAACAAATAGGTAGGAGTAAAGTACAGTTGGAGGGATGTGTAACCACCTTTTTTGGTTCATTACCCGTGTTACTACCAATCTTACTACCAGTAGTAACACGGGTAATTTTATTACCGTTGTTACTACTGCAGCTTTTAGTAGTAGCACGGGTAATAAAAAATTACCCTTCTTACTATTTTAAATCTCAAGTGAAAAATCTATTTGGGCTCTGACCAAAGAGCAAACCCAAAAAAATGGACATTTATACAACAGGACATTATAAAATATATATTTTAACGCGTTTATGTTACTTTTTCAACGCAAAATCCTAAGGGATGGATCAAACAAATTTTAGTATTAGCAGTCGGGTTTCTGTTTTCTCAATAATTCTTATAAACTTTTACAGATAGTGTTAACATTGGGACTCGCGCCATTCCACCATTTCCTAAAGTCTTTCCACACGCTGACGGTGTTCACCATGTGCTCGTTGTTGAGTGCCTCGCACAGCTTGCATATGTCCTGCTTGTCCGTCGTCAGGGCATAGCTGAAGTGGTTCCTCCATCTGAAGAACTCGTAGTATCTGGGCTTGTCGGCGATCAGCTCGTTCATCACGCGAGCCAACCTCTTCGCGCCGAGCTTCCGACCGTCCAGGTAGCTGCCGTCGGGAAGAAACCTGGAAATTTATATATTTACTAGTAAATCATATTTAAGTGTCTCTTGATGACTTAGGACGATTTACTTTTTTTAAGATCAAGCAAAGCAATTTTGAAGGTGGTAGAACCAGAGTAGTTCGACCGAGGAAGTACAACCGAGACACCTATTTCTAGCGTGATGCATTTCTTGCGTTTCGATGTAAAGGTGTGGTTGCCGACATACTTTTATATGAGGCGATTATCTTTGTCCTCGGGTGTAGCAACGCATCTGTGATTAACTTCAGATGGACCTATGTTCCATATGAAATTACTTACAGATGCCCATGAGCGGCAGTGACCACTTGTAATCAGGTAGACCGCATGCTCGTTTGCTACTTCAATCTTATGCAAAAAATCGTATTCAAAAAAACAACAGATTTAGCAGCAGATTTAGCAGATTTAGATGCAGCAAACGAGCATGCAGTCCACCTGACGGTAAGTGGTCACTGCCGCCCATGGACACCTGTAATCGACTTCATAGAGAACATGGGTTCCATCTGAAGTCAATCACAGATGCGTTGCTATTCCCGAGGACTGTGATGGGCACCTCATGTGAAAGTGTGCCGGCAATCACATCCTTCTATCGAAACGTAAGAACTGCTTCACGGTAGAAATAGGTGTGGCGGTGGTACTTCCCCGGTCGAACTACACTGGTCCTACCACCTTATGATATGGTGGATAAATATATAAATTACCTTGTATAATTGGCAATTCCGAACACAACAGGAACTGCGTAGTTATTTAACGCTGTCAGTAATTTTTCTGTTACGTAATCTTCTGAAAATGAGTTTTCAAATGCGAAATAGAAATAGTAGTCATTCTCCACCAGCTTAGCACATTCGCTCCAGTTACTTCTAGGACATTTTAATTTACCACAAGAACCATAAATATCAACTTCCCATCCATACTTCATTAGTTCTTTATTTATGTCATCTACAAAGTCTTCCCTCTTGCTACTTGTTTCGCAATGAGAGACGAACCACGCAGCTGCTTTCGATTTATGAGAGAGTTTTACTTTTAGATCGTCACTTACAGGATCCATTCTTTCAGGCCATCTCATGTCAGTGGCAGGACCTATTTCTTTTCCTTCTTTATCAAATATTGTTATGTATCCCCATCGAAAATTTGAATCTAGTTTATATGTCCAGGTCCAATTGAAGAAACTATCAAACATTTTGTTGCATACAGGAAACCTATCAGCTGACTCAGTTGCTGCGAATATGTACTTCTGTTTCGGCGACCGACTCGTAGGAATTTGTGAAATATTCATTTTAATGACAGTTCTGCCGTTGAAAGCAATAGCGTCGAAGTCTGATTCGTTGAGGAAGTTGATATCATCTGTGACGAAACAGTTTGTGTATTTGCACTTATTGTTAGTAAAAGCGGATGTGCCTTCGCCCATGTAGCCGAACGGTGCAGGTTCTTTCCCTGTCCATTGAAGAATGTATTTTATGTTCCTCTTAATTCCGTGCACTTGCTTTTTTGGTTTTATATCCTGGACTCGATTGTTGTTCATGTACAGGATTGCAGTTGCGTAAATAATGAATATTCCTAAAAATACCTTGACGGTGTTAGGATACTCAGTGGTCCATATGGCCCGCATCGTTGCAACTCAACACTGGTTCGTGGTTGGTGGTTGGCTGGTTGCTTTGTGCCCTCATCGGGAATACTATTGATCAACTAGTGAGGACAGTGCACAATCTTGTCAACTTATAAAATTATTATAACCAACTTCTCATAAGAAAAGTTTTATTTTCCTCGCGTATTTTCGGAGATGGAATCGTTACAAATGCGTTGTAGGCATTATAATCCGCTCTTGTCTGAAATAAGTTTAACAACCATTCAATGTTCGAGGTGGTATCTGATTGGTAATACAAAATGCTTACGAGGTCTTCGACAAGTTTTACCGCCTTTAATCCAATGCTTAATACTAGAACCGACGAAATAGTGAGCTCTTGAAAGTATAAATTCGCTTAAAATTTAGCTAATACAATTAAACTCCTAACTACTTCACGTTGAACGTTGTGCCATCTCTACTAGGCGCATGTGGTACGAGCCGCCTATTTTATGGACTTCAATCTTTACACTAAATAGTCAAAGTGATTACTACGCCAGTATGATATCATTTTATACAATTACTTGTTTAAAAATTGCTAATGTTATCACCACAGTACCGGTAAACACTTTTATCAATGCGAAAACTGGTTTTTAAATATATTACAATAGTTTTATTTTTTATGTGTCTTTGTTTAAAGTTTACATTCTATATTTTAGATTAACTTACATTCTCATTTACATTTCAGAGCTACCGTGTCTATTGTCAAAATAGTTTAAAACGATATTGACAATAGAAACAGCGGCTAAGAATTTGCAATTCAAATCAATTCAATTTCAATTACATTAATTTCATAGCTGCTGTTTCTCTCTCTGTTTATAGTTCAAGAACTATAGTGACATTAGAAATGGCAGCTCTGACATGTATGCCGAGGCGTATAGTGGAAACTATTGTAACATATCGCATTATTAGAATCAAGGGACCGACTGCTTTCAATCATTTGCAATAGGGCATTAATGGAAATATATGTCGGAATGGCAGTTTAAATGTGGAAAACAGATGACGTCACGAGATATTAAATGATCGACCCATCTACCTGTTTCCTGTGTCATACCTGTTACCATACCTGTGTGTGTGCCATACCTGTGTGTGTACCATCTACCTGTGTGTATTTGCTTAACCTATAGAAGGGGTCTGGGGACTATGTCACGCATTTTATTTGGATGCATTGTGGGGCACAAACCGCTGTCTGTTTCAACAGGCTCCTCCAAGTCCTCACATTTTTCATCTATTTTTTTTGGTTTTGGATAACTGTAATTTCCTACTCATTATTTATTGTGATGTCTAAATCGGCTATCTTAGACTTAAAGTATCCATTTCTGATGTACGGGATCGGCGGCTGTTCTCCGACATGAGTCAGTGTCCTGTTCTGTTCTTCGACATATATTTTACCAATATTTATAGGTACTTGTTTGTAAATTGAATGTTTGAAAGTGAGTATATAACCGGAAAACTAAATATATAACCTCATAAAGAAGAAGGTCAAGTATCCGTCAAAACAGTGGTTTCGGCCAGAAATCGGCTGAACCTGTAGGATTAGCCGGAATATCGACACACATCAAAATTCGACAATTTTATGTACTCGAGTCCCTATGGTCCACTAATTCCCAATTGGTCAGCGCGGTGGACTATGACTCTCTCATTGGGAGAGAAGACCCGTACCCAGCAGTGGGACAATAATGGATTGACGACGAGTCCCTATGGTGTGTATGTGTTCTGTATGGTTTGTGTAAGAAATATAAAACAAAGTCCGTACTACAGATTTACATAACTTTTATATATTTTATATACTTTCTAATATAACTACTGAGTGCACATGTTTACATTATCACAGCTCTCTAAGGACTGCATATCTTAGTTTGCTTTGTTTGATACCCGCGTGGTGGAGCGGTCACCATACCGATCTGACACGTAATGGGTTCTGGGTTCGATTCCCGGCCAGGCAAGTATCTGAATGATGAATTTAGAGTTTTGTTCTGGGTCTGAGTGTTTGTATATTCGTCTTTGTATGTCAATGGCATCCACAACACAGGAGAAAATCCTGTTGTGGGGCTGTGAGTGTAGAAAGTGTGTGTGTGTGTGTAATATGTTTACAACGAGCGACATACATTTTGGTGTGTCAATCCCCAGGACGTTAAAAGTATACTTTTATTAAAAATAAGCATATAATTGAAAACTTAGGTAACTTACGTAGCATCGGTCCTTAGCTATGGTTTGACAATCTGGGGAAATTCATCTCATGCGGTCCACGCATTCAAAATTCAAAAAAAATGTATTCGGGCAGTATGTAATGTACACTGGTTGGACAGTTGTAAACCTCTGTTCAAAAATAACAAAATATTAACTTTACCTTGCATTTATATTAGGGATATATGTTTGTTAACACACAAATATCCAGAGTATTTTAAAAAAAAATCAGACCATACGAACAGACCCACACGATACCCAAATAATCTCGTTGTACCCCACTATTCCTTAAGACTTTGCCAAAAGAATGCATACTATATGGCTGTAAAAATTTATAATAAATTACCTGATTCCGCAAAACAATTGTCATATAAGGAGCTTAAAATAAAATTGACAAGATGGTTACTTATTAAATGTTTTTATTGTTTAAATGATTATTTAGAATTAAGTGAGATTGACATATAAAATTATAATAACTTAATTGACATCGATATATATTACGACTAGAAATTAGACAGAATGACGTGTAAAAATATATGTATTTTATTGACTTACTTAAATGAAGAAATGATAATGTTAACTAAGAAAAAATGTAAATTTAAAATTTCAATATATCAATGACATATTTTGCATGCCTTATGGGTAGAATAAGAGGTTGAAATATTTAATCATAAGACCAATTTGTATTACCTTATTCAAAGCAAATAAAGAAATTATTATTATTAGTGTTCTAACTGCTTCGTGGGTGAACTGTCAATTTATTTTCATCTTTTCTAACTCGTTTTGTTCGTGATTCACATTAATTTAGTACGCCGATGAGCTATTAAGAGCTTTCTACACTATATTAAGTTTCCTAAAAAAAGCTCTGTTTGAGTTTTTGACATCGCAGGGTCATCAATAAACGTAACCACGAGCGTGCAATTTACAGTTACGGGCACATTGCAATTTGTAGACGAAAATGTAAACAGTGAATTGTTTTGAGGAAACGTAATAAATTCGTAAAGTCTCCTGGGAAATCTATCTTCGTTTACATTTTTAATTAATATAACTTTATTATTTCATTTGACATGAGTTCATCATAGAGGTAAGTTGACCAATTTATTGTCTCCGATTGAATAGCAAACAAGCAGTTCGGTCATCTTTTGCAAAAAATCAACCTTCGTCAAAACTTTCGACTCAAGATGGGTCGAAGTTTTGGCAGAGGCCGAAGGTTAGTAGTTAGTTGAAAGTTAGTAGTAAGCGTCAAATTGCATAAACTTTTTTTTATACTTAATCCTGACTATAAGGCAGATGGGCTTCTTGATGGAAAGTAGTCACCGTCGCCTATGGACGTTTGCAACTTCAGACGAGTCGCCAGTGCATCTTCGGCTTTGAAGTAGAGCTCTTTTCGCATCTTTTGAAGAGCCCCATGTCATGCCCCAGGAATACCTCAGGAGGAATCTAATTCCACATCTTGCACGTCCCTGGCAAAACGAGAGTGCAAACTGGAACGGATGTACGGCACTGCGCTGGCAATGGTGATGCTCTGGGGTAAGCATACACTACGGTAATAGGCTTGCTTGTTAGAGATTCACAATATTTTCAAATTTTATCGTTTTTGAAAAGTTGCAAAGTAATTGTTATCAGCTCTAGGAGTTGCATTCTCATGGTTTTTAAACCTTCGGTTTCGGCGGAAGGTTGAGGTGATAGCCGAATAATCGGTTTTGGCTTCGGCTAAAAAACGACTTTCGATGGAACACCATCTGTAAGAAATCTCATATACAATAGGGGCTCTATGAAAAGTTAATCATAGATGCTACTCCGAGGACTGAGATGGAGTACCCCTGTATAAATGTCGTTATTTCGTAGGCATTAGCCAACACGTCCCTGTAGTTCCGGGATCAGAATAGGGCTATGGTATCCCCTGCCTATCGTAAGAGGTTTGAACCATCCAGACAGACGATCTCGGGAGGGATGGCGGTATGTGTGGTCGCATACCGTCGTAAAGACTAGACGGAGCGGTTGGCCCCACCGCCCCTCTGGGAGGAGTCCGATGAGGCAACGCGCTCAGAGGATTCCGGTTAAGTGCCTTTGGAGATCCCGAAGTCCTCTTCCACTGTAGCCGCCCACAATCCGGGATACAGGGACGATATCGAATGTCTACGAATGTCTACGTGTCTCAGTTTTAGATGGATATATTAGAAAAATTGAAATCCCACAAGCCTTTGTCTCTTGTCTGCGGCATAAAACTTAATATTCCGGTTTAATACGCAGAATATTTGAACACGCATGAAATTATAATTTACTTTTCCCGAGTTTTCTTGGTAACTATAATTGCGGTATAAACACGATAACTCACGGTATCTTATTACATTTATTACACTCACGAAGGAGTATCAGATTTGGCTTAGTTAAAAGTTAATGTAGAAGAGGAGCGCGAAGAAATGTACACATTATAAGGGTTGTAAATACATATTAATACCAAAATAAATCATTTTTTCATGGCAATTTTTAAAAACTCGTAAAGTTAAGTCGGTAAAAATCCCTTTTGCCGCAATTGATCTTTAAATTCTTTAGGTACACATAATTTTGACGACCCGCGTGGCGCAGCGGTTACCATACCGGTTTGACGCGCAATGGGCCCCGGGTTCGATTCCCGGCCAGACAGGTATCTGAATGATGAGTTTAGATTCCTGTTCTGGTTCTGGGTGTTTGTGTATTCGTCTTGTGTGTGTCCATGGTACCCACGACACAGGAGAAAATCCTACAGTGGGGCTATGAGTGTAGAAAGCGTGTTTTTTTTTTAAATTAGTCTACAATTAATATACACACAATAAGGTTCACACTACTCATTACATTAGTAGACATGACTGGGCGAAGCCGCGGGACCAACTTAGTATCTACGAAAGTATTCCATAAACAACCCCAAGCACTTCATTGGTCAGATATAAATCTATTTGTTTGACTTAATGCTAAAAAAGATAAAATTTATAATCTTAATGAGAAAGTATGGTTATTTTGATCTAGATAGATGTATTGTCTGTCGGCCCTCGCAGACGCGTCGGGGATTCACGTTTTGACGATTGCATCGATTATGTATCACGTTATCGTCTGTCTGTGTCTGGTTCTGATATGGAAAACGTGTTCTTACTTATAAATTAAGTGCTTAACTGCATTAACGCATTTTAAGCCAAAGTTAGAAAAAAAATTAACTCCATTGTTTTTACTTTTACGGAATTGAAATTGCAAACGAGCATGCAGTCCACATGGTAAGTGGTCACTGCCGCCCATGGACATCTGTAAACAACTTCACACAGTGAATCGATTCTATTAGAAGTCAATCACAGATGCGTTGCGATTCCCGAGGACTATGATGGTCGTCTCATATAAAAGTGTTCTGGCAACCACACCCTCCCAACTTACGCAAGAAATGCTTCACGCTAGAAATAGGTGTGGCGGTGGTACCTCCCCGGTCGAACTACACTGGTTCCACCACCTGTGTTAACCTGTGCGTGTGTACCCTGTTAGGATTATAACTAAGGGAAAAAGGTTATTCAATTATTTAAACATTGGAGTATGTTTATTTTCAGTATGGTACGTATTGACCTTAGGCTTTAGGTACACAATTACACATTATTCAAACATAAAACATGCTGTGTGAAAATGGTCCACACATTTTTCGCACAAATAAAGGGTTTGTTTCGATATTGATTGAACCTTTTGCGTGTATTTTATATCTGTCTGTAATAACGATTTAAACGAATTTTTAAAAGTAGTTGGAAATGCTAAATTGAATATTCAGACCTCTAGCCATCTATTTTTCTAACTAGAGAAAGGTCAGATCTGAGCAATGAGAATTTTTCACGATTTTATGAATACATGATAGAAAATTTTGATAAATTCTGAAAACACAGTAAGGGTGGATAGAAAAAAAATTAAACCTTTGGACTGTCTACCACCTTAGCCTGAAATAGGTTAAAGCTGCGTCGCGTTATATTTATTTTGTGGTTGCGGGTCACTTTTCTATGAGGTGACCATCTCAGTTTTTTCATCAGCATTTTTTTATCTGACTGGATTAGCAAACGAGCATGCAGTTCACCTGATGGTTAGTGGTCACTGCCGCCCATGCACATCTGTAATTAACTACATACAGAACATGGGTTCCATCTGAAGTCAATCACAGATACATTGCCACTCCCGAGGATTATGAAGGTCGCCTCATGTGAAAGTGTGCCGAGCAAAAGTGTGACGAGCAATATGCAGGAAAGCTGAACAATGTCTTACTCTTAGAATTGACACACAAAAGGCAATGCTTAAGTATTAAATAAGCCATTTTTCAAGGTGGTAGAACCAGTGTAGTTCGACCGGGGAAGTACCACCGCCACACTTATTTCTTATATCTTGAAGCATTCCTTGCGTTTCGATAGAAGGGTGTGGTTGCTGGCACACTTTCACATGAGGCGACCATTATAGCCCTCGGGAGTAGCAACGCATCTGTGATTGACTTCAGATGGAACCCATGTTCCGTATGTAGTTGATTACAGATGTCTATGGGCGGCAGTGACCACTTACCATCAGGTGGACTGCATGCTCGTTTGCTACTTCAGTCAAATATTAAAAATAAAAATCACTGAGCCCTTAAACCGAGACTTTAATATATAGGGTTATAAATGTTCACTCTAGTTTCTTTAAGGGAAAAGACTAAATCTTTAAGAATCTACGGAGACAAATCTCACCTATAAAACATCTTCACACATCTAGGTCCTATATTTCGAGATTTATCTAAAACATTTTTGTCCTCAAACATTAACTAAATGATCTCACAGGTACGAAGGACTCAAATGGTCGTCCATTTTGAGTTACCCAATATTCTTTAGGTGCTTGTCAGAAAAACTATGACGAAATCTTTTTACGTCTTAAGCTGACTACATCTGAATAAGGGTAATATTTTTCTTCAATATGTATGTTTGTGTCCACCAATTCACACTTGGCCAGCGCGGTGAACTATGGCCTAAAACTCTCTCATTCTGAGAGAAGACCTGTGCCCAGCAGTGGGACAATAATGGGTTGACGACGATGTATGTTTGTATGTATGATCGCGTGCTATATAGTGTTTTACCGGCTTGATGGATTGTAACAAAAGACAGATCATTGATCAGCCAAAAACATTTAATACTAAGGAGAATGGAATAGCAATAAATGCTAACAAATTCAGTTTATTTTTTTCCGATTCAAGTAGTAAACGAGCATGTAGTTCACCTGATGGTAAGTGGTCACTGCTGCCCATCATATCCATCTGTTTGTCTGACATGGACATCTGCAAACAACTTCATACAGAAAATGGGCTTTAGCCGAAGTCTATCACAGATGCGTTGCTACTTCCGAGGACTAAGATGGTCGCCTCATATAAAAGTATCTGGCAACCACATATACAATAACTATAAGAAATAGATACGGCTTAAATATTTACACGATACGAATTAATGCAAATATTTCTATGTTTAAAATAATTGGGGAAGTATAATAATATATTTCAAATTTTCGTAAAATAATTACCTACTTATAACAAAGGATCGTTTGTCTGAAGTTGTTTAAAGAAGCGCAAACCGAGGGATTGACTTAGTGTTTAATAATAATCTCATCCCACATAAGAGTCCGTCTAGCGGCTTAGAAGATTCAATGTAATAGAAATATTTCAATTCAACAGCCACTTTCGATTTAATCCACTGTACCTAGAATTTCTCTATTAGTTTTGTATGTTGGTGACGTAGTTGTTGATGACACAATAAGACCTTGCAGCCTATCCAGTCTGCCCAGATGTCCTTTAAATGCCTTCTACAACATTACCAGGGAGAAAAGACAGTGTTTTTTAAAACCACACGGCAAAATAAATATTGCAAATCTACACGAAAAACATGAAAAGTTATTTACACTATTACAATCGAGGAAGTAGAGGACAGACATCCAATGTGGTAGAAGAGTCCTCGAATGGAGTCCACGTCTGGGCAAAAGGAGTATACGCCGCCCCCCGACCAGGTGGCCTGATGACCTGAAGAAGACGGCGGGTAACCGCTAGGTTCAGATGGTTCAGGACCGGTGGAAATTGCGCAGATTAGCGGAGACCTATGTTCAGCAGTGGACTTTGAAAGGCTGATGGATAGCTGAAGTTCATATCTTCTTTATAAAAATGAATGTTTGTCTGTATGTCCTCTATAGAATCGTAAACTATTCATTTGATCATGATGATCTTTAGCAAAGCTGTTATTCATGAGTTCGCAAAGGTTTCTAGTGTATTTTATTTTAGAATGACGTAGCAACGCACGCAGGGTACAGCTAGTTTTTTTATACAGTAATTTTTATAATGTTGAAGTAGCAAACGAGCTTGCAGTCTATCTGTTGGTAATTGGCTATTGTCGCAGACGGACATGTGTAATTAACCCCAAATAAGAAAGAGTTTTAAGTGAGATTGGCCATAGATGCGCCGCTGTTCCTGAGAACCAAGTTGGAACACCTCGGATAAGTATGTTTCCTTTATCACACCCTTCAGATCAAAACACAGCGCTTAAAACCGCCCTTACATTAGGTCGCAAGTAGAGCGGCAGCAGCGCGTCAGCCGCACGACTGCAGTGGATGCTTTATTATTGCAGCGATAGCCGCGGGACATATTTAGATTAGGGTGGCGCGCTTAATTTTTAATAATGGAAATAATAAAAAATAATTAATAATAATTTCAATAATAGAAATCATCCGCTGCAGTCGTGCGGCTGACGCGTTGCTGCCGCACAGCTTACGACCAAATGTGAAGGAACCCTAACACTGGAGCTGACTTTTATTAACATGTAAAAATCCTGATTGTATATATATAAAAAAATAGATGTAAAATAACAAAAAAGACAAATCTTTTCTTGCCGGATCTTCTCAGTTGAGGTCGTGTTCCGATCAGGTGGTAGTGTAAGAGAAAAAAATTGTAACTGACAATTTGTACGTGCCCCCGTAGGCCTATCTATATATATATATATAAAAGCGAAAGGTCACTCATTCACTCATCACGAAATCTCAGAAACTACAAGTGCTAGGAGTTTCAAATTTTGCATGCGGGCTCTTTTAAGCACGTAAGTGCTCACTAAGAAGGGATTTTATGAAATTCAACCCCTAAGGGGGTGAAATGGGAAAACTTTGTGATGCATTGATTTGAACGCGGGCGGAGCCGCGTGTACGGCTAGTACAAAATAAAGACATATCATTTCATTTCAGTTATTAGGCAGAATTACGTATAGCGATGGTGCTTCTATCTTAAATAGTTTTAATCTGTATAGGAGTAATATTTTTGTAACATCCGTTAGAACAGTCTAGCTATCTCACACTTCATCCGTTCGATAGTATCTACTAGTGATGTGACGAATGTTATTATTTGATATTCGTGAATGGAGAGGGTTATGCTCGGAATTTCGCTACGAGACATGATTCGCAACGATGAAATCCGTAGACGAACGAAGCTTACAGACATAGCTCTCAAAATTAGCAGGCTGAAGTGGCAATGGACCACATCGCTTGTAGGACCGATAACCGATGGGGAAGAAAGGTCCTCGAGTGGCGACCACGTTTAGGCAAAAGGAGTACAGGTCGCCCCCCTACCAGATGGAACGGTGACCTGAAGAAGACGGCGGGAAACCGATTCAGAGGGCACAGGACCGGTTGGAGTGGCACCATTTAGGGGAGGCCTATGTCCAGCAGTGGACATCAAAAGGCTGATGGATGGATGGATGGATGGATGATTCGTGAATGTGAATGTGAATGCGAATGCGAATGCGAAAATTCCTTACAGAGATTCGCGAATGCGAATGTTATGAGTTAGGTTAGGTTAGTCTCCCTTAGATGGACGATCGTGTAGGCTATAAGTAACGCGTTTAGAACGTAAACCCTTGGTATCAGTTTATTGCGTTTAGCCCGTTTACTTTTTCGCCCATACATTGCAATTACCTTACACGTTTACCTTTTCGATTTCGGGAATGCTTTGTAATGTACTTAGTCAAATTGAATTAAAAGGATTTTAACGTTAACCACAACCATGTTATAGGGGTACGAAAATAACTTGAAAAGCTCCTAGAAAGAGATGCTACAATTACCATTTGTTTTGTTTTTGCTGTACTTGGCGGATGCACTACAGTGCCCCAAACAACTAGCTGAATGTACAACTTATAGGAAGTGTTTTATCGTCCGTGTGAATAGATTAAATGAACTGTATTAAAAGGAAGGGCTGATAAGCGAGGGTACAGGCTGACAGTCACATCTCGTGTCATGGCAGTCAACATTGGACAGTTAGGCAGCTACAATGTACACCGCTGACTGCCTGAACAAGCCAATTAAAATATACTTAGCATTATTCGCAGTCTATGCGATTTTAATAATGTTTGTTTACAATATGCAAGTCCCGGAAACAAGTCCAAGAAAACAGGGGTATGGAATTATAAGGAATAATAAATACATCCTACAGTGGACTAATAAATCACTTGCACCCTTCAATTTTATGGGCGCTGGCAACTCCGCCTTCATCAAGAATAATTGTAAATATACGAACTGTTACATCACTGATAACGCCTCCGGGACAAACCAAACAGACTTCGACGCTATTGCTTTTAATGGAAGAGATGTCATTAAAATGAATATATCACAACTTCCCACAAGTCGGTCACCGAAACAGAAGTACATATTCGCAGCCACGGAGTCATCTGACAGGTTCCCTGTATGCAACAAAATATTTGACGGTTTCTTCAATTGGACATGGACTTATAAACTGGATTCTAACCTTCGATGGGGTTACATAACGATATATGACAGAAAAGGAGAGGAAATAGGTCCTGCCATAGACATGAAGTGGCTTAAAAGGATGGATCCTGTAAGTGATAAGTTAAAGTTAAAACTCTCTCGGAAATCTAAAACAGCTGCATGGTTTGTGTCTCATTGCCATACGGATAGTAAGAGAGAAGACTTTGTAAACGATGTGAATAAGGAATTGAAGAAATATAAACGTCATGTCGACATTTACGGTTCTTGTGGTAGCTTAAAATGTCCTAAAAGTGACTGTAAACAGATTGTGAATGAATACTATTTCTATTTCGCATTTGAAAATTCTTTTGCGGAAGATTATGTGACTGAGAAGTTGTTGACCGCGTTAAATAACAATGCAGTGCCGGTTGTGTTTGGATCTGCGAATTATTCAAGGTATTTATAATTATTGTTTAATTAAATAAGTACTTGCATCAAACAGTTTCCCGCTGTCTTCTTCATGTCACTGTTTCACCTGATCTAGCAACCTGTTGTCCTTTTGTCTATACGTGGCCTCCATTGAAGGAGCTTTTTTTCATTCGCATCGATTATAGATCCTTCAAGCAATGTTGCCATTCCATTGTACAAGCACCGGACCGGTTGGAATAGCGCCTTTTCGATGAGATCTTAGATCTTTCCGCAAGTAATTATTATTATGTAAATAAAATTATTTATGTATAAAATTATTTAAGAGCAGTGATAGCCTAATAAAAGCAGTGATAGCCTAATGGTTGAAACTTGCCGAGGTCCGAGGTTCAAACCCAGGCATGCACCACTGATTTATGTGCGTATTAGAGATTACTTCTAGCAATGTTATGAACTACGGTTGCAAGCGAGAGGCCATCTTCTAGAAGCAATCTTCGCAGTGATGGTACCTGGCCGTTAGATTCTGTCCGATCCATCACAAATAACTCACGTAACAACCATGTTCTGAGAGCATTTGCATCAGACAGAAAAACATTATTTCGAACTAGCTGAAACCCGCAGCGTCGCCCCGTTAAATAAAACGATGTATCGATCCCGTGGGAATAAGACATTTTCCGACCGTAAAAAGTAGCCTATATGTTAATCCAGAGCGTCAGCTAACTCCCTGTCAAATTTTATGAAAATCGCTCCAGTCGCTTAGACGTGAAGAAGTAACAAACACACTCACAAACTGTCGCCTTTATAATATTAGTATGAAGTATTACTACCCAATTCACTCTTTACGCAGTGATCATACGAATTACCTTGACAGTTCTCCATACACATGCAACACCATACCTACCTCAAAGCAAATCTAAAAATTTAAAATGAGTGCTATTAAGGCAAATCAAGGCGCGACGTTGAAACTCAACCGTAAAGCCAATAGCAACACCAGTAACTTCTGGCAATACATTAAATCCGTGAATAAGTTTTTATAGACTAGAACGCTAAGAATTTTGAAATAGGAAACAAAAAACCTTCAAGCTAGAAATATCGAACCATACTATTTCAAATAAACTAAAAACATACACACACACTATCTCGCATTTGACACAACAAATACATAATAAACGAAATCGAACATTCAATTCAATTGACGACCCGCGTGGCGCAGCGGTTACCATACCGGTGTGACACGCAGTGGGTCCCGGGTTCGATTCCCGGCCAGACAGGTATCTGAATGATGAGTTTAGATTCTTGTTCTGGGTCTGGGTGTTTGTGTATTCGTCTTTGTGTGTGTCCATAGCACCCACGACACAGGAGAAAATCCTACTGTGGGGCTATGACTGTAGAAAGCGTTTTTAAAAAAACAAAAAAAAAAAAAAAAAAAAAAAAAATGTGTTACTATGAAAACCTTAGATTATGAATAATTACTGAACTTTAACGGGTGCGTTCAAAATACCTTGAAAATTCTTGAAAATTGAAAATTCAATAACAATTATTATGAGTTGGCCTCTTTAGTATCAGTGTTCCCACAAAATCGACTCAATAGTTTGTAAGTTAATTTATGACAAATACGCAAATAATAATAATAATAATAATTTATTTCAGACTAATTGTCCATATTATTGTTAGTATACAATAAAATACAAAGTTTTCCTCTTTATAATATTAGTATAGAGTATAGACTACTCATTGTTATTCCCTCTTTTGTCAACTGTTTTATTTTAATTGTTAATTCATATGGGCTGTGTTGCGATAAGGATACTAGGCAACTTGCGCTACAGAGATTAGTTTTGCGTTGCGAAAATGCGTGACGTATGCGCTTACCGCTGTTACAGCATCAAGCTTCTCTTAATATTCATAGTATACTGTTCACGTACAACACAAGAGACGAAGAAAAAAGACCATATAGGCGTGGAGTTCCAAGAAACATTAAATATATCCTTCGATGGACAGGAAAATCTCTTGCACCATTTAACTACTTGGGCGAAGGTAACTCCGCTTTCATTAAAAATAGATGTAAATACACAAACTGCTTCGTTACAGATGACGGTAATTTCCTTAATCAATCAGACTTCGACGCTGTACTATTTAACGGAAGAGACGTAACTAAAATGGAAAAATCACGAATTCCAAGAACTCGATCCCCGAAACAGAAGTACGTATTCGCAGCCACTGAGTCAGCTGATAGATTTCCTGTATGCAATGAAATATTTGATAGTTTTTTCAATTGGACGTGGACGTATAAACTGGATTCTAGTTTTCGATGGGGATACATAACGATATATGATAAAGAAGGACAGGAAATAGGTCCTGCGATTGATATGAAATGGCCTGAAAATATGGATCCTGTAAGTGACGATTTAAAATCAAAACTCTCTCATAAAACGAAAGCATCTGCATGGTTCGTCTCTCATTGTAAAACAAATAGCAAGAGAGAAGATTTTGTAGCTGACATAAATAGAGAGTTAAGGAAGTTTGGATGGGAAGTTGATATTTATGGTTCTTGTGGTAAATTAAAATGTCCTAGAAGTAACTGGCGTGAATGTGCTAAGCTGGTGGAGAAAGACTACTATTTCTATTTCTCGTTTGAGAACTCTTTTTCCGAAGATTACGTAACAGAAAAATTATTAACAGCGTTAAATAGTTATTCAGTACCAGTTGTGTTTGGATCTGCGAATTATACAAGGTAAACTATTATCAACTATATAAGCATTTAGACAACATCAGAAGAAACGATCATGGTGCGACAGGGGAGGCTTTACATCAATTTTACCGTGAAGCAGTTTTTGCGTTTATGATCCCGAGGATAACTTCAGTGTAAATTAATTAATTAGTAATATACCTAAGTAACTAAATAAAGAATAACTTTTCCTGTTAACAATTTCCTGTAAAGGATCATTAAGATCCAATGAATTAAATTCAAGATTACCTAAAAATAATCCCAAAATTAACTTGAACAAGCAAATTAAAACATAATTAATTTTTTGGTTTTGTTTGGGCAAAATTTTAAAAATAAATCGACAGGCACTTCATTCCTATGATATTCTTATTAATATTATAAATGCAGAGTTTGCAAGGAAGTACGTGTGTTTGTGAATCTTTTACATTATTTATTTATTACATTACATAATGCTTATAACGTTATTTACATAATAACTACAAATCGGATTTCGCTGAAATTTAGTACACACATAGGTAATGAGTAGTTTATGTGTACATAGGTCATCTACAACTCATAGAATACTTGTTAATGTGGTAGTCGTGACCGAAGCAAGCGAAAAAATAGTAAGAACTTAGTTCCTTACAAGAATATGTAAATTTCCAGGTTCCTTCCCGACGGCAGCTACCTGGACGGCCGGAAGCTCGGCGCGAAGAGGTTGGCTCGCGTGATGAACGAGCTGATCGCCGACAAGTCCAGATACTACGAGTTCTTCAGATGGAGGAACCACTTCAGCTATGCTCTGACGACGGACAAGCAGGACATATGCAAGCTGTGCGAGGCACTCAACAACGAGCACATGGTGAACACCGTCAGCGTGTGGAAAGACTTCAGGAAATGGTGGAATGGCGCGAGCCATAGACATTGTAAATAATGTGAATTATTTTAATATACTTGAATCATCATGACAATCATTATCCTCAGCGATTCGTTTTATACCATTCCCGGTATAGTTACTTACTGGATATAGAAAATTGACATTCTTTTTTATCTTTTTATTATATGTGGTTGCCGGTACACGATGACCATCATAGTCTTCGGGAGTAGCAACGCTTCTGTGATTGACTTCAGACAGAACCTATGTTCTGTATGAAGTTGGTTACAGACGTCCGTGGGCGGCAGTGACAATTACCATCAGGTGTACTGAATGCTCGTTTGCTACTTCAGTCAGATACATATAAAAAATCTAATTTTGCTTCTGATTCGTAACACTATGCTTTTAGCGCTAAATTAAACAATCATTCTAAAAAACTAAAAGCCTGATAACTTAATAACAATCAGTTGAAATTAAAGAAAGTTAATCGTTTTTAAGCAGGCGGGTCTTTTCTTTTTATAATTTAACAATGTTATATAATGTTAACGCTCATTATTGACGATGGCAGCAGCGTTCGAAACTCTACGATAATTATCGTACATGCACGATAATTTCATGACTACGTACGATGTATGATGGTGCACGACTGTCGAACGCGAGTTGTGATTTTCATTACGAACCATTTCTTGCGAATCAAACGCTTAAAATTTAAAATTATTTACTTCACGTTTATACGTATATAAACGTGAAGTAAATAATTTTAAATTAAAGTTAAATGCTGACGACCTTTTTTGGTTCGTAAATACTTTATTAACACTGGAACAATAGTTTAACCTGATGGATACGATATTTTTTTGGGTTGTGGTATAGCTATCATACCACCGGCCTTAGCTTATGAACACTGACTGGCAGCACAAAACGAACGCCACTTGAACGTTTCTCGGCCTTAGAGTAATTACTAATTACTCGAGGGATTGGATTTCAATTTGAACTTTATAAAAATAAATTGGAATTTATTAATAACCACACAACGGGGTCGTTTTTTAATCCAAAATTCATACTCATTAAATGTTAATCATGTACCTATGAGTAATTTTGTTGAAAAATATTAGCTTCAACCTTCTTTTTTAACTTTACCTTCAATTTTAACTTCACCGCAGTGTTAACTAATGCTTGCCAGTAGGTAGATACTCGTATAACCCTTTACTTTTTTTATCTGACCGAAGTAACAAACGAACATGCAGTCCACCTGATGGAAAGTGACCACTGCCGCCCATGGACATCTGTAATCAACTTCATACAGAACATGGGTTCCATCTGAAGTCAATCACAGATGCGTTGCTACTCCCGAGGACTATGATGGTCGCCTCATGTGAAGGTGTGCCGGCAACCACACCCTTCCATCGAAACGCAAAAAATGCTTCACGCTAGAAATAGGTGTGGCGGTGGTACTTCCCCGGTCGAACTACACTGGCTCTACCACCTTGATAACTTGATTTGACTAAGTAAATTCAGTACTCGTTAAACCTTTGACTTGATAAAACTAAGTAAATATGGCCTGAATATTAATTAATTTAAAGGTCCCGAATGTACACACGATCCTTCTTGAATTCAATTAAGTAAGCTATGTCATTATGTGCTAACTTAAATTAATTTCGATTTATGTTTGATTACACACTTTAATCTGGAGTATTACTTGTACTATTTACTTACAGCAAATTACTGTCACTATGTTAAAATTAAAGATGCGCCGAATAGTGGTTTCACCGAATAACCGAATACCGAATATTATTAGGTTTAACTTTTACCGAACCGGATATTCGATCGAATTATATGGTTTATCTTTTTAACTGCGACAGTGTTTTAAAAAAATTAAAATATTGATTTGAGGTTTAAAAATAAATGTTGAGGTTTAAGAAATAAATGTGGAATTTAAAAATAAATGCCTTTTTGAAGAGTTTAAAAAAAGGCAAATTTGATTGAAATGGTTACAAAAATGTTGATTTGAAGTTTGCTTGCTAATTATTAGCCTTATTCAAAACACTCTTCATACGATTTCTTTGACTTATAACATAAATTTTACGTAATGTCTTTATATTATATACCATGACGTGTATAGCCAAGAAAATAGAAAATCTCGAACCGAATATATTCGGCACCAAAACCGAATAATTCGGCCGAATACGAATAGTGAAAAATGCCGAATACGCCGAATACACAACAATCGAATATTCGGCGCATCTGTAGTTAAAATGTACCACCACCACTGTCTTTAATTATATCATTATTTGAAAGGCAGTTCGTGGTAGTAACGTTTGTAGTTCTAGTTTGACGACCCGCGTGGCTTAGCGGTTACCATACCGGTCTGACGCGCAATGGGTCCCGGGTTCGATCCTCGGCCAGACAGGTATCTGAATGATGAGTTTACATGTTCTGGGTCTGGGTGTTTGTGTACTCGTCTTGTGTGTGTCCATGGTACCCACGACATGGGAGAAAATCCTAGTGTGGGGCTATGAGTGTAGAAGCGTGTTCTTCGTGAGTATCAACAGGTAAAGCAGGTCTTGTCTAACGGTAAAAGGGTGTGGTTGCCGCCTCACTTTTGTATGAGCCAACCATCATAGTCTTCGGGAGTAGCAATATATTTTTGATTGACTTCAGGCAAAATTTCTGATCTATATAAAGTTGCTTACAGATGCCCATGGGCGGCAGCGGTCACTTATCATCACGTGGCCTGCATGATAGCTTGCTTTTCAATCTTAAAAATGTCCGTAAAACCTCCGTCACCCCTACCGCATTTAATCTTGTTTCATTTTTAAACGCTTTCTACATAGCCCCACAGTAAGATTTTCTCCTGTGTCGTGGATGCCATGGACAGACACAAAGACAAATACACAGACATCAAGACCCAGAAAAAGAATCTCCACTCTTCATTCAGAAACCTGTCTGGCCGGGAATCGAACCCAGAACCCACTGCGTGTCAGACCGGTTTGGCAACTGCACTACCGCGCGGGTCGTCAAACGGATTGAAGAAATAATCGTGTACCTAAACTTAACGACAGATATAAATTAAAGTTATTATATATAACGAAATGAAAGAGTGGTGAAATGTGACGTCAGGAAGGCCAGGAGTCTTCATTACTAGCCATTCTTGAAGATTTCAAGTATAAAACACAGGAGTAAACTTCTTCGATTTATTCACAATTGACGAGGTCTGATCGCTTCGACGGTGAAACAAGAATCTTTTTTTACCGGCGTTCGCTCGCCTTTTTATAACAATGTTTGGTAGGGTGACAATAACAATTTTTTTTATTCATGATCACCAACATAATATACACTCAGAAAAAGTAACAATCATAATCAAAAGTAACATCATTTATGGAGGGTAAACTAAATTACAATTCTAAAAAACATTTAATATTGCTAATTCAATAAACAAACAATTTTTGATAAACATCAAACTAACTAACTAAAATAATTATTATCGGTGACGTGTTTTTCATAAATACGCGGTGTCGTGCCGAATATACAAGTTCGATTTCATACTCGATTACAGATACATATATTACACTACAAACTTTCAAGTAATGGCCTATCAATTTCAAAATGATTCTTTCAATCTGTCAGTTACAGTGTGTGTACTCATACCATCCATGGAATAAAGAACATACATGTAATAAAATTAAACGTTCCGCGTGTTTGTAGGTACTTCGCAAAAATTGCAATACAAAATACTGTCTGCATAGACAGACAGCGACTATTAAAAGTAACTGAAATTTCTTTGACCTTTGAAATATGTATTATTATAGCATTAAATCATAACTACAGAAATTAATTACAAAGATTGAAAATATGTTTGTCTTAATATTGAAAAAAGGCATAATTTTATTAAATTCGTTTTGTTAAATTCTATTAATATTAATGTTATGCAAAAGTTTGTGAGAATGTATGTGTTTCTTACTTTTCAAATAGTTAACACTTCAAACACTTACAAATAGTACCGATCGGAATAATCTGGAATTTGGCACTCACTATGTTATGAGCTAGATTAACACATAAGATACAATCAGTGGCGGCCAAGACCTATACCTACTGTTATAGAGGTAGGATTGGATGGTCAAAGTAAACGACACATTATGTACAAACTGGTATATTTTCACTATTTCACATTATGATGATACCCTCCCTTTTATACTAAACATGACAGGCGTTAAGGAAACCGTCACAGAGACAAAAACATTACTATTAATCTATTACATTACATAAAAAATAAATATATGCATTTATAATATTTATTTAAATAATCATTTATATTTATTTATATTATAACTTCTACTGATTCATGCTATTTGTAATCACATGACACGATTAATTTAAATACAAATAATAAATAGCTGCTTATTGATGTTTATAAGTAATGTGGTCATAAGTTTAATAGTACTGTCCACAGGCAAGCTACTTGTTCGTTGGTAACACTACTTAATGTGAGCAAGCTACAATTTGCGAGGCCCTCTGATTGCAGTTTATCGCCTAAAAAAGAAGAAGGTGGTAGATCCAGCGTAGTTCGACCGGGGAAGTACCACTGCCACACCTACTTCTAGTATGATGCAATTCTTACGTTTTGTTAGAAGGATGTGGTCACCGACACTCTTCTATATGAGGCGACCATCATGGTCCTCGGGAGTAGTAACAAATCTGTGATTGACTTCAGATACAACCCATGTCCTGTCCATGTTTGAAGTTTCTTAGAGATGTCCATGGGCGGCAGTGACAACTTATTATTCGAAATCAATGACTGTTATTATTTTATTTAATGTAGTTAGTAGGTATTGACTTTTTTTAATTTACTGTTCTTTCTTTTTTTTTAAATATGTGACTCAAATTGTTATAATATACTTTCATTACCATGTAAAAAAAAAAACATGATTGTAATAATATTAAAAAAATGAATATAAATAAGAAAAAAAGACAAACCCGCTGAGTTTCTTGCCGGATCTTCTCAGTATTCCGATCCGGTGGTAGTGTGAGAAAAAAAATGTAACTGACAATTTGTAAGTGCCCCCGCAGGCCTATACAAAATAAAGACATTTCATTTCATAAAGTGTAATTGGTGAATAACCGTTCTTTGTAACAATAAATAAATAAATAAATAAACTTACCATCAGGTGGACTGTATGCTCGCTTGCTACTTCAATTAGATAGAAAAAAATATTGCACATCTCGATGTTTTCTTTAAACTTTATTTCACGAATATGTATGTACTATTTGAATAGTTAATATAATTGAGAGTCATGTTACAAGTATATTTTTAAACGGGTGAACCCGTACGGCAGCACTACTATAATCCTAAGATTGAATAGCAAACAAAAGTTCCAAAGTTTGTAAAATTAATGTAAAGCTTCGTAAGATGTTTACTTGAGAACTTATAACGATAAACAATAATTTTATCTTAAACTTCACCCTCAAATTTTAAGCTATATATTTCTGTATCTGATACTTTGCTCTCGATTATCCTCAAGTTGTTTTATTCTTACTAGTTACCTACTCGTCGCAACGGACGAAATTCGACCTTATTTTAAATTAAAATACTAAATTTCATATTGTCCAAAGAAGCACGAATATTTCTCAAATTCAAATAAATTGTAATAATTATCAAGTTATTTTGAACACACCCGTTAAAGGTAAAAAGAAATATAAGCAATAGCGGATATTTTGACAAAGACATTTTTGACGTTATGTGTTTTCATAGTAAGACATTGAATGTTTTATTTCGTTTATTAAGTATGTGTTTGTACCAAATGCAAGGTAGTGTGTGTAATGTATTTTTAGTTGATTTTATGTATGTTTTATGCATTATTTGAAAAAAAAAATTAGCATTCCGTAATCATTCTCTACATCTACTATAATCGTGCGTAATTTCATACTGCTCCGCCTGCGGCAAGTTTCTTAAAAATGAATCTCAAGTGTTTGCTTCACGTATTAATATACAGGGTTACAGGAAAAGTCGTGCTAGATCCATTAAGGGCGTGGATTACCCATCATTTCTGACTTATTTCACTATGAAACACCCTACCCGCCTCGGTTATAGACCAGCAGTATGCACTGTAAACCACACTCTCCATTGCGAAAGTCCCAGATCACGGGCAACATTAGCATATTAGTGGAAGTAGTCGGATCCGAAATAGGATCGGATCACAACAATATCCCTTGTGGTATTACCAGCCCTAACCTGTTTTTTTCTTTCATTCGCACCTATTCGTCACTTGTATCGCTCGTACGGTGCGTCTTAACTTGTAGGACAATAGGCGCAGGACTGATAGAATTGCTAGTTAGAGCATCCCAACTACTTTTTTTTCCAAGAAATGTAATAAAAACCTTAGACTGTTATACCTCGTTAGATAGCTGATGAAACGTAGATATTTTAAATTACATCTGCCGAACAATTGCCCTAATATCTTTTTTAAATATCCCTTACAGAAAAATAAACTTTCTAATATTTCCTTTCATTTCTTAACTTTAACTTGTCTACTACGGCATGTTTAATTAACTTATGCACTATTTTAATAATTGAAGTCCTAAAACATGTCATTACACATGTAAACATGCAATAATAATAATAATAAAACACATAAAACTAACAAAATTAAATTTAGTAGCCTAAAAATCGGCAATTTTCAATGAAAAAATTAAAAGTCGAATATCTCAAAAAGGGTCAAGTTTAGGGTAGGGTGTTTCATAGTGAAATAAGTCAGAAATGATGGGTACTTCACGCCCTTAAAGGATCTAGCACGACTTTTCCTGTAACCCTGTATACATAGACATAAATGTGAAAGTTTGAGACACACAACTTTTCACGCAGATACTAATGGTCGGAGTTAGCTGAACTTTGGCACACATACACATATATATAGTTTATGACCTGGTACACATGGATACTTATTGCCGTGGTAAACGCGATCACGTCCCTGTACTAACTAACACAGGCGACTAACAGGGGCTGCCAGGGTTGCGGGCGGCTAGAGTGGAAGCTCGAACCGTTCGATCAGAGGACCCTCGGAAGGACGGCGTTATTCTGGGCCGCATACCGACGTGAAGTCCAGTTGGAGATTATTTATTAAATTATATTATTTATCAAAGATGAGTCGCTTTATAAATACGCTTGGATACATATAGCATTGATGTACCAGTGTCCCTGTCTTTGACATTGTCTTTTGTTTTTTAAAGGTGGTAGAACCAGTGTAGTTCGACCGGGAAAGTACCACCGCTACACCTATTTTTATTATTACTTATATACACCTTATTTTATAGTTTCTATAGAAGGGTGTGGTTGCCGGCACACTTGCACATGAGGCGACCATCATAGTCCTCGGGAGTAGCAACGCATCTGTGATTGACTTCAGACGGAACCCATGCTCTGTATGAAGTTGATTACAGACGTCCATAGGTGACAGTGATCACTTACCATCAGGTGGGCTGCATGCTCGTTTGCTATTTTAGTTAGATAAAAAAAAACATTTGTAGACAACTTCATTCAAAACAAGGGCTCTGTCTGAAGTCAATCAAAGATGCGTCGCTACTCCTGACGACTAAGATTCCCTCATACATATCAAAGTGAGCCACACTTTTCCAACCACATTTTTCCACCGCATACAAGAACAGTTTTACGCTAGAAATAAAGTGTGGCCGAACCTCCCCAGTTGAACAACACTGGTTCTACGACATTATATAATTTTAATGAGCTGTAAATGTGAGCTGTAAGCTGAGGTCGTACAATTCAGGTCGGATGTCGGATCATACCGTGCGGTTTCAACTGCTGCTTCGTAATTTTTACTTGTAGGTAGTTCTTACTCTCATTTTTTTAATAAGTATCTTTTTTTTGTAGACGGGGAACCTTCAAAAGGTACCCGACTCCAAGGGAGCGTCGCAGAGTTATGTGGGATTTTTATCACACTAAAGCCCCGCGGTGATCGTACTCAGCGCTACAAAGCGGACTCCGGGAACTTCAAAGGGACGCAACCAGAATCCTCTGGGCGCATTGCCCCATCAGGGTTCTCCCAGATAGGTGGCTGGGCCTACCGCTATAATAAGTATCTACCTATCATGTGGTGTCATGTGGTGGTACCTGTTTGGTGGATAATTTCATATTTTATCTGATAGAATTAGCATATGAGCCTGCAGTCCACCTGATGGTAAGTGGTCACTTCATCTGTAAGCAATTTCATATAGAACAGGGGTTCTATCTGAAGTCAATCAAAGATGCGTCGCCACTCCCGATGACTAAGATGGTCGCCTCAAAAGAAAGCTGGCAACCACACCCTACGCAAGAACTGCTACTGTCGAGTTACCTACTCTGGTTCTACCGCCTGGGAACACTGTGGATTATTTTATGTAGCCGCTAGTAGCCTCTGTTATTTTCGTGTACCTACTGTGGCAAGTACATTGTTGAGTTATTAAATACACCCCATAGCTCGAAAACGATTAATTTCCTTCTTACACTCACTAACTTCTTGAATAAACAAAGAAAATAGGTAAATAAATCAAACATTACCTTTTAGTATTTATTTATTTCATTTCGCTGTTAAACACTTAACATTTAATATAATTATTCACTTTTTTTGGATGTTTTTCACATATTTTCGCGATTAAAAAAGCTAGTATGATACAATATTTTTTTTGATATTATTTACAGTTTTAAATAATTTATTACTTTCACTGATGTCGATATAGGAAGAACCCAGATAGACTGAAACTTACAATTAGATTTAAAGCCAATAAAATGTACAGCTTTACAATGATTTAAAATGACAATTGTGTTACATAAAACTTATTGACTAGAAAAAATACAAATACAATAAAAATAGATTTTTTTACGCTATTTCTTGAAATTGCTTGGAACATAAAACTTTGTTTGCTAGAACATGTTAATACTGGAAAGTTGGACTTTCAAATGATTTCTTTTCAAACCTTGATACATCTTTCAATGAGATACGGCAATCAGAAAAATCACGATAAAATCGAAAAATGTTCATGATCCTTTATTTTTTGCATTGGTTGTAATAAAGCATAAAATATGAATTTATGTTTATGGTTTAATGAATGAATTTATATTTTGGGTTTATGTTTACATATGTAAGTAGGTAAGGATATAAAAATATATCATAAGAAAGTGTAACATAATAATAATGAATTACATTTAGGCATAGCGCATATTTACAATTGCTTTATCCATCAAATAGTTTAGTCCAGCGTTACTCAACCTTTTTATTATAGGGGCGGCAAAAATGTTTCAGCTGAGTGATCCTGGTGATCCCAGGCCGCAAGCAATGGCGTAGCGTGGGGGTTTATGCCGCTCGGGCCGGAAAACCCTACTTATTCAAAATTGTCGACCAAAGAAAGGTCCCCAGATCTAATAATAAATTCAGTTAAGTCAGTATACGTTTATTTCGTTACATATTTACTTACAAGTATATGATTTAATACTAATATTTTCGTAGAATTGATAACTTTTATTACGGGTACTCACGATATGAAGCTTTAGAACTCTTTTTTTTCAACGGACTAGACGTAGAACAAGTAGGTTACTTTATCACTAGTGCTTGTCAATGATTCCTTCCGCCAACATAGTTTCGCCGTGACCACATCCATTCAACTGGGTCGAAATATTGGCAAAAAGAAATTTACAAGAATTAAAAATCCGCATATCTTGAGTACCCGTTTCACCTGAGTGATCCTGGTGATTTATGCCGCCCGGGCCGGAATCGGTCGAAAGGTCGCGAATCCTACTTAATCAAAATTGTCGACCAAAAAAAAAGGTCGCCAGATCTGATAATAAATTCAGTTGGGCCAATCAAAAGGGCCCGGCGGGCCGCATGTGGCCGCTGGTTGAGTACAGGTGGTTTAGTCGAACTACGTGCTTGTACAATTACATAACGAAACGCTACTGTTTTTAGGGTTCCGTACCCAAAGGGTAAAATCGGCACCCTTTTAAAGGTGGGAGAACATTGTAGTTCGACCGGGGCGGTACCACCGCCACACCTATTTCTAGCGTGAAGCATTTCTTGCTTTTCGATGGAAGGGTGTGGTTGCCGGCACACTTTTATATGAGGCGACCGTCATAGTCCTCGGGAGTAGTAACGATTGACTTCCGATAGAACCGATGTTCTGTATGAAGTTGATTACAGATGTCCATGAGCGGCAGTGACCACTTACCATCAGGTGGACTGCATGCTCGTTTGCTACTTCGATCTAATAAAAAAAAAACAACAAAAAATAAAAACAGAATAAAATAAATACTTAGGTATTATATTATATAGTTCGTTTATTACGGTTATTACGTGTTCTCTATTGCTCGATCAATCACGCAAAAGCGTGTAGCCAAGTTGTTTGAAAAAGGGTAACTCACATACATCGTATCGTCAACCCATTATTGTCCCACTGCTGAGCACGGGTCTTCTATCGGAATGAGAGAGTTATAGGCCATAGTCCACCGCGCTGGCCAAGTGCGAATTGGCGGACTCACATACAACAAACGTGTTTTTTAGCTGTTTATTGATAATGATACGGAACACTTCGTGCACGAGTCCCACTCGGACTTGACCGTTTTTTTAGTTTAGGTTACTGAACCTCAATTGTTGAGGTACCGTGCCGGCAACCAACTTCAACTATGTACATCAATCTTAAAAAAACATCAATCGAATTGATAATCTCTTCCTTTTGAAGTCAGTTAACACGCTCACTGCGTTGTGAGGTCTTATTGACCCATGTTGAACTTACATCCCGTGCGGCGAATTAAATAGTTCTTATTCACCTGGTGCGGAAGGCATAACTTTAAGAATTCTTATTGAAAGAAAAAGACAAATAGACTAAGCTATTTCCTACTTCAATAGGAACATTTAAAATATTAAATACAATAATGAGTCAATATGACCTCTCCCGCACCTAACGATAAATATTTCTCTCCAGTGCGGCGTGTGGTCATTATGACCCCCACCCTCTGCACCCCACACCCGCACTGGATGGTGCGCCCGGGCCATTAGTGATGCGCTGTGCAATGTAGAAGGAGGCCGTCACGTCGATCTCTAAACTAAGTGAAAAAATACGTAGAAATATTGAAGCATTAGGTAGTTTTAATTTTGTGTTTGTCGGTAAATTTATTATAAAAAATGCCAAAACGGAGTCGAAAAAAATTGGTTTATTTCAGTGATAATGATTCTGAAAAAGAAAAAAAATATATCTCAAAGTATTTCAGTGATAGTGCTTCTGAAAAAGAAAAAAAAACATATCTCAAAGTATCGAAATATATTTGTAAGAAATAAACAGGAGGACACGAGTATCAAAGACATCCACACCGTAAAAATTGATCCGAGTAAAAAAAATTCTGTCTTAGAGGATCGCGTCATAAAACCTGCGGATGATGACACCGATAGTGACAATGAATATAATATATTTTCTCCGAAACGATTTAAACCTAATCCAGCTCAAATACCAAACTTACAAGAAGATGGAGGTATACATGTTAGTCCTAATACTGGCCTCACATTTCAAACTTTAAAAAAGGTTAGGTTTTCTCCAGCTGCTTCTCCTATACTGCGGCAATCTATAAAACAGAATCAAGAAAAAAACAAGTGTACTAGTTCTCCTGGAGCTGGATCGCTTACGAATTTTGGTGACTTAAGCAGAAGTGTATCATTAAAGGACATTTCTAAGGATAAACTTATGCAGCTAAGTATGCCTTTGGATGAACAGAACATTCGTAATTATATAGAAACCCCACCAAAATCAAAATGTCAACAGAAAGACGATTATGATAGCGATATTAGCGACGGCGATTGTAAAACTTTACCGCATTTAATATCAATATCAGCTGAGGTGTATGACGATCCCAGATCATCAACCATTAGTAAACCAATGATAAAAAGTTCTAGTACTTTTAACAGTGGAAAGAATGATCAATGTTTTGAGTATTTACTGGATATTATTCATGACAGTAGCAATCCTGAAAATAACAATGATGACGCTGATATCGGAAAAGAACACGTTGATTACCAAAATAACAATAAAGAAAACTATACTAGATTGGGGAACAAAAACATCGAAGAAAATGTAGAGGTTGAGGTTGAAGAAGTGGTTGATATCATTGAAAAGTCTGATATTCTAAGCCATAACGAAATTCCTGCAATAAATTCTTTACACGATGAATCCGATGATGGTATAGAAGAATTTCATTCAAATGATGAAGAATATGAAGACACTGGAAATTCTATTCATACTTCAATGTTAACAATAAAATTGATGAAAGTTCTAGCGAATTTCTTGAAGATGATTATAATTATGAGGATAATAACGATAATGAAAATAGCGCCAACATTGTGAATGATAGTAATAACGAGTGACAAGATATTTTTGATGAATTACCAGATATTGATGAGTTTGTTGGAAACGCCACAGTTAATGTTTCTACAGATAATAAAACACCATCTGAAATATATAAATTATTTTTAACGGAAGAAATAATAAAAAAAAATGGTATATGAAACTAATAATTATGCGGCTGATTATGTAACTAAAAATACTTTAAAATTAAACTCACGTTTGAAGAAATGGTAAGATACTGATTGTAATGAAATGCTAAGATTTTTGGAAGTAATTATGGTCATGGGATTAAACAAAGTACCTCATTTAAATGACTACTGGTCCAAAAAGTCAATATACAAAAACGACTATATTTGTTCGGTCATGAAACGGGACAGATTTCTCTTGCTCTTGAAGTTTTGGCATTTTAGTAATGAAAATACAGATACTAAAACAGATAAATTACATAAAATACGGGACGTACATAATATGCTATTGAACAGATTTAATAACATTTTGATTTTGATGCAACAAACATTTATGTTTACCGTGTATTAATATAGAGCATAAAAAATAACACCTTTTTAAAAAATACAGTTATTAATTGTAAATGAGTATTTTATTTCAATATCAACCACTTCGAAGTAAATTTTAGTGTTTCCCATCACTAGTATTTCGATAACTTCAGTGCGTTGTGGGGTCAATATGACACCACAAATTGAACCCTCTGATATGGACAAACTAAAGATGCGAGCTAAAAGCGCTGCTAGTTGTAAGTTGCCAGGATGTTGAACTAGCATTCCTGAATGCAAATAACTCAGTACTGTGTACCAAATAGTAATAAAAAATATTTATATCCAGAAGTTTAGGAGAGCTAATTTGACCTCACGACGCACTGAAAATAAGTCCTGTTTGGGTCAGAACTACCCCATAACGCACTAGTTTAAAGTTTACATATAATGTGTTCGCAGTGAGCGTGTTAAAAAATATTCAACTATTAAATATCGTAAATATGCGCTGTGCCTTAATATTTAATCCTCACCAACGTATACTGGTGTACGTTAGTAAGGATTAAATATTTTATTAAGTTTATTTCATTACATATTTACTTACAAGTATATGATTTAAAAGTAATATTTTCGTGGAATTGATAAATTTTATTACTTAACGGGTACTTACGATGTGAAGCTTTTCTACTCTGGTTTTTCACCGAACTAAACGTAAAGTAGGTAGATTAATCTATCACTAGTGCTTGTCAACGGTGTCTCCCCGCCACCGCAGTTTCGCCGTGACCACGATCCATGCAACCGGTTCAAATATGGGCAAAAAGGATTCAAAACCGCATATCTTGAGTACCCGTCAAGTAATATTAGTATTTACAAGTAATTCAAAACTCATTATGTCGTTTTCGCAATTTTGTACGTAATCTGTTGGAGTGATGCAGGCACCATCTGTTCACACTTCAATCTATGTGTTACATATTAAAGCTGTTATAACAAACACTATATAATACAAAATTTGGACCATTCCCTGTATAAATTTATACGTATACTTCATATACCTTTTTTTTGTTTTTTCGAGTTTTAACCTTCTGTAAAAAAGGTTATGTGGGATTTTTACCGCACTAAAACCCCCCCGGTGGCCGTCCTCGGCGCTGAAAAGGAGGACTCCGGGATCTCGAAACGACTTCAAAAAACTACAATTCATAGATACTAGGGATTGCAATCCGGCCCGATCCGGACGGCTTGATCGAACTATGAATGCAGTGTAAAAATAGATACATATACAAAATCAACTTTATCCGACTAATTTCATAATTAACAAAAATAATTCTTATCGATATCAAAAGATATATAATCACGAATTAAATATATTTTTACATTTAAATTATTCACACAGTTAAAACCTGAAAAAAATATACAATATCTTTAAAGAAACATAACGTGTGCAATTTGCGTGTGTATATTTGTATTTAGTTTTATTCGTTATTATAATTGACTAATTCACCTTTGTAACGAATAACACAACAGTCACAATAATTAGATACTAAATAAACATTTTTTATTTAAATTATAAATAGTAGACAAGTATTCTCTTTGAACAAGTTAGTTTTCTAATGCAGTATTTGTTACTATTACATCAAAATCAATCTTTTTACTTTGTACAGTCAGCAGCAAATATTTAGTGGCATTCAAACTGTCCACATTGTTAGATACAACCAAAGTGCTGAATAATATCATCACAACCTACGTGTTCTAATTGTTGACAACATCTTAAACTCCCAAATGTTAGGACGTTCATTAACTCATAATGTTAATACCACCCAAATTGTCACAAATGTTCCGGCGTCAGTGGTAACCTAGTGATATAAGACGAACTTCTCGATTGGTAACAGTAACTTTCCTGTAAGGTCAAATCTGCCAAAATCCAAGATCCGGTGAATTGGAACTATATCATGTATGTGTATATTGATGCCGGATCCGCGAGATTACCGGATCCGGTTTTCCGGATTGCTATCCCTAATAGATACTTATGCATTCATAAAACTTCAGTACTCTTAGGGTGTTAAACCCCTTCCCTCTTGATTGTTATATAACAAATCTGATACCTACTGTCCCTAATGGATTTTCTCAATGACGCGATTTAATCTTTCAAGTCTAGTTAAAACAAGGTAGACCTTTAAATCGCATCAACCCATTATTGGCCCACTGCTGGGCACGGGTCTTCTCCTAGAATGAGAGAGTTTAGGCCATAGTCCACCGCGCTGGCCAAGTGCGAATTGGTGGACTTCACACACCTCCGAGAACTTTTTTTTTTTAAGAACTCTCGGGTGTGTAGTTTTCCTCACGATGTTTTTCTTCACCGAAAAGCAGTTATAATAAATTTTTAATACGCACATAAATCATTGGTGCGTGCCTGGGTTTGAACCTCGGACCTCCCGATCGAGAGGGCAAGATTCAACCATTAGGCTATCACTGACCTTTAAATACGTATACATTAATAGTCCAATACAAAACATTTCAGTACCTTTTCTGTTGCTTTCATTTTTACGTAGGGATTAAACAATTTTTACAGATAACAAAAAAATGCTAACAAATTTAAAATAAAAATTGTACTGTTATTTGCAAGAATTTTCGATATAAGCACAAACTTAGGTATTAAATCTTATCACCTAATTGTACCTATACCCGAACGCGAATATCTAGGTATGATTTCTGATTGTCCCTGTAGGTCCGGGACCAGAATAGGGCTATGGTACCCTCTGCCTGTCGAAAAGGGTGACTAAAAAGGGCTTCCAGGGTTGATGGCAGGTAGAGTGAGCTCGAACCGTTCGGCCAAGCGACCCCGGGAAGGACGGTGGCATGTGTGGTCGCATTCCGCCGTAAAGACCAGAAAGTGCGGTGAGCGTTTCACGCCCACCAGGGTAGAGCCCGAAAGGGGCATCACGCTCGGAGGACTCCGGTTGTGTTCCGTTGGCGATCCTGGAGTCCTCCACGCAGTGTTGAGGACGGCCGCGGGGGGGTTTTAGTGCCACATAACCCGCGTCGCTCCCACGGTGTCGGGTACCTTTTGAAGGTTTCCCCTCGTAAACAAAGATAATTAATTTTTGGGGGTATATTTTTCTACCAATAGTATGTCTAGAATTATCGTCTTCATAATCAAGGAATTATAGTCCTTCTGTTGATTCGTGTAAGGTTTAGATCTCAGTCTACCTTGCAGGACGAGTGCCTACTCCACAAATTTAAAGCGAGGGATTTTAAGGCCAATTTTTGGGCACTCTTCCCTTCGTTGATTTCTTATATTATTTAACATATAATTATAAAAAAATGAAAACTTACTTATAATATAATTATAAATAGATTATTTTTTATATATTTACCTAAGAGTTGCTCTCATAATGATCGATTGTACGGAGTCAAAGTCTAAAAATATATACATATTTTATATATTATATTCACTAGCCGACGCATGCCCACTTCGTTGAGCGTAATTATATTGTGTTCAATCGTATAACAATATAGCCTATTATATAGTACTCCTAAATAGTGTAGCTTTCGGATTTTGAAATAATAATCATGATCGGTTCAGTATTTCCAAAGATTACCCAAACAAACAAAGTTACCAACTTTACATCTTTATAATATTAGTACAGATTAGGCCATATATTTTTATGGATTGAAAAATAATCGACCATGCAGTCACCAGGTAGCAAATGGTCACAACCGCCTATGGACATGTGGAAGCATCTTTATACAGAACAGGAATTCTATCTGAAACCAATCACGTGCGTTGCTACACCCGAAGGCTGGTCGTGGCGTTTCCAAACGTCCCGATTTTTTAATCAAAATCAAGTGTCCCGAAAAAAAAGACCGGACCAAAAAAAGGTTGCTAAATCCACCGGACCCAAGGAGAAAACTAAATAAGTATATTGCATGTGTGTCTGTGAGGTGCGAGGGACTTTGTACTGCAAGGTCTGTTGTCTCGTTTTTGACTATGAAATCCCGCTTTTTCGCTCAAAAAGTTTATAAATATTGTTTTTAACAAAAAATAGAACCGACTTCCTTGCCACAAACAGTAAAAAATTATTTAAATATATGTTAGTATAGAACATACTCAGTACTTAGTACATAGTCCCGAAGTTGGCGCTCAACATTCGTTGGATTACGATGAGCAAACTATGACCTATATGAGCGCCGACTTCAAAACTATGATAACTCGCTTTCATATGATGCGACAGCTTGGAATGAGCGGCTCGTTATGAGCTTTGTAGGGAGATCAAGAAGCACACTGGAAACAGTGCGGAGTACCGGCGTGTTTCCCATGTTTCGGCCCGTATAACCGGAGGGTTGATAGGGCCATGGGAAGGTGGTTGGTGAGTGATGCGAGTACATTATATAATCATAATTAACAATTATATTATTTGAGTGATATATAATAATATGATGCCATCGTGTCCTGTTTCTTTTGCGACACAGCGTTGTACTATAGAATACATTACTTTATTTATGCATTTACAGCAAAATTAATACCGAATAAGTAATGTTTTAATGACGTACATTGTTCATGGAACTGTTCATACATTTTACTACAGAAACGTATTCAGCTTATTAACTTTTAACGACTGTTTCAACGGTATTATTACAACGAATTAATTTTGCTAACAAAAGGGCTTTGCTCACAGCTGAAAGTTAATTCTGAAAAGAGAATGTTTGATAGTCGCGTTCCTATTCAGCGCCCTTAGTACGAGTTATTATGTTTCCTCAAAACTAGCATTGCAATGTTTCCATCAAATTAACGAGTCACGAATTTTTTTAAATAGTTTTTGACTTTGATGTAAAGTGCTTTGGCAAAAAGAGATCTCCCGCCAGGCTAGGTGATCATGCCTGGAGAGCGGTCGTGCTCCGACAGTCGTTCGGAACTTGTATATATACAGAGTATTGAGAGTACTTCGATAGCGTGTTTCAGAATACTAGTAGCGCCGTCTCTTGATGAGTTGCGGGAGGTCACCACAGTTGCATTGTTCAAGATACGGCTTTAGTTCCTTTTTCTGCGTCCATACGATATCCAGTACTTAGGTATTAAATTTACCTAAGTATAAATTTAATACTTAGGTATTAAATTTATACTTAGGTATAAATTTAATACAGTTCCTTAAATCAAACATTGTTCACGTTTTTAAAGGACTACCTATTATCGGCCATACCGTTCAATTTATCTTGTACTGATGAGCGGAAGCGTCAACAATAACTATTTTAAGGAGAGGTAATAAACTCGTAATTGGAAAGAGCATATCCTTTGTACGTGTTTATTTGTTTCCTCAAATAATTAATTTATTTTTTACTCATGTTATTGCATTCTTACTTTTTTGCTTTCAACTATACCTTGCAATCTTCTTTGTAATTTTGGGCGGAAACGTAAACAATGGTTATTTTGAGGAGACGTAATGAACTCGTACTGATGGCACAGTTCACATCAGTGTCAAAATTGCTTTGAGAAAACGTATAAAACTCATAAGGGTACAGTTCACACCAGCATCAATAATTGTATTAAGGAAACGTAATAAACTAGAAGCCAGTTCACACCGCTGTAACTCGTGTCTTGTAATACTCGCTGAGCACTCGGCAGCGCTCGTGGCGGGCGCAGTGCAGCCGCGCGGGCGGCTGTCAGGCGGGCGCGCGCGGCCACGGCACTTATACACCCGGTCGCTCGAGATCATCATTGTTATGCACTTTGCAATGGATGGTCGAAGACAAACAAATATTGTTTATAGGACTCGAAATAAATTCGGAGTAAGGGTAGTTCAACAGTAGTTTGTAGTAGTTCACTTTTTTGTCTATACACGGGCATTGCATGTATGTATGTATTTATGTTTTCTGCTATACCTTGGAATTTTCTTTGCGTAAACAATGATTATTTTGAGGAAACGTAATAAACTCTTATAGTTCACACCAGCGTCAATAATTATTTTGAAGAATAATAAATTATTAGCCAGTTCACACCGCTGTAACCCGTGTCTTGTAATACTCGCTGAGCACCCGGCAGCGCTCGTGGCGGGCGCAGTGCAGCCGCGCGGGCGGCTGTCAGGCGGGCGCGCGCGGCCGCGGCACCTCTAGCCGGTCGGCCGCCACCGTGAGCGACGTCTCTGCGAAACGGACGCCTAGACGGGGACGGACGCGGCCGTTCTGAAACAAAAACTCAATTAATGGAATGAAATGCCTTTATTTTTGCACAGTTTATTTTGTTTTCGCGGGAAATCTTCAAATGATTTCCACCGTCGTCGTCGTGGATATGACACACATTACATTATATAGAATTTATGACGCTATTAAGACACATATATACACACATACACAAGCACACACACACATCATACACATCACCGGATCAGAACATGACCTCAATAGATTAGATCTGGCAAGAAACTCAACGAGTGATCTTAGAAGATTATGAAAAGCGTACAAAGATCATCATGTCTAATGTCCATGTCACACCCTTACCGGTGTTTATGTTGACGGCACTCCTCTCGAAGTTGTCGGCGAGTATATTTATCTGGGACAAACGACCCGGTAAGTCCAACTTTGAGGGACTACGGAGAGAGAGATCACTCGAAAAATTCAAACTCGGCTGGGCTGCTTTCGAAAATTAGGTAGTATCATCTCGTCCACAATTCCTAAGCGCCTGAAGTGGAAATTATTCAAGCAATGTGTGTTGCCCATGATGACCTATGGCGCCGAAACTTGGTTTTTCTCTGTAGGCCTCATTCCAAGGCTCAAGGTCGTTCAGCGTGCTATGGAGAGGGCTATGCTCGAAATTTCGCTACGAGACATGATTTGCAACGATAAATCCGTAGACGAACGAAGATTCCCGACATAGCTCTCAAAATTAGAAGGCTGAAGTGGCAATGGGTCGGCCACATCGCTCGTAGGACCGATAACCGATGGGGAAGAAAGGTCTTCGAGTGGCGACCACGTTTAGTAGAGGTATGTACAATCGTACAGATTACGTGTCGAATAAAGAAATATAAGAAGAGACATATAATACATAAGACATATAATAAAAGATACCAATGTACATATATGTATTGGTATGTTTATACCTATAGAATTAGACATTCAACCAATTACAATTCACACATAAACCATTAACCATTTATAATACATGTAAATTGAGTCCAGTTACTTGAATAAATAAATTATTATTATTATTTACCAAATACTTGATATTATAACGTGTTCAGATATTGTAAAGGACCTAATCCTACAAGATCCCTAATGACCTAATGACGTAGATTAGGGGCATATTTTCCGAACGAGCGACGACTCTGCGAAAAGGACTAAATGAGGACGCCGCCTCTTTAAAACAAACATTCGATTAGCTCTAGAAATTCTAGATTATTTACACTGACACATTTTCCTTCCTAGCAACGTATATGTTAACAGCAAAGGCATATAATTATAGCAAAGGTGTCAAAGAGTAGACGTATCCTTTCGTAAACAAATTTAGATTAACACTAGAAGGCTAATCTACATATTAGGTATATTATCACGTACACTTTGACCCAATTTGAAACGGAAAACAAAACTTGGACGAATTTGACGATTCAAAAACAAATATTAGATTAATACAAGTCAGAAAATCGCATTTTTTCATTAGATTGAAGTAGCAAACGTGCATGTAGTCCTGATGGTAAGTGGTCACTGCCGCCTATAGACATCTGCGAGCAACTTCACATAGAATAGGACTTCTATCAGAAGTCAGTCACAGTGCGACATTTGTGAGCAACATATGAGGCGCTACTTTCGAGGTCTAAGCTAAACGCCTTACATAAAAGTGTGTCGGCAACCATACCTTTCCAACGAAACAAGAACTGCTACAAATAAGTGTGGTGGTGGTATCTCCTCGGTTGAACTACACTGGTTGTAAATGGTTTTAAATTTAAGAGATTACTAAAGTTACATTATATCATCATAAAGTTACATCATCATTATTATTACCAAGATAAAGCATACTATTCTGTTAAATAATTTCTAGAAGATAATTAATAGATATCTCGTCAACCCATTATTGTCCCACTGCGTAGTCCACCGCGCTGGCCAAGTGCGTATTGGTGGATTTCACGCACCTCCGAGAACATTTTAAAGTATTCTCGGGTGTGTTTCCTCACGATGTTTTCCTTCACCGAAAAATAGTGATAATTAATGTCCGATAAGCACATAATTTTAGAAAAATCAGTGGTGCGTGCCTGGGTTTGAACCTCGGACCTCCCGATCGAGAGGGCAAGTTCAATCATTAGGCTAGTACTTAATAGATATACAATAATGTTATGTTTATAAAATGAACTTATAATTTGGATACTTGACATTTAATTTTAATAAAATACAATTATTTTTTAATTTAATAACTTGACATTTGATTTTAATTTAATATGATAGGATTATAATTTGAATATTTGACATTTAAGGTTACTAATTAAAAAGAAAAAAAATTGAAAGAGACTTATTTTAATTTATCATATCTGTCTATATTTAAAATGTATTTTTTTAAGGTATTGTGTTTTAATTTTGTATATTTTTTTGCTTTCTGTGGCGGGAATATGGAGGACTGTGAAAACTCTATTATACCCATAAATTGTACCCATATTTCACAATATTTAATTTTATTTGGTTGTCCCACCTTTTTTTTTGTTTTCGAGACAATGTCGACGGGTAGTTTTTGAAAGTGACCGCTATGACATGTGGTTCTTCAAGAAAGGTGCGAAAAGAGCTATCCTTCAAAGCCGGCGATGCATTGGCGACTCCTCTGGTGTTGCGAATGTCCATAGGCGACGGTGACTACTTTCCATCAGGTTGCCCATCTGCTTTGTCATTAAGTTAAAGTATAAAAAAAAAGTTACAAGCTACGTCCGCGCGAATCGGGCCTCTTAACGAGGAAGTCCTCGTGCGCTTTATTAATCTTTGTTAAACGAATATTTGTTACATTCGATTAACTTTAGAAAATCTATTACGTACATTCTGATTAATCTTCGTTACGAGAGAGGTCTAAGCGAACCGGACGTCTAAAACCGATGTACTGTTTTCGAAAGTAATGGTGTACAAAATCAATTTAAGTCAATACAGACTGACGCATATCGTCATACTTCTAAGAACCAATTTCGTTAACCCATTACTGTACCAATGCTGGGAACGGGTCTTCACTCAGAATGAGAGAGATTTTTAGCTCATTGTCTATCGCGTTGGCCAAGTGCAATTTGGTATACTTCATATGCCTTTAAGAATCTTTTTTGTAAGAACTCTCGAGTGTCTAGGATTTGTGTTTGAAAAATCCTATACACTTAAATTGTCACCGTAAAACAGTGACAAATAATTTCTAATACGCACGTTGTTATAGAAAAATGAATCGTGTGCCTGCGATTTGATGCTCGTACCTTCAATAAAAGGTGGAGTTTCAACTATTATTCTATTCCTCCTCGTAACTAAAAAAAAAACAACATAGTGGATGCTAAGCTCTGTTAATTTTCTCGAGGGGAGAAACCTTCAAATGGTACCCTACCCCATGGGGCCACGCAGGGTTATGTGGGTTTTTTACTATACCTACACAAACCTCCCCGGTGGCCGTCCTCAGCACTACCTCAGTCCTTCCAGATGGGTGGCTGGGTCCACCGCTCCACATCGTCTAGTCTTTATTATTAGACGGTATGCGACCACACATATCGCCGTCCATCCTGGGGTCGCCTGACCGAACGGTTCGAGCTCCCCCTGCAATCTCCCCCCCCCCCTCCGCAACCCCGAAAGCCACTTGTAGTCACCTCTTACGACAGCCAGGGGATACCGTTAACCCTAGTAACCGTAACTACAAGGACGGGATGCTAAACTCTACCAGAGAAATGAATTAAAATGAAATGTGTTTATTTTGCATAGGCCTACGGAGGCACTCACAAATTGTCAGTTACATATATGACATATATGAGGGGGTGGTTCTTTTTCGCTCATCGTATCAGGATATCCTACTGTGGGCTCTGATAGGGAATGTTAGCACGAGAATAAATTGCAGACTTGATTTTAACACACAGTATATTGCCGAATTAAACTTGTTACAATCACTGAATTAATCAAACTAAATTAAGTAGGCAAGTAATCGTAGCACTAGGAACGCGGGATGATTTTAGAGTTGTCTGCTTCGGCCGACCGTCAACGGTAGACTGAGGTTTCGGCCATTAAACTGGTACAACCCTAACTTCATCGAACGCCACTAGATGGCGCTGGCGTTCCGGTGTTGCCACAATACCGCCATTTCCGACATATATTTTTTCTTACACTACCACCGGATCGGAACACGACCTCAACTGAGAAGATCCGGTAAGAAACTCAGAGGGTTTGTCTTTTTTCTTTGTATATCTTTTTTATTGTGATATTGTTTTTATATTGGTTATAAAAGTTAGCTCCAGTATCTTGCATTTTATTTGACTGTACAATAAGCATATTTGGCAGTATACACTACACTTTTACAGTAACGTATTGTTCAGTCCCAAGCTATTTTATCTTCTGTATAGTCAGAAATTTTATAGTATAATATACTTTACAACTAAGCTTGATCTTAATAAATTTCTTAATTGACAAATTACTAATTTCAATTGGAAGATTATTATAAAAGCGTAAGTATACATTGACCCATAAAAAAATTATTTATTTATTTATTTCATACCAACACAACTACCATTACAGTTTTGCCCAATGCGGCAGTGTGGCCCCACAAACAATAAATGTTCTTACTGTTAGAAAGATACTGGAGCTAACTTTCATTACCATGTAGAAAAAAAACATGATTGTAATAATATAAAAAAAATAAAATGGATATAAATAAGAAAAAAAGACAAACCCGCTGAGTTTCTTGCCGGATCTTCTCAGTTGAGGTCGTATTCCGATCCGGTGGTAGTGTAAGAAAAAATGTAACTGTCAATTTGTAAGTGCCCCCGTAGGCCTATACAAAAGACATTTCATTTCAAAGACGTATATATATCAAGTCCTAAAACGATACCATGCAACTGTAGCTCCGTATTTGCCCAAGACGAATAAGCGCCTAGACAGATTTCCAGTTCCGCCTGCCCGTTGTAAAATTACCAAGAGGCACTTTAAAGTGGCTGACCCTCGTTTGTATAACAAAATCAACAAAATATTAAAAATTAAAAACATGAGTAGAAACGGATTCAAAAAAGACATTCATACCTGGCTCAGCCAAATGGACTACGATGACGTCGAAAGTATGCTATTATGATGATATTTACGTAACAAGAAGACAATCACACACAAACACACACACACATACACACACGCACACATACACGGAGACACACACACACACACATTCAATTCAATCATTACTACAAAATTCAATACGTCTGCACACATTATATTGTAATGAACATATTTTTAAATACCGACAAAAACTGGGAGAAGACGCTGATGCCCGTATGATAATGATGATGATATATATATATATATATATATATATATATATATATATATATATATATATATATATATATATATATATATATATATATATATATATATATATATATATATATATATATATTATATTATATTTACATTATTTTACAACACTAATATGTTAAAGGTATTTTACAGAATCTTTATGCTTGGAATATACTTCTAAATATGTTACATACACATTTCCAAGCGGCATATGTCGAACATAATGTTTCTGTAAAATATCTTTAACGTATTAATTTCTTACTAACTCCAATTGATACGGTATATCGTCTGGAGTTAGTTTGTTAAGCTTTATAATTGACGCTATCAGGAAAATATGCAGAAGATTAAAGCTAAAAATAGGAATTTCTCAGAAATATTTCTAAGATCACCATTCACTCGTCATTATACTGTGTTTGTCGTAAATAAGTATTAGTTGGTTATGTTTTTGTATTAAGAATCATTAAACATCATTACCATCATTTAAGAATCACTAACATAACATAAATACTCTTTATTGTACGCATAAAGTATACATAGCATAGAATTATACAAATTAAAAGAACGATACAAAAGGCGGCCTTATCGCTAAACAGCGATTTCTTCCTGACAATTATTATCAATTATTACCATCAACCCATTGTTATCGTGATACTCGTCTACACAAAATGAATAAAATTAATATAGAGGTCAATATACTAGTATAACGCTTTTATAAATAACTTCCTATAGAAATGATAAATTTTATAATGTCGTACTGGCGCCTAGAATGATAAATCATGTTATGCAAATCATGTTATGTTGAACAATGATGTACATATATGATTTTAGACTAGTATTATCGCGGAATTGATACATTATAATACTTAACGGGTACTCACGATATGCGGTTTATGAATTCTTATACAATTCTTTTTGCCGATATTTCGACCCAGTTGCATGGATCGTGGTCACGGCCAAACTGCGGTAGCGGGGAGAAACCGTTGACAAGCACTAGTGGTAAAAAAGAATTCTATAAGAATTCATAAACCGCATATCGTGAGTACCCGTTAAGTATTATAATGATGTACAGTGCGTTAGTGACCTAAAAAAATAAGAATAATCATAAAGATTCTGATAATATAGGAGATAAAAAAAAATTTTAAACAAAAAATACAACCGACTTCCATGCCACATAAAAGTAAAAAATAATTTAAATACATGTTGGTTTAGAGCAAACACAGTACTTAGTACATAGTTCCGAAGTCGGCGCTCACCATATTTTGCTGGATCATGACGAAACTACGTGTATCTTATATGAGCGCCGACTTCGGGACTATGTACTAAGTACTGTGTTTGCTCTAAACCAACATGTATTTAAATTATTTTTTACTTTTATGTGGCATGGAAGTCGGTTGTATTTTTTGTTTAAAATTTTTTTTTTCACGCTTTTCAGTCACGATAAAATCAGTTATGGCTGTTGCTAGTCGTCCGCTAACCGGATGAATAAAATTAATTATTCGTCCGATTTTCGGATGAATAAAATTATGTGCTGACGTCATCATATAAAAATAGACTTCTTTGACACAACCGGTCGGGGGCGCTACCGCGCCCCCTCCCTTAGATTCTGAATTGGAAAAATCTGTTCGAACCTAACCTAACCGAGTAAAACAACTTTTTCTGAGTAAACATTTATTTAAAGAATAGACCTATAATTATCAATATTTAAAGTAGAAAAAGTAATATAAACCTTATAACTAAGAGTATAATTCAACTGATACTGATAAAAATAACCCATCCAATTTAAAAAGGTTGGTAGTACTCTTGCATCTTTCAGGTAATTGTATTCAAAGTGGAATTTTTGATCATAGTTGGTATTGTGAACAACAACATTATGTATACGTAAGCACAATATGGCCGATGCCTACGGTTTAAACTTGAAGGACCCCAGCATTATCAGGGTTGAGGAGTTGAAGGTCAAAATTATCATGTCATATCTTTGCTTAGTAATCTCATTACATATACGTAAGCACCATATGGCCGATGCTTATGGTTTAAACTTGCAGTACCCTGCATCATCAGGGTTGAGGAGTTGAAGGTCAATTTTCTTATCATACGTCTTTGCTTTGTAAATATATTACATATCCATAAGTATCAAATGGCCAACGCCTATGGTTTAAGCCTGAAGTACCCCTGCATCATCAGGGCCGAAGAGTTGAAGGTCAAAATTATCATGTCATATCTTTTCTATGTAATCTCATCGCATGCACGTAAGCAACAGATCCTCCCCAACTTCTATGGCTTGGGCTTACAGTACCCTGCATCATCAGGGTTGAGGAGTTGAAGGTCAACTTTTTTATCATACGTCTTCGCTTTGTAAATATATTACATACCCATAAGCATCAAATGGCCAACGCCTATAGTTTAAGCCTGAAGTACCCCTGCATCATCAGAGTTGAGGAGTTGAAGGTCAAATTTTTCATCTTATATCTTTGCTTAGTAATCTTATCAGATATACGTAGCGATCATGTAGCTAACGCCTATAGTTTAAGCTTGAATCACCCCAGCATCATCAGGATTGAGGAGTTGAAGGTCCAATTTTCCACCGTATACAACCATTTTTCTAATGTTTTACCTTACATTTTTTTAAATATCATTTTGAATGCGTAAGATTGAAATAGCTAAGTTTTATGGCTTAGGCATTCAATACCCCTGCATCATCAGGATTGAGGAGTTGAAGGTCCAATTTTTCGTCGTATACCTTTGCTTAGCAATGTTATTACAAATCCGTGAGCAACAAATGTCTAACGTTTATGGTTTAAGCCTGCAGTACCCCTGCATCATCAGGGTTGAGGAGTTGAAGGTCAAATTTGTCATCGTACATCTTTGCCTTGCTATCTTATTATATATCCGTAAGCACTAAATGGCCATCACCTACGGCTTGGGCTTACAGCACTCTGCATCATCAGGGTTGAGGAGTTGAAGGTCATTTTTTTTATAATATGTCTTTGCTTAGTATTGTTATTACATACCCATAAGCACCAAATGGTCAACCCCTATGGTTTAGGCTTGAGGCACCCCTGCATCATCAGGATTGAGGAGTTGAAGGTCAAATTTTCATCACATGTCTCTGCTTAGTAGTCTTGTTACATATATGTAAGCACCAAATAGCTAATGTTATAGTTTAGGATAGCTGTAACCCTGCATCATCAGGATCGAAGAGTTGAAGGTCAAATTTTTCGTCAACCTATATAAGCATAGATATATAATACATATTCCAAGTTTCATAAGAATCGATTCGGCAGAAGCCGAGTTATCTCAAATTATCTAAAAAACTTGAGGAGTGGTGGTGGTTTCCACCCCATAACTCAAAGAGTTAAGCATCACAGCATACCCATGTCCAAGAGAAAAAGTTGCGTGACGAAATTTCCTATCAAATGAAAGAAAGAAAATGGAAATCGGTTTATAAACACCCAAGTTATTCAAGATTTTAAGAAACCGACATTTTCCAATTTTCCGGGAAAACCGCCGGAAGGTTTTCATTTTCCTCAATATGGGACTGCCTGTGAAACTAGTCGCATACAATGTCGTATGAATCGTGTCGGTAGGTCGACGATTTCTAGCCATTTCGCCCGAACATACATAAAAAAAAAAAAAAAAAAAAAAAAAAAAAAAAAAATATACGTGACGAATAGATAACCTCTTTCCTTTGGGAAGTCGGTTAAAAATAGCTTGGCACTTGGGACAAAATGTTTGCATCGCTGATTAATTGTCATAGTGTAACGTATCTTCAAACATGCTTCTAGTTCAGCCAAATGTAAAGCAAGATACTGGAGCTAGCTTTTACCCATATAAAAACAAGATGGTTTTTAAAAAAAGTTATATAAAAAAGAGCTTCGCTTGAGTTTCTTGCAATATTTAATCAGATGAGGTCGTGTTCTGATCCGGTGTTGAGGTACACTCCTATACAGCTACAAAAAATACTATTACACTGCTTAATAGGTATATTTTTTATAATTGACTGAAGTAGTGACGAGCATGCAGTCCACCTGATGGTAAGTGGTCACTGCCGCTCATGGACATCTGTAGTCAAATTCATACAGAACATGGGTTCTATCAGAAGTCAATCACAGATGCGTTGCTACTCCCGAGGACTATGATGGCCGCCTCATATAATAGTGTAATAAGTACATAACAGAAAATTTACCTTAACAGGTTTCATCGTAGAAGCTTCCAGATTTAAGTTTCTGTTTTTCAGTGAACTCGATGAGTTGCCTGTGAATGAAAAAAAGTCTTATAGATGCGGCCTTAAAAAATCAGTTAATCAAAATTAATATAATAATATATATAAGCGGGACGACCCGCGAGGCGGAGTGGTTTTTTTATCTAACTGATAAATCGTGTGTCCATGGACGGCAGTGACCACTTGTTATCAAGTGGACTGCATGCTCGTTTGCTACTTCAATCAGATAAAATCGCATGCTTAAGAAATGGATGTACACACATACATACTTATATATACACTCATACGTCTGGAAAATGTTGCTCTCCTTGTAACGCAGTGGAATATTAAAATCGACTGCTTAAACTGAAATTAGCAATCGGGTTTTTTCCTTTCTCCCCTTTTTTCTACTTACAGCGGCATAAAAAAAAAATAGCCTTTGTCACTCTTCAAACTCCAATGATTCTAATGATACGTCATAGGCTGCAATCCATTAAGCCCTTTGGGTAATAGCGTGCCAAAGAAATAGACATACATACGTACAAACATACATCTCTCAACCCATTATTGTCCCACTGCTGGGTACAGGTCTTCTCTCCGAATGAGAGAGTTTATTCCATAGTCCACCGCGCTGGCCAAGTGCGAATTGGTGGACTTCACACACCTCCGACAACTTTTTTTTGTAAAGAACTCTCGGGTGTGTAGGTTCCCTCACGATGTTTTCCTTCACCGGAAAGCAGTGATAATTAATTTCTTATACGCACATAATTTTAGAAAAATCAGTGGTGCATGCCTGGGTTTGAACCTTGGACCTCCCGATCGAGAGAGTAAGTTTTAACCATTAGGCTATCACTAAACATACATATACGTATACAATATATACGTTCGAAAAACATTACTCTTCTTCTAATGCAGTCGGGTAAAAAAATACATAAATAAAATGTTTTCCACTCATTAGTATCACCCGTTAGATAGCAATGTATTTATGAGGCTATTTCACTAATAGCATTTAAGAGGAGACGTAGGCCCCTAAATCCCTCGTCCCTGTAGCCTCGGGGTCAGAATAGGGCTACGGTATCCCCTGCCTGTCGTAAGAGGCGACTAAAAGGGGCTTCCGGGGTTGCAGACGGCTAGAGTGGGAGCTCGAACCGTTCGGTCAGGCAATCCCGGGAAGGACGGCGGTATGTGTGGTCGCATACCGTCGTAAAGACTAGACGGAGCGGTGGGCCCAGCCGCCCATCTGGGAGGATTCCGGCTGCCGTCCGTTGGAGGTCCCGGAGTCCTCTTTATACTAGCGCCGAGGACGGCCACCGGGGGAGTTTTAGTGCGGGAAAAATCCCACATAACCCTGCGTCGCTCACACGGAGTCGGGTACCTTTTGAAGGTTTCCCCCTCGAAAACAAAAAAAGGCCCCTAAATCCACACAGCTGATATTAAGTTATGAAAATTCTATTTATAGCATATAAACGATAAAGAGCGTTTTATTTTCTGCAAGTACAAAACTGAAACGCCCGCGCTGAGCTAAATTTAAACTGGCACATTGTTATTAGATTTTATAAAATTGTGCCGTATTTTTATAAAATTAAAGTAGCAAGGAACGCAGTTCACTTTGTATTTATTTTTATACGATAAACTTGAACTATATTAACTGTAACCAAAACCCAATTTTGTACAGTTTGATGTAGCAAAGGAGCTTAAAGTCGACCTGATGGTAATTGGTAACTGCTGCCTATGTAACAAACTTCATGTAGAACAAAGGTTTTATTAGATCACAGATGCGATGCTTCTTCCAAGGATGAGATCGTCGTCTCATGTAAAAGCCGGCAACCACTACTGGAATGGAAGTTACCTCGAACTAGCAATACTATTTCCGCGCTGTGTTGCGCGAATGGTAAGGGAAACATACTTTTTTTTATCGGACTGAAGTAGCAAATGAGCATGCAATCTACCTGGTGGTAAGTGGTCACTGCCGCTCGTGGACATCTGTAATCAACTTCATACAGAACATGGGTTCCATTTGAAGTCAATCCAAGATGTGTTGCTACTTCTGAGGACTATGATGGTCGCCTCATGTGAAAGTGTGCCGGCAACCACATCCTTCCATCGAAACGCAAGAAATGGTTCACGCTAGAAATAGGTGAAAACTTACTTATCAGAAGCGTTCGAACTTAGTCCTTTGAGGTAGTAATGCACCTATGGCTGACCTCAGGTAAGACTTTAATCTTATCTGGAGTTGATTACGGATGTTCGTGGGTGGCAGTAACCACTTAAGATTGCTTGAACTGATAGATTATTTAGCTAAGTTATTTAGCTTATAAGTCTGCTAAATAAATCTAACAGGTCAAAATAAATAAAATTTGGTAGTGGTGTAACCTTCTTTGTTAAAACTCCTTCCACCAACTTGCTATCCCTGTACATACCTTCAGATTTAGATATTGCGATTTACTTGGTAATACTGACGATTAACTTTAAATTATGTATATATTTTTTTTATCTGACTGAAGTAGGAAGCGAGCATGCAGTCCACCTGATGGTAAGCCACTGCCGCCCATGGACATCTGTAATCAACTTCATACAGAACATGGTTTCCATCTGAAGTCAAACTCAGACGCGTTGCTACTACCGAGGACTATAATGGTCGCCTCAAGTGAAAGGCAACCACACCCTTCTATCGAAACGCAATATCTGCTTCACGCTAGAAATAGGTGTGGCGGTGGTACTTCCCCGGTCGAACTACAGTGGTTCTACCAACTTTGATTCTTTAAATGATAGAATCAATCATTTAAAGTTAGTCGTCAGTTGTTACCATATCAATTAAAAGGTCGTTGAAGCCCTTCATCAATGTCGATTACTTAGTTCTTTTTCCGATCGATTAGTTAATTTTGACTGTTTGGATCCGAATGACGATCGATCAAACGTGAGATTCGAGTTTTACCGCTAATTTTACCGAGAATTTTACCGTTAACCGAAATGTTTTGATATAAACTAGAAGGTTACACAAACATAAGCAATATCGGACGAATGCTTATTTAATTAACTGATATACAAATGGTATTACTAGGAAATTTTGTAATAACGTAGCGGTTTCGATTTCTCAGTCGAGGGCAACGCTCGAATACCGGGAACCTCTGATTTCAAGTATTGCATTACAGTCAAACATCACGAAGATAATTACAAATCTGGAAGCTTGTATAGGATTTCCAAATATATTTGAACTGATATATATTAAAATATATTTTAAAGGTGGTAGGACTAGTGTAGTTTGACCTAGGAAGTACCACCGCCACACCTATTTCTAGCGTGAAGCATTTCTTGTGTTTCGATAGAAGGATGTGGTTGCCAGCACACTTTCACATGTGATCATCATAGTCCTCGGGAATATCAACGCATCTGTTATTGACTTCAGATGGAACCCATGTTCTGTATGTAGTTGATTACAGATGTCCATGGGCGGCAGTGACCACTTACCATCAGATGCATGCTCGTTTGCTACTTCAGTCAGATAAAAAGAACTCTGTCAATTTGCTTGGTTAGCGTAGTGGACTATGGCTAAACCACTCTTACGCTGATGGGACGCCGCAGCTCAACAATGGGACGGTAATAGAATGGGCGTCCAATACCAAGAAATATTACTTTCACGGGTGCATAGTCATTTTTAATCTCAAGCGGAGTTGATTTTAAAATAGATACCAGAACAAAGAATTCAATAAACGTCGCGGCAGGAAAGGTAATTTTGCGGGCAAGTGGAACCGTCTATTCATTTCGATCTCATGAAGAGAGAAATAAAAATCGCTGTGAGACATTTATCCAGAACGTTGTTGCGACTTCGTTTGTGTATTTTAAGAGTTGATAGAGTCAATGATGTTTCGGTTTTGGATTTACACCAACAAATACAGTGAAAGTTAAACACTTTCCAACCAATTAAAGGTAAGCACTTTCCAACCAATGTAGTTCGACCACGGACGTACCAACGCCATATTAGCGTCGCCACATAGCTATTATATGATATGGTTTATATGTTGGGAAATAGAAGGGCGGAGAGTGACGTAGGCTATTTATTACCGCGCTTTCTCATTCTCATTAGATCGATGTTTTGTTAGTTGATACATATTTAGTAGTTCCAGACGATGTGAATAGATGGCGTTAGTAAAATTCACTTGCAAGTTCTGAATCACGCTATCAAATGCTAATGTTATTTCTCTTTGATTGTGCAGGCGAAGCCGCGGGTAAGAGCTAGTTAGCTTATAAAAGTATAAAATAACCAATCAATGTTTCCGAATACCATCTAATATGATATTCGGCCGGAATTCAATATCGGATGTATTTTTGAAACAAAATTCTCTAAATTCGTTTTCCAGTATTGTGGATAAATAATTAAACATGATTGTTATTTTGGTTTGGATGGAATAAAGCTATTTCAGTGTCGAAATTGGAAAAGAGAAAACCCAAATGCATGAGAGTTTTTTAGGTGTGTCGGCAACCATACCCTTCCATCGAAACGCAAGAAATGGTGCACGCTACAAATAAGTGTGGCAGTGGTACTTCCCCTGTGGAACTACATAGATTCTACCACTTGTTCTACATGAGGCGAACTCCTTAGTTCTCGGGAGCAGCAACGCATCTGTGATTGACTTTAGATAGAATCGCTATTGTAATGATGCTTGTTACATCAATCATATAGTAGGTATAATATATAGAAAATACTTATTGTATCATACTTCATATCATACTAATATTATAAAGGCGAAGGTTTGTAAGTGTGTATGTTGAATACTTCTTCACGTGTAAATGGCTGGAGCGAGTAAGCTGTTGGTAGGGAGTTGGCTAACACTCTGGATTAACATATAGGCTACTTTTAGTGTGGGAAAGTATCTTATCCCCACGGGACAACCGATACATCGATTTATATTCGACAATACATCATTTTAACACGGGCGAAGCTGCGGGGTTCTTTTAGCATATGTCGAATCATGCTCCTTCTACTACTTTTCATCGCAGTTGCTACTTCGGAGAAGTTATTCGGTACACTTACTGAAAGTTATAATTTATAGGTGAGCTTGCGTTCGAAGTCGGGGTGATATCTGTACGGTTGAACTTTGGAAATCAATTTAATACTACGTACTTTCCCGTTGAGTTAGACTTGAAATTTTAAATATGTCGCTCATACTTGTATGACTGATTCGATTTGGATTTACAAAAAAATAACGAAATTCATAAATCGCACTGCCAAACTGAAAGGCATGAAATTTATATTTTGATAAAAAATGTAACATACCACGTTTTTATAACAGATTAGTGAAAATAAATTAAATGAACGCTCAACGTAATACGTGGAACGCGGACGATGCAAAATATTTATAAAAGAGAAACTATTAGAAAAACTTGATGAAAAACATGAAGATTATAATATTTATTTTAAAATAATGAATTGATGCATCATGTGTAAATAATCATAATGCTATTTGCTAATCAAATTACTATTTTTTATACTATTACTTATCACCCGTCGTAAAAATTAAGATTCGACGGTAATTTAAATTTAAAAAACTAAACTTCACATTGTCCAAAGTAGCATCAATATTTCTCTTATTTAAATAAATTGTAATAATTTCCAAGTTATTTTGAACGTTAAAGGTAAAAAGAGGTTTATTAACTATGCTGCATTTAAAAGCAATAGCGGGTTTTTTTGACAAAGTGATCTATCATTTTTGACGTTATGTGTTTTCATAGTAAGACATTGAATGTTCTATTTCATTTATTATGTAGGTATGTGTTTGGGCTAAATGCAAGGTAGTGAGTGTAATGTGTTTTTAGTTGATTTAAGGTATGTTTTATGCATTATTTGAAAAAATATATTAGCATTGCACAACCCTTCTTTACATCAACTATAACCGTGCATTATTTCATATTCCTTCGCCTGTGGCAAGTATCTTAAAAACGAATCACTAGTTTTTGCATAATATATAGACTAGCTGGCCTGGCGAACTTCATTCCACCTAAAAGTCAAAAATCTAAAATTATCTGTGTTCCTTTTCTATATTATAGGTACATGCATTATGCATAAAAACCTTCCTCTTGAATCACTCTATCTATTAAAACTTTATTACAATCCGTAGCGTAGTTTCAAAGATCTAAGCATACATAGGGATAGACAGCGAGAAGCGACTGTACTGATAGTGATTATTAAAAAAGCTATTGCATAGCTTTTATCGCGGGCGACCGAATCAAGAAATTCCGTAACGAAAAAACTGAACACCTCCCAGTCCGCCTACCATGTCGCACACGTGTATATATATGGTACGACAGTACGAAGCTCGCACGGATCTAGACGAGCTGCTCGGAAATCGGACGAATATTTAAGTAGCTGGTTGTGGGAAAGTATATAGTATCAACGAAAAAAACTTCAATTAGTATCAAATATAAAAAAAATACTCCATAAATAAAAAAACTATAATCGCATAAGTTGATAAAAAATGCTATGCAATAGCTCCCCGCGGCAGTCCCCGAGTGCTGCACGTTTTTTATACGAATCATCCATCGCAATGGTTGAAAGCAGGCCGTAAATTCCATCTTGTAAACTATGTCTAGCAGAGACCCTGAAAATGTTGATGGTTGGACAAAATCAATCCCAAATAGAATTGGAATCCAACCTCAAGTCGGTCATAGACGTATCTCTACGGACTAAATTGGAAAGGGTCATATCTCTCCTTTCCCGACATCTTTTAACATGCACTTCATGCTGCTCTTTGTAGGAAGAAGTAGGTGTGACACTTTTGTGCCAGAAAATATCTAGTTTCCTTGGAAATACCCATTGGGAAACCTTGCATAGGATTGAGAGTGGGTGGCGTGAGAAATGAACCTCATGTTGCCTATTACCGTTCTACTATATAGAAAGTGGAGCCATTTCACTCAATTTTGCGAACATGTCTAGAAATCATAATAGTACGTGATACGACTGGGTTATCTTTACTTCCATCTGATTCCTAATCTAAAGACAATGAATCTAATGTAGTTAATGAAAAGATGCAAGAAATGCTATTTTTATGGCAATAAATGCAACTGCAATATTAGTTTTATTATTTTTTAATAGAATATCAATTAATGTCTTTGATTAATCATGAAAATAAATTAAATTAATTACACTTTCTTTTATTTATAATTTAAAACAATTGATAAATTCTACTTTTAAATCCTGATATGGGTAAAAAAAGCAATTATTACAATACTAAAAGTAGAAGTACTTGTACGTATTTTGATTGGCGGTCACGCTTTAAATTCAATTATCAATAATTTATAATCGAAAATCATTTTAGATAAAAAATGAATAATACGAAAACTATATATTAATACGTGAAGAAAAAACGTACGTTCCGTTTTTAAGGTACTTGCCGCAGACGGAGGAAAATGAAACTACGCATGGTTACAGTTGCTATAGTGAAGGATTACGGAATGCTAATATTTTTTTCAAATAATGCATAAAACATACATAATATCGTAGTTATTTAAACCTCTTTTATCTTGAAACTAAATTAAATTTTAAAATTTCGTTAAATTTGAGAATTACACATTTGTACTACTTTGGACAATATCAAGTTTAGTTCTTGAGTTGAATTTAGGTCGAATTTCGACCGTTGCGACGGATGACCAGTACTTATAAATAACGATCAAATAAAAACTTAACTAAGCAATTATTATTATAAAATAAGTAAAAGTACTTGTACATATTTCGATAGACGTTCAAGTATAAAAGTCAATAATTAGTAAAAAGTAAATTTGATTACCGTTAAAATTCTGCCGTATCTTGGACTATGACAGTGTACACGTACCTACAACCCTATTGACGTCGTTTCTATTGACACACGAGATGAGTATACCAGAGAAGTTGGTATGAGGTAATCGTATCGGGTTGTTCAACTTGTTTACGGAAACTGCTAACTAATGTTAAGCGTGTGTGTACAGCCAGCATGTATAATAGTGCTTTTAGTACAAGTTTAATTGGTTTAAAACGATCATTGATAACGTTTCGTGCATATATTGCTATGTACTTTCCACGTTTACGTTTTCGGCCTTATTTCTAGATTAAAGCAGTTCGTGCATTTAGGTGGAAGGTTGTGGTTTCTAGCTCATTTTCGTATGAGGCGACGATTCTAGTCCTCGGGAGTAGCTACGCATATATGATTGACTTTAGACAGAAACCTTGTTCTGTCAGCAGTCATTCACAATCGTCAAATATTCAAGCTCAATTTTAATAACTTAAATTATTTATTACAGTGAAGAAATAAAATAATATACGTTAAGCACAATGTATCAAGAAAAGTTAAACAAGGATTTTTATCCGATTGAAGTAGCAAACGAGTATGTTTTCCTCCGGTAAGAAGTGACTGACGTCTATAAGCAACTTCATATAAAATTCTTCTGGGGTTCTATCTGAAGTCAATCACAGATGCGTTTCGGTCCCTAAGGACAAAGATCGTTGCCTCATATAGAGCCGGTTAAAAACTAACTAAAAAGCATACGCCCGTTCCTTTTGTGATTGCTCATATTTAATTCAGTATCTTCGCTTCCACTTGGGAGTTCATAGTTGCTAGATATCAACATAGTTCGTAACTTAGCTATGTTGAAATCTATCAATTTTGAACTGTTGAAGTAATACAAGTACTTATAACTAAATAACTTACAATAGAGAATTCATCTTCTGATAAAGTTACAGTGTGGGTGGTTCAATTCTAAAATTCTGATGAAATAAAGTTATTTAATCGAATAATATATGAAATGTTACGTTTTAAGTCATATGGTATATTTGTTTCTTTATTCATAAGTTATCCGTTTCCGTCTGAAAGAGGCTAAAGTTTTTCGAGCGTTTGTATCTGTTTGTGTGCACGTCCATTTTTCAGGTAAAACATCGGCTCTATATGTGATTACTATACACGCTTCACACGCTTTCTACACTCATAACCCCACACTAGGATTTTCTCCTGTGTCGCGGGTACCATGGACACACAAGACGAATACACAAACACCCAAACCCAGAACATGAATCTACACTCATCATTCAGATGTTCACCTGTCCGGCCGGGAATTGCACCCGGGACCGTGCGTGTTAGACCGGTGTGGCGACCTCCCGCAACTCATCAAGAGATGGCGCTACTAGTATTCTGAAAACACGCTATCGAAGTATTCTCAATATACCCCGCATATATACAAGTTCCGAACATCAACTGTCGGAGCACGGCCGCTGTCCAGGCATGATCACCTAGCCTGGCGGGAGATCTCCCGCTGCCAGAGTGGGGTGGAGCAAATCCGGAATAGAAAATCGGTATGGTAACCGCTCTGCCACGCGGGTCGTCAGTCTATACTTATGTATGTCGGAAATGGCAGTGTTGTGGCAACACCAAGGCAACAGTAAGGTGGTAGAACCAGTGTAGTTCGACCGGGGAACCTATACCACCGTCACACCTATTTCTAGCGTGAAGCATTTCTTGCGTTTCGATAGAAGGGTGTGGTTGCCGGCACACTTTCACATGAGGCGACCATCATAGTCCTCGGGAGTAGCAACGCATCTGTGATTGACTTCAGATGGAACCCATGTTCTGTATGAAGTTGATTACAGATGTCCATGGGTGGCAGTGACCACTTACCATCAGGTGGACTGCATGCTCGTTTGCTACTTCAGTCAAATAAAAAAAAAAAAACACCGGAACGCCAGCGCCATCTAGTGGCGTTCGATGTAGTTAGGGTTGTACCAGTTCAATGGCCGACAACTCAGTCTATCGTTGACGGTCGGCCGAAGCAGACAACTCTAAAATCATCCCGCGTTCTTAGTGCGATTACTTGCCTACTTAATTTAGTTTGATTAATTCAGTGATTGTAACAAGTTTAATTCGGCAATATACTGTGTGTTAAAATCAATTCTGCAATTTATTCTCGTGCTAACATTCCCTATCAGAGCCTAAAGTAGGTTATCCTGATACGATGAGCGAAAAAGAACCACTCCCTTCGTCATGTATATATTTGGTGCGGGTCTATAATTATGTATATTCATAAAAATTGGCGTCAGTGGCTGGATATAAATGTACATGATTGTTGCTTTGGCTTTTAAACATCGGATTTATTCACTAGTATAAAACTGTTAGTTTGGGCAAAAACTAATCCGTAAATTAATATTTTTTGATGAACTTGATACTTGACACACTCTAGTGTTTTAACATGAAAAACGTTTTTCAATATTTTTATTCGGAAACGGTCTAAACAATTTCGATAAATTAATATTAGGTTTATTGTTTATTTTCCATGGTTTTCTTAGATGAAATATTTAACCAATGATAATTTGGCTTACATTCCAGAGTTAATGTTATTTGCGTTATTCTATTAAATTTTAATAGCTGTGCGACGTGTATAGGTGGTAGAACCAGTGTAGTTCGACCGGGGAAGTACTACCGCCACACCTATTTCTAGCGTGAAGCATTTCTTGCGTTTCGATGGAAGGGTGTGGCCGGCACACTTTGTTAAGAGGCGACCATCTTAGTCCTCCGGAGTAGCAACCCATCTGTGATTGACTTTAGGTAGCACCCATGGTCTGTTTGAAGTTGCTTACAGATGTCCATGGGCGGTAGTGACCACTTACCATCAGGTGGACTGCATGCTCGTTTGCTACTTCAATCAGATAAAAAAATGTACTACTTAGGGTATATATACTCTTCTAACTTCTTCACTGCGCAGTGATAGTCTGATGGTTAAAACTCGGCTCCTCAATGAGAGTCCGTGGTTCGATTCCCGTGCCCTCACCATTGATTCTTATAAAATTACGAGTTGACCCGGCGAACTTCGTTGCGACTAAAAGTCAAAAATCTAAAATTATTAGTGTTACTCTTATATATTATACATGTATTTTACATAAAAACCTTTCCCTTGAATCACTCTGTCTATTAAAAAACTGCATTAAAATCCGTAGCGTAGTTTTAAAGATCTAAGGCTACGTACTCACGGAGCGGTTTTCACCCATGCCCGCCGCGGTCGCGGTACTGATGTTTTATTTGTGAACTCACGAGACCGCCTATTTTTGCGGTTCCGCTGCCGTCGCGGTTGCGATTATCGACCGCAAACGTGGGGGGCGAAAATCGCAAGACGAGACGGGCGGTTTACCATCAGTTGAGGTCCTGACTACTGCACTCGCCCGCCAACTGATCGCAGAGCGCGCGGGCGCAAACCGCCGCGGCTGCGGCTGACCGCGTCCCGCGCGGTTCAACAGGTTGCCCGCCGGTGCAGCGGGAGCCGCAAACAACCGCGCGCATCCGCAAACCGCTCCGTGAGTACGTAGCCTAAGCCTCTCGCTGTCTGTCGCTAAGCATACACAGGGACAGACAGCGAGAAGCGACTTTATTTTATACTATGTAGTGATAGTGATTTGCGAATTAGAAATTAATTATAACTGATCTACGTTGAAGAGAAACATCGTGAGGAATTCCTCATACAAAACTAAATAAAAAAGTTCTCAAAGACGAAGTCTACCAAACCGCGTTTGGTCAGTGCAGTGGATTATGACCGTAAATTCTCATTCAGAGAAGACCAGTGCCCCGCTGTTGGTCATTAATGGATTGACGCTAACTTCTTCTCAGAAAGAAAGGTGGTAATTCGCCTTGTAGCCCGACCCTTGAGGCACCACCGTCACACTTCTCTATATATTAATCTTATCTACATATATGTATATTAATACGTGAAGCAAAAACTTGTGAAGTATTTTTATGTAATATGCCGCGGACGGATAAGTATGAAACTTTGCACTGTTATAGTGGAAGTAAAGAAGAGGTGCAGAATGTTATTTTTTTTCAATAATGCTTAAACATACATAAAATCAACTAAAACACATTACACACACTACCGACCGTGCTTTTGTCATAAATAATAAACGAAATAGGACATCCAATGTCTTACTATGAAAACACAACGTCAGAAATGTCAGTGTCTTTGTCAAAATACCCACTATTGCTTTTAAATGCGGTTTAGCTAATTGAACCTTTTTTTATATTTAACGGGTGCGTACAAAATTATTACATTATACTTGAAAATTATTACATTTTACTTGAATTTGAGAAATATTCGTACTATTTTGGACAATATGAAGTTTAGTTTTTGAAGTGAAACTTCTTTATCGGGGTTGTTGAAGTGAAGCTTAAGTGAAACTTCTTTATCGGGGTTGGAAAAAAATTTAGTGTAACATTTTTTCGTTACGCGCCATCTTTTTTTTTCCGTTACGCGCCATCTTTTTCTTATCCCTACCACGCGTGATATTAGATAGATTATTATAGATTAGATTATTAGATAAAGTTTAATAAAACCCTTTTATTAAACTTTATCTAATTTAACTTTATTCAACCAATTTCTGTAAAGTTGCATATAGTTGCGAGTGTACGTTAGTACACGCACACATTTTTTTAAATTTAAATTACGGTCTAATTTCAGCCGATGTGACGGGTGACTAGTCAGTATTATTAAGCGTTACCATCTGGTTTAATTAGTGTGGTAAGGGATACATATTTATCTGAGGCCAATTCTGATACATTACGACCCAGAGGATAAATGAGTTCCAATTTATCCTCTGGGCCGTAATGTATCAGTGGCCGATTTCAGGTATTCAAGCAACTTTGACGAGATATCGGCAAAAATAGAAATCGCATATCATTAGTACCATTTACGTATTGAAACATGTGATAGCAAGAGCAGTGATAGCCTAATGGTTGAAACTTGCCCTCTCGATCGGGAGGTCCGAGGTTCAAACCCAGGCACGCACCAATGATTTATGTGCGTATTAGAAATTAATTATCACTGCTTTTCGGTGAAGGAAAACATCGTGAGGAAACCTACACATCCGAGAGTTCTTAAAAAAAAAAAAAAGTTCTCGGAGGTGTGTGAAGTCCACCAATTCGCACTTGGCCAGCGCGGTGGACTATGGCCTAAACTCTCTCGTTCTGGGAGAAGACCCGTGCCCAGCAGTGGGCCAATAATGGGTTGATGCGACGTATTGAAACATACAAATTTCGCTCTCATGTTAGTATCATATAATGAATAATCTGTTGCTTAGCGTTAATAAACATTTATTCTTCTCCCACTTTACGTTTACCGTTAAACATTAACTCTACGTGTAAAGTTTCAGAAAGCCTTAATTGAGCAATAATGCAAGTAACGTGCGAGTAATCTCATGTGTTTAATTCAACTTTTGTTTGCATGAAACGAAGGCTGGCATTTATGAGAGTTGAATAATTACAGAGTTGTGAGGTTGCTTGCTCTTTGAGGTTAGCTTCGGATTTTAATGAACCGCTCTGTATACTTATATGTATGTACGATGTCTTCTATTTTCTTCAGCATGATCGTTAGAGTTATTTTGTAATATTTGCAAGGTAAAACAATATAGTTAAATGAGTTACCACAGCCAGACATACTTCTAGCGTGAAGCAGTTATTGCCTTTCGGTGGAAGTGTGCGGTTGTCGGTTAACTCTAGTATGAGGCCACCGTATCAGTTTTTTTTTGTTTTTTTATTTTTTTTTTGACTGAAGTAGCAAACGAGCATGCAGTCCACCTGATGGTAAGTGGTCACTGCCGCCCATGGACTTCTGTAATCAACTTTATACAGGACATGGTTTCCATCTGAAGTCAATCACAGATGCGTTGCTACTCCCGAGGACTATGATGGTCGCCTCATGTGAAAGTGTGCCGGCAACCACACCCTTCTATCGAAACGCAAGAAGTGCTTCACGCTAGAAATAGGTGTAGCGGTGGTACTTCCCCGGTCGAACTACACTGGTTCTACCACCTAGACAAATGTTATCGGGACTTGTTAAGTATCTGTTATTGACTAAAGGTAGAACGAAAATTGCATATCAAGTTGCTTACACAGGTTTATGGTCAGCAATAATTACTTCTTTTGTTTACGAGGGGGAAACCTTCAAAAGGTACCTGACGCCATGGGAGCGACGCGGATTATGTGGGATTGTTACCACATTAAAACCCCCCCAGTCGCCGTCCTCAGCGCTGCGTGGAGAATTCAGGGATCCGGAGTCCTCCGATCGCGATGCCCCTTTCAGGCTCTTCCCTGGTGGGCGTAAACGCTCACCGCACCTTCTGATGTTTACGGTGGCATGCGACCACACATGCCGCTGCTCTTCCTGGAGTTGTTTGGCTGGACGGCTCGAGCTCTCATTCTACGCGCCCCCGGACACTCCTTTTAGTCGCCTCTTACGACAGGCAGGGGATACCGTAACCCTATTCTGGTCCTACAGGAACTACAGGGCGACAGCAATAACCATGAGATGGTCCGCATCCTTTCTTGCCACTTAAGGTTAGGTAAATCCTTTAAAAAAGAAGTAGGTATGGTATGGCAAGTGGCTGTTGTTGACAGACTTACCCAATGTTTCCGATGCAGCGGAAGATCTGCAGCACAGGTTCCCGAGGATCTTCTTCAAGATGCCCCGTAGCCGCAGGGCGTAGGAGCCGTATACCAGCGGGTTCATGCAGGAGTTGGAGACGGCCATCGCAAACAGCAGGTCCTGGACCTGGGGCGAGACGCGCGACGCTGAATCACGGTCCACCATGTACCTGGTGATGAACTTTATTTAGCATTTTTTTTGCTGTTTTCGCTCCATCCCCCTTCACCAATATATTGGATTCTGCTGTACACAAATACATAAATAGTCGCATCAGAATAGTCTAAATTTATCGTTCAGACATCTGGGAATGTTTGCGTGTCGTATCGGTTTAGTAAGCGCTCTACAACAGACAACAGGGATGTTACGGAGCTCCGTATCCGTAACCAAAACTATCGGATATCCGTAATAAAACATATCCGTAACCGTAACCGAATCCGTTTTTAAGTTTCGGATAATGTCGAATACAGGAGGAACCTAAGTGAAACATGTTTTAGTAAATAATACCTAGTATTGATTAGATATATCTAATAATCTATATTTCTATACTAATATATAAAGCTGAAGAGTTTGTTTGTTTGTTTGAACGCGCTAATCTCAGGAACTACTGGTTAGAATTTAAAAATTCTTTTTGTATTGAATAGACCGTTTATCGAGAAAGGCTTTAGGCTATACAACATCACGCTGCAACTATTAGGAGCGAAGAAATGATGGAAAATGTGAAAAAAACGGGGAAAATTATTCATCCTTGAGGGCTTCCGTTGCGTGCGCTGCGAGACGGTACAAGATACCAAAATATATATGTTAAACTTATTTCTCTTGAAATGATCAAAAAAAATGTCCGCGACAGTATGTGTCTATCTTTTAAGATTAACTCACTAGAACCGTTTTCATGGTAATCAAATTCGGTCGAAATTAGTTAAGAGTTGTATCAACGTAATAATAATAATCTTTGTCCAAATAAATGTGTTGTTGATTAAGAGTATTTAATTGTGAACAAAATTGTCTTTGACATCACATAATTTCAATGAACATCTTAGAAGATATGACAATTTTAAAATAACACCGATATAAAATTCAGCCGCGCCGCATGATGTGCAAAACATGACGCTGCAAGGAGGGCGTTGCTTGCGAGGGACGCGGAGAGAGGGGTGAAAATATAACTAAAAATATAATTTACGCAGAAATACTCTAAAATAATTATATTCTTTTCAAAACTAAATTGTCTAAAATAATAATAGAAAATGAAACGGACAAAGTCGTAGGTAAAGACTATAATTTATAAAGCTGAGGATGTCGTTTACAAAAATAAATTATGCCCAAAATAACTATTCCACGCGGACGAAGTCGCGAGCACAGCTAGTAACTAATATGACTTATTGTAATAGCAAATAGATATATAAAAAGGTAACTTACTGAATTTTATTTTTAATTTCTTAAAAATCGAATATCCGTAACCGAGAGTATCGGATAATTCGAATTAATTTCTTATCCGTAACCGTATCCGAAACTGGTATACTATTATTTCTATATCCGTATCCAGATACGAAATTTCATAACCATAACAACCCTACTCCACAATGCAGGTCTACATTTGAACATGATTTTCGCTTCAACCGTGTAGTATAGTGGTCCGAAATACCGCTAAAAGCTTCCGGGTATATCTCGAACAAGTAGCTTTTATAATTGAAATAGTAGAGAGGTAAATAAATAAGTAACACTTTTTGTTAAAAATATTAGAACGAAAAACCTGACTGTTTAATAACAACTTATTGCCTTTACGTACTTTAAGTTCATTGTAATATATTTCATTTAATGTTTTTCGATTTTTCGTCACAATTAAAACTAGAAATTATTATAACTCAACAGCCTAAATTCGACCGTAATTCAAGGTAAAAACTTTACCTGTTATTGATCCTTAATAGCACGAATAATTGTGAAATTCAATTAAATAGTATTAATTTCAGACTTATTAAAAAAAGCCCGTGAAGGAAAAATAGGTTAAATTTTCTAAGCTGCATTTAAAAGCAATGACGGGTATTTTGACAAGGACATCTGATATTTTTGACACTATGTGTTTCCATTATCCATCCATCCTTTGAAAGTCCACTGCTGGACATATTCTTCCGCCAATCTGCGCTACTTCGACAGGTACTGAGCCATCTTAATCCAGTAACCCGCCGTTTTCTTCAGGTCATTAGTCCCCCTGGTCGGGGGCGGCCTACATTTCTTTTGCCTAGACGTGGTCTCAACTCGAGAACTCTTCTACCCCATCGGTTGTCTGCCTTACAATCGATGGTTGTCTATCCTACGAACGATTTGGCCTGCCTATTGCCACTTCAGCTTACTAATTCTGAGAGGTATGTCGTTAATTTTCGTTCTTCGACGGATTTCATTCATCATCATTTTGAGCTTACGCACGAGGCTCACAGTAAAGGACCACGTCTCGGCTCCGTATGTCATCACTGGCAACACACACTGCTCGAACATCTTCGACTTCAGGCTCTGAGGTATATCGGATGAGAAGATATGGCGCAGTTTCCCGAAAGCTGCTCAGCCGAGTTGGATTCTACGGTGACCTCTTTCTTGAAGTTGGATTTAGCCATTTGCATCACCTGCCTCTGGTAATAATATATTCGTCAACAACTTTGCGAGTGGTGCCGTCAACAATGATCCGTATGGGTGTGATCTTCATCTTGTCCACATTCATCTTAAGACCCATCTGTTAAGAGGCCCCAGAGAGGTCGCTGAGCATGGTGTTTAGCTGATCCATCGACTACACCATGATGACTATGTTGTCTGAGTGAGTGATATTTATTTATCCGTCACCGATGTTGATGCCGAATCCTTTTCACTTCATCAGTTTGAACTCGTCTTCCAGTGCACCGGTAAACAGTTTCGAGGATAATACCTCCCTGTCTCACACCGCGCTGCAATTGGATCAGGTTCGTACTTCCGTCGTGTAATCGGATCAGCATTGCTGTATATGTACACTTCAACACTTCGATGTACCGATAGTCAATATGGTACCACTGGAGCGATTCCAACATCGCCAATGTCTCGACAGAATGAAAGGTTTCCTCATAGTTCATATAAGCAACACACAACGGCAGATTGTTCTCCTCGACCTTTTGTAATATTTGCCGCAGTGTGTGTATGTGGTACATCCATGGTCCAAAACAATTGACGTTTAATAGTCTGAATGTAAATGTTATGTCTGTTAATGTCTGAGTAAAGAGCAGTAATAGCCTAATGGTTGAAACTTGCCCTTTCGATCGGGAGGTCCGAGGTTCAAACCCAGGCACGAACCACTGATTCATGTGCGTATTATATATTCATTATCACTGCTTTTCGGTGGAAGGAAAACATACAACAACAAACCCGAGAGGTCTTTAAAAAAGTAGTTCTCAGAGGTGTGTGAAGTGCAACAATTCGCACTTGGCCAGCGCGGTGGACTACTGCCTAAACTCTCTCATACTGAGAGAAGACTGCCCAGGGACAATAATGGGTTGACGAGGAGTCTGAATGTTAAAACTCAGTAATAAAATAAAACGCTATTGTAACTACGCAATTAGCGGTCGTTTGTTATTATTACAAAATTGAAATACATATTTTTCCGTACAGACGATCTTATTTACAATGGTAATTGTTCCTCGAATTTATATTTGCCCTTTTGCAAATTCCAATCTTCTAGGGCTATCCCAGTAATATATAGCCCATAGCGATATTTGCAGAGAGACATATTGACATAACAATTTGCAAACTCAAACGATTCTGGTTAATATTATTTGGTTACAATCTGTCAACCGTTCGCGTTGTGGCGCGTGCCCAATAAATGTGCATACATACAAATAGACACATATATATCCATGCTTCCATACTGATATTATAAATGTGAAAGTGTGTTTGTTTGTTCCTCTTTCACGTCGCAACATAGCTTTAATATGGTTTATATGCTGGGAGATAGTTCGGAGGACGGAGAGTGACGTAGGCTACTTTTTACCGCTCTCTCTCATTCCCATGAGATTATCGATGTTTTGGTAGTCGATACATATTTAGTAGTTCCAGACGTTGTTAATAGATGGCGTTAGTAAAATTCATTTGCAAGTTCAGAATCACCCTATCAAATGCTAATGTTAATTCTCTTTGACCGTGCGGGCGAAGCACCGGGTAGGAGCTATTACTGCATATGCCCGAAAAACATTACCCTTCTGTAAGTTTTGGTTAAAAACACTAACCTATATATATGTAATATAAGAAATTTAATTGTTATTATTCGCAGCCATATTTTGACAGATCAAATGAAGCGTATCTACATAACCTTACATTTATATAAGCCGAGCTTAATTAGCCATTCCATTAACTGGTGATTAGATGTTAAGTAGGTATTCCAAATTAATTAGCACACGTTTTAAGCCCCTTTATATCTAACAGACATTTAACAAGATTATATACAGTTTTTACTGATTTATTCGTACCTACAAAGTCCGCAGACACGGGTAGTATCATTTAAACTGTCTCATAAACAAGTAACAAAGTATAGTAAGCATATAAGTCGTAAAACCAGTGTAGTTCGACGGAAGTACCACCGCCACACCTATTTTTAGCGTGAAGCATTTCGTGCGTTTCGATGGAAGGATGTGGTTGCCGGCATACTTATATATGGAGCGATCATCTCAGTCCTCGGAAGTAGCAACGCATCTGTGATTGACTTCAGATAGAACCTATGCCCTACATGAACTTACAGATACAGCGACCACTTACCATCAGGTGGACTGCATGCTCGTTTGCTACTTTAATTAGTTATATATAAAAAGTAAAATACTCCCGTCATTTTTCGAGCGTAATTATGTAAGTTTTTATCCCAGATGCAATATTTAAAAATTATATCCCTACTAGGCATGTATAACTTGATAAGTTAATCCTATTTTTATTTTAATCTTGCGAAATCGGCTCTCAACACTGTGTATGATAGAATTATAAATATTAATATATTGCATATTTTATAATTGTATTTGTCGAAGCATTTTAACAGTTAATTCTAGACTTAACAAAAGCTAAAACTAAACAAAAGACAAAAGACTAAAAAAAAGACAAACCCGCTGAGTTTCTTGCCGGATCTTCTCAGTTGAGGTCGTTTTCCGATCCGGTGGTAGTGTAAGAAAAAAAATGTAACTGACAATTTATAAGTGCCCCCGCAGGCCTATACAAAATAAAGACATTTCATTTCATTTCATTTCATTTCATTTCAATATATATTACATACCCCTACCAGCATTTGCGAATGTGAATGCGAATTTTGTTTTTGTTTTTCAGTTTTTGGTATAGGGTGCCGGAGGATCTAGATTTGATGACCTTTTTTAGTTCGTCAGTTCGGTTTCAATTTGGATACATTTGGCGTACTTTTGTTGCAAAGTATTATAATTCAGTATTCGCAGAACATTAGCGCCAATTCTTTTTTTTATTATTTAATAAATAAAGGACTTATTCGCTTGAATACCTGTGAGACTACAATACATACATACATACATACATACATACAATAATTTTTTTTTAGTCCCATATCAGCCAATCTTCCCAGCACCCTACCCTCATCCGACATCGGGAAAGCAAGGATGCTGCTTAGATAGCCGACATATGTAGACCTAAAGTTAAAATAAAAATTTCTTAATGATTCGTTACGAACACATTCCATCAAAATGTAATTTATGTCTTCAACCATGACACACTCAACACAATTAGGTGAAGTAACTAGCACCAATTCTTGCGAATATCTAAAAACATGCGAATATTCGTTACATCCCTAATATATACGCTCGAAAAACACTACCCTTATTCTGACGAGGTGGAGTAAAATAAGTAAAAATTTCTAGAATGAAGTACATTCAGATAACAAATAGCTCGAACCAAAATTAGTTCTTTATTTGGTGTGTACATTAGTCCGGCAAATTGAACGAGACCAATCGATTGCTATTCGAAACGCCGCCCGAGTCCTATAAATATAGACGTTAATGGGTATTTTCCAAACAAGTTCGTTAGAAATAGAATTGAAATGAGTTCCTATGTCTTATTTTTTCTGATTGAGTAGCAAACGAGCACGCAGTGGTTACTGATGCCCATTGACATCTGTAAGCAACTTCATATAGAACATAGGTTCTATCTGAAATCTATCACAGATGCGTTGCTACTCACGAGAACTAAGATGGTCGCTTCTATTAAGTGTGCTGGCAACCACACTCTTCTACCGATACGCAATAAATGCTTCACGCTAAAAATGTGTCGAACTACATTGGTTCTACCACATACAAAATTCAAAATGTCATTTAAAAAAGCTGCATTATCTACATTTGTTTTATAAGACTGAAGTAGGGAACGGCCATGCAACCCACCTGGTGAGTGGTAACTACCATCCATGGGCATCTGACAACATCACACAGAACAAAGGTATCTAAAGTAAAATAAAGATGGTTTGCTACTCCCGAAGACAAAAATGGTCGCCTCATATAAGTTAGCTGGCAACTACTTCCTTCCACCGATACCGAGAACTGCTCACGTTTAAACTAGGTATGGCAGTGGTACCTGCCAATTTTTACCACCTTGGAAATACCCAGTTAATAGTTTTTATTATACCTCGCTATATATACCTCGCTCGTCAACCCATTATTGTCCCACTAAACAAAAAAACAGCCGAAAAAAGTCCACCAATTCGCACTTGGCCAGCGCGGTGGACTATGGTCTAAACTCTCTCATTCTGGGAGAAGACCCGTGCCCAGCAGTGGGCCAATAATGGGTTGATGCGAAACAAAAAAAAAAATGTTTTTGTCATTAGTATTCGATTTTAGGATTCTGATCTTATTAAAGGTCAGCACAGATGTCTATTAGCGGCAGTAACCGCTTACCACGAGGCGCGTTGTATACTCTAATAATGTAAATTAATAAATATTTATCTTAAACCTTTCCTTTTATCAGACTTTACTAATGATATCGTAATTACGTAACAATTCTCAATCTGGGCTATGTTTAAAGGTCCAAGTTCTTTTAAGTCTGCATCGTCGGCGAAACAGAAGAATTGATTGAAAAATTCCGACCAATCCGCCGGGCTTAAAAGTCAGTTAATAAATAAGTGGAATGAAAGAAGTTCTCGATAAAGAAACAAAACAAATAAACAAAAATAGAACAGCAACATTGTAGATTTATAAAATACTAGCTCTTACCCGCGGCTTCACCCGCACGGTCATAGTGAATTAATATTAGCATTTGATAGCGTGATTCAGAACTTGCAAACGAACTTTACTAACGCCATCTATTAACAACGTCTGGAACTACTAAATATGTATCGACTAACAAAACGTCGATATTCTCATGGGAATGAGAGAGCGTGGTAAAAGTACCATATAAACCATATCATTTAATAGCTATGTGGCGACGTGAAAGAGGAACAAACAAACACACTTTCACATTTATAATATTAGTATGGATATATTCGGCACAGAGTCCTGTTTTTTCGGTTTTGGAGAATACTTTTTTTATACGATTGAAGTACTAACCGAGCTTGCAGCCCATCTGATGGTAAGTAGTCACTAATGCTCGTGGACATCTGCAAGCAACTTCATATAACAGAAACTATAAATCATTAATATAGTTCATATAGAACTGGACTACTACTTCAGTCAGATAAAGAAAAAAAATACTCGTCAGGTGGTAGAACCAATTAGTTCGAACTGGGAAGTAACACCGCCACACCTATTTTTAGTGTCAAGCATTTCTTGCGTTTCGATAGAAGACTGTGATTGCCGGCACACTTATATAGAGGCGACCATCTTAGTCCTCGTGAGTAACAACGCATCTGTGGTGAATTTTAGATAGAACCACATAAACAGAGCAGCACTTACCACTACATGCTCGTTTGCTACTTCAATCAGTAAAAAACTACAATGAACAGAAAAAGAACGCAAGCATGAGGAAAATAAAAGACGCTCTTATCACTAAATTAGAAATCTGTTCCAGACACGCCTAGGATAGAGGAAATTAATAAAACAAGTAGAAGACTCGTCTAGATGAGTAGGCGTGTACAAAGTGGACAATAATAGGAACGGGTAAATACTTATGTACGTAGTAAATATAAGTAAGAAGGCAATATAAGTAGTAAATATAAACGTACTACTGGACCAAAACAATTAGGCGCATGACAGTTGAAATGTCATTAGAACTAGGGATTTCCCATCCCGATACGAAGTATATTCTATTACCAAATACCAAGAGTATGTAGGTATACCATTATTCGTCCCTGTAGCCTCGGGGTCAGAATAGGGCTACGGTATCCCCTGCCTGTCGTAAGAGGCGACTAAAAGGGGCTTCCAGGGTTGCAGACGGCTAGAGTGGAACCTCGAACCGTTCGGTCAGGCAATCCCGGGAAGAACGGCGGTATGTGTGGTCGCATACCGTCGTAAAGACTAGACGGAGCTGTGGGCCCAGCCGCCCATTTGGGAGGAGCCCAATGGGGCAGCGCGCTCGGAGGATTCCGGTTGAAGTCGTTTCAAGATCCCGGAGTCCTCCTTTTCAGCGCCTAGGACGGCCACCGGGGGGGTTTTAGTGCGGTAAAAATCCCACATAACCCTGCGTCGCTCCCATGGCGTCGGGTACCTTTTGAAGGTTTCCCCTTCGAAAACAAAAAAAAAGGTATACCATTATTAAAACATACGCCATAGTGGTGTATGTTCAATAGTCGTGTATTTAATAAAGTACTTTCATGAGTTTAATATATTCACAGACATGGAATGTTTTCCTTCTTTTTTTATTTGTGTAAGAGACTAATGCCTGTTGCAGCACACACTCGATTTTCGACTTGGGAGACGGGAATACTGAGCCCATGCATCTTCTATTGTTAAAAAAATGCATATTTTGAATGTAACAATCCTCCATAAATAGTCTTTTTCCTACCCATTTTCAGGTTTATTGACGAATAATCAACCATTTTAATAATAACTTTAAAATTTCAATAATAATTAAACTAATATTATAACGAAATAACATTAAACACGTGCTGGCTAACGTAAACACCTAGACGATACACGACTGCACGTCACTAGGGGATGTGCGGAGACAGAAACGCGGTGCGGTGTACGGAACCGCTTTTGTTTCATGCGCCTAATTGTTGTGGTCACGTAATACGAACCCCTTTGTGCTCGAGTCCTACTCGCACTTTGACAATGCAAGGTACTGGCCGCGATTAGCAAGCCTCTGTCCCCAGCCGCTTGTTATATATAATTTCTATGTAAAATATAATCAAATATTATAGTATTGGACTTTCTATTTTGAGCTATTTATCGTTAAACCATCGGGATGTTCTATAAATAAAAATCATTAAATTTTATATTTTCAAGAGTTTGGAATAAAATTGACAAATGACACTTTGCATTTTATCTAAAAAAATGTACCCTCCCCAATCCTTTTTTTATTCGAACACGTCATATTTAAAAATTATCTTACTGACAATTGTAACAAGAACGACAACCCACATGTTAAAATTCGTTAAAGTAGTTTAGGATGTAGAGCTTGCTAAGGAAATAAACATTCATACAAATATACAGACACTCGAAAAACATTAGCCTCCTGATGCCGTCGAGTAATAAAAAACAAATCAAATCAAATATCCTTATTCGGAATGCAGGTAGGTACATGCACAGTTCATAAACTATATATTGTTCGCCGTATTCCGGCCGCATGGGCATACAAAATAATATAAAATATTTATAATTTAGAAAAATCTTACCATTAAATTATTATTATTGCATTAACATTTAAATCAGCGGGTCATGGAATTAGTAGTCAATATTAATTAATTATTAGAATTATTGTCATTTAAAAATTCATCAATTGTATAATAACATTTGTCCACAAGAAATTTAGATAGCACTTTTTTGTATAAATTGATAACTGTAAGGTTGCATATCGATTTTGGTATTTTATTATAAATTATTGGTGCTTTTCCAAATATATTTTGCTTATAAAGAATAAAATTACAATAAAATGGAATGACGTGTGCGATTAGGGCCGGCGCACATATGACGGAGCGCAGCGCAGCGCATGCCCGCGAAATTTTCTTAACGAATCACACACTAGCCGAAATTCGCGCTAATTACTGGGAGAATGCGCGCGGATGCGCGCGGGTGCGCGCGGATGCGCGAGCATGCGCTGGAACATACTCGACAAACGGTCGTCATTCGTTTTGCAGTTTAAAGTAGTTTTAAAATGGCGGCTGCTGCCTGTGGCGTCGCTCCGGCGAGCCCAGCGGCCAGCGGCGACCGAAAGCGGACGCTCGCGGAGTAGCGCGTCGTGCGCGCGCGGTCGCGCTCCTGCGCGCGCGGTCGCGCTCCCGCGCTACCTTTCGCATGTGGTCGCTTCCATGCTCCTCAGAAATAAATTGCTGTTATTTAATTTTGGATATTATTTCTAAAGGGACAATGACGATAATAGTTTGACAGCAAAAAATGCGCTGCGCTGCGCTCCGTCATATGAGTGCCGGCCCTTATTCAGTCCTATGGTTTACTTTATATTAGGGGTGTGCGAATAATTCGATGTTACGAATTTAAAAGAAATTCGAACAAACCGCAAATTGTTTAAAATTCGAACATTGACGATAAAATTGAACATTCGAAGTTTTTCGATTTGATTGCATTCGAATTTGCGTCGAATGCCGAATTATTCGAAAGTACGAATTATTCGATTCGAATTTCGAATCGAATATTATCATTCGATTCGAATTTCGAATCGAATATTATCATTCGATTCGATTCGATTCGAGCGGTATTCGCACACCTGTACTTTATATCTTTTTGGAATGGTCCGGTAGCTGCTTCGCTCTTTATATCCTTTTGGGATGGTTCGGTAGCTGCTTCGCTCTTTATATCCTTTTGGGATGGTTCGGTAGCTGCTTCGCTCTTTATATCCTTTTGGGATGGTTCGGTAGCTGCTTCGCTTTTTATATCCTTTTGGGATGGTTCGGTAGCTGCTTCGCTCTTTATATCCTTTTGGGATGGTTCGGTAGCTGCTTCGCTTTTTATATCCTTTTGGGATGGTTCGGTAGCTGCTTCGCTCTTTATATCCTTTTGGGATGGTTCGGTAGCTGCTTCGCTTTTTATATCCTTTTGGGATGGTTCGGTAGCTGCTTCGCTTTTTATATCCTTTTGGGATGGTTCGGTAGCTGCTACGCTTCGTCAAGTAAGCACATCTTAGGTTCTTGTTTCCTTATTCTCTCCGCCATTACAGCTATGTGTAACTAAATACACAGCTATGTGTAACTAAATACGAACAAAGTTTTATTTTGTTACAAAAAGTGTTCCTCTCGATATAATGTCAACTCATATTGTCCTGAATGTGATAAAAGCAATAAAATTCGATAAAAAGACCTTTTTTTTTTGTTTTCGAGGGGGAAACCTTCCAAAGGTACCCGACGCCGTGGGAGCGACGCAGGGTTATGTGGGATTTTTACCGCACTAAAACCCCCCCGGTGGCCGTCCTCGGCGCTGAAAAGGAGGACTCCGGGATCTCGAAACGACTTCAACCGGAATCCTCCGAGCGCGCTGCCCCATCGGGCTCCTCCCAGATGGGCGACTGGGCCCACCGCTCCGTCTAATCTTTACGACGGTATGCGACCACACATACCGCCGTCCTTCCCGGGATTGCCTGACCGAACGGTTCGAGCTCCCACTCTAGCCGTCTGCAACCCCGGAAGCCCCTTTTAGTCGCCTCTTACGACAGGCAGGGGATACCGTAGCCCTATTCTGACCCCGAGGCTACAGGGACGCGATAAAAAAGACCTAGAAAAAGACAAAGATGAAAACATAAACACCCACCCAGACATAGACATCAAAATTAACCATTCAGATTTCTTTCTAGACTAGTATGTATGGAACTCGAAACCAATTGGACGTCAATCTAGTCAAAATCATATAAATATAATGACGACCACTAATATTGAATGACTTAAAATGGAATACGACATTATAATAAAGTTTTTTTTTCTGAAAGTTGGCACACACATCTTTTTTTTTATCTGACTGAAGTATCAAACGAGCACGCAGTCCACCTGATGGTAAGTGATCACTACCGCTCATGGACATCTGTAATCAACTTCATACAGAACATGGGTTCTTTCTGAAGTCAATCACAGATGTGTTGCTACTTCCGAGGACTATTTATTTGTTTATTTTATTTATATATTTATTGCACCTTTAAAAGTTACAATAGGGCAAACTTAATGCCTGACTATGATGGTCGCCTCATATAAGAGTGCCGGCGACCACATCCTTCCATCGAATCGCAAGGAATGCTTCACGCTAGAAGTAGGTGTGGCAGTGGTACTTCCGCGGTCGAATACGCTGGTTCTACCATCGTCAAAAAACCAAAAAACCTAGTATAGGATGTACTAGTAGCACTAGTGCGCACTAGTAGACGAGTCTAAAGCCAGGGAAGCCACGGGGATACTTCAAATTTAATTAAAAACCCTCACAATTCAAACAATACAGTAATAAATCATTTCCCATTTGTACACATGAAATTCCCTTAATCATTTAAATTTTAAATCGAGTATTTTTGAGCTTCGTCTGTTCAAAGCAAATAAGAGGAAAACGTTAAAAAAATTACGTATCTTCGTATATGCTGGACATTCACGACAGTAAAAGTACTTTCCTTAAAATGAAAACTAAAGGAATTGTTTAATTGAAAATATAAGTATGTGCCCGTTGTGACGAAGGGTAAATATAAGTCTGATTTCCGTCAATTTTACTTATTAGAACATACCAACTGAATTGAAAACTTAAACCGAAAAAACTTCTCTTATAAAATACTAGCTATCCCGACAAACGTTGTTTTGCCATATAAAAAATAAAAAAAAATGTTTAGGGTGGACAACCCTTAAGGGGTATGAAAAATTGTGACACGAGAATTTTATATATAAGATTTATCAATAGATTGACTCAAATAAAGGTTTAGAAAAGCGAAAATCTATCGATGCAATGATTTCTATCGTTCTCGTATACCCAACATTTTATTTTTTCTAAGGCTGAAGTAGCAAACGAGCATGCAGTCCACCTGATGGTAAGTGGTCACTGCCGCACATGGACATCTCTAATCAACTTCATACAGAACATGGGGTTCTATCTGAAGTCAATCACACATGCTACTCCCGGACTCAGATGGTCGCCTCATTTTTAGGTGTGCCGGTTGCGTATGTTTGTGTTGTTTGGTTGTAAAAATGTTTTATACTAGAAATAGGTGTGGCGATGGTACTTCCTCGGTCGAACTACACTGGTTATACCACCTTAAATTGTGTAGTAAATTTGACAACAATCTTTTGATTTTATACATATATACGTTTCTACTAGAGGCGTAAGTTCTAACGGGTTATACGAAGTAACCAATCATACTAGTCTATGAAGTATGAAGCTAAGTTTCGGATTGGAACCCCGGCCGTTCTATGTGCGATGTCAATCACTGTCAGCTCTGCGAGATGTTACACCGGGTTGTCAGTCTCCATTGTTTACAAGCGGCTTAGCAGGAATATTAGGATTTTGCTTTTACTCTTGTGTATCATGATGTGCAGATCGCAAGCAAATTACATGAATTATAGTCGGAACGATTAGAATCGTATCTACTGTTATGTTGCAACCTGCTTGTTTTTTGTCACTCAGTGGGGATAATATCGATGCTGGAAAACCATCTCGTCGTCGAATCTCGAAAAAATACGAATTTGGGTTATATACCTTCTTCATCAGAATCAGGAACAATACTTCATCTAATCTTCTGTGTCATTTTTCAGTTAAATAAATAATAGTGTAATAATAAAATTAATAATAGAGTAATAATAAAATATTTTTTTTTATTCACACTATTATTCATTTATATTCATTGACATTTTTAACACTATTTTCTTAATTTAAATTCATTTAAATTTATTTTCTATTATTTAGTTCGGTTTTCTATAAAAAGCGTGTTTTTTAGTTTTTTTTAAACTATTATTTATTTTTAATTAAATTTGATACAACAAAATTCCTCAATTTTATACAATAACTACTTATCATGGCTGAGTTTTATTACGTGCATTGATTTACACTTTTCATATCGCATTATTCTATACTTTTTATTTACATAGATACAGCAAAATTGCCCCTTAGAATTCGTACACATTCTTAAGATCGCCGTTTCCCTTCAATATTCTACGTACGCTTTTCACTTTTTGCATTTTAAAGGTACATTTCAATTAAAATTAATTTTTTATCACTTTTTCTTAGGGTTTGGCTCGAAGAAAACACCATATAAAGTATCTGTTTTAGAAAGCAAATAATTTATAAACTTTGAATCAATATTTAAGAAGATACAAGAAGATAATACTTGTATTCTCTTCTTGTATCTTCTTAAATATTGATTTAAGTAGAAAAAACAACTTTAGATTTCAAAAATTTGCATCGCACTTTAAAAAAATTTAGCTCATTTGCTGTAAGTTATTATGTGTTTACTTAATAACTTACAGCAAATTATTAGTATGGCAATAAAAACTGTGACACGAGATTTTTATATATTAGATTTTAATTTAAAATTCAATTTCCACGAATCAGAACACTAACGTCTTAATTAAAAGTTATGGATTTTTTAAATAGATTTATCCTTCTGGTGTAAAGTTGCATCGAGATTCAACAACATCGCATTCTAGCATCTATATGGGGAAAATAAAAACTTTTTAACAAAAAATATCTACCGACTTCCATGTCACAAAAAGGCAAAAAATAATTAAGATTAATTTTGCTTCAGAACATACTCAGTACTTAGTACATAGTTCCGAAGTCGGCGCTCAACATATTTCGCTGGATGACGGTGACGAAACTATATCTTATATCACATTCTACATTCTACCCAACTGGACTCCTACAGCTTAGGTTCGGCCGAGTATCGCTAATTTCGTTAATTTGCTTCAAAGAGTTGAAGAGTTCCATGACTTTGTTATGGATGTTATGATCAGAACCATATCAATCAGAGTACCCCTGAAGTACATTCTTTCAAATAAAAGAAAAATCATCAAAATCGGTTCACGTGATAGAGTTATTCGTCCAATTATCGCGCACATCGTAAATGCTAATTTAAGACTTATGCGCTTTTCTTATGGACGTCAATGTCAAAAGTGAACTAAAAAAAATGGACCCCATGACACGCACTACCTTTCAAATAAAAAAAAATCATCCAAATCGGTTCACCCAGTCCGGAGTAATCAGCTAACAAACATAAAAAACAGTCGAATTGAGAACCTCCTTTTTGGAAGTCGGTTAAAAAGGAACATATATATGTATATATGTACAAATGTATGCGTGACCGATGTTACGTTTATAAGAGCACGAAATTTCGCTGTATATTGTAGCGAAATAGATATTCGCTCAAATTTTAAAATGAAGCTTGTCGCGAATGTATGCGTAATGTAATTGGAGTAAGTAGGGTTCGCGACCCTTTTTTATTATTTGTTTCGCCCCTCGTAACTTAATCCCACGTTACGCCATTGCTTGCGGCCCGGTACACTCGGCTGTTTGTGGTCCGTATAATAAAAAGGTTGAGTACCGCTGATCTATTTCATTAATTTCGTGTGTAAAAGCGAAATTCAACAAATTTTTGCATGAAGTGGTAACAAAAACACACATATTTTCATACCCACAAACGTTTACACCTATAATGTTAATAAGGTGTTACAATCCGTCAAGACATTTTGGCTGTAGCTCTTGCCAAATAAATGGAAACGCATGTTGAGTCACGGGTTCGGGGATAAATTAAAGAGTGCAGTTAAAGTCCGTAACGTTTAATGGGTAGGTCAAACAAAGACACGACCGCCCGCAGCCCGACAATCCCGTGACTGGCGAGTCGGTGCATAATTCACATGCATTATTACAGAATTGCGATGTCGACAAAATATTAGTAGTGGTGTCCCTACACCATTCCCCCCTTTTCAAAAAATAAAAATATTACAAAATTTTTTGTTAGTAGGTGCTCATCACTATAACTAAATATTTGAAACCAAACAAAATTCTTAACGATCGAGTTACGTCGCCCGCCGTGAAGCGTAGGTACGCTTGAATCGTAAACAAGATGGAATGTGCTGAATGTACAAATGCACAAAGTGAGCACTTACTTACATTATAATATTATACCTTAGAAATATATGTAATAGAATTATAATTTTAGTTTAAACATTTTCAATTACACTTTCACATATAGAAAAAATATTACACATATATACGCACATACACAGTTATGCATATAACACTTGTGCAGGAGTTGGTGTACTTTCCATTGGGTTGGCTGGAGGAGACTTGGTTGCATATGCTATCTGCTTACGAACCCAAGCTTTTACATTTGTTTCTGCTTTAGTACACAAGCAGTAAATAATCATTAATACCAACAACACCAACATTACAACCATAAAAACTTCGAATTTTTCCAACTTTTCTTCTACGTGAGAAGTATTAGAACCGCTTTGAGCTATAACAACATGCTCATTTACTTGCTCTTTACTAATATTCTTTCCCATTGTTATACAAGTAAATTCACTTCTTCGTAACTAAAATGTAATTAATTACAAAAATGTTTAAAATCGTTACTTATAACAATATTTTAACCTAATTACCAATTACGACATCTGAACGTCTACATAAGCATTCTTTGCAACAATACAATAATAAAGTCATGCTACATAAAATGTAATTACTATGTTTGTCTGTATGTCAAAGAATATTTTTTTTAACTTAAGTGAATAAAAATGAATATTATATAATAAAAATATTGTATAAAAATTTCGAGTATATAAATGTAAAAGTAAAAGTATATAATGTATAAAAAATAGTGTATAAGTTAAAAGTTAGGTAAATCGTATAGGTTTTTTAACAATACGACCGGATTTTGTCTTTTTAGGCATATCCTCACAAGTACTTGAAGAATCCTGGTACTGTGGTACTGCAGTTTCAGTTAAACATCTCTGAGGCGTGATGTCATTTGCCAAGAGATATGCTGGTTTTAAACGGTCTATAGACATACTTACCTGTTTATCATTAATTAATATCACGTAAACTTTATTCCTTCTCTTTATAACACGGTATGGGCCGTTATAATTAGGTTGAAAAGTTTTACGTACAAAATCGTTTCTAACAAATACATATTCTGTATTTATTAAATCGGGGTGTACAAATACTGAACGCGAATTATCTAAGCGTCGCGACATAGGCTTATATTTTTGAATTGTATGTCGAAGCTTCTCTACGAATGACTCTGGGTTACTAGTGGTGTGACTTATACTGGAGTCGAAAAAATCTCCGGGTAGTCTTAGCGCGTGACCATAAAACATCTCTGCGGCGCTTACACCACTGTCACTTTTAATAGCAGCGCGCAACCCTAACATTACGGTAGGCAATTCATCTACCCAATAGGATGAATCCAGGCGCGCAGTGATCGCAACCTTAAAAGAACGATGCCACCTCTCCACCGCACCATTACCTTGTGGGTGATAAGGGGTCGTACGTAACTTGTTAATACCTAACAATTTCATCAATTCGGTAAATAACTGACTTTCGAATTGGCGTCCTTGATCGCTAGTAAGCTTTTTCGGACAACCAAAACGAGAAATCCACGTGGAATATACCTGTTCTGCTATTGTTTCCGCAGTTATATCTTTGATTGGTACGCATTCTGGCCATTTCGTATACCTATCAATAATAGTAAGGCAATACCTAAATCCTTCCGACGTCGTAGGCAGAGGTCCTACTATATCGACATGAATGTGTTCAAACCTACCGCACGGTGGAAACGACTCTAAAGCTGAAGTAGTATGACGACTTACCTTCGCTCGTTGACATTGTATACAAGTCTTCGCCCAATGTTTGATGTCGTTATTCATATTTGGCCAAATAAATCTATCACATACCATTTTACGCGATGTTCGAATGCCTGGATGACTTAAGTTATGTACAGAATCAAAAGCAATACGCCTAAATTTCTCTGTTAAATATGGTCTAACCTTATCTCCAGAAATATCACAAAAAATAAATTTCCCTGTAGTAGGTAATATTATTTTTTTAAGTTTTGTACTAGAATTATTATTTTTTAACAATTCTAACAATTGCGTATCAGATTCCTGTTCCTTAGCGAGCTCGTCATAATCAATTATTGTAGGACAGTCAATCGTCTCGACGCGAGACAACGCATCTGCTACACTATTATCCTGACCGCTAATATGTCTTATATCTGTAGTAAACTCACTAATATAAACTAAATGTCGTGTCCGCCTTGGTATGTCCTTTTCGCCACTAACCTTAGAAAAGGCATATGTGATAGGTTTATGGTCGGTATATACAGTTAATTGCCGTCCTTCGATCATATTCCGAAAATGACGTATAGCTAAATAAATTGCGAGCAATTCCCTATCGTAAGTACTATACTTGCGTTCTGTACTAGACATACTCTTTGAAAAGTATCCTAAAGGTGACCATGCGTTATTAATGCGCTGTTGCAAAACTGCGCCCACACATGTATCAGAGGCATCGGTCATGAGTGCCAACGGTGCATCTACGACAGGATGCGACAACGTGACTGCATCGCATAGACTCGACTTACATTTCTCGAACGCTTGCTCAGCAACATGTGACCACATAACTGGTGTTTTGTCTTTCTTTTTTGATCCATGTAAATAACTATGAAGTACTGATTGAGATGTAATTGCGTTCGGAATATGAGATCTGTAAAAATTTACCATCCCCAAAAAACGTCGCAGTTCTTCAATAGTCTTTGGTTTAGGGAAGTTAATAATAGCCTTAACTTTATCTTCCAGTGGGCGTATACCCTCTGACGACACATGATAACCTAAAAAGTCAAGTTCTGATTTACCGAACGAACACTTGGCCACATTAATAGTAATACCATATTTACTGAATTGTTGAAATAATGACTCTAAATGTTTACGATGCTCTTCCTCATCATAACTAGCTACAATGATATCATCTATATATGAAAAAATATTATTCCGTGCGCCTTCATCTAAACCTAACAAAACAGTATGGTGCATATACCTTTGGAATGTTTGTGCTGCGTTGCGTAGCCCAAACGTCATCCTCGGGAATTCATACAAACCGAAAGGTGTAATTATCGCTGTTTTTTCTATGTCCTCTGATGCTACTGGAATACAGTGGTACGCACGATTAATATCTATTTTAGAAAAGATTTTCTTACCTGCCAGTAAATATGTAAAGTCTGATAAGCGCGGTATAGGGTATCTATCCGGCTTAGTAATAGAATTCAATTTTCTATAATCACCACATGGACGTATCTCCCCGTTCTTTTTAGGAACTACGTGGAGTGGGCTCGCCCACGGACTCTTAGATGGTCGACATATCCCAAGCTCTTGCATCAAACGAAATTCCTCTTTTACCTTATTATATCTAGCCGGTGGTAACGGTCTAGATCGTGCAAACACAGGAGGTCCAATCGTTTCTATATGGTGGAATACACCATGGCTAGGGATATCTTTAAAACATACAGGTTTAGTTATGTCATTATATTTAAATAATAAATTACTATATGGATGATTATCCTCCACAGTTTTGACAGTTGGTTGTTTTACATTAACTACACATGCAATATAATTTAATTTTGTTAAACTATCTATTAACTTACATGAGCTTAGATCCACTATAAGTTGATGGTGTGCTAGGAAGTCCGCACCCAAAATAGGTTGTTTAATGTCCGCTAAAATGAATGTCCACACATACGGCCTACGTAAATTTAAGTTTAACGTTAAAGTTTTAATTCCATGAGTCTTTATCACTGTTCCGTTAGCTGCATACAGTTTATAGTCATTACACTGGTTTGAACTACACTTCCTAAATTTCGACACTGGTAAAACTGATACATTTGCCCCGGTATCAACGAGAAAACGTAGTCCTGAATTTCTGTCCGTGACACAAAGGCGGTGACTCGGTGAGACCGTCGTGGTGCCGCCATCCGCCGCTGACCGCACCGCCATTAGTTTTTTTCTTTGCCGTTATGTTGATGTTTACCCCATGCGCAAGGTTGTATGCATTTGTGAGCATCTCCCTTAAATCGGTAGTGGTAGAAACATAGCCACTTCGGGTTCTTACGGCTCATTCCTTCAGCACGGCTACGAGAACTGGATCGTGAGAAACGTCGCTCACCTTCACGTCTGGATGGTCTATTCGTCCTTGACGTCTCCAAACGGCTTAACCGATTACTTAATTTAGCAATCTGCGCTTCCAAATTCCTCTCCTTGCTCGAAGAATCCTGTCTCACCTCCGTCACTTCCTGGACTTCCGCGAATCGTGTAGTCTCAATTACTTTATCAGCCATCATTGCCAGCTTCTCCAAATCCGCCACTTCACTCACAGTTAACACCGCCCGTACTGCTCCCGGAAGATGTCCCATCCACAGCATACTGAGTGTTTCGTCTGTGAATTTATTTCTAGCTAGATCTCGCATACGACGCAAGAGTTGGGAGGGTTTTTGATCTCCCAAGTCCAACTCCTTCAGCAGTTTTTGAACCTGACGAACCTCAGACTCCTCGTAAACCGCTAGCAGTCTGGTCTTCAGCGCGTCATACTTCCTCGTCTCAGGTGGACTGAGCACGATGTCACTGACCTGCTCCACTTGGTCTTTGCTCAGTTTCGCTATTACCAAGTTGTATCTAGCATCGTCCGCAAGCTTCTGGTTAGCCACCACCGCTTCGTACTGCGCAAACCATAGACGTGGTGAATCCCGCCAAAAATCTGGTACTCGCGAAGAAACAGTAATTTGTGCTAAGGCAGTTTCCCCGGCTTCGAATTTCACAAGCTGTGGCGTCGGTTGCGTCATGGCTTCTTCCTCGATGTTACTTCGATGTACACTGATTTTGAATTTTGACCTTAACTGGGTGTTAATTGTTCAATTTCTTGTCAGGGGTCACCAATTGTTGAGTCACGGGTTCGGGGATAAATTAAAGAGTGCAGTTAAAGTCCGTAACGTTTAATGGGTAGGTCAAACAAAGACACGACCGCCCGCAGCCCGACAATCCCGTGACTGGCGAGTCGGTGCATAATTCACATGCATTATTACAGAATTGCGATGTCGACAAAATATTAGTAGTGGTGTCCCTACACGCATATATTACTTGACCACAACAATTAGGCACATAAAACAAAAGTGGTTCAATACCCCGCATCTCGCTTCTTACCCCGCGCGTCCCCTAGTGACGTGCTGTCGTGTAGGTGTTTACGTTAGCCACCACGTGTTTAATGTTATTTCGTTATAATGTCAGTTTAATGAGTGATTGTTAAATTTTTAAAGTTATTAATAAATTAGTTGATTATTCGTCAACAAAGCTTAAAATGGCTAGGAAAAAGACTATTCGTGGAGAAGAAAGGACTCTTACATTCAAAATATGCATTTTTAACAAGAGGAGAGTATTGGGCTCAGTATTCCTATCTCCCATGTCGAAAATCGCATGGATGCTGCATCAGGCATCAGTTTCTTACACACATAACAAAATAAAAAATATATTCTATGTCTGCGAATATATTAAACACATGAAAGTGCTGTAATAAATACTCGACAAGTCAACATACACCACTATGGTGTATGTTTTAATAATGGTATACCTATATACTTTTGGAATTTGGTAATAGAATATACTTCGTATCGGGATGAGAAATCCCTAGTTCTAACGACGTTTCAACTGTCGTGCGCCTAATTATTTTTTCGAGTAGTATACATGCATGCATTCATACATACCTACATAAATTCATAAATACATCCACTTGACAAACACCACGGTAAAAAAGGTCGCTTTTTGAAAGACACATGTTGCTGTCATTTTCATTTTACGTGCGGTTACGAAACGTCAGATTGGTACAGTTTGTAATAAAAACTGGCAAAATAATAGAGTGACAGCCTTTGAATGCCGGTCGCTTTTCAATATCGTTTATATTCGGTTGAAACCCTCCTAGCTAGTTTTTATTGACAGAACAATTAAAGTGGTGACCACCATATCATATCATCACCACACTAATAAATAAAGGCGAAAGTTTGTGAGTGTGTATGTCTTCTTCACGTCTAAACGACTGGAGCGATTTTTATAAAATTTGGTAGGGAGTTAGCTGACTCTCTGGATTAACATATAGGCTACTTTCTACTGTGGGAAAATATCTTATTCCCACGGGGAATTCAGTTCATTCATCTTTCATCCAAGCGGGGTTCATCTAGTCAGTATATAAAGGGGAAACTGTTTCCATTTGTTTATTGTTCTAGCAATTGTTTGTTAGTGTTAATTTGAAATTTGTGTATAAATTGAGTAGAAATGGGACTGGTAAGTTATTTTAGGAAATATCCGAGGGTGTAATCCAATATTCCAGCCTCGGATATTTATAGTCGAAGATTTTCGAGCAGTGTGTGTTGCCAGTGATGACATACGGCGCCGAGACGTGGTCCTTGTGAGCCTCGTGCGTAAGCTCAAAATCGCTCAGAGAGCTATGGAGAGCTATGCTTGGTATTTCCCTGCGTGACAGAATTCGTAATGATGAAATCCGTAGGAGAACGAAAGTTACCGACATAGCTCTCAGAATTAGTAGGCTGAAGTGGCAATGGGCAGGCCACATCGTTCGTAGGACAGATAACCGATGGGGTAGAAGAGTCCTCGAAGGGAGACCACGTCTCGGCAAAAGGAGTGCAGGCCGCCCCCCGACCCGGTGGACTGATGACCTGAAGAAGACGGCGGGTAACCACTGGATTCAGATGGCTCAGGACCGGTTGAAGTGGCGCAGATTAGGGGAGGCCTATGTCCAGCAGTGGACTTTCAAAGGCTGATGGATGGATGGAATCCAATAAAGATTGAAATAGGTTGCTTTGTTTCGTATCTTGTACCTCTAAAAACGGAAACTACGCACTCGTAGTTTTCCGTTTTTTAATCTTAATTTAATCTTAAACAGTAAAATAAAAACACGTACACAACACATTGATATAGTGAAAGGATTAATTTATTCATACTGGGATAGACGCACGTACAGTTTATAAAAAATATCTTTTATGATTTTCACACTTAAATTAACTATTAAAATAAACAAGAACACTTAGCGCTTCGTCCACTCATAGTCACACTGTAGGGTTTATTTGTATAGTGAGTGGTGGGTGGTCGCATCACCCAGAGTCAGATAAGATGTTTAGGTTCATCATTCAGACGTCATAGATTATCATGAATTCGATCCCCAGAATTCGGCCTAACAGAATTTGATTTCGGAAAATAAACTAAATTAATTTTTACATTTTAATTCGTGTGTTCGAAGAAATTTCAAGGGGTGAAAAGAGGTATGCTTTATACTAGTGAAATAATTTGATATGAAAACACTTTAATATGAAATGCAAAATAAAGTTACGCCCATGTCCGTAGGCCTATGCAAAATAAAATGCAAAGTCTACGGGGGCACTTACAAACTATCAGTTACAGTTTTTTCTTACGCTACCACCCGATCGGAACATGACCTTAACTGATCCGGCAAGAAACTTAGTGGGTTTGGCTTTTTTCATATACCTTTTTTGCCATTTTGTTTTTACATGTATAATAAAAGTTAGCTCCAGTATTTTGTCTCACGTTTGGCTATATTTGGCAGGATACGCTACACTTGACATTCAGTTAATTACGGAAACGTATTGGTTATGGTATGTAGTATTTCACTATTTACTCTTCTGATACCAACTGTGTGTTTATTTACTTATTACTCGGCGTAACTGATACATTCATTTTCTTTAATTCTTATTATACGTACAATTATTATTGGATTTTTTCCGCGAAGTACAGGTAATTACATTTGTAACGATATACCTGTGTCCTTTTAGATATTCTCATTATTTTTCAAGGCGGCGGTGGTCTGGAATATGCTTCGAAAGGTGAATGACTCTATTAACTATTATATATAACGAAGTGAGCGTGACGTCAGGAAGGTCAGAGTCTTCGTTACTTGAATTCATGAAGATTTCAAGTAAAATGCAGGAGTTCTTCGATTTATTAAAAGTTGAGGGGGTCCGATCGCTTCGATGGTTGAACAAAAATATTTTTTTACTGGCAGGCGCTCGCCTTCTTAAATCAAATGTTGGGTGAGGTGACAATCACAAATTTATGGAGGGTAGACTAAATTAACATCTTTAGAAATCACTAAATCTTAATAATTTAAAAAATGTGTGCGTGTACTAGCGTACACTCGTAAGAAGTGAAACTTCTTTATGACGTTGTTTTTCAAAAAATAATTTACTATATGCAACTTTACAGAAATTGGTTAAATAAAGTTAAATTAGATAAAGTTTAATAAAAGGCTTTTATTAAACTTTATCTAATAATCTAATCTATAATAATCTATCTAATATCACGCGTGGTAGGGATAAGAAAAAGATGGCGCGTAACAGAAAAAGATGGCGCGTAACGAAAAAATGTTACACTAAATTTTTTTCCAACCCCGATAAAGAAGTTTCACTTCAATAAACAAATAATTTTCGATCTATAAACTAACTAAAATAATTATTTTCGGCATCGTGGTTTTCATAAATACGGGGCGTCCCGCCGACCTTATTATCTTATTTCGTATCCCTACTTCCCTGCTAATATTATAAAATGTAAGTCTGTTTGTTATACTTTCACTAATAAATTACCTAGATTATAACATTTCCATAATAAAATAATAATGTTCCTATTTATTAGGTGCTCACAAATGAGTTATGTTTTAGGGTACTGCAGTAACTATTTTAAGTTTACGGGCGAGCGTCTAATCACGACGGCGGTAAGGGCACATGATTTCTTCTCAGGCCGTTTTTCTGCATCGCAACGCGGAAGCGCGTAGTTCCGGAATCAGAATAGGGCTACGGTACCCTCTGCCTGTCGTAAGAGGCGACTAAAAGGGGCTTCCGGGGTTGCGGACGGGAAGAGTGGGAGATCGAACCGAGCGGCCATACTTGGCACATCCATCGTCCATCCCGGGGTTACTACCCCGGGATGGACGATCTGTGGTCACATGCCACCGTAAAGACCAGAAGATGAGGTGAGCGTTTCACACCCATCAGGGAAGGGCCTGGGCATCGTGCTCTGGCTGTGTTCCGTTGGACATCCCAGAGCACTGCGTGGAGGACCCACGCAGTGCTCAGGACAGAAAAGTATTCCATCTAATAAATAGTAAATACCATCAAGGTCAATACAAAACATTCGGCATGTGAGTTCTAGCACAACTGACATCTGACCAGTGACAGTTCCGAAACTGTATTGTGCCAAACGCCACAACAACACTATAGTCGACATGACCAAAACGGGCGAAGCCGCGGTAATACGCTAATTAACATTATAAATGTGAATATTCGGAGGACGTTTGTAACTCGCTCACGTAAAAATGACAGGTGGTATTTCGCTGGCCCTGTAGTTCTGAGATCAGAATAGAGGTACAGTATCTCCTGCTAGATGTTTGTCACGCTTTTACAAAAAAAACAACTGGTCAGATTTTGCTGCAATTTGGCACGGAGTTAGTTTTTGCTGCTTCGGTTTCCGAGCAGCTCGCATCGATCCGTGCGAGCTGCATACACGTTAAGCGAACGTTCGGCCGCGCTACATGGTAGGCGGAGTGGGGGTGTCAGGTTTTTTTCATTATGTAATTTCTTGATTCGGTCGCCGCGTTCTAAGCCCGCGATAAAAGCTAAACAATAACTTGAAAATATTTAAGTTACGCATTTTACTGCGAAAATGTGAATTAAGAATGTTGATAGAAGGTAGTCGTTAGGATAGTCGTGTAATCTTGAGAACTAGACCTCGCCTCATATGAAAGTGGTCTCATATGAAAGTCTTACCACATAGCCATAGTGGCGTAGGGCAGCCAGCAGAGCGCGAAGACACACACGATGGTGACGGTCATGCGCAGCGTGCGGCGGCGTGCGCGCTCCAACACGCGCCGGTCGGACCTGCGCAGGCGCACGTTCATCTCGCTGTGGTGCACGCAATGCTCTGTTAACAAAAATAGACTTTTAATTTTATGCGTATAAATTTATCTTGCTATAAATTATGGAAAACATGTAGTACCTATGTGACTGAATTTCTAGGTTTATAAAATAGATTAAAAAACTGGGCGGCACTCGGGGACTGCCGCGGAAAAGTTATTACATATCAATTATTATCAATTTATGCAATAATGTTTTTTTATTTATTTGTGCAGTATTTTCTTTGATACTATATAGGTACTTTCTCACAAACAGCTGCATGCATATTCGTGTGATTTCCGAGCAATTCGTCTCGATTTTTTCGTTAACAAATTTCTTGATTCGGTCGTTCGCTCAAAGCCCAGTCCGCTTCAGGCTTGGTAGACGTAGGCCACTTGACGGTAGTCAAGTACTATGTCACCTATACTACAATTATAAGCAATTTCACATGGGACAGGGTTTTTGTTTGAAGTCGATGGGTACATTATTATAAGTACAGCTGTTCTCGAGGATTTACAAACATATAGTCTCGTATGTAAGACAGTCAGTGGCCATGCCTTTCCATCGATGAACTGCTGCACGCTAGAGATACATTGGTTGACTTCATTGTTCTTTAAAAGGTAAGGTACAGTGATAACATTGCAATCAAATTTGAAGGTGGTAGAACCAGTGTAGTTCGACACACCTATTTTTAGCGTGAAGAATTTCTTACGTTTCGATGGAAGGGTGTGGTTGCCGGTACACTTTTATAGGAGGCGACCATCATAGTCCTATTCTCGTCCCGGCACTACAGGGACAATATCAATGACCTACCAATGATTCAACTCACCATCGATCTCGTGGCTGCTGCGTCGTATCTCGCAGAAGATGCACACGTAGCACACGGTGATGACCAGCAGCGGGACGAAGTACATCGCGCAGAGGCAGAACACGTTGTAGGCCACCTCTAGTCTTGCGCTCGGGAAGGCGTCGAAGGCCACGCACTGCTCGAAGCCGGCCACGTAAGGGTGCCGCATCACGCGGAAGACGGCGCTCTGTTAAACGAAACATGTTTTTTAATAATTACTATATTAAAACTGTCACGCCTAGCACTGTACCTAATGACTTTTGAAACTGAGTGTAATATCTAGTACATTTATAAGTAGGTAATGTTTAGTTCCCTAATATTTTTTCAGCTTAAAATATTTATATTATATACAGTAGTTTATTAGTGCGAGCTTATCACGTTTGCACCAAGAATCGTCAAATTAAAATAAACAATTATTGTTTTGAGGGAATATAATTAATGCGTACTAAGGTTTAGAAGAACCAGCACTACTAAGCAGCTTTATCTGTATCAACTTATTAACGTTTAATACTTATCATTACACAGCAGTGCTGAAACAGATGTATTGCATAGAATATTGATCTGCTACGTTATGAATAACATTAATAATAATATCACTTTTAATATTCGAAAATATAAACGAAACTTGCATCCTGACGATATTATGAACTACAGCATTTTATTTGCTATTCTTTGGCAAGAATTTGTTAGTTATGAAAAAAAGTTGCTGAAAACTAATCAATTTTTTTTTAAGCAACCATCGCACGAAAGTAGAGTTCTTAAGAACTTCTTCCGAAACGATAAAAGCAGTTAAAAGTGATTTAAACGAAAACCGAACTATGTTCATCTCGTTCATCTCTTTTACAGCTTCGCGGTTTAACAACTTGCTATAGAGTTTTCCGCAAATCTTTCCAAGCGCGCTAGACGCGCGAGCTGAAATCACAGGAGTTTTAAACTCAATTGTGCAGATAATGGACTACGCATTTTTCAATTTGGAAAGTTAAATTAGAACAACAATCCACGAGGATAATAGGTTGAGATCCGATTGCTTGGTTTCCACACGTGCGTATTTTTCAGTCGAGTCTCGTTAATTCGAATCTGCCGTAATTGGAACCTTTCTATAATTCAAAGTATCAGGAGTTCCCTTGAAAGTTTCTTTATGTTTCTAACTAAATCAATGCATTTTGCACTTGTTGATTCGAACAAAAAAATCATCGCTACTTAATAAAACGACGCGTTATTAGAACTCATCGATGTCAATAATTCAAACACTCAATTCAAATTTGCAGAGAGAAGAGATAGAAAGATTAGAAACTTACAGAGCCATGTATGCTTTGAGACAAGTTTAAACTGGTGTGACTAAACTTTGTCAAGATTATTTTGTCACACTGGTGGACCCAAATCCAAATGGTCCTTCAGAGACAATTAGTGTAAACATTGTGGGACCTTACAAGGAATTTGTCTTAGGAAAATAATCAAAAATACTTAGATTCATTAAAATTACATTCTTGTTCAGTGTTTGCGACGAACTGTCTGTAGGTAAATTAAAAATTAAGCAAAACATCAAACAAACGAAATGTAGCGTTCCTATGGTAAATAGTAAAGTACAAAATGGTTGAAGAATAGCAGTTCAAAAAATAACTATATAATATAATTCGAACTCTTGTTTATTTTCTCTCAAAAATTTCAAATCATTTGATATTTCAAACACTCGATAATTCGAAATATTTTAAGAGTCCCTTGAGTTTCGAATTAACGAGAGTCTACTTCACTGTTGACATTATCGTATTATCCGAATGCGTCAGAAGAAGCGTAATGTTTTCCAACGTTTGTACCGCACTTTGGCACACGCTACAGCCACAGTACTAGTATCTACAGTATTCTAACTTCTTACAAACGCATGAAACGCAAGTTGTACCTACGCGCCACGATTTCGGTATGCACTCGATACCCAACAGCTAGCGAATGTGCCGGCGAGCGGCCGATGTGAGATTTTTATGTAGTGGAATTTTTATTTAAATAATAATGTAGCGAAGAGCAGTTGTTAACTATATTAGGCTATTTTGATTGCTTTAATTGTGCATACGTCCAGTGTTAATATTTTTTATTTTGGTTGGTAAAATATTATTCAATGTGAAATTTATAATTATTATTTGTGGACGACTTATTATTAAGTATCTTAAATATTAAAAGAACGCGTTGTTTTTTACCTTAATCTACTGAATAAAATACAAAATAACTAAGAAAGAAAGTCAAGTATACAGTTGAATTAAAATACTTTAGGCGGGTAGCCCTAACGCGAATTCTCGTCCAGCGCGTCTGTAGGTATAAAATTCAAGGACACGGCGGAGTTAGACTACTGTATGATATTAATACTGTGCTACAGCCCAAATTGCTTGACAGATTTTATCATGTGATATATCATTGGAATTGACTCAGCTATACTATTTATTTTTTAACATGCTACCTGCGTTTTAATATACAGGTGGTGAAAAGCTAATAAACAACCCACTACTAATATATTATACCTATGTTACAGTTGTCCACCAATTCGCACTTGGCCAGCGCGGTGGACTAGGGCCTAAACTCTCTCATTCCGAGAGAAGACCCGTGCCCAGCAGTGGGACAGTATTGGGTTGACGACATGTTACAGTTGTGACAGAAAATCCAAAAAATGCCTTATAACAATGTATTGTTGTCAAAATATAAAAAAAATCGAGTAATTTAATATAAGCTAATACGTTAGTTTTCGTAATTTAACAATTACACTTTTCTTCAAATGTTAATATAAATATTTATCGGCGTCATTATAATAGGTAACCTTATGACCCTCTATGAGTTTATGTGTAATTGCATTTCATTGAAAACATGAATGTAGAAATAGGATGCATTATGGCGACTGAGCGCTTTACGTGCCTTAGTCATAGTGAATTAAGTCCAAGGTACAGGCAAATACTTTTTTTAATATTATATACACGGCCTTGGTTTTTCTAATCAATAAGCAATAAACTGTATACGAGAGAAAGGTGGGGAAAAAGGTGATTCACCATTATCTATGGACATTGGCAACACCAGAGGAGTGCATGCATCGCCGGCTTGAAAAGAAACTCTTGTCGCACCTTTTTTTAAAGAACCCCATGTCATAACGCTAATATATACATGAAACTTAGATCAACACTAGGAGTCAGTGTAAAGTAGGAATAATTTTATTAGGGAAAATTTGAACAATTTCCGCTCTATAACTTTATATTTAATCACTATAGGTATGCTTTCAAAACTTGCTAGCCAAACAGAAATTGAAAAAAGTCGCCGATTGTAGGTGACAGTCGAGTGTCTAAAAAAGGTATAACGGCGATATCCAGCGTTCCTTTGAAATAGGTCGAAAAAAGTGCTTTGTACGTCCCCTAAAACGTGCCGCTCGAGTTCAACCAGAGATAACTGAATAACTGAGGCATTTTTTGAAATTGGTTATGTTTTTGAGAATAAAGTGGCAATAGAGCTTGCAGTCCATCTGATGGTATGTAGTTACCCGTCAGTCTTATCGTTAGGTCTTAATATCAAAAATAAAAAAAAAGTTACTGCCGTCCATTGACATCTGTAGACGTGTAGACTAATACAAAACAAAGGTTTTCATTAAATAAAATTATAGAGTTAAAACTTATTGCCAATTAAATAACAATAAATTTTATTTGTACAAAAAAATCAAAGACAAGCTTTTTCAAATATGTAGGGAGGTGTGAATTTTTAGTTGACTGTAAAAAAGAAAAACATGATTGTAATTATATTAAAAATAAATGGATATAAATAAAAAAAAGACAAACCCGCTGAGTTTCTTGCCGGATCTTCTCAGTTGAGATCGTATTCCGATCCGGTGGTAGTGTAAGAAAAAAATGTAACTGACAATTTGTAAGTGCCCCCATAGGCCTATACAATATAAAGACATTTCATTTCGTTTCGTTTCATTTCGTTTCGTTTCGTTTCGTTTCGTTTCAATTCATTTAATTTAATTTCATTTAATTTCATTTCTTTAGTCTGGAGATACTGTGACATTAGATCGTCCAATTGGCAAGGGTGTAAAAATTATGGATTAACATAAATATTGACAATACTTATAATTGCTCCGTCATCAGAACTAATGGTGTATTGCAAATTTCAGCTTAATTGGTCACTGAGAAGTGGATCAACTTCAAACCAAACCAACTAAACGTTCTTAGTTAATGGATCCAAGTTCTGAATTAAATTTGTGACTCTTGAAGTGGGTAACAAATTTATTTAGTGTGAAGTAGTAAGTTCTCATCAACCCATTCTTGTCCCACTGCTGGGCACGTGTCTTCTCTCGAATGAGAGAGTTAAGGCCATAGTCCACCGCGTTGGCCAAGTGCGAATTGGTGGACGTAGCAAGTAATAAGTTGGTTTCCACCAATTTGCACTTTCCCAGTGCGGTAGACTATGGCCTAAACTCTCTCATTCTGAGAGAAGACCCGTGCCCAGCAGTGGGACAATAATGGGTTGACGAGAGAGAAAGTAGATACTAGTGATTTAAAGAATATTTGCATTTGCAATCGCTAATATTTGCATTCGCAAGAATTGTACGGATTATCTACCAATATTGAATTGCAGGACTTAGCTAAAAAGGTTGCCAAATCTATCCAAATTGAAATCTAACTGAAAAAATTTGTCAACCAAACGAAAAAACGTTGTCAAAGTCAGCGGCTGGCGATTCTCCTATCCCGCCTAACACCTCAGAAATTAAGGGAGCGGCTGAAAAACAGCGCTACTTGAATCACCGATTCCGAGTCAGGAAGGCTGAGTCGATTTCTTTTGCCATGCGAATTTTGTAAGTATAAATGTGTCAAATTTTGTATAATTTAAGCTGTTCTGGCAATAAACGTTTTATTATTATTATTATAAATCTAGATCCTTCAGCCCCCACCCAATTAAGAGAAAAATAAACAACTTTTGGATTCGCGAATGTCGCTGATGATATTCGCATTGGCGTATCTTCAAATAACAACATTGAAATGAAATGTCTTTATTTTGTACTAGCTGTACCCGCAGCTTTGCCCGCGGGCATATCAACGTGTCACAAAGTTTTTCTCGCGCAAATCTCGACACCGTGGGAATTCTATGATAAAAAGTAGTAACATGAATATCGGTTTGGCCGCTCAAGGATTACCTGGTCAAACACAGAGAAAACGAAAAAACTAATTTAAAGTGTGTGTTTGTGGGTAGGAATTGTTATGTATTTTTTTGTAATTAGACGAATTCTAATATTGTAAATCGCTTTTTTGAACCAATTTACATTCTAATTCACAATATCGGGATACTTTTTTCAATCAACTCCTCCACATTTGAACCAAAACGTATCGATTATAAAGATTGATTCGAACTTTTCCGATTTTTAAAATACTATTTGAAGTAATTTTGGCGGATTCAAATTTCTATTAAGATTATAGGTAAACCTACTTTTAATATTAATTTGTGTTCAGAAGTTCCGGAAGGCATTAAGGAATTCAAAAATTCTGTTGGATAATGTACTGCTTACTCCATCTCAATGACTGTGTCTACCGAATAGTAGATCTGTGACGCTGCTTTAAATTTTGAAAAAAAATAAATCATTTATTTTATCGACACGTTCCTTTGGTGGGTGGGTATATAGCCGTCTTTTGGAACCAATTTATAGTGTTATTGGTTGTATTAACAATATTGGGATATACTTTTTCAACCAACTCCTCCACATTTAAACGAAGACGTATCGATATAAAGATTGATTTTAACTTTTCCGGATAATAGTGCTTTGTAGCACTATTATCTACTTGAAGTAAATCATTAGATAATTGGAATATCACTGAACAGCGACATATATTCTAAGTTCATATTTTGTTTCATGTGGCCAGAGATAAGATCTTTTAAGAGGTGTATCGGGCTATTTGTGTGCGTAAATCCCGCATTGTTCTTTGTAAAGTAGTAGACATAATCAAAACACTTTTACAATTCATACGAACAGGGCGCACCCGCTCACAGGGCGCTGCCGCACCCTGCTCGCTTATTTTTTATGTTTTCTTTTATGTTCCAACCTAACCTAACCCATCCTGTTTAAAAAGCTACAGCTAAATCCAACTCTTAACAATAACATGACAATACTCCTGCATTTTTAGGATTTAGGTATTCAAAGTGACACTTTTCATCATAATGGTCTCTCAGGAACGGGTTGTAATGTATTGTAATCAATAAATACCAAACTCATACGGCTTAAGTAGGTTGTGTACTTAGATTATCAGGGTTGATGAATTGAAGTTTAATTTATTAATCACATTTCAGTTTAATGAGCTGTCATTAAACTTATAATATATACTAAAAACAACCGTAAGCATTATGTGACTGCCTTTTATAATTTAGGCTTGCACTATCCCGCATCATCAGGGAGGAGTTGAAGGTAAAAAAAAATATCCCGTGTCTTTGCTTAGTATTCTTATTAGTATTCTTATTACTTATACGTAAGCACTTGCGAGCCTACTACTATAGCTTGGGCTTGCAGTACCCTGCATCATCAGGGCTGAGGAGTTTAAGATCGAAATTTTCATCTTGTGTCTTTGTTTAGTAATTATATTACATACCCGAAAGCACTAAATAGCTAAATTCAATGGCTTAGGCTTGAAGCACCCCTGTATCATCAGGGTTGAGGAGATGATGGTCAAAATTTTCATCTTGTGTCTTTGCTTAGTAATTATATTACATACCCGAAAGCATTAAATAACCAACTGCTATGGCATAAGCTTGCAGTACCCTGCATCATCAGGCTTGAGGAGTTGAAGATCGAAATTTTCATCATGTGTCTTTGCTTAGTAATTATATTACATACCTGAAAGCACTAAATAGCTAACTTCTATGGCTTAGGCTTGAAGTACCCCTGCATCATCAGGGTTGAGGAGTTAAAGGTCAAAATTTTCATCATGTGTCTTTGCGTAGTAATTATATTAAATACCTGAAAGCACCAAATGCCCATCTCGTATAGTTTAGGCTAGCAGCATCCTGCATCATCAGGGGTGAGGAGTTGAAGGTCGAAATTTTCATTTTGTGTCTTTGCTTAATAATCATATTACATACCCGAAAGCACCAAATGGCCATCTCCTATGGCTTAGGCTTGAAGTAACCCTGCATCATCAGGGTTGAGGAGTTGAAGGTCAAAATTTTTACCGTGTATCTTTGCTTGGTATTTTTATTACATAACCGAAAGTACCAAATAGCCAACTCTTACGGTTTAGTCTTGAAATACCCTTACATCATCAGGGTTGAGGAGTTGAAGATCAAATTTTTGTCCCATGAATTTGTTTAACAATCTTATTATATATCCATAAAAACAAATTGACTTACTTCTACGGTTCAGGCTAGCATTACTCCTGCATCATCAGGATTGAAGAGTTGAAGGTCAATTTTTTTAGAAAATATCTGCTTAGTAATCTCATTCTACATTCAACCCAATTGGACTCCTACAGCTTAGGTTTGGCCGAGTATCGCTAATTTCGTTAATTTGCTTCAAAGAAATGAATCCTATGATCAGAACCGTATCAAACTTATCAGAGTACCCTTGAAGTACATTCTTTCAAATAAAAAAAATCATCAAAATCGGTTGGCGGGATATTGAGTTATTCATCTATTTATCGCGCACATCGTTAATGCAAATATCAGACTTATGCGCTTTTCTTATGGATGCCACTGTCAAAAGTGAACTAAAAATTAATGGGACCCCATGACACGCACTACATTTCAAATGAAAAAAAAATCATCCAAATCCGTTCACCCAGTGCGGAGAAATCGAGTAACAAATATTAAATAAAAAAAATAAAATAAAAAAAATACAGACGAATTGATAACCTTCTCCTTTTTGAAAGTCGGTTTAAAACTATGTTTTAACATAAAAATCAAAGCGAAATACTAAATTTTATTGAGGTGGCCTCAAAATTGACTGACTTTCATACAAACTTACATAGGAGGCTATTTAGGTTAAATTGGGGGGGGGGGGGATAGAAAATTCATTCATAATTGACGTCTACGTCATAAAAAGAACCCCTAGTAAAAATTATATTCGTATCTTTAGCAGTTTAGGCTCTACGATGTTTATTCAATAGATGAGTGAGAGAGCATCCTTTCGTTTTTATATTAAGTATATATAGATATAGAGATATAGATGTGTATAGTATCAAATAACATAGGTACACACATAACCAATAAAAATACATAACAGAGGAATACATTTTACAGACCATAACATGTTTAGTTTCAACCAATTCAACTATGCAGTTACTTAACTTATTAACACTTATCGAACACGGAATCAATACTGCGTCGATTAAAATGGACATAACTTTTTTATTTATGAACCGATTTACATAAAATAAACACTAAATGTTAAGTGAAGTTTCCCACAACACAGCGGTGAAAATTATTTTCAAATTGGATAAGCCGTTCCTGAGATTAGCGTTTTCAAACACACAGACAAACAGACAAACAGACAAGATTTCTAAAAACCATTATTTTGGGTTCTATATCGTATTAAAGACCTCTAGAAATGGTTTTCACCTAAATTTATTCCATGTACAGACAGCGACCTCTTACAGATTTATTATAGTATAGATAAGCCTACGGGGGTACTTACAAATTGTCAGTTACACACATTTTCATCGGATCGGAACACGACCTCAACTGAGAAGATCCGGCAAGAAACTCAGCGGGTTTGTTTTTTTGTTATGTTGTATTATTTTTTTAAAGCAGTATCTTGCATTCGTTGCATCACTAGTAGGTTAGGTACTAATAGCATACTAACAGAATGAATTTTATTGTGCCACTTAAGAAAAAGATCAATGCCCTTAGTAGGAATTTATTTAATTCTTCAAAACGATCACCGTTTATGTTTTCAGTCATACAATGTACGAATTGGAAAGGCTATTTCCAATTCGTACATTGTAATTACGAGCAGCGATAGCCTTATGGTTGAAACTTGCCCACTCGTTCGTTCGAGGTTAAAATACCAGGCACGCACCGCAAATTTTTCTAAAATATGTGCGTATTAGGAATTAATTATCTGCTTACGGTGAACAAAAACATCGTGAGGAAAACTACACATCCGAGAGTTATTTAAAAAAAGTTATCACAGGTGTGTGAATGGCTATCAATTCGCACTTGGCCAGCACGGTAGACTTAAATGAAATGTCTTTATTTTGCATAGGCCTACGAAGGCACTTACAAATTGTCAGTTACGTACATATATTTTTTTAACACTACCACCGGACTATGACTAAAACTCTAGGTCTATGATGATATAAGACTATGCTCTAAAATTCTCTCATCATGAGTTTCTCTCATGATGACCCGTGCCCAGCAGTGCGACAATTTTGGGTTGACAACAGACGTACAAGGTGATCGTTATAACTTAATAAATGCGTACTAAAAGCGCAATAGAACGTCTACCATACCAACTAGTTAATAAATAACAGAATAGCGGATTAAATATCGTCTATTTCTAAATCCCCGGCAGCCAACTAAGTGACTTGCATGAATTTATATTACAGTAAAGTGGCTCCCACGAATGTCTAGAAGTTTATTGTGTACTCTGTTATTAAAATTTGTACTAATAGTCCCCTTGGGGGTCTGTGTAATGTAATACTATTGTTCGGTATTTCGAACTAGTTTAATCCTGAAAGAAATAGTGATTAACATAAGTACGAATTATTTATATAGTTCTAGTTGTACACGCGGCTTCGCACGCGTTGTATCCTGGATTTTCAAATTCTTTAAAAAAATGCTGTCTGCCAAAATTTTTTTTTAATATAGTAAACACACGCTTTCTACACTCATAGGCCACACTAGGATTTTCTCCTGTGTCGTGGATACCATGGACACACACATGACGAATAGACAAACACCCAGCCCAGAACATGAATCTAAACTCATCATTCAGATACCTGTCTGGCCGGGAATCGAACCTGGAACCTATTGCGTGTCAGACCGGTATGGTAACCGCTTTGCTACGCGGGTCGACAAAGTATCCTATGTATTTTCTTATACCTGTTATGTGTACAAAGTTTCATGATAATTGGTTGAGTGGTTTTGCCGTGAAATCTAGGGTTTGGGAATTCCCGACAATATCAAAGTCTCGGGACACGAGACAGCACATAGCTAAAGTCCCGGGACTTCGAGACTTTTATGTTTTTATTAAAAGCTTTTATTTAAGTTGCAATGTACATACATTTAAAGTACACACATTCGTATGTGTCTTTAGGTCAGTAATCCGTGTTTTAGTGCATATCTCTTTTTTGTCTGACTGAAGTAGTAAATGGTAACAATATTTATAAATACCATCGCTCATGTACCTGTATATACTTCAAGGTGTTTTTTTTTGCAAGCATGCAGTCCACCTGATGGTAAGTGGTCACTGCCGCCCATGGACACCTGTAATCAACTTCATACAGAACATGGGTTCTATCTGAAGTTAATCACAGATGCGTTGCTAGTCCCGAGAACTATGATGGTCGCCTCATGTGAAAGTGTGCCGGCAACCACACCCTTCTATGGAAACGCAAGAAATGCTTCACGCTAGAAATAGGTGTGGCGGTGGTACTTCCCCGGTCGAACTACACTGGTTCTACCACCTTATATACCAGTATAGCTCGCCCGGGGAAGTACCACCGCCACGCCACATCGATTTCTAATTTCTTGCGTTTCGATATAAGAGTTACCGGTGCTGCACTTTCACATTTGGCGACCATCATAGTCCTCGGGAGTAGCAACACATCTGTGATTGATTTCAGATGGAACCCATGTTCTGTGTATAATGTTCTTTTTGATTATAATTAGTTTAAACTACGTTGGTGTTCAATAGATAAATAAAATAAAATTGGACTTAATCAAGTTTTGACTTGGTCAGGTTTTCGTTTGCCATTGGCCAAATCCGTCAGAATGATCAGTTTTGTTTCAAAAAAAGTTTTCGGAGGTGTGTGAAGTCCACCAATTCGCACTTGGCCAGCGCGGTGGACTATGGCCTAAACTCTCTCATTCTGAGAGAAGACCCGTGCCCATAGGGACAGTAATGGGTTGACGACGATCAAGTTTTGACGAATTCCGTGTATGCCATACCTACAGAAAATCAGGGAAAAAAGAGCTCGCCGCACAGGCTTCGGCTACATGCCCGCCGTTGGGTTAATTAGGTCAATAACATGGAAAATGTATCAATTATTCGTTCGGAAACATCGTTAAAGCAACGAAACGTATTCTCAGAATGAGTGTAATATGACCTCTTGTCAGTGAAACCCTTAGCTTTCATTGACGAGAGCTTGGCCTTGGCTCGGTATACCATTAATTAATTGGTTATTGGGTATTTCTTTACATATTATTCTCGTAAATATAATATGTAAAGAATTTTTGCTGCCTTTTGTCGATATCAGTATGCGATATTTTTGTGAATAAAACCTCAAAATTTATTTTTATAAATAATTAGAAATTACATACAGGTATAAGACCAATTCAATAATATGTGCCTTTTTTGCACGACTCATAATACGAAGCATTAGATAGTGCTATATTTTTTCTGGTAATGCTAACTTATCTAAAACATAATAAACAACAATTTCGTCTGTCTGTTGATTATACTGAAATTTAGGATATTTTTAAGTGCGTGTACCCCAAGAATTACCTAATGGTTGAAACTCCTCTCTAATTTATGTGCGTATTAGAAATTAATTATCTCTGCTTTTCGTTGGAGGAAAACAAACCTACACACCCGAGGTTTCTTTGAAAAAAACAAAGTTCTCGAAGGTGTGTGAAGTCCACCAATTCGCATTTGGCCAGCGCGGTGGACTATGGCCTTAAACTCTGAGAGAACACCACGGGTCTTCTCTCAGAGTCATCAGTCCCAGCATTGGGATAATAATGGGTTGACGAGCGTATATCCATGCGTTCGCTTGTGTTGTACTAACACGTCTGCTTTAATTCGCTGCAGTCTTCGCTACCAGCACGACGCGTGGGCACGCGTGACAAGAAATTCAAATTAAGAATAAAAATCCAATGACACTATAGCTACGTGGAGTAGGGTCTACTGGCTTCAAAGACCACCTTTTCCCGGGCAATTTCTTCGGTGTCCGTGAGGCGGCGATGAAGGCTTTAGTTTTCTGACCGGTGTGGGGCTGCTACAGTAAATTCGATTTCACGAGGAAGTCGCAAATCGTTAGGAGGTAGAATGTGAATACGCGCGACACCACTTAGGTGGATGTCGATGCTTTCGTAAATACTCCTACGCGCGCGCCAACTTTGCTACAAATCCGTCCAAGGTTGAAAACCTTACGGTAACGGTCCAACACGTTTTAAAGCACTGACTCATTTGGACGATCGTCCCGAAGGATAAGCCCTGTATGCGGAGATGCAAACGAATGATAGGAAAAGTATTTATCAAAATTAGGCTAGACCGGGGTCAGTTGAAACAACTTGCCTTTAATTGCTCACAGCATAGCTATTACAGCTGTAAACAACTAACAAAGTTTTTGGGATGAAAGCACAGTCTTTAAATTAACATCAACATCAATAGCTTAGATAGAACAGGTTGCTAGCAAAATGATATTTTATGAAGTGTGTCGAGTTATCTGTACGCGCTGCATAAGCTACAAGCCTGCCTAAGCCTGATTAACATTGTTTATTTTTCACACTAACATTTCAGTATTTAAAATTAATAAAAACCCTATTTTTTTGTGTTTCAACCGCCCCTTGTTTCTACCGTCCCCGGTCTCCTCTACTATAAGTTTGAGTGACAGGAAACGGTTCTACATTTAATTTTAATTAAAATGTTCTTTGTAGTTAATCCTATTACTAAAATACCTTGATGTAAAGATAGTAAAAACAAGGGACGAAGCTAAACGAAATCGGAGGGACAAGTTGACAACACATGTTTTTGATGTATAATCGTGTAGCTCATATGAGGGAAAAGCTAGACCCTAATTAGGCACAAAAAATGTGATAAACGTCATTAATTTTAAACAAGACATTATCTGCAATGGATGACAGCATACACGAAGCAAAAACAAGAATATGACGAATAAAATGATAAATGATACCTCTAATTTCATTTAACTTGTAAATGAGATATCGTAAATATATATTGTATTATTATTCCGTAAGCAGTGAAAGACCCGTAAGCAGTGATAGCCGAATAGTTAAAACAGAGCCTATCAATCAAGGGTCTTTTTTTTCCAGGGGGATACCTTCAAAAGGTACCCGACGCCGTGGGAGCGACACAGGGTTATGTGGGATTTTTACCGCACTAAAACCCCCCCTCGGCGCCATGAAGAGGACTCCGGGACCTCCAAAGGACTGCAGCCGGAATCCTCTGAGTGCGTTGCGCCATCGGGTTCCTCTCGGATGGGCGGCTGGGCTCACCGCTCCGTCTAGTCTTTACGACGATATGCGACCACACATACCGCCGTCTTTCCCGGGATCGCCTGGCTGGACGCTTCAAGCTCCCACTCTAGCCAAGGGTTGTCCCTGTAGTTATAAGGTTTGATTCCCAGGCTCGGACCGCTGAATTTTGTAAATTTTGTGCCAATTGGAAAGGAAACATTGCTTTATAGTGAAGGAAAACATCGCGAGAAAACCTACACACTTGAAATTATTCAAGAGAGAAAAAGAGAGAAATGAGAACTTTTGTTCCCATCGGTGTGTGAAGTTTACAAATTATACTTGCCATGCGCGGTAGTTTTGGTCTAAAACTCCAGAAGGGACCTGTCCTAGCAGTGCGATAATAGAAGATTGCAAACAATTGACGACCAGCGTGGCGGAGCGGTTACCATACCGGTCTGACGCGCAATGGGTCCCGGGTTCGATTTCCGGCCAGACAGGTATCTGAATGATGAGTTTAGATTCCTGTTCTGGTTCATGGGTGTTTGTGTATTCGTCTTGTGTGTGTCCATGGTACTCACGACATAGGAGAAAATCCTGCTGTGGAGCTATGAGTGTAGAGAGCATGTGTGTGTGTGTGTGTGTGTGTGTTTTTTTTTAATTATTTAATTATTTTTTCGATGCTTAAAGAGAAGAGTAGCGTAAAACTCTATCGCTATTAATAGATAATTCAATTTCAATCCCCGAGGCAAAAACGTGGGTGTTGCAATTTAACAAGCATGTAGTACGGGTTCAAATGGACGTAAGTATTAAAATGTGATTTCATTGGGGGTCAAATTTATTTGTGGTGGTTATAAACTATGTTCGATTTTTTTAATGATAAGCACTTTCTTTACATATCTATATCCATATCACTATGGATATATCTAATATCACTTAGTGATATTATACATATCCATATCACTTAGTGATATGGATATATCTAATATATAAAATTCTCGTGTCACAGTTTTTGTTGCCATACTCCTCCGAAACGGCTTGACCGATTTTTACCAAATTTTATATGCTTATTCAGTAGGTCTGAGAATCGGCCAACATCTATTTTTCATACCCCTTAAGGGTTCCTCACCCTTAACATTTTTTATTTATTTTTTATATCGCAAAACAACGTTTGTCGGGACAGCTAGTTTTATATAAAAGGATATTTACTAGTACATTCAATTGATTTAAGTTTGTGGTTGTTGTAGCTTGGCTACATAGTATAAAAGTCGCTACTCGCTGTTTCTCCCTATGTATACTTAAATCTTTAAAACTACGTTGCAGATTTTAATGCAGTTTTTTAACAGACTGATTCATATGGAAGATTTTTATTTATAATACATGCATAATATAGTGGAGGAACACTAATAATTTTAGATTTTTGACTTTTAGGCGGAACGACGTTCGCCGAGTCAACTAGCTTGTTTATAAGATTGAAGTTGCGAGCATGCAGTCCACCTAATCCTAAGTGGCAACTGCTGCTCTTGGTCACTGTGAGAAAATTCAGAAAAACAGAGGTTATACTTGATATCAACCACAGATCCGTTGCTACTTCCGTGTCCAACCAACCATCATCGTCAACTCATCACTGTTCCACTAGTGATGGGTTTACGAAGACCTACTAGAGTACTAAATGAACGAAGACGAATGTAGTAGCTGTATTAATAAAAAAATACCTTTTAAATAGGATTACGCTTGTCAGAACATTTGATTTGGGGATGACATAATAGATGGATGGCTTAAGTTCCAAATACGACAAAATGGCGTCACGATATGAAAGGATTTCTGAGGATCAAAAATATTACGAGTATTTAATATAACGCGTGGGATTATATAACAATTTCTTTATTTAAAACTTGTTACTTGGTTATATGTGGGGGTAAAATTATATCAGGTTAACTAGCTTAACAAATTGGGCTGAAGTAATGCACACGTGTTTCGAATGTCAATTTTTTTGTCGTCAAATTACAGAGACATAGGCGTCGAAGATTACATAATCTTCGACACCTATCTTTTTAGGGTTGGCAACCTTTTTAGGGTTTCATACAGAAAGGGCAAAACGGAACCTTCTTGCTAAGACTACAGTGTCCGTTTGTCCGTCGCCCGTCTGTCTCTCACCAAGCAGTATCTCATGAACCGGGACAGCTAGGCGATTGATATTTTCACAGTTCCAATTATAAAAATGACCTCACAATATTCACTTGATATGATGATTGATCGTAATGATGATTTGTAAGTCACATAATGGGTTGCTCGTACACTCTTAGATTGAGGAGATTCAGCAGGTCATAAAACCTTTTTTATTGCTTTAGCTATTAGATGTCGCTTGACTACTTTGACAGGCAGGCTTTTTAGGGGAGGCCTATGTCCAGCAGTGGACATCAAAGGGCTGATGGATGACTACTTTATTTTGTACCTATGTTGTGCCGGGCGTTTTTACGAAGCTAAATACGAGTAATTTTGAGTCTGTTGATATTCTAAGTGTTAGCGAATATTAATAAACGTGTATCTAAAAATTTTACTCGAATTGAAAACTTGTAACTCAAGTGATTTCACTCGAGTTTCAAGTTTACTAAAAATCTCATTCGAATTGGAAACTTGTAACTCGTGTGGAGTTTCGAGTTACAAGTTTGCAATTCGAGTGACTTAAAATTCGAGTATAACTCGAGCGACGTAGCAAAACGACTTCAGTAAGTCGTGTTCTAAAATTCTATTCGAGTCGCATGACTAACTTGAGTAGATTTTAACCACTTTAGAAAGTAAGTTATCGTCCGGCGCGAATTAGGCGCGTGACCGCTAATGGCTAAATTGCTTTGGAGTGCTTGGGAGTAGTGAGCCAGCGATTCCGGTTGTCCGGTTGTAATTATTAGATAGCTGTCAAATTCAAATTCAAATTCAAATTCAAATTATTTATTTGCAAGAACATAGTATTTTATAAGGATCTTAACATAATTGTGAGTGCATTATGTTCTACCACACTAGGCGTGCAAAATTTATATTACAATAGGTACTTATTACATGATATTACATTACAATCAAAATATAACAAATGGTCCATCTAAGTATTCAAGTCTTTTTAGGACATATATATTATTTATTTTATACAAATCATCGGTTATTGTTAAAGTCACATATAATTAAATGTCAAATCAAATGAAGTCATTCTAAAATTGTCAAAATACATTATTTAAAAAAAATAGCAAATAAATTAGTAATGTCCAGTTTGAATTAATTGTGAATAACGATATGTACATTTTTAAATTACATTTGTTACTCTGTTTTAGTATCAAAGTATTCGTTAAGGCTATAAAAGTTTTTTTCAAGAAGCCACTCTTTTAGCTTCCTCCTAAATGTAAGTATTGGTAATTCTTTTAGGAAGCTTGGTAAATGATTATATACTTTAATAACATTTATATGAGCATTTCTTCTTAACTTTTTTAGCCGGCAGATTGGTACAAATAAATTATGGTCATTTGCTTTACGTCTTAAACGTTGTGGTAATACATCAACGTTAGTTTTAAAATAATATTTATGCTCTTTTACAAAAAATCCTGCCGTTCTGATGTACATAGAAGCTAAAGTTAAAATTTTAAGTTGCATAAATAATGGCCTACAGCTAATTGACGGTCCTACGCCACATAGTGCTCTTATAGCTTTTTTTTGGATTCTAAAGGCTTTAATGACCTCCACTGAATTTCCCCACAAGAGAAGACCGTATGATAATGTTGAAGCTACATATCCGTGGTACGCACTGAGCGCTGCTTCATCCGATATTGTTAATTTCAAGCGACTTATGGCATACACAAAACTCGCTAATTTATTACAAACTGTCTGGATGTGATCTTTCCAATCCAGATGGTTGTCCAAGACAATACCTAGATATTTAGTAGTAGCACTTAAATCTATATTTTGCTGTCCCAATGTAATATTTAAAGTCTGTTTTGGTATGTTTGTTGTAGTAAAGTGAATAATCTTCGTTTTATTAACATTAATTTGTAAATTATTTTCGTTCATCCAATTAATAACCTCCTCTAAAGTTTTATGAATTTCTGTTTTGAGCGATTCTAATGTTTCAGATTTAATAATTACAGTAGTGTCATCAGCAAAGAGTATTGTTTTATGTCTCGTTATGTTTGGTAAATCATTTATATATAGAAGAAATAAGAAAGGCCCTAGGATACTCCCTTGCGGCACTCCGTATTTATTATACTTTTGTGTTGATCTGTACTTGATTTTATGGCTGTTATTTATCTTACATATTTCAGTACATTGTTTCCTATTACTTATATAATTTTTGATCCAATGGAGGGCTTTTCCACGTATTCCATACTTATCAAGCTTGTTAATTAGTATATCATGATGAACAAAGTCAAAAGCCTTCGTCATATCAAGAAATATTGCTGCGACGTATGATTTGTTGTTCAAGGCATGCGAAACCTCACGTACTTAATTATAGCATGCAAGGGTAGTTGACTTATTTTTGAGAAAGCCGAATTGTTCATTTTTTAATATATTATGTTTAGCTGTATAACTGAGCAGTCGTTTCAGCATTGCTTTTTCAAAAATTTTGGATAACACCGGTATTAAAGCAACCGGTCTGTAGTTGGACATATCTTTTGGGTCACTTTTCTTATATAAAGGTTTAATAACCGATAGTTTTAGTATATCCGGATAGTTACCTTGCTCAAATGATGAGTTAATCATATGACATAATGGTTGACTTAAGTGGGTTGCACATAATTTTATAGCTTTTGTACTTATGTCATCGTGTCCAACTGAGTTTGTCTGTTTGTGTTTCGGTTTCGGTTTCTGAAGTTTGTCTGTCGGTAAACCTTGTCAATAAACATTAGCTATAACTTGCGTAATTTCATACTCTTTCGTTCACGGCAAGTATCTTAAAAACATCATTTTAGTTTGATTAAATACGTACAAAAACAGACAAAGAGTCGGTCAAAAATTGAAAAAATGTGAATATTTTTAATATTACTTACTCTTAGTCCTCCAAATATTTATTTCTTCAATAGTTATGCACAGACAATTGTACTTTTCATTCTTATGTGTAGATGTTGTAGGACAACCTTGTTACATAGCTCATACATTTTAGGTAGATGCAGAAAAAGACTTTGGAAAAAGATGTGAATTAATGATGAAAAGTGAACGTTAGTTGTGCACTAAAATTCACTTTCTAGTCTATAAGAGTATTTAATTCCGAGACTTGAGTAGATTTTAAATACTTCGTAAAGTAAATTAATGTCCGGCGCGAGAATTAGGCGCGTGACCGCTAGTGACTAAATTGCTTTGGAGTGCTTTGGGGGTAGTAAGCCGGCGGTTCCGGTTGTTATTATTAGTCGTTAAACCTTGTCAAAACTTTAGGGACGGCTTAAAATATAACAGGAGTTGACTCCTCATTTGTACTTCTATCCATTAGTTAGCAATGGCTCAGTTTTTTATTTATAATAATGAAGTAGCAAACGAGCATGCAGTCCACCTGATGGTAAGTGGTCACCGCCGCCCATAGACATCTATAAGCAACTTTCACATAGAACATAGGTTCTATCTGCAGTCAATCACAGATGCGTTGATACTCCCGGGGACTAGGATGGTCGCCTCATATAAAAGTATTCCGGCAACCACACCCTTCCATCGTAACGCAAGGAACGCTTCACGTTAGAAATAGGTGTGGCGGTGGTACCTCCCCGGTAGAACTACACTGGTTCTACCACCTTTAAGAGGCTAGAAGTAGGATAATGTTTTGTGGGGTGTCTTCGCCCAATAGTGAGGTAGTAGCCGGGTATTTTCACAAAGACATGTGACATTTGACGTTCTGTGTTTTCATATGTTGAATGTTTTATTTTGTTTATTATTTATGTGTCTGCGACAAACGCACGGTAGTGTGTGTAATGTGTTTTTGTGTGTGTAGTTGATTTTATGCATTATTTGAAAAATAATATTAACATTCTGCACTCCTTCTCTACGTCCACTATAACCGTGCAAAATTTCATACTAATCCGCATATTACTTAAAAATGCACCACAAGTTTTTGCTTCACGTATTAATATATAGAACACATATTAAATCACAAAGAGAATCTCGCGGAGAGGATTATATTACAAAGCATTATATTTATTTAATGCAATATACCACACCTTTCGTATTAGTACCTAAGTTAGTTCACTTTGATGTTAATTACCGACAGCGCTCAAATTGCTAACGTTATAATAACTATGTTGATGTGATAAGCCAGGAATTTAAGGTATTTGAAACATTAAAGGCGATAAGCGACGAGTTAAACGTAAATAAATATTATAAAATATTAAATAAAAAATAGCTTTAATAAATATCGTTTTGTTTCCTTTATTCTTCTCAGAAAACTCAATCATGTCATATCCATATCAGGCGGGAGGGGATGTAATATTTATATATTAATACGTGAAGCAAAAAATTGTGATCCGTTTTTAAGATACCTACTTGCCGTAGACGGAGGAGTATGAAACTACTCACGGTTATAGTTGAGGGAAGGATAGCGCAATGCTAATATTTTTCTAATAATGCATAAAACATACATAAAATTAACTAAAAACACTTTACACACACTACCTTGTATTTGACACAAACACATACATAATAAACGAAATAGAACATTCAATGTCTTACAATGAAAACACAACGTCAAAAATGTCAGATGTTTTTGTCAAAATATCCGCTATTGCTTTTAAATGCAGCTTAGCTAAGTAAATCTCTTTTTACCTTTAACGGGTGCTTTCAAAATAACTTGAAAATTATTACAATTACTTGAATTTGAGACATATTTGTGCTACTTTGGACAATACGAAGTTTAGTTTTTTAATTTAAAGTACGGTCGAATTTCAACCGTTGCGACGGGCGACTAGTAATTATTATTCTGTCATCATGGGACATCCGCCTTAATATATGATCTGATGGTAAAAATACGTTTAATTAAATGAAATGAAATGAAATGTCTTTATTTTGTATAGGCCTGTTACATTTTTTTCTTACACTACCACCGGATCGGAATACGACCTCAACTGAGAAGATCCGGCAAGAAACTCAGCGAGTTTGTCTTTTTTCTTATTTATATCCATTTTTTTTTTATATAATTACAATCATGTTTTTTTACATGGTAATGAAAGTTAGCTCCAATATCTTGCCTTACAGTTCAGTAAAAGAGAACCCGTTAATAACTCTGGATACAATTTGGCCTATAGATCTATTAAGGAATATTTCTTTATATTCCACTTTTTCATAGTTACCGTCCATTTCTGATATTGCTAGAAATAGTTATTAAAATGCTAGTGAGATGATTGCTCCTTATAAATTTGTAATTTACAAAAGTGTTTACAATTGTTGGAACTTTTGGAGACAGTTTTTTAAACGCAATTTAGAGTCGTAGATTTAATGTCACTTATAGTTCAGGCGAGCGTAGAGTTAGACGCCGGAGTGTTGATTAACAATAATTATTTATTTTTCTTTTTCTTTATCTGACTGAAGTAGCAAACGAGCATGCAGTTCACCTGATGGTAAGTGGTCAATGCCGCCCATGGACATATGTAATCAACTGTATACAGAACATGGCTTCCATCTGAAGTCAATCACAGATGCGTTGCTGCTCCCGAGGACTATGATGGTCGCCACATGTGTAAGTGTGCCGGCAACCATACCCTTCTATCGAAACGCAAGAAATGCTTCACGGTAGAAATAGGTGTGGCGGTGGTACTTACCCGATCGAACTACACTGCTTCTACCACCATAAAATTTGCGAAACAAAAATTAGTGGTAGATACAGAAAATGATTCATACATATTTACTTTTTGAATACACAGTTTCCATTGTTACGTGTTGTAAAAAAAACAAGTAAAAAGAATATTCGATAAAGACAAACAAAACAAAAACATGATGTTAGACTAATATTGTCACAGAATTGGTACATTTTATTATTTCAAAACGAAATTGACCACGATCCATTAATAACTAGGTCAAATATCGGGAAAAGCATTGAAAAACCGCATATCGTGAGCACTCATCGCATATCATAAACAAAAACATGACAATAAAAAGCTGTGTTTCATTTAAATTTAAATGTTTATGTTTGAAGGTGGTCGAACCAGTGTAGTTCGACCGAGGAAGTACCAGCGCCACACCTATTTCTAGCGTGAAGCATTTCTTGCGTTTCGATGGAAGGGTGTGGTAGCCGGCACTTTTATATGAGGCGACCTTTATAGTTTTCCGGCAACGCATCTGTGATTGACTTCAGATGGAACCCATGTTCTGTATGAAGTTGATTACAGATGTCCATGAGCGGCAGTGGCCACTTACCATCAGCATGCACGTTTGCTACTTCAGTCAGATAAAAAAAAATGTACTTGTACTAAAACCAATTAAAGTCAGTATCTGGGTATTATCGAAGTTTCAGTTCCGTCTGAATGGAAGCACGTAAACTTTATGTAGGTCCTTTGATCCACGACTCCCACTCTTTACGTAGAGTTAAAGTTTGTCCAACGTTTGATTAGAACGACTCTCATAACTCGTTAGTTGTCGACTGGAACTGAAGCTCGAACTGTTGAAAAAGGTTCTTTTTTCAGAGTGAATAGGACCTAAAGAGATGTCTACAGCGCATAAGAAATTTAAATTGCTTTTTTTTATTTGTAAAATTACAACTCCACGGACTGTTTGTCCGTGCCTTTTGTAGGTTCTTATGTATAGTTAACAAGTATTTTTTTCTTAGCTCCACTAATTTTCCCGCCCTCACCATCGCCGATACACTGGTCCATGTGGCGACCAAGTGTGACTGCGGTGTTGATGGCGGGGTAAGTAAGTGTACATATCTAGGCTTAATAGGACTAATTTTTTTTTTATTATTTTTTTTTCTTTTTTTACAATATACCTTACGACCTTACATCTAATTACTACAATTTAGTATTATATCGCACATCTGAATTGAAGCTGTTTCGACTCTATTAAAAAAAAAAAAAAATTGCTTTAAAAATGAAGAAAAATTTATATGCCGAATCCATATGTTCGAATGTTTGTCTGTATGTATAGAATCGTAAACTATGCATTTGATTATGTGATGATCTTTAGCAAAGTTGCTGTGCGTTACTCTGCGAAAGTTCCTGTTTTTTTACTTTTCTTGTGTTGGCGTAGCAATGCTTGCAGGGTACACCTAGTATTAAATAAATTATTACAGCTCGTACCCACCTACCCCCTCCCATTTGATCGCAAGCGCTATATTAAAAATATATAGCCTGCAAACAGTCATTTCCAATTATATGGCATATGTTACGATCGGTCCACCCGTTTGGGCCGTAACGCGTATTAAATATACTCTAGTTACCCTTCGACGATCGAAATTCGACCGTAATTTGAGTAATATTTCTCTAACTTAAATAAATTGTAATAATTTTCAAGTTACTATGAACGCACCCGTTAAAGGTAAATAATAAAAATGTGTGCGTGTACTAGCGTACACTCGTAAGAAGTGAAACTTCTTTATGACGTAATTTTTCAAAAAATAATTTACTATATGCAACTTTACAGAAATTGGTTAAATAAAGTTAAATTAGATAAAGTTTAATAAAAGGCTTTTATTAAACTTTATCTAATAATCTAATCTATAATAATCTATCTAATATCACGCGTGGTAGGGATAAGGAAAAGATGGCGCGTAACGGAAAAAAAGATGGCGCGTAACGAAAAAATGTTACACAAATTTTTTTTCCAACCCCGATAAAGAAGTTTCACTTCAAAAATTGTTTCATTAACTAAGCTGCATTTAAAAGCAATATCGGGTATTTTTACAAAGACATCTGATATTTTGGACATTGTGTTTTCATATTAAGACATTTAATGTTCTGTTTCGTTTATTATGTATGTGTTTGTGTCAAATGTAAGGTAGTGAGTGTAATGTGTTTTTAGTTGATTTTATGTATGGTTTAAGCATTATTCGTAAAAAAATATTAGCATTGCGCGATCCTTCTCTACACCAATTATAACCGTGCGTAGTTTCATACTCCTCCGCCTGCGGCAAGTATTTTAAAAACCAATCACAAATGTTTACTTCACATATTATTATATAGAGAAGATAGAAGATATTAATATATCATATAGGTATGCTCAAAAAAACAATCTGTAATAAGTTATGACTACTAGACCCGTAACTAAGGTCTATGAATAATATATATAGCTTGTTTTATTATGTAGTACAAGTGGGTAAAGTCTGTGGTGCCTCTAAAGATGACGTGGGACAGTTCGTTTGCTAGTAAACAACTAGTCTCAGGAGTGTTGTGAGATAATTATATTGAGTGTATTAATCTTTGGGGACAGAATTGTGATAGATATATAATAATTATAATGTCAACATAATAATGTCATATGCAAATATTCCACGGTATGATGGTAAAGTTTCCACTAATAACTAATACATACTTTTCATTAAAAGACGATTGTTTCAATCAGAGAATGTTGAAGTTATAAATAGTGCAAGAAACGAAGGCAGTCGTGAGAACTGCGATACAAGTGGAAACTAAATAAACAAAACGTACTGGATACGTACTGGATACTGGTACGTGGATAATACATTGCCATTTTTGGCAATGAATTATCCAAAAAATACCATGTCGTTCTGTCACCATAACCTTTTTTTTTGTTGTCGAGGTGGAAACTTCAAACTTAGAAACGTAACAAAATGTAAACAACATTGGCATGCGACTGCACATGCCATCGCCCTACCCGGGGTCGCTTGGCTGGACGGTTCGACCTCCCACTCTAGCCGCCCGCAACCCCTTTTAGTCGCCTCTTACGACAGGCAGGGGATACCGTAGCCCTATTCTGATCCCGAAATACAGGGACATCTGCCACCACCTACTGACAACAAGCCCGAAGTTACCGCGAAGCACATGGCACGAAATAATAAAATTCATTCAATCAATAAATTCAATCAAATTCGCCTACCGAAAAATGCTAATTCTTTCAAAGAAAACCTTTCAAAAAGTACTCGATACTGTGGGCGCTACCCCTGGTTATATGGGATTCTTACCGCACTAAAATCCCCTCGGTGGCTGTCCTCAGCGTTACAAAGAAGACATCGAAATCTCCAAGAAACGCAACCAGAGACGTCTGTACGCGTTGTCCCATCGGGTTTCGATCACGCGAGCGGCTGAGCTCACCGCATCGTCTGGTTTTTACGATGATAAGCCACCACTTCGCCGTCCTTCCCGACATCCTCTAGCTAGGCGGTTCGAGTTCCTAATCTTGCCGCTAGCAACTCCAGAAGACCCCATTTTAGTCGCTCAATTTTTAAGAATTATTATAAAAGCAAAAGAATATAGATGTAGTAGGAAAGTAATAAGAAAGATAATTAATCAACAAGAGCTTGTATCAGTTTCATCTAGGACAAAGAAATAGAATTGCTATCGAGATAGACAAAACAAACTGATAGAAGATTTATTCCAAGCGAATCCCCACGGGTGACAAAGCGTGTGTGATGAGTTTCAAGGGTTAATGTTAGCTTTGATATGGTCAGCCGACTCTCATTGTGTCAACTAAATTTCAATCTCGGTGGTCAATTAAATTTCAACCTTCCCACGCTTTGTATTTAACTTAGAAAAAATGTTTCAAAAACCGAGTTCATTCTACAAGTACTCTGTTGCTGTTCTGCTGACATTAATTTCTAGCTAGTATTCTATTAGTTTTCTGTTGGTATCCTACTAGTATTTTACTATTTTATTTTTTAAACTGGGATTCTATTAGAAATCTGCTTGGAATGCTTATATAACTAGTACTTTACAGGTGAAGAAAACTATGTCCACTCTTTAATTCTAATAACAAAGTACACGCTTTCAGTTCAACTTATTCGTATACCTCGACCAAAACAATCAGGCGCATGACAGTTACAACGTCATTAGAACTAGTCATTTCCCATTCCGATACGAAGTATATTCTAATACCAAATACTAAGAGTACGTAGGTACACCATTATTAAAACATACGCTATAATGGTGTATGTTCAATAGTCGTGTGTAATAAAGCACTTTCATGTGTTTAATATATTCGCAGACATAGATTTTTTTTTATTTTTGTAAGAGACTGATGCCTGTTGCAGCACACACTCGATTTTCGACTTGTGAGACAGGAATAATAAGACCAAATAAATAATCTTCTCTTGTTAAAGAAAAATGCATATTTTGAATGTAAGAATCCTTTCTCCCACACGAATAGTTTGAGGTTTATTGACGAATAATCAACAAATTTAATAATAACTTCATAAATTAAACAATAACTCATTAAACTAACATTATAACGAAATAACATTAAACACGTACTGGCTAACGTAAGCACCTAGACGTTACACGACTGCACATCACTAGGGGATGTGCGGGAACAGAAGCGAGGTGCGGGGTACGGAACCGCTTTTATTTCATGCGCGTAATTGTTATAGTCATGTAATATATTCACTTTTATTATTCATATGTTTTTCCAATATTTTTAACAAAACACACAATCGCTATCACAAAATACAGTATTTTCGTTTTTATATTTTAAATCATGAACGAATTGTGAAAAAGAACAATAATACGTCAAAACACCCAGTTTTCTCTCACTGGCCCATCGCCTCGAAAATTGTTGCCAGTATTCACAAACCTTAAACTAATTAAACATTTTATTTTAAACCAAGAGAAACGTAACAAGTAATTATAAAGATTCATGTATTTATAATAATAACAATTTTACATATATTTTATCATATGCTTGCACAAGTATTCAACTGTCCTTGTTTAGTATTTCGCTGCTATTTGCTAGTATTTGCTAGTATTCTCGTATTCAATGGTAGCGTTCTACTAATCATGTGTTAATATTAAATTGGGAATTATGAAAACTATTGAATATAAAAACTTTGCCAGCGATGATATTATACTGTTTTAATAACTGGAGCGGTTTGAATTCGAATAGCCAAAAATAATAAACTAAAGAAGAATATTGATTATTAATAAAATCCATTTCAGAAAAAAAATATACATAATATCCGTGCGATTACATTACTTAGTAAGTGGAAATACAGAGAGGGCTACTTCAATACTTCATATTGAGGACATGACCCGAGAGAACATACGGTGCAAAATTTCACTTTGAATACCTTTACTCTGATAATACTTGGGTACTGTCAGCTTTTTTGAAGTACTGTCAAACTCTTTTGAAGAACTACAGGCCCATTGCGCTTCTGAGCCACGTGTATAAGCTGTTTTCGAGAGTCCTCACTAACCGCATTGCACGCAGGCTAGACGACTTCCAGCCTCCCGAACAAGCCGGTTTCCGAAAAGGCTACAGCACCATAGACCACATTCACACGCTGCGGCAGATTATACAGAAGACCGAGGATCTGCCGTTATGTGTTGCTTATGTGGACTATGAGAAAGCCTTCGATTCTATCGAGACCTGGGCAGTGCTGGAGTCACTTCAGCGATGCCAGATCGACTATAGGTACATCGAGGTGCTGAAGTGTGTATACACTGCCGCCACCATGTCAGTCCGAGTACACGACAGAAGCACAAATCCAATCCAACTGCAGCGGGGAGTCAGACAAGGCGATGTTATATCGCCGAAACTGTTCACCGCTGCGTTGGAAGATTTGTTCAAGCCACATCGCTCGCAGGACCGATAACCGATGGGGAAGGAAGGTCCTCGATTGGCGAGCACGTTTAGGCAAAAGGAGTACAGGTCGCCCCCCTACCAGATGGACCGATGACCTGAAGAAGACAGCGGGAAACCGTTGGATTCAGAGGGCACAGGACAGGTTGGAGTGGCGCCATTTAGGGGAGGCCTATGTTCAGCAGTGGACATCAAAAGGCTGATGGATGGATGGATGGATGGATGTCAGCTTTTTTATATAGAATGGATTAGGTTAGGATGAAACCTAAAAGAATACATTAAGCTAAGGGAGCAGGGCGCGGTAGCACCCTGCGAGCGGGTGCGCTCAGTTCATAAATATTATGAAGCTTCTCGTTTCGTATTTTAAGTAACTCAAATTAATATTTGACGACCTGCGTGGCGGATCGGTTACCATACTGGTCTGAAGCGCAATGGGTCCCGGGTTCGATTCCCGGCCAGACAGGTATCTGAATGATAAGTTTAGATTCATGTTCTGGGTCTGGGTGTTTGCGTATTCGTCTTGTGTGTGTCCATGGTACCCACGACACAGGAGAAAATCCTAGTGTGGGGCTATGACTGTAAAAAGCGTGTATATTTATAAGTTGCTGTTCTGTTGATTTCTCCTCACTCAATACATCACCTCAATACTATAGCGTAAATTATTTATTTTTTCACTAAACTTTTATTTATCACTCCTTTAAATACTACGCATATTAAATTTGTATAACATTGATAGAGTTCGTCAGATTGTCTCTTAATATTTAATTCTAAATATTGTTTGCTACTATACAGCTATTATTGCTAAACTTTCTAGAATTGCATAAGTGAACTGTTTCATATGTTCCAATTGTGAAGCTACTGCAGTGTCATACGAAACCAATCTGCTGATGCGTTATCATGAATATGCAATTAGTACTGGGAATAACCACGAGGCTACAGAAATAGATGTTTTGTATTCATCAATATGTTTGGTATAATTATTTCGTGTCGGATTTCCTGGTAGAATGCAAATGTAACACCTAATTCTGCGTCATAATTCTGCTATTGTCCTCCACAATTTCAGTTCTATTTTAGTAACATCGCAGTATAATATCGTGTTACTGGTCCAAATTATTTATAACATTTAAATGTAGGTAAATAACAGGTCTTCTTCAGGTCATCGGTCCATCTGGTGGGGGGCGACCTGTGCTCCTTTTGCCTAAATGATAAAAAATAAAAAAAAATTAAACAAAAAATACAACCGACTTCCATGCCACATAAAAGTAAAAAATAATTTAAATACATGTTGGTTTAGAGCAAACACAGTTCTTAGTACATAGTCCCGAAGTCGGCGCTTACCATATTTTGCTGGATCATGACGAAACCACATGTATCTTATATGAGCGCCGACTTCGGGACTATGTACTAAGAACTGTGTTTGCTCTAAACCAACATGTATTTAAATTATTTTTTACTTTTATGTGGCATGGAAGTCGGTTGTATTTTTTGTTTAAAATTTTTTTTTTCACGCTTTTCAGTCACGATAAAATCAGTTATGGCTGTTGCTAGTCGTCCGCTAACCGGATAAATAAAATTAATTATTCGTCTGATTTTCGGATGAATAAAATTATGTGCTGACGTCATCATATAAAAATAGATTTCTTTGACACAACCGGTCGGGGGCGCTACCGCGCCCCCTCCCTTAGATTCTGAATTGGAAAAATCTGTTCGAACCTAACCTAACCGAATAAAACAACTTTTTCTGAGTAAACATTTATTTAAAGAATAGACCTATAATTATCAATATTTAAAGTAGAAAAAGTAATATAAACCTTATAACTAAGAGTATAATTCAACTGATACTGATAAAAATAACCCATCCAATTTAAAAAGGTTGGTAGTACTCTTGCATCTTTCAGGTAATTGTATTCAAAGTGGAATTTTTGATCATAATTATATCCTCTCCGAAACTCATTGTTGGTATTGTGAACAACAACATTATGTATACGTAAGCACAATATGGCCGATGCCTACGGTTTAAACTTGAAGGACCCCAGCATTATCAGGGTTGAGGAGTTGAAGGTCAAAATTATCATGTCATATCTTTGCTTAGTAATCTCATTACATATACGTAAGCACCATATGGCCGATGCTTATGGTTTAAACTTGCAGTACCCTGCATCATCAGGGTTGAGGAGTTGAAGGTCAATTTTCTTATCATACGTCTTTGCTTTGTAAATATATTACATATCCATAAGTATCAAATGGCCAACGCCTATAGTTTAAGCCTGAAGTACCCCTGCATCATCAGAGTTGAGGAGTTGAAGGTCAAATTTTTCATCTTATATCTTTGCTTAGTAATCTTATCAGATATACGTAGCGATCATGTAGCTAACGCCTATAGTTTAAGCTTGAAGCACCCCAGCATCATCAGGATTGAGGAGTTGAAGGTCCAATTTTCCACCGTATACAACCATTTTTCTAATGTTTTAGCTTACATTTTTTTAAATATCATTTTGAATGCGTAAGATTGAAATAGCTAAGTTTTATGGCTTAGGCATTCAATACCCCTGCATCATCAGGATTGAGGAGTTGAAGGTCCAATTTTTCGTCGTATACCTTTGCTTAGCAATGTTATTACAAATCCGTGAGCAACAAATGTCTAACGTTTATGGTTTAAGCCTGCAGTACCCCTGCATCATCAGGGTTGAGGAGTTGAAGGTCAAATTTGTCATCGTACATCTTTGCCTTGCTATCTTATTATATATCCGTAAGCACTAAATGGCCATCACCTACGGCTTGGGCTTACAGCACCCTGCATCATCAGGGTTGAGGAGTTGAAGGTCATTTTTTTTATAATATGTCTTTGCTTAGTATTGTTATAACATACCCATAAGCACCAAATGGTCAACCCCTATGGTTTAGGCTTGAGGCACCCCTGCATCATCAGGATTGAGGAGTTGAAGGTCAAATTTTCATCACATATCTCTGCTTAGTAGTCTTGTTACATATATGTAAGCACCAAATAGCTAATGTTATAGTTTAGGATAGCTGTAACCCTGCATCATCAGGATCGAAGAGTTGAAGGTCAAATTTTTCGTCAACCTATATAAGCATAGATATATAATACATATTCCAAGTTTCATAAGAATCGATTCGGCAGAAGCCGAGTTATCTCAAATTATCTAAAAAACTTGAGGAGTGGTGGTGGTTTCCACCCCATAACTCAAAGAGTTAAGCATCATAGCATACCCATGTCCAAGAGAAAAAGTTGCGTGACGAAATTTCCTATCAAATGAAAGAAAGAAAATGGAAATCGGTTTATAAACACCCAAGTTATTCAAGATTTTAAGAAACCGACATTTTCCAATTTTCCGGGAAAACCGCCGGAAGGTTTTCATTTTCCTCAATATGGGACTGCCTGTGAAACTAGTCGCATACAATGTCGTATGAATCGTGTCGGTAGGTCGACGATTTCTAGCCATTTCGCCCGAACATACATAAAAAAAAAAAAAAAAAAAAAAAAAAAAAAAATATACGTGACGAATAGATAACCTCTTTCCTTTGGGAAGTCGGTTAAAAATGGCGTCAGCGATCAGGTGAAAGCGGACGGGGGGGGGGGGGAGATAATTATGCATTATCAAACCGTATGAGCATATCTTTTTATCATTACCAGTATGCTTGAGTCTTATTTTAAAAAACAGTTACTCACAGTCGACTGCGTTGAGAACTGTTTGTTGTCTTAGTGAACTTATCCTATATATGAGTTTTTTTTGGACTCGTCAATAGAATCTGAGCCCAACCTCGAGGGTCGTATTACAAAAGTTCGCATGTACGCCGATCTCTCTCTTATGTTAGCAATATCAAACTTCTGGGATTAAACTAAATAGACTAAACTGTTAGAAAAACGCTGGAATTGAATATGTACAGTATATGTTTACAAGGTTGTGGAACCTGTGTTACGACCAGGGTGGTACCACCGCCACTCTTATTACTGGCGTGAAGCTTTTGCGCATAGTCCTTGGGAGTAGCAACGCATCTGTGACTGATTTTAGATAAAATTCATGTTCCGTAGGAAGTTGCTTACATGAGCGATACTGACCACTTACCATCAGGCGAACTGCAAGCTCGTTAGCTACTTCAGATAGATAAAAAATATGTTATAAAAAATGTAGTTAAAAAAACAAATAAGGACATTGATGACGACGCGCGTGGCAGAGCGGTACCCCTACCGGTCTGACGCGCAATGGGTTTCGAGTTCGATTCCCGGCCAGACATGTATCTGAATGATGAGTTTAGATTCATGTTCTGGGTCTGGATGTTTGTGTATTCGTCTTGTGTGTGTCCATGGTACCCACGACACAAGAGAAAATCCTAGTGTGAGGCTATGGGTGTAGAAAGCGTGTTAAATTAAATTGATCATTGGATTTTAATAAAGATTGGCCGTTGTGAAATATTGGAAGTTAATTGTAAAACTTAAACTTATTCCCAAACTTTTTACTCTTCGTTAATTAATTATATAATCTTTTATGCTAACTATTTTATACTGACGACCTTTTCTTCAAGTCGTAATTCTTATATTTGTTTTATTGCTATAGTTAATTTGTTTCTTGACTTATTTTTATATTAGTCGTTACTTTAATAGGTGGTAGAACGAGTGTAATTCGACCGGGGATGTACCACCGCCACACCTATTTCTAACGTGAAGCATTCCTTGCGTTTCGACGGAAGTGTGTGGTTGCCGGCACGCTATATGTATATGAGGCGACCATCCTAGTCCTCGAGAGTAGCAACGCATGTGTGATTGACTTAGCGATGGGCAAGTCGAGTAAATTTACTCGAGTAAGTCGACTTGCAACCCGAACGAGTAAAGTCGACTTGAACTTTTATGAACTCGAGTAAACTCGGCCGACTGAGTGGGCAAGTCGAGTAAATTTACTCGAGTATGTCGACTTGCAACCGGAACGAGTAAAGTCGACTTGCACTTTTATGAACTCGAGTAAACTCAGCCGACTTCGGTTTAACGCGGTCTTACTCGTCGGGTCGAGTCGCGTGTCGTCGGCTCATCGTCGTATCACAAGTCAAGTCGCTATTGTTCGTTGATCGACTTGTTCGTTGAGTAAAATCCGTCACGTCGGCTAGTCGGCATGCAACTCGCCGTCGCCATGCATTCGACTTGTAAAATGTGTTAAGACGTTAAAGTTCGACTTGTTTGAATGTATTTACTCAGTTCGTAAGTTTCTGTTTCCGAGTTGTGTTCGACGGTCATAACGGAATTCGTGTAAGTATGTTTTATGTTTTTATTAAATATAATTGTAGTATAGAAACATTATGTTTTTATTAATTATAACTGTAGTAAATGACTGTAGTATGAGGTGAATAATATTTCTAACAAAACCGCTGAGTCATTTTTTAATGTGAAATAAAATATGCGACTGCATAAAATTCACTTACAACACAACACAATAACTCGAGTAATACAGACATTGTAAGCAACGACCAACGTTACATGGGATTTTTGGCATCATCGACTTGCAACTCGAGTAAACTATTACGTTTGTTCGATTACTCGAACGTCGACTTGTAAAAAGTGTTACTTGGCCGATGGCGTCGAGTAAAGTCGACTTGCAACTCGAGTAAACTGTTACGATTGTTCGAGTAAGTCGACTTGTAAAAAGTGTTACTCGGCCCATCGCTAGATTGACTTCAAATAAAACCTATGTTCTATATGAAGTTCCTTACAAACGTCTATGGGCGGCAGCGACCACTTACCATCAGGTGGACTGCATGCTCATTTGCTACTTCATTATTATAAAATTAAACTTTAACTCCATACCGTAAGGTGTCACATGGTAAAACTAGTGTAGCTCGACGGTGGAGATAGCGTCCGTAGAGCTATTTCTAGCGTAAAGCAAATATTTCGTATCGACGGAAGAGTGTGGTAGGTAGATTTTTAAATGAGGCGAATATCTTAATCTTCAGAAGTGGCAAAGCATCGATGATTGACAAAAGATAGGACCCCTGTTTATGCGGAAGCACTACTTATTATCATGTGGACTGCATGTTTATTCTTTATATCAACCAATGGAGAAAAGAGTTTTCATAAGAAACTGCTTCTTATGTAATGAGGCCTTTTCTGGGGGCACGACAGTGCCCCGCCAAGTCGAGCTATACTTTAATACTAACATTATTAAGGAATTTATGGAATTTATGCATTTTATATATGTATAAATTCTTGTATTGTTTTTATTTTCTTTCTGTTCGCTGTTCGTTCATATTTCGCCCCGTGATAAAGTTTTGCACTTTCGTTTAAATATGTGTTTTGCCCTATTATCTCCCTTTTTTCAATTAAGAGTATAATCATTGTTTTAAATATGTTGTTGGTATAAGCCCAGGGGGATTTACTTTAATCAAGGGAAAAAATAAGTATAACATTAGACTAATTATTTATCTAACAAAACCTAAATGTATTTACAATTGCTTTTTGGATGGTGAGAAGTAAATGAATCTGCAAAAGATTTAAACTGTATGTTTTCTGAATGATTTCAGCAGAAGAAATAACAATAGGCCTAGTTTCGGAGTTCGACGTGGGTTTATAGGTGTGGGTGGTAGAATGTTCGTGTTTTATTACTGTTGTTATTAAAACAAAGATTGCGAATAAACATTCGTGACCGTATAATTTGGAACACGGCGGAGAAAACATTCTTAGTTGGGAACTAAAAGGTTAATGTTAACTAATACTTAATTGTAAATTAATATCACAGACGTGAAATTTTGTGAGGATATATTTGTGTTTAAATTTGTTCACGCAAAAAAATCGGTTGGATTTAGCCGGATTGTGCCATGTAGCACCCATATGACCTGGATAAATACATGAGATACTCGTTACACCAATTCGCACTTGGCCAGCGCGGTGGACTATGGTCTAAACTCTCTCATTCTGAGAGAAGACCCGTGCCCAGCAGTGGGCCAATAATGGGTTGACGAGAGACTACACATTACTCCTGGTGACAACGTGATCAAAACATTTAGACGTACGTTATTTTCAAGAACTTTAACGAAAATTGTTACTTAGTCGTCGTAACCTGTTACAAAACTAGTTATTTTTGTAACTAGCTATTTTCATTTAGATACTGCGATTGTTTAGATATATAACTCAACCAACTACGTAGTTACACACAAAACGAAAATAAATCATTATATTATTAGGTATTTCATTAAATTTCTCCTTCATACTTTATCCTTCATACTTAGCCATCTGCATTAAATGTATCTATTTATGGTTATTTAGTGTCTACTATGAAACTATGATTTCAATAAAATTAAAAACGTAGTAGTACTTAAAAATACGATATTTTTTTATATATACAATGATAATGATAGTCGATTTACTTAATTAATCGATTTAAATATCACCCACGATAAGAAATAAATGTATCGCTGTGCATTCGACTGAACGAAAGTTAAAAATAATTACACATGTACAAAAGTCACTAAATGACGTTAAATAACCACGTCGAGGCCCACACAATGCTAAAAAACTGTAACGCTGTAACGCTGTAAAGAACTGTGTCCGCTCGTTAACAGAAATAACGCATTTACAAAAACCGCTACTAGTAATTTGACTTGAAATTTGCTATTCCATTACGTGCTGCGTAGCCAGTTATTGTAACTAGTAAGGTGAAATAACGTCCCATCTACAAAAGAATAATCTAGAAAATTCTAATTAGGGCTTAACGAACCTGTGGTAGACTGCATCCCAAGGCAATTGCCCACGCACACCAGAGCATCTGCTTGCTTCTTCGTCTAGCCACTGGCAGCCGCAGAGGGTACAGGACTGCGAAGAACCTGGGAAAAAGTATGAAATTATTATTTTTGATTTTGTTAAACTGAAGTGAAGCGAGCATATAGTGCACCTGATTGTGGTTACTGCCAATCACAGACACCTGTAAGACTTTATATATAGAAATTTATATAGAAAAGAGGGTATACCGTATATCTGATGTTAATCACAGATGCTTTGCTACGAGGATTGAGACGGTGGCCTTATCACTACACAGTATAAAACAGTCGCGTCCTGCTGTCTGTCCCTATGTATGCTAGTGTTGCCCAAATTCAGTCTTGGTCTTGCAGTCTTGGTCTTGTTCTTGCGTTTTTGCAAGACCAAGACCAAGAACAAGACCGCGTATTTTTAGCAAGACCAAGACCAAGATTGACCGTGCAAGACTTGAGCAAGAACAAGACATAGCCTGCAAGACTCTTGCGTCTTGCAGCTAGGACTTAGCGCTATTTCACTGAGTAGTTAGGTGTAACAGTTCGGTGTATAGGTAGGTACGCTTAGGAATTCTATGAGACGCAAAAAACTGTATCAACGAATATGAAAAACTGGACCTATGCGCATTACGACTAATACCATAAACATAGCGAATAAAAAAATATATTTATAATATAAATCATAAATGTTTATTAAGAAACAGTTACTTCCATGGAAAACGACATATAGGTCAGTTGATTTTTCGAATTTTTTATCAAATCTTCAGTTATTTATTAATCTGTTTGATCTTTACTATGGCTATGTTAATTCAAGCTCACAATGTTCCAATTCTAATACGTTTTTCTAAGATTTAAAGTAAACTTTAATAAATAGTAATAGACTAATAGGTAATTGCAAGACTTGCAAGACTCTTGCTGCAAGACCAAGACCAAGACCAAGAATGGGAGCGCAAGACCAAGACCAAGACCAAGATCAGGTGTATTGGCGCAAGACCAAGACCAAGACTGGCTAAGTCTCGTCTTGTTCTTGCATTTGGGCAACACTAATGTATGCCTAGATTTTTAAAACTACGTCACTGAAATCTTTAAAACTACGCAACGGAATTTTAATGAAGATTTTTTTAATAGATAGAATGAATCAAAAGGAACGTTTTAATGTATAATACATGCATAATATAGTAGAGGAACGATAATTTTAGATTTTTTACTTTTAGACGGAACGAAGTTCGCCGGGTCCTCTAGTATGAATATAAGCTGGTAACAACACTTTCCACAGAAACACAAGAACTCCTTCATGCTATAAGTAAGTGCGGTCGTGGTAGATCCCCGGTTGAACAATGCCTGTTTTTGTATAAATTTATATCAATATTTAGTTGTTGCCATTTCAAACCGAAGCTCGCATAGTTAAACGGCTTGGGTAAATCGTAGTTCATCTTCTAAGTTAAGCCACGTGTTTCCGGAGTTATGTTTGAAGGCACCTTATGCGGATTAGTTGTTATAAGATATTATTACGTGTATATCAGATTGAACTAATAAAGCAAATTAGTGTCTACTACATGTTTTTTAAATAAGAAGTAGCAAAAGAGCTTGTATTTCATCTAATGGTAAATTGTAAGGGACTCCCTTGGACAAGTGAATGACTTTACTTAAGTCTTGCGTTACCTAAGGTTAGTCACAGACTCGTTGTTACCCCTGTAGACTAAGTTCGATTGCCTTACTAAACTATTCAGACCAGAGCATAGCGCATAATGATGTTTTAGGCAGATATAGGTGTGGTGGTGGTCCTTCCGGAGTCTAACCATAAGGAGTTCTACCACCTTTAAACTTAGTGATAGCCTAATGGTTGAAACTTGTCCTCTCGATCGGAAGGTCCGATGTTCAAATCACAGTGACCAATGATTTTTCTAAAATTATGTGAGTATTGGAAATTAATTATCACTGCTTTACGCTTAAGAAAAACATCGTGAGGAAACCTACACATACGTGGGTTCTTTAAAAAATGTCCTCAGAGGTGTGTGGAGTCCGCCAATTCGCACTGGCTCTCATTTTGGGAGAAGAACTGTGCCCAGCGGGGGACAATAATAGATTGACAAGAAACTTAGTGACAGATAGTGTAGATGATAGATGGAGTTGGACATATTTGTGTCCAACTCCATCTATCATCTACAATAAGGTTGTTAATTACATATTTCAGATGCGTTGCAAATGCAGATGAAAAAGATGGTCGTCTAATGTGAGCCAATATTCACATCGTTAAATCGAAACGCAAGACCCTCTCCACATAAGAAAAAGGATACTAAATTTACTCACCTATCAATAGATATGCAGACCAGCACGTTAGAGGACAGGTACAAGCCGAATGCTCTCATCACAAGCAGCACTTTGCACGGCAGGTTGCCAGCTAGCCACGCGTTGGTGTATTTCCAGCCAATCTGTAGAAAATATAGGTTCTTTACAAATACGCTTTTTACACTCATAACCCCACACTGGGATTTCCTCCTGTGTCATGGGTACCATAGACATACAAGATGAAGACACAAACACCCAGACCCAGAACATGAATCTAAAATCATCATTCAGATACCTGTCTGGCCGGGAATCGAACTCGGGACGCATTGCGCGTCGGACCGGTTTGGTAACCGCGCCGCCACAGGTTCTATTTAAAGTCAATCAAGATGCTTTGCCTCTCAATAACTAACACGGCCATTTCACATGTAGGTAAGTAAGCTAGCATTCACCCATTTCATTCAAAACGCTAAAACTAAACTAAACTAAACGTTAGAAAATATATGTACGTGTAGAGGTGCTAGGTACCTCTCCGTTCGAACCCTATTTTTTTGTACCTTGCATGAACCCTCTTATTAATCTTTTTGAAAATATATACGTGCCCAACAGTGGGACAGTAATGGGCTCTCAGGTTGCATTCCTTTGGAGATCCCGGAGTCCCCTGTGTAGTGTCTAGGACGACCACCGGGGGGTTATAGTGCGGTAAAAATCCCACATAGCCCTGCTTCGCTCCCACGGCGTCGGGCACCTTTTGAAGGTTTCTTCTTCGAGAACAAAAAAAAAACGTAATAAGCTAATGGTGATGTTAATAAAAATGTACTTATTACATAAAAAAGGTCATTGTAATGTTGAGAGAACAAATATAGTTACTTACGTGGGACCATGATTAATGTGCTTTCCGTAACAAGCTTTGAACTGTATCGTCTAGAAATAAGTACAACGTTTTCAATTTACTTGATAAATAGCTTTGTGATCACGTCGTTTCATTCTTTGAGAGTGAAGCATAGTACAAGACCCATTTGTTATGCAATTTAAATGGTACCTACCATCTTTTATATAAAACAACGAATATATTATTTTATAGAAAAATATTGGTCATATTTAATTTCATTATCATTCTATTCAAAAACCGGAAAAGCGGTCCTACAATAATATTATTCACAAAGAAAGTCTTCGAAAGTCTTCGATAATATTTTAACAAAGTATGCTTTTTTGGCTTCCGGTTTTGCGAAAAGGGAAATACCTACTTACCTTGAAAATTGAAATAAACTTTATGACCGGCAACCTTTTACATTCGAAAAATGCACTCCAACATTTCTGAAGTTATTCTTTATCGTACTGTTCAGAAAGAAACCTTGTTACTATAATAAAATTGCTAGTTTAATGTTTTTTCTCAGTCTAACTTGTAAGTATTCATTCGTATTATTAAATACTAGTTTTTCTCGCGGCTTTTCCGTGTTCTATGTGTTAATTGAGGTCATAAAATAAATCACACGCACATATATCCTCACAAACTTCCACATGTGTAAACATCATCTTCATACTAATATTATAAAGGCAAATATTTGTTACTTTCTCACGAGCTATTTTCATAAAATTTGGTAGAGAGTTAGCTGATAATATACTTTTTACTGTGGGAAAATATCTTACTCCCACGGGACAATTGATATATCGTAATATATATACATAAAAACCTTCCTCTCGAATAACTCATATCTATTTAAAAAACTGCATCGAAAACCGTAGCGTATTTTTAAAGATCTAAGCATACATAGGGACAGACAGCGGAAAGCGACTTTGTTTTATACTATGTTGTGATGATGATACAATTCAAAAGCGTTTAAAAAATATTACATAGGTAAAATCATCACTAATTACGGTGCAAATGCTCATAAAGTGCATGTGTTAAAAGTATTTTTAAGATTTTGATGTGTGCCAATTTTTTTGTGTTCTCTAATACTTTTGTGAAATGAAAATTGCCCGATTTACTTTAGATGTTGTAAAGTTTACATTAAATTATTTTTAACAGTCAGTTTTAAGTATAATAATTTATTTGATTGGTCGGTCTTTACAATTTTTTTGTGATAATTAACACAATAACACATTCACATATGTTTGTAATGGTTCTTTCATTTGATACCCATATTTTCATGATAATTATAGAAATTCCTTCCTTTTTTCTGCTGATTACAGGTGCCATATTTTTACGAATGGACCTACACTACTTCAGTCTGCCAACTGAATTGATTTAAATGATATCTGATATTTTATTCATAAAAAGAAATAACTCAAAATTTATGTTTCGCGAGTTTATAGCATAAAGCGAACGAACTAGATGATAAGCTTGTAAATCAAAAATTATTAGATATTTCTTTTAATGAATAAATGTGCGAAATTACAATTTGTCACACCCTTTGTATTGAGGTGTAGAACGTGCAAAAATAAATGTATGTGCATACTGTTAGCCTAGTGTTAGCCTATGGTATATGTTGCCATTTATATTTAAGTCTACCATAATTAATATTTTTATTAACATATAATACGCGAACAATGTATCGATAGCCATAGATATAGAATAGCAGTATAGACAAAAGAGAAAAGTTGTAAATGGAACATTCGAGAAAAAACAATTGACGGTTGATAGTTCGAATGTTCACTCGCTAAATAAAAATTATAACGCAATTGTAACTGCGCAATTAGCCGGTGTTTTTAATTATTGTAAAATTGAAATACACATAGTTTTTTCCTTTCAGACGATTTTATTTACAGTGGTAACTGTTCCTTGAGCTTATATTTTGCAAGAGGGAAAAATATTAAAGTCATTCTATACTTCTGGGGCTATCCTAATAATACTTTCGAAAACGTCACCCTCCTTCTGACGCAAATACGTAAAAGGTAAATTCCAACGTGCGAGTTTGTGGCTTTTACAATAATATACCATGCCCTCCCTTCATAGTTATTTGAGAGTTGTGACTGACATTTACTTTAATTTATATTCTTCTGCAGCGACAGAATTTATTGATTGCCTATTTCCTCCCTATTTTTCATGTTGTAACACTAAATAAGGGAAAAGGTTAAAGTAAATGAGTATTTACGCAAGGAAATTGTCATTTGCTTCAAGTTACTTTCACGTTTTTATTGTTAGGACGGTAGACAATTACGTGGTAGAACCTTTCGTGGGTAAATTACGACGTCATCACCAGAGCTAATTTTGTTTTGTTTAGTGCGAATTTCGTATTTAAAAAACGCTATCTACACTCATATCCCCACAGTAGGTTTTCTTCTTTGTCGTGGATACCATGGACATATAAAGACGAATACATAAACACCCAGACCTGGTCGGGAATCGCACCCTGAATCCAATGCGAGCCAGACCGGTATGGTGACCGCTCGGCCACGCGGATCGTCGCGGTCGTCAGGTTAAAATTATCAAAAGAAAATCCCGACAGGAACTACAGGGACGACTCATGCCAGGCCCAGTGACTATTGAGCAAATCAAGAACTGACGGGAGAGGGCCATGTCTATGAGTGGATCTCAAATGTTAGGTACATTAGGTGATAGGCCCGAACTGCATCGGTTTAAGCTACAAGATGGCAGCTTTAGAACTATTGCTTAAGTGACAGTAGGCAGCAATCAACCTTAAACTGTTAAAAAGCTTAACTAAATATATGGCGGCTCACATTTATATAAGGCGTCATCTTAGTCCTTGTGAACTAAAACTGGGACTTAAAATAGAACCTTCACTTTTATGAAATTACAGATGTCCATGGGCAGCAGTGATCACCCACCATCGGGTGCACTGAGTGGTTGCTTCATAAATCAAACAAAAAAACACAAAAATCGTTTAATAAATTAACAAAAAGAGAAAAGTTCAGCTATCCGTATTATCTATTTAAATAATGGCGATAACCCATCCTAACCAATCACTTCTTATAGTTGACGGGAAATAGACATTTTGTTGAAGCACAAAGTGGGAAAGATTTCATTAACGTTATCAATCTATAACAACGCACAATCGAGGTTGAAAGAAACTCATTAAATCTCCTTTCCGGGATCATCTTGTTGGACTTTTCCTGTGACTTTATTATTGGCTACATTTATAGTATACCTACTGGTTTTTTTAGTTTAATAATAATGATTGTAAATCATTTTCTACAATTTAATTTTGCAGTCAATAAACAAATAAACAAACAAACAGACAAATAAATAAACAAACAAACCAAAATAATTGAACATACTTTTATTATAATGATTCTTGTTTTGATATTTCATTATTGTAGTATAAATAAAGATATCTTGTAAGCTATTGCTTATAGCTTTTATCGCGGGCTTTGAGCGTGGCGACCGAATCAAGAAATCCCGTAATGAAAAAATCCTAACCGGCCGAGCGTTCGCCTAACGTATGTATATGTATATGGTATGACAGTACAAAGCTCGCGCGGAAATCGGATGAATATGTAAGCAGCTGTTTATGAGAAAGTATATAGTATCAAACAAAAGAAGTTTAATTAATATCAAAGAAAAATAAATACCGCATAAAAAAGTATATTGCATAAGTTGATAAAAATGCCATGCAATAGCTTTACCACGACAGTCCCCAAGTGCCGCACGTTTTTTTAATAAATATTTTCAGTTAATTTAAATTGTTTATACTAACTGAAAATATGTAATCTTTCTAAATTTCACATACTGTCGAATAACTCAATTTAAATTACTAGTAGGTATTTGATTTAAATAACGTGTTTTAGGTCTGTTAAATACATTGTGAAAAACATTTGTAGTAGTTGCATTTCTACAATTGTTATAGCGACACAGTCAATATTTATAAAACTAGTTGAATAATACTGGTTTACCCAATTATATAAATGTTTTCTGCTTATTCTGATTAGTTCCTTTTGTCTTCATAGAATTTACTCGCATCGGAAAATAAGTATTTTTACCCTATTGCGTCAGAAAAAATGTTTTTCGATTCTTTGTATGTACGTTCGTTTGTATGTATGCTGACTTGATTAGCACGCGCTAACGCACGAACGGTTCTAGGGATTGTAATATGTCACATACCTACTACTGGAATTGTCTCCGTCTGCAGAGTGACATAGGCTTTAAACATAGCGCCTGCGGTCACGAAAGCTCGATGGAATTTTTTTTAGTATCAAATCAATACGAATATTACTTGAAAGTCATTTCTTGACGCAGAATCCTATAAAGCGTTAGATTAAATGTAACTATATATTAATACGTGGAGCAAAAACTTGTGATTCGTTTTTAAGATACTTGCCGCAGGAGGAGGAGTATGAAATTACGCACGGTATAACCGTTGATGTAGAGGGTTGCGCATTTAATTTTTTGCATTAATTTTTTTTTTCAAATAATGCATATAAAATACATAAAATGAATTAATAACACATTACACTCACTAACTTGCATTTGACACATACACATACATAATAAACGAAATAGATCATTCAATGTCTTATTGGTGCTACTTTGGACGATGTGAAGTTTTTTAATTTAAATTACGAATCGAAGGTCGAATTCGGTCGAAATTTGACCGTTGCAACGGGTGACGGTTATGATAAAAACAAAAAACTCACCACTTAAAAAAAAAAACATGCGTGCGTACAAAGTACACATGTCAGAAGTGAAACTTCTTTGGCGAACTAATTTATAAATCTTGTTTATATTTATACAAATCTAAAACTTTAAATTTCCAAGATTAAGAGAAAGGGAAAAAGGCGTGATACGACGTTCGCTCTGTCTCACTTTTTCTCTGAATCTTTCTCACTCGCTTGCTCCCTACTCTCACTCCACGGCTAGTTGCTCATGCTACGTTCGCCCTGTCTTACTCTCTCTCAATCGGTCTCGATCACTCTCTCTCTCTCTTTTCCGACACTTCCGTTGCATACCGGCGTGACGTTTCATCTGTAAAAATTTTACCCTCATGCGCCTAAAGAAGTTTCACTTCAATAATCTTTTGAAACTAAACTAATTCAATAGTTTTAGACAGTCGGGTTTTTATGTTTTATAATTTAACAAAGTCACTTGTAACGCGACAAGACAAACAACCGTGCAAGACCGTGCAAGACTCTGTATTCGGTTACTCGGTAACTCCAATACAAGGCGTGTCTATATTCTTGTTCATCTAAGTATGTAAACATTAGGTCAATGAAATACAACACAACACAACAAGTGTACATCGATAATAATTAATTAACCATTTTCGTCCATTACCCCGCCGCACCTCGGTAAATACTTGTCTTACCCTTTCAGGACCGCGTCACGCCTGACGTCGTAATTAAATTTTTGTAAGGTACTCTTAATGTCGGTTTAGGTTAATGGTATTCTAATTTACGAAAACTTTGAATTAAATATTTTGTCATCTATTTTTTATAAGATTGAAGTAGTAACGAGCAGTCCAGATAGTAAGTGGTCTGTTAGCCAATTCATACCACCAGGGTTCCGACTGACGTCAATCACGGATGCGTTCTTAATCCCATGAATTAAGATTATACTCTTATATACAAATAGCAAACGCACGATATACCTAAGTATGCCTGTGGTATGTGCCCGATTGAACTACACGGGTGTTACCACCTGGCAAATAAACCTGATTAACATTTGAATAAAAATAAAAATGTGTGCGTGTACTAGCGTACACACTCGTAAGAAGTGAAACTTCTTTATGAGGTTATTTTTCAAAAAATAATTTATTATATGCAACTTTACAGAAATTGGTTAAATAAAGTTAAATTAGATAAAGTTTAATAAAAGGCTTTTATTAAACTTTATCTAATAATCTAATCTATAATAATCTATCTAATATCACGCGTGGTAGGGATAACGTAACGTAACGTACCTAACGGATAATGGCGCGTAACAAAAAAAGATGGCGCGTAACGAAAAAATGTTCCACTAAATTTTTTTCCAACCCCGATAAAGAAGTTTCACTTCAAAAATATTTTTTAGTTAATGCTTACTTACGGCACAGACAAGCAAACCGACAGCTTATTTACACATATACAAAGGATAATTGGATATGTAGACATATTAAAGGGTAAAACACAGCTCTTTGTACCGAGGATTGATGTGAAATTAATTGGAAATAGGAAGACGGGAGTGTTGGATAGTTGCCTAGTCCCTAATACATATTTATAGTTGCTTAGAACTTTATTGGATTGCGACAAAGGTGTCAACGGGAGCTTCGTATTTTCAAAGGCATTGCTAATTAAGTAAAATGTATTTTTTTAAATAAGCTGTTACGTCGTGTCGTCGACGGTTGGACACTGCGGAAGATCAGCGCTGGCCGTCTTCGGATGCCAACATAATGTTGAACAGTGTCCATTTCGTGATGATTTGCACCCTCTTTTGTGTTTTTTTTTGTACTCTTGTTTAATAAACAAATGTGTGCCTGTAAGCAAAACGAATAAATGACTATCTATCTATCTAAACCGTCTTCAGAACTGATGGATTGTGATTTATTAAACCGTACAAGGGGAATAAGTACTACTAACATTCACATGTCATATCCTTTTTTCATAAAAAGAAATAACTCAAAATTTATGTTTTACAAGTTTATCACGAGTTTATACCATAAAGCGAACTGTTCGCTTGGTATTTAAAATTGATTTCTAAAGAATAGGTACGACAAAAAATATATTACTAAAATTGACGATAATATATCATATTGAATTGGAAGTTTATATAACTTTTAAATTAAAAATCAATTTCATTTTGTATTCTTCGTTTAAATTATTACAGACAGCCTTTGTATGTAGCGTCTTAAAATATTTTACGTAACAATAATATTTCCGTACTCTGTCACTCGTAATTTTACGACCGAAGCTATGAAATAAATCGCGAATTACGTTATAATAATAAAATCAGCGAGGAGAATCAATTTCCCATTTTGCTGGTAGTATAAAATTCATTTTTTCTCTGCTTGAGTGGTATATTAACGTTACTCCATTGAATTATGGGTCAGCTTGAAAGACAGTGACCATTTACCATCAGATGGGCTGTACGCTCATTTGCTCATTCATTTTTTTTTATCTGACTGAAGTAGCAAACGAGCATGGAATGCATGCTCGTTTGCTACTGATAGTAAGTGGTAAGACATCTATAAGCAACTTCATACAGAACATGGGTTCCATCTGAAGTCAATCACAGATGCGCTGCTACTCCCGAAGAATATGATGGTCGCCTCATGTGAAAGTGTGCAGGCAACACCCTTCCATCGAAACGCAAGAAATGCTTCACGCTAGAAACAGGTGTGGCGGTACTTCTCCGTTCGAACTACACTGGTTCTACCTTTGATAAAATAACCTGGGATTGATTTAAAATGTCTGTGGTGGCAGTTGCCACTTACTATCCAGTAAAATACATGTTTTCATGCTACATCTTAATAGTTCAAAACCAAATTGAAGTATACGTTTAATTTCTGTAAATTACATATTTCTATAAATTTCTTAAACCTATATTAACAAAACGTAAAGTCAGATAATTCATTTAAATATAATTGGGTTAGTTTTCAAGTTGCCACGTATTTAATAGACCCTTACTAATACGACCCTAGTTATTAGTTATCAAAACTGAAGGGACAAGTTTTGTCCTATTCACTTCATTATAATCCTGTTGTCCTTCATTATAATCTCAATTCGGAGACCTATAAGTATGATAAGGGAATTAACTTCGTCCCTGTAGCCTCGGGGTCAGAATAGGGCTACGGTATCCCCTGCCTGTCGTAAGAGGCGACTAAAAGGGGCTTCCGGGGTTGCAGACGGCTAGAGTGGGAGCTCGAACCGTTCGGTCAGGCAATCCCGGGAAGCACGGCGTTATGTGTGGTCGCATACCGTCGTAAAGACTAGACGGAGCGGTGGGCCCAGCCGCCCATCTGGGAGGAGCCCGTTGGAGCAGCGCGCTCGGAGGATTCCGGTTGAAGTCGTTTCGAGATCCCGGAGTCCTCCTTTTCAGCGCCGAGGACGGCCACCGGGGGGGTTTTAGTGCGGTAAAAATCCCACATAACCCTGCGTCGCTCCCACGGCGTCGGGTACCTTTTGAAGGTTTCCCCCTCGAAAACAAAAAAAAAGGGAATTAACTTGGGATTCCATCCAACTGGGTCTAAGGGAGACAAAGTTTTTCGAGCGTGGGTACGTATGTTTGTTTGAATGTATGTCTATCTTAGACATCGTCGTCTTATTCGGCAAAGCGATATGAGGTCTATATATTAATACGTGAAGCAAAAACTTGTGATCCATTTTTATGGTACTTCCCGCAGACGGAGGAGTATGAAATTACGCATGGTTATAGTTGATGTAGAGAAGGATTGCACAATTTTTTTTTCAAATAATTCATGAAACATACATAAAATACACTAAAAACTGCAAGGTGGTAATGTGCACACACTACCTTGCATTTGACACAAACACATACGTAATAAACGAAATAAAAACATTCAATGTCTTACTATGAAAACACATAACGTCAAAAATTACAGATATCTTTGTCAAAATATCCGCTGTTGTTTTTAAATTTAGCTTAGTTAATTAAACCTCTTTTTACCTTAAATTCAATTAAATTGTAATCATTATCGAGTTATTTTGAACACACCCGTTCAAAATAACTTGATAATTATTACAATTTATTTGAATTTAAAAAATATTCGTGTTATTTTGAATAATAAGAAGTTTAGTTTTTTAATTTAAATTATCGTAGACCGTTGCGACGGGTGACTAGTTAAAGAAAATCCATATTTATAAGAGTGGTGCCTAGAAAAACTAGTCATGTGATAATACAAGTAGGCACAGAAGCATATACACAAGTATAATCGAAAAGGTAACTCCGCTGTCCCAAACGGGTATAAAACGATTTTACGGATTAAAACTGATGTTTCATAAAATACCTACATGTGGTCGGTAATGAAATGTAAATGTTTAAAATTTGCGAGAGCGCTGTTGAATGTAATTGTGAAAGGAAATAATTATACATTTCGAATGTTTTATTTTCAGTGTAAACCATTGACGATGACATTAAATTTTAAGTATAAATAAGACTTATGTTACGTAATTGGTATAATAAGTTTTAATTAAAAAGTTAATGGGGTACAATATTAATAACAGTTATGATATGACGTGATATGATTTTATAGGTGGTAGAAACGTTGTGGTTTAGAACTAAGTACTTTTGGAGTGGAAGTACTTTTATAAATATTTTAGAAAGAAAGAAAGAAAATACTTTATTCGGTACAGTACATAAGGTTATACAAAAACAGATGCATCTAATAGCAAACATGTGTTATTATTATAACTAATACTTAATGATGTAAGTTACATTACATTGACCGAAAGGGCCTTTACTCAGCTTATTGCTGCAGGTAGTGAAGGTCACCTGCAGCGCTAGTATTCTGTGGAGCCAGTTTTCTTCGCTTGCGCGCAAGCGGTACAGGTATATCTAATTATGTATAATTTTAGTTACATCAAAACAGATACATTTGTTAAGCTGTATTATTTTGTTAAGCTGTAAACCTAATAGAGTTAGGTTTGTAGGAGTGTAATGTTTTTCGAACATGGAAATGGGCACACCTACATGTATGGCCATTTGTTTCGCGCGCTAGAGCCCAATCGGCTAGATAGATTGTAATACGAGTATTTGACATACCATTCATCGTTCCCAATATTTTCAGAGTGGCATAGGTTATGCAATTTTTAAATATGACGTTTGTGGTTAGAAACAAAGAGAGGGAGATGAATTTCTTTTTATGGGCAGCAATTAAAAGATAGTTCTCATGTAGATTTTTTTATGCAAGTATCAAACGAGCTTGCAGTCCACCTGATATACCCAAGATAAGATCAGAGTCTTACCTGAGACTGGCCATAGATGGGTTGCTACCCCGAAGGCCTAAGTTACCGCTTCGGATAAATATATCTCCCTCACCACACCCATCAGACAAGAACACAGAAACGCTTAACACGCTGTTATTAGGCAGATACAGGTGTGGCGATGGTGCTCCCGTAGTTGTACCTTGAAAGGTTTTACCACCTTCAAAATATATATTTAAATTTATATGTATTTAGGTAAAGTTTAGGAAGCGAAAACGGTCAGCCGCGTCGAGAATAAATTGAAAAGAGAAGAATAAATAATAGCTTATCATTATAGTACTTACTTTAATTTGAAGTAGACGGGTTTTTTGTAATAGTTCATTTAATTTATATTATCAACTAGTTTATAAAGGTTGTGATGTCTAAATTACTTTTAAGAATTTATTACTCGCTAAGGACTTTTAATTTTCTAAGACTGATTCAGGTTTCAAGACTTTATCGAATCGACTCTTAAAAAAGAATATTTTCTCATTTATATTCAAGATTATTAAAACGATAGTTGAATTCTTTTTTTTTGATAGCAACTAGCCCCGCGGTTTTACTTATTTTTTCTTATTAATATTATAAATGCGCAAGTTAGTGAGAATATATTTTTTTCGTGTTTGTACCTTTTTTTTTGTTACGGGGAGGAAACCTTCAAAAGGTACACCGAAGTCTTGGGAGAAACTCCGGGTTATGTGGGATCTTTACCCACTGAATCCTCTTCGGTGGCCTTCCTGAGCGCTCGTAGTAGGGGACTCGGAAACTCCAACAGAACGAACCGGTGGCCCCTAGCGCAGCGCCCCTCACGGGCTCATCTCTGGTTGACGTGTACCATCCCCCTTCACAATCCGGTGCTTACGGCGAAATGCAGCCACACATACCGCCGTCCTTCTCGGGGTTGCTTGTTGGACGGGTTGTACCTAACGATAATCAGGCTACCCGATGAAAAGTGGTCACTGTCGCCTATGGATATTTGCAACACCAGACAACACAACAGAGCCGTCAATGCATCACCGGCTTAGAAGGAGAGCTCTTTTTGTACCTCTCTTAAAGAGCCCCATATCATAGCGCTCCGGGAATGCCTCGGGAGGAAGCTCATTCCACATCTTGCACGTTTATGTCAGAAAAAACTGTGAAAACTAAAACCGTGGAGGCTGTATTCGGCAAGTGGTGAGATGGGGTAAGAATTATGTGGGCACCAGGTCATAAAGTTCCTCGGAACACTTATCATTGCAAAGCCGGTATGTATCGGATTATCCTTAAAACTTGGCACACAGATAATTTATGACTTGGTATAACGCATACGACACTCATTACCATGGTAATAAGCTAAAGTGACATTAATTTAAACTGAATATTATAATTTTTGACAGAGTACATTGATTTTTATGAAGTAAACATTAAATTTTACTTCAAAATATGGACCATAACTATGCGATGGAGACACACGCGGAATATAAGGTGGTAGAACCAGTGTAGTTCGACCGGGGAAGTACCACCGCCACACCTATTTCTAGCGTGAAGCATTTCTTGCGCGAGATAGAAGGGTGTGGTTGCCGGCACACTTTTATATGAGGCGACCATCATAGTCCTCGGGAGTAGCAACGCATCTGTTATTGACTTCAGATAGAACCCATGTTCTGTATGAAGTTGATTACAGATGTCCATGGGCGGCAGTGACCACTTACCATCAGGTGGACTGCATGCTCGTTTGCTACTTCATCAAATAATAAAAATAAAAATCATTTTTGTGTATGGAGAGTTTGCAGATCTTGTTATTTTAATTTACTGGACTATGAATTATTCTGTCATATTTATCATAGATTTAAAGAGAATATTAATTTGTAGCACTGACTGGGTACCGGGCACTAAGAAGGTACCGTATTTACGAATTTATAAAAAGTTAATTAGTTCTTAAAAATCTGTTCTTAAGCACGGTACGCATTCCTTTTAGTAAACACTATTTGATGATTGATAGCCTAATGGTTGAAACTTGCCCTCTCGATCGGGAGGTCCGAGGCTCAAACCCAGGCACGCACCTCTGATTCATGTGCGTATTAGAAATTAATTATCACTGCTTTTCGGTGAAGGATAACATCGTGAGGAAACCTACACCCGAGAGCTCTTTAAAAAAAAAAAGTTCTCGGAGGTGTGTGAAGTCCACCAATTCGCATTTGGCCAGCGCGGTAGACTGTGGCCTAAACTTTCTCATTCTGAGAGAAGACCCGTGCCCAGCAGTGGGACAATAATGGGTTGACGAGAACGAGATAACGAGGTTTGATGATTGGTCCACAATAATTAAAGTTACGCCATCTTAGACCGTTCGTCATATTACACTAAAAATGACTTCATTAAGCTAATCGTGAATTGTTATCGAGGACATATGTACTCATATGTTAACCTCGCATTTCCCGCAGCGCCGTTTGATTCGGTCACTTTTACCTCATAAATGACTACCCCCATGTGTTAATCCAGGTATAAATTTTCCGAGAACCAAATTCAGAGAATCCGACCAGAACTTTTTGCGTGAATGCGTAATAAATACACATACCTACCAAATACTTCGCATATATGTATAATATTAACAAGATTTCAGCTCAATCATTTGGTGTAAATGATTTACAGTCCAGTTGGTAGATTTGACCTAAACATACAGGTTTAACAGACGGATTAACAAGACATGGTAAATCTAAGCTAAAATTATTGCCATTCCTTGAGGTCATATTACGTTTTATTTCACGATAAAACGCTCTCAAATTTTGTACCCCGAGGGATTAATTAGGATAACATACAAAATACTTCGGGTTTGTGATAAAATTTTGTTAAATAGGAAAAGAGGAACATACTCCAAATTAAAATAAAGTTATTTAATCATCGTACATTAAGTATATTTATAAAGACCTCGTTAGGAAGTCTGATAATATAATTTTATCTCAATTAGGTACCCAATTGACAGGAAATAAAGTGTTTTCGAGGGTCTTTGCGGATTGGGAACGTTAAAGCCGTGTCTATTTCGACTAGAAATGATCGCTTTATTTTGTCGGATATCCTGAAACCCGTCAAAGGTAATTGCGGGTTCCTACTTTAGGGTAGTGGCCACTTTTAAACAAGTAAATATGTATTTAGCTATTATTTCTATTTATAAGATATAAATGTACATATCAAAAACAAACTTATTAACAACTTAACTTTATATTTTGTAACTCTTTCATTTGGAGTCCATATCACAGACATATATATAAAAAAATATTTGTCCCTGGGACTTCCACGATGGACGTCCCGGATGGGTTTTGGATTGGACTTAAAATGAGGTCATTAAGCTGCATTGTCATCCAAACAGCTCATTCGGTTCCCAGGAAGTGGTTTAAATGGAGCTGGCAATATTAGCAAACATACACACATATATACAAATAGAACGTTAAATAAAATATGTGATAGTTGTTATTAAATTAGTTGTTATTATCAGTTCATTATCAAAGAAAATCTACTTGTTATAAATTGTATCTATTAGGCAAAAATGTTTCCAGAACTCCAACGTTAATAATACAGCTTGAGTAATATACCCCTTCGACTAAACCGATCGGGACGGGATTAAAAAATTTTCGCGTTAAAAACGAGTACAAAGGAAAAGTAGTAAATAGTCAGTACTCTTAGAACATAATGTCAGATCATAATGTTTCTTAAAAAACACAAAAAACGCCTTCTACACTCATAGCCTATCAGTAGGATTTTTTTGCTACGTCGTGGGTGCCATGGACACACAAAAAGATGAAAACACAAAAGGCCAGACCCAGAACAAGAATCTAAACTCATAATTTAGATACCTGTCTCGCCGGGAATCAAATCCGGAACACACTGCGTCAGACCGGTATGGTAACCGCATCGCCACGCGGGTCGTGGAAACAACGATTCAAGGAAAAACAAGAACTGTTATTGTTTTCGTTGTTTGTTCTTTGTTCTTTTCAATGTGGATTCTAAGTTATTTCTGAAAATGAAGACGTAAGGTTGCTATATATTTATCACTACATAGTATAACACAAAGTGGCTTCTCGTTGTCTGTCCCTATGTATGCTTAGATCTTTAAAACTACGCGACTGATTTTAATGCACGTTTTTTAATAGATAGAGTGATTTAAAAGGAGGGTTTTATGTGTAATACATGCATAATAAAGTGAAGGAATACTGATAATCTTAGATTTTTGACTTTTAGGCAGAACGAAGTTCGCCGGGTCAACTAGTTCTCTATAAAGCTGTAATAATTATTTTCAATACGCATTAGTGATGTAACGAATATTTTCGCATTTGCATTCGCGAATGTGTAAATAATGACATTTTATTACGCACATAATTATTAGAAGAGGCAGTGGTTTTAGTCAGGTCAGTCGATTTTAACCATTACACTATTACTGCCAACCGATAATTTGTTTAACGCAAATTACTAATCCGAGTCGTCATTGAAATGGTGATAATTTTGGTCTTTAATTAATTCATAGAATACTAATGCATTGGTCACAATTGGCTAAATTTGTATCTCACTATTCGAATATAAATGATGTTGAATACCCTTTTTTATCTGAGTGAAGTAGCAAACGAGCATGCAGTCCACCTGATGGTAGGTGGTCACAGCCGCTCATGGACATCTGTAATCAACTACAGAAGATGGGTTCCATCTGAAGTCAATCACAGATGCGTTGCTACTCCCAAGGACTACGATGGTCGCCTCATGTGAAAGTGTGCCGGCAACCACAGTGTATCGAAACGCAAGAAATGCTTCACGCTAGAAATAGGTGTGATGGTGGTACTTCACCGGTCGAACTACACTGGTTCAACCACCTTGAAAAATATAAAAACGTATAAGTTGCGTCAGCGTTAAAATTAGCAGAATCGACGCGACTTCGTTGGCGCAGACTATAATGTACTCTATCCAACCATAATACATTTGAGCACTATTCCTGGATATTTTTTATTCTATTAACAATAGGTATTACAGTGTATGCAATGAAAAAAATTTTTGAGCAAAATTTTTGACACTTTGAATCACATTACTCAAGTTTTAGCAAAGACGCCTTATATATTCTAGTAATAAAAATAGTCTATGTTGCTCAGGGATAATGTAGCATTCTTATGGTGAAAGAATTTTTAAAATCGGTTCAGTAGTTTTTAAGTTAATTCATGACAAACATACAGAAAAACAAAAATACAACGTTTTCCTCTTTATAATATTAGTATAGACTACACGGCATGTTGTTAAGTTTTCACATGCGCGTTCTAACACTAAACATGAACATTTAATGAAATTTGTGGTTGATGCATTATACATGACTCTAAATTAATTTATGAAACGCACATTGATGCTATTGTCATTAATAATATGCAATAATTATCGGTTACGCTGTATTTTGTGCACGAGTTGGTATATGGACAATCTATATATTAATACGTCAAGCAAAAACTTGTGACGCTTTTTTAAGTAATATGCCGCGGACGGACTAGTATGAAATTTTGCACGATTATAGTGGACGCAGAGAAGGAGTGCAGAAGGTTAATATTTTTTCACATAATGCATGTAACATACATAAAATCAACTATAAACACATTACACATACTACCGTGCATTTGTCACAAACACACAAATAATAAACGAAATAGAACATTCAATATCTTACTTTGAAAACAGATAACGCCAGAAATGTCAGTGTCGTTGTCAAAATACCCGCTATTGCTTTTAAATGCGGCTTAGCTAATTAAACCTCCCTTTATATTTTACAGGTGCGTTCAAAATTACTTGAAAATTATTACATTTTATTTGAATTTGAGAAATATTCGTACTAGTTTGGACAATATGAAGTTTAGTTTTTGAATTTTGAAATTACTGTTGAATTTCGACCGATGCTACGGGTGACTAGTATAGTTAAATTTGTGCCAATATTTTGGACGATTGCATAAAGTTTTTCACCGTTCTTCAAAGGAACCTCTGATTTCTACATTATTCGCTCGGGTCCACTGGTCCCAGTACTGCAATTATAATTAAGCGTTGCCTAAGCTTCAGAGCAAGAACTTCTTATGAATTTTTTTCAACCTCGTTTACTGGAATTTCAAGGGATTAGACGTTTATTGTAAAGTTGCTAATAAGCTCATGGAGCCATTTCTTTGTAATTCCTTCAGGCTGTTGATTTCGCATTTCATTGATTTAATAACTTCTAGCGACGCTAGCGGAGGTAACTGTAATGCGAGTCTATCAAGTTGTTCTTATAATTTCCAACTGGTTCGGCACAGGTGAGGCCGTTAATGGAAGCGCAAATAAGGCGGAATTGCATTTGGAGGCTCGCCAAGAGTTTACTTTCTCCTAGTTTCCGGTAACCTTCTCCCAGTATGTATATACTACATGTACTATCATTATACTGATATAAATAATACTATTTATATATTTACTGTCTGTACAGCCAAATATAAGGCAAGATACTGGAGCTAACTTTTATAATCAATGTAAAAACAATATGGCAATAAAAAAGATATTCATAGAAAAAAGACAAACCCACTGAGTTTCTTGCCGGATCTTCTCAGTTGAGGTCGTGTTCCGAACCGGTGGTAGTGTAAAACAAAATATATGTAACTGACAATTTCTAAGCGTATGCAAAATAAAGACATTTAATTTCATTTCAAGGGCTGCAAATGACGCCCTCCGGGTGTTACAGACCAAGACTAGCAAACCTTATCATATCATACGAGGTGATAAGATGTTTGAGAACCTTGGGATCACTAAAACCGAAATACCCGCTTTACCTGACGAAGCTGTTCAGTTGCTTGCTATGGCGTAAAAAATATCTCCTCCCCCCTTTTTAATAGATCGCAGGCGCAATATTTAAAGACCCTATGCCACTATGCAAACTAAGACGACTCCAATGATATGTAACATCCATACTCCATACTAATATTATAAATGTGAAAGTGTGTTTGTTTGTTCCTCTTTCACGTCGTTACATAACTATTATATGATGTGGTTTATATGCTGGGATATAGTTAGGAGTGCGGAGAGTGATGTAGGTTACTTTTTACCGCGCTCTCTCATTCCCATGAGAATATCGATGTTTTGTTAGTTGATACATATTTAGTAGTTCCAGACGTTGTTAATAGATGGCGTTAGTAAAATTCACTTGCAAGTTCTGAATAACGCTTTTAAATACTAATATTAATTCCCTTCGACCGTGCAGGCGAAACCGTGGGTAAGAGCTAGTTTTTTTCTAAAATAATGAAGTAGCAAACAAGCACGCAGTCCACCTGATGCTAAGGGGTCATTACCGCTCATGAAAATTTGTAAGCAACTTCATATAGAAAAGAGGTTTTATCTGAAGTCAATCACAGATGCATTGCTACTCCAGAAGACTAGGATGGTCGCCTCATATAAAAAGTGCCGGCAACACCCTTCTATCGAAACGCAAGGAATGCTTCACGTTAGAAATACGTGTGGCGGTGGTACCTCCCCAGTTGAACTACACTCGTTCTACCACCTTAACATGTTACAATCCCTGAAACTGTTAGGACTGTATGGTGTATCAAAGTGGTGGACGTACATACATACAAAACAAATGTACATATATACACTTAAAAACCACTATCCCCGTGACGTAGTCGTTTAAAAATATTTATTTCCGGGTAACTTATATGAAGACAAGGAATGAAGGAAGTTGTATATCAGCATTATTGAAAATCCCGGAATGGATGGGGATTAAGAGTACTGCCGAACTTTTTCGACTCGTATTCACAAATGAAATACGCAGAGCTGACAGCCAACCTTCACTAGTTTTAAGGAAAAAAGAAAAAGAAGAATTATTCAAAATATTATCTCTAAATATTAATTGTTTCAGATATGTAATGCAGACATGTTACTACACTATAAATGTTTCTTTATGCAATATATTTAACCTAAGTTTAACACGTTATTCAAATCAAAAACTAGTAATTTGAATTGAGTGTATAAACGGAAATTAAATAAATTATTGTTAAAACAAAAGAACCCGATTGCTCATGAATATCATTGAGAAAATATTATCTTTGTTTGTCCCTTCCATACTGAGATATGTTTTATGTATTTATGTACAATTATATACATTTTAAATTACTAAATAACAAAAACAGTATACTATAAATGTAACAAAAACCAAGTCACAGGAAAAATCCAAACATAATCCCGGAAAAGAGACTTAATGAGTTCCTTTCAACCTTGATTGTGCGTTGTATTAATTGATAACGTTAATGAAATCGTTTCCACTTTGTGCTTCAACAGAACGCCTGTTTCCCGTCAACTACAGGAAGTGAGCGGTTGGGATGGGTTAGCTCCATTATACAAACTAGTCAGTAGTCACCCGTCGCATCGGTCGAAATTCGACCGTAATTTAAATTAAAAAACTAATCTTCATATTGTCCAAAATAGTACGAATATTTCACAAATTCAAATAAAATTTAATAATTTTCAAGTAATTTTGAACGCATCCGTTAAATAATTGTAATCGACATTTTGCTTAAGAGTTTAAGACTGATCCCTTTTGCTACTATCGCTTAAGCAATAGTTCTAAAGCTGCCATGCAGTCTTCAATGCGTCGCCAGGTATGAAGGAAAGCTCATTCTGTACCTTTTTGTCAGAGGCGTAGGCCTCTGATTTTTTATCTGACTGAAGTAGCAAACGAGCATGCAGTGCACCTGATGGTAAGTGGTCATTGGCGCCCTGCGACATCTGTAAGCAACTTCATACAGAACATGGGTTCCATCTGAAGTCAATCACAGATGCGTTGCTACTCCCGAGGACTATGATGGTCGCCTCAAGTGAAGGTGTGTGTACATCATAGCGTTCTGGGAATACTTGAGCAAGAATATCTTATCTGTTGACTTTAGATGTCCATGCGCGGCAGTGGCCACTTACTGATCGGCCTGCATGTTGGTTTGCTTCATCTATACTAATATTATAAAGCTGAAGAGTTTGTTTGTTTGAACGCGCTAATCTCAGGAACTACTGGTTCGAATTGAAAAGTTCGTTTTATGTTGAATAGACCATTTATCGAGGAAGGCTTTAGGCTATATATATATATATTATAAACGCGAGTGAAACCGGGGGAACTGCTAGTTCTATATATTTTTTGACATATGAATATTGCTTTTGTTTTACTAACTATAAGAATAGGTACGTAAATATATATACATAAATGGGTAATAACAAAGTAGACCTAACTAATGCGCCGTGTTTATTAATTTACTAATATAATAACGCCACAAACTAAATATAATATAAAGTTAAACAACATAGTTATTTATGAAGCCTGAGGATATGAAAATGTAAAATGATTTAAGTAAATAAATATTACATGGTACAAATTATGAATATGATGCGTTGGAGAAGTGCGATAGCGCTTCTTGAAAGAAGAGAGAAGAAAAAAATAATTATTAATTATTGTTAGCCAGTCCAACCAAGAATTTTTTTTTTGAGTTTATGTACGTACATATGCTAATTTCTTTGCCGCGCGCTGAAGCCAATCGGCTTGACGGATTATAATATATAGGTACGAGTACTATATGACATTTCATTCATCGTTTCTATTGTCAGAAAGAAATAGGCTATGTAATTTGAATATGTCGTCTGTGAATAGAAGAAAGACGGAGAAGGAACATTTTTTTATTATCATAATATTGTTCAATTGTATTCAATGTTAATATCAGTTCGCAGCGTTACAGCTGACAGTGAACGCAAATTAGCGAACTTTGGACACTCCATTTCAAATGCATGGCAGGGCGTACTTAACCCCCCCCCCCCCCCCGATATCCGTCCTCGGCGCCACAAAGAGGACTCCGGGACCTACAAACGAATCAACCGGAACCCTCTGAGCGCGTTGCCCCATCGGGCTCCTCCCTGATGGGGGGCTGGGCCCACCGCTCCGTCTAGTTTTACGGCGGTATGCGATCACACATACCGCCGTCCTTCTCGGAATCACCTGGCCGGACGGTTCAACCTCCACTATAGCCGCCCGCAATCCCGGAAGCCCCTTTTAGTCGCCTCTTACGACAGGCAGGGGATGCCGTAGCCCTTTTCTGATACCGGAACTACAGGGACATCGAACAGTTTGCCTACTGGGGACACAGCTGCTACTAGGCAGATACAGGTGGCCAGGACGTGCTTTCGGACTCCAATCAAAAAGTTTCTAACACCTTCAAAATATATATTCAATTTTGTATGTAATATAATGTAAACTAATAAAGACATAAACACCGACTGCTTAAATTGAAAAGAGAAAAATAAATACTAATGATTATAATACCTGGGTACTTACTATTTTTTTTTCAGACGAATCAGTCGGGTTTTTGTAATATTTTATTCAATTTACATTATCAACGACATTATAAAGGTTGCCTTGTGATGTCTAAATGATATAAAGAAATTTATTACTGGAGGAGTTCCAACTTTATGAGAGTGATTCAGGTTTCAAAAGACTTTCGATTGGACTGTTATAAAAGAACGTCTATTTTATGTTGGAACTTAATAAAAAGGTAGATATAGTCTTACTAAAAACTAGTTGTCTCCGCGGTTTTACCCACGTTATAGTAACTCTTAGTAATATTATAAATTCAAAAGTTTGTGAGGACGTATTTGTGTTTGTTATTCTGTTCTAGTCGGTATTTACTTAAATTTGGCACACGAGTACTTTTTGACCCGGATTAAGTGGGGAGGTCTAGTAAGAATTTTCAAAAAATAGTTTTTTATTCCATTTTATAAAAGTACATTATCTTGTGCGTATTAATTGACTAGCTGCGTTTGAATCAGACCATTATTTGCTGAAATGTGTAGCTTTGAAGCAAGCCGTGTTAGAGCTATACTAAGTAAAACAAATCGTGGCCAAAACTTTAATCATGTTTTTGAAGTCGGCGATCACTGTAAGTAGAAAACGGTTTTACCGAACGGGTAAAAATTTATATCACTTCTTTTCTATATAGTTCTAGTCCGGTTGAGAGATTTTTTATTTTTGACGATTAGTTTTTTTTAATAGTCAAAAATATCAGCGAAATTTTGGTCGAATTTTTGACTTGAGAATTTTTTTGAATTTCAACGTCCGCAATTTTGTAAAAACTTGTAACATTTCGAAATCCTTCGTATAATCGGAGCATTATAGATCCAATGCGTCCTCGGCCTTTGAGATTTACCTCTATATTTATATACATACTTGTTCAAAAGAATTTGTAAATTCACATTCAACATGTATCTTTTAAACAGAACAATTCTTATGATTGATTATTTCACCGCTAGGCCAAGGAAAAAAAATCGAAATAAGGCCTTATTTTTACCTTTCCAACTAGACCTCCCCCCTTAACACAAGGAAAACATATCGCCGTGGTAAACGGGACTAAGCGGGATAAACCGCACGAATAAGCTAGTGTAACATAAATTTAAATTTTGCTAACTTTTGACAGAGTACACGGATTTTAATGAAGTGAACGGACGTAAACTGAACTGAAAGGTATGATTTCAGTTCAGTTTAGTACTTTTTGTTTAATGCTATTTTTAGCTCTCAAGCACATACCTAGAGGGACAAATTGCAAAAAATATTATTTACCAAATATATGCGATGGACAGACAAGCGGGATTTTTATTCTGTTGCGATGGATGTACTGTGGGTATAAGTTTTCTTAATCCGATCTATGTATTCATATTCAAGGATAAACAAATGTAGTTCAGTTAAACAAATGTATTGATGAATTGGCACAATTGTTTTTAATCATAATATTTAAAGTCGATAATGGATACTACACAATTAAGAAACAATAGCTTGAGAAAGAGGCACCGAACTGAAGTATTTGCCTATTTATAGAAATTTCTTAATTCTAATAACGAGCTTTTAGTAAGGTTGTTTTTGTATTTCTTTTAGAAAATCTTTTTACTACGAGAACATCATGGGTTAAAAAAATAATTACGCCATCTTAGAGCGTCCGCCATATTACATACATTTTCGTCCCTAACAGATCACATGAATTAACCGTCTTTCACCAAAATATTGCCGGCGCTATAAATAAAGTGGAACATATCGAACTTGCGATTGCTCAACTTTCGGAGCAAATTAATAAATGCGTTGATATCATCTGTTTATGCGAAACATTTATAAAGAAGGGTACAGAATTTCTTTTTAGAATTCCGTCATACAAGCTTGTTTCCGCATACTCACGAGCTGAAAAAAGAGGAGGGACTTGCATATTAGTAAAAACATATTTGGACATTAAGGTAATATCTCATATACAAAATATTTCCTGTAACTATTTATTTGAATGTTGTGGTATTGAAATCCCCAAATGTAACCTTATAGTAATATGTCTGTATAGAATACCAAATGGGAATATTCTTGTATTTTATAAAAAATTAGAAGAACTACTTTATTATTTATACACCAAAATGAGGAATAAAAATATTGTTCTATGCGGCGACTTTAATATAGACATTTTAAAAGACAATAACAAAACTCAACAATTTAAAACGATCCTTGAAAGTTATAATCTCTATATCCATATAAATAAGCCGACGAGACAATTAGCCTGTCTAGATCTCATTTTAAGTAATGTCAAAAGCGCACGCGCTGGCATATACTATCTAGCTTTGTCGGACCATGAAACAGGACAAACCTTAACGTTAAACATCCAAACAGATAAAAGTTATTTTCACTGGTACGAAACAATGCGTAGCTTCAATAAACTACACATGGTTAAATTCATAGAATGTATGTCATCCCTAACTTTTTCTGAAATTTATGATGAAAAGATGATAAACTCTCAATTTATTAAATTCCATGAAATAATTGTATTATTCTATAATCTTTGCTTTCCAAAGATCAGAATAAAAAGGACAAATAAATGCAGATATGTAAATTGGATGACAAAAGGTATAAAAAAATCATGTGTTCAAAAAAGAATATTGTATTTGAAATATAAATTTGGAAAAAGTAATAAAAAAATAAATGCAAATAAATATAAAAAATATAACACTCTACTTAAGAGGTGTATTTACCTTGCGAAACACATTGGACATAGGAATTATATTAATACTAAAAAAGATAAATGTAAGGCAACGTGGGACATAATAAATAATAACATAAGAAATAAGGACAATCTCGATCAATACTCGGACCATATTATTTACAATGACATTCATTATAATGACCCCTACGACATTTGCGAACTATTTAATAATTATTTTATAAATCTAACCAACAAAATATCGACATATACATCTAGTTCTAAATACATAAACTCTATCTCTATCAATTCGAGTTCGATGTTTTTGACCCCAGTAGACAGCAATGAAATAATTACTATTATAAAATCTCTTAATAACACAAACTCAGTTGGACACGATGACATAAGTACAAAAGCTATAAAATTATGTGCAACCCACTTAAGTCAACCATTATGTCATATGATTAACTCATCATTTGAGCAAGGTAACTATCCGGATATACTAAAACTATCGGTTATTAAACCTTTATATAAGAAAAGTGACCCAAAAGATATGTCCAACTACAGACCGGTTGCTTTAATACCGGTGTTATCCAAAATTTTTGAAAAAGCAATGCTGAAACGACTGCTCAGTTATACAGCTAAACATAATATATTAAAAAATGAACAATTCGGCTTTCTCAAAAATAAGTCAACTACCCTTGCATGCTATAATTTAGTACGTGAGGTTTCGCATGCCTTGAACAACAAATCATACGTCGCAGCAATATTTCTTGATATGACGAAGGCTTTTGACTTTGTTCATCATGATATACTAATTAACAAGCCTGATAAGTATGGAATACGTGGAAAAGCCCTCCATTGGATCAAAAATTATCTAAGTAATAGGAAACAATGTACTGAAATATGTAAGATAAATAACAGCCATAAAATCAAGTACAGATCAACACAAAAGTATAATAAATACGGAGTGCCGCAAGGGAGTATCCTAGGGCCTTTCTTATTTCTTCTATATATAAATGATTTACCAAACATAACGAGACATAAAACAATACTCTTTGCTGATGACACTACTGTAATTATTAAATCTGAAACATTAGAATCGCTCAAAACAGAAATTCATAAAACTTTAGAGGAGGTTATTAATTGGATGAACGAAAATAATTTACAAATTAATGTTAATAAAACGAAGATTATTCATTTTACTACAACAAACATACCAAAACAGACTTTAAATATTACATTGGGACAGCAAAATATAGATTTAAGTGCTACTACTAAATATCTAGGTATTGTCTTGGACAACCATCTGGATTGGAAAGATCACATCCAGACAGTTTGTAATAAATTAGCGAGTTTTGTGTATGCCATAAGTCGCTTGAAATTAACAATATCGGATGAAGCAGCGCTCAGTGCGTACCACGGATATGTAGCTTCAACATTATCATACGGTCTTCTCTTGTGGGGAAATTCAGTGGAGGTCATTAAAGCCTTTAGAATCCAAAAAAAAGCTATAAGAGCACTATGTGGCGTAGGACCGTCAATTAGCTGTAGGCCATTATTTAAGCAACTTAAAATTTTAACTTTAGCTTCTATGTACATCAGAACGGCAGGAGTTTTTGTAAAAGAGCATAAATATTATTTTAAAACTAACGTTGATGTATTACCACAACGTTTAAGACGTAAAGCAAATGACCATAATTTATTTGTACCAATCTGCCGGCTAAAAAAGTTAAGAAGAAATGCTCATATAAATGTTATTAAAGTATATAATCATTTACCAAGCTTCCTAAAAGAATTACCAATACTTACATTTAGGAGGAAGCTAAAAGAGTGGCTTCTTGAAAAAAACTTTTATAGCCTTAACGAATACTTTGATACTAAAACAGAGTAACAAATGTAATTTAAAAATGTATCGTTATTCACAATTAATTCAAACTGGACATTACTAATTTATTAGCAATTTTTTTAAATAATGTATTTTGACAATTTTAGAATGACTTTATTTGTTTTGACATTTAATTATATTTGACTTTAACGATAACCGATGATTTGTATAAAATAAATAATATATATGTCCTAAAAAGACTTGAATACTTAGATGGACCATTTGTTATATTTTGATTGTAATGTAATATCATGTAATAAGTACCTATTGTGATATAAATTTTGCACACCTAGTGTGGTAGAACATAATGCACTCACAATTATGTTAAGATCCTTATAAAATACTATGTTCTTGCAATAAATAATTTGAATTTGAATTTGAATTTGAATTACATTTAATGACATATTTACGCTAAACTTCCATAGTCCTCTAAAACAAACATGTATGCACAATTTAACTCAATTGGTGTAAATCAGAGGTCCCTAGATTTTTTTTATAAAATCTATATCTTAGTTAGTTAGTTAGTTGGGAGTTTTTGCATAACTTTAAGGAGTAAGGAGGAAATCTCAGTTGTACCTATACAGCTGAGATTTCTCTAAAAACTCCTCTACTTTCTCTAAAGAGAAATCTATTTCTTTACGATGTTTTCCTCTAAAACGAAGCGGTAATAATTCGTATATTAAGTCGTGAACCAAAAATCTTGCGATCTGTTTATATAGCGAGGAAGCGCAGGATGCTAATATATTTTTAAATAATGCATAAAGCATACATAAAATCAATTAAAACGCATTATAAATATTACCATGCAAACACATACTCATATAATAAAATTAAATAGTCACCCGTCACATAGGTCGATATTCAAGTGAAAATTAAATAAAAAAAACTAAACTTAATATTGTCCAAAGTTGTACGAATATTTCTCAAATTCAAATAAAATGTAATAATTTTCAAGTAATTTTGAACGCACCCGTTAATATAAAAAGAGGTTTAATTGGCTAAACCGCGGTTTAATTGGCTAAATAGCGGGTATTTTGACAAAGACATTAACATTTCTGAGGTTACGTGTTTTCATAGTAAGACATTGAATGTTCTATTTCGTTTATTAATTATGTGTTTGTCACACATAATTAAGAAAACACAGACACATAATGCATTGTAGTGTGTGTAACGTGTTTTTAGTTGATTTTATGTATGTTTGGAGCATTATTTGAAAAAAATTTTAACATTCTGCACTCCTTCTCTACGTCCACCATAACCGTGCAAAATTTCATACTGTTCCGTCCGCGGCATATTAGGTACATAAAAATGCTTCACAAGTTTTTGCTTCACGTATTAATATATAGAGTACCTGGATGACCGAGCTTTGCTCGGTGTTTTTGTTAACTACGAGTACATCATGTTTTTTTTTGATTTTTTTTTTATAACTATGCAAATTTCTTACTGATGATCATATGAATAATATATTTTGATCTTATCGACATTATAATAATAAAAAATAATAACAAAAATAAAATAATAATAATATAATAATAATAAAATATAGTAATAAAATAATACGGAACACTCGTTTAAATGGATTAAAAAGCAGCAAATATCTCCAACTACAGAATCGTCAGTATTCGCCATACAGCATCAATGTATAATGACACGCCAACATAGACGGGACATATTGAAAGAACCAATATGTCCCGTCTATGTTGCAATCTAAGAAATTAGCAGGAAATTATTATGTAAAGCGGCACAATATTCTTGTGCAGTACGTCTATTGGTGTTTAGCTAGAAAGCATAAAATAGAAGTATCTAGCCTTTGGTGGAAGGAAATGATCACACAGCCCCAAGTGAAAGAGAATGAGACTGCTAAAATTCTTTGCGAGATGCCAGTTCAAACCAATGTCACTATTACACACAATAGACCAGATTTAATATATATAGACAAAACTAATAACCGAATCTACTTAATAGACGTATCTGTACCATCCGATTATAATATAGGACCTAAAGAAATCGAAAAATTAAGTAAATACCACGTTCTCAAAAATGAAATTAGCCGTTCGTGGAAAACGCAAACGGCAATCATCCCAATAATTATTGGTGCAACTGTACAAGTAACTGTAACTGTAAAAGTAGTAACTGTAAAGTGCTAGGAGATACTGTCTTCCCCCTCGAAGGGATCTCCAACTTGTCGTCGCTCTAGATGCATAAGAGGGGCTGTGGAGGTCGGTGTTTTCTGGCCTCTGCAGCCAGGAGGAGTCGCGGGAGGAGAGGTGTCTCGGTGTGTCGTTGCCGTACACCCTGTCTCCCGCGACCGAGCGAGGGCGCACCGTCAGATGCGTTGGCGGTGGGGCTGCAGAGAAAGAGGAGATGTGGTGTGTCGTTGCCATCCTCCCTGTCCTCTGCGGCCGTTTGGCGGTTTGCGGTGGAACCAAAGAACGGATCTGCCGCTGGGTGTGGGAGGTCGATGCCTGTAGGGATGCCTTGCGGGTGTCGGCTTGCCATGCCCACGGCCCCTGGGTGGCGGCCTCGGGGGAGGATGACTGCGAAAGCTTACCAGTGTTCCCGCCGTACGGTGCGAGAAGTAAACACAGTCGGGGTTTAGCCGGTATGAGTCCGGCATAACCCAGCTGCCACCCCGGGTGGCTGGGTATCCGTGAGGATTACCTACTTAAAAAAAAACGGGAGATACTGTCTTTGTAAACAACACACAAAAAGATACCCAGAACACAGAGCAACTAACACATACAGGGCAAGAAACAAACATACAGAATAAATCAGAACAATTATTTACAAGCACAACAGATTCAATCATTCCACATCCAACAAATACAGGAGAATTTAATTGCAATGCGCCGCCGGAGAAATGTAAGAAGAAGAGGTAGATTAAAGTTAGCCTGTATATTATTGTATATTACATCCTATAGTTTTATAGTTTATTTACTCTATATAATACTTAATTAGTAGTGGGGACATAGATACCTTTTTTCTTGTGGGTTACAGGACGGGGTATCTATAAATACCGGCAACAGCAGCAGTGAAGGTGAAAATCACAATTTACTAATATAAAATAAAATATAATAATAAAACAAAAATACCAAAAAAAAACTAAAAAGAAAAAAATGTAGAGCTAAAAAATAGAAAATAGAACTAAAAATAAAAAATTAAAACTAACAAAATAAAACTTGAAAAAAAGAGAGAAAATTAAAAAAAAACAATCAGACCGAGATTTGAACCCCGACTTCCTGCGGTCCGATTTCACAACCGAGCTATTCTAACTTCGTAAATGGTGACAAAATTTCTCTTCGTATTCGGTCTCTTCGATCTTTATGCAATGAAAACACGGAAAAAACGACATTTTCTGAAAATGAAACTTTGCTAGATCGATTTATCGGGCGATAAATCGATCTAGCAAAGTTTACCCCCTAGACCCCCTAAATACGAAATTTCAAGAAAATCGTTAGAGTCGTTTCCGAGATCGTTGATATATATATATATATATATATATACAAGAATTGCTCGTTTAAAGGTATTAGATATACGAAGTAAAACATTTATTGGCGTACTATGAAAACACATAAAGTCAAAAATGTCAGTTGACCTTTTCAAATTACCCGTCATTGCTGTTAAATGCAAACCAGTCAATGAAAGATCTTTTTCCTTGTAATGGCTGTTTTTAAAATAACTCTAAAATCAGTACAATTTAATTGAATTTGAGAACTATTCGTGCTACTTTGGACAATATGAACTTTACTTTTTGAAGTTGAATTACGGTAGAATTTCGTCCGTTCCGATTAGTGACTAGTTAATATCTAATACGCACATCGTATAAGAATCAATGGAGCTTGGTATTGAAACATCCGACTCTATTAAAAGGCGGACTGAGGCATGAGGCTAGTGCTGCCAACTGATAATCTATTAAGCCGAAATTACTTATTGTCTCTCTCAAATTTTAGATGAGTCTATTAATAATTCATAGAATAGTAATGAATAATCAATCGGTGAAATTGGATTCTTATAATTTGAATATAAACTATATTATAATCTTATCTACATTTCGGTTCCTCTGAAATGCACCGTTTTGTAAGTGCATGACTGTCTCGCAGGTCCCGGTCTGACGCGCAGTGGGTTCCGGGTTCGATTCCCGGCCGGACAGGTATCTGAATGATGAGTTTAGATTCTTGTTCTGAGTCTAGGTGTTTGTGTATTAGTCTTTGTGTGTAACTATGGCACCTACGACACAGGAGAAAATCCTACTGTGAGGCTATGGGTGTAGAAAGTGTTTAAAAAAAAAGGATTTTTTTTTTAAATGACTACCCTTATCTGAGACTGATTACGGATGTCTATAAGTGGTCCATCAGGTGTAACTTATGATTGTTTGCAACTCCTATCTTACTTCAAAATAACTACCATCTATATTATTCCATGCAAATTAACGTCATTTTTTTTTATTTATTGTGTACGTTGTTAAAATGAACCTTTTACCGAAATTTCATGTATTAGGATCAGACTCTGCGACGGTAGTTCAGAGTTGAGCATCATTCACTTTTATGCGTATACTAGCTCTTACCCGCGGCTTCGCCCACATGGTCTAAGGAAATTAACATTAGCTTTGACAGCGTGATTCAGAACTTGCAAATGAATTTTACTAACGCCATGTATTAACAACGTCTGGAACTACTAAATGTGTATCAACTATTAAAACATCGGTATTCTCATGGGCATGAGACAGCGCGGTAAAAAGTAGCCTACGTCGCTCTCCGCCCTCCTAACTATCTCCCAGCATATAAACCATATCATATAATAGCTATGTGCCGACGTGAAAGAGGAACAAACAAATCCACTTTCACATTTATAATATTAGTATCGAAGTATGGATATGGATAGTCTGCAGGCTCGTTTGATGTTTCTATATTTAAAAAAAAATATGAGCAGTGATAACCTAATGTTTGAAACTTGCCCTCTCGATCGGGAGGTCCGAGGTTCAAACCCAGGCACGCACCACTGATTTATGTGCGTATTATAAATTAATTATCACTGCTTTTCGGTGAAGGAAAACATCGTGAGGAAACCTACACACCCGAGAGTTCTTTAAAAAAAAAAAAGTTCTCGGAGGTGTGTGAAGTCCACCAATTCGCACTTGGCCAGCGCGGTGGACTATGGCCTAAACTCTCTCATTCTGAGAGAAGACCCGTGCCCAGCAGTGGGATAATAATGGGTTGATGGGGATATTTTAAAAAAAACTTCCATGCTAGCGACAAACTGTCTTTATTGTGTAGGCCGACAAGGTCACTTACAAATTTTCAGTTCTAATTTTTTTTTTACTAAACCACTCCCACCGCATCGGACCTCAACTGAGAAATACGGAAAGAAACCAACGGGTTTATCTTTTGTCTTTGTATCATCTATTTATTTTTATTATCTTGTTTTTAGGCTAAAGCTCCAGTATTTAACCTAACATTTGACCTAACAAGTGGCTATTTTGGCTTGACAACATAATTGTCTGGCACCAAATATTGATACATTACACTGTGACATTTAATTAAATAAGAAAATGTATAGATTAATCCCACGCTGTTTTGTCTTCTATGTTATCAAAGTTTTTATAACACGCTTTAGGGCAAAGATTGGTCTTAATTAATGCTCGGAACATATAAATTGACTAATTTCTGATTTTAATAGGAACTTTATTATAAAAGTATTACCCCTAAAATAATTAATAATTATGTAAGACGACTAACGTGTACAGAGACATTGTTTATTTCTTATTATATTGTGTTTATTAATATTTTTCGTAACATACACCTTTTTATGTATAAACTGGGATTTAAGTCAGATTTCCGGGCAAGCAACGTACGTTCTGAAATTAATTATCTTCTTGTTATGGTTACAGCACGTTTGCATACATAAATTTTCTCCGATAATTGCGTTAATATTATCAGACCTGAGGGGATACGACACGTTCAATTAAGTTACTCTTTCAGAACTTTAAAATGTTTTGCTTTTACAACATGGTGGTACTCATTGCTGTGTTTCTAGTTTAATACAATTTTTTATATTTATTTAATGATAAGAAGTTCTGGGATCAGAATACTACGACATCCCCTGCCTGTCGTAAGAGGCGACTAAGAGGGGCTTTCGGGGTTGCAGTCGGCTAGAGTGGGAGCTCGACCCGTTCGGTTAGGCGGTCCCGGGAAGGATGGCAGTATGTGTGGTCGCATACCATCGTAAAGACTAGACGAGGCGGTGGGCCCAACCCAACTGGCAGGAGCCCGATGAGGCAACGTACTCAGAGGATTCCGGTTGCGTTCCTTTGCAGATCCCGAAGTCCTCTTTATAGCGCCGAGGACGGCCACCGGGGGGTTTTAGTGCGGTAAAAATCCCACATAACCCTTCGTCGCTCCCTCGGCGTCAGATACCATTTGAAGGTTTCCCTCTCGAGAACAAAAAAAGGCAGACCGGTTTCCTGACGGAACGTAGTCATCGTTGTCTCTACACTTTTGTAATATTGGAGGAGGCGCCAATACATCATTGACTTTGAAAGAAAGTTCTTTTTGCATCTTTAAAAAAAGACTCATATCATAGCGCGCCGAGGAATAATCAGCAGGAAGCTTATTTAACTTCTGCACGTTCGTGGTAGAGGTGAGCGTTAAATGGACGGACTAGGTTATTTAACTCTGATTGACTAATTGAATTTGTAGACAGCTAAACATACAATCCCTATTTTCGTATCAACGCCCAAGACGAGTTAAATTACATTTTTCTTTTGACGCACGTTTGAAAATTCAATCTGATGGATGATATAATGAAAAAAGAGGTGGCAGGTTTGTTTGAAGGACCGTTAATTATGATGATAACTTAATAAAACTTAGTATTTAGTTTTCGGGTTTGATGTAATGGAAAATAGTTTTTTACTATTTTTGAAAAACAAATTATTAAAAAAAACAGGGTAAAATAGGAGTTCATTGTATTCAAATTTGATGCAAATTGAACTTGTGGGTATTTTGTTTTGGGGCTCAGTATATTTGTGTCTGTTGAAAATACAGTGGGGGGGGGGGGATGTCCAGCAGTGAATCTTAAGTGTAATGGATTGATTATGGCTCGCGTAAACTGTTTCGCGGGTCCTGCTAGTCGACGATAAAACGTCAACGACACATGTCTACTTCGTAGCAGGGAAGAGCGTGCACACCGAACCGTGGAGGCCTGCCTCGGACCCAGTTAAAGTGAGTGAAACTCATCCCTTGACTGGCACGGTAGTGATCTATTTGCTATTTGATGTAAAAGCGTGCATCCTGTCTAAAATGTATTTGACCATATTAGTCATCAGGAGCGGCAACACATAGTAAGGGAGCCCAGGATGCTAAATGTGGAGTAACTCGAGCGTCGCGGAAACTTAGGTTTGGTAGATTAACTGATAAAAAGAATAAGTCGTCCTATAATGTTTTCTCGTCTACAGAGTTTAATTTTTTTTAAAAAAGAATCAATGGACTTACTCGAATGCATCATATAAGGGCAAAGGGAGGTTAATTACACCCTAAAATGTGTCAAATTTGCTAATCTAAGTATAGTCCCTATTTTTGTATCTACGCCAAAGACGAGTTAAATTACATTTCTCTTTTGACACACGTTTGATAACTCAATCTGACGGATGTAATGACTGACATATCAACGAACAGCCCAAAGTACTATGAAAAAATGGGATGGCAGGTTTGTTTGAAGGACCGTTAATTATGTTGTTAACTTAATAAAACTTAGTATTTGGTTTTCGAGTTTGCTATAATGGAAGTTTTTTTTTACTATTTTAGAAAAACACATCCCTAACAGGGCAAAATAGGGGGTCGAAGTATTCAAATTTGATGCAAACTCAATGAAACTTAGTAGGAATTTGGTTTTGGGGCTCGGTATATTGGTGTCTGTGGAAAAAAACGCGAGGGGGGAATGCCTAGCAGTAAATCTTAAGTGTAATGGATAGATTATGACTCGCGTAAACTATTTCGCAGGTTCTGCTAGTCGAGGTTAAAAACGTCAACGACACATGTTTACTTCGTAGCAGGAAAGAGTTTGTAGTTGCAAACCGAACCATGGAGGCCTGCCACGGACTAACTTAAAGTGAAAGAAACCCATCCCTTGACTAGCATGGTAGTGGTCAATTTGCTGTTTGATGTTAAAGCGTGCATGCTGTTTAAAATGTGATTAAATCAAATCACATCATTTATCATTGTGAAATATGGGTACAATTTATGGGTATAACAGAGTTTTCACAGTCCTCCATATTCCCGCCACAATAAATTATACAAAATTTAAATACAACATCATAAAAAAATAGATTTTAAATATAGACAGATAAGTATGATAAATAAAATTAAGTTACTTTTAAATTTTGAATTAGTAACGTTGAATGTCAAATACTCAAATTATAATCCTATCATATTCAATTAAAATCAAATGTGAAGTACTTAAATTAAAAATGTATTTTAATAAAATTAAATGTCAAATATCCAAATTATAAACATAACATTATTGTAAATCTATTAAAATAAATATCTTCTAGAAATTCTTTATCAGAATAACATGCTTTATCAATAAGATGTAACTTTAGTAATCTCTTAAATTTACAACCACATTCACATTTTATCGAACTGGGGACTTGGTTGTAAATTTTAGGTCCCATACAAAATAATATTTTTTCATCAGTGCTTATTAATGTCCCTTTACATAAAGACTCACGTGCCAGCAGAGGTCTGGATGCTCCTTTGCTACTTCTATATTATAAAAGACTTTCAAACCACTTACTTCTAAAGGAATAACGCCGCACGTCACGCAGACATCTGCCACCGCTAAATGTGTCATCAGCAAATCCACTCGCGATCTTCTCCTTCTGGATTTAGCCAGAGTGGCAAGCACCACCATATTCCCAATGGCTCCCACTGTCATCAACACGCCGTAAGTGGTTAATACAGCCCCTTGATCCCGGGGAATGATATCTTCGAAAGTGATATTGAAGCTTGGAGACTCTTCGAAGTAGTCCCAGAATTGTTTATCGATGTACATAGTAGATGTTTCTACTGATATATTAGGCATTTTGTTTAGTTTTAGGCGTTATCAGTTGTGGCATAAATTCGCGGTTAATTTAATGAAATTGTAAATTTATTATGGTTTTGTGGTTTAAATTTTAGTTCCCAAGAAATAATGAGTTTACTCTCACTTCTAATTTTGATTATTTCAATGTTGCAATTCATTTCCTGGACGAAAAAGAAACCCATTTATAACTTTTTCATTTTCTCATAATCAGTCAAAGGACTCTCAACTTCGTCAACCATAACAATTAAAAGTTCTCAGAAAGTTATTTCAAGTTCATAACACCATTGGGTCAGGCTCATTCAACTTATTGTTTCACTTTTTATGTTACTTTTTTTATTATGAAACTCTTATTTTTTTTTAAATAATATTTTAAATGAGCCGAAAAAAATTGACACACTTTTAAATAGTAATAATATAATTTTAAATTCGTAAATAGACACTAATAAAAGAAGTATTTAAAAAGTTAAAAAAACAACACTATTTTTATTTTCAACACAAACACACAAATTAAAACAACATCACAACACTTGCACATACAACTTTTCTCGTTCCGTATTCGAAGGATTGCAGGCCTACGCGACCACGTCCTCTACGCGTCGTAGCGGCTACGAACTGCCGCGTAGCATGAATGGTACCAAAACGCGTTCTACGCTACGTAGCACTTTCGCTACGTGACCGATGTTCCCCGCTGCTTCGCCCACGTTGCGGAAAATAACATGACAATTGTCAAATAACGATACAATTAACGATAATTTAATATGTCGGCGAGACACTGTATATTTACGAAAAACACGTTGCCGAAAATAATTATTTTAGTTAGTTTAAAGATCGAAAATTGTATGTTTATTAAATTACCAATATTTAGTGATTTTTAGAGATGTTAATTTAGTCTACCATTCATAAATGCGTTAATGTCCACTAACGCAATTTTGTTATAAAAGGCGAGCAAAAGCCGGTGTAAAAAGATCCTTTTTCAACCGTTGAAGCGATCGGACCTCCTCAACTTTAAATAAATCAAAGAAAAATAACACCTGCGTTTTACTTGAAATCTTCAAGAACGGATAGTAATGAAGACCCTGAACTTCCTGACGTCACACCCGCTTTGTTATATATCTTTGACAAATACATACATATGTATAATTTTAGATTAGCAGTATCGCGGATTTGTTCATATTACTATTTAACGGGTATTCATAATAAGCTGCATATCGCGAGAGCCTGCTACATGTTAACAAAATCTTTTTTAGTTAGTACCACGTAACATGTAAAAGAAAAAAATCTTTTTCGTTTTAAACTATAATAACTATTGGCAGAGTGAATTGTTTTTTACGAAATAAAATCTTAATATTAAATCAAAGTACGGACTTTAAGTCCTTCAATTAGCAGTTTTCATTTGATGCAAGCTTAAACACACTGACGAGTAAAGGAACAAAAATTTTAAAAAATGCATAAATGTTTATTATTAGTTATACATAAGTCATCCAAATATCTCTTTGCAAATATATGCGACGCAGACCTTTGATTTTTATCATTTGTAAGGAAATAAAGACATTTATGAGCAGTACCCTTATGAGGAGTATGAGTTATGTAACCCATAGTACAAGTTCTTTATAGCCTCGGGGTCAGAATAGGGCTACGGTATCCCCTGCCTGTCGTAAGAGGCGACGAAAAGGGGCTTCCGGGGTTGCAGACGGCTAGAGTGGGAGCTCGAAGCGTTCAGTCAGGCAATCCCGGGAAGGACGGCGGTACGTGTGCTCGCATACCGTCGTAAAGACTAGACGGAGCGGTGGGCCCAGCCGCCCATCTGGGAGGAGCCCGATGGGGCAGCGCGCTCGGAGGATTCCGGTTGAAGTCGTTTCGAGATCCTGGAGTCCTCCTTTTTAGCGCCGAGAACGGCCACCGGGGGAGTTTTAGTGCGGTAAAAATCTCACATAACCCTGCGTCGCTCTCACGGCGTCGGGTACCTTTGGAAGGTTTCCTCCTCGAAAACAAAAAAAAAAAGCACAAGTTCTTTATATTTCGTCAAAACAAGCATTGTTCTTGTATTTGTTCATACGTTGCGATGTAAATTGCACATGTAAATTATCGTTTTCGTTCATACCTTACAACTTATTTGGCAACAAGGTGACCCGGCGGACTTCTTTACGCTTAAAAGCCAAAAATCTAAAATTATCAGTATTGATCCACTATGTCAGTGGTTCCTAAGCTTTTGGTGACGAAGGATCATTAAGCAAAATATTTGTCGACACATGGACCACCAGTATGAGGGTGTAATTTAAGATAAAAAAAAATGTGTGCGTGTACTAGCGTACACTCGTAAGAAGTGAAACTTCTTTATGACGTTATTTTTCAAAAAATAATTTACTATATGCAACTTTACAGAAATTGGTTAAATAAAGTTAAATTAGATAAAGTTTAATAAAGGCTTTTATTAAACTTTATCTAATAATCTAATCTATAAAAATCTATCTAATATCACGCGTGGTAGGGATAAGAAAAAGATGGCGCGTAACGGAAAAAGATGGCGCGTAACGGAATAAAAAAGATGGCGCGTAACGAAAAAATGTTACACTAAATTTTTTTCCAACCCCGATAAAGAAGTTTCACTTCAATAAATGTGAAAATATGGGGTTATTTTTTTTTAATAAATCACGCGGGCATGATTGTTCCAAGCAAAGAATATTCAATGCGCTTTCTGTATACCTACTCTTTGCTAATTCCTTGGTTCATTCACGACTGACTGACATTGTGCTATATTACAATATTTTAGATGGCTTCTCGGACCACTTCGGGTGCTTCCAAGAACCATCAGTGGTCCGCGGACCACCGGTTGGGAACCACTGCACTATATAATACATGTATAACATAAATACCTTCCTGTTAACTCACGCTATCCATTAAAAACAGTGCATTTATATCCGTAACGTAGTTTTAAAGATTTAAGCATACGTAGGGACAGACAGCGCAAAGCAACTTTGTTTTATCGTATGTAATGATGATGATGCAACTTAAATAATAATTATTTTGAGAAAACGAATTGTAGTCAGACCTAGTTATAGGTCTGACTAAAATTCGTGTACCTAGTCGATTCCTGGCCAAAAAGATATCTAAGTGGTGTGTTTAGATTTCTGTTCTGGGTCTGGGTGTTTTTATATCTATTATATATTGTATGTCTATAGCACCCATGACAATCTTAATGTGGGGCTATTAGTATAGAAAGTGTCATGGTAGTAGTAACCCTTGTTTTGTATGGATTAATATATTACTCAATGTTTATAGAAATGATCACATATTTGCTATTTCGGTATAAATGAAAATTCAATTCATATTCGTATTCCTAGAAGTGAAACTGAAAATTATTCCTTTACTAAGCAAATAGTTTAGACAGAGATAATATCGAGAGGAAACTATTTAACTAATAAATGATTCATGGAATCAGTATTAATTAGACACATTTCGGCTTTTTGTTTGTCACAGACAATTAATAATGTGTCAAAGTTAGACGTAAATTTCCAACATGAAATAACGCGTTTTTGATTCCTGGTAAATTGATAGATAAGTTATGTATTTCACTACTTCTATTGCAATTTTAAAACGGAGTGCTGTCATAATAGAGAATTCGAATTAAATGAATCTACTAGCTGTCCCGACATACGTTGTTTTGCCATATAAAAAAAATTAAAAAATGTTAAGGGTGGTCAACCCTTAAGGGGTATGAAAAATAGATGTTGGCCGATTCTCAGACCTACTGAATAAGCATATAAAATTTGGTAAAAATCGGTCAAGGCGTTTCGGAGGAGTTTGGCAACAAAAACTGTGACACGAGAATTTTATATATTAGATATAAATCACTCTCTTTCCCTTAAGAGAAATATGAACTATGTTATCTGACGCTGGTTTTCTCCACTTTTAAGTTATGTGATTATTTTAATGCCATTACACCGTAAGGTACGTAGTTGCCGAAGTAAGTTACCAAAAACCTGTTGTGTCCATTAAAAGTCAGTTCTAGCAAAATTCCGTAAGCCTGTCATAAAATACTAAATACAAATTAGTTTTAATGTTCTGTTAAAGCCATTAATAGAAAAACACGCGGAAAAGCATCGCAAGGACAAACAATTTCGTAATAAAAGAGCAGTTAATATATAATTAATTTACGCACGCAATTTTATTTTTTGATCGTCGAGATATGACGATTCAGGAAAAACGAACCTTAGCGCTCCCAATATTAAAAGTACAGAAACAAAGAGGCCATATAAGGCGACTATCAAACTTTCATAAATTTTGGCGCAAAATTAAAAAACACACACACAGGAGAGACTAATTGTTATTAAAGTTGGGAACCTAAAGAAAAATGGTTTTCAGATATTTCCAGGTTCCTTGAAACACAGACTCATTATGATAACATGATTGAAAATACGATAAGGAAAAACGAGCTATGAGGGATGCGATGTTATTGTTTGGAGAAAAAACATGTTTATTTGTGGACAAAGGATGATGTATGGGAGTGACAACACTAAGAAGTTTCGTCGTACATTTTCAGAAAGGGAAAAAATAATACTCGTCTATAAAAACTACGCGGATGGAACCTTTATTATTTCATTATTTTAGGGAGAGGAAAAACGTAAAAGTTCCAAATCAAAGGGGAATTAAAACATTATTAACTAATGAATATTGGAGAAGTATTCAAGAAAAATGTAACTAAAAGTGTTATTTACATAAAAAGTTAGAAAAGCCTGAGTGAAATGTATAGTATAATAAATATTAATGACTTTGTTATCACTACATAATATAAAACAAAGTCGCTTTTCGCTGTCTGTCCCTATGTATGCTTAGATCTTTAAAACTACGGTACGGATTTTAATGCACTTTTTTAATAGATAAAGTGATTCAAGAGAAAGGTTTTTATGTATAATACATCCCTACTAATATTATAAATGTGAAAGTAACTCTGTCTGTCTGTCTGTCTGTCTGCTACTTATTCACGCCTAAACAACTGAACCGATCTTTATGGAATTGGCCACACAGATAGAGTTGACCTCGAGAAAGGACATGGGCTGCTTTTTATGGAAAAAAATGGGTTGAAAGCGTTAAAATCGGGCATAAATGTTTGTATGGAAGTTCGTTTTTGACAAAGTCCCATATTGACAAGTCCATCAAGGGGTACGATAGACTTACTTAAAACCTTATCTAAATAATAAAACATAAAAAAAACATTGATTTCGAGTCGACAACATATATCCGTAAAATTCGGATTGTCGCGTATTTTGTTAAATTCTAATGTAAACATGTGTGTCATGACAGTAGTGTGACATGACAGTAGCCATAATGGCCGCCCGGATGCCATTCTGAATTCATCCAAAAATAATACGTATAAATTTGTAACTATCAATTATCATAAAAATAGATGTGATTCAAATTGATTTTAATTTAATTTATGAATTTATGACATATTTCAATAATAAAAAAGCATCCGTTGACGCTCTGCGGCCGCGCAGCTTGCGACCTAATGTAAAATCGCTCTTAGAGTACAGGGATTCCCAATTGATAACAGATGGCGCGTCATACTATTATAGTAAAATACTTATTCGGATCCAATAATTCAAAGGCGATAAAATGTTTTAACATTGTTTCAAAATAAAATTATCGACTTCATTTGTCACTCCATGTTCATGTTATATAAATAGTTTCATAACTATTATTGCATAAATAAAGTTATGTTATTGACCACACCCATATGGCAGCCACACACGATACAGTATACTTGCGCAAGTCTGGACTTGCTCAAGTATACTGTATCGTGTGTTGAAAGATAATTACGCAAGTTGTTCCCTTGCACAAGTTCTTTAAAAAGTTCCAAATTTCAATTCTCAACTTGTGCAAATTTGCATTTGCGCAAGTTTACATAAACGTGTGTGAGAGCGCGCGCAAGTTTCAGTACTGTCTTTGGGTACAAATTTCAATTCATTCAACAAACTGATGTACGAATAATGCTTTCTTTTTCTTAACCAGTCTTTAGTCCATATTGTTCGATTTCTCTTGTGAGTTTTCAGTTTTTTCGTAGCTAAAATAAAGTCAACTAATGCCACTGCATCATCCATACCACAAAACAACACAACCAGGTAGCTCACTTTCAAAAAATGATATTGTTTTAATTGGAGCAGATACGCACGCTTGTACGAATATCAGTGAAATGATATTTGTGCAAGCATGCTTGAGTCGTTTATGGTCGTCTCCGAAATACGAGAATTTGTACCAGTCCAAGCTTGCGCAAGTATACTGTATCGTGTGTGGCTGCCAATACATTTTTAGCGAAAATAAATGTTATAGACAAAATACAATTGATAGTCTTTTAAGCAAAATACTAACATTAATAAGTCGATCAGTATCTAAATAAGATATAACAATTATATCATAAATTATTAGTATAAAGAAGCTTTTGCAACTTTTGTGATAAATAATTGCATTTATGAATATTGAAGCATAGTTGATGAACACTTGGCTTTAATAACAAACGAGCAAGGTCAACATTATTGTTCTTTTTATATTTATGATATGTTCATTATAAATAATGTTATAGAAAACATGCATTTAAATAACAACATATTTTAAATTAATTTTAAAATAACAAAGTGTGTCAAAATAAGCCAAAATAGATGGTGTTCTTAACTCATAAGTATGTGAATTTCGCATCTGTTATTAAAACCGTGATAGCCGTGTGGTGCCAAGTCGGGCGGATTAGAATCGCGAGGTTTGGGGTTTGAATCCAGTTGTCTTATGTACATTATTATTATTATTATTATAATCTGTAGTTTTCATAAATACTAATTTTAGTATTATTTTTTTAATAACCAGCTCATTTTTAAATATTATTTAGTATCGGAAATGCAAAGCTTTCGCCCGCCTGGGAATCAATGTGTCACAAAGTTTATATGAAATTAATAGAGGTTTAACCTCTGTCAGGTAAAAGTACAAAATAATTTGGATTTACCTTGCCGTCAAATTCAAATTTTAATGTAATGAACCACAAACAAGGCTTAATAAGGATAAACTATAAACATACCTGAGCGCCGCTTAAATGTTAGTAGAACCAAAATTAGTTTACGTATCATTGATACTGTCATTGGATTTTTAGTTTTAGTTACATGCACTAGGAGGCACGGGTAAAACGTTTTTAACAAATTTACTATTAGCGAAAAATATAAGATCTGATAGAAAAATTGCTATTGCCGTGGCGTCGTCCAGCGTTGCGCCCACACTTTTAAAAAGCGGTCATAATGCCTGCCTATTCGCCTTTGAGCGTCCACTCAAGATTTGTAGCAACGATTTCTCTAACATTTTTAATATTTCAAATCAAAGGAATACTGGAATTTCGATGTGGGATTGTTATTTGACTATTTGGGATGAAGATTCTGTAGATACAGCCATCGAGATCGAAGACATTATCCAGCAAAGTTTTTGGATTCCTTCAACCCGCCTCCCGGTACTCCTCTACACAAACTTTTTTTTTTAAATAAAAATACGCTTTCTACACTCAATAAAATAGAAAATTTCTACTATTTCAATTTCTACAATAGCCCCCCACACTAGGATTTTTACCTGTGTCGTGGGTACCATGGACACACAAGACGTATATAGAAACACCCAGACCCAGAACATGAATCTATTCAGATTCCTGTCTAGCCGGGAATCGAACCGGGTGTGGTAGCCGCTCCGCAACGCGGGTCGTCAAGGTTGTCAAATTAATGTTAAAAGTAGGTTCACCTATATGTAATCTTACTCAGAAATTGAAAAAGACCAAAATTACTTAAAATAGTATTTTTCAATTCATAAAAGTTAAAATCCATCTTTATAATCGATGCGCTTTGGTTTAAATGTGGAGGCGTTGTTTGAAAAGATGTATTCCGATATTGTTAATGTGACCACTAAGACTGTAAATTGGTTCAAAAAAGGGGTTTACGATATACTGATTCGTCTTATTTTCATAACATTTTACATAACAATATGCACCTACCACAAGTACACACTTAAAATTCGTTTTTTCACTCTGTGTTTGTCCGGGTAATCCTCGACCGGCTAAACCGATTTTTACGGGTTTTACTATAGAAAATGTTATGGAACAACATGTAGACTACTTTTATCATAGAATTCCCACTGAGTGGAGATTTGCGCGGGGAAAACTTTGCGATACATTGATTTGCACGCGGGCGTAGCCGCGGGTACAGCTAGTGTTTAATATAGTGGAGAAACACTGATAATATTTTTGTCACTTATAATTCTAGCTAGTATTCTAGTAGCGTAGCGGAGCACTCTTTGAGTTTCAGTGGAATGGTGTGGTTGCTACTTACTTTTATATGAAACCACCATCTAATCCTCACTCAGTCCTTCTTTATAAATGTTATAAATATAGCGTATATTTTTACTTACTTTTTTGTTACTATCTCTCTCGCTTGCTACCCATTATTGTCCCACTGCTGGACACGGGTCTTCTCTCTGAATGGAGAGAGTTTAGGCCATAATCCACCGCGCTGGCCAAATGCGAAATGGTGGACTTCTCACACATCCGAGAACCTTTTTATTAAAGAATTCTCGGGTGTGTAAGTTTCCTCACGATGTTTTCCTTCACTGAAAAGCAGTGATAATTAATTTCTATTTCTAATACGCACATAAATCAGTGGTGCGTGCTTGGGTTTGAACCTCGGACCTCCCGATCGAGAAGGCAAGTTATAACCATTAGGCTAGCACTGCTCTAACTTTAATTTAATAAAATACTTGATTCATTTAAGGAACAAAAACTATTCTTGATTGATTTTCCCAAATCTTTGTCTCTTTGTCAAATAGAAACCATTCAACGTCAACCATTAAATCATTTGTTGTAAATTACTTTTTGTTTTACGTCAATCGCGCTGAAAGGTGTTGTTAATTTCAAAATTAATTGCTGAAACGTATTCATTATTGTTAAAATTTCCTGGTATCACCGTGTAAAGGCGCGACTGTGTACTTGTTCCCGCGCGATGGTAGAAATACATTACAGTGGAAATCATTAAATAGGCTTATGGCAAAGGGCACACCAAAATCAGGAACGTTTTATCAAAATATGAAATAATTGCTTTGTAAGTACTTTGTTTCCCGGAATAAACAGACTTTGTTATTTTTTTTATTTAAGAATAAGATGAAGACGTCAGTATCATCACATAGAACTATCGTTGACTTAGTTAGTTTAGAAAAAAGGTAATAAAGAACTTAACCCTCCCTCTGTCGCGACTGAAAATCATAAATTAAATCCTTACTCAACGGTGTACGTTGAGTAAGGATTTAATTCAATCATAAATTATACCTAAGTGATCCACGCCGTGGTATTGATGCAAGCTTTATTGAGACCATTGTATACGTCCTGTTGGAACAACGGTTTGTGGGTGATGCAGTAGATCATTATGCCCAATAAATACATATTACATTTTATGGTTCTCAAACGAACAGTTTTGAAGATATGATTTTTTAAGTATTATTTTGAAATAATTATATCTACTTTGTACATAATTTAAGAGAAAAATCTATTGAGTTCATTCTTTTGAAGGCGACAGAAGATACGACAAATAATTTATTTTGTCCTAATGGTACTAAAATAATTCAAATAAAGGTTCAATATTCAATAAAGTTAATCAAGAATTTCAATTTGCGGGCTACCGGTCCACCGTCGCGATCGGAAACTCCTATTGATATTTTTATGCAATCAAATGCAATGAGAAATAAATTGATAGACCGATTGAAGCCATGAAGCTGTTGACGTTGAAGAATAAGAATCAGCTTCCGCCGGCATTATTAATCTTTGTAGACAAGAATTGATCTGAAGCGCATTTTATTTTAATTAAAAAAAAACGCTTCCTACACCCAGAGCCCCACAGTAGGATTTTCTCCTGTATTGAGGGTGCCATGGACACACACAAAGCCGAATACACAAACACCCAAATCTAAACTCATCATTCAGATACCTGTCTGGCCGGGAATCGAACCCGGAACTCACTGCGTGTCAAACCGGTATGGTAACCGCACTACCACGCGGTCCGCCGATTGCATTTTTTTTCTGATTGACGTAGCAAATGAGTATGCAATTTACCTCATGGTAAATGATCACTGCCACCCATTGACTTCTGTTAATAACTTCATATTGAATATGGGTTATATCTGTAATCAATCAGATGAACAGATGCTTTGCTACTCCCGAGGACTAAAATGGTAGCCTCATATAAAAGTATGCCGGCAACTTCCGACAATCTTCCATAGAAACCTATAAAATGTTTTACGATAGAAATAGCTGTAATTGGTTAACATCGTCATTGTTGTCACCTTAGTTACATACACATATTACACAGTAGGTACTTAGTAGTAGTCCCGAAGTCGGCGCTCACCATATTTCGCTGGATCACGACGAAACCACATGTGTCCTATGTGAGCGCCGACTTCGGAACTACTACTAAGTACCTACTGTGTATGTTCTAAACCAACATGTATTTAGATTATTTTTTACTTTTTTGTTGCATGGAAGTCGGTTGTATTTTTTGTTTAAAAATTTTACTAAACATGATAGGCGTTAAGGAAACCGTCACAAAGACAAAACATTATTATATTACATTACATAAAAATTAAATACATGCATTTATTATAATCATTTACATTTATTTATATTGTGACTTCTACTGATTCATGTTATTTGTAATCACATGACACGATCAATTTAACTACAATTATTATATAGCTGCTTATTGATGTTTATAACTAATGTGGTCATGAGTTTAAAAGTATTGTCCTCAGGCAAGCTACTTGTTGGTTGGTAACACATGATTTGCAACGATGAAATCCGTAGACGAACGAAGGTTACCGATATAGCTCTCAAAATTAGCAAGGTAGTAGGCAGTGGGCCGGCCACATCGCTGGAAGGACCGATAATCGATGGGGAAACAAGGTCCTCGAGTAGCGACCACATTTAGGTGAAAGGAGTACAGGTCGCACCAGGTGGACCGATGACCTGAAAAAAACAGCGGGAAACCATTGAATTCAGACTCAGAGGGCACAGGACCGGTTGGAGTGGCGCCCTTTTCCACGTGCTAAACCATTCAGAATGGCTGAATAATTTTTAACCGACTTCCCAAAGGAAAGAGGTTATCTATTCGTCACGTATTTTTTTTTTTTTTTTTTTTTTTTTTTTTTTTTTTTTTTTTTTTTTTTTTTTTTTATGTATGTTCGGGCGAAATGGCTAGAAATCGTCGACCTACCGACACGATTCATACGACATTGTATGCGACTAGTTTCACAGGCAGTCCCATATTGAGGAAAATGAAAACCTTCCGGCGGTTTTCCCGGAAAATTGGAAAATGTCGGTTTCTTAAAATCTTGAATAACTTGGGTGTTTATAAACCGATTTCCATTTTCTTTCTTTCATTTGATAGGAAATTTCGTCACGCAACTTTTTCTCTTGGACATGGGTATGCTGTGATGCTTAACTCTTTGAGTTATGGGGTGGAAACCACCACCACTCCTCAAGTTTTTTAGATAATTTGAGATAACTCGGCTTCTGCCAAATCGATTCTTATGAAACTTGGAATATGTATTATATATCTATGCTTATATAGGTTGACGAAAAATTTGACCTTCAACTCTTCGATCCTGATGATGCAGGGTTACAGCTATCCTAAACTATAACATTAGCTATTTGGTGCTTACATATATGTAACAAGACTACTAAGCAGAGACATGTGATGAAAATTTGACCTTCAACTCCTCAATCCTGATGATGCAGGGGTGCCTCAAGCCTAAACCATTGGGGTTGACCATTTGGTGCTTATGGGTATGTTATAACAATACTAATATAACAATACTAAGCAAAGACATATTATAAAAAAAAATACCTTCAACTCCTCAACCCTGATGATGCAGGGTGCTGTAAGCCCAAGCCGTAGGTGATGGCCATTTAGTGCTTACGGATATATAATAAGATAGCAAGGCAAAGATGTACGATGACAAATTTGACCTTCAACTCCTCAACCCTGATGATGCAGGGGTACTGCAGGCTTAAACCATAAACGTTAGACATTTGTTGCTCACGGATTTGTAATAACATTGCTAAACAAAGGTATACGACGAAAAATTGGACCTTAACTCCTCAATCCTGATGATGCAGGGGTATTGAATGCCTAAGCCATAAAACTTAGCTATATCAATCTTACGCATTCAAAATGATATTTAAAAAAATGTAAGGTAAAACATTAGAAAAATGGTTGTATACGGTGGAAAATTGGACCTTCAACTCCTCAATCCTGATGATGCTGGGGTGCTTCAAGCTTAAACTATAGGCGTTAGCTACATGATCGCTACGTATATCTGATAAGATTACTAAGCAAAGATATAAGATGAAAAATTTGACCTTCAACTCCTCAACTCTGATGATGCAGGGGTACTTCAGGCTTAAACTATAGACGTTGGCCATTTGATGCTTATGGGTATGTAATATATTTACAAAGCGAAGACGTACGATAAAAAAGTTGACCTTCAACTCCTCAACCCTGATGATGCAGGGTACTGCAAGTTTAAACCGTAGGCATCGGCCATATTGTGCTTACGTATACATAATGTTGTTGTTCACAATACCAACAATGAGTTTCGGAGAGGATATAATTATGATCAAAAATTCCACTTTGAATACAATTACCTGAAAGATGCAAGAGTACTACCAACCTTTTTAAATTGGATGGGTTATTTTTATCAGTATCAGTTGAATTATACTCTTAGTTATAAGGTTTATATTACTTTTTCTACTTTAAATATTGATAATTATAGGTCTTTTCTTTAAATAAATGTTTACTCAGAAAAAGTTGTTTTATTCGGTTAGGTTAGGTTCGAACAGATTTTTCCAATTCAGAATCTAAGGAAGGGGGCGCGGTAGCGCCCCCGACCGGTTGTGTCAAAGAAGTCTATTTTTATATGATGACGTCAGCACATAATTTTATTCATCCGAAAATCGGACGAATAATTAATTTTATTCATCCGGTTAGCGGACGACTAGCAACAGCCATAACTGATTTTATCGTGACTGAAAAGCGTGAAAAAAAAATTTTTTAAACAAAAAATACAACCGACTTCCATGCCACATAAAAGTAAAAAATAATTTAAATACATGTTGGTTTAGAGCAAACACAGTTCTTAGTACATAGTCCCGAAGTCGGCGCTTACATATTTGATGATCATG